>CM022178.2:17084962-18369643 GCA_011420285.2 Erysimum cheiranthoides | reverse complement strand
CTGACCTCTTCCAGAGCTACCAGAGCCACCATACTGACCACCTTGTGTGTAATTAGGTGGTCCAACCCCGTATGCGCCACCACTTGGCCCTCTAGGACCCGCCGCATAAGGAGCTCCCCGTCCTTGTGGAGGATATGATCCGCTGCTATAACCTCCTCGGCTTTGATTATAACCTCCGCTCTGGTTTCCGCTAGGAGGGTACCGGTTTGGACCAGGTGGACCACGCGGCTTCCCATAGAAGTGGTGGCTGGGTCCAGCAGGTACTTGTGGTGGTGCGTTGTTAGTGGGATGGTTTGGACCGGCAGGCCAATGTGGAGCAGCATGAGACTGGCCACCATGTTGTAAAGGAGGTAAGCGTGAGTGCTGCTGCGGTGGATGCTGCATCTTTTGTCTTTTCGCTGCTTCCTCGTTTTGACGCTGCTGTTGCCGCTTTTTCTTTGTCTGGAACTCATGTGATGATTCATATGTCGGCAGACTGATAATATGAAACTTTGTTTTAGTCAGAAGAACCAGATGAGTTTCATTAATTTGTAAAAGAAAATCAGAAAATGCTAATACCTCTTTGGGTCGCATGGTAGCGGATCAGTCCAAAAGTACTCGGCATCAAGAGCATCCTTTGCAGATATTCTCTACATTGGTGAACGCCAATGAAAAAGAGCTTAAAAGTCTAAATGGTGTTAACAGCGTCCTGACTTAAAGAGGTATGCTTCATATAAGAAACAGTAAAAGACAGTTTGCATATTTTTTCAGAAGATAGTTCGCTGCAAATACGGAGAATGGTCTCTGATACCTGTGATGGGTCAAGCACCAACATTTTCTCCAGTAACTCAAGAGCATGCCGATCAAAGCTGTGCAGAAGAGAAGAAAAAGCCAAATGAAATCTTCTTATAAGAGTACATGTCTAAAAGCGAAGCTACATATTGGTTTACTCTACTTACTGTCTGAAAAACTCTCTTACACGTCTCTTCAAGGGCCGTGCGGGCTTGAAATTGTTATACCAAGGCATCTTGGAAACCCCAGGCCAAATATTTTCATCTGGTGATCCACAAAGCTCAAAAATCTTGTTCAACTGTTCATTCTGAAACAATGTAGAGACACACATATTATTTTGAGATTATCATAAACAGGTACACATAACTGCGTGTATACCTTTAATAATAAGCCATTGAAACCCAAAACACAGATAAAACTTCCTGCAATTTTCTATATAACCAGCCTCTATGGTTACAGAATAAAAGTAATCATATCTCTAAACCATGGCTAGTTATTTAATTCTAGTGAATCCCTTAGGTGTCCAAGTCCAATGATATCACAATGCAACCATGTGATCAGGTAGATTCTTATACTATTAGTGGCATCAAAGCACATTGTACTAAAATCTGAAATGTTCAAAAGAACTGAGCTAGCAGCAAAGATGAAACCCTGACCTCATTTTTCCCAGGCAAGATCGGTTTTGCATGCAAAAGTTCAGCAAATATGCAACCAACCGACCACATGTCAATTGCTGGGCCATATTTTGTGGCCCCGAGTAGTAATTCAGGGGGCCTGCCGCAAAACGTGTAAGTCAGCAAAGTAATAATAACCGATACATTAGCAAAGACCATAATACCAAGATATCAAGACTATCTCTGTATCCATTATGTAAATTTTGAATAACGATTTGGAGTATTACCTATACCACAATGTGATGACACGATTTGTAAGATTTCCAGTATGATCATGAGAAAACGATCGTGCAAGCCCAAAATCTGCCAGCTTTAAATTTCCCTCATTGTCAATAAGGAGATTCGAGCCTGGACCAAGATCTAGGTTAATATACAAGTAAAGGTGATAACCAAATATCAACAATGTATTTTGGAGAATCACCTTTTATATCACGGTGAAGCACTTGATTCACATGACAATAGTGAAGCCCGGTGAGCAATTGCTTCATGTAACACTTTTACATGAATTGAAATGTTAGAATAAAGTTGAGCAATAAGCATGCCGAAGGCTTATAGAATTAACAAGCTATCTAAGCCGTGCAATACCTTGATTTGAGGAACCGTAAATCTCAGTCCAGGACGATCAGCAAGTCCAGTCA
Source organism: Erysimum cheiranthoides (assembly GCA_011420285.2). NCBI lineage: Eukaryota > Viridiplantae > Streptophyta > Magnoliopsida > Brassicales > Brassicaceae > Erysimum > Erysimum cheiranthoides. Next base: position 18,367,560 of record CM022178.2, on the reverse strand, counting down.
AATCATGATCCATGTACTCAAAAACCATGTAGATGCCACCCTTGTATTTGTTATTATCTATAATTCCACGTAGGTACAAAGCCAAAACCTTTTAAGTGAAAAGAAATCCTAAATTCTTGGAGAAAACAAGAAAGAAACTGAAATCACTTTTTCACTAACCTGGCTTTCCTTGGTCATCCCTGTCCCGACCTTTTTAGAGACAGAACCATTAATAAAGCACAAATATGACCTCTTTAGAAAGAAATTACTAAACTAATTGAAGCGTGACAATTTGTGTGTTCCTTATACATTACCTGGTGAAGTAACAATCTCTCTCAGCTGAATGACATTTTCATGATGTAGCTTCTTCAGAATTTTAATCTCCCGGATAGCTGTTATAGGAAACTGCATCATACCAATTGTGACAATGGGTTACAATATTGGAAACAAAAACTTGCCTCAGTTCTAAACATACTGAACATGATAAGAACTTATAGTTGATATAAAGAGAAAGAATCATGTACCCCTTCTCTTTCATTGTCCATACGGATCTTTTTCAGAGCCACAATTTCACCAGTTTTGATTTCTTTAGCCATGTAAACTTGACTGCAATACCAAAAAACAATAATAAATATCCTCAAGCACAACCATACGTAACTTCAGCTTTAGAAGACACAATAGGCACTGTAAAAGCCAAATCCTACCGTTCCTACGGTCAAAGAATCGATTCAAACCCAATTTATTCAATCTCCAGGAAAAGCAGTATCCCAAGTAAAAATCAGGCCTTTTTGAATACCCAAAAAGTGAAATTGAATTCAAAGGGAAAGGGGGAGAAAATTAAGAAGTAGACCCGTAAGTTCCTTCACCAATTTGTTCAAGCTTCTCAAAGCAATCAACGCTGCGAGATCCATATACCGGAGGAGGTTCCTCGAGGTTGAGCTGCCCGAAAGCTGCGACCGCCATCTTCGTTCCCGGGACTGCTCCAACTATCGAATAATAGTTTTTATTACTCCGATGATCAAATTTTTAGCTTTTCTCGATCGCTTTCCCTTTCTCTCCGACAACTCTTCGTAGGTTTCTTTAAGTTTCGAATGTTTTTTTAAGCGTTTTGGTATTGGCTACGCGAAACCGGATTAAACCTACGATTTATTCGGTTTGGACCGGTTCAGCCGTAAACAAGCGGTAGGCGAATATCAAATACTCCTATCAGGAAATTCCAAGGGTCCATCGTAACCAGATATGGACGTGGATATTTAAACAATTTTAAAACTTAAAAGTGAAATTCTTTTTATCAAATATTCCCATGTTCTATGAACCATTTTCCAAATTCCTTAAAATAAAAAAAACTTTCAAAAAATAATAAATTATAAACAGTACTCTAACTTATAATTATCTGCTGGTAAATCCATGTTAAATTTTCTTAAATAAAAAAGACTTGTTGACAATGAGATTATCTTTTCACATCCCAATACCACACACACATAAGAAAATTGATTTTTTTTCTATAATAATACAATTGTTTTAGAAAGTCTATGCCTACACCTGATTTCTAAAACATACATACAACTGATTTCATAATTCTTTTAAAAAGGTTACAATATTTTGTTTTGAAAATAACAACAACAAACTATGGACATTTTACTATTTGAACTCCCTTAATTCAATGCTCAAGATAAAAGTTGGGCACTGAAAAAAAAAAAGGACAAATTTTTTTTTTTTTTTGGGACAAAAAAAGGACAAAATTTAGTGTTATATTTTTAAGAATAAAATTGGAGGCGAATTTGAGAAAAATCCAAATATGGCGGGAAAATTAAGAGATTCTTTAGGTTTTTTTTCTTGAGATGGTTCACTATCTCTGCCACGAGAGGTCTGCTGATTTGATATAAGATGGGACACCTCCAGTGTTTGCTTGCTTGGCACGCCATTCAACCGTGTAATCAAACCATTCTGCTTCTTCAAATTAAGGAGGTAGACGAGTCAATTCGAGACGGACAATCTCGACCGAAGAAACCCTAGATCTCGGGTTGCCGCACCGACGGAGACAGAAGGTTCACGATCTCTCGACTCATCTTTAAACATTAACATCGGTCCCATCTCACCCGAGTTCCGAACTCAGATCATCCACTTTGGGTTTTCACTTTCCGTCCGGTCAGATAGTGAACGAGGTCTAATTTTGGGTTTTGCGATTTTTAAGAATATGTTTCTTATGGTCATTCACTGGAATCAAACACTATACACTCTTTGTAGATGATATTTCATTTATCTTTTTTAGATTTCTAGATTGAACTGGAAGCTAGAATCAGGCTAGGCTTTGTGGAACTGGTATTGGAGTTCGACTTGGGTGATGGGAAAGATTGATAAGTCTGCTTAAGGATGTTGCTATATCTCATGAACTTGATCGTTGAAGTCTTGATTTTGTTCAATTTTGTTAATCCGCTATGAAAGATAGGCCTTTACTTCTTGGTTTTTATCAACTTACTATATAGGGAATCTGACTGATGGAAGGTTGAAAATGAACCAATGATAAAATAATGTTAAGACTATAAACAATGTTTTCATCCAATCCACTTTCTATAGAAGATTTTGACTTGCAGATTTGGTTCACATTCCACAATGGGGTTGAGATATATATGATCCTACTTACTGATTTTTTTTGTCTGATGGTGTAGTTTTCAAGCTAATCAAAATATTCCTCTTCCAAGCTACTCTCTTGCGTGGATGATGACTACGTAGTGGAGTTGTTCTACCACTCCTACTATTCTGGTGATTTCAGTGATATTTTATTCTTGAGTTTCTTAATTCAAGGGAGTGGTCAGCCATTTGAGACTTACACCTCCAACACATACAACTATCCCACTTTCTGGACCATAAATGATGCAAAACAACTCATATTTAAGTCTACATTGTCATTGAGAAGCCTCTGTTACTGTTACCATGTTTCAGTTTCAAGCAATAGGAGTTTGCTATCGAAGGTTGCTACCAGTTCAATACAGGTATCTCATCTTTTTTGGGTAGCCAGCAAAACTGCAGGAAGTTAGATTTTAATAGTCTGATGTGTTGTTGTTGTTGAGTGCTACTTTTTAATAACTGTGTTGATTCACATGTTTGCTGGGTCATGTACAAAGAGAGTTTTGCTGATTTCCATTATCCTGTTGTTAGAATAACTAGACAGTTGAAATAGCAATGATCTAATCTGTGATGATTTACCTAATATAATTTATCTGAGGGTTAAGTCAAAGGTATTTTGAAAGATCTATCTGCCACAATATTATATTAAGGAAATCGTCAAACTTATAGACTTTTATGCAGAATTTATTAGTTGTCTTTATTTTTTGGTAAGAATATCTTAGGTTGACATCTGCAATCGCTGTGTTCTTCACATCCATTAGTCTACAGTTTACATACAGATTCTAGTCCTGCATCTCAAAGTGTAGCATCATTTGTTTAGTGTTATTATATACGTTTGGATGAACTTTTTAGTTTATTGTGTTTTCCGTGTCTCTGAAAAAGATAGGTACAATTTTGAAGCTCAAAAGGATAGGTCAGTGTTAACTTAATGTTAAGTGCTACTAATTTAGAATAGATACAAAAGGCTTAGGACAAAGAGCAGATCTAAAGGTGACTTATAAGGTTTGCTCCAGGATAGCTTTATTTTCTTTATTGGAACTCATTTTAAAGACCTGACTTACCAACCCCAACCATGTGTTTTAGAGTTCCGCACAGCTTTTTATGATGCTTTTGTCAAGATTATTCTATTATGTATCCTGTTCTTTACGTATATGTTCATGCAGAGATCTTCGTACTTTTAAGTCAGGCCATGTGACTTACTTTTTCATGCAAAAAAGCTTCCCCAGTCTTTTGTCTTTAAACTCTTATACTTTCGTGAAAAGATCAATCACTTTAGCCTGTTTGCTTTAGCTACTACCTTCTTAAAAGCAACAATGTTATTTTCACAGGGTCTTTCAGATTTTCTTATTTGTCTTCTGCTTGATGCTTGCTAGTGAGAGAAACGATGAACTCGAAGAACATGGCGAGTGGTGTGGCGACTCTCTTAGTTTCTGAGGTTTGTAGATGCTTCTTCCTATTTCTTAATTTGTCTAGTCTTTAACTAATATACTTCATTCAATACAATCTTTAAGGAAGCAAATGTGGTTGCTCCATGACATACAAACTTACTATAGTCAAGTATTTCAAAATTTTATGGTTTTATCACTGGTTTTGAGCTATGTTGATTGGGTGATTGAAACTTTTAAAGAGACTGTCTTGGGAATGTCATATTTTCAAGCACATCATTCATGAAAAAGATGACAGAAATCTACCTATCCACCTTTATCACATGACTGGTAAAGTTAACTAACTTTTTTCAGCTGTGCCTTTTTGTCCCCCATTTGTCAAAGTGGAAGCTGGACTTTTTATATTTGTTTAAGATTTACTACTGAAATAATCTCGTTTATTTGGTTTATAGTAGATAATCTCGTTTGTTTGGTTTATACTTTGTACTAACTTCGCCTCCTTTTCCTCGTAATGCTCAAATTTCAAAAGGTAGTTTATATGTTCAAGAAGATATATATCTTCAAGTTGTCTTGATGTTAGTGCAGATTTGTGAAATTAATAAAGATATACATTCATTATTTTTAGTCATAATAAACGCCTATCTCTATTAGTATGTGCTGAACCTTTGAAAACTTCTATAAAGAGCTTAGTGAGAAGACACCACTAACTAGGTAAACTCAATCAAAACCGAGTTGATTAAGCCACTACTAATCCTTTTTCAATTCTAAACACTTTTTTTTTTCTTACTGTACCATTTTGAAATAGATGTATGAAAGATGATGCTTATATACTATGATGGGGAGCGGTTGGTTTATTACCGTATATAGACTTTTATTTCCCCCAATTTGATTATTACCCAATAAAACATATCACTGGCTTGCTCTATGATGCCTGATTAACTATTTTATTACTTGTTGATATAGCTACTGCTACGTGCCTCTGAGCTCATGGGTTTTCTGTATGGTGATTTCAGTTTGGGCTTTGTTACATTGGGTCTAACAAAAATTAGGTTAAGCAATCCTACATGTAAAACTCTCTAATTAAACTTGTTGTTTCTATAGTATCATCCTCTGCTAATATTTGCAGTGTGCTCAAGATTAACTGTCTGAATCTTTTTGCTTTTGGCAGGAAGTATCACACAAAGAAATATTATATGGATACCTTAAAGGTTCGTGGAGACACATACACATTCTTGAACAGAAATGGAAAGAGATGTGATCCTTTTGACATTCCTGGTAAATAAACCTTCTGAACTTCGTAGTATATATATATATTTCTGAGGTGGTGCTTATTCTTGAAAATTTAGAGAAATTTATAACAATGACTTCGTGAAATCATGCATCTTTTCTATAGTATCATCGTGATCTGGTAGATTGTTTATGGTGGTTTGATTCCTGCATTCCCTTGCTTCCTCTAGAATCTGTTGGACATACTTCTGGCTACATGCACCTTAATTTTAAAGTCGTAACTAAGTACAAGCTAGATTGTCTCTTGTCCCTAAGCAACCTGGTTTGTAGGAGATAGGCATTTCCTCTATTGTTTTTCTTCTTTTTGCATTTGGTGAAGCTTTATTCGTGTTATAAGTACTCTGCATCTGGTTTTTCTTGTTGCTGTGGATATATCTTACTAAGTGATAGATGCCATTATTTCATCCAAAGTGATATATTTGTAGAGCTCTTAGATGACATATTCTTCCATTGTTAGCATCCATGTCTTTCACTGTCTTGAGCTGTAAAACGATGTCCACGACAAAAGAAGTTCAGCCACCTAAAATGACATTTAGTGGTTGATAGTTAACAAAAACTACGCTTAAGACCACACGATTTAGGTCATATAATAATTGACTGACTTTATAAATTAATAGTAGACATTCTTGTTCTTCCTTTTTTTTATTTGTCATGTTCTCGAGGTTTCTTGTGACGATGCTTTTTCTAGCAGATGTTCCAGCAATGTTGGGCGTAACGGTTGAGAAAAGTATGTGCTAATTTACTATTCTAAATGAAGAGTAAGCAAGAAGATTTTGAACCGGTGATTTCTTGTTTCTCTTTCTAGATTTGAATAATATAGAGTTTCAAAGCTTAATGCCTTTTAGACCACTATCATATAAAACTAATCCTTTGATTCTTTCTATACGTAACCCCCATTAATTTGATTACTACAGATAAAATACAAATTACCAAACAGATTTCCTGGCCTCATTCCTGTATTCCAATAAGGTTGCTACCACCTGAGCAGTTGAAAAAGAGGATGGTAAAGATTATACGTGTGCATGTGTGTATGATGTTACACGTGTGTCTCATATTTGTTCTTCTTGGTTTACAGTCACCACATTCGTCGTTTCATTGGAATTTCTTTCAGGAACCTAACCGATGCTGATGATATCCTAAACACGAGCATCTTCTCTGTAAGTATCAAGAGCTTAGCATTCTACACAAACTTATTTTGTGTGTTTAAACTTTCCTTCTATCTCGATTTAATGGAATTGAAAAATTGATTGAAAAATGCATAAGTTGGTTAAAGGTATATTCTTGTCGATGATCTCGAGTCATGCTTTTCACATTTACATACAATATGTATAGAGGGTTAAAAAATTTCGTTCGTGGCATAGAAAGTCGGAGCTTTTTTAGACGCGTAGGTTTGAAACTTAGGAGAAGAAGCAATTCAGTTGTTTAGCTGACATTTACAACCAAGTTGTTTTTTTATATTAGAGGAAAAGAACGGTTTAAGTGACATCACATATTTCATAATTAATACTTTTGTAAGAACCTATAGTGCCTTCCTTAATTCTTTAATATTTTCTTTACCTGCTTCCTCCATTCGAGACTGTGGTCCACTCTGAGAGGAACCCTAATTCAACAAGCAATTCAATTTCCTCTTTCCCTAAGAATTTCATCGTTTTTTTAACCGCCTTTTAAATCCGTATACTTATATTGCCTAGGTATGATGATACTTATAGGATTAGACCGTTCTAAACTCTAGGAAACTCGGTCCTGGGATTATCTCGCTTGGATATGATGCAATGAAACCATACACATGCACATCCAGATGCTTCCATGGAGTCTCATTGTATAATCAAATTAAGATAATGGCTTTCATTATCTGTCTTCTGATATGAAAATGCTACCAATATAATTACTTGCATGCTTGTCTATAATACTCAGGAAAAATGTATTTTTTGGGTTATCTTGGCACTGTTTGTTTGTCAAGCCTCATATGTATCCGTATGCATTGAAGGTAAAAATGAGTTGAATGACAATATGGTAATGTAAAACCATACAAAAGCTGTTCAGCATATCATATTTCATTTTCACCTACAGTTACTGGCTGCATACACTAAAATATCTTCTAGAAACTGACAGATTTGATGCCCTCACTTGGTAAAAAACATCTTCTTGTTTGATTTTTCTCTATTTCTTAATTGATATTATGTCGTTCAATTTGAATATCTGCACGGAACCTGTGATCTTCATTATATAGAAGACACAGAAGAAGAAGACAAGAGCTCAAGATATGCCATTGGGTGCAGGCGGAGGGAGAAAGTCTTATAGGTTTCAAAGATGGTGGAGATATAGATCATTTTCTGCACCCACCTCTCCCCTAACCAGCTCCTCCCTAGTGGTCAAACTCTGTCACATCAAGCCTGTCCCCATCATCAATAGTAAGTTTATCTTCTGATAATACCAAAACTTGCCTCTGTTACCTTGATCTCCTTATTTGACTGTCCATTAGGAAACAATTAAGATGGTGTTAAAATAGGAAAATGGTTCCTCACCCATTAGAACTAGTACTGATGGAAATTCATGTAATGGGAGAATTCTCCCTGCAAATATTTACTAAATTTATATGGTTAGCAATGGTTAACTTTTTCGGGTGCTACAATTTATATTTGATGTCCTTATGGCATCTTCTGCTGCCTTACAAATCATATTTACTGTAACTATGATATGCTTTCCCTGTTATACAGGTTTCTTCATTTGGTATCTTTTCTTCCTAGAAAAGGCAGTTTTGGGGATTGATAAACTCTGTAAGTATTACCTAAATTTTGCCATATAAGGACTTTATCATGATGTGTCAAACAAGAAATTACACTGTCATATCAAACGCACTCTGCATCTTTTACTTTTACACTATTGGACCCACTCTACATCTATTACTTGCTTCAATAATATCTCAGGACTTTAGTTTCATATTCTTTAACAATCTTTGTATTCAGAGACAAGCTCTTAGGGTTCATTGCTTGCATTTTGTTTGGTTAGTTGATCGTAGCTTTAATCGATATGAAGAAAATACAATAGATGATATATTAAATGCATTAATAATAGGCCATGGAAATGGATGATGCGAGGAAACCTAATTTTGCGTGCCAGAGGAGATGTCTCTTCTTTGGCCACCCTTTTGTTGCCATGTGTTGTTGGCGCTGACTTCTATTTCAAATCCTTTCTCTTTTTATTTGTCATTCCAATGATTAAAAAAATACAACCTAACAGTTTAGCCCTCCTGTCAAATTCCCTTTATTGCCCTTCTCCTCCATCATTACCTACTCACAGAAGATCTTTTATGGATTTCACACGAAAGATGATGAAAATGAAACCTTCTTGCTGTTAGTTGATCAGTGTTTTTTTTTTTTTTTTTTTTTGTCTTTTGAGTATGGAGTATGGAATCTTTAGTAGCAGGAACCTCAAATAACTAACTATGTGTAGTTATTCTGCTTGACAAATATGCAGGGGTTTGGTACTAGGGCATCGTGATGGCTACTGATAAACTGCTTCCCAATTAAGGACAAATAAAGATCAATTGGTATGTGTTTGTCCATTGGAGACGGCTGTTCCCAAGATGATACTGATGTTGCTTTAGGACAAGAGGAAGAGTTTACATTGAATGATTTATCATACTGGTAAGGAAATGCGTATATGAGAAGAAAAAAGAAAATGATAGAAAAATGGAATTGAAAGGTGAAAGTGACATGGTTGTTTTGGTAAGCGAATAGGAAAGACGCACGTGGTGAATGGACATGAAGAGAAAAGGGGGCTAGGTTTAATATAAATTGGAATAAGAAGCAGTTAGTGGTTGTGAAGGAAGGAGGCAAGCAACCAAATCTCAGAGACAATTATAACAGTATAGAGAAGGAAGAAGGGAAGAGAGACCGTTGTTGATTAGATACAGAAGATCAGCTAACATGGGAAGATCTCCTAGCTGTGATGACTCTGGTCTCAAGAAAGGTCCTTGGACTCCTGATGAAGATGAGAAACTTGTCAACTATGTCCAGAAACATGGTCATAGTAGCTGGAGAGCCCTTCCCAAACTCGCTGGTAACGTACTGCTGTTTCTTTTTTGTTTGTTTCTTTCTCAAGTTTGATGAGTCTAAGCTTCTCATGTGATTCTCTCTCTGCAGGTCTTAACAGGTGTGGGAAGAGTTGCAGGCTTAGATGGACGAACTACTTGAGACCTGACATCAAGCGAGGGAGATTTTCTCCGGACGAGGAACAGACTATCTTGAACCTTCATGCAGTTCTTGGAAACAAGTAAATAACCTTCTGATTGTTTTGATTTTCTAGTCAACGGTTTTGTGTACCAAATTGTCTTATACCGCTTGCTTATCATGATAATGTTATCAGGTGGTCAACGATTGCAAACCAGTTACCGGGGAGGACAGACAACGAGATCAAGAATTTCTGGAACACCCATTTGAAGAAAAAGCTGATTCAGATGGGTATTGACCCAATGACTCATCGCCCAAGAACCGATATCTTCTCCGGCTTATCTCAGCTCATGTCTCTGTCTTCTAACCTGAGAGGCTTTGTTGATCTGCAGCAACAGTTTCCAATTGGTCAAGAGCATACTATACTGAAACTCCAAACCGAGATGGCCAAACTCCAATTGTTCCAATACCTTCTTCAACCACCTTCCATGAATAACATTAGCCCTAATGACTTCGACACTCTCAGTCTCCTTAACTCTATTGCCTCCTTCAAAGAAACCTCTAATACCACCACCAGCAGCAATCTCGACCTCGGTTCCTATCTTCAGGACTTCAACAGCTTACCATCTCTGAAAACCCTAAATTCCAACATGGAACCATCATCTGTTTTCCCCCAAAATCCTGATGACAATCACTTCAAATTCTTCACTCAAAGAGAAAACCTACCTGTGTCTCCAATCTGGCTGTCGGAATTCTCCAGCTCAACTCAGAGTTTGTTACCTTCCCTTGATCCTTCCTCTGCTGTGACTGATGATCTCATTAGAAACCAATACGGTATTGAAGATGTCAATAGCAATCTCACCTCTTCAAGCGGTCAAGATTCAGCAGCTTCAGCTTCAGCCGCATGGCCTGATCATCTATTGGATGATTCTATATTTTCGGACATTCCTTAGCCTTCTTTGTCTTTCCAGGTATGTTTTGGAGGAACTCAAATCGAATTTACTCTCGGAATTGTGCTTGTTGGGAGAATTTATTTGCATATCTATATTTTTTTTTGGTAGAATATTTGCATATCTATATATTGTAGAGACATCATATATATGTGCTCAAGTTATAGAATGTACAGTACAGGTTTCATAACTCATATGCATGTTGTTGTCAATGTTCTTTAGCATATGTTTGTAACCATCGCCGAGTTTATATATATAATTAAGATTTTTGTGAAGTGGAGATCACTTGTAGTTGTAGTTTGTATGTTATTCAATAATTAGGGTTTTTGATTAATTATCTGGAATTTTGTTTTACTCTTCATATGGTGATGACATTCGAATTATATACAGTATATACATATGTATGGATATGTCATAACAAATCATAGACAAACTGTTATTATGTGAATGAAAAACAAACAGGAAAAATCAAAGAACAGTTTGTGTACCTTTATTTTCTAACTAAAGTAATAATTAAGCAGATGTCAGACAAATTAAAGTTAGTATATACTGTAGTAGTTTATATGTTACATGTGAAGACCACGTATGTAATTAATATCTAGCTGTCGAACTTAAGACAACACGTTTTAGAGTTTAAATGTTGATTTGTTTCATTATCATTCACGAAGTTAAAATTTTGATTTGTTTGCCAAGATCAAATAATGGAAGAAGTGAAGAAGCATGTGATACGCTGGCTAACGATAATATAAAAAGGCCAAGTAGATATTTAAGAATAATTAAAACACGAGGCCCTATTAGTATGTGATGTCAGATAAAGTGATCTCTCATTAGGTTTAAGAGAAAAATCACTCATTGAGTCCTTTTTATTATTTTTGTTAAAAGTTGAATTGACTCATTAATTGAGGCTTGCCATCTTGGGCAAAAGATCTTGTGCAATTAGGGTATTGTACATTTGTACTCCATCTGTATCAGAATGGATAATGTATGGATTTGTTTTTGTCAATGGATAACGTATGTGTATCCATATTTATCTTAAATATTTTTTGATATTTTCGATTATGCACATAAAATTTGAGAAATACATCGATCGATACTATATCTAACTCAATTAAAAGTAAGTAAGTAACTAAATATGTTTACTTTTTATTCCTGTTGTCTTTTATACAAACATGAAATTAACAAACTGTTTTACTACATAAGTATTAAATTTTATGTCAGGATATACAAATCTCAATTCTACAAATATTGTTTTTAAATATCATGATTAGAGTTGGCAACATCAAAAAAATTAGGACAACTGAGAACGGCCCATATAAATGACAACTTTACAAATTACAATAGGCCCGACAAAAAAGGTCCAGAAGGCCGCCAAAAAAAAAAGGGGTCCAGAAATAAAATATCATACGCGCAGACACAGCGCGTTGACGACACGGAGGCAAAGACATTCCGACTATTCCGTTAATTTGTAGCTATCAAGAAAGATACCGAAGAAATGAATCAACAACGAGCAGCCAAGCAAATCTGTCACAATTTGACTTTAATGACCGGTTACCAAAATTCGAACGCTCACTATTACAGGTTTTGTTCATTTCGGATATTTTTTTTTTGGATAAAAAATACGAAAATTCATCTGGCATCAGGATATATAAGTTTTAATCATAATTTTTTCAGAGATTGAAAGATTTTTTAGGGTAAATAATCCTTTTTAGTTTCAACACATATTTTGTATTTAAGATAAGAACGTTATACTTTCAAATATTTTGACTTTAAAACCAAACCAAAACAAATAATATATGATATTTTTGGTCAAAAAAAACAAAAATCATGGTATTTTAGAAAATTGTCCTTATATATACATATCTATTTTTTATTTGTGTATTAAAAGTTTCTGAACTCTATAATTTTGTTACTTTTTCTCAAAAAGTTTTTTTTTTTTTAAGTTCTTGTTATAATCATTTTAAAATTTATGCAGTTTTCAACCTAACTAATCATTTTTTGTTTTGTCTATTCAAAACTTTTTCTTTGATTTTCTTTGAATAGAAGACCGAGTAAAATCATTTTTGTAGAAGCATTACAGGTCCTTATTCTGTTCTCAACATTAGACTTCTTCCTTTGTCAACGTTGTTAGACCTTATCATATATATATATCATGCATATATTATATTTGTTTCAAAGTTCTCTCACGCGGTATTTGTAAATCTTTTCATACCTATAAAAACAACAATATATAATATTTTATGGGAGAACTAAAAAAGGTCACATTATTATTCTTAGGTCGAAATTCTGATTACTTTTTAGCAACGGCTTCCAAATCGAGAGTCGAACTGGAAAACATCCATGCTAGAAAAGATCTCTACAAGACCAATCAACCGTCATAATTTTGAAAAAAATATTAAGAAATTTGGTTAGCATAATCGAATAAAGGTATAAGTTCATGTTAATTATATAAACCATATCTAATATTACGTTTGAAAATAAATAATTTTTTGATTTGTGAATATTCTACATGTAGCATCAAGGAATGATTTTGCATTTTAAAAAAATATGAGTCGAAAGTTTGAAACTTCTTGGTTAATATATATAATATGTTCATAACTTTTTTTAAGCTAATCAATGTTTTAGAATTAACAATTTTCTTGTAGAGACTATTCTCCGTCAATGTTTTCGCGTTAATTAAATTTTTTAGATAATATCATTTGAAAGCTCCATACAAATAAATTATAATAAACCTTAGTTATATATATGCAACATGTTGGATCGATATAAATACACATATGCATGAAATTTTAGGACATATAAAATACCAAAACATATATTACATAAACGCGAAACATAGAAGAAATGAAGGGAAAGTTGTGCTTGATTGCTTCGCTTCTTATTCTCTCTTTGGTGTTTTCATCTCATACGGTCTCATGTCAACCATACGAATCCCGTAAACTTAGTGAGTAAGCTCAATATATGTTCGATTCAGTGAATACCACGAATAGGAGCGTATCGAGCAGTTGTAGACAATTTAAGTTATACAACAAGATTAAAAAGAAATAGGGAAATAAATTAGAGCTAGTCGAATGCTTTCTCTCTTTTTTTAAAAAAATAAGTTAGTTAGTTATAAAGATATCAAACGTTTTTTAATTTTTTTATGTTATAGATATTTGTTTTTATTTTTTACTGATAGATGTGCTTTTGCGTAAAAATTTATAGAAGAAGCACTTGGAAAAAATATGCACATTCACAAGGTATTGAAGATCAGAGCATCTCCCAGTGACTCGCTGCGTGGAGCCGGGCCGAAGAAAACAAAAGTGAAGGTCTAAATCCTGGCCCATTTCTGAAGTTGCATATGCTACGTACCGCAACTACCTCGCATATGTTTTTTCGTGTTTTTTTTTTTTTTTTTGTCAACATGTTTCTTCATTCTTATTTTCTGATCTTCGACGTATTTATTATTTATCAACCTTCATGCAAGTAACAGCTAGAAACTAAAATAGTAAGCAATGAAACTAGTCTCAATATCTTTTATTTTATTTTATTTTTTTAGGTTTGTATTTAGTGTCTATATATTTTTCGAATGAGTTCACAGCCTTATCGTTCTTTTATGTTAGTTAAAAGCGTAAATGTTTTTGATGATATTTTTGGGTTTCTACATACTAACTAACTTATTTTATATTTTGTTGACCCATATCTTTAAAAAAGTCAAAAACATTTAAGATTTTTTTTCATTCACAAGATTCAAGTCAAAGATACATCATGAAATGAAACAAAATGTATACACTTGATTTACTTCTTCTTCGCAGAAGAACCCAAAAAAAAAATAACAGGAAAAAGAAAAAGGTAAAGTTGGCAACTTACAGTAAAATAAATCAAGATTTGATGTGTGGTCATCTTCCACCTGATAATTCAATGGCATCTTGGTTACCAATAGAATCTTCACCCCAATCAAATCTTCTCTGCAACCGCTCGAACTCATGACGTCTCGTGACTTCCACGTTTTGCCACTCTTCCCATCTCTCCGCAAGCCCTTCTCCTTCTAACATCCTCACAACTTCAGACATCACTGGTCGATCTTCCGGCGAACCTTGTGTACAAAGCAAAGCCACTTGTATCATCATCTCTACTTCTTCTTTTATATACTCCCCATCCAAATTCTTATCTACAATTGCATCCAATCTCTTCTCTCTTTCCAATTTCTTCACCTGTCCAAAACAACAACCCCAAAAGATTATAGTAAACAAAGATTGAGAGAAGCTATATGAGAATATATTATTATTCGATTATACATACGTGGTCAAGCAACAAGACATCATCTTCTTCCTCCAAACGTGAAAAGTCAATTGCGCGCTGCCCAGTAACGAGCTCAAGAAGCATAATTCCATACCCGAAAACATCAGTTCTCTCAGATGATTTTCCTGTGGATAGATACTCTGGTGCAATGTGACCCATTGTTCCTCGAACTTGAGTTGTCACATTAGTCCTTCTAACATCTACTAACTTGGCTAAACCAAAATCACCAACCACTGCTTCAAAATCTTCATCTAGTAACACGTTTGCTGCTTTCACATCACGATGTATGATCTTCGGATTGCAATGTTCGTGAAGATACTCAAAACCACGCGCTGCTCCTAAGGCAATCCGTTTCCTCGTCTCCCAATCCAGAACCGGGTCGCCCGCTTTAATCTCTCTGAGACGATGCGCAAGACTTAGATTCTGCATGAAGGGATAAACCAAAAGGCGTTCTGTTTGCGTGGTGCAGAAACCGATAAGACGCAGTAGATTCCTATGAACCGCTACGCTTATCATCTCGACTTCCCTCTGGAAAGCAGCATCTCCACCAGGACTTTCGAAATCCGTCAATCTCTTCACAGCAACTTTGGTGTTATCCGGAAGCACACCTTTGTAAACTTTCCCAAAGCCTCCTTGGCCGAGCACATTCTTCTCACTAAAGTTATCTGTAGCCAATTGAAGCTCTCTCCATGCAAATCTTTTCAACTGCCCAAATGCAATTCTCCTGTCCACTTCACCTGAAAAATCGTAAAGTCTGAAGATTGTAGACTCTTTATTTCACAAGCGTGCATATTAATTCATCATAACATACTGGAAAATCAAATACGAAAGAAAGGTTTCCCTGTGGGTATATTACAGACCTGCAACATCCACGAACACATCACGTCTATATCCTTTATGTCTATCCTTGCAGAAGAGAAACAACAAGATTCCAAAGAGAATAACTGTAACTCCGGCAACAACTCCAGCAATAATGCCAGTTTTTGGCTTACTTGAATCACCTATCACCATTGATTAAATGTTTTCAGCAGATCTAAGATCCTTTCATACTTTTGAATCTGTTGAAAATATAGAAAATACGGATAGAGCAATCGCAAAGTAATGTAGTTACCTGAATGGACAACCTCAGATACACAAGGGTGAAGTTGACCACCACCACAATTCAAGTTGTTTGCCGTGAAACTATAGTCGATAATTAACAGATAAGGTTACTGCTAAAGAAATGAAAATTTCAGATTTAACTTAATGTAGTCAAACATACTTGTATTTTGGGATCTCAAATAGACTTTGAGGAATCTGGCCGCTGAGACTATTGGAATCAAGCAGCCTATAAACATAGTTTCAAACAATGGAATTAAGACAAAAATACTCCCAAAAAAAGATGGTAAGCATATACACTGAGAACGGTAACTTACAGATTTAACAGGTTTGGAAGACCCTTGAGTGACTCCGGAATAGTCCCATTAAGTTTGTTTCTACTCAAAGTCCTGTTTGGCCCATACACAGTGAACAAAAACATGAGTGATCCTTATCTATGTCTTAAGTGTTTTAAAACATGTCCAAGATTTGACAGAACTACTTACAAGAACTGAAGTTTCTTGAGATTACCAATAGAGGAAGGTATACGACCAGTTAGCTGATTGTCCTCTAAATCCAAACTGGTCAAGCTAGTCAGATTTCCAAAGTCTTCTGGTATTTCACCCGTAATTCCATTTCCCTTTAAAGTACTATATACAAAAAGAAATGCTCATAACCAAATATGTTAAAAGAATTTCAGACAAAAAGAGAGGTTCAATCTAAGGCACTTACAGAGTCTTGAGATTTTCTAGGATTCCTACTCTTGAAGACAAGGTTCCCGAGAAGTTCATGTCTGATAATGTACTGCAACCACAAATGCCATGGATATAAATCTTCTCCCACACTCGCTTGGAAACAAAACTTACTAATTCAGAGTTATCATTAAACTTACAGAGAAGTGACAAAGTTTTTGTCATCACAAATAACTTGGGACCAGGTGCAAGGATTAACTTGATTCTGGTTCCAGTCACTTAGCTGATTGGGCAATGCACGTAACGAGATTCTCAACGCAAATAGAGCATCCCCTAAAATGGAAAAAAAGTGAAAGAAAGAGTTAATATTTACCTGAACAAGATAAGAAATTTACCAAACATAAACTAAGAAAAGAGAGAAAAAGAGCCGTTGCTAAGTAATAAATGGCATTACCTTGAGCATCTGGTGACACAAATGAGCATAAACAGGCAAAAACCAACACAGTTAAAGCCATAGGAGCCATCTTCTGCAAGCTGGACATCTCATCTCATTAATGGAGCTTGTTCCATCTACAAGACACATTTAATAACATTAGAAGAAAATCTTTTTCTTACTTTTAGTGGATCTGACACATAACAGAGAAAGATTGATGGAGAAATTATCGTCAACTATGAATCAAAAACTTTCTAAATTCAACTCAAATTAGCTATAAAAAAAGCTGAAAACTAAGAATTTCCGGTATGGTTTACAGAAATTAGGTATAAGGATAAAGTCCACTATTGAAAGGTTGAGACTTTACATAGAAAAAGAGTCAAATAAACACGACCATGCTCAATAATTCCCCAGAAAGATTAGTGACCAATTTTGTCAAACTTGATAAGAAATCAAAATCTCAAAAACAGAGATTTAGGCAACGGCAAAAGGAAAGAACCTCGTACCGAAGAAGAAAATCCCAAAAAAAAGGAAACAATTATCGCTGCTCGAAAGATTCAGTCCAGGGAATACAACCAAAGAGAACAAAACAGAAAAAGAAAAGCTGAAAGAGAAAGTGAAAAGCTTGTCTCTTCGAGTTTTATTCTGTAGACTTTGCGTTTGGCAAATCGCAATTATCACTCTCGCTAATGGCCTTTGTCTCATAGAAAAGTCCGATGTTGGTCCACGAACTGCTTTTTCTGCGTGCAACTTGTAATTATAAATTAATTAACTAACTTTTGATAATGATGCTTGGAGTGTGATTATATAAACTACTATGTGCTATTTAATTACGAGATTTTTTTTTGTACATGCCCTATAAGCGGATTTATTTAGCCATTGTATTTACATGAGATGTGTATGTAATTGTAGGTACGCGTATTTTATTACTTCCACAGATACATCAAACTAGATCATCCAACAGAAGACTAAAACCAATTATTTTGTTTCCTCTATATTTAAAAAAATAATAAAACCCCATGAGGAATAAGTTTTCATCTAAAATTGAGGATATATTTTTCGATCTTTCCATCTATTAATGTTATTGAAAACGAGGCTAGAATACAACTGAAATAGCCAACTATTCACCACTCACCAAGCTGAAATAGACAACCTAAAAAAGGAATCGAATCTCCCTGTACAAAGGAAAAGTTAAAAATTAGTTCCAAAAAGGAAAAATGAAAAAGTTATATATATATAAGTCAATAAAAGCAATATTGTACAATGAGGAAGAGAGTCACACTGTTTGACGGCCCATGGGCCGGTTAAAGTCTCGTTAGACACAAAGAAGGAGCTTCCTTTGTTCGTTCAACTGGATCAGATTCCGGGTCGGATCATTAACCCCACTACTTTTTATAACATTCTGTTGCTAACATTTTGTCGCTACGATCATGATTAGTGGTTAGGGTTCTGGACGGATCAATTCTCAAATTATTATGGAGATTAGGTGGGGAATGTGGATCAACACGCACGTGTTTATTGTGTCCAGTTGGTTCCGTTAAGCCTTTTCACGTCCATCAAATAGCGGATGTTACATATGTATTAAATAACAGACGATACTACGATACTGCCGTCCGAATAAACACAATCTCCTAATTCCTAACTTTTTTTATCTTAATCTATTAATTATTTCTATCTCGATAGACTCGACATATGTCATAACATAAGAAATTAGTAAATCCCAAACGCATATGAACTTTGTCCAACTATATAATAGTAACGTTTCCAAACTTTACCCAACTATCTCAATCAAGCAAGAACCCACCAAACAAATAAAAAATTGATCTTATGGAGAGGAAACATCACTTCGTGTTAGTTCACAACGCTTATCATGGAGCCTGGATCTGGTACAAGCTCAAGCCCCTCCTTGAGTCGGCCGGCCACCGCGTCACTGCCGTTGAACTCGCCGCCTCCGGAATCGACCCACGACCAATCCAGGCCGTTGGATCCTTCGACGAATACTCTCAACCGTTGATCAAAACCCTCGAATCTCTCCCAGAGAAGGAACAGGTGATTCTCGTTGGATTTAGCTTCGGAGGCATCAACATTGCTTACGCCGCCGACATATTTCCGACGAAAATTAAGGTTCTTGTGTTCCTCAACGCCTTCTTGCCCGACACTACCCACGTGCCCTCTCACGTTCTAGATAAGGTTTACAATAAAATTACTAATTTTTTTTATACTACTACTTTTTATAATTCGACTTCGACCTACTAACTAATCTAAATACAATGCAAATAATCCTTCGTTTGGTTGATGATGAAAGTATATGGAGATGCCAGGAGGGTTGGAAGATTGTGAGTTTTCTTCTATTGAAACCAGAAATGGGACAATGAGTTTGTTGAAGATGGGACCAAATTTCATGAAGACTCGTCTTTACCAAAATTGTCCCATCGAGGTATTATTCCGACTAATGTTTAAATTTGTTACGCCAAAACAACCAAATCTGTATGGGACCAATGATTTACGGTTTTGGTTGGAACCCCAGATCTAGAGAGTCCATCTGCCAAATCTTGAAAATATAAATGATTTTATGAGATGATTATTAATTATGATGATGGATTGATGGTTGTGAAGGATTACGAGCTGGCAAAAATGTTGCATAGGCAAGGGTCATTTTTCCAAGAGGATCTATCAAAGAAAGAAAAGTTTAGCGAGGAAGGGTATGGTTCAGTGCAACGAGTTTACGTAATGAGTAGTGAAGACAAAGCCATTCCCTGCGATTTCATTCGTTGGATGATTAATAATTTCAACGTCTCAAAAGTGTATGAGATCGACGGTGGAGATCACATGCTGATGCTCTCCAAACCCCAACAGCTCTTTGACTCTCTCTCTGCTGTTGCCGCCGATCATATGTAATAAACTGAAGTCTGTTTAGCTCACTGTTAGTTTATTATGGACTTCATTAATAAAATAAAACCTTTCAATAAAACTTACGACTTAAAATTACCGTGAAGATCAATTGTTTCATTATTAACAAACAGTAAAGACAAAAAAATACACATAGTTATTGTAGAGCTATAAAACAAAAATTAAAGGAACTTAAAGTAATGATAATAATTGTACGAAGTCACGAAAAGGAGACTCAAACAGTGACGTGTAGGACAGTGAAGCGGGTGAGACAAAATTGATTAATCAAATTTGACAGTGTATTGTTCCATTCAAATCAAATCTAAATTAATTCTTTTCCAAAACTCAATTAAAAATTGTGAAGTAATTACAGTATATTTTAGTTTAAGCCTAAATGGTTCTGTCCTGTCAGTACAAAAAAAAAAGCTGAAAAAGCTGATGAAATAAATTGTGAACATGCAAACGTTAAGGAATCAAAAGAAGAAGATTAATGAATTAAAGCAAAAAGTGTTGAAAGAAATGAATGACGCAAGTAAGTAGTTACGCAAACACAGCTCTCTCTCTCTCTCTCTCTAAAAACAATTTCAAAATAATCATAGAACTTTTGATTATTTACAAATTGAGCCGTACATTTACAAAGAATCCAAAGAACACCTCTGCTCCCAAAAATCCAAATTCAATTTAGAAACTTAAAAAAAAAAATAAGAGAGAGAGATCAAACCATGATTTAAGGATTATAAAAGTGGCCATTGCAATGACATTTCCAGCCCATAGGTTTGTAATTAGAGTACTGATCAAGGACGGTGGTTAGAGACGAAGGAGGCCGTACGAATCCACCGGAAAACGGGTTAACTCGGGTGAACCGAGAACGAGTGGGGAGAGTGGGTACTTGAGTAGCCATGCAAGGATGGCAACCATTGCATCTGTTGTGACAGCTCGGTGGTGTAGAACCTAATCTTGCTTTATCTTCAATCAGAGCCACCTGAAATATCAAAAGCAAAGAACTTCAAATCAATCAAATGACAAAAACATGAGAACATGATTTGATTTGGGGAATTGAGTTGAAAGATGGGTTTGATTACTTGAGGAGAATTCGGAGGTTGGACAGGTTGAAGAAAGGATGAGACTTGTGGAGTGATGAGAACAAAGAGCAGAAGAAGAAGAAGGGTGGATTTGTAAATAGCAAACATTTTGATTTGAATTCAAGAATTACCATACAGGAGGAGATTCATGTGGGTCTATTAAAATTTCAAGACTTTGAATACAAAATAGAGATACAGAGAGAGAGAGATGAAGAGAGAGAGAGAGAGAGGAAGTAGAAGAAGCTTTTTGGATCAGAAGTGAAGTGAGTGAGTGAGTGAGTTGAGGAGAGAGAGATAAGGGGAGAGAAGGGTAAAATAGTAATTGATAGAGGGAGAGTGAAAGGAACAAGACAGAGTGGGGGAGACAGAATAGGAGGATACATATCAGAGGAGAGGACTCAGAAAGAGTAGCCTTCTTTCTATGTGTCACTTCAATCTTTCTACTCTTCTCTCTTTTCGCTTCATTTATTCTTTTTTCATTTTTTTGGTCATCTCTTTGCATTGTTCATTAGTTTTGACCAGTTATTGATTCAAAACATGCACTGTTTTGTATTTTGAAGTATATCAGTAATAAACCGGCATAAATGAACAAATCCCCTCAGATAAAAATTTAAAACTGGGTCAACATTGGTTATAACCATTGTGTTAAGTTTAACCAAGTTGGTTTAAGTTGTAAAAGTCACCACTTTCTATTTTCACGATCGTTTCTAGTTTCTAGAAAGCTCACCTTATTTCAAGATTTAGTGAATTAATGGAGGTATGTAATTTTTACCCATAATACTATTATTGTTCTTTGTACTAAGGAATCTTAACTCGTTAATAATGTGCTTTCGTTCTTGTTTTGCTCATCTTCTCGGTTTCAATGAAAATCGAATCAGATTGCAAGGTAGCTGAATGTTCAAATGTACCGTTGCATTCGAATTTGGATTTGGATACAATGTAAAAGATTCTCCTCTAATAGTTATAACGATTTGTTAATCGTCCATGTGATCTACCAGCATGCCTTGCATATGCTTAATACCAAAGATTTTTGGACTTAGATGCTTCTTTTGGTGTATACTTAAAAGTTTCATGGTTCCAAACTCATTACTAATGGTAGCTTTCTCAATAATCTAAAAGTTGAGTGGAATGTTCAACGGTTAAAAAAGAGTTGAATAACATTTCACCGGTAAGTATCTACTTACTGACACAATCAAATTGGGGTTTCTTTTATCATCAGAAAATAGTAAGCGAATAGGGAAATTGGAGTTTCCTTTTATCATCAGGAAATAGTAAACAAATAGGGAAATGGGGTTTCTTTTATCATCAGATAATAGTAAGCGAATAGGGGAATTACTGAGTTGTAATAGTAGTAAAAACCACAAGTTTGACTGAGCTTTGATTTTTGAACAAAATGAAAAAGATGTAAAATTTACCAAGAGCAATAAATGAAAAAGAAGAAGAAGAGGATGCCACATTTTTATCATTTTGACTGCATTCATTTAATAACTTCAACAATCTTATGTTATTAAATGTAAGCATCTGTGCCCTTATTATTATTATAATCCATGTCTCTTTCTGCTGTTTTCCAACCATTTTCGCAGTATCGTTTTCTCCTTCTTTAATACATTTACTATTCGTATATCTAGTACTTTATGTGACATTTTCATCATTTTTAGAAAAGACTAATTCGTTTGACAAAAAAAAAAAAATAATTCTTCTAAAAGTAATGATATATATATATTTTTTTGAACCGAAAGTACAGTGCAAGTAACCACTCAAATGATGGAGTACTTTTTACAAATTAGCTAGAGTTTTCAATCGACATGATAATTAAAAGGAGTAGATTTTGGAATGGTCCATGGACCAGTGATGATCATTAACTACTGTTCACACTAAATTTTAAAGGAGAATTTCGGTTACAATTTATTGCCATCGTCTTTTGTATCGCCTCTTGAAGTGTAAAACTTTAGTGCATCAAATAAATTCTATAAATTCGTAAATTTAAACAAGTTGCAAAATTTAAAGAAGCCACAAAAAGCTTTTGTTCTCAGGAAGAACAGAGAATAAATATATACCTACACCCGTGAAATTTGGAACATCCTTATTATTTTTTAAAAATCAATCTAAAATAAAATGGAAAAGAGTTTGGAAAATAACAATACACGAAAGAAACGCCGTGTAAATTACGTTCCGTGGAATAGCGTGAGCCGTGATGCGTTCAGTGACTATCTTTTTCCACGTTACCTGATTTGTCGCATTTCAATATTTTCTTACTAACATTTTTTTCAAAAATAAAAAAAAATAAATAAAATGAAGTCAGAAACAAAATAAAAAAGATCTGAAGCAAGAGAAGACTTTCACAGTAAGACAACAAGATCGCCAAATAATAATAAATAAATAAATAAAAACTGAAATTATTATTGCATGTCAAGGGATTTTGTCTCCTTTGATACGTAGGTCCCAACTCTTCTACCCTATTTGTCCTTTTAAACGGCTCAGATATAATCAGAAAAAGATCCTACGGTCGAAGAATGTTTGCTCACAAGCTTACGCCTATTCAT
The DNA here is from genome assembly GCA_011420285.2 of Erysimum cheiranthoides. Taxonomy (NCBI): domain Eukaryota; kingdom Viridiplantae; phylum Streptophyta; class Magnoliopsida; order Brassicales; family Brassicaceae; genus Erysimum; species Erysimum cheiranthoides. The sequence continues at coordinate 18,344,165 of CM022178.2, read as the reverse complement.
GTCTCGGCGAAGGATACAATATAAAATCCCGGTTTAATCCGGTATATAATCTTAACTATAAATCCCGGTTTTATAACTGCCTTTTGTTTTACCGTTGAGAAGCTCGGTATTCTTCTTCGTCGGAGATAACCGCCGGTATGTTCCATGTTCCCAGAGAATGCCCAGAAATGTTCCCACCTGATAAACTTTTTTCATTAAGTCATCAAAAGAAAAACAAGACAGCGAATTTGAACGATATTGTAAGTTTTGGTACCTTCTTTAGTAGCTTCTTCACATCTTCTTTGGTAATTTGAAGACAAATGTGGATCCAGGGATTTCATAATCTCTTCATACTTATCTTCAGCTTCTGATATCTGCTTCGCCTGAAGTAATCATCAATGAGCTCTAAGATTTTTTCAGAGAAACGTTGATTGATTGTCGTATCGTATTAACGCTTCTTTACCAGCTCAGTGGGGGCATTTGATGAGCCGAAAATTCCCACAAACATACGTAATACATTGAAATTGTTCTCGAGCACATCGTCCTACAAGAAAACCATATCAATTTGATCAGTAGAGATTGTGATGTCAGGGGAGTTCTTTGAGGGTAGCTAACCTCGTAATCGAACCTGCAAAAATAAAGTTGAAACCACTCAGATTCTAAAAGATTCAAACTTTGTGTTTGTAGTAGTAGATGGAGATGTTTTGAAAGTAGCGTACAGATCATCCGCTACTTCAACCAGGAACTCTGAAATTGACAAGAAGTCCATATGCAACTCATTCACCTTTTACACAGTTTCAAAGAAGGAAGAGAAAACATATTACAAATATAATCCAATCTATATGCATGAAACACTACAAGTGTCACTCCTGGATGAACATGAGTTCACGTCAAGAAGTAAACAAAGGCACATGAATGTACTACCTCTTCTCCTCTCAGCTTGTATAGTAGAAGATTCAACACCCGGTAATCAAAAGACTTCAAATGAATTGCTCTCATCACATCTTTGAGACAAATCTATAAAGATGCAGATGAAACCATGAGAAAATGTATTGCCAAAAAACAAACAGCACATTGTTTGACAATAATAAACTGAACCAGTCACCTTGTTTTTGTTTGAAATAGCATGACAAAGCTTTCTTTCTAACGCCCAATACTCTTCACCTGACTTAAACTCTTGTTGTATTCTAACCCATGCAACAAATTAACAACGAATCAGTGTATATGTTTGTCCCTTTCCTAATAAAACAGTAAGAAAAAAGGAGAAGTTATAGCAAGGAAATACCTTTTTGTCAAAAGGCCCTCACGTTCAAGCAGATCTTCAAGCGGCTTCAGTGGATCAACTTCAAACAAAACTCGTGATTCAGCATTCCATCCATGACTTGAAGACTGTATCTCAAACCATTAGGTTGTACACTGATTTGTTTTTTTCCATACTCCTAACTATTACACATGCCATCTTACATTGACTTTGGATCCATAAGCTGATTCACTGACTATCTTCTCATTAAGAGCATCCATCTACAGAAACAAAAGACCTGCATTTCTTAGATTTGGGTTTACATTGTCGTTGTTGCAGTGCATGTTAACTCAACACAGAAATTCTTATACACATGAGGGATGAAACAGTAGACATATAAAATTAGTACCTGATATATGTAACTCTCTGTAAATGAAAGCACGGGTAAATATCTGAATATTGACTGCGGTTCGTTAATTTCCAACTGATGGAACATGAAATAAGACCTGGACTGTAACAGGATATGGACAGTTACTAACACAATAAATTCAGAAAATCGTGAGAGAGAACACTTGCATGACTCAGAAGACAAGTTTATTCTTCTTTTATCTTGCTACTTCATTTGTCTACACAACCCAAACCTGTTATCTATGATTAACAAACTCAACCAGTCAAGACAGAAAAAAAAAGAAGCAATGCTTTGTATGAGAAAAAACTTACAAAGTCCTCAAGTGTAGAGTTAGCTCTTTTCATTGCATCTAGCCCGACCATTGCCACACCGTCTTGGTGTTTATGTGACATGTAAGGAGAAACATTGTCCATGATACTCCTCTCCACATAACTCTTTTGGAACTCTGCTGCATCGAAATTGAACGGTCATTAGCAGTTATACATTAAAGAATACTCAGCATGTCAGGCAGCAAATCGAAGTTGCATAGAAATGTGTTTGGGACATCATTATCACACTAGAAAATTCACTCAGCCAAGTGCAATTTCGAACCAGGCAATCCAGATGAGGTGAAACAGTAACTACAAAGGGATTAATTGTATGCAGAGAGTAGAACCTGAACTTGTGTTTACTGGTTTAGCTTCATCGTCTTGCTCAAGTGACCTCGATACCTCTTCCAGGAAAGGTCCTGAGATCTACGGAATGAAAGAAGACATTTTGAAAGAGGTATAATTCTAGAATTCATGGAAAATAGTAACGAAAATCTAAATTTACTTACTTTTGGTAGGAATTGAGAGACTAGACCGAGTTTGGAATCTATATCGAGTTCGTCACATGGTTGTACCTTGAAAGACGAATGGAATTTAGATTCTTTCCCAGGGAAAAATCTTATAGTGTCAAAGTGCAAAAAGTCGAAAAACCTAAACTTTATCGTTACCAGGAAAAGGACGAGATTTGAAAGGAAGCGGGAAGAAGCTGAATCGGAAGTCGAAGAAGAAGAAGAAGAAAGTAAACCGTGAGAAGTAATGGCTGATGCAACACTCTGAAACTTCTCCAATCGCCTTAACTCTTCCATCAAAATGAAACTTTGTTCGCAAAAACGATTTGGATTTTTATTATTTAATCGTCTCGAGAAAAATCCTTGTTTTGTAACATTGAATTTTCAATTTTCATTCAGAACAAAATTTAAAATTACTCATGTCAAATTGGAGTAGGACTTAGATCAGATGACTAGTGTGTTTGTGTATAATTAAGCAAAGCATATGGTCTTTCCTAGGAATTTCGATAGATATCATTAGAACTTTTCCAGTTTTCCTTGTTTTGGGATCATAGATTATTGTGTTATGCTCGTGAACTTGGGAATGCAATGATAACTTATGATCCCAAAACCAAATCTTATGACTTTGGCCTACATATCTAAACTCTGGGCAAAGGTTGTTTGTTATTTCCCATGTTTAATATCTATCTTGTAAACTTTATTAATTGCCCAAACATTCTAGTTTCTAATTATTTCCTCAACTGCTTCTACTAATCTTTTATATTTCGATTGCATGCTAGAGGCTTGTTTACGTAACATTCATCTTCTTATATGGTCTTGTTTCACAGAAAGTCCGGATATCCCCTACGGTTAACCCTCCAGTATGGCATGTGCCTGGGTCATGGAGGATTCTTCGGTTCACTTCATTAGCCAGCTTTGGATGAAAGGAAGCAATAACAAAGATATGAACTTAAAAGTAAGTTCAAACACATATAGATCTAAGGAAACGAAAGCTTATACTGTCATCCGTATCGATTCAAAAAGAGGTTCATGTGCAAGAAAAGCAAAGTCATATTCATAAATAAAGCTCGGAATGGAGAGACGACCTCTATTCTCTAGGGATCATCTCTGTCATAGTTATTCTTCTTTGGTACTTATTCCGGTACGGTTTCTATTGGTATGGCATGTACCGCATTGGCCTTCTGAACCTAGGAGCCTTCCTGCACGAGGCATTGTTGTGTGAGACGAATAAGAGAAAGCCATTTGTGATAACTGATGGTAAATATGCGGAATTAAACTTACCCGTATCCATATGGGGAATAAAAATAAGGAGGCACAAAGGGTCTGCGAAAGCGATATCCCATTGAAGGGTTGAAACGCCCCGGAGGATATTGTTTCATTCCAGGAACATTGGTTCGCTTAGGCAAGACCTGAAATGAAAAACAAAAGAAAAGATTGAGATCAATGAACTGTCCATTTGCTTCAGTATTGGTCTTAGTACGAAAAAATACCTTCAGTTGACGACCATGTAGCTCTGATTCGTTCAGTAGCAAAGCTTCTTGCACGGCTTCGACTTCTACAAACTCCACATAAGCAAATCCCTTTGGTTGTCCAAACTTGTCCATTAGAATGGTTACCCGGTTGACTGTTCCGCATGTTTGGAAATGCAGTTGCACTTCTTCAGGTGTACATGCATAATCGACCTGCCGGGTGGAAATTGAGGTTTTAGTAACACACATACATTCATATTGCAGCTGAAACCACGACTCACTGAGCATATAATAAATAAATAAGTTAACCACTTCACTAAAGGAAGCCGAGTGACAAACTTAAGTGCTCTAAAGCAATCTTCAATGTCTAACATTAGACCCTAAGATATGTATGGAACATAAACGCTATGAGATTCTTGATTTTAAGAGCGTGAGGCAAAAATACATGATAAAAGGCCAGCATCAAACTGCAGTCTCGCGAAATCCGCAAAACAACCAAACCTGTATTAGCTCCAAGTATCTCTCTGCATAGCTTTGGGTCTTGGTTGGAAAGCATCCAGCATCTTAGCATCTTGGCATCTTGATTCAGCCCTTTAGAGACCATATCCTTAAGGATTACAAAAACCTTGCTTTCTAATTCCAACCAACTCACTCAGACTCCCTTTTTTTTCCTCTCAATAAGTCCCTTTTTTTTTCTCAAACTCATGCAATTTTTTTTTCCACATTTTTTTGCTTTATCTTTTTTTTCTTTTTTTCAATTTTTTTTTTCCTTCTCTTTTTCTTTTTACTTTCAACTTTTTTTTAGCTTTTATCATCAAATTGCACGAGAAGAATTTTTTCTAACACTGCAACAAAGAAACTATCAAGACAGCCACAAAACAACCCAGAGCTATTAAGAACTTCAGTTATGAGAGCCCTGCGATTATATAGGACATATAGTCAAACAATGAAACTAGAGCTGCAAAGCATTCATAAGAGAAACAACACTCAACACACTTCAGGTATAAACATACGAAAGATAACCAAACCAGAAAACCAATCATACTTAACAACATTGAAGTTAGTGAAACCATCTTGATACTGGTTCTAAAGGAGGTAATCTCAAGGGATAAAGAACAAAGGTAAGACACATTGAAAGCAGTTCTTCTCTCAAATGAGAAAGTCAAGTTAACAAAATAGTCAGCCTAAGCTAATCCACATTAAGATTGGAAACAGATCAAAGACGTTTGGATGAAACAATGACTCAAGCAAAAAGAAAAACCATGAAGTAGAAAATAAGGTATCTTACATTGCCAACATAAACTGATCGAGCATCAATCTCCTCCTTTCCTTCTTGATTTGTAGCCAGACTAGCAGGATCTGAAACAAAGATTTGCAATCAACAGAGTCCTAGTATATCGAATCCAAAGATAGTCTCGAGCAAACGAATTCAATATCTCGAAAGAGCCACAAACCTTGAGTAGCTCCCATTTCTTTTTCGACTTTTGCTTGCATCTCGCGCAGCGCAGCAGCTTCTTCTTCCATCTCCTTCAATCTCCTCTTCATCTCATCAAGCTCCTGATACCACGAAATCAAGAATACAAAAATCAAACAGAAATATAGAAAAGAAATACAAAATCAAATCGAGCATAAGAGACAGAGAAGCAGACCTTAACGGCGTCATCATCGGCGGCAGACATATCGATATCCGGATCGGGAACATCAATATCGCCGACTTCAGGGATTTCTCCACCGTAAACCTCGTGCTCTTCTTCCTCCATTATTCTCCACTCTTGGTCGCTCAAACAAACGAACACTGTGCTGTGCTTCGCTTTGGAGAATGAAAACGACTTCCGCACATTTTTACCGATCCAGATAGTCCATTGCAAAAACCACGTCCTCTCGTTATGGGCCTCGGTTACAAGAGCCCACTATATAGTCAGAACATTGTGTAAAAGTTGTTTGTTATTTCCCGAGTTTAATTAAACGTGATTATTATCTTGTTTCAGAGTTTCTTATTAATTTGCTCAATTGGTTCCAAACTTCCAATAAATCTTTTATATTTTCAATTGCATGCTTATTTGTCCAAGCATTTCTTTATAAATCGACTGTTTTTTTTTTTTTTTTGCTTAGAGTGTCTTGGGATCAGTTTCCATATGTATACTTCTCTCTCAACCCGTTTTTGCTTTTCATGCATTGCCAAAACCCAAAACTTCTTTTGGCATAAAGAGCCATCTCATCGAATCATCATCACTCGCTGTCGCTGGTGGAGAGCCAAGACTTATTTTCCTTCTTTTGGGCTTTGACTTTAGAATGGGCTTGAGCCGTTACATTTAATTTCGATTCGGCCCTTGTGATTTGTTTGAATTTACATTATTAATAACAACAACACAGCACCTTTATGTACTGTGTAAATTAGCTCTTCTTCTTCCATCCTTTTTACTTGACCATTGTCGGATTTCGGCGAAGATGGCGAGTGGAGGTGGATACGGAGACCCGTCGCAGAAGATTGACTACGTCTTCAAGCTGGTACTAATCGGAGACTCTGGAGTTGGCAAATCTCAGTTACTGTCTCGGTACGCGAGAAACGAGTTCAGCTTGGATTCCAAAGCTACCATCGGCGTCGAGTTTCAAACTCGTACACTTGTTATCGACCATAAGAGTGTCAAAGCTCAGATCTGGGACACCGCCGGCCAAGAACGGTATTCTCAAACTTCCTATAAATTGCTTTTCGCTTTTCATTTGCAACTGTTGGATCCGCCGCTTCTTCCAACTTAGATCTCATAGATTCGTTTTTTGCCAAGCTACGGATTTCGAATTCTAATTATTCATGTACATATGTGTGCCAAATTGGTTGAAATTGATGTAAAAACGGTGTCGTATAGGTATAGAGCGGTGACAAGTGCGTATTACAGAGGAGCTGTTGGGGCGATGCTGGTTTATGATGTGACTCGACGTCAAACGTTTGATCATATCCCACGGTGGCTTGAAGAATTGCGAAATCACGCAGACAAGAACATTGTGATTATACTCGTTGGGAACAAATCCGATCTTGAAGATCAACGAGCAATCTCGATGGAAGATGCTAAGGAATTCGCAGAGAAAGAAGGTCTTTTCTTCTTGGAGACATCGGCTCTAAACGCAGTTAATGTGGAGAGTGCTTTCTCCACTGTCTTGAGTGAGATTTTCAACATTGTCAACAAGAAAAGCCTTGTTGCTGGTGAAGAACAAGGAAGTGGTGATCCTGGATCACTAGCTGGTAAGAAGATTGATATTGTTCCAGGTCCTGGTCAGGTGATTCCAACTAAGAATAGATTGTGTTGTAACACTTAGAACCAATTCAATCTTTACCATGCCTCCACATTTCTGACGTTATACTTAATCAAGGACCTTTTTCTATTAGAAGAGTTTAATCGAGTTTTGAGTCTTGTTTTCAATTATTTTGAGTTGTTCGAATTTCGTCATCAGTTATATTAGAGAATGAATTTTACGATTTGAGATCAGTTTATCTAAGATTGAAGACCACTAGTTACACTATCAACAGACGCGTTTATAAATTAAATCGAAAGATAGCAAAGCAAGACCTAAAAGGTTCAAAACTTTGATATAATAAAAGGCTTGAAAAGTTAACACAACGCAGAAACCAAAAATAGCAACGTTCAAAATGGCGTTCTCATGTCTGTAGAGCAACTTAAGTACGACCAGAAACAAACTAGAGAGAAACAAATCTCTTAATCTTATGGGAAGTTTAAGCAGCAACGGGCTTAGCAGGAGCAGAAGAGAGTCTAGACCTCTTCTTGGCCAAACTTTCACTACGGCGATCACGCTGCTCCTTAAGTCTGGAGGCAAGAAGCTTTTGGTACTCAGCTGCATCAGAGTTAGCCTTAGCGATTCTCTTCTTCTTGTCAGCAATTCTAGCTCTCTTCCTCTGGAGAGTCAATGGAGTCACAAGCCTCTGGATCTTAGGAGCCTTGCTAACCTTCTTGCCTGCACAAGGAAGAAACAGATTTAGTCAATCTCCAGTCATATTCACAGTTTTAATGAACTCTTAAGTGAATCTCAATTCTACTTACCCTTCTTGTTTGTGAAGGTACGGCGGTAAGTGTTGACGTACTTCCTCACATCATCCTCCTTTCCAAGGTTAAACAACTTGCGGATCTTTGATGCCCTCTTGGGACCTCTCATTCTTGGCTTCTCAGTGTCGGTAAGCCCAGGAAGATCGCTTTCACCCTTCTTCACAATGACCAAGTTAAGGACAGAAAGGTCAGGGCTCACAATGCAACCACGGACGGACTTTCGTCTCCTCTCTCCAGTCCTCCTTCCGTGTCCTCTGAAACAAGGAGTACCTAACCACACAAACCAGATTAGATAAATCAATAACACAGAAGACTAATGAAAAAGAGAAACTGATGAATCTGTATAAGTTGATCAATTAGGTGGAGTCAAGTACCTCGGTGAAGCAAAAGGCGGACACGACCAGGAGTCAGAACTCCCTGTTTCATTGGGAAACCTTGCTTGTCACAACCTCCCATGATCTTGAAGACGTAACCCTTGAATTCCTGCAAATAGCTCAAAAACACAGTATTCCATTAACCATTCGGAAAACCCATTAGACAAATTATAACACTGCACGTGTAGAAGAAATTGCACCTCGCCCAGAGCATCTCCGCTAACTTCCTGAGAGAGCCTCTTGTCGAAAAAAGCACGGCTGCAACAAACAAACGAAAATGAAACTCAATAACTTTACCCAAGTCAACTAGAATCAGCAATGTTGATTTTGTAGGTTCAGGACTGGTTAATGCGCACATCAGAAAATCACAGTAAAGATCAGAGATTCCAGTACTGCAGCGAACTAGTGTTACATAAGGTATAAAAAGATTCTAGTTGTGTTGAATACTAGCTATCCTAACGATTCTAAGGTTTAGATCCAAAGAATTATACGAAGTTCATAGCGGGTATTGCACATTGTACACTCAATTGCACAAACGTAAACAGAAGAAGAGCAAATCCCAAATCTATCATGAACCACGAAATCTATAAGAAAATCAAGACAAATGTAAAATAAGAAGCCATAGATCTTACAGCTTTTGGTCGTCATCGATCTCGAGCTTCTTCTGGCAACCGGTAGTCGGATTTGCGATGTTGAACTGCGACACAAACAAAATCGAATGAACAAACGAATTAACACAGTGATAAACCCGCAGAGAATTGAAGAGGAGAAAAAGATGGAGCTACCTTCATCGTCTCCGATAGACACTGCCACTACAACAGCCTGCGACAGAAGATTGAAGATATAAAATGCCCTCGGCGCGGCTAAGCTAGGGTTTTGAGGGAATGATGAAAGAGGCAACTTATAGGAGAACCAATAAAAAGATAGGTTTAATAATTTTAACTGGGGCCTATATTTTATGGGCTCTTAATTAAATTTATCGTGATGGGCCTTTAGCCCCAAATAGTAGTCTCTTTTAGTTTTCGATCTCGCGGACCCATCATATTGCCTGTCAAGAGGCTTATCGTTTCCAAAAAGGTTTATGAGTATATTATTAAGGTTTCAATATTTCAGTTTCGTCCGTCGGTGTCCAAGACTAAAACAAAAAAGCACCTCTTTCGTTAGTAAAAGTCTAAAAGATGTCTCTACAATAAAGACAACAAATACTAGTGTACATAAGCAACACATTTATAATATTAGTTACTAGAACACCTCATTTTTGTTCGGAGATTTGTATGAGGATTTGATTTTGGTAAGAAGAATATGTAGCGACTAGCGAGGAAGCACAACTCTCATTCTCATAGTATTTGATTTTGCGCATGATATCACTAATATAGTACACTACTTACTAAAAAAGTGCAATGGAAATTTTAAAAACGGATTGCCATAGAAAAAAATTTGGACTTGTACCAAACGAATCAAAACTGCCAAATTAACAAGGAAAGGAAATAATTAAATGTCAAATAAATAAAATCAGAAATAGTTACTGTATGTTATAAAAAGTAGATACAATATTAAAATAATATATAAAATTTACTAAAAAGGGAGAAAAAGATATGAGGTTATTAAAATTTTAGATCAATAGTGTTTTGAAAAATGTAATTTTTAGTTTGTTAATATTTTCTTTCATACTCTTTTTATAAACACCTTTTTTATTTCTCTGTTTTTTTCAGTATCGTCTACATTTAATTTAAATTTAGATAACTTAAAAAAACAGTAACTAATTTTTAATAATTGCTTTGACTAAAATCTAAATGATTTAATACATCATTAAGGAACAATAATAAAGTTTACAAGAATATGAGTTGAACTATATAATGTCTTGAAGATTCATAATTTTGGTAACTAACATTTTAATATCTGTGTGGGATATAATTGGTAGATACATTATTTCTATGTTTTAAAAAAATTCTATAATTGTGAATTTGTGATGAAAATATAAAAGAAAAAATTGAGAAAAGCCACTAAATCCGAAAGAATTGAAAGAAAAAAGAAAAAAAAGAGCACTAAATCCGAAAGAAAAAGGAATTAGGTTAAGGAAAAAAGAAGGAGTAGAAGAAAAGTTATACAGTAGAAAAAGAAAAGTAGTATTAATAATAAAGGTTTATCTCTGCGTTACTCAATCTATCTATTCAACTTCTGTCTCTTTCTCTTTCGCTCTCTCAATTGTTAAGGGAAGCAAAAAAAGAAAAACACAAAAACTGGCATCATCCCAACATGAGGACTTCCTTTCCTCCTTCCGACGGTGGAAGATCGGCGACTGATCGTCGTCAGCCATCGTTTCCCTCATCTTCTATGAACCGTTGTAACTCTCGCTCTGCACAGTCTTCTCCGCCGTTCAATCACCGACCTACTCGGAACCACCATCACTCTCAGTACCCTAACTCCAATTTCCCGCCAAATTATATGCGCGATCGGGCTCCGTCGCCGGGAATCTCTTCTTCAGGTACTCGTATTAGGCCCAATTTCATCGTTCAGCTGCTTCACCCGAGATTTAACGCCGCCGCTAACAGTGACACGAAGCTCTCTTTTTCGGTTAAGAAGCAAGAGATCACGAGCCTCGCTTTGCTTTGCGAAATTCCGGAGGATTCAGTTCATGTGCCTCAGTTTGGTTGTATCGCCGGAAGTTTCAGTTTTCGTCAGTGGGTCGATGCGCGCTCTGCCGTTGTGGCTCTTTGGGATTATCGGCTTCAAGGGAGACATGATTTTGTTCCTGAGCTGATTCCTAATGTTATTGTTCCTTCTGACATGGATGAGCTTAAAGACAGGCTTCGTGATCTTTTCTCGGCTCATGTTCTTTCGCTTATTGACAACGGAGAAAGCGTTAAGAAAGTGAAGACCGAGATAGATGAGAAATCTCGTCAAGCTGAGTCCTTTTCTTCTAAAAGGGGTCTTAAAATTGAGGCTTTTGAGAAAAAGAAGGCTATAGAGGCGGAGAGAGATTTGGTTGTGAAGCGGCTTGAAGAATTTAAGGATGCCATGAAGAGCATTGTGCGATTTCTCAAAGGAAAAGACGGATATGATTATGATGGAGAAGAAGAAGATGTCGCCGTGTTTAGTTTGGAAGGGGCCTATGACTGGAGACGTATTCATAATTTGATTCGTAGGGAGTGTACAAGGCTAGAGGATGGACTGCCTATCTATGCCTACCGGCGGACTATATTGAAGAGAATTCATGGTGAACAGGTATCTCCAAAATTCTCAAGTTTGACAAGTGATCATTGGATCCAAGCTCTTAGGTGAAAGTTGTATTAATTGCTAGTTATCTCTGACAACTTGAAAACATTACTGAGTAGGCTTGAAGTGTTCATATAATGTGTATAGATTTGCGAATCAAGCTCTTTGACTTTTGAGCACCGAAAATCGTTCCTTAGTGGTCTGAGTTATGATGTTGTCTTGTTGTAGTAGTTCCTGTTGTCTACTAAGGTTCAGTTTTCTCTGTTTTATAAATGAATCTGTGTTTGGTCATTTTGAATGTGTAATAATTCATTTTAATTGTGTTGGCAGATAATGGTATTGATTGGAGAAACTGGTTCAGGGAAGAGCACTCAGTTAGTTCAGTTCCTTGCTGATTCCGGAGTTGCTGCTAGTGAGTCGATTGTTTGTACACAACCACGGAAAATTGCTGCCATGACATTGGCTGCTCGGGTCAGAGAAGAAAGCAGTGGTTGTTATGAGGAAAATACTGTCCGTTGTACTCCAACTTTTTCTTCTACCGAGCAGATTAGTTCCAAAGTTGTATACATGACGGATAATTGTCTGCTTCAACGCTACATAAAAGATCGTAATTTGTCTGGCATTTCATGCGTTATTATTGACGAAGCCCATGAAAGAAGCTTAAACACAGACCTTCTTTTGGCATTGCTCAAAGAGTTGCTATGCAGAAGGGTTGACCTAAGGCTTGTCATCATGTCTGCCACAGCCGATGCCTACCAACTTTCAGACTATTTCTTCGGTTGTGGAATTCTTCTTGTCAACGGGAGGAACTTTCCGGTGGAGATTGTGTATTCCCCTAGTGACACGGAAGAGACTTCTGTTGTTGGCGGCATTGCACCATATGTTGGTGATGTTGTTAAGATGGCCGTGGAAATACATAAAACAGAGAAAGAAGGAACCATCCTTGCATTCTTGACTTCCCAAGCAGAGGTAGAATGGGCATGCGAAAGGTTTATAGCTCCGTCTGCAGTTGCTTTGCCTTTGCATGGAAAGCTTTCCCTCGAAGAACAATTTAGGGTTTTCCAGAACCATCCTGGGACACGAAAAGTGATATTTGCCACAAATATTGCAGAGACGTCGCTAACTATTCCTGGTGTCAAGTATGTAATTGATTCCGGGATGGTGAAAGAGAGTAAATTTGAACCTAGAACGGGTATGAGCATCCTCAAGGTGAGCCAGGTCAGTCAGAGTTCTGCTCGACAACGCGCTGGTCGTGCTGGAAGGACAGAACCTGGAAGATGTTACAGACTGTACTCAAAAAACGATTTTGATTCAATGAATCTTAATCAGGAACCTGAAATTCGGAGGGTTCATCTTGGTGTAGCACTTTTGAGGATTCTTGCTCTGGGTGTAGACAACATAGCAGATTTTGACTTTGTTGACGCACCTGTCCCAGAAGCCATTGCAATGGCTGTCCAAAATCTTGTTCAGTTGGGTGCAGTTGTTGAGCAGAATGGTGTTCTTCAATTAACACAGGAAGGGCATTGTTTAGTCAAGCTGGGTCTGGAACCAAAGCTTGGAAAATTAATTTTAGGCTGCTTCAGACACAGAATGGGCAAAGAGGGGATTGTTCTTGCTGCTGTCATGGCTAATGCTAGTAGTATATTTTGCAGAGTTGGCAACCTTGATGATAAGATGAAAGCTGATTGCCTAAAGGTATGTTTCTAACTGTTTAATTTTGTTATCGTGATTATTTTCTTCCATATAATGATTACATTTTCCTGTTATGTAACATTAAATTTACTGGTATACGCCTAAATGAGTTCAGATGTTCTTTACTTTTCTATAAGGTTTGAACTTTTAGTTTTAAAACTTCTTACAACCAGTTAGAAGATATGGTCTGAAATTTTTTACTTTGTTATCTTCAAGGTGCAATTCTGCAATCAAAATGGAGACCTGTTCACTCTCCTTTCGGTGTACAAAGAATGGGCATCTCTGCCACGAGAGAGAAGAAATAAATGGTGCTGGGAAAATAGCCTGAATGCCAAATCAATGAGGAGATGTGAAGACACAGTCAAGGAATTGGAGATATGCATTGAGAGAGAACTTACTCTTGTCAGTCCTAGTTACTGGGTTTGGAATCCAAGTGCGGGTACTAAACACGACAAGCATTTGAAGATGGTTATACTTGCATCTCTTGCAGAAAACGTGGCCATGTACACTGGCTACGATCAGCTTGGATACGAGGTTGCATCGACTGGTCAACAAGTTCAGTTACATCCATCGTGTTCATTGCTAGCATTTGGCCAGAAGCCAAGCTGGGTTGTTTTCGGTGAACTTCTATCGATTATGGACCAGTACTTGGTATGTGTTACTGCGTTTGATTTTGAGGCTTTGTATATGCTTGATCCACCACCACCTTTTGATGCATCTCAGATGGATGAGCGGAGGCTCCGAGTGAAAAAAGTGGTTGGTTGTAGCAGCACTGTGCTAAAACGATTCTGTGGGAAATCTAATCGTAGTCTGCTTTCAATTGTTTCTCGTGCTAGGTCTCTTTGTAGGGATGAAAGGATTGGTATTCAAGTCAATGTCGATCAGGATGAGATTCTACTGTATGCGCGTCCCCTCGACATGGAAAAAGTGTCAGCCCTTGTGAACGATGCATTGGAATGTGAAAAGAAATGGATGCGTAATGAATGTTTGGAGAAGTATCTATTTCATGGTCGAGGACAAGTACCTATTGCACTGTTTGGATCTGGTGCCCAGATAAAGCATCTTGAAGTTGACCAGAGATTTTTGACAGTCGATGTACTTTATTATGGCGACAATGTTGTTGATGACAGAGAGCTTCTGACGTTTCTGGAGAAGAAGATTGATGGGTGTATTTGCTCTATTCATAAGTTTGCTGCGAACAAACAAGACTGTGATGAGAAAGAGAAGTGGGGTAGAGTAACCTTTCTCACTCCGGAATCTGCTATGAAGGCAACAGAAATTCAGAAATTTGATTTCAATGGGTCAGTGCTTAAAGTATTTCCATCGCTGTCAACTGGTGGAGGAATTTTCAAGATGCCTTCTTTCCCTTCCGTGACAGCTAAGATTCGTTGGCCGCGAAAAGAAAGCATTGGTAAAGGATGTCTTAAATGCCCATCCGGAGATATTCACAGTCTACTTGGTGGGATATCCAGCCTTGTGATTGGAACAAAATCTGTCTATATTCAGAGAGATCAAAAGTCCAATGACTCTATCTTGATAAGTGGGATTGACAGAGATCTTTCGGAAGCAGAAGTTTTAGATGTTTTGGAATCCATAACGCAGAGAAGAGATCTGAATTTTTTCTTATTCAGAAAAAACAGCGTTCAGTGTCCATCTCCTACTGCTTGTGCAGAAGTGCTGCATAAGAGAATATTTGCGCGCATGTCAGAAAAGAATCCAGAGCCGAACTGTGTCCAAGTTCAAATTTTTGAACCAAAAGAAACAGATTATTTCATGCGAGCTTTGATTACTTTTGACGGGAGATTACATTTGGAAGCTGCAAAAGCTTTGCAGGAATTAAATGGAGAGGTACTACCTGGATGTCTTCCATGGCAAAAGATAAAGTGCGAACAATTGTTTCAGAGCTCCATAATCTGCTCCGCTTCGATCTACAACATAGTCAAAAGACAACTGAATGTTTTATTAGCAAGCTTTGAGAGAAAACAAGGTAAAATTTCAAAACCACATTTGAGCTGTTTGCTCTTTAATTTTTTTTACCTTCTGTCAACAAATAACCTTACTGTATATTGTCTACTTCTGACTCCGATATTGATTAAGAACAATCATGACTTAAGAGGTTTCATTTCGAGGCTACAGTTTCTAATTTGTGTAGGGTAAAGGATATTTGAAGGATGCATAAGCGTAGGTGACCTATTTTTTCCTGTGAACTTGTCCAAAGTTTGATGTGCATAAATGTTTGTTTATATTTTTGTAGGGGGTGAATGGCGTCTGGAACCAACTCATAACGGTGCTTATCGTGTTAAAATTTGTGCTTATGCAACAAAACCCATTGCGGAGATGCGGAGAGAACTTGAAGAACTCATAAGAGGAAGACCCATAAACCATCCAGGCTTAACCCCTAGAGTCCTGCAGCATCTTATGTCCAGAGATGGTATTACTTTGATGCGGAAGATTCAACAGGAGACTGAAACTTACATTATATTAGACAGGCACAATCTCGCAGTACGCATTTGTGGATCAAGTGAGAAAATTGCCGAGGCTGAACAAGAACTGGTTCAGTCACTTATGGCTTATCATGAGAGCAAGCAACTTGAAATCCACCTCCGAGGTCCTGATATCCGTCCGGACCTCATGAAGGAAGTCGTGAAGCGGTTTGGTCCGGAGCTCCAAGGTATCAAAGAAAAGGTACATGGTGTGGATGTCAAGCTTAACACCCGGTACCATGTTATTCAGGTTCATGGGAGCACAGAAATGAGGCAGGAAGTACAAAAGATGGTCAATGAACTTGCACGAGAAGAGAGTGCACTGGGTGAAAAACCAGATGACATTGAAGTTGAATGCCCCATTTGTTTGTCTGAAGTTGATGATGGCTACTCTCTTGAAGGATGTTCACACCTCTTCTGCAAAGCTTGTTTGTTGGAGCAATTTGAGGCATCGATGAGAAACTTTGACGCATTCCCAATACTTTGTTCTCACATGGACTGTGAAGCTCCAATAGTGCTCGCTGATATGAGAGCCCTCTTATCACAAGAGAAGCTCGATGAACTCTTCCGAGCATCCTTGTCCTCTTTTGTAACATCTAGCGATGGAAAGTTCCGGTTTTGCTCCACACCTGATTGCCCTTCCATCTACCGTGTAGCTGGACCTCAAGAATCTGGCGAGCCATTCATCTGTGGAGCATGTAACTCAGAAACATGCACAAGGTGTCACCTCGAGTATCACCCGTACATCACATGTGAAAGGTACAAACAGTTCAAGGAAAACCCGGACTTGTCGCTAAAGGACTGGGCAAAAGGGAAAGACGTAAAGGAGTGTCCGGTTTGCAAGTCCACGATAGAGAAATCTGATGGGTGTAACCATCTGCAGTGCCGGTGTGGAAAGCACATCTGCTGGACCTGCTTAGACGTCTTCACTCATGCAGAACCTTGTTATGCTCATTTAAGGACAATTCATGGCGGAATCGGATTAGCCGAGTTTGGTGTCCCTGTGGAGCTTGGTATTGCCTTCGCCGACCTCGGTATTCCCATGCTTTGAAACCGGATTAGACCGAAGCGGACCCATGTGTATATTCTTAAACATGTTATTTGCTTCTTGTGTACATATGTGAACATAGTAGTTTAGTTGGGTAATGTACCTTGTTTAACCAACTGAAAAACCGATCATAATAGGGATGACTCGTAAACCGGATGCCAAATAAATTAAAGATCTCTGTTACAAAAGACTTGGGAGTTGACGCGCTTCATCACTGATTACGCGTAAATGTCTATAGAGAGTTTACTAAGTTGAAAGGGAACTAATTTCCAGCATACAGAGACATCGCTTTAATGGCGTTTATCACATTCAGGAAATTTCCACCCACTTTCGAAACCCCTAAAAAGGACAAATCCTCTAATTCCTAGTCTTGTAGATTGTGATGTGTGTGACCCACATACTTCTTCACGAAGATTTTTTGAGTCATGACTCTCTGTAGATTCTAACCCATTTTTTGGTTTAAGTGTCCTATTTCTTCTCGCTTTCATCAGAAGCAAAAACTTTGAATTGTGTCTAATACCCTGTTTTGCTCTGTTTTCGACAAGTTGTGTCTGAAAGTAACGTAGTCTGTTCTTGCTCTGTTTTTGTGGTCTCTGAACTCCTATAATGGCGTTCAATCACAGAAAGATGCTCGTTTGTTATTTACCAGTTAAAGATATTAGATCGACGATCTTCATCCCTTGTTTCCAGAACTCCCTTCCGCCACCACCACCACCACCACCGCCGCCACAGAGTGAGCTCTCTTTTCTACTCCCCACCTCGATCTGCGTCGCTGGCTCCATCTTACTCTTCCTGTTTCTCGTCGTCTTCCTCTACCTCTACATCACGCAACCACGGCGGATCTCAGCCACAACCGTAGCTCCCGGCGACACAAACCGATGGGAAGACGAGGACGAAACGGAGAGTGATTTCTCAGGCTTCCATCACGTCTGGCGAATCCCCACCGCCGGTCTCCACCGTTCCGAGATCAACTCGATCACAGTCGTCGGATTCAAAAAGGGAGAAGGGATAATCGACGGCACAGAATGCTCTGTCTGCTTAAACGAGTTTGAAGAAGACGAATCACTGAGATTGTTACCAAAGTGTAGCCACGCCTTTCACATCAATTGCATCGACACTTGGCTGCTCTCTCACAAGAACTGTCCTTTATGTCGTGCCCCTGCTCTTCTTCACACCGAGCCTCCTCATCAAGAAACAGAGACGAATCATCAACAAGATTCCCGATCGAGCAATGATCTCAGTGGAGGACAAGAGAGTTCGTCGGTATCTAGAAACGCAAATCCTCTTCCGAGGGCACAAAGCGATTTGGCAAACCATTGTGGCTCGGGAAGACTAGTACATGTGAGAAGATCGCATTCAATTGGAGGAATCTCGTCACTTTGCAATGGTGAAGATATTGCTCCTACAAGTAGAAGACATTTCTACACCAGTTTCAGTGCCAACTTCTTCTCGTCATCAAGAAGAACAAGGAACCAAGAACCTGTTCTCCCAAACTGAATGCCATCTGCATCTGGTTATACCGGTAAAATGGTGGTGCCTACAGTAAAGCTTTATGTAATGTAATGCCTAGTGTGTTTTATACGGTATCTGAAATAAATGGAAACTTTCAACGTTTCAAGATTATGATTTTGCAGAAAACATAAAGAAAAGATAAACATTCCAAAAGATTTAGGCAATAAGCTTATATTAAACAAGAGAAACATTCGTTGGGATATTTCGTCGAACACCTTCAAGACACCTAACCACTGAAAATAAAAGTTGTACGCCTAGAAGAACCCGTTAACTAAATGCAAAGCATAATCGCAGAAATAGAGTACCCATTAACGAAACTAAACAATAAGCTAGATAGGATTAGCAACAATAACAAGAGTCTTCAAGCTCTTTCGCCTCTAATTCTCCTCGCGAGTTGGATATCCTTAGGCATGATGGTGACCCTCTTGGCGTGAATCGCGCATAGGTTTGTGTCTTCAAACAAACCAACAAGGTAAGCCTCAGCCGCCTCTTGTAAAGCAGCGACGGCACTGCTCTGGAACCTCAGATCCGTCTTGAAATCCTGAGCAATCTCACGAACCAGACGCTGGAATGGAAGCTTACGGATCAAAAGCTCAGTACTTTTCTGGTATTTCCTGATCTCTCTCAAGGCAACGGTTCCTGGACGGAATCTGTGTGGCTTCTTCACTCCTCCGGTGGCCGGAGCTGATTTCCTCGCAGCTTTGGTTGCAAGCTGCTTCCTTGGTGCTTTGCCTCCGGTGGATTTCCTGGCGGTTTGCTTGGTACGAGCCATTTCGAAATCAAACGACTGAATTCACTAATCGATCTAAATTCCTTCTTCTGGAGGATGAGAATGTGAATTATTTTGGTAGTGAAGATTGAAGCAGAAGGTGGGTTGGTTTTATGGGAAGAGAAATTTGGCGGTGAGGTGAAAAAAAACTTGGAGGGAGTTTCGTTTTGGCGGAAAAGTGATTCTCTTGTCCGTTGGATTAAGAACTACAATCGACGGCTGAGATATAAATCCGTGTGATCCTTTATCAACCAATTAAAACATTGCGGTTCCGGAAGTTAACTATCCGCGTGATTTACTATCAACCAATTAAAAGCATTCTTTTTAGTCCACGTAGGCTTTTGCGCTTCTTCCAATCTTTTTTTGGAGTTTAAGCGCCAATCCAAATTTTGGCCAAGAAGGGTCTCAAAATTTTCTTCAATTTTTTCAGTCGTAGAAAATCAAAATATCAAATTATTTCAAACAGATAAGAAAATTTTACTTGGAAGTTACGAATTCGAGAAGATACATTACTCGTTAATTTATATTAAATGTCACAAATATTACATATAATCGCGTTTCTTAATGGGTAAATCAAGAAGATTTTCAATTTGTTACTTACAGTAAATCATTCACGAAACGTAAGAAAAGTCTCGGTTCTTATCAAATTTGATAAAGACTATAATTCCTTAGTTGATTTAACAGTAAAATATCAAAGTAGATGGAAATTTCATCGAGTATCTGGAAGGTATTTCTTAGCAAAAGACTCATAAGCGAATCTTAAACGTAGCAATACTGGTTCTCGGTAGAGCAAATCAATAGATGAAATAAGACTAAACTGATATTCATTTGGGCATTTCATCGAGCGCTTGAAAGACAAATCTAAGCAAAAGACTACAAACACTCGAAAATGAAAAGGATCAGATTTACATATCCAATGAAACCAAACAAGCTAATCCATAACTAGAGACTATTCTTCTTCTTCTTCGTCTTTCTCTTAAGCCCTCTCACCCCTGATCCTCCTTGCAAGCTGAATATCCTTAGGCATAATCGTAACCCTCTTAGCGTGAATCGCGCAAAGGTTAGTATCCTCAAAAAGCCCAACAAGATAAGCCTCAGCTGCTTCCTGAAGAGCCGCGACAGCACTGCTCTGGAACCTCAGATCCGTCTTGAAATCTTGAGCAATCTCACGAACCAATCTCTGGAAAGGAAGCTTGCGGATCAAAAGCTCAGTGCTCTTCTGATACTTCCTGATTTCCCTCAAAGCAACCGTTCCTGGACGGAATCTGTGTGGCTTCTTCACTCCTCCGGTCGCTGGAGCTGATTTCCTTGCCGCCTTTGTCGCGAGTTGTTTCCTTGGAGCCTTTCCTCCGGTGGACTTTCTAGCTGTCTGCTTGGTACGAGCCATTTGCGGATTTGTAAAAGTTAAATTTTTAAGTCTACTGGTTTTGATTTGCTGAGATTGTGAACGCTATGCAAAGACTGAGCTTGTGAGGTGTTTTTATAGTGAAGGAAGAGAGGAAGTGTGTGTGTTTCGTCCGTTAGATCTTTATGGCTTATCAACGGTTAAGATTGTTTGTTTCGTTACGATCCGCGTCATGTGTTAAGTAACCAATCAGAATGATTTTCTCAGCGTTCAATTTGTTTTCCTTTCTTTTTCCTCCTTTCCAATTGGAGACGCGTCCGTTTTGGCTATTTTGCTCATATCTATCCATATTGTTGTTTTTGAAAAATCATCTATCAAAATACATGTATCTCTCTTTAGTGATTATAGTAGGATTTTCTTTTCTAATATCGTGAATGCGATGGGCCAATATATAAGCTAGATGTGGTCATTTCTCATCCTCAAATTGGACCTACAGTTTCATCTTTGCTAGAGCCATAGTTAGGTCTAATAAATTAGATCTAGCCCAAGGCTAATATTGCTATTAATCAAATCCATTGTTTGGTGTTGCTCCAAAGTCCAAACTATCGTCAATGCCGAAAGACACGTATTCTGATTTATGTCCATGTGACCGTGCCTTGCATGAATTATTCTTATGGATATAAACCTTGACTTGACCAATTTGGTCTCAACATATTTTCATTTTGACGTTAAAAAATCTCATATTGGGCGTCCAGATTTTCGATATTTTTATTTTATTTTTTTGTGAATTGAATTCGCTGGTGGCTACTGGCTGCTGTACAATTGAACCATATGTTTATTGTTATAAAAGCATAGAGGAACTTGTTCAATACTCAATAGCCAAATCTAAGTGATTTCTTCAGCTTTTATGGTTTATATTGGTTTCATACATCACCAGTATTTTTTTTTTTTAAAAGTAGTATTATTATTTGTTGGAAATTGGAATCATTAGAAATATCTCATGTGAATTGATTACTCATTTATTTTTACTAGCCAATTGACTGAAATAGTTTTTTTCATTAAAAATATCTAAATTACTAGAAACATAATGTTTGATATGTTTTTAATAGCAGAAGATTTAATTCTATTTAAAAATTATTAACTAGTGAAATACATAAGAACTTTGATGAGATTTAAAATGTCATAACCAATAACAGATAACTTTCATAATCTATAATTAGATAATAAATAAATTTGTTTAATTAAATACTGATAAAATACAATAGTGGTATAAACCTATTCATATTAAATACAATATTGGTAAAACTTATTCATTTACAATACAACAATCAACAATGTATTAAAATAACTCTGTAGGTGGCAGGCTTATTCATTAGAAATACAATCAACATTTTATTAAAAACAATTTATTGGTATGATGACTATGAACTCGTCATGTTTAATATAAGTTATTAAAAAGAACGACGACTTTGGAATAGAAAAGATATATACAAAACTAATAGTTAAGAAAAGGAAAATTAATCAAATTTGGATGTCGACCAAAAAAATAAGAAATATCAAATTTGGATGTTTCCAAAAGCAAAACTCACATATATTAAAAAGCTAAAACTATTAAAATGGAAAAGGAAACTATAAGAAAATGGAAAATGAATCAAAGATTGGACGCTTATAAAAAGCAAATCTGAACCTAGCTCACAAAATGAATCAAACGAAACAGCTTCTTCTTATTATTTTATTTCCTTCCGTCGAGAGAATGCCAAGACTCAAATCTCTCATTATTGGAAAAGTCAAAGACAAAGCTTCTATAGGCAAAGCTAGATTGGTTCATAGTTTCAGCTCTACCGCCGTCAAATACATTCACTTAGCCCTTTTGAAATCAACAACTCATACTTCTAACAAACCACCAAACAGTAATTATGTCTCCGATGTCATCTCTTACTCCAACAGCCGTTATGCTCCAGCGGCTTTCACGGCGGCTCTGTGGAGGTTACGTGTCACGAAGAACGCTTTTGTGGCCACCAAATCTCTCATCGTCATCCACAAGCTTATCAAAACATCAAGAGACAAGTTTGAAGGACTAGATCGTGGTCGTAACAATCTAAAGTTGAATGAGTTTTCAGACAAATCTTCTAATCTCACACTAGAATTGTCTCAATGGATTAGATGGTAATTTACTCTTTTTTTTACTTTTTATTCTTTTATTTGATTGTGATATTTATCTAATTATTTTGACAGGTTCATACTTCATACCCCACATGGGTTCTTATAATTATTTTTTGGATATATAATTCAGGTATGGCCTATATTTGGATCGTCTCTCGTGGATTCCGAATGTATTAGGATCTTTTCCAAATTTAATGGAGACTTTAAAAGAGAAGGCTAAAGAGAAAGATTGTGTTTCGTCTTACCAAACCGGGTATATTATGAGACAAACGGATTCTCTTGTGAGTTTTTTTGAGCATATATGTACCAGACCGGAGACTCCACCTATGTACCAAAACAAGATCGTGGACGAGATCAGAGAGCTTGTGATTCAAGACTACTTCATGGTTATGAGATTGGTTATGGTACGGCTTCAAGTGCTGAGAGAAAGATTAATTAATCCGGGTTTCGGACCTGTTGGTGGTTCCGGTTCAAACCATTTGAGTCAGATTTTGGTGAGACTTGAAGAATGCAAGGAAAACTTGAGTAGATTGTTTTGGCGTTGCCGACGACTGGCGGAAGATTTTTGGTGTTTGGTTCAAATGTTGAAGACCGAAACGGTAAATGACAACAATAAAGAGATGGTTGAATTGGCTGGTTCGGTTCAGATCACGGTTAAGGATGATGATGAGATGGTTGAATTGGCCGGTCCCGTTCAAACAGAATGGGTAACATTCGACGACTCGGAGACAGCAACGGACGAGATGGTAAAATGGGATTCCGAGTGGGTAACATTTGATGACTCCAACGGATTGACGAATGAGTCGGTATGGTTCGGCCTGTGTACGTAACATTTCATAACTGGATTGCCCAATTCGGTGAGGAAAGATGGTTTACACTTGGTAAGGCTGCTCAATTCGGTCAAGAAAGATTCGCTTTACACTTGGTAAGACGTCTCACTGCGAACCTACATATTACATACCTACCAGTTTAATTTGCTTTTTGTCTTGGAGTGAGTGTGTTTTTTTTTTTTTTTTTTAAATAATTATGCTCAATTCCTTATTTAAAAAGACAAAGGAGAAGTGCATAATTCTTTATTCTGTTATTAGTAAATAAAATAAATCTGTCTCTTTTTTTTTTTGATATTAAAAAATAAATCTGTCATTGTTCCGGTTTGGGTTTTAAAAACCGAACCAAATACTACACCGATCTACTAGTTGCCCATTTCAATCAATTACTCATGTAAGATTGAAACGAAACGATACGTGTTTTATTCTATAACGATTATCTAGATTTATAGAACGGATGCTCCAAAATAATGATATTTTACGATAAAAATCCCATTTTCAAATTCTCGTGTCCGAACCGAGACCGACCATTTGTTAATGCGCACACTTGCTTTATGTGCCTGCAAATGTATAAACAGACGCCGTAAACAATTACTTTAATGCCATATATAATCCATCTACCAAGATGAACGAGTGTACAAACAAAATACTAGTAATGACAGTAACAATTTTGAAAAACTTTAAAATTATCAAACTAGTAAATTTATAACTGAAATAATTTACATATATCGGTTTTTTATTCGAAAAGCTTACAAAATTAATAAAAATGGATTACACAATTCTTTAATAAAATTACTAGTTTAAATTTAACGAAAAAAAACGTTACTAGATTTAAGTAACTATTAAGTATGAAAAATCACTATAAATTTTAGGAAAATGACAATTTGTAATATCCTCCATGTTACCTCATTTCCCAGTCACATCTTGTAGTGATATAATAATCAAATATCAACGTTTGAATTGCGGTTCCTCCGAATATCATACCGGCCCATATTCCCTATCATTATACACATATACATTAGTTCATATCCACAAATGTTAATGTCAAACAAACATAATTTGCCGACATAAAAATTTGCCGACATTTGGGAGGATAAGTAATAAGTAAGAGAAAGCTTCAAACCTTGACTCCAAATTTGAAAACCCAGCCCACTATAAGCCCAAACGGAAGCACGATAAGGTAGTAGCTTCCCAAATTAATAGTACTACATATGCCACGCACACGCAGGATGCCAACCGAACCAACTGCAATCCCTTACTCAAATGTAAGAAGGCAACACACTTCCGTTGACCCGGTTTGTGAAAATAAATATATTTTGAGGCGTACCGGAAAGAACTGGTTGCACACTGTTGAGAATATCTGTGAAGGCTAAGCGAATAGAAAGCTGCGTTTATGACAGGTTTACCTGAAAAAAAGATCTAACCGATTTGTTCATGGAGAAGTACAATAAACATTATGAAAAATAATCCACCATTAACGATTATTTGTCGTATTTTGACCCTTAAGAGCATCTTTAACGGTGTATTTCAACGGGTCTTAGAGCATTAAAATAATAGAAAGAAATTGAAACAGTGATCAGAGATATGTATCTCGGATCTTCCGCAAGACTCGTTTTGGCGAGATTATTAGGGTGACGTGGCACAATTTGATTGGTTCCATTTGAAAAGCATGTATGATCATTAATATACACATTTGATTATTTTTATAATTTCTCTCACCTAAAGCTATATCCTTGAGAATATCCCTTTAAGAATGCTCTAAGCAGCGAAACGATTTCTTCTTTTATTGTTTTTGTTCCGCCAGTTTTTTTTATCCATTTCCGCTCTTTTTTACAGAAATGAATTTTAGATATGAAAAGATGGGACTTGAACGAAATGTGAATAAATTTAAAAGAATTCAAGTTATATTATATTCATCTTGATAGTGGGTAAGTAGGAATATATATTGTTTAAATTTCCTTTAGTCCTCTATATTCAATTTCTATAACCAACTATTCTAGGTTTTATTTTCTTTGGGACATCATGATGCCATGGTTTACATAACACCTTGTTGACAAAAAAAGAGGTAATGATTAATATATAACTATAATATTTTTTTTTATCTTTTTAATGTATTTTTGGTTTTAAATATACTTAGATTACGTACGAGGACTGTTGACGAAAAAAGCAGTATGGTTTTTGTTGTTGTTTGGTTTTGGAACAAGAAGCTTTTGGTGAGACCAAAATATATAAAAATAAAGTACAATTAAATGACAAGGAAAGATAGTGCCAATGACTAGTTCAGTTGGAAATCAATGCGATCAACTTTTTAGGTAATGATTGGTAATTTTCAAATAGACAATTTGGATTTGAAATATCTAGGAGACAATTTGGAGAAACCTAATGCTTCTTTGGATTCAATGATTCCCAAATCATACCCAAATCTATTGTAATCTGGTTTTTTAATCTTTTTTGGCCTAGATTACAATTTCCTTAGGTTTCATTTCTTGTATACCTCTAACTTTCATTTTATATGATATTAACATTCTTTACCAAAAAAAAAAATTGATAATCATGTGGTTGAATGAAGATGTTAAAACGTAATGTTGTTAACCACCATTCACCAAAAGAAAATAAACAGTTGACAATATGCAACCCAAATAGATGAATTTCTTTTAATGAAATTGTAATGAATTAGTGTTCCTGCCAAACGATAACACATAACGAGAAAATATCTGAAAATGCATTAACCCAAACAAAAAAGCGCGCCAACAGAACTGGGCTGGACTAGTTGGTCATATAATGGGCTTTTTGTAAAGCTGTCCAGAGGCATGCAGTGTTACAGATTTAATTTTTATTGAATGATAAAACGGATACGAGTAAGTCTTTTTTTTTTGTTTAACATCTTACAGGCATTGTCATACGATTACGGGACGGGACTGTGTGTTAGTCTTTTTTTTTTTTTTTTTTTTTTTCCGTTACTGTATATGTTAGTCTATACTACTTTTTTATTTTCTGCATGTTGAAAAATATATGTCTACTTTTTTTTTTTTTTTTTTTTGACATCATCTGTCTACTTTTGGTACAGCTTTACTGTTTTTTGGGGACATCTCTAAATTAAATTCTACATTATTCATTTGACTAAATATTATACAAGTTATGTCAACTTACTTCGATCTGAAGCAACACCATGAGTTTATTACAATTCCTGATCCTAAACATATTTTTATTTTTTGGACTGAATTGCATAAGCGATCTGTAGGAGTAAGATTTTGTTAAAACAAAACAATAATGAATTTTTGTTTTATTAATCTAGCATTGGATTTACATAAACAGATTCCACCTCTACACAGACCATATGAAGCCCTTCCAATGGTAAATTACACGTGTCAATATTCCATTAGTTCCCACCAAGATAATAATTACTTTCCCCGTTCCGACACACGAAAGCATAATAAAAAATTTAACGATGAAATAGCAAAATAAATCAAATTCTCACATAACACCAAAGATTTGAAATAATTGAGGAAATTTAAAATCATAATGTGAAAAATATGTAAAAAGTTCTCAAGCCAAAACGGCGGCGTACATAATGGCGGCGAAGGCGGTTCCGGCGAAGAAAGCCTTGTTTGAGAAAGCGGAACTTGGGGCAGGGGCTGCATCTGAAGGTCCGGGAGCACCGCTTGGGCTCACGGTGGGACCTTCCGGTGCTGGTGGAGAGGCGGTGGGAACATCAGCCGGAGAAGGAGCAGCCGACGGTGGAGTAGTAGCAGGGGCTGGGGTTGGGGCAGGTGGTGGGGTGGTGGTTGGGGCTGGGGTTGCGGCGGGTGGTGGGGTGGCCACTGGAGGGGGAGTTGCAATCGGTGGAGTTGCAACGGGAGGAGGAGTGGCGGCTGGTGGTGGAGGAGTGGCGGTCGGAGTAGGAGCAGGGGCTTGAGCGAGTGCTGACGTGGCGAATAGAGCCAACATTAAGAAAACTTGGACAATCTTGGAACCCATATCTCTCTCTCTAGGAAATGCTTCTTCTTCTTCTTTAGGTTTTAGAGTGAGAGAGATTATGAGCTTGGAGAGTTGTGAAGGTCAGGAAAATGGAAGAGATGTATAAAAAGGAGGAAAATTAAGAATAATTTGGATTAATTAAACAAGATTCCTAAAAATCTTTTAATATATATTAAAGATAAAATTTGCAGACTAACATGCAAACGCATAATTGGAACATGGCGTTGCCTATCTATATACTCTCCGAGGCCGAAGCATTAATATATTGAATGTATCAACTTTTCTTTTTTAATTGAATATGTAATTAAACTATGCGTAATTACATATATGATGATTAATGGACATATACTTTATAAGGTAAATCGAGTTATATATGGAAGATAAATATCAAAATTCTAGTGGGATGAAGTATTATCGTCTTATTATTATTGACTTTCCGTAATATGCAATCCACAATCATGAATTAACGTTAGATTAAGAAGTTAATTATGATTAGGTGAGCTGTGATTGGATGGTGAATATAATTGGAGAGAGAATCCAATATTTGTATGATATATTAAAAATCTCATTAATGTTAAGCAAACTAAGTCTATGACATGGCAAATGTGGGGAGACAGCTAACATGTTCAGTTCAAGAATCAAGAAGTTGCAACTTCGCATGTCTTTCTGTCTACTTGATCCACCGGTTATTTTAATCCTTTATTTTATTTTATATACTGCAATGACCCTGTATTTTCTTTTAATAATGTTATAAATTTGGTAAAATGTTGGTAGTATAGTAAAGAAATGTGAAAAATGGTGATAATCATTAAACCCATGTGCCTGACCTGATAGATCATTGAATTAGTTTTGTGATTATTATTGGTATTGTTACCGTTGGACATTGCTAATATACCCGTTGGAAAGAGCTGTCAGTGAATTTAAATATTCGGATAAATATAAGGTAACAGAAAAAAAAAATGTATAAAATAAGACGTTTGATAGCCTGTAAAGGCTATTTCGACAGTGATTTCAGAAGGTAAGGTGTCCTTTTAAAGTTTTCATCGATCGAATGTTTATTAGTGAATCATACATAGTTGGCAATTCATTGCGCCACTTGATGTGATATAACATCTTTTCTTTCCCATACAACAGTATAGTATAAGTGTATAAACATATAAATTCGAATAAGCAAAATGTCATTACATCAAATTAGTCCTTGTTAACAGAAACAAATCGCTAGAAGTCACTATTTTGAAAATTTGTTGTTCGATGTAAAAGAAATTCTGTTGTTTAATTTCATAAGTAGTAGAGAACCAAATGAGTATGAGCTAATAAATTATATAATGAAAAACTAGATAATCAACAAATGTTTATTGTTTTTTTTTTTTTTTTTTGGCGGATAAATATGGTTTGCAATTAAGGAATGTTTATTGCTTGATAAACTAGGGTGCCGAGTAATCATCAAGAATGTACAATTTATCTAATTCGTTCGTTCAAACGTACAAGACGATAACAAAGTGTCATAATATCATAAAACCAGGTTAATATTGGTTTTAGACTAAACCAATCCCTAGTCTATGATATTTCACTGCTAGCCACCCATTTAGTCTATATACCTTTTATTTTCTTATATCATTAATTTTGATTTCATTTTGTCAATAACACAATTATGAGCCTTAACCAAACTCATTAAACCGAGGGACCATGTACAAATTTGTTTGAAAACATTTAGGCTAAGTAACATATTTTATGTTATATAGTCAATGATAGCAAAAAAAAAAGAAAAGAAAAAAGTAGTCCTCGCCCAAACAGACATGGTCTAGTTAATATAGTATTGAATTATCTTTTTGAAAACATTTTTTTAGACTAAGTAAGGCCCGTTTTCAAACACCGACCACGAATGTGGTTTCCCACCAAGCTGATTTGAAGAACGATCGAAATTTTAGTACATCACTACCGTTCTTTTATTAACTGACAAATAGTCACTACCTTGTTATAGTCTAACTATAATTAAGTTTGCGGAGTGATCTACAATTAAAGAAGTTTAAAATATTATAACATAATAAAATTATAGCAAGTCCTTTCACAAAAACGAAAATTATAGCAAGCTCATTAGTCATTACTGAGGATTTTTTTTTTTTTTTCACAAGTCATTACTGAGGAATAAAGAGCCTATAATTTAATACAAATGGATTTGTACCTAATTAAACTGAAACCATTTGCCTGTGAAGAAATGAAACAAGACTTGGGGAAACGAGTGTTACGCCGTCACATCTACGAACTTTCTACCGAGTACTACCATGTACCAAGTACTAACCAAGTCAAAATCGAAGATCGGGATAAGAAAACATAGAAGTGGGCTCATGGGCTCAATGGTAAGCCCATTACGACGATACGAGCCACTTTTTGAAAGGTCTGTTACGGTAGAAAGTCAACGCTCGCTTAATCTGAGTGACGGAGTCGGTTTTTTTTTCCCGCTATAATATTTGGCGGGAACCAAATATAAGCCAATTAATATCAGCCTTACTAACATTAAACATCTCATAATTAATCCAACGAAAAAACTTATCTTCAAATATATTTATTATTTTTTTAAAAAATTAGGTAAAATTTTCGTTGGTTTTTCATCTTTTGAAATTCGAAATAAGACAGTGAAAAAAAGAGAGAAAACAGAAGAAAGTGAAAAGAAGAGAAGAGAGTTAAGAAATAGAAGTGAGGGAAGAGGAAACAGAAGCAGTAGAAAGAGAAGGAGAAAAACGAGTCTTAAACTGTAAGGCTACATTATTGGGGGTTTGTGAACATGAAGTTGACCCATCTCTCTCTATCATTTCACCAATCTTCTTCACTCTCTCCTGCGCGCACACACACACACACACACTCACTCAGATACAAAACAAAATTTGAAACAAAGAAATAAAAGAAGACAAACAAAATGTTAAAGCTTGAGCACTTTTTTTTGGTCCCTATGAGGACCCAAGTTTAGTCACCTAGTTTGATTTTAAATGGAACCCATCAGATTTGGAGTGAGAAAAAAAAAAAAAAAAGGAACTTTTTACCAACATGTGAATGTGTCACGAGACTTCACAACTCAAGACTATAATTGAATTTGGTCTTTTTGGTCTATACACAAACTAACTTTTGAATTTTAAACAGGGGACATTAATAGACAACGTGCATTAATGTATATGCATATACTGTATCTATGTTTCATGCTTTTCCATATTCTTCACAATCTATGGCATTGAAGTAAACCGCCAATTTTGTTCAATAAATGAGACTTTTGGTGACTTTTCTTACCTTTTCAAGGTGTGAGAAGAAAGTGGAGAAGGAGAATTTGTCAAAGTGTAGTGCGTTAAGTTCTCCAGAAA
Organism: Erysimum cheiranthoides; assembly: GCA_011420285.2. Classification (NCBI taxonomy): domain Eukaryota; kingdom Viridiplantae; phylum Streptophyta; class Magnoliopsida; order Brassicales; family Brassicaceae; genus Erysimum; species Erysimum cheiranthoides. The sequence continues at coordinate 18,313,439 of CM022178.2, read as the reverse complement.
CAGAAAGAGCAACTGCCGCAGCAATCTCTGAAGCTCTAAACTCCAAGAAGTCAATACCTGCCCACAGATCACATGTTTTGCACAACCACCATCACTCATTTTTAACCCAAAATATCATAAAAGGAAAGAAATGAAAACCCATAACCTCAAAAACAAATTGAGGTTGTACACAAAAAACAAAACCCAATGAAAAAAGAGAGACCTTTTTACCTTTGGTTGTGCTAGCTATCACCTGTAGTGATGTGGATGTCAATCTGCTAGGTGGTTCTTGGTCATGGCCATTGATCTTACTCAAGAAGTATCTAATGTAAGAGCACGGTGTCACGGCTCCTAACCTCCATCTCAACACGTTCAAAACCAAAAGTTCCATTCTTTGAACGGATTTAGGCTCAAACACAAACCGGGGATCTCCAACCTATAAATGTTATCATTGCTAGAGTGTTGTGACGTTGGTTTTAAACTACAATTATAGACAATGGGAGATTATTAGAACCTGAAGATGAATCAACTCTGGAACTTTAGTTTCCTCTATTTTGGCTGCCAATGATAAACAAGCCACAGCCAACAATTGTACTGTCCAAGCTTTTCCACTCTAAAGGAAGAATCATGAATCTTTTAATGAATGATCAATGGGATTATTAAATCTTAGGTCAGGGATGAGTTTATCTGACTTACAGGCAAGTCATGAAAAGATAAGAAACGATCCAAGTAGTTAATTGCTAGACATATACACAATGGTCCAAACTGAAGTTCCTCACAAGCCTGTAATAATCAAGGACATGAAGTTAATATTCAGATCAAAGATAAGGCAAAGTCATGTCTTTTTCAGATCAAAGTCACTCAGATTATTGACTCGGTAACAAATTGAGTCAACAGAAGAAACAAAGAAGAAGAAATCTGACCTTCCAAATCCAATCAAGGGCTTGGTTTCTGGCATTAAAATCCAAATCTCCATTTCTCAGTCTCTTGAGATAATCATCTCTGGGCGAGTGTTGCGTCTCTTTCTCAATCATCTCTCTAACGACCTCCTCGCTCTCCGGAGGAAAATCCATCTGAAAAATCGATGTCCCGGGAGTAGGAATCGAGGTTGTGTCGACAAAATCGCTCTTCTCAGTGTTCTCATCATCAAAATTGAGGGTCTCTGTGGATAGGAGATTTGGTTCTACAAATTCTGCCATTATAGAGCGTCAAAAATGGTTGCTTTTTCGATCTATACAAATTTTACTGTTACAGGATTTGGAGGAAAAAAAATCGTTTTTATAGTATAGAGATTGAACTGAAGAAAGATTTGTTCTCTGTTTTTATGGATTTTTTTATTGCTGTTGTAGAGTTTGCTTTGGGGTCAAAAATAAAGAGAGAGGAGCTTTTAATACTGTGGAAGACATGAAAATGTGAATTTTTGGTAAGAGAGTAAAATGCGCAGAAGAAGAGAACAAAAGATGAAAATATGAGAAAATTCAAATCATAGAGTATTATTATCATGGAAATAAATATTTTGTTCAAAATATGGAAACTAATAAGGAAATGTTATGTGAAATGGGTCAATGGTTGCTCTTTATTTCTTCTATTTTGAAATTATAATATATAAAAACTTAGATATTCGATCTTTTATAGTCGAAAATACGCCGAACCATTTATTTTCTGAGCTAAGCTTTCCTAGCTTAGTCTTAGATTATTCGGTAATAAATTTTATGTTTTTTGCTTTAATATGTAAGGATTAATTATTGGAGATTAAATCATTGACATTTTATGTAAACATTTACAAAGGTAAAGCCTATATAAACAAAAAAAAGTTGTTGACTATGCAAATCAAAATATGATATGCAATTAGTTAAATTATATTGAATTATTTATATTTGTAATGAGGAAAAAGTACTAATTATTTGATAGTAAATTGCATTAAAAAATTAGTAATTTATAAACAAGTATTTTCCACTGAAAAAATAAATGGAAATGAATTAGAACTGAATAATATTAGAAATGGAGTTGCTGCGGAATCCTACAAAGACAGCACTCTATATATAATGTAGTTGCTGAGGGACAATCTAACCCTTCACCTCCATTTTCTACACTTTGTTTCAAATACTATTGAAGTTGCTGACACATTACCCTTTTATCTTCCTTCACTTATGATAAATCCTATCTTAGTGGGATTAGGGTTTTCATCATGCACCGAACTGTGCATGATATTATGCATCATATAGAGAAGTCAAACAACGTCTTTAAACTGAAATAACCACAAAATTGTGTGTGATGAGTTATCAATATATACTCTTTGTTCAGGAGCAGATGGACGAGGCCTGAAAGATCTAAAGGAAGGGGAACAGTGTTATGCGCCACCAAATTGATCTCAAAATTAAATCCCCATAACCTTTTTTTTGGGCTAAAATCCCCATAACCTTTGCTCAAAAACTGTGAAAAAATATTGAAGTGATTTTATGATGATTAATTATGATTGTGCACAGGTTGATGATATCTACTCTACCAAATTTCTTTCTCGACTCTGCTCAAGCCTTAAAAACCTCTCTCTCATTAGACTTCTCTGGTTAAATTATGATTCTTCTACTATCTCTATTCCAAGTTGAAAAAAAAAAAAAAACAAAAGAAGAGTTGGAGACCAAAAATCTTGGATTAGTATTTCTTTTTTTGGTGTGAATAAAAAACGTCAATCTTTTTGCGTATATAAATCCAGTCAAACCAAGAAAATTTGTGCAACATAGATTGTGGAAGAGAGCGACCATAGAGGTGTACACACGTATTAAAGAAGTCGAATCTCATTACACAAAGAGATGCAAAACATCAAAAGTGTACTTGGACCACTTTGTCTGCATTGCATGCATGCTTCATGCATGAAACTATATATAAAATAACAGTCTTTGGTCGATTTCTGAGACATATAATTGTTTTCTCATACATTACTTCAACTTTTATCTTCTTCCACCAATCTTTTCAGAGGAAGATACTGTAAAAACCAAAGTTGCTCGCTCACACGTGATTCCTGCCCACGTTCATTACATAACTATAAAAAGTTTGTCATGTTAAAAGATTTATGATTTAAAGATGCAAGTTCTTGAATACACGTTCATTACAAAACTTTATATACTTTCGTAATGAACGTGGACTGGAAACACGTGAGAGAGTAATTTTGGTTTTTACAGTTGGTTTCCAACTTGAATTATTCGAGACAGTAGTAGAATAATTTAAATTCCAGTATACGGAGAAAGAGGATTTTAAGGCTGTAGCAAAGTCACAAGAGATGATAAATTTTAAGAGAAAGGAGGTTTAGTAGAGCAGATAAATCATCAAGCTGTGCACAATCATAAATTCATAATCATCATAAACACTTAAATATTTTCACAGTTTTTGAGCAAAGGTTATGGGGATTTTGAGATAGATTTGGTGGCGCATAACATTGTTCCCCTTCCTTTAGATCCTCAGGCCTCGTCCATCTGCTCCTGAACAAAGAGTATTGATAACTCAGCGCACACAATTTTGCGGTTATTTCAGTTTTAAGACGTTGTTTTGAGGTCTCTATATGATGCATCTAATTCCGATTCTCAAGCTGTTCGGTCTATGATGAAACCCTAATCACACTAAGATATAACTTCTTAAAGTGAAGGAAGATAAAATGGTATCAACAACTTTAAGATGACTTGAATGAAGTGTACAAAATATCGAAGGTACGGGGTAGATAGATGTGAATACCTGCATATCGGAGGTCCAAAGGGTTAGATTGTCCCTCAGCAACTGCATTATGAGAGTGCTGTCTTTGTAGGATTCCTCTCCCAATGTGTCAAGCTCAGCTATGGCTTCTTCAAAAGCCTACACAAGAGTCCAGCATCAAAATTTGAAATGCCCGGGCAATGATCTGTGTTACTAAATCTCTTTATACATAATGAGTGAGAAACTCTGGTTCAAACAGAAGGAGACATCAGTCCTAGTTCTGGACAACATGAATCTCGCTCATCAGAGTCTGCGATTATTAAAAAGAATACGAATTTTGCTAAAGAAAGCTGATTCAGAGTGATACAAAATGAAGCAAAGAGGACCAAATATTGGTTCTTTTTGGAATAAAAATAAGGTACAACACAAATAGTCAACCAGTGGTCAATCCTCTTAGTCAAAACATCAAGCAAGCTCATTTAAAGTGAAACACAAGGGATCAAAGATCGGTTCTTTATCCAACGAAACATATTGAGAAAGAAAAAGGTACAGTAAGACTAGTCAACCAGTGGTCAATTCTCTTATTAGTCAAAAGATCAATCAAGAAACAGTCTCCAAGGACAAACTCAGGCCAATGACTTATAAATTTGGTACCATAAAGAAAACATCAAGCAAGAAAGAGGAGAAAACTCTCCAGAGACGGACAGACTCAGGTCAATTACTTATGTTTATGTTCCTAGCTGAGACTTAAAAAGAAAAAGAAAAGTAACCTGTTTGGCCATGTTACAAGCTTTGTCAGAAGAATTGAGAATCTCATAGTAAAACACAGAGAAATTTAAGGCCAGACCAAGCCTTATTGGATGAGTAGGCGCCATATCAGCAGCTGCGATATCCTTCAAAAACAAACAAATAAATCTCCATCAGTTCTTCTGGTATCAAATACTTAAATAAGATGACAAGTTGAGAAAGCAATTGTTACTGTTTTAGGACAGAAAATCAAAGGAAAAAAAGCAATCTACTTTCTCAAGATTTGATTAGCATAACAGCTCAATTCGAGGCCAGTTCTAGATCAGGAACTAATTACTAGATTTGGAAGATATTACCAATATAAGAAATCTCGGAAACAAAACCATCAGATGAATCCCAGAGATGCGATATGGAGAATGAAATTACCTGAGCTGCTTTGTAAGCGAGCATGGTATCTTCAGCAGCAGTTTTCCTCTCATCTCCAGACTTAAACTCAGCCATGTAACGATGATAATCACCTTTCATCTTGAGGTAAAAGACCTTAGACTCACTGGCTCCAGCGGAAGGGATCAGATGCGAGTCAAGGAGCTTAAGTATTCCAGAGCAGACGGACGAAAGCTCATTCTCAACTTTAGATCTGTAGTCCTTGACAAGCGACACGTGCTCGTCGTTCTTCCTGCTTTCTTCCTTCTGCTCAATCGAGGACACGATCCTCCAGGCGGCGCGTAGAGATCCGATCACGTTCTTGTAAGCAACTGAGAGGAGATTCCTCTCTTCAACGGTGAGCTCCTCCGCCGGAGTAGCGCCTGTGACGAGCTGTTCCATGAATTGAACCATCTCTTCGTAACGCTCCGCCTGCTCGGCGAGCTTCGCCATGTACACATACTGATCTCTGCCTAATGTCGCCGCCATTAGAGAGAGAGAGAGAGATTAAACTTTTTTTGTTTTGTTTGGGAAATCTGATAAATTGAGAAAAAAAGAAAGGAGAAAGAAGAATAAAGGGAAAGAGTCAGGTGGGCTATTAAGAAATTGTATTTAACCCACGCGCGCGTGGTTTTACTTTAGATTATACGACACCGTTTGACGTTATAAACTTTGGTAGAGTGAGGCGCGTAGAGTGTGTTGACGCGTGGGAATGTTGGGAGGGTTTGGGTTTTGTGATAAGAGCGAGTGAGTGAATGGACGATAATAATTTTTTAGTGAGTCAGCTTCTAGTCAGAACTCTGCCTGGATAGTTGGGCCTTTATTAGGCCTATTATGGGTCTTATTAAGTCCATTACTTTACTAGCTTCAAAACATTATCAGTTATTTTTCTTGGGTTAAAGTTTGTAATGCAAAAACTTTTTATTAAAGAGAAATAAATGAAATAATAGTAATCATTTTATGACTAAAGTAATACTTGTCAAGAACATATTAATTATGTAATAATGTTTTAATAGATATTTATTCAATTAAAAGTATCACTTATAGTGAAAAGTAGTATTCATTAAATTATTTTAGTAAGCATAACTAGTTTGAAAATAAAGAAAAAAATGTAAGTAAATGTAAAACTGTTTATACTAAAAAATTAAAGTATATCTTTTTACTTTATTAAAAATTCATAGTTACCAGTGGGAGTCGTCTGCAAAGAAAAAAAGGGCAACAAAAAAGAAAAAGTAAATCCGAGTGATGATGGAGCATTGGTTAAAAAGTCTCCTTTTTGGATACGTAAATGTGGTCAACGTGAGTCCTACAAAACAAAAAACCGTCGACATACAGAAAAAAGGTGCATCGACGGTTGGGAACAAGCTCCGTTTCGGCCGTTTATGGAAAAAGCTCGTCTTCTTTAGCCACGTCATCAGCATTAATCGCTGTTACCGTTAATTGACGTCCTCAATTTGACAGAGAGAAGTAAGAAAAGAGAGAAAGACAAAATCTTCATCGTTGTTTGCTATTTAATCCTCTCCTCCATTTTGATTTGATTCGATTGATCGTCAAAGACCGAATCGTAAAACTGACTTGTTTGACAAAAAAAAAGAACTGAGCACTTCGTTTTCACTTTCACACTCGTCGAAATCTCCGGTTTTTCGCAGTGTAAGCTAAAGGACTTTGCTTTTCGTTTTACTAGCTCGCTCGATCAATTTTGTTGCTTCTAATTTTTAATTTCCGTTGTCGATTACTCTTAGTTCATGTTAATTCCGTGGAAGAGATTATAAAAAAGTGATCTTTTTTTTTTGCACTGTGTGAGTTAGAATGATTCGTGGGATTTCGTTTTTACATATATGCACTTGGATTGATAGATGAATTTTAAAAATAAAATGATCTGCTTTTTGATCTTTATTATATTAATTAATCTATAGGATTTTGTTTAACTTGAGATGAAAGCTTGAAGCTGCACAACAATGTTCAGGGAAGGTTTCCAGAATAAAGGCTTACGAGAGGTATGAACCATTTTGCAAATTAAAGCTGCACTCTTTGTTAAACGCATATATAGCGTGTATTCTGTTTCCTTTGCTGTCAGTTTTCCACTTCTTAGTATTATATAGTCATGTGTTATATAACATGTCGTCAACAGGCTGGTGCTTCAAGAGGAGCAAGTACTAAGCGTGTTGCTCCTTCTGATTCCTTCGATGATGAGACATACTCACCTCCGGATTACAAAATTCCTCTTGGTTCAAAGTCTCATCGTGCAGATGATATGTCTGAATCAACAACGACCGCTGAACCTTCACATGTATACACTCTTCTACTCTCACAAAAGATTAGGATTCTTTTCTGCTTATTTTCAAATTTTTCAGTTAGGTCCTCTGTCAAGCTGTTCTTACTTGATTACAGGAAATTCCATATATACGTAGCTTAGGACCAACAAGAGAAAATGCTGAGATTGAAAATATAGGAATGATGAAGAAGGAGACTTTGCCTTCCCGTTTCCCCACCTTTCATGCAAGGTGAGTGAGTTACATGCATATCATTCTTTTCTTATCCACTTTAAGTCTTTAATTCACTTACTTTTTCATTTGAGTGTAGTGAACAAGGTCCATGGTCTGCAATGATTTCCTATGAAGCCTGTGTACGGCTATGCCTTCATTCATGGGAAACAGATAGTGACAGCGAGGCTTCATACTTCCTCAACAATGGTTGCACGTTAATGCGAAATGCATTTGGGTGAGACATGTTTTGGTGTTTGGTTTTGATCAGATATATGTGCATTGCCCTGTTGTTTAATGTTGAAAATAAAACGTTTAGTTTGCAGAATTTTTTCATTCAATCTGAAGAAGAGCTACTGGGAGATAGCCCTTCTAATTTGATTACTGAGACAACTGCTCCAAAATTTAAGAGAAGTGTTGGAAAAATTAAACTCCAAGGTATTAATTTCTATCTTTTTTCTTTTTTTCATCCTATCTCATTTGCTCATATGATCTGAAGTGTGTAGCTCTACAGTTGGTAGGATCAAAATGGGATCAGAGCAACAACCTGGTTGCAATATTTCATCACTGAAGCATGAAACTGTTCACCAGCAAATCGCGGACCTGAATTCTACCTTGTCTTCTGGATGGAAAGCAGTGAAGAGAGTCCATGTCGCTCCTCGAGTTCCTTTGAATGGTTCACTTTCGAGGAAAAGTTTGGCCTATATGCGCGCATGTGCTCACTACCTTAAACAGGTCTCGAAAGTCCTTAAAAAAGAACTTGTTACATCTCACGCCAGACCACGTTCTCTGAAAGCATTACAAGGTATATTTGGTTGCATATTTGCTAGGGTCATTACTATTACATCTTCCTCTCTGAGTGTCCTATCTATGGAATTCTTTTGTTTTCAGAAACGTTTACATGTTCATTAAGGCTAAAGAGCTCTGCTGAGGAGGATCAAATCAAAACACAACCTGGATCTGGCGAAACATTTGTCTTGTACGTTTCCTTGTACATTCATGATTTGCCTTTAGACTCCTTTTCTTATATAGTTGCAGTTAAAATACGGTTTCCGTTTGTAGCTTACCAGATAGTATCGGTGATGATTTGATTGTTGAAGTTCGGGATTCGAAGGGGCAATTTTGTGGCCGTGTCCTAGCTCAACTAGCAGCTATAGTTGATGAACCGGTGAGATACTTGTTAAGCCTTATGTTTTGTCCACAAGATGATTTGGCTTAAAATCTAAAGTGTCGTTGTAGCAGAACGACCTTAAATGGTGGGCAATATATCATGAACCAGAGCATGGCCGTATTGGGAGAATTCAACTTCATATAAACTACTCAAGCAGCTTAGATGAAAAAACTAAGGTACATGATTTTTTCGACATGAGAAGCTTCTTTGACCGTCTCAAATTGTATACTGACATTTAACATTTTCCCATTCATATTCAGTGTGGGTTGGTTGCAGAAACTTCAGCATATGACTTGGTCTTGGAAGTGGCTATGAAAGCTGAGCAATTTCAGCGCCAGAATCTGCTAATTACAGGGCCATGGCACTGGATGATAACTCGATTTGCATCCTATTACGGTATTTCAGATGCATATACAAAATTAAGGTACATTAGAGAATAAATATTTTGATTTGGTAACCAAAATGCACTTAAGTGATGTTATGCGCGATTTGTTTTGTATGATTTGCAGATATCTTTCATATGTCATGGATGTCGCCTCACCTACTAAGGACTGTCTTGATCTGATATATGATTTTCTGTCGCCTGTTTTAATGAAAAGCAATCACAAGGCTGTATTGAGTCATCAAGAGGTATGCATATTTGATTTTTTTTGTTGTTCTTAATCAGCTAGGATTATGTTTAGCTATTCAAGTAGCTCACTTTCCTTTTAATGCATTCGACAGAATCGCTTGCTTGGGGAAATTGATGAACAAGTTCAGCAGATTCTTGCGTTGACATTCGAGAATTATAAATCTCTCGATGAAGTTTCTTTTTCTGGAATCAAAGATGTATTTGAGCCTCCTACAGGCGTTCCATCACCTGCTATAGCGCCAGCTATCAAGCTTTATGGTCTTCTCAATGATGTGTTAAGCCCCGAGGCACAACTAAGACTTTTCAGATACTTTCAGGTAGATCAGACACACACACACAACCTCTCTCTCTTTTTCACTTGCCCCATGATTTAATCCATTGCCTTCTTTCAGGCTGCTTCAAAGAAGAGGTCAAGAAGATACTTATTGGAAACAAACGATATACTTCAAAATCATATTGAGGATGCACAAGGCACTTCTTATCAGAGGATGAAGTCTTTAATTTTGAGCCTTAAGAAGGAAATCTCAACTGATATAGCCATCCATAACTACAATGTGCTCCCAAGGTTTGTCTAAGTTTCATATATACAGCATTTATATTACTAGATTAGTGTATCTCTCTACTAATTCTCTCTGTAAACTCCAAAGCAGCTTTATAGACCTTCCAAAAATTTCGGCGGCAATATACAGTGTGGATCTATTCAACAGACTAAGGGAATATCTTATCGCATGGCCCCCTCCTTCTCCATCGCCTCCAGTTGTCGACCTTATCATTACGACAGCTGACTTTGAAGCCGATCTCTCTAGCTGGAATATAAAGTAACATTTGCTCTTACTTTCTACTGAGTACTTTAGACTTTAAAAGGTTTATCTTTTTAGTCTTTTCTATTACTGATATGCACTTTCATTGTCATGTTGGCAGTCCGATCAAAGGTGCTGTTACTGCCAAAGAGCTTTTCGATGCATATATTATTACTTGGATTAAAGAAAGAAGATGCTATCTATTTGAATTCTGCAAGTCAGAAACGGTACTAATTTTGCAACAACTTTTCTGTACTGCTGCTGACACAGGAATGCATTTTAATGCGTTGACATATGCAATTGGATACTTTTTTCAGGCAAAAGCATGTAGTGAGATTCAAGGCTTGACCTCTCCTTTTGTCGATGAGATGTATGAGTTACTCAACGCGACACTTGATGAATATGATATCATCATCAGACGTTGGCCAGAATATGCGGCATCCTTGGAGAAAGTCAGTAATATAATACAAAACGACATAGTCATTGATTCTTTCAGTTCCGATGTCTTTTTACTTCACAATCATTCGAATATCATCATCGGGGTTGCATTGTGCTTGATGACCTTCTTCCATGTCTCAGAAGACATTAACTCTGTTAATCAAATACGACCATCTTATAAATGTTATCGTTTTTGTATGGAAAGGTTGTAGCGGATGTGGAGAGGGCTATTATTGAAGCGTTGGAGAAGCAGTTTTCCGAAGTTTTGTCTCCGTTAAAGGAAAGCAAGGTATCTGCCCTGAAGTACGTCCAGAAGTTGAAAAAAAAGGGCCAATCTAACCTCTATTCTATTCCAAAAGAGGTATATCTACTGTGTTTCTAACTTTTCAAGTTTGGTTTAGACTAGTGTAAGAGAACTTCAAAACATGTTTCAGCTTGGAGTTCTTCTAAATTCCATGAAAAGAGTTCTTGACACATTACGGTCAAGTATAGAGAATCGGTTCAAAGTGTGGAACTCTTATCTTCCTGAGAAAGAGAAGAGAGTTTTGGGAGAGCAGCTAAGCGAAGTGACTGTACAGTTAAGAGCCAAATTTAGAAGTTACATGCAAGCGCTCGTGGAGAAAATTGCAGAGAGTGTGGGTTACTCTTTTCTGAACTTGTTTCTGAGATTTTCTGTCTTGTGTTCTCAGATCATTGAGAAAACCTATCATTTGTTACAGACGAGGATACAAAGTCACACGAGAATGAAGAACATCATGCACGACTTAAAGGAAACAACAGCAGAACCAGACGTTAGAGACAGAATGCAGAGTTTAAAAGATTTACTAGACAATAACATTGATAACCTGCATTGTGTTTTATCACTCGATGTGTTTGTCTTAATATGCAGAGGAATCTGGGACAGATTGGGACAGGTTAGGAAGGGAAACCACATCGCAAACCATTTGTTTCTTGCATCATCATTAGCCTAATTCACTGTTCTTATCCTTTTGTTTTTCTTTCTTTTTCGAAGGACGTGCTTCAGCTTTTGGAAGACAGGAAAGACAATGTGACTTGGCACAAAGGCCCGAAAATCGCAGTTTCTGTAACTAACTAAACTTTCTGAACTCTTTATCACCACAAAGAAAAAACAAATGTCTCTGTTTGATTCTTATCTTGTTATTGTTATATGGTGATTCACAGGTTTTAGATGAGATATTTGTGACTCAAATGCAAAACTTACTCGGGAAGACGTTAAAGGAAGAGAAGATGGAGGCACCGAGATCGATCATGGAGCTTCGGTCAATGCTTTTGTAAAGATTCAGCTGACTATAAGGAAGACTGCTACTACTGAGAGAGAAACAGAGAAAGAATCTGTTTTTTTTGCTTGGGGGTCTTTAATAGAAAACAAAGTGGGAAACCATAGTTTGTGTCTTCAGCTATATAACAGTTAGGCATGGTGTAGATAGAAGAAGTAAGACTCATATATACATATATATATATATATATATTCATAGTTTTTTGGTTCTATGCTTAATAAAATGTATGGATCGTTTCACGTTTCCATGAAAATCTGGTTAACAAATTCATCACTGATAGCACCAAAAGTAGAATCAAAGAGAGAAGGGGCCTTTTGTCGAGCTAAGACCGTATAAAAAAAGGAGGGAAACTGTTCAATACAAAATAAAAATAGTCGTCGCCTGAGAGATTCGAACTCTCGCGGGGAAACCCCATGTACTTAGCAGGCACACGCCTTAACCACTCGGCCAAAGCGACGTTTTTGTTCGTTGAAGATAATTTACTTTCTAATCGTGTAGAGTAAAGCGTGGAGCTTACTCGCGTATGTTGCGAGTTGTGCTTGGGGTAGAGAGAAAACACTTTTGGGTTGTTGTAGTTTCGATTGGTCTGCTTCTTCTTCTTCTCTTCTTCTCGCTGCAGAAGAAAAAATCAAAAAATGATCTGTTCCTCGCAGCTCTCACAGCCAATGAATGGCCTCAAAGATATCCTTGAGACACGGAATTTTAAGGTTTTTACTTCATCTGTCTCAATTTACTGTCTTTTTATGTTACTCCATCTCTGAGCGAGCGCTCTAACATCTGTATGTTAGCATGATGATCCGATTGTCTAAAAAAGCATCATGTTTTCGATTCACTTAAACTTGTTAACTAATGGGTTTCTGTAAATTGGATTCATTACTTGTGTACGGATATTGTAATAGAATTTGCACCTTTTTCCAAATATATTGCCAAGTCTAGTTTCCATTTGAGCAACCATTACATTTTTCGAGAGTAACGTTTGGTAAAGAAGAATGTGTGTAGTTTAACATATGAGCATTAAACATCTAGTGAATGTTTCTCAAGATTTGTTAATGCTAAACTTGATTATGTATGCCACAGGCATGGCTCTTAGATCAATATGGAGTCCTTCATGATGGCAAAAAACCGTACCCTGGTGCGATCTCAACATGTACGTTATCATTTCTAACCTTTAGCATACCGCTCTATTCGGCCTGTTGATTCCATTGGGGTTTAACATTTTGTCATTGGTATAAAACCAATTCTTTAACTGTTTGTTTGATATTTAGGTAGGATTTGGCTTCAGTATTGACTATATTTGATGTGGTCACAGATGATTCGGCAATGATTATTTGTCCATATAAGCCATGAAGCGGGATATGAGATCTCAATATGCTTTGAGAATTTACATTTGTTGGCATTTTTTTCTTTCAAGTTTCTTCAGCTTCGTTGTAGTTCTGCATAATGACTGATTTAGCTTTTGTTTCATTGGAGTTACAGTAAAAAATCTTGCAACAGCGGGTGCCAAAATTGTGGTCATTAGTAACTCCTCTAGGCGTGCTTCAACTACAATGGAAAAGTTGGAAGGACTTGGCTTCGATCCTTCTTTCTTCACTGGAGCTATAACTAGTGGTGAACTAACCCATCAATCTTTGCAAAGGTTATTACCAACAACTTCTTCTTCACGATATAGATGTTATTTACTAAAGTGAAGTTACTGGTAATTGTCTGTTATAGGAGAGACGATCCTTGGTTTGCTGCACTAGGAAGGAATTGTATTCACATGACTTGGAATGACCGAGGAGCAATCTCGTTGGAGGTTATTAATCACCTTATTTCTTGTTGCTAGTTGATTTATCGATGAAGGTTGGTAGTAGTAGGTATTTGATGTAATTTCTGTTTCAGGGTCTAGATCTTAATGTTGTGGAGAATGTGGAAGAAGCTGACTTTGTCTTAGCGCACGGCACTGAAGCCTTAGGACTCCCTTCAGGCAGTGTATCTCCAATGCCTCTAGACGAGCTTGAGAAGATTTTGGAGAAATCTGCAGCTCGAGGACTCCCCATGATCGTTGCCAATCCAGATTATGTGACTGTTGAGGCAAATGTTTTTCATATCATGCCAGGTACATTTACTTGCATCTCTAAAACGATCCATTTTTGCCTTCCACACTTATGATGCTATATAAAGACTCATATAATCACAAATTTGTCAGGTACACTAGCTTCCAAGTATGAAGAAATGGGAGGAGAAGTGAAATGGATGGGAAAACCTCATAAGGTTTGAACACTGAACTTTGCTGCTTGTCTTGTAACACCTGAATCTGACTGTGTATTTGGCAGATGATCTATGAGTCAGCTATGGCAATCGCAGGAGTTGTTAATCCATCCGAAGCTATCGCAGTAGGAGATTCGCTACATCATGATATAAAGGGAGCAAATGTTTCAGGAATTGAATCAATATTCATCACTGGAGGGATTCATGGTAATGAGCTTGGTCTCACTTCTTTTGATGAAACTGCAAGTCTAGACTCGGTCAAGACCCTTACTGCTAAACACAACGCATTCCCATCTTATGTATTATCAGCCTTTAAATGGTAGTTTCATTGTACAAATCATACTATTGCCTCTTGAACTACATTTTGCCTTCATTTAACAATTGAGAGGGTAATTTTGTGAAAAGTAACACTTATTGCTATGTGAATGAGAGTAAAATACAAATTGAAGTTACATATTACACACAATGAATCTGGAGCTAAAAGGTAGCATAAATGCGCCAAATTTGCCCAGCCAAAAACCTCACAAGAACAAATAAATACACAAGGAATCTCCATTGCTGGATAGTATCTCTGCAACATATCTATGCCATTTCACGACTTAAGTATATTACTCCAGTTCACTAACAAGGTCCCTAAGAGAGGGAACCTTCATGGCCAGAGTTTTGTAGAGTCTAGAGTAGCGAGCTCTTGTACCATCAGCTGTTCTAGCTAAAGCCAGCAAACTTAGAGCTTCAGGTAATTGCGAAAACATTTGTTTCATTTCCTCTAAGTTCATGTTTACTAAAATAGAAGGTCTTGGGACAACTCTGACTATTTCACCTCCTTTGGGCTCTTGAACGCGTGCATCAGCCTTGATCACAAGCTCTGAGTTCATGTTGCCTCCACATTTTATGATGAATGGGGATGAAGAACCTGTGTTGAATTGCAAAACGTTCCACTGAGACACATCAGTTTCACCTGAGGATATTGATTCTAATGAGGGTCTCCGGTTGTGTGATCTTTCCAGAAGATTATTGTCCTCTTGTTCGGGAATCGTCTGTGAACAATATAATCAGCAAGAGAAACAAGTTAATTCGTTCGATATTTGAATCCAGAGCTTATCATTATATCAGGTAGAGTTCTTTGTGTCTATGGTAGGTTCATGGAGAAATTAATTAAACATGGAAATCAAAGGTACCTCGACCAACTGGTGTGCTGTAGCAATTTCTCTTTGTGCACATGGATGATCAATATCAAGAAGAGAAGGCATTCGCTCAGTGAGTTCATCGAGGGACTCAAGTAATGCTTTCTTTTTGCTTTTACTCAAAACATGAACCGAGGCTTGTCTTGTAATTTCCTGCAAGATGCAGAAAAAGTTATTGACCACAAACTAACTAATAACCAAGATCAAGTATGAAGCAACATGGTCTCAAATGGAGGTATAAATACCTTGACTTGCTTCAAAATGCCATCCAGAGAAATGAGAGATGCTAATCTTGAGTCTTCAGCTGCCGTTGAAGGGTTTGGAACAGGAGAACTGCCTTCTTCCAAGTTAAGCAAAGCTGCATCACTTCTCATTTGTTGTAAAATCTGATAAAGAAGCAAACAAAAGTCAGAGTACAAGAACGTTTCTAAAGATAAAAATCGAAGCAACCACGGAACTCTATCGTTTATTTTCAGGCGCGGTGGTTTACCTTTCTTCTTTTGTGGTCAACGGACTCAAGAGCTGATCGAAGCTTAGCCACTTGACCAGCATCTTCTGCCTCTTCTGCCGCCAAGGTACCAGCAATATCCTATAGCACGGTTCCATATTAGACATCATTCCAAACTAATTGTTCAGACTAAAACCTTAGACCTCAACATAGACCATGTTAAGTCTGCCAAAATATCAGTTACTTAAGGATATCTTTTATTTCAAACCATTGGGGTCTATCTGCCAGAACACTCAAGAGTTTTTTAAGACCAATGACGTCGCATACCTTCATGTGCTGCATTTGAGAAGTATAAACACGTTTTGCATACTCAGATAGAAGCTGCCCAAGAGCATCTGTGTGAGGTGGTACCGCGGCTCCTAGTCCAGCCATCCAACCATCCATAATTGCCGTGGAAAGAAGCTCTAGTTGGCCCGTGGTTCCTCCCGACACATCATCTGCGGTCACGGAAAGAAACTCAAAATTTTCTGCAAGCCATAACCGAATCTGTCGCTGCAGTTCACCAGCCGGAGTGTGAACAAATAATGCAGCTAAGGCTTTGTTCCCAATAGCAAAACTTTTGGCTTCATCTTGCATCTCCCGCAGCTTAATTCCAGTAACTTGCTGCCTCCCAGTATCCTAGATGATTATAATCAAGAGCATAAGTGTCTCTTAATACTTAACATGTTAAGTAAACTCAAGCGTCTTTAAAAATCACGTGCTCTTTCAAGGTAAATCCACCTGTTCAAGTCCACGCATTCTTGAAACCACAGATGCCAACTTGTTTTTCCTTTCTGGCTTTATATTTACTTTAAAGCCATGGATCTGCTTATCAAGATATCGAACTGGGGATCTACCTGGGCTGCTACCCCTGCTAGTGCTTTTACTTCTACCAGTATTAGGCTTCTCAAGAAAGCATTCGACAGGAGAGACCTAAATGAAGAGGATTGCGTTAAGCTTGCCTGGAGAACCAACATAGCCGTACAAGCCAAGGCCAAAGCTAAGAAAAAAATTCAGCTGCAAGTCGTATGCTTATGCTCACCCTGATAGTCTGAAGCTCAGGTGATCGCGCCAGTAAAGACCTTATGTATAATATCCTGACTCGGGAAACAAGCATGGTATCCATTACTCTTCTTGATTCCATTTTCCGGATAAATGAAAAGACAGAATCTCTGATCTCAGCAAGGATTTCATGCTCTCTGGAAGCGCCAGCCTTGATAACAGCTGCCAAAACCTGCAAGTCAACAATAAAAAGAAGGCTTCCCAAAATAAGTTGATATCAACTTGTTCTTAACAGCGATAAATGTTTAGAGAAATCCAGAGTCCATCATAACCTTCACTCTCCAAATAATGATAGAAGGTATAATGTGTCATTAACAAAACTACACTACTGAAACGTCTAAAAAGATACTAAAACAATAGGCTATTGACCAAGTACCAGCATTAGTAGCTTGTTTGCGCCGTCAGCAACGGCAGCAAGACCTTCATATTCTTCAGGGTCAAAGTCGTTCAGTGCAGCTGTCAAGTATTCTCCAGCTGGAGTGGTTTTTACTATATCAGAGCCAGATTTTACAACAGTAATTGCTCCGTCATTCTTATTTGCTCTAGATGGTAAAGCAACAGCTTCTTCCGAAAATGCTTCTCCCCTACTATTTCTCCCAGAGAGAGAATATTACATTTAGTTGATAATGGAGGTTAATAAAATGTAAAAGACAGAATCAGAACTCAATTGATCAAACTGATCACGGAGTCACCTGTGAACATTGGCAGGCTGATTGTTTGGCGAGGCTTTTGATGAGGGACTCAATCCCTAAAATAAAAAATGAATAAGAACGTTTAAGAAATGGAGTGCTGGGAGCAAGTAAATCTCTAGGTGCATAATGTTGAACATACAATAGCAATTTATAAAGAACAGATTTATGTTAATTTTTTTCCCAACAGCTGTAAAAGAGCAGAGACGGATATATGATACTACTCATGCTTAATTCAGCATAACTGCAAAAGAGAAAATAATTACCTGGGTCGAAACAGCCATCGATCTTTCTGTTAATCTGTCAAACAACTTTTCGTTTTCTTCATGCAATCTCTGCGAAAAACATCGTTCTCTTCAGATAAATGTACTCATGCAAATATCAATGGTTCAGCCAGAGGGCACAAACTCCACCAATCAGAATGTGTTCAAGAGTAAGACAGAGCAGAACCTCAATCAGTGCATCACGTTTTTTCAGTTCTTCCTCAAGTTTCTTGGTAACAGAAGAAGAATCAGTTGTGCCATCAGCCGCTTTTGGCATTGAAGAAAATATGTCCCGAGATTGTAAGGCATCTCCTGTTCCTGTTGTGTTGGATTTAACGGCTTCACCTACTTGTGATTCCAAGTCTATAATTTTGGCCTGCATCAAAATCAAATAAAAATAAGGAGAATGATATGACTATCATGTGCAGAGAAGTCAATAAATTTGAACCAATTGCCTTGCATAGATCTTAAACTTTAGAAAATAGATACGAATACTCATGGAGCACCAACCTGGAGATTTTGAATGGTGGAATCTTGTTGTTGCATTTGCAGCTTCTGTTCCTGATCCAACTGTAAAAATTGAGCTATTTGATTTCTTAACTGAGAATTCTGCTCCTTCTCTAGTCTATGTTTGTCTACAAGCATAGTATTCTCTGACTGCATCAAGTACAAAACGGATAATGAGCAACAAGCAAAATATTATAAAGAATTGAAGAAAAGCCAAACAAGAACCCAGGTGAAGCTGTATAACCTTCAAATCTGATTGCAATGTAAATGAAACTTTCCACGCCCTCTGCACTTCACTGTAGAGCAATACACACTGGTCATTTGCATCTTTAAGTGCTTGTTTTAAGCCCACAACCTCTTGTTTCAGATTCTGATTTTCTCTCTCTTTCTCCAACAGCTCCTTCCGAGCATCACTTGCCTGCAGGACAAAAAGTTATATATGTGGTAGCAAAAAGAATCTTTTGAAACAGGAGAAGCTACTTCAGAATAATTTTATATTACGCTTTGTTCTCTAGAAATTTGGGATGAACTGGAAAAGGGAGAGATAAAACCAACAGATCAATTAAGTCAAATCCTGAACTGGACCATCTGATGTCTATATTCTCGTTTCTTAATTGTTTATCTTTTTCACTTCCACTTACCACATCTCTCCATTTCTTGATTGTATCTCGATTCCCAAGGCTTGGTACAGTATTCCTAGCTCTAGCAGCATAACTGAGAGATGATATTGTCTCAGACAAGTTTTGTGCACTTGGACAGATGTTAACGATCATCAATGTTTTGGAGCTTCCCCCTACACATTACAGGTCATTGCATCTCAGTTACAACAAGCTTAAAAAAATGGTGGCAAAACCCTTAAACAAAGAAAAAATTAAGGGTGAAATAAGAGGAAAGATGTACTGAACAGAAGAAACTTTTACCTAGTGAATCTGCAAGTATTCTTGTAAGAATTGAATTCTCATAGGGAATTGAATCCTTTTCTGACGTCAAAGAGGATAAAACATCTCCCAACCTATAGAACCAGAGATAAAAGCAGTAAGTATAGTTAACAGGAACAAATTCATGCATTGGAGCCTACACATGGAAAACTTCAGACTTTTACATGATAAAGACACAGAAGTTATATTGTACAGCTTACTGGTAAAGAGAAGTGAATAAAAAGAGAAATAAAAATTTAACATACGTTGAAATCGAATTCATGACATGCAACAGATCAGTGACGTGGTCTCCACTGTCATCTTCCACGGTTAAACCTTCACTTCCAGCCAAGTCAACCAGAGAAAGCTTGCTATATATGTTTTCTCCAGTAATTGTGTTGCTATAGTATATGTGTATTGTGACAATCCTGCCAAGAGAGAAGTCATCCATTTAAGACATGTTACTAGAGAAAATTAACAGAGAATTATCTCCATGAAACCAAAAAAAAGGAACTTTCCAAGTACAAATTAAACATACAGATGAGTAACATTAAATTTTGATTTCTCATTGCCCCGGTTCTGAAATGCAGATTTTAAGACTCTTAAGAACTCCAGTGGATTATCAACTTTGTCCTGTCCGAGCTCTATAACAGATTCATCTAAACCCATGTTGATCTTCGGCAAGTTGCTCTGAGTGTCCGAAAGTAGATCTCTGATCTGAAAATTAAAATTGTTGAATTAGAAGGTTCAGATTCCATTACAGAACCATCTTGGCAAAGAAAACGTAGCCAAAAGTATTAGTACTCCAGACACAATTGGAGCACCTGTTCATTATAGATCTCAAACACTGAAACAGAGAAAGTCAATCGAGATGTAGAAGTTGAATCAGAATTGGCCAGGTCGAAAAGTTCCTCAAAACAACGAGCATATAAACCACGGTCGTGATTCGAACCTTCCTGGCAAAACAATTAGTCAAAACGTTGATTCAACGGAGAGCCATGGGGAGATAACTAATCACTGGAAAACAGAAAGTACAATGAACTCTATAAACATCCTGTGATAATGTACACGGTAATGTATACCTCATAAATCAACACAGACCCAATATTCACCTCAGATCAAATCTCAGACGGAGAATGAAAGAAAGAATGTTTTCATACTAACAAAATTAATTTGATTTGCTATCTACAAATGTCAAGATTCCAGCACAAACTTATCCTGGGCTCAATTCTAAACCAAAGATCTAGGAAGAATAAACATGAAATAAGCAAAAAGAGTATGAAAGCAATAGAATGATCATACCCAAGCAAACGCAAGTAACCGCGTATATATCATACGCTAAAACCTACACACAAGCAAATCTAGATACTAAACAGTACTAGGAAATCAATTGAGATAGGTGCTCAACAATATGTGACCTTTATGTAAACTTTCAGAGGAAAAGGAAAAGAATGGCAACCATGGTGTATGTCTTCCCCGCATAAGTTTGTCCGTAGGCAAATATGGAGACGTTCGATCCATCCAGTGCAGATTGAACGAAAGGTTGGACATCACTGAAGAGGACAGCTGAGAAAAAATTACAGTATAAGCACAGAGACAGAGGTCGCACTGCTTGCAGCTTTTGTAGATCAAAACCACAAATTGCTCATGAGATAAGGAGGTACAACATTTACAACAAACTACGTTACTCACCTTGTCCAACATGAGGCCCATAAACTCGGTCAAATTCAAAGTCCTTCTTGGGATTGGACAGAGTGTCATCACTAGTATTTACACATATGGTGCAATCCCCGGGGAATTCTATGATGGAGGGACCTTCATCCTCGAACAATGGTCTTGCACGGCAAAATACCTTTATGTTCCCTGGAAATACAGATAAAACAATTCCACATTAATCATCAGGTGCAGAGGACTATCAGAACATCAGTGAAACTATACTCAAAGAAAGATTATAATTATAGAAAGACCAAAGGCATTGGTTACGGAAAATTGGTACCTTTGGCCGTCAACAAGTCATTGAACAGTCTTTTCCTCTCATTGATAAGTGGAGATATCCTAGCCGCAGTCTCAAGGGCAAATTGATCTGTGGTGGTTTGGGTAGATAAATGAATACAACACTACCAAATTTCCACCACAAAAAACAGATAGATAATGAAATGCAAAAGAGAAAGATAAATGGATCCATGAAGTTATAGATGGATTCATGAAGGTTCCAATATTGAAAGAGGACAACCAAATCTTGGCTTGTCAACATTTCTTCTCCAGCAGTCACAAATGCACCAAATGTAATGAATAGTCGGTTTTTTTAATGCTTGCAAAACTTACGTAGACTCAGGACCTTGTGTAATACACTGGTGGCAGAAATAACTTACCCAATTTACGACTTTTATCAGCCAGAACACCTAAATAACGTGTAACCCTGTCAAGCTTTGCATTAGAATACTCCTGCAGATCAGTAGCTTCTTGTCTCAACTCCAAGTAATCTTCTTTTGCAAGCTGTTAAACCAAGACACATTTTTTTCTCTTGATAAGCAATAACTTCCATCAAATCCCTCAATTTCACAGCATAGCCTATTTCTACAGACTCAGCTTACATTTAGAGAAATAAAATCAGCTAATTGTTTAGTAAATTCAACTAACAAATCGGTTATAAAACTTGTCAACATCGTAATTACTGCAACGGTCAAAGCTAAGCACAAAAATCCTATTGTATACATTAAAAACCAATCATACTTCTTCGACAGTGGATAAGATTCACTGAAATGACCACCAAACTACGCAATTACAGTAGATTAAACATTGTGGATGTGTAAAGGAACTTGAAGTAAAGTGAAAAAGGAAGTGACATTTCACCTTAACTTTCTCCTTTAATCCATTAACCTTAGATGCAAGCTTGGGGAGCTCGGAGGAGTGGGGCGGATGAGAGGGCGTCGAAATCGAGTTCCGGCGAAGCAGAGGACCTGTAGAACGGTGACTGCCCTCCACAATCGAAGCATTAGAAGAAGACTTCCTCGGTTCGAACCCACTCACCTCCCAGTTCCACCTATTCGTTTTACTCCTCTGATCGGCCATTTCATCCAACAACAACAACAACAACACAAATCTAAGCAGCAAAAAAAACAAACCACCAAAAATTGAAGCAGCAGCTTTGAAATCCAAGCGGAAGAATTCAAAAGTGTTTGCTAGAAATCTAAGATTTTTTATTTTTATTTTTGGTTCCTCACTGTGGATTTTTTCCCTCGGTTTGGTATACAAAAAAAAGAATGAAAGGCGGAGAAGGTCCTTTTGATGGAATCCAAACGATGCCGTTTGGAATTTTTACCCTTTTATCTTTAAATTAATTCGAGAAAATAAGAGTATGGGGACGATCCTGAAGCCTTTTGAGACACAAATGTTTTGTGCTCTACGTTACTTCACGACACCTTATCGTGTTTCGATCATAGCTAGCTCATTATACCAAACTACGTTGACTTTTAGTATATGAGTTTTTTTTTTTTTTTTTTTTTTTGTTAATATGTTTACTTGTAATATTTTTAAAAATATGATTGGAGTGTCTGACCGAATAATTTCATAATTTTGCGGATTTTTTTTTGTCAAATTTCATACTTTTGAAAAATTTATGAAAATTACAGTCAATCACGTAAATGTATTTATACTTTCGGAAAATTTAGCTACCATTTCCACTTATTTAAAATTGTTTATTCTGTAATCCTTTTCCCAATTTCTACTATCAGGCCATTCTACGGAGTGATATGCTACTATCATGGAACCAATAATTTTCGTATTAATTTAGAAACCACATTACACTTAATAGTATCATGCATAAGTTCAAATAATCGACGAGGAAGTAAAGGCTCAAACAAACCCTTAGAGCTAAACAAAGACAAGTAGTACATGAAAGAACTAGACACGAGGCAAAAGCAGTTGGTCAGCTTCTAGTCTCTTTCTAAAGCTTTTATTCCCTCTTGGATTTGGAGAGAGCTCTCTTTCGCTGACCAAGCATGTACCTGTACATGTGCGGACTACCTGCAACAAGCAAAAGACAAAATTAGTCTCGTATCAGAACTGAACAAATTCATGTGATATGTTCTTAAGAAAGGTCAACTGAGTTTGTGCCTGGGACATAGATTGCAAGGACAAGTATCGTTGCATAGAAGTAGTCGAATGAGAAGTTCAATGTGTTAGGCATCCTAACGCTGTACATCTCCGATGTCTGCAGACAAAAAGTAGAAAAAAAAAAATAGAAGCAAAAATGGACCATTCAGCAATCAACTATATATACTTTCCCCTGATTCCAGTGGAACAGAAAATCTGAACTTTACAGATTGTCTCAAAGTTAAATTTATCTATTGAGGGTTTTACAGTGAAGTATTGGAAGTCAACAAACAGTTCCTGTCTACTAGAGTCGGAAAAATGGATTGGGTGGTGAATGAAATAGAGAAACCATAAGGAAAACTTAGCATGTACAAAGGTCACAATATAACAAGGATTCATGGTTCAAATCAGTATTGTAAAGGAAAGGGTTTTCCTCTTTTCAAAGAATTGACATGAGCGTGTTGTGTTACCTTGATGTGTGGTAAGGCAAGGTAGATAAGACCAACTTCACTGGTGATACCGGTAGGGTATAGCAATAAAAAGCTGCTGTATCTGAAGAGATCAACGAGAGAAAAATAAATGAGATCAGACTTTCAGACATCTATTTTTCAATGTGTATGCTGCACATGAATAGCATACCTGAGCCACAAGTGCCATGCAGGTGCAAAGCCTAGAGCTTCCTTAAAGCCAAAGAAGGAGTAGCGAATAATCTGCAAGAGTAAGCAAACATGAATCTCTAAGCGCTCAGAGCGAGTTACTCATCAAACATATGAACTGAAGCACATGATCTTAAAAAGGAATCTACTAGAATAAGACTCCAACCAAAATGGAGTAAAGGATAAGAAATGATATTTAAGGTCTCATTGTTATTTCAAGGAGTCATGTTTAAGTCAAATCTTGACTGCCAGAAATAATAACAGCGAATCTCTTGTTCTGTACTCTAACAATCCATGTGACAGGTAAGTACCAAAGCATCAGGAAGAGAGCAAGCAATGTTTTAGACATATCAGATTCAAGACATACAATGAAACTGGTAAATCTCTCTTACTAAGAGTTATAACAAAATCAGAACGAAGACTAGAATGAATCACCTCTGTGATGGACCAGCTTATGACCAGTGACGTAACCAAAAAATGAGATCGAACCTGAAATTAAATAAAGATAAAGTCAAACGATCAAATAATGAAACATGCAACAATCAGAGAGAAATAAGGAACAAGTAATTGCTGGTAACTTTTGTAAGTAACCTCTGGAAAACTGTATAGGATGCCCCAAGTGAGAAATAGCCTTGAACCTATCTGTGGCAGAGTTGCAGAAACAGGAGATCTGACCAAACCTGTTCGAGCACAGCAGAAGACAAATCAGGCAATGATCTTTCAGAGTTTTATCAAGATGGTGTAGTGCAAGTTTAAAATTAGTGTAATGGATCAGATCACTCACCTACTAGTCCATGAAGAATCTGCTCCAGACCCGGAAAATTCCCAAAATTCAGATTTGAGTCAGAAATTGAGAAGCGGAAAATGCAACAAAACAAGAAATAAAAACATAAATTTTCATTGTAGACGGACCTCGAGAACGGCGGCAGTCTGAGCAAGCTGGAGAGGCTTCTCAATTGCGTCATAGACATTTTCATGTCCTCTTTCTTTCAACGTCTTTATTGCTAAGAACAAAACTTGCGCCCTAAAACCCAAAATGCCACCAAATAACAAAAATCAAATCCGAGAGAAACACGAATTGACAGTAGAAGAAGAAGAAAGAGGGTCGAGTTAGACTTGCCATCCAGCAAAGACGATCCAGTTATAAAGAGTGAGGTACACGCGCCGGACGACAGAGAGAAAGCCCGCCATGGAAAGTGACTTAAGCGAGAAAGATAATTCCAACACCCACAAGAAGAAGAATAGATTTTATGGCGGAGAGATCGGAGGAGGAGCATTTATGAATTACATCTTGAGTAAAGAGACAGGTAAGCTACTTCTCAACCGTCTTCTTCGGATATTTATGATTTTAAACCCTTACTTTCTTCCAACTATCACGAAACCACCCCTATATTTAATATATGACATTATCAACCCCCAACTTCCACAATTGTCGGAGGCTATAAATAATTTCATTCATTTCCAATCGTATATTACATCAAAGAGTGTTACAAAAAAATTAGCTAACTCATTGAATTCAATTCATCTCACTGCTCGCTCGAACCACCTGAGCTTGCTTGAGATTGGCCATCTTTCTGCTCCTTATCAGCAACCAATGGTCCATTTCCACCTGATCTACGAGCACCGGTGAGTTCTTTACCATCTGATTCCATGGACGAAGAAGAATGTATTTCTTCTTCTATTGGAAGTGTTCTCTTTGACCCCTCTAGTGCAACACCCAGTACTATATTCTCTTCCAAAGTTGATCTAGACGCTGATGATGTTGAACCATCTGTTTCATCCATCTTTGGTGACTTTATTGTGCTACTACCACTTCTCTTGGCCTTTGCTTTCTCTGCTCCTGATGTTTCTGTATCCTTTGAGGTGGTAGCCGGTTTAGAGACCGCTTTGCTTCCTGGCTTTGCTACTACTGTTTCTTCAGGTACTGTGTTGGTTTCAGAAACAGAAGATTCTCCAACTTTCACATTCGCCTTTAGGTCAGGAGAAGACATTTCTTTGGACTTTGGACTCGAACTCTTGTTTTCTTGCTCTGCGGTTGGTTTTGATGTACGGTTTTGAGATTTCGATTTGTCTTCTCCATTGATTTTGTAAGAGGGTTCGATTAGCATCAAAGGCCGCCGAGAAGTAACACCTCCGTACATAGATTCCCCAAATGGTGCGTTTTCCATGTCAGCGTCTGTGTACATCTTACGGATTGTACGAATTGGTGTAGCTAGACGTGCTCGGTGGTGGCTTATGACTCTTAGAAGATCCAACAGTATAGCTTCCTGTTTCGCCAATACAAGAAAACAAAATCAATAGTGTCAGTGGTTCTTGTGAACCTTAGGTAGATGATAAGATAAAAGACTTAATATTTACCTTTACACCCAAGTATTCTTCGTGATGAGACGTCTTCACAAAGCAAGAGATCAGTATCTGTAAAAACGAGAACTAGATGTAAGAACCAGACCATCCAATGCTTCCTGAATATCTGATCATCACTTCAAGATGGGTGCAAAAGAAGAGATAAGTATTGAAGTCTAACCGAGAGGGCCTGATTTTCTGGAATGACATTCTCCAAGAATACCCTTCTATGTAACCTCTGCTGCTCAACCATAGGATTTTTGGCCAATACTTTCCGCATGTCAGCTACAATATTCTGTTTGGGGAGGTTCAGAACAAGGATCAGCAAAAAGAACTCCATGATTGGCACTTAACTTGTATAACGAGTTAACAACCATATGGAAATTAGAAAACGCACATTTATTTTGTTGACATCTAAGTGACTGATTGCTAGGTGAGTTTTGATACGCCAATGAGTTTTCTGAGTAAGGTTTCTCACAACATTGACTGTAAACTTATGGTTTGGGATGTGGATTGCCTCGCGGTCTTCACCTCTTATGATTGTTGGTGACCACCAACCAACATGCTGCAAATGGATTGCAACAAGCATTTCAGAAAGTTAGCTAGCTGATCTTGCGGGAATGTTTAGGCACAGCAATGAGTACGAAAGGCTAGGACAAAAGTCACAAAATCTAAGCTCAGAGATTTTAATACTAACCTCCACATGACCAGAAACTTCATAACCTTCTATCTTTGTTTGAATCCACTCATTCAAAACAAATGGCCGGGTTGCATGAATCATAACACTTGAAAGAAAGTTTGTCAAAATCTGGAACAAAAAAAAACTCAGTTTCTATGACATATCTTTGCATAAAAAGGGAAAAGAAACGTCTAAAGCAAACAGTGGATATTCCGAAGAACCCAGTAATCAAAATGAGAGTCAGGTTTTCACCTCTCGGCCAGCAAGAGTAATCAAAACTGTCCCAAGACCTCCAGCAGTGAGCCATTTTTGTGTAGAGAAACCCAGCAACTCCATGAAAAGTGATACAGCAGCAACCCATACAGCAGAATACACTGCTTTCCCAGCAAATTGAAATCCCATCTGTACCATTCCAGGGGCAAATTAGCAAAACTAATTAAAAAGCCAATTATATTTTTGACAGAGATTTCTGATCTTGCTTGCAGTAACACAAAGCTCATACATACAAGATAGACCAAACATCCTAAGAATAATAACTCTAAAGAGAAGATTATTAAAGCACTTTTTAAGAGTGCTACTTTACATACGTTTCTTGTGTCGCTCGGATTACTCGTTTCTGAGAAGAACTTTTGTGTTTGTTGGATAAGACTGCATGGGAACGTCCAACAAGAATCAGAAGTCATGAGATGACCACATAACAACTTCACATGACAGAACACTAACATATAGAAACATAAGATGAAGACAGGTATTGTATTCAAAGAAGACAGTACGCTTACCTGGATATGCAGTAAGCAAATGCAAGTACCGTTGACAATGACCTCACAAAATTCAAAAGTCGATCCTTCACAATTTTGCTAGCTTCTGTAGGAAGGACAACAGGATCTAATGCCCTATATAAGGAATAGTCAACATCTATCAATTATCTCAACAAAGCACTTCAGATGAGGATATCACCAAAATATCTCAAAAAATTTTGATCTCAGAGAGTCCCGAGGACATACCTGCAGATAAACAGAGCTCCTAACCACAGTAGCAGAGGTTGAACATACGAAGTCATAACATGGTATGTACCACTCTTCTTCCAACCGTTATCATTCTTCTACAATGTTTCAAAGGTAAAGATTCAGAATATCATATACAAAAAACACCACATTGATTTGAACTGAGACAACACAGAAATGAAAGCATTAAACAAAAAGAAAGTGCATATAAACTTAAAATGGCTGCACCTACATTGAGTAGTAGGTTTCTTCCTTGGCGAACAAAAGGCACTAAACCCCACAGGGAGAAAACAAGAAGAGCAACAGCTGGAACCAACTTATATACAAGAGGGAATTGTTGTATCAACCCTTGTGACCTGCAAACCACGGAGTGAAACTATTTACAGAGTGCATTAAAAAGAACAAGAGAAATTAACAGAAACATAAATACACCCCTTCAAATTCCCCCACCAAAAAATTACAAATTTCCTAGGGGGAACCATTGCAAATGACAAGGCATGCACACATCAGTGTTCGGCTACATCCACAATTTCTTTTGAGTAGAATAAATTCATTCATCGTAAGTTAGATCCCTCGAGATTACTAATCAATCCTTCAGATCCACAAAGATCAACTAAGTAGGAATTATGATAGTTTCATGTGATGATAGGAAACAAGAAGTCTTTCTTACTTTGTAAGCACCACAGTGACAGCTTTAACAGCAGGTTCAATTGCGTTGCCACCTACAGGAAAGGAATGACACCTAAAAGCGGTGGTTCTACATGGAACTGAACAAATAGGCCTACGAAGGTAACCCGAGAGTAAAATATTGCTGAAACCCTGTTGGTCCAACTGTATACAGAAAAGTAAGATGTTAGTAAAATATCAGCAAGCCAAAAATTTGAATGACTAGCGTAAGTTTTTATTGAAAAATTACCCGAACACCTAATGAGAGAGGAACCTTTGATATATGCAGCCTCCTTCTCATGACACTCTAAGAACAAGCACGTATTTAGAAATACTAAAGTAAGAATGAATTAAAAGAAAAGGATTTGAGGGCTAAAATGGAAGAAACATACATATTCTGGCTTATAGCCCCCTTGGTTTCTGCAAAGGCCCATACCATGGGACAACTGCAACGTACCATAAAGCGCCATATAGTTTTGAGCAGAGTAAAATGTGTTAGCCAGCAGCGTTAGTAGCACCAATCATAAGCCTCACAGCCTAGCGGAAAGAAACTAACGAATGCCAACACGAACCCCTGCACTAAAGAAATGAAGGACATCATTTAAACCCATGTTTATAATTCAGATGCAGAAAACAACAGTTCAATGAAAGTCTTATTCAAGAAAATCTGCAACTGAACTGAGAACGAACTAGAGCTTACAAAACACAAGACAATTTAACTCCGTATGCGTCATATTCATTACCAGAAACCTAAAATTTACAACTCGGATCAAAAGTCTGGATCACAATCCCAACTTAATTCAACTTAAAAGAGCTAATTTTAATCCAGTCTCATCTCGAGGAAACATCAAATATCAAAACTTATAGACCTAGATTCCTCATGAAAACCAGACGAAAGTCGAATTCAAAATCGGAGTTTACGATCGAAAGACTCGGTAAAGAAACAAGAACATAGCGAGAGGCCCAAGAAAAACTCACCCCAGAATAAAAAATCGAGGGAACAAACAAAAAATTAGGGTTTCAAGCTTCTTCAAGGAGCTTCTTCGAAGACAGGACAAAGGGGATTCGCAATTCGCAGACAAAAATGAATACGATGCCGTTTCGTAATGAGCAACGTTCCGGGTAAAGTGGAAAGTGGTCAACAAATTGCCACGTGTTTTGACACGTCAAACTCGTGCGGCGAATAGATTCGTTGTATGATGCTCATTGATGCTCCGGCATATTATTTACAAAATCATCCTTTATCATATATTCTCACTTTCCATTTTTGTTAAGACACCCAAAAATCTTCGTGTCTGTTTATATTTCATTTTTACCGACCCATGTTATACTTTATGATTTTGTGACATAACGTTGGGGATCAATTATTTGAATGCTTTATTTCTTAATTTGTGCTTTAGTTTTTATAGTATGCATGTGAACCAATTTAGAAGGAACATAAAAAAACCCACGATCATGTCTTTGATAGATCTTAATACCTTATCAATTGTATGTTTTCTTTGCTTTTGCACAGTCTGTTGTGATCTCAGGACCATCTATGTGAAAGTGTTGTGTTGATTGAGTTTTATAAGATGTCAAACATGTCATGAGATTGGTGCAGAAACGTTTGTAATACAGGAAGTGTGACAGTTCACGCGCAGACTTTGGAGAGGACTGACATAGTTGATGTTCAGAGTAATACAGGAAGTGATACAGGAAGTGATACAAGAAGCAAAGCTGAAGAAAGGAAGAAACGTTTGAA
This sequence comes from Erysimum cheiranthoides, assembly GCA_011420285.2. Taxonomy (NCBI): domain Eukaryota; kingdom Viridiplantae; phylum Streptophyta; class Magnoliopsida; order Brassicales; family Brassicaceae; genus Erysimum; species Erysimum cheiranthoides. Next base: position 18,283,242 of record CM022178.2, on the reverse strand, counting down.
GAGCTGGAAGCTTGGAGAAGTTTCTAGAAGACTAAAGAGTTTCCTTTTGGTAAGAAAAGGAAACATGAGGAGAGTTTCCTGCATAAAGAAAAGGAAACAAGAAGCAAGAGGATAATTTCCTAATCCATAAAGAAAAAGGAAATTATCCAAAACCTATTAGAACTAGAATAGGAATTGGCTTAAGAGAAGCAATTGTCTATTTAGTATAAATAGGGTGCTAAGTTTTCATGGAAGATTAGCACAAACAAGAGAGAGATTTCCTAGCAACTAAATTTTAGCACAAGAGAAAAAAGCTAAGAACTTAGGAGAGGGCTAAGGGGTTTTTGAGAGATGTTTTAGATCGGTGTGTGATCTAAGAACAAGGGTTTGAGAGAATAGAAAATAGGTTTGAGAGAAACGATTGTAACCTGATTTTCTATTAATCAAAGAAGCGTGTTAAGAAAAATAAAACCCTTTGCATTACTTGTTGATACAGTTTCTGTCTTAGTTTCCATATCGATAGCTCTTGCGTTTTCACTATGATCTGTCTCTCAATCAAATAACCTAAAAATAGAAAAGAAACAAAAAAAACAAAAACAATAAAAAGAATGCAAATTAAATATTCGTGCGTGGTCAGCTTTGGGAGACTTATTTGTTTTGTTACTGTTTGCGTATGAGTATCAACGAACATGGTGCTTTGGACTACTCAGATCTAATGTTGCATGTGTTTTAAATAGCAATTAGCATATTACTATGTATCGCCTTCAGGCACCGAATCTTCCTCTCTGCCATTCTCTACATCAACAAGATTTACAACAACAATAATAACAGATCTCCTTTGGTTGTCCTAAACGAAAACTCCAGAAACAATTACTAGGTACAGATGAGGAGATTTTTTTCAATGAATTGAATTAAAAACAAAAAGAAAAACAAAAAGATTTGAGAATAAGGATGCTACGGAGAGCTGCGAGCAATGCGTACTCATGGTGGTGGGCAAGCCACGTTCGAACCAAACAATCTAAATGGCTCGAAGAAAACCTTCAAGGTAACATCACATTACATTCTATATATATATCATTGTTCACTTCTTCCACGTTACACAATTTCTAATAGAATGTTTTTCTAGATATCGAGGAGAAGGTGCAATATGCACTTAAGCTTTTGGAAGATGAAGGTGATTCGTTTGCTAAGCGCGCAGAAATGTATTACAAGAGAAGGCCTGAACTGATAAGTTTTGTGGAAGAATCTTTCAAGGCTTATCGTGCTTTAGCAGAGCGGTATGATCATATCTCCAAAGAGCTTCAAAACGCTAACACCACAATTGCATCTGTTTTTCCTGAACAAGTCCCTGAGTTTGCCATGAACGAAGATGACGACGATGATGCTCCCATCTCACCTAGAAAGAATAAAACTCAAACATCAAATCAGAATAACATTCCAAAAGTTCCTGAGTTGCCCATTAAAGACTCTGAGATTGCAAAAAAGATGTTCATATCGAGGAAAGGACATAACGCCTCGTCCGTTGTCAACAAGTCCGGGATGAGTAAAACCGAGGCAGTGGAAGAGATTGATAAGTTACAGAAAGAGATACTTGTCCTGCAAACTGAGAAAGAGTTTGTGAAGAGTTCATATGAGAAAGGACTTGCAAATTATTGGGAGATTGAGAATTGTATCATAGAAAAACAAGGGAGGGTTTGTAGTTTGCAGGACGAGTTTGACGAAGGTGCCGTTGTCATAGAAGATGAAGAAGCTCAGATATTGATGTCCACCACAGCTCTCAAATCATGCCAAGAAAAACTGGAAGAACTGAGAGATAAACAAGAAAAAAATGTCCAAGAATCAGAGATTACAAGAAAAGAAATCAAAGAATCAACAGAGGAATTTGGTAATCTTTCTGATGCATTGCTTGGTGATGGAAGAAGCAACCAGGAAACATATAGCGAGAAGGAGAAGTTGGAAACATTAGGAGAAAAGGTAAATGAAGAGTTTGATGACCTTGAGGCTAAGTCATGTCTTAATATAACAGATGTGGCTGATAAGATCGATGAGCTTGTGAATGATGTGATCAACTTGGAGAGTTTGTTCTCATCTCAGGCAGCTTTAATACACAGGCTACGAGAAGAAATCAATGATCTCAAAGCACAGATTAGAACCCTGCAAAAAGAAAACGATTCATCTCAAACCGATGAAAATATGGTCATGAGAAAAAAGCTGACAGAAATGGAGGAAAAGCTGAAGGGTATTAAGGATATAGATCAAGCAGTTGAAGAAGGAAGTGAGAAGATTGACAAAGACCTTACACAAGCACATATAAAACTAAGTTTCTTATCACAGAGACTAAAAGGCTTGAAGCAAACAGGGGAAGAAGACAAGACAACTACTAATGTGCCAATACAAAATACAGGATCTTCGATCGATACAAAATTTTCAGAAGAAAACATTGATGATTCAGTTGCGTCTGAAAATACTTTACACATGAAATCAGCATCTGAAGTGGTTATTTCTGAAAAGGATCTTACAGATGAAGTTAACAAAGAAGAGACAACTGAAACTACAAGAAAGGAAGCTTCGTTATATGATTCAGAGAAACAAATCTCATCACTAAAATTAGACATCAAAACAGCACAAGACTCATCAGATGAGTCATTCTTGCAGCAGTTGCTCGCACATGGGATCGAAGGTAGAGAGAAACATTTGTTAACGGAATACACCAGAGTACTTCGTAACTATAAGGAAGTGAAGAAGATGCTAGATGAAACTGAAACAAAACTCAAGAGTGTAAACACCTTGAAAGATGAACAGGTCAAAGGAAAGGATCAACAACGAGACAAATTATTCGTGCTAATGCGCAGAGAAGACAATGCCGCAAATGCAATAACCGGTCAAAAGCAGAGGATTTCACCAAATGAAGAGCAATTCGGAGCACGCGTTGATGCATTACTAAGCGAGAATTTGAATTTGTTGGTGAGGTTTAGCAACTCTTTTGGCCAGATACAACAGTTTGATACTGGGATTAAGGACTTACATGTTGAGATATTGAAGATCATAAAACAAAAGAATCAAGATGGCGGAAAGAACACTCTCAGATCAAATGTTCGTCCCATATACAAACACCTCAGCGAGATCCGCACCGAAATGACTGTCTGGATAGAAAAAAGTTTGCTTTTAAAAGAAGAAATCAACATCAGAGCTTCAACTTTGAGTGACATACAAAATGTAATAACAGAAGCTCTCAAAACAGATTCTGAAGACTCTGAAACGAAACTTACTATTTACCAAGGGGCTAAATTTGAAGGTGAGGTTTCGAACATGATTAAGGAGAACAATAGAATAGCAGAAGAGTTGCAAGCAGGTTTAGAGAAAGTTACAAAACTTAAGAAGGATGCTGATACGACACTTGAGAAACTGAATGAGGAGTTTTCACTTTCAGAATCAAACATACAGTCTTTGCAAGATCGCAAAACTCGAATTCCTTTGAGGTCATTTATCTTCGATACAAAACCAAAGAAGCAGAGACTATCTATTTTCTCTTGTATCCAACCTTCATTGTATAAGAAACAGAAGCCTGCTGGCTCATAGACACCTTTCCATGTACTAAAATCAAATGTGGTAATAAATTTAAATCTTTTCATTATAACTCAAATCTTGAAAGAAGCATGTTTTTACTCATAAGAGATTGGTGTCTAAAAGCGAAAGTAAAATGTGGGCTTGCCTTGACATTTTGATCCTCTTGCTGGATCCTTCAACATCTCATTGGAAGGCCCGTTTTCATATTTGTCATAAGATAATTACAAAACTAATTGGAAGGCCCGTTATTGGCAGGTCCAACTGATATATATTGGTCACCAAGGTAGATTCTCAATTTCATAAAATAAGATGGCAAAAGTTTTCAAACAGTGACTTCAGATCAAAGAATTGTATCGAAACGTCAAGACAAATCTTACTTTGTAGTATATGATTATTTTTAAAAAGAAAAAAACTTTTTATTATATTGTTATTAGGTCTCAAATGTCAAAAAAAAAGAAAGAAAAAAAAACGTTTCTAGGTATAATAATAGGTATTTGATTAAAAGCTTGCGAATTACTTTATTTTTTTACTTTTATGAGGTGTAATAAACATATAAATAACTACTATCTACAGCTAGCAGAATCGCGTTAGTCTAAGCTAAGCTGTTCACGGCTGTTTTGTTTGACTAAGGGACGATTCATACATCCCTTTCGTGATCTTTGCTGTAAAAGAAATAAATGAAACAAATAAAATTATCAGGTTTTGTCACTATTAACTAATCTATTATTCTATTAATATTTTTTAACGTCTATCTATTATAGTACTTGTTTAATTAGTGATTGTACCCAAATTTCCTCGTTATTCTATGGTACACATAATAAAGAGTTTTTAAGAAGTGTGCAAAGTGCAAACATCATTACCCCAAGTGGGTAAAATTACCCTTCAAACACGGAGTTACTGTCAGAAATATATATATATATATATATATATGTTTATGCTTTTCTCTTTGTCGATTATATGTGTCTAGCCTATATATGATTAATATGTAATGTTGGTTTTATTGAACAGATATCCTCATTTTACTTCGCTTTATATTTCCATCTTTCCAAACTTTGCTATATTACAAGAAATCATAAAGTCTTAGAAACAATTAATAACGTTTACGTAATACAGTTTAAAACCTGACATGAGTTTACGTCAAATTTTTGGAATCAAATAATAATCATACATATACTAAAATATAAATGAATCCAACCAAAACACTAAATATTTACTTTAACCATATGAAATCAATCAAATTAAAATGAATAAATTAGCCAAATCTAGATTTGAAATTACACCTGATTTTTTTTTTCCGAGTTATATTATATATGCGTGATAACATATACAAAAACTCAAATATAGAACTCAATTAGTTAAAAATATGCTAGATTTTATGTAAACATTTTTTTTTAAAAAATGAGATTGCTCTGAATCCAAAAAATTTTGTGTTCGTTTTTGAATATATTAACAAAACAAAAAAAAAAGATTATATATTAGATTTAGTTTTCAAAACATTGTTAATTGTTTAAATTCTTGGCTCATGAAAGAATTTTGTTTCCGTTGTTTCTACTAGTTTTGTTTTTCATTTATTTTGTAAATAGTAGTAGTGTGTACAAAATTTTCGAATTGATCACTGAAATATCTTAACGGATCGATTAAATACAACATCTTCGTAACTTTTGTACGAAAAAGTTGTACAAAGCAAACAATCAGACCTCCACCATTTAAAAAAAAAAAGTTTATTGTTTTCACTGCTAATTTAGGGTCTTTGCCCCTACTAGTTTGCCTAATACAACCAAAACATCCTAATGTTTAAAAAAAGACAAAGGTTAAAGTGCAAATATTTTAAGAAGTAATATTTTTGGGGGGAACAAAAAGAATTAAAGAGAAGGTTTAGTTAAGGAGATTAAGACAAAAGATGAGAGATTAAGATAATAGAGAGGAGGACAGGGTCGCACGTGCAACACCGAAATCTTCGACCAGAAACGTTAATCAAAAGATGCTGCGCACGTGCCTCCTCGGTCAAAGGTCAAAAGCAACTGATACACTTAGCAGACCTCCCAAAATATAAACAACATTAGTATATTAGATGAACAATAAATTTTGCATTATTTAAAGAAATTGCTGGGTATCCAAGATAAGGATGATGATTAGGAGAGTCTGTATTGGTAAAGACTCTTTAAGAGCTAATTAACTATTTCAGAACTAAAAGATCTTTAAGGTTTGTTCATATTATTCACTATTCACACCTCTACTTTTTTTATGTTTGATCTGAACTCAATGTATTAATTTTCTTGGCTATATGCCTATATATGATCATGTATTTAAGGTTTTACCAAGTGAGCGTAATTCCAATGCCTCAATTCTCTTTCACTCTATTTTTGACTTGTATATGGATATATTTATTTATTAAATGAATTTAATGGCGGTTTGTCAAAAAAAAAGAATTTAATGGCGGTATTTTTTATTTGCATTAAAATGCGTGGTTCACCTATGGAAAAAATCTTAAATACAACTCTGTTTTTTAGTGATGGAGTTTCATTTTTAGTGTCGGATGTTGAATAAGTCTATCGTTATTGTAATTATATTCGTGTAGTAAATCAATTAATTAGTTAAAAAATATTAGTATATTACGTATACGTATGTTTTTGTTATCATCTGTTACATAATCGTTCGATTATATATTCTTTTTTCTTAAGTGATGAATCATTCTTTAAAAACGAAAATTAAGATTCAATTTTAGTATATAGACAACTCTAAAGTATATCATCGAAAATTGTTTCCGTAATTTATAGATTATGATGGATGATGATAAAACTGTAACATTAAAAGTTTATGCAAATTAATATAAATCAACAACCCGCAGTTACTTGCATATTTTAGACTGTTATATATTTTGCATGCATTTGTCAATGATTGAATAAAAAATGTCTTATCCAATTATTATAAGATCATACTGATCAAAGACCGTCTGTAACTGTCACCTAACATTTTAACAAGATATCTTGGAGTTTATTTTTAGAAACATATAGAAATCCAATAACATAAAGTAAGAAATGGAATCATATGATAATATCACTTATACCAAACAAAGAGAATATATTTGGTCAATTTCAACAACAACTGATTATTCTATTGGAGCATAGAAAACTATGATCAATATAAAGTGATATATAGATATTGATGGTATATGCGACTAATTACGTGTGATAGAATCATATGATATTTGTGACTCAAAAGGGGAAAGAGGAAGATAATGTGGAAGCATGTGCTTATCCTCCCAAGTTGCTAGATTCAACCACGTGTGTTGACGTGGCACTTTGTATATTGGATTCGCAGAAAATTACTATTATACATGTGTTCGTCGGTGTTCCAATAAGATTATTTTACATATATATGTGATACAATTAGTTCGAGCTTGTATCGTCAGAGGGTTAACATTCGATACAAAAGGGGCAGGTGTGACCATCCCCACGTGTGATTTCACATGCAATTAAGAGATTTTTAAAGCAAAGTCTTCCAGAGGGACAAATAATTTGCGAAATTATTTTTAACAATGGATAAACAAAAAAAAACTTGGAGTTGAGTATTATAAGGACAATAACAAGCAAGGATAAATGTTTAGGTATTTTAATGTATGTAACCGAATGTATCACCAATACCTTTTAATTATGACTATAATGCCACGTCACATTGGCCAGAACCCTAACGAGAGGCCACACGTCTCCTGTTGCATTTTTAAACAGAAGCACCCATGAGGATATCGCACATTTTTAACGTATTCTTTCTTTTTCTTTTGTGAACTTGGCATCTACGTATGAGTATGAACGACAATCTCTGATTACGGTTTATGTTATTATATTTGTACATAATATACATGTCAAAGTTTGTGATTGACCATCAACCTTTTTTGTCAAAAGATCACTGAACAGCATTGTTTTTAACATGTTATAATAATTTAAAAAATTTTAAATATTTTGATCAAATATATCATCATTTCAGCATATATATTCTGACTATAGGATTTTGAAAGAATAAATAAATAACCAACATTTACTCCAAATTTTAGAAGCAAATAGTCAAGAAAATTAGCTTTCAAACGGAAGTGAATCACGAAACTATGACAATTATAGATCATCAGATTCAGATATAACGTTTTGAAGTTACATGTCAGACCAAATCCATCAGCATGCCAACAATCCATATGATGGTCAACCCATCGGTCAACGGACATGATACTCCCCATTGTCGTGTCCGCCTATCCGTAGGCATGCTGGTTCACCTTCATGAATAAAGCGACTCGGCCAAACTTGTGTGTTGCCATATCGGTGGACCGACTCACACACGTCCATAAGAAATAGATGTTAATAAATCATCTTTAATTCATTATCCGCACTAACGCATAGAATGAAGCGTATCAACGTTCACTTATTCTTACTTATAAGATCTCATTTTCGACCTATCAAGAAAACTAACTTTATATCGACATACTGGTTCAAGCTTAAAACTTGCAAGCTTGTGTTATATGGTTGTTACGTATGGTAATCAATATAGACACATTTGAATAGATTCTATATTCTTGTTAGAATTCTCACATAACAAATGTGAAGGAACCAACACTGGCATATAAAGTATATGAATTTCATTATTGTTAATTAACTTAGATAAAAACTCATGATTTTTCATATGGTATTAAAATATAGAATCCAGTTTAAGATAATATGTAAAAAAATCTGTGATCTCGAAATGGTGTGTTAGAATCCCATGTTTAAATCTAAAATGAACAATTCACTAGTATATATATAAGTTATTATGATATTTTTCATTTACTTACCAATTAATTTTGATTTAAAGTTTTATGATTCGTCGCACGATGCTTGATTGTTAGATTAAACACATGCGTCCATAATTTAATCTCTAATGGCATAATTGACGACATATTTACAAAAATGTGCAGGGAATAACCCTTATGGTTTGAGATATCAACTTTTTCTCCAATTGAACAAACTATTTCATCAAAACAAGTGTATTATTTTTTCAGTTCATAGATTTCTTCTATCATTATGTCTGTTCAAACTAATTTCGTTAAGAAATTTGGGTCAAATATTAGGTTTTCTGTTTGTCAACGTCTTTTCCAAAATTAGGGTTAGATATATATACTTAGATCATCGGCTGAATCTAAACTTGTTCGCTGTATTATTTGTTATAAATTTCGATTTTGGGATATATGATATACAATTTAAAACAAATCCTAGATATTTATAACAATTAATGTATATAATCATTACATATATACAAGACATTTGAATATTGTTCTGGTTGTACTATAGGAAATATGCTTGATTAGGTATCTCATAAAGTTTTGATTGTTTCCTTGCGTTTGTATAGACGTCTTTGGAAAATTGGCCAAATATAAATTAGAAAACGCTGTAAAATGACACTTCATCTATCTTAAAGACGGTAGATATTTGTTTAAAAACGAAAAGACAGTAGATAAAGTCTTACAAACAGTACGTAAGTTTTAAATTTCTCAAAGATACAAACTACGTATTAAAATTAAAAATATATTGTTGAATGAATGATATTGGAGAATGGAGGTTGAATAAAGTAGAAGTGCAGGATACGAAATGCTCTAGATATAAAATAATACGACATCAAAGCCCTAATCACGTGCCTTAATTGCTGGGCCTTCCTTTTTCTCCTTAAAATAATTACTTTTATTTGCTTCGTTATTTACAGAGGAAACCCGCCTCCTCATCTGGCGGGTTGTTCCCCACAAGCCTTTTCTTTTTGTTTCTCGAACTCTCAACTTCTTCAGAATTAATATTTTAACTCCTAATAATTAAAGTTTTCCATTTTGATTTTTGAGTTTGGCTGGGTTTAAGTGAAAAATAACATACAGTATGCAAGAAAATGTTATTTAACCGCGGCCCAATATTATTTTACCAGGGACTTGACCATTTTCTTTGACCCAAAAGGTACAGCTAGTATTGTTCTTTTTTTAGTTCTCACTTCTCACTTTACATTCCTATTCTATTAGGGCATCTCCAACCCACTTCTATATTTGCTTTTTAACTCTATTTTAGAGTAAAATCTACTCCAACCCATCTCTATTTCTACCTCTAAAATAGAGATTTCTATTTTTGTCTCTATATATAGAGAATCTCTATTTTTTCCTCTATAATAGAGTTGAACTTTTTTATTTATAAAATAGTCCTTTAATTTTTAACCCTTTTATATTTATGATCAAAATAAATAAAATATATATTTAAATAGTTTAATAATAATTTAATGAAATGTGGAGGTTGGTCTACGACGTCAAAGTGAAATGATGAACTCCTCTCATCATAATTGGATTCGAGATGCTTGCAGCAAAGGTGGAATGGACATCACGTATATATAATATGATGGTAGATACTAGGCCTGGGACGGATCCGGATATCCGACCTTTTTGAGGGTATCCGGATCCGGATCCGTCATATTGATATCCGGATCCGGATCCGTTTACTCCGGATATCCGGGACTCGGATATCCGTTAAAATAGCCGGATATCCGGCGGATATCCGGATCCGTCTTTTTTTTTTTTTTTTTTTAAAACTATTATTATTAAAAAATTTAAATGAAAAAACTAAAAAAAAATTATAAAAAATAAAATAAATAATTAAATATTATTAAAATAATATTAATAAATAAAATTCGAAAAAATAATTAAAAAAAAATAAAAAAATAATATTTATATATATATTATTAAAATATTATTAAAAATATAATAATAAAATATTTAAACCGGATCCGGATATCCGGTTGTAATTTTTGAGGGTATCCGGATCCGGATCCGGCCGGATCCGTAATTTCATTATCCGGATCCGGATCCGCCCCACCCGGATATCCTGTTTTTCGGAGCGGATCAGATCGGATCCCGGATCGGATCCCGGATCCCGGATAATAAGTCCCAGGGCTAGTAGATACATTAGCAAAATCAAATTTCAAAGTTCATACCAACTTTTATTCGTTGATTCTTATTTGTATACGTTCGTTATTTCATGAACAACGCTATAAATTATATTAATGCAAAGCATGAAGTTAACATAATAATAATAATATAATTATTTAATTTTTTATGATTTTTTATATTAATAGGATAATTGATTATAAAGTTAAATTTGACTAATTATAATATTTTGGTTTAATTTTAAAGGTTTTCTTATAGAAAAACTTTTTAAAATTTGAGACTATTATTTGCAAAATAAAATTTATATAAAATCTACTATGTTTTATTATCTTTATATGATGCAATGTATTTTTTTTAATAAATGTGATATTTAAATAATATTTATAAATGTTAAAAAATTTAAATAATATCATAATTTTATGAAAGTTTCACAAATATTAAAAAGAAATGGGTTAGTTTGCAACTTTTATAAGTAAAAGGTATTAATAGTAAAATAAAAAAGGAATCTCTACAGAATATTCTTTTTTAGAGGAAAAAATAGAGGTATCCATTGGAGCAAAAGTCACCTCTATTATAGAGTTCTTCTATTTTAAAGGTAAAAATAGGGAAAACCATTGGAGATGGTCTTACCCTCTTATAAAAACTTTACTTTTTTATACCATATTATTTCTACTATATAAATTTAAGGTATGAGGCTTTCTATTATAAGAATTTATCATCTTTTTATATATAATAGAATTTAGTATCATTTATAGTATATAAGAAAGTTTGCAACGTAATTATATTTTTCTTGTTCAATTTTATTGTAAAAATTCTAGACTAATTGAGTTAGTAGGACTCGATGCTTTCTATCTATCACGAGTAAATTATGGTTTTGTTATATAAATTAAAACTTTTGATTATTGGCGTGAAATTGAATTGAGTATAAATATTACTCCCTTCGTATTTTATTAATTGTCGTTTTAGAATTTTTATTTCTTTGAATTAGATGTCGTTTTCAAATTTCATAAAACATTAAAAAGTAATAAATTTTGCATAGAAATTTGAAAACGACATCTAATTCAAAGAAATAAAAATTCTAAAACGACAATTAATAAAATACGGAGAGAGTACTCGTTAACCTCAATAATAAGCTGTTAAAAGATAACCGATGCATCATACAAGACCGTTAAAATCTACTACCCCCGGATGAAAAAGTAGGTTGGATGTAAATGTTACTATTCATTATGTACGTCATAATTTCACGATAAAACAGAAATACGAGAACTCGATTAAGAAATACTAAGTTAAAGAGGGATAGAGCTGTAAATAAAAAACGTAGCCGAGTAAAAAAGCTTAGAGAACCCGACCCGGGAGAGCAAAATCAGGTTGGGTGGGTTAAAATGGATGGGGTAGGAGTAGGAGAGGAGAGAGGGTAAATACAATGCATGTACGACAAGTGGAGAGCGTGGAAACAACTAGTGGTTTGGTTTGGAGTTTAGGGGCAATTTGGTCAATGTGATCGCCTCCCAGATCTTTTGCGACCTTGTTCTGGACAATATTTCTCCTCCGCAGTGCTATTAAAAAGTCACCTCCAAAACTATTTGTTTTCTTTAATCGTAGTATATGGAAACTTTTGCTCAAAAAAAAAAAAAAAGATTTATGGAAACAAAAATACTAAATAATTATATACCTGAAATATATAGTTATCGTCAAAAATGACAGTTTTTTTTTATAAAGAATTTTCTTTAAAAAAAAAAACTATTCATCAACGTTAATAAATCCATCTAACACTTTTTTGCGTGATTTGAATCAAACAAACGTTATTTTACAGTAATTATATAAAAACATCATTTTACAGTAATTATATAAAAACATCATTTTACAGGTCTGAAATTATCAATTATTCGACTAAAAGTTTTGTAGCTTAATAGATGTTCTATGAATCTACTGGAACAAATATAACAGAATCCCATACTGATACGATCTTTTTTTCCATTTCACATGAAAAGTGTTCTTCAAAACTTTCTAATTTGAATCACATTCATTTTCTTCCTTGCAACGCATTGTACAGGTAATCGTAATAGTCACCGTTACTCAAAATAAAATAATGCTTACTATAGTCTCCGAGATTGATATATGATGCAATGTTACGTTTAATTTGTCGACTATCTAAAAATATAAATATAAATACATTACTCTGAATATGGACTAACATAAGTACTCGTAAATGAATCGTTTCCCTTTCCCGTAAACATATGCGCATCGAGTCTTGTCGAGATGTTTGTATGTTTTTTTTTCAACAAACGGTATATAAAAGATGTTTGAAACATCGATATAATGCTTAATAAAAAAAAAAACCCACAAAACTCATAAAGTCATTCCAACGTTAAATAAAAGAAATAACATCACATCCTGAAAACAAAAATACGGAATTGATGTAAAAAAACATGCGATTTGCTAAAAAAATGAATAAACAAGTATCAAAAATGAAAAAAAAACTTTTCAGAGAACTTGTAAAAGATTAAAATGTTAACAATAATTCAATTTAAAGAAAATATTGCAAAAACTCTTTATTATGCAAAATAGTAAAGTTATTTAACTCGAGTTTATATATCAGATTGCAAGACCATAGATTGAATATTACAATTGCATGTATCATAGTCGATTAGTAGAAGTTTGATAATAACATAACTAAATCGGTCTATCTGTTGTTGCAGTTTGGCTAGTTTTTATAAGTGATAAATGATGCATTGATGATTGAGATACTGTTGAATATTTTGTATTTATAAGTTATCGGTGAAAATTTGACAAGTCTTTAAAAAATGCATGTTATGGTGAAGACTGAAGAGTTACTTAAATTTTTTTTCGCCAAAACTACATGTTCACACATAAGAAAAAACATTATTCGCAACCATCATCAAGTAAAAATATGCATGAACATATTTGGATATTTTTTTTCCTGATATAAAACAAGTTTGTATTTCACACAAATCAGATACACAAAAATTAAAAAGAATTCCAACAAGCAAGGAAATTCTTTTTTGTCTAACAAAAAAAAGTACTTAATTCAGACCAAATTAATTAGTAATTTAAATTGGTAGGAAATTACTGATCTAGTGACATTTTCCTCGAAATTAAAGTCACATTTGCCAAAAAAAAAAAATTCTTAAACTAACGCATAAGTGATGATAGTCCAAGTCATGACTGGGACAAATGATCTCGAACAAAATTTTAAGTAAGTGGTTATTACATAATCGGAAGACGAATTAAGTAAGATACGTCTAATATGTTAGTCATATCATAAGAGAAGGGTAAAATAATCGGAAAAAAACAAAAGGTTAAAGCTTATCTCTAAAATATATCGCTCTCTAAAATCCCCTCCGGTATTACGCCGGACGACACAGAAGAAACCGCTTCTACTTTTTAATAATCTCTCTCTCTCCCTCCTATCTTCTCAACATGCACATTCTCTCTCTCTACTGCAACTTTGTATCTTTTTAAATAAATAAATAAAAAAAACGATTTTCTTTTTCTCCCTTTCTTTATAAGTATACGTCTCAGACGTTCCTTTAAGAGCTTCTGCTTCCTCTTCTTTTTATCTTCACTCGAATCTCAGGCAACAGCTTACATGCATTTGCTCTCTTGATCTCCTCAGCTTGACATGCAAAATAGATAAATCTTCTGATAAAACCTCGTGATTATCGTTTTTTCAAATATCCCAAATTAAAGTCTTCTTCTTGTTCGTCCACACAAATGCACAAGTACTCATGAAAGCTTATTGTAACGCTTAATCAGGTTTGTATTTATACTAAAATAGAAAAAACAACCTTTATTTCTGGGTTTCTTCTTAAATCTGCTTTGTCCTTTTCTGCAGTATCACAATACAGTTTTGTAGGCGTTCCCATTCTCTTTCTCTCCTAATTTTTTACTTCCCTTTTTATAAAAAATAGAATCTCAGCTCAGCAGTATTTACCAAAGAAGAAGAAGAACAACAACAACAAACAAGAAAGAGAAAGCAACAAAAAAAAAAAAGTGTATTAAAAAGGAAAAAAAGAAACTTGATGGCTCCGATGACGAACTGGTTAACGTTTTCTCTGTCACCAATGGAGATGTTGAGGTCATCTGATCAGTCTCAGTTTGTGTCCTATGACGCTTCTTCCGCCGCTTCCTCCTCTCCTTATCTCCTCGATAATTTCTATGGTACCTCTTTTTCTTCTCTCCACCAAATCCCAAATTTTAATTTCGTTCTCTTTTGTTTCTTGGTACGAAAAAATACGAATGATTGTAGAGTTTACAGTACATGCTCGGTATATGTAGAGGTGTAAGTATAGGCTCAGAGTAACCGACTCGTAGCTTATCCCCCTATTAACCGAGTTTGCTGAACTCAGCCTCCCTCGTGTTTTCTCTCTGACTTTGTCTGTTTCCCGAGAAAGGCAAAGAAATAATATAATCAAAGATTTCTTCTTTCTCATACCGAAAAATAGAGACTTCTCGTGATCTTTATTGTTTGATTTCAACCCAAAATAAAAAATGATTTAAACAATCTTCCTGTAACCAAAAGTATTTTCCTTTTTCTCCCTTTCAATTTGTTCTTGGTGATAATGATGTATTTTTTCTATAGGTTGGACGAACCAAAAACCACAGGAATTTTTCAAAGAAGAAGCTCAGCTAGCAGCAGCTTCAATGGCGGATTCAACAATCTTAACAACATTCGTTGACCCACAATCTCATTCTCAGAATCACATCCCTAAGCTCGAAGATTTTCTCGGTGACTCTTCTTCAATCGTTCGTTACTCAGACAACAGTCAAACCGAAACACAAGACTCTTCCCTCACTCAAATCTACGATCCACGTCACCACCACCACCCCCAAACCGGGTTTTACTCCGATCACCACGATTTCAAAACCATGGCCGGTTTTCAAACCGCTTTCTCAACTAACTCCGGTTCAGAGGTCGATGACTCTGCCTCGATCGGACGGACTCATCTTGCTGGAGAGTATTTGGGACACGTCGTCGAATCTTCCGGGCCGGAGCTAGGGTTTCACGGTGGATCTAACACCACTGGTGGAGCTTTGTCACTTGGGGTTAACGTTAACAATACTAATCACCGGAATGATAATGATAGTAATCAGATTACTAATCATCATTACCGAGGTAATAACAATGGTGAGAGAATCAACAACAACAGCAACAACGAGAAGACAGATTCTGAGAAGGAGAAGCCTGTTGTGGCGGTGGAAGCATCAGATTGTTCTAATAAGAAGATTGCTGATACGTTTGGTCAAAGGACTTCGATTTACAGAGGTGTTACTCGGTAAGTAAATAATTAAGAATCCAAGGACTTGTGTTTAGGAAACTACACTTTGTGATTTGCCATTTACAGAAGGTCAAGACTTCAAGATTATTATTATTGAAGTTTTTGATTTTTTTAGTTTAAATGTAAGTATTAATGCAACATTGGACTGATGCAGACATAGATGGACGGGAAGATATGAAGCTCATCTATGGGATAATAGCTGTAGGAGAGAAGGTCAGGCCAGGAAAGGACGTCAAGGTATATTTTTCATTCAATTTTATTTCCCTTCACAATTCTTGAAAATTATTTGATTTTACTTTTACAATCTTTCATGAAACCAAGAATTGCAATCCGTGTATGTTTTTCTTGTGAATCATTCGGGTTTTGCGGTTATAAGCTTTTTTTTGAATATCCTAGTCAATCAATAACATTAGATCGTAAAAACCGGGTTTGTCATGTCTCTAAGAGTGAATTAGAGTGAACTAGAGGACAAAGGATTTGTCAAAGAAAATTGAATGCAAGATTCAAAAGAAGCTTTACCTTTTTCTTTTTTCTATTGATCTGTCTATATCTTTATATGATGATTGATAGAACTTTGGGTGATTTGCATTGTGAAGGGGAGCCAAAGTTTTTAACTTAGACAATACTTTTGAGTCAGGACTCAGGACAAAAAAAAATGAAAAGAAAAGAAATATAAAATATAGTTGTTGTTGTTGATTTTTCATATATTTAGCAGAAGGGTGCCGCCATTTTGTTCCTTTGTCTTTATTACATTTCTTTTCCTTTTTCACAATCCTTTCATTTCACACTTACACATACTAAAGCCTAAAGGTACATTAGAATGGGTCCCATGGCATTGCCTATATGATGCAATCTCTGTTTCTTGATTGACATGTTTTTGGACCCACTTTGACCCTCTTAACTCTATAATCCCACATTTCTCTTCACCTACATATATTTAGCATATTTGATTTGATGTTATGCAGGCATGTGATGTTAGACCATTGGACTGTTTTCATCAGTTTTAGCTTATAGGGGGTAGTGAAGTGTACTTAGGTTGATTAAAGATTGATTTTGATTGCAAAATATGGTGTTACTTGCATTGAAGAAGGACAAGGAATTTCAAAATTTATAATGAAATTTGCAGAGAGCTGTGTAGTGTTTCTTCTGTCCATAAGGTGTCAGATTGATTTATGTGTAATGTTCACATCAACAAAGCAAAGTCTGAATATTCTCAGTGGCTTTTGCTTTATTTTTATATTTTTTGCTTTGTGCTACCAGTACCACCACAAGAGTGGGGATCTAGGGTTTGACCACATCCAACACTTCTATTTTCTTTTATTTTGTTTTTCAAATTCTCTCACTTTTACTTTCTGAGTATTAGACTGGTATCAGTTACTCAAAAACATTCTTAAAACTTAATATAATGGTTGACAACTAATTTACCTTAAGCATGGTCTGCATTATCCTCTTGCATAACATAATCAGTGTTTACATATATAGATTGAATGGCTTTGGAATTTCTTTCTAATCATCGCTTTGGCTAAGTCTCGTACTCTCTTTTTTTTCTGCATGTACTACTCGATATGGTTTGCGTTCGGATGGATTTTGGCTCTGCTTAAATCAACAGTATACTTGGGTAAGAACAATATCTCAATCGGTCGGTATGTGAATAATGTTAATATTAATCTACTTGGGGGCTTAAAGTTTGGAAATGATTCAGGTGGATATGACAAAGAAGATAAGGCAGCTCGAGCTTACGACTTAGCAGCTCTTAAATACTGGAATGCTACTGCTACCACCAATTTCCCTGTAAGTATCTTCTTTATCCTATCCTCTTCTGATTAATATCAGTTTGTGGTTAATTTATATATCTTGGTCAATCTTAACTAATCTTTTCTAATGATTTTTAGATTGCGAATTACTCGAAAGAATTGGAGGAAATGAAGCACATGACCAAGCAAGAGTTCATTGCCTCCCTGAGGAGGTAAGTCCCAAAACGAGAACATTTTAGAATCTAATTAGTAGTTTAAATATGTTTCTTTTATAGTAACCGGAGTTTAAAAACCGATACAATACAGGAAGAGTAGCGGTTTCTCAAGAGGAGCTTCGATATACCGAGGTGTGACAAGGCATCATCAACAAGGACGTTGGCAAGCAAGGATTGGCCGTGTTGCCGGGAACAAAGATCTTTACCTTGGAACCTTTGGTAAGTAAATCAATAAAGATTGGTCTAAAAGATCTATGGACAGGTGGTTAATGAGTTAGTTTAAGTTTGGATTTTTGTTAATTTTTTTTCTGGTGTTGTTTGTAGCAACCGAAGAGGAAGCAGCTGAGGCATACGACATAGCAGCGATCAAATTCAGAGGAATAAACGCTGTAACTAACTTTGAGATGAACCGTTACGACGTTGAAACCATCATGAAGAGTGCACTTCCCATCGGTGGTGCAGCGAAACGTCTCAAGCTCTCTTTAGAATCTGCTTCATCAGAGCAGAAACCAATCCTCGGACATCAACTCCACCACTTTCAGCAACAGCAGCAACAACAACAGCTTCAGCTACAGTCATCTCCTAATCACAGTAGCATTAACTTCGCTCTTTGTCCTAATTCAGGCGTTCAGTCTCAACAGATTATCCCATGTGGAATCCCTTTTGAAGCAGCTGCTCTTTACCACCACCAACAACAGCAACAACAACAGCAGCAGCAACAGAACTTCTTCCACCATTTTCCGGCGAATGCAGCTTCTGACTCGACCGGGTCTAATAATAACAACTCCAACGTTCAGGGATCAATGGGACTCATGGCGCCGAACCCGGCTGAGTTCTTCCTCTGGCCTAATCAGTCTTACTAAAACCAATCATGTGATCTGATCGAGTCAAGTTTTAATCGTTTTAAGAGATACAACTTCTTTTCTCACTGCGCTAATCTTCATCTGGCTAACCTATAAGCTGACTAGAAGGATCCGAAAATCTCACTTTTGTTTTTTGTTTTGATTTAACTGTTGTTGTTTAGGCAGGAGTAGATGGGGGGTGAAATGTGGAAGAATCTAAGAAAGGTTGGGGTCATTATTGTATCAAAAGTAAACTCGGCGGTGGAAATTGGTAGTTTTTGGGAATTAGGGGGTGGTTTCTTTTATATTTTTGTATGTATCATCGGCTTATCCGTAGCGAACTCTGTTTCCATTTATGAAAAAATTTTATCTTCGAAAAGTTCCGTTGCTATTGTCCGATATCTACTTATGAGCCCATTGGGCTGCCTTTCTTTAAAATATTGTTGGGCCTTCTTCTTCACCGAACCGTCGCCATCTCTCTTGAATTGCGATGGTGAGCCAGCCGGAAGATCTGAGTGCGGCGGTGAGGAGACAGACTAGAGCAAGGATTAGGGCTCGAGGTGGAAGGTTTGTGATTGGAACCCAGTGCTGGATTTTGATGTTTTAATCTTGTCTTTGGCCTCGTTGAGACAGGACAGGTGCACAATGGTTCTCTGTTTCTGGAGTCATGTTTACGATTGCGTATCTCTTTTCACAGAGGAACTAACAATGGAGATTGTACAAATTGACAACTCTTTCGTGGTTGTGAGACTAACAAAGTTCAGTAGAACAACGCGAGACACATGTTGATTATATTCACAGTTTGGTTGTAAAAGCCAATAAAAAAGCAACCAATGGAGAATAAAAAGCAAAACCTAAAGGCTTCTCATCAACAATCAGATTGAAGAAAAAGATAAAATCTAAAAAGGAAGAAGAAAAAACAGTTCTTCTTGTTTTTCTCTGTAGGGATATGTTATTAGGGATTAAGTTGATCAGATTTGCTTCTACTCTTACTCACTCCATCAAGAGTTGCTTATGACGGGATAGTTCATTGAGGTATGACGAAGAGGTGTGATCTTGTAGATCGCAAGCGTTCACACTCACTACTCTTTCACCTGCCTGCTGTTGCAGCTCAGCTGGTCCGTCTTCTCCACGCAACAGCTGGACCAACTGCACAAGTATTCACATTATATAACCAATACACAAGCTCTATGTAGTTGAAACCAAACATCGGGTTTTGGATCTATGTGAAGATGGAGATACCATACCCGAGTCATGTCAGGTCGCATTGCGGCTATATGATGTATGCACATTGAAGCTGTTAGCATCACTCGTTTCATCTCTGTTGGATCAAACTCATTTCCTAACCGAGGATCTACAATGTCCTCCATGCTGTTCTTCTCAAGAAAAGGTTTTGCCTATATTACCAAATCAAAAAGGTAAACAAAGATGTGCAGCTGAAATTTTGATGACTCTAAAGAAAGAGTTTCAGATGCATTACCCATGCGACAATGCTCTGCCTGCTTGCAGTGTCAACAGCTCTGCGACTAGTTATGATCTCTAGAAGTAATACCCCAAATGCAAACACATCGATCTTCTCATCGACAATGCCGTGCATGAAGTATTCTGGAGCCAGATATCTGGAGGAACAAAGCCAATGAAACCAGGTTTTAGTTTTGATCATCAAAGCTATTTATCCAAACTTTGAAGCTTTTCTCTCTTTTACCCGAATGTGCCTTCGATGGGGAACACAACATGATGAGGCCATTTCTCTGGGAGCCATTTTGCAAGCCCGAAATCCGAAATCTGAAATGAGATATTCATGGTTCTCAAACCAAACCCATGTACCAAGAAAATGTTGTCCAAAATAATTTACCTGAGCTTCATAATCTTGGTTGAGCAATATGTTAGAGGCTTTAATGTCACGGTGAATTATCCGTCTTGGACAAGCATTGTGAAGATAACTCAGACCATCAGCTATACCTAGAGCCACTTTGTACCTTATCTTCCACTCCAAACACTCCTCTGATCCTACAAAGATTCAAAGAGACGAGATCACAACAATGTATGAAAAAAGTAGACATAAGCTTTTCAGTAAGGAGGAGACTTTTAAGAGTACCAAAGAGCATAGACGCGAGGCTGCCATGGGGAGAGTACTCAAGCACAAAATGCAAACCGCGATCACTGCTGAAACCGCGAAGCCGAGCTGCGTTTGGGTGGTTTACATGTGCGATTATTCCGAGCTCTGAAAGGAAATCGCTCACTCTTTCTTCTTCTTCCTTGGCGTGACTCATCAGCTTCTTGATCGCTACCGTCTCACCATCTGCCAAAATCCCTTTGTATACCTCCGCATGTCCTCCCTTCCCAATCATGTTCTCTAACAAACAAAAAACCAAACTTTACTTGAGAAACACAGATTCTCAATCCAAAATTTGTTGAAGAAGGATATTTGACAGTTGTGTCTTTACCAGGATTGAAATAATCGGTGGCTGCAGCAAGCTCTTCGTAAGTGAAGTTTCTCCAGGAGGGTTTAGCCATGAAGAAGGCTTCGCAGGGGAAGGTATTCTCAGAGGGAGAGAGCTTTGGTTGCTTACGCCGCAAGTTCTTACGGGTGAGTTCGTAACTTGCAAGAAGAGGAATGACTGAGAATCGCCTAATGGATTTTTTCTTGATTGACTCAATCATTTTGTTCCATTGAAGACCTTGGTAAGAAGACGAAACGTTTTTAGGAGTAGTTGAAAATGGCGACGATGTTGATGATTTATCATCAGAGGAACACGAGCTGCAACTACTGTAATTACTGCTGTTGTTTTCAGTATCTGAAGCCATTCCGAGAACACCTCTTGGCGATGATGAATCTTCGAGGCCTAAGTCGTTCCTGTGAAGCTCTATCTCTTGATTCTCTTTGCTTTCTTTGTTGTTATTCTCTGTTTATGTTACAAGTAAGACAAAAAGTGATTTTTTTTTTTCATTTTCTTAACAATAAAAAAAAATCAAGCTTTATGTTTAGGTTTTACCTTCAACAGCCATAGCTCCAATGGTTTTTTCTTTCTTCCTCTAGAATTATCTCAAAAAAGAGAGAATAAGCCCTTAATAATACTCAAATATCCATTTCCCAGAAAATAAGAAAGGACACAAAACAGAGAGAATTATTCGAAATACAGAGGAGAAGAGAATCCGTGGGAACAAGAAATACAGAGGATTAATGAGAGAAGTTTAATATTTTTGTTAGTTTCTTGTGAAAAAAAAAGAGAAAATAGTTATTCTTGGAAGAATTAGAAAGTTTGAAGAAGAGTCAGCTTTGCTGAGTGGAGATGGATTGGAATCTCTGCTATATTTATACAACTCCACCGCATGCAATTCAACTTTTGTTTTTTCTTTCAACTGCAAGTCAAGTCAAGTTTTGTTTTTCTTGTTTTGTTTATAGTATAATTTTGAGGAAGATGAAAGGATTGATGCCGTAACTAACGCCTTTACCATGTACGAACTTGACGGTTGATATATCTGGAGCTGGTTCCGTGGGCATTTTCGTCATATATTATAAGACACATCACCTTTGCTTTGTAATGAATTCAGATTTATTATTTAAGGGATTTGTTCTGTTTACATTTCACTCAAATTATATTCTCCGCAAAATAGATAATTCGTGATGAAGAAATAAATAAATACCCCATGTGAAATATGGTCATCTTTTAGTGTTTTTTGTTTGTTTGTTTAGCAAACCTAAGCTATTTTTTATTTTTCATTTGAGAATATGTTTTTTAAAGGTTGAACGAGATTGAAAGTTTCGGATCATTCAGTTTAATGGTTTAAAATTTTGGATGACGGCTTGGCATTTTTGCTATAGTATGATTTAAAATGACGAAAATTAATAAGATATAGAAAATAAAATTAAGAGACAAAGGAATAAAAAGGATACTATATCTATCAAAAAATAAAGAGGATGTATGGATTTGCACTTATAGGAGTTGACATATCTCAGTTTAAAATTGACAAATGTGTGAGTGTTGCTGTCTGATTCTTCTTTATATTTTCAATTTTTCGTGGCGGCATAAAAAGAGGAAACATATGGCAGACAAATTTGACTACAAATTAAGCCATCGATCATTAATTTGAAATTTTTAATATTCAACCTTATTGTATAATATTTGTATTCACAAATACCATCACTATCGAGCCATAATACAAAAAGGAGTTTCTACTATATAATCCCTGTTGTTAATGATTTGAAAGTTACTAAACACAAGAGCTATCCATTCGTAATGATGGCTATAATTGTTTTGGTTTACGAATAAATTATCATTTTTTCTCAACGTAACCATTGTCAATTAGTCATGCGTGACAATATGGACCCACCTCAAACTTGTACTAATAAACACAAATCTTACTTAATTCTTATATGAGGCGTACGTGGATGGCTTCCTTAATTTCCGAGGACTAAAATGACTTTATGAGTTATCACTCACCTAATTCGTGGAGACAAAAAAAGAAGAAGAAAGAGTTATCACCTAAGGCATTGAAATCAACTAACTTTCCTTGAGACAACCCCAAGTGAAATTTTATAAATCCTATTTTTAGCAATTGTCTATCTCAATAGGCCTTACTCAATTCATACATTGAAAGTCCATTAATTAGCAAACAGTTCGGAAAATTTCACACACGTATATGTAGATGATGTACACATAGACTATACGCAAAAGAAAACTTGTTATATTTTTCATCTTGACATCATTAAGAAAACTACAAATTTATTCTACAGTGACTTAATTCATTGATTTGGTTGTCTGAAGTAAATTAGTAGTAATTTAGTCGTACATAAAAACAAAAGATCGCAGTGTAAGTAGGGAAGATTAATTGTGTTAGTTGGTGAACTAAACCCGTTAATACCACAACCATTAATTTCTTCTTCTTTTTCTTAACACATAATAATAGTAATCTCTTTTTCTTTCTTTGGTCGGCCTCAAAAGCCCACATTAAATCGCCACCAAACTCACCAATGTGAATTTCAGTTAGAGAAGTCAGTTCAACCAATTTTCTATTTGATAGTATGACATTTATGAACGAATTAATATAGGTATAATGTCAATGCATCACAAAGAGCGCCTGTAGCTCAGTGGATAGAGCGTCTGTTTCCTAAGCAGAAGGCCGAAGGTTCGACCCCTTCCTGGCGCGTTTTTATTTTTCTATCCAATTTTCCAGTTTTAATTAAGAGTTTTATAAGCCTCAAAACAATCGATTACTGAAAGTCTGAAACAATCGAGATCAGTGAGAAAGATCAATAATACAGAAGCACAATGACTAAGTACAACGTCCACACACACGCAAGAAACAAGACAAATCAATAATAGAGGAGTACAAGAAGTAAATACAACACACACACACACACACAAACAGAAGACACAGGAGTAAAAAAGGATATATACACAGCAACACAGACCTGCTCAACGACCAACTTGAGCACTTGAAAACGTTGCAGTAGCTCCACCAGAGCTTACCGATGTAGTGCTCGAAGATGACACATGATAAGTAGCAACAGGCATTTTGGTTGGAAGATGAGGCAATGGTGCTTCAAGATTCAAGACATGGATCGCTTGTTTTATCGAAGGCCTCGAGTTTCTATCAGGATGAGCACACCATAGTCCTACAACCATGAGACATTCCGCTTGCTTCTCATCTAAACCATCAATTCTGAGTTTCTCGTCTATAGCTGTGATAACTTCTCCTTTGCCATACAAATCCCACACTCTCTCTACAAGGCTTGTTTCGGGCTCAACTCTTCCTTGTCTCGGATCCACAGATTTTCTTCCTGTTACAATCTCTAATGTAACAACTCCAAAGCTATAAACGTCAGATTCTTTGCTCGCCCTTCCGGTGCTTATATATTCAGGAGCCATGTAACCAAATGTTCCTGCTAACCCTGTAGTCTGTGGACCCAGCTCATGGTCCATCAATCTAGCCAACCCGAAATCACCAAGCTTGGCATTGAAATTGGAGTCAAGCATCACGTTACTCGCCTTGATGTCTCTGTGCACAACACATTGCTCCCACTCCTCATGAAGATAAAGCAACGCAGAAGCTAGACCGAGAGTTATCTTGCACCTCACAGGCCAAGCGAGATGCGGCTTTTTACCAAATAGATGGGCGTCGAGGCTACCATTTGGCATGAACTCGTATATCATTAGAAACTCATCTTTCTCATGACACCAACCAATGAGTTGCACAAGGTTTCGATGTCTCAAACTGCTGATTATCTTTACTTCGGTTATGAACTCTCTTTTTCCCTGCTTAGACCCGCCAGCAAACTTCTTTATCGCAACCATCATATCTAAGCCGTTTAAGTACCCTTTATAAACCGCTCCAAACCCTCCTTCCCCTAGCTTCCTATCATCTGAGAAGTTATTAGCAGCTGAAGCGAGATCTTTATAAGTAAACTTTCTTGGTCCTGCTCCTCTTTCAAGATCTTCATTTATCGATGTCAAGTTTGCTGTGTCCTCTGCTTTCTTCTTCCTCTGCTTCCGTTTCAAGAAGACGATGAGCGAGGCAATAGAAAAGGTCAGCAAAACAAACCCAGAAACTGAAATACCAATTATGATCCCCTTCCTGTCATTTTGTCTTTTCTTTATATCTATTAGCTCCAGGCTTGAACTGAATTCCCATGACAGAAGTCTATTTCCCTCGGTGGTCGATCCAGATGTCGCAGAAAACCCAATCGTAACTTCTGATGGCAGTACCTTTGTAAGATCGATGATGTAAGATAGGCTTGAACTCTCCAGAGGTTCAGATGTTAAGTCGTAAGTCCAAGAGACACTCAAATTTCTTCTAGTGGAGTCATAGACGATCAATACACGGCCTATATCTTGGTTGTGTGTGGTTGCATTCCAAGAAGTGTAGTTAGAGGAAACAAGAGAGTTGTTGTTGATTCCCACATGAGATTTCATGTTGAGAGGATCCCATTCTGAATTACTAAATGTGTCGAATTCAACATGAACGAGTGGGAAAGAAGAAGATTTAACGTTGGTTTCATTGAATAGACCCAAGAAACCACCAGCTGAGTTGGGAGGCAGTTGGATTCCCGCTGGAGCTAGAAAGAAAGCGAACCCTTGACCGTAAAAACTATACCCAACATCCCGGGTATCAATTCTGAAGGAGAAACGGGTACTAAAATCCGAAGGCTTACCGACTGCTGGATCCCATAAAGGAACCTTCTTCCCATAAGTAGCCCAACCGGCACGGCATGTGTAGGCAATGTTGGTAAGCTCAACAGCCCCATCTGCTCTTGCATCTCCTTGATATACTATTTCAGAAACATCTGACCCAAAACGAGATATGTTAAATTGAACTGAGCAGACAAACGGAAGAACCAAAACAAAGGAAAAGAACAAGATTGAATTGGCCATATTAACACAAGAGACAAAGATGGTGCAACTGATATGTATACTTAACACCAAGTCAACGACTAAACCATGATTATAAGAAGGAATTCATCTGAGAGCGTGATCCCAGCTATCACAGGAATTTTAAAACAAAAACAACCATTAACTCGCCAAATAGTTGACCTTAGGAGTAAACAAATCATAACTCTGTTTTGATTGCTTATGAATATGACGTGACAGATTATAAAAATGAGGAAGACATGTTTGATCCTCATCCGAAATTGTAAGATAGCTTAAAATAATCACAAAGGAACTGAACTCAGGCATATCAAAGAGAAGACATCTATTTCCCTCTAGCGTATGGGTGAATAGGCAAAGTCAAACTTTAAAGACTTCAAAAATAAGGAGTTAATGCAAACATGGTTAGTCACCAACACAGGTGGTTCATCTGCAAACTCAAGAACATGTCAATGCGCAGTAAGAAAGGTAAAAAAGGTCTGTTCTTTTTGAGAAATCGTAAAACACCAAAATTCAAGAAACCATTATAAGCGTGTATACATATCAAGAACAAAAGGATTGAAAACGTCTTCCAGCAAGTCAATGACAAACCTAGGATTAGAAAAATAAGATAGCCAGCTCAACCTCAGATTAAACTAATTAGCATCAACCTTAAAAACCCTACATTTTCCTTTGTTTTCTACTTTAGTCAACTAAGTCTATCTGTTATCATGAAAAGGAAAGTGATAAACAATTGTATAAGAATGCAAAACAAATTGACCATATTCAATAAACTGATATAAATATTTGTAACCCTAAATCATGCATTTCAGAAAACAATAAACATTCTTCGACTTATCAGTTATCACGAAAAGATCATTTCGTCGAACACCTGGTGAGCACATCTAAAACCAACCAGATGAGTGTACTGTGTTCCGGTTCACAAAACCTCAAAATGATAGAACTACACAAGTTTTGATTTGACAAAATTACCCTTTATCATTAGCGATCGCTTCTCAAACGCAGACGCAAGTTTCTATTATTCTCATTTTTGCCCCTTAACTTTCCTTTAGTCACATTCTTGCCCAATCTGTCTCCCTCAGATTTGCCTAACACTGCCGCCGCTTCTCAATTCTCTTTCTCGACGTCTCCTTCAATGGCTTCTGAAGATTCCCTCTCCTCGAATCCTCTATTGCAGAATTTTGACTTCCCTCCGTTTGACTCCGTTAATGCTGACCATGTCAGACCAGGGATTCGTGCTCTGTTGCAGCAGCTCGTACGATTCTCTTTCTTACCATCCGATCATTGTTGTTTTCTACAATTTTCGTCTTCCTTGTGGAACCTTGTTTCATTGGACTTCTGTATTTGTTTCTATGATCCTTATGGACAACGTTATTGGATTATTTGATGTGTCTATTTAGCTATTGACATCCATTTTTTCATGTTTTTGTTTTTCTTATGGGATTTTTCCAGGAAGCTGAATTGGAGCAGCTTGAAAAAACTGTAGAGCCTTCATGGCCAAAACTAGTGGAGCCATTGGAGAAGATTATTGATCGCTTATCTGTTGTTTGGGGAATGATTAATCACCTTAAAGCTGTCAAGGACACACCTGAGCTTCGTGCTGCCATTGAAGAAGTTCAGGTAGATTGTATTCCCAAGTTTTTATATGCTCTTTGATTCAAATTATGTACTTTGGTGTGAAGCTCTTGCTTATTGACGTCTACATTTGTTTGATCGCCATCAAACATTTAAATCATCAATGCTAAAATGGTATTAACGGAGTCAGAACCTGTATGGCTAAGCTCATTTCCTAGAGTTCTATTTAGTAGATATGAATTCAGACAAAAAGGAGTTCTGAGTGTTTCTTTGTTTGTTCGGTGAATTAGGATTCATTTTCTTGTTTTCCTAACCATACTTTCATCTGCAGCCAGAGAAGGTGAAGTTCCAGCTCAGGTTGGGGCAGAGCAAACCCATTTACAATGCATTTAAGTCTATTCGCGAATCTCCAGACTGGAAAACACTGAGTGAAGCTCGTCAACGATTAGTTGAAGGCAAGTAACTATAATTGAGGCATAAGAAGGAAATACGTTTTGTTCTTCCCTTTCCAGTTTTGTAAATTTTGGAAAGGCGGAATCTTTTCATATTTTCAGTTGTTAAGAGATATGTGCTAACTATGATTTCCGTGTGTTTTCAGCACAAATAAAGGAAGCGGTTCTCAGTGGTATTGCTCTTGAAGACGACAAGAGAGAAGAATTTAACAAAATTGAACAGGTTTGTTCTATAGCTCTTGACGAATATATGTCAGCTTGTTAAGTAAATGGATCTATGTTTGTCACAGCTCCATGTGTCCGCAAGCATTGCTTCTGTGTAATTAGTAATATCATCTGCTTTACTTTATCTGCCTCTGTCCACTATAGGAACTTGAAAAACTTTCCCATAAGTTTTCTGAGAATGTTTTGGACGCTACAAAGAAGTTTGATAAGTTGATAACAGACAAGAAAGAGATCGAGGGATTGCCGCCATCTGCACTTGGATTGTTCGCACAAGCAGCTGTTTCCAAGGTATGAACAATCTCTGAGAGATGTGTAAAGTTTCATGTTTATTTAAATTTGGTTTTTCAGTTGTTGATTCGTCTTAATATATGACCCAAGGGCCATGAAAATGCAATTGCTGACACTGGACCATGGCTTATTACACTGGATGCTCCTAGTTATCTCCCCGTCATGCAACATGCCAAAAATCGTGCTCTTCGCGAGGAAGTCTACCGTGCTTACTTATCTCGTGCCTCTTCGGGTGATTTAGATAATACAACAATTATTGACCAAATCTTGAAGCTTCGGTTGGAAAAGGCTAAGCTTCTTGGTTACAGAAATTACGCTGAGGTATAGTCATCTAAGGCAAGCTACTCTCGTTTACTCATGGGCTTAAATTTAATATCATTCTCCTTGTCCAGGTAAGCATGGCCACAAAAATGGCTACTGTAGAGAAAGCAGATGAGCTACTAGAAAAGCTTCGCATTGCTTCATGGGATCCGGCTGTTCAAGGTAACTTCTAGTGAATCCTTAAATCAACATATAGTTCTTTAAACTAGTAAGCTGCTACTGCATTTATCTATCCAATGAAGTGTGCGGAGTCCCTCATAGCTTTTTTGTATCGGCCTATCAAGACAGAACCCTAATTAATTTTACATGTGTTATGGACTTAGACATAGAAGACCTTAAGAGTTTTGCAAAGAACCAAGGTGCTGCAGAAGCTGACAGTTTGACTCACTGGGACATCACTTTCTGGAGTGAGAGGCTTCGTGAATCCAAATACGATATTAATGAGGTTTTCGTCCTCATTCTTAGCTTATGATACAACTATATTGATTTGAAACTCTTGACGCTTATCACTCTTGTAATTTTGTAGGAAGAACTGCGACCTTACTTCTCACTGCCAAAGGTTATGGATGCGCTTTTCCGTTTAGCTAAGACACTATTTGGAATTGATGTTGTGCCAGCGGATGGTGTAGCTCCGGTAAAATTTGGAACCTAATATGCTTATGTTTATCATGTTATTATGTTTGTTAACATGTTATATATTATTGCCTTAAAGGTCTGGAACAGCGATGTTAGGTTCTACTGCGTCAAAGATTCTTCTGGAAATCCAATTGCTTATTTCTACTTTGATCCATACTCTCGTCCTTCAGAAAAGAGAGATGGCGCTTGGATGGATGAAGTTTTTTCCCGTAGCCGAGTCATGGCCCAGAAGGGTTCCTCCGTTAGGCTCCCTGTTGCTCAAATGGTCTGCAACCAAACTCCACCAGTTGGTGACAAGCCAAGCCTTATGACATTCCGTGAGGTAAAGAATGTCTTAAATTCTACATCAGTTGGTAGAGCTTCTATTGATTTGGCGGAAGTATGGAAAGAGTTAACTATGAAGTAAATGCTGAATGGTACGGTAGCTGGTAACAAACTATGAGTACCCATGCCCGCAAGAGTAGTTTATTCTGAACTAGCAGTTACATTGCTACCTGACGAAACTTACTCCATGTGTAATTTTAAATTTATTTGACTATTGTGGACTGGTATTCACATATTGATGGCATGAAGGGTCATGCTATGATGAAATTTAACAATCATTTGGAGTAGCGCCAGATAGACCATTTCTCTTTTCGCCTATGTGTAGCTTTCCATACTTGAAACTTTACGTGCTTTTAGAATTAATGTACGAGCTTGACATGAATCTTGATAAGCTTACCTTTATGAGCATGGTCAAGGACTCATGATCCTCATTTTTTATGACAATAATACTACTTTGAATTACAGGTAGAGACTGTGTTCCATGAATTTGGCCATGCTCTTCAGCATATGCTTACCAAAGAGGATGAGGGGCTAGTGGCTGGTATCCGAAATATCGAGTGGGATGCAGTTGAATTACCTTCACAGTTTATGGAGAACTGGTGCTACCACAGGTACTTGGGTTCAACTGCCTTGCCGAATTTAACTTACAAATGTTTGGGCCCCCCCGTGATTTTTTTTCTTTTTACCAATACTTCACAATGCTGCGTAGAGGCATCTTACTAGTAAATTTATAGTGAACATTATCTAAATGTGGTTTCAGGGATACCTTAATGAGCATTGCTAAGCATTATCAAACAGGAGAAACTCTTCCAGAGAATGTATACAAGAAGCTCCTGGCTGCAAGAACATTCCGTGCAGGGTCCCTTAGCCTTCGTCAGGTCAGTACATCGTATCAAATTGCTGATGTTCCTATGTAGTACCAAGATTCTCTTCTTCAGCAGATCTGTAGAAACACATTTCAGTAAGTATGGATCTTATTTTTTTCCAGTTGAAGTTTGCTACAGTTGATCTGGAGCTGCACACAAAATATATGCCAGGTGGGACAGAGACCATCTACGATGTTGATCAAAGGGTGTCCATAAAAACACAAGTGATCCCTCCACTTCCTGAGGATAGATTCCTCTGTAGCTTCAGTCATATATTTGCGGGTAACATCCTTAAACATATTTTGTTGTGAACACATCCTTAAACATAGGTGCGTTTGATCATTTGTTTCATTTGTTCACCTTCTCATGTCTTGTCAGGCGGGTATGCAGCTGGATACTACAGTTACAAGGTAAATATATTCTCTTGTTTCTATATAATTCACAGCTACAAAATCTTTGACGATGGTTCGCTGTTGGTCAAATATCTGAATACACTTTGTGGAAAACGTGCAGTGGGCGGAGGTTTTGTCTGCAGATGCGTTTTCAGCTTTTGAAGATGCTGGATTGGATGACATCAAGGTATATGATGCAAAAATAAATCATATTGTTTCTTCAATTCGAATTTCCAGATTGTAAACATTTCTTTTTTTTTTTTTTTGTGGGTTTCGAAACACAGGCTGTTAAAGAAACAGGACAGAGATTCAGAAACACTATACTTGCTCTAGGAGGAGGAAAAGCACCTCTGAAAGTAAAAATCTCTTGCTGCCTTTATAGGTTCTACTTATATACCCAAGTTGTTTTGTTCTAGAGCTTATAATGATCAATTATTGAACAGGTTTTTGTGGAGTTCAGAGGACGAGAACCTTCCCCAGAGCCTCTCCTCAGACACAATGGACTCTTGGCTGCTTGTGCTTGAACTAATAATGTCCTTTGCTCTCAGCCTCTCGCTCACTTTTAGGATTGGATTATTAATGTCATCCAATTAAATTAAACTTTTTACTTGCTTGTTCACTGAGCATGCGTTTCCAAAGTATTGTAGTACTTTCGAACGTCACAAGTGTGAAGTTGGTGATAAAATAATGGTTCATGAACGAAATGAACAGAGATAATTTTTTTCTTCGAACCATTTCACATTCTCCACTACATTGTTCTTTGTACTTACCAATGTGTTCCTTCTTTCAGAATAAGAACAAAGAGAAAAGGGAACAAACCCACCAAAAGATCTCTTCACCTTCCCTATATCAGTCACTCTCATCCCTCTGTTCATGGTGTCACCAATAATCTAAAAGAACTAAAGAACCTTAATCGGAAAGAGAAAAAGAAAAACTCTTCCACTTCTTGCTCAACCTAGAAATTTCTAACTACCCTTTACATTTTTCTGTAATCTACTGATTCCCTATCACTCAAAATCTTTATCCCTTCCTTTCCCTTTACACCAACGTTCCACCTCCGGCAGACCATTCGATTTTTATGAAGTTGTTTTGCTTAGCTTATATCATCGTACGTTCGACAAATATCTTCCTCAACAGTTATTACGAGGCTTCTTTTGCCTCCACAAATGGAGATTGCACACTATCCGCATCCGAATCACTTCCCGATGAACTCCCAGACCCTGAATCTGCATAGAGTCACATACACAAGACAACGTTTAAACATTTGGAAAAGGATATCAATCTAACTGAAAAATAGATGAAAGGGAAAGATTGAAAGGGAAAGATTTTATTACCACTAGACGAAGAACTGTCACTCGAACTAGAGCTGCCTGAAGAACTAGACCCACCACTCGCAGCGGCAGCTGTACCATCCCTTTCAATCTCCACTGATGGATAATCCTCAACGGGTATATCTTCTCCAATGTCTACATCTTCTTCTCCTGGCTCTCCTCCTTTCCTCCCTCTCTTCTCAGCACTTCCCATTTCTGTCACCAGAGGCTGGTGATAAAGACAAAGCTCAGTACCAAACAGACAGAAACAATGACTGCTTTTTAATACAATAGATCAAATGTTTGCTTTACCAGATTTCTTGGAGGAGTTGACACATTCTGGATAAACCCTTGTCGCTTGATCTTGCTTGCCATCTTTTTGTAGTTAGTGACAAAACGATCAAGCTCCCACAGAGTCTCATTGTCTAAAGCTTCGATATCTAACTCAATTTCGTCGCCATCTTGAGGCAAATCTCTTGTTCTCTTCTTAAGAATCTGAATCAACTGTCCAAGCTTCTCAGGAGGCAACTCTTGTAGATTTACACCAAGCTTTGCCTTTTCTTCCATTGTCATTTGCCGCTTGTTTGGATCCTTAGCCTTGGGCTTTGGTAATTTCCCTTTCCTTCCCTTATTCGCTTCACCCACTTCAAGTGGTGCATCGACTTGGCTAACCGGCTGGGGAGGAGGTGGTGGTGGTGGCGGCTGAACCGGTGACGGAGGAGGAGATGGGACACGTGTCATCTCCATTACTGGAGGTGGAGGAGGAGGCAATGTAGGTAGTGGCTTCACTGAATCTAACTTTTTAGCTATGGAAATCTGTTCAGGTCCTTTCCTTGCATTCTCCGCCACCTGATTCTGATTCCACACTCTTGGGTAGAGCTCTGGTTCAGGACGAGAAGATGAACCCATAACTTTCAGCTGTTGAGCCTCGAATCTCTTCAATGTAGGGTTGAACCAAACATCAAATTGACCGAGAAGCTTCTCAGCCATTAAATAAACGTCTTGGCCCTTTGGGTTGTAAGCCATGGCATTGGTGAAAGTCAACTTAACATCAGAAGCGAAATCAATCGGCGATCTGTAAAAACCCTTTTCCAGATTCATCTTCACCGTGCCTAGATCCATTGGTTTCTTCACGATCAGATGGTAGTCATGAAGACCTAAACCTGACACATCAACAGGATCGTTGAAAACCCATGACCATTTCTGCTTCATCAGCTTCACCAAGACCTGACCGCACGTCGTCATCATACTCGTCAACACCTTCTCTGACATGAGATCCAAAGCCACATGACGCTTAGGGCCAGGCTCGTTCGTAGCAAACGGATTGCTTCGTTTCTGACCGTGCCCAATTTTCTTCTTCTTCGTCTTCGTCTTCTTCACTCCATCATCATTGGTTTCATCAGCAAAGCTACGTGCTTGAGAACCGCTCACGAACGTACCCGATTCGACTCGTTCCCTCAGAAACCGAACTTGCTCGAGCTCCAAATTGAGACGCTTCTTCAGCTCCCTGAGCTGGCTAGCGTTATATCCATTAAGATCAAAGGAAACGTAGTCTCCAAAAGGTAACGAATCATCGAACTGCTTGCTCGAATTGGTCCTAGGGTTAGGGTTAGGGTTGAAAAGAGGAGGGTTGATATCATCGGAAAGGGGTTGGTTTGTGTATTTCCTCATAAAAACGGCGCCACATTGTCCCTGAAACGACGGTTCGTTTAGGTTAGCCAAAACCGCCGGTGCCATACAAAAATCGAAGGGCACAAGATCATCTCAGAGGGATAGGATCTCTTCTCTCTCCGCCAGAATCAGATCACAGGTCAGATCCTTCTAGAAGCTTAAATACTGAAAAATTGAAATTTAGCGCCACCGGAAAACAATTCCGGCGATCGGAAGAAAGAAGGGATTGTTGTTTGGAGAGCAGGACGAGGAACAAGAAGGTGAGGCATCGTCTCTTCTTAAAGGAAATTGAAATCTGCCCGTTAAAAGGCTTAGTGCTTCTCCTCACCGTTGATTCGAGATCTGACGGTTCAGATCTGTTTGATGATGTTGCCCGCTCCAGCTGCCCCAGTAATCTGACATGGACGGTTCAGA
Organism: Erysimum cheiranthoides; assembly: GCA_011420285.2. Lineage (NCBI taxonomy): Eukaryota > Viridiplantae > Streptophyta > Magnoliopsida > Brassicales > Brassicaceae > Erysimum > Erysimum cheiranthoides. The sequence continues at coordinate 18,248,807 of CM022178.2, read as the reverse complement.
TGGCGTTAATTTATCCAGTGACCGTTCCACAGCCGTTGGTTCGTGAGGAGTCATGTCTCGTGTGTGCTTTTTTTCTCCTACGAATTTCTTAATTAAACAAAAATTATGGGTTCAATAAATAATTTGTTTGTTGTTGATTTGGAGAGAGAGGCAAATTGGTAATTTCGATCGAAGTCTGAACTGCTTCACATGGACCCACACTTTTTCTTTTTCCATATTTTTGTTTATCTTTTATATTCGAGGAGACTTCTTAATTTTCTCGCTTTCACTTTTGCTAGGTCAGCAGTTTCTTGAATACTCTGTCCATTTGTTAGATTATAAATTCCTATCTCATCATAAATTATATAAACGCATCATCACAAATTAATTGATAGATACATAAATACAAAGGCGTAGCAAAAATTAGAACTAAACCGACGGTCAAACTCGCCTGAATTGAAGGGGTAGGACAAACAAGAAACACCATGATTTTTTATTTTATTTTTTCTTAAGCCGAAGGAATTAGCCAACTGGGGGATACGGCTGACCTGTTCAAATGACGAAAATACCCCTTAAGAGAAGTTACAAGTAAGTAAGGCTGAATCTCTACTTTTCCCTGACCTCTTCGTTTTCTTTCCTGAAGTTTTAAACCTCAAAAAAGGTTTCAGGGTAACTCAGATTTCTCAAGGATCTAAATTTTGTGTCTACCCCTTGAACCAGATCAACAAAAACTTGAAAAGACGAGAGAGAGAGGGACTCGATCCAAGTTTTAAGAAAAATAGAGAAAGCGGAGAGTGACTCAATAATTGAGAAAAGAAGTGCAATTTGTTTATATACATTTGACAAAGCTGGGTTAAATCTGGACCATTGGATCCTCGTGTATTTTCTTAAATGCTGAGGTGTCAGGTACCTGTATACTTAAATAGTACTGGAAAAAGGAGGTCACATCCGTAAATTAAATAATAAATGAGTCGCTGAGATGTTAAAATGTTTGTGCAAGGGGTTGCGTCTATCCCCAAACACAACAGATGGAGTATATGGGGACCATTTCCCAGAAAAAACGTGGGACCCATGACAGCTCACCCTTCTCTGTAGAATAATCTCTCCACCACCCACACGCGTTTGCAAAGCTACGTGCGTCTCACGCTCCTTTAGTTGAGGTGGCTTTTCCAACATTTAAAAAAAAAACAAAACATACTACTGGAGTATCTTTCTAGAAGGAACATTGCGCGCTTCTATTGTTTTTGCTTTAGCGGATTACAGTTTTTAGAATTCAAGAGAGAGAGAATGCTGCAAATCTCCCAAGTACAAGACATGCATCCCTAGAGGAATCACTCTCTTCCCGACGTCATTCGCAACGCTAAGCTGCTTGCAAGGATCGATCACGAACACTGTTTCGATCATCTCATTGGAACGAACATGAACACGATCAAAACCAATCAGCTGTTTCTCTGGAACACCAGACAAAACCCGAGGCATTTTTGAATACAGCATCAATACATGACTACCCTCGATTTCTCCGGTATTGCTCACGCTAAACCGCACATTAACCCGAAGAGATCCGCAAGAGTTAACCATCAAATCATCGAGCTGTAAGTATCGGAGCTTTTCTTCTCCGTGTTGTAGTAGTAGTTTCTTGTGAGAAGACTGCTCTGGAAGAAGTTCTGATAAGCTAAGTCTGCTAGGTGCTGATATGATCTTGTATTCGAATTTCGTGTAGCTTAAACCGGTTCCAAATTCGTAAACTTGAGGTCCGGTATAGAATCTGTATGTTCTTCCAGGATATCCACGAGATGAATCGGCTCTCATATGCATATCCGACATTGCCACATCCGTGAATGACTCGGGATACCATGTTATCGGTAGTCTTCCACCTGCATTTGAACCGGAACCAAAACCATATAAAACCAAAAGGATTTGGTATTCGGTTTCTGCATTTCATAAACAGAGATTGTAATGGACAAATGATGCTTTGATTTGCGGTAGACTAACCTGGATTGAAGTCTCCAAATATGATTTCAGCAAGTGCTTGTCCACCGGTTTCACCTGGATAACCAATCCAGATGATGCTTCCGATTCTCGCGTCAGTTTTAGCAAACGTTACATCCACTGGTCCTCCACCGGTTAGAACAAGAATCACCGGTTTTTTGCTGACAGCTGCAACGGAAGTCACAAGATCTTTCTGTTTACCAGGCAAAGAAAGACTAACTCGATCCTTATCCTCGGTTTCTTGAGAGAGATCTAAACCTACAACTACTATGACAAAATCCGCACCCTTGGCAATGGCAACAGCTTCTCCAAATCCGGTGCCAGAATCACAGGACACGTCTGAGCAACCAGACACATAAGATGTCTTCTTTACATACTCCAGAAGTTCCGTGAACAAAGTCTTTCGTTGACACGACTTTCCTTTACAAATTTGAAATTTATAAACTGTTTCAGCTAGGAGAAGAATTAGCCTGCGTGAAACTAACAAGAAGATAGATAGTTCGAACCTGTATAAGTGCCGCCCATATTGCTCATATTGTTCGCCATTGGACCAATGATTGCTAACGAAGAAACATGGTTTTTGTTTAAAGGCAACAACTTGTGGTCGTTTTTCAGAAGTACAATACCCTGTCTTGCTGCTTCCAGAGCCAATTTCCTGTGGTCTGAGCTACAAATGTCATGTGATCCTAACTTTGCGTAACGTCCTTCTTTTGGATCACCGTCAAAAAGACCAAGACGAAGTTGAACAGCAAAGAGATTTAGCAGAGCTCGGTCTACTTGTTCTTCGCTCACCTTCCCTTGCTCAATCGCAGATTTTGTGTTCCGAAGCATGTATGTTCCACAATTTATATCCACCCCTATGAATCACAATCTCAGTTTTCATTTTGAAACAAAATCTTTACAAGTTAGCAAGCTTAACAAGAACTCGAAAGGACCTGCTTTTATGGCATCAGCAACAGCTTCCTCAGGTGACTTGGTGTATCCTTGGTACTCAAAAATGGTTGCCACAGCATCACAGTCTGATGTAATGTAACTACACAGATACAGAAAAAGGCTCCCCGGTAAATCTTTCATTGACCAAAACAAAAATCAGCTTCTTTTTATTTTCTCTTTCCCTGTTGAAAAATTCAATTACCCTTCAAATCCCCATTCAACTCGAGCTTTCTGTAACAGGTCTCCTTGTGCACAAGCAGGGACCCCGTTAACTGCATTATATGAACACATCAAGCAGCTAGCTTTACCATCTCTTATACAAGTCTCAAATGGGGGCTGATATGTGTCTTCCATGTCCTGTTCTGTAACCTACTAATACAGAGTAAGATAGACTCAGTGTACAACACAAATCATCAGCAGCATAAATCAACATGGAGAAATGCAAAAGCCAGAAGCAATATAACTAGTTAAATATTGTTTCATGGACACAAAACAAAGGTGCAATTAATGAAGTCTATCTACTGATTCATAGACCGTTACAACAGATCTAATAGCATGATTTATTTCTTTTTTGGTCAACCTGATCTACTAAACCTGAGAGTTCTCAATAACCCAACTGAAATCCATAAGCAAGACTCATAATAAAGAGAAGAGCTCTTAGTCTTATTACCACAGCATTGAAGTCGTATCTAGTGAAATTCCCCCATTTTTCCAAATCATAGGCAGTGAAATGCTTACAACAAGCAGATAGCATGAGTTTTCCATCATCACTATCATCATCATGACGATCATCATCACCACCGAATCTTCTTTTCAAAACCTTCCTTTTCTTCTTTTCTTGAAACCCTCTAACGAACTCAACTCCATACTCCGAAACAACCTTCGGATCCTCACCTGGAGTCTCCTGCCCTCTTCCCCATCTCGGATCTCTAAACACATTTATATTCGGAGCCCAAAAAGTCAACCCGGCTTGACCAGCGTTGTACATAGCCCGAGCTTCCACCGCAACAGCAGATCCGATTTCGTACCATAGCGTTCTATTGAAAGATGCGGCGGAGACTATTACCTGAGGAAAACTAGTGGCGGAGGAGATTGAACCGTTGAAGGAAACGCCGGGACCGTTATCGGCGATTCCGTGTAAAGACTCCGACCACCACTCGTACGGAGGGATACCGAGACGAGGTACGGAAGCAGCTGTGTTTGAAAGCTGACCGATCTTCTCAGTGAGCGTAAGGAGTGAGACCAGAGAAATTGCTCGTTGTTTAATGGATAGAGAGACGTTGCAGAAGGGATAAGAGCTGAAATGAGGAGGTTTACAGGGGAATTGTGGATGAGAATCGATGTTTTTGAAGGTTTCGGCTATGGCGGAAGTGAAGAAGAGTAAGAAGATTAGAAGAGTCGTCAACCGAGGATTCATATTTTCGAGGAAAAGATTCTGTGGAGAAGAGAGGGGAAGAAAGGAAATTAAAACGTTGAATTTTAAACCGAACTAAATAGACCGGTGAAATTTAAAATCAATAGTTGGACCGGTTGGTACATTGCTTTTTTTTTGTCACTTGTCACCCAACGGTAAATGGTAGTTGGATTTTTGACTGTTCCCTATGTTAACTAACTATATATGGGCCAAAACATTTATGGGCCTTATTTATGACTTCGTCTTTTATCTAATCAAGGTTGATAGTAATAAATAAATTAAGATCAAGGAACATTATTATAGTTAAATCTTAATTAGATATTTCAAATGCACAGCCAAAAATAATATTCTAATAATTTATTAAATTTTTTTTTTGGATAACCCAGGTATCCCAAGCCCAATTGGCCCAGACTAGCCCACTGCGTGTCCCGAAAGCGGCAAGAGTAGTTCCTGGAGGCTGCATAGTCCGATTTTAAATTGTCTGCGGTGGCAACTTAAGGTGTTTGCAGCCGTGGGGATTCGAATCCGAAATTATTGGGAATTTCACCCTCAGCCCGAAATCCTTCCAACCACTGGTCCACCTATGAGTGGTTAATAGTTTATTAAATTATCCATACCATTTTGGTATTATAGTGCTTGGATAGCCATAAATTGTAGAATTATCACCCATGTATACTATAAAGGCTATTAATTTATACTATCTTGAAACATTGAAGATTTTCAATTTATATAAATTTAAAACTGTACATAAATTTTTATTAACAATGATTTGTATATATTTAATCGTAAATAAACAAAATCGAACACATATTATAGAACCACCAAATTTTTGTGTACATTGTAGTTACCGAATAAACCAACCTAAATAATGAAGAACAAAACAAAATTTTAAATATGCATCCCTAGTGGCTTGGTCATGGTCACGTACTCAAGAGAATTGCTGCAATATTGGACTTCTCAGAATTGATGAAGCTATTCACATGTTTCATTTCTTCCTTTCCCTCCTTGCATGCATTCACCTTGAGAACCGAGTCTTTTTTCTTATATTTTTGAACTTTATTTTATTCCCAAACTTAATACTTAAAAGCTTTATCAACCCAATAATTTTCTGTACCTGATTTTAATTAGGATAAACACATACTTAAAAAAGGTAAATATGGGTATCCAAAAAGGCAAAAACGATTGGTTTTGCAATTAAAATATACTATTAAAATTTTTTGATTTTACAATTTATACGATTTAATGTTGAAAGATGAAACAATAAACTGTAGAAAAACACAGTAAAATATAAACCAGAATCCAGACAATAATGGTATCCGGTTGGACTAATCTTGGAGCGAAGGTAGAGTAGGAGACAATCTCTAAGTTGTGTGTCCACAAACTCTCACGCAACTCGATCGTAGCTTCTAATACAAACAAATTTCTTTGACTAAGCCTTTGATCTCTTTGACCTGTCAGTCTTTTATTTCCCATATAATACAAGCATACACTGATACACACAATGTAATAATTTGCGGAATTATGTCTATAGAAGACACGGGTGTTCATTTTTCTCGTAACGGATCCGTATTGTTGGATACGAGTGTTTTTGTCTTTTTGACATGGTAAAATCTCACAAATTAAAATATCTGTTTAAAATTTTTCCTTAGTAAAAAATTCAGAGCTAAAAGCCTAAGACTCGATAATTAAAAGAATCTAATGGCAGCTTCCCAGTATCGCTTACTTTTTTCATGAATCTGATAAATCAAATTTCTTATATAAATATATATACCCATTCGGATTATATATATAATTATATAAAGAAAGAAGTTAACTGAAAACCCTTAAAAAAAAAAAAAAAAAAAGAAAGAAGTTGACTAAGGAAGAGGGAAAGAAGATGATGTTCATTTTGGTCGGGACAGAGTTTGTGGGTCAGATCATTTCCCGATCAAAAGATAAGGAATTAATCACTTAATACTAGTAGTCCTTTATCGTTGTTTTATGGTCTTAAATTCCTGTTTAGGATTTTCTTTTTTTTCTGGTCTGAATGGTATTATTGATGATTTGTTTTCGGTGACAAAGACACCGATCCATTTACCTTGAGATATTAATAGAATCAAACAGTACATAAGTTATAACAAAAGTTAGAGAAAAAAATGGCATATTCCATCTCATAGGTTTGTACTGGACCATGGATCAATAGCAAACACACTAAATGTTCAAGTCTCTAGTGTCTCTCCTTAAACAAACTATACAAAACTACTCTATTATTTTCTTCTAACTCTTAAAAGCCAATTTTTATGTAACAATGGATATTATAAATTGATATGTTAAATAGAATAAAGTAACTCTAATTAGTTAAAACTTAAAAGGTCAATTCTTCATTACAACTCACAGTCTCACACTTACATAATGCATTTATATAAATAACACTTCATCTTCTTTGACCCAAGCTCACAAACTCTGTTCACTTCCACATTAACAAAGAACAGAGTTTCAAAAACAGAGAGAAAGAGAGATGGAAATGGAATTGAGCCAATTGAGAAAACAAGAGGGAAACAATCTCGACGGCGTCAATGGCGGATTCATGGCGATGGACCAATACGTCCCAAATGGATGGAACTTCGATTACTTCTGTTTCAACAACCCTTTCGAAGAGGACCAAACATTTGATCACACTTCTTCTTCTTTGATGGATCTAATTTCTCAGCCACCTCCATTGCTTGACCAGCCACCACAACCATCGTCACCTCCTCCTCCACTGTCTCTGCCGCTCTCCTCCGCTTTCGACTACCATTTTCTTGAGGATATCAAAGAGTTCTCTTATTCTCCTCCTCCTCCATTGATCCTTCCGGCTTCACAAGGAGATAACAACAACAGTTGTTCACCATTGGTGGAGGAAAGCATGAGCATAAGAGAGACTAACAAGAAAAAGAGTAATAAGAAGCTTGAAGGTCAACCTTCGAAGAATCTTATGGCGGAAAGACGCCGGAGGAAACGGTTAAATGACCGTCTCTCCATGCTCCGATCAATTGTCCCCAAAATCACCAAGGCAAAATTCCATAACTCCTTCCATTTTTCTTTAATAGCTTTTTATTAAATATCTTTTTTTTTTTTTTTTCTGAATTATTCATGGTTATTACTTTTTAGTCAACACGAAACATTCTTCCCCATTTTTCCTTAGTTCTTAACGTTACATGTATGTTTTCTTCTCTTTGGAACCTTTTTTCATAACTGTTCATTTATAATAGTTATTGCTTTATGTGCATCTGCATATACTGTAGTTAATTAAGAAAATGTATATGTTTTTTTTTGTTATAATAATGACATCAGATGGATAGGACATCGATACTAGGAGATGCCATAGATTACATGAAGGAGCTTTTGGACAAGATTAACAAGTTGCAAGAACTTGGAAGCAATTCTCATCTAAACAACCTCATTACAAACGAATCTATGGTCAGAAACTCCCCAAAGGTAAAAACAAAACAGGACTTTTTGATATTTCCACATTAATACTTGTACTTTTCGTGTTTTACAAATAAATTCCATTTTAAATCAAGTTGCTACAAAACACCCCCATTATATAGACCACTTACAAATTAAAATCACTTGAAGTGATCAAGACTATTTTGTTCTGATTTTTTTTCTTCCTTGCTTTAACAAGAACGGGTTTGTGCAGTTTGAAGTGGATCAAAGGGAAGTTAATAGGCATATTGATGTATGCTGCCCAACGAAACCGGGTTTGCTTCTATCAACAGTTAATACATTGGAGACTTTAGGCTTGGAGATTCAACAATGTGTCATTAGCTGCTTCAGTGACTTCTCATTGCAGGCTTCTTGTTCTGAGGTACACTTTGATTTCATTAGTCTTGCTTGTAACATGTACAAATGTTTATTTGAACAGTAGTTTTTATATTGTATTTTTTGTGATATATATATATATATATATATATATAGGCCGCTGGGCAGAGAGAGTTTGTTACTTTGGAAGAAACTAAGCAAGCACTGATCAGAAACGCAGGTTATGGAGGAAGATGTTTGTAGAGAGTTTCATAATTAATTTGCAATAATTAAAAAAAAAGTCATAAATCCTTTATTTTAGTATGATAATCTTGTCCGGTTTTGTTTATTCTCTTGTGATGATTCTGATATTTCTTTAAGGAGATAGTTTTGAATTTGGAAGGTGTAACAAGATAATAGTGTTCTGAACGTAGCCAATTAGTCCTTGATCCTCTTTGCGGTCTTTAATTGTACATCTGTGATCTGTATCCACTTCTGCTATCTTTAACGCCTAAAAGATCTCATTACTAATCGAAACAAACACAAGATTTGACGATCCCAACTCCGAAGTATAAACCAAAAAAAAAAAAAAAAATCAATGGACAGACAAACACATGACTACGCAATAAAACATATGCAAAAGAGAAAGAGCAGAGTGGTAAAAGAGTTCAAGATTAGGCCCGATAAGCCCATATATATTAGATTAGAAGCCCAAAAGGAACGCAATAAAGCCCACCTAGTTTCTTCAGACTTTTGACCTAACGAGCTCCATCCGTTTCCTCTTTAAATAGCTGCGTCAGACTATGAACCTTAATTAAGTTATCAGAGAATCAGCCTCCTCGTTCGATAAACATCATAAATCTGTGTTTTTCCTCTCTTATTCTTCTTGTTATTTGTTTGACGTTTTATTGTGTTATCGTTGTTTTTGATCGGAATCGGGACTGGAGTTTGACTCTTTAGCAAAATAACGATGCCATAGAGATGAATGCAGCGCCCTAAATAAAAAAGACCACAATCGGAGATCTGTCTTAGTTTCTGTCCGAAATCGAGTCTGTTGGTATTGGGCGCTGAGATAGATCTCACATAGTTTTAATTTGATTTGTGTTATTTGATTTTATGAATGATGAGTTATGGAGCAGTGATTCAGGCAGCCTACTTGTTAAAAAAAAACAATGACATGAGAGGTGTTTAACTGCTCCTAGATCAAATTATGCTTCTGCTCTTCAGACTTGCTGAGATTTTATTGTCTTTGAAGCTGGTCTAGTAGTCTTAAGCACATCTTTTATTTCCCTTTATATTGATTTTCATTAATCCTTAATCAATTCTGGTGTTGATTAGGTCAACTTGGTCCGGTCTCAGTTCGAAACGTGTTTCTGCATCCGTTCCGAAATTTTGTTGATTTATAATTTCGGACTGGTTGCCATATTGGAATGTGTTATCTGCGCTTTGCTCAACTGCATTTTTCTTAATCCTTAAAATATTTATTTGAATTTTCGTTATTTTCCCAACTCCAGGAATATAAAAATTATTTTTGGATTTATTTTCTCTCCGAAATGTAGGTCTCTTTATACAATAAGGAAGAAATGCGTAAGGGTTTCGATTGCTTCTGGGCCCATTTGAGGCCTTATAGTGATAGGTCTACTTGATATTATCAATTTTTGTGATTCTGTTTATGGGACTCGTAATTCTTAAGCAAAAATAAGATTGGCTGAATGGAAGTACTTCTAAATTTATGTATTTGTACAATCCTACGTAACAACCTCGCGATGGTGTTGACAGAAGCTACAAACGTTTCTCGTGATAACAAGAGTTGAAAGGCAAACTGGTTCAATTAAGTTTCTGCGCTTGTAAATTTTGAATGCTACAATCTTGCTGAGGGAACTTAGGATTTTGATAGAACAGCAGATTAAATCAGGGTGGGACTGAGCAAGAGCATAAGAAACAATTGTAGTCAAATGTAAGAAAGTATATAATACCTAACTCATAACAAAAAAAAAGTTAAGACGGTAGCAATAGACTACAGAAAACGATAAAGTTTTTATAGAGACTCTGCCTATCAAAACCTTAATTCATTTAGGTAGAAAGCAAGTTGTCGTTTAAAATTCTGTCCACTTATCAAAAGAGTTTTAATTATTTTAATTTTTAAATACCACGTTTATGATCTATAATAAAGACAAATTTTTTTATTTTCTTAAATCTATCTATTATTCTGATTATATAAGCGAAATATCAAATCAAAATAGCAGATATAATCATATAAAAGTACTATTTCATTCGTTCATATTTAAAACCAAAAAAAATAAAAAATAAATCTTAATCACTTATTTATATTTAGTTATTTACAAATATAAAATAGAGTTTTAATAGTAGGGACGCAGATGAATATAAACAAATACAATTATTTTCTGTTAAAATGAACGGTGAAGCCAAAGGTATGCACATTAATACTTAAAAAGGATGATTTGCAAAATAATCATGGCTCAAGAAAGAATGAAGAGAATAACCATGGCTCGTTTTTATTTTAGTAAATAATCTTGGCTAATTTTTGGAGCCGTCAAAAAAGACTTAAACACCCTTATGTGGAAAAGAGATTCCTCGCGTGATAATTAATAAAAACTGTCTATCGTAAAAAATTACATGTTATTAAGAAAAAACACATGTAATGAGAATTGATGACTTGTGATGAGCGATGTAATGAGCGTTCGGCCAAAGAGTAAAAATCAATTTAACAGTACATTAATTGTAGTTCACTCACTAAACCCTACCCCCATTAGTATAATCTAATTCTACTATAGGCAACTCAAACATAGGATTTAACAGTACTTTTCATTAGTATTCACTAAACCCTACCCCCATTAGTATAATCTAATTCTACCATTGGCAACCCAAACAAAGGATTTACCAGTACATTTATTGTAGTTAACTAAACCCTACCCCCATTAGTATAATCTAATTCTACCATAGGCAACCCAAACCTATGATTTAACAGTACATGTCAATTATTTATACAAATAATCTGTTTTGTGAGAAATAACATGTAATCGTAATAAATAACGTGTAATACAAATCAATAGTATGTTACAAAAGAAACTAACGAACAATGAACAAGATATTTAATGACGGAAATTCCAATAGAGATTGAGATATGGCCAAATATCTCGACACACGAATCCTCGCACCACTGCACCTAACCAATCCGCCGCCCAGCCTCTTGCCCTCAATCCGGTCCACTAAAACCCTAGACTAGTAGATCTTGACATCTGTCGAGACAAGCCATCTCTAACAGGTAGATCTGAGCCGTCGAGATAGTCTCCGGGTCAAACGATGCGTTGCCTCCTAGGCATCGACCGACTACCGTCGCGAAATGGTACCAAGACGCCTCAGATTCGACCGACCAATCTCTCGAGCCAAGTCGCCGCCGTCTTCTATGAGCTTCCTAACCGGCACAGAGGAACGATCAACTGCCGCATCATCCTCCAAATCGCCTCGATCCACGACCTTCCACGCCGCCGGAATAGGATACCGGAAGACGGAGATTGGAACAAATCCGTCGAGGATCAGATCGACATCCCATGGAGTCCGATTTCGGTGTGTAAACGACCTTTGATCCGAGAGAGACAGAGAAATAGAGAGAGAGATAAGAAGTAGAGAGAGCGAGGAGAGAGGAGAGAGAGATAGGGGAGGGAGAGAGAGCGAGGGATGAGAGAGAGATAGGGGAGGGAGAGCTTGCTGTTGAAAATGAAGCTCTATGGCATTAGAGTAATATAACAAAATTGGAAGGGTAAAAAAAACTAAAAGATTGGCTTCAATAGGCTTTGAGCGAGTTGAAGCCGTAGTTATTTTCTTAAATACTTGCTACAGTATGGTCATTTAGTATAGATACTCTACTTAAAATTTATTAAATATTGGGGGTAGGTTAGAGCATTAGAGCTTCGTGCTTGAATTTATACACATTTCTATTTGCTGACGAGAGCTTCCTTATTTGTTTTTATACTTGTAAGATAAGATGATCTGTTTAATAAGTTAAGAAATCATAATTAAAGTAATCGTGTAAAAAATTAAGACATGTGAGTGCTTTCTTTTTTTTTTTTTTTTTTATCTCTAGTGATATCTTTTCCATAGTGTTATTATTGTTATAGATATTGGGTCGCACGCAGCCACCACCCCCTTTTTTTTTTTTCTTTGTCCCCAAAGAAGACAAATTTTAAAACGATTGGCTAAGGCCGTGAATACCGTTTGAATAGCTCTTCTCTTATAGTGTGAAGATACTATATTAAAATTGCGTGTTATATTTAACTATTGGCACGATAAGGGTATTAATTAGACTATTAAACTCGGATATAATTTTGTTTATTTGTGTCTACATTTTTTTATTTCCCTTTAATGTGATTTTTTTTTTTGTGCAAACCCTTTAAAGTGATAATTTCTAGAGGCTATATATAAATTTGTTAACCAAATGATAACATAAAATTAAAACAATATGTTTTATAGCTCTAAATAATACTATATTATAGTTAACCACAAATAAAGCAGGTTCTTCAGATCTTTTTTGGGTATCAAAAAATACTCATATCATATATAGAAAAAAGTTCATAGCGTATATATTGCAATATTCAGATTTTAGATTTCAGATTTCATATCTTGAGTTTTAATTAAAAACATACAAATCTATATGTTAAAATCGAATGTATATTTTATATATTTTTTTTTGGATTTAAGGTATGCATTTGGTGGATTATTAAATGAGGTTGGAGAGTTCTATAGCTTTTAAGAGTATATAGCGTGCGGAATATATAATATACTATATATAATTAAGCATCCGATAGTGAAGTGATCTTGGTCTAGTGGCAAAGTTCACAGAAGACAAACACATCACACCAGGGATCGAGTCCCCGACTCTACAATTTAATTGTAGAATTTAGGCTAATGGGCCGGCCAGTTGTGGCCCAAATGTTGACAAAAAACAAAAAAAATTAAGCATCCGATAGATATGTCGATTCATGCATGAATGAATCACGATCTAACACCCATTCAGAAATAAAGTTAGGTATTTAATCTCTCATGGAAAATTACAAGATACTTAAATTCTATTATAATCTTTTAATTTGTTTCTCCATGAGCATTTATTCTAGCCAGGTTTTAATTCCCATTTAATCGATGCTTAGATACTACTACTAGTAAGTTATACTTTAATTACTTATCAAGAAGAATCCTCAAGATTTAGCGGAATATTCCCTGATTTTTTTGGGGTCATAATGTCATATATTGTTTACTTTCTTTATTCGAAGAATATAAAAATGGTGGAAGGTTGACCAAAAAAAAAAAAGAATATAAAGGGTGGGAGCATTTTGGCAGTAGTTTTCTGCAGACTCATCCTTACTGACCAAATAAATCAGTAGAACGAAACTCAAATAAATTGTTTGCATAGAGTTGAAAATGAACTCTAAAAAGGATTCAAATTTACGATCCGTTTCTGATTAATTACGCTTCCACCAACTATGTTGATCTGTCGTTATTCAAAAATTAGATATTTCTTCAGGGTTTAGTAAGTAGTAATTAAGTACGGCTGCTTGGTTTTTAAAACCTTAAAAGGCTAAACCTGAAACTCAAGTGGTTTGTCCATAACTATTATTCGTGCGTACATGTAATGATTTGTTACTAAACATATTTATAATTAACTCTTATATGTTTGGTATGAGCATGCACATATTTTATACAGAATTTGCATGTTACTTCATCTCTATTTGTAGAGTCACTGAGTCAATATACATATTTATATTATCTACGACGTATTATCGTGAACAAAAGGTATAAAGTAGTCGTAGATGAAAAGAAACACAAGGACAAAGGGTTTTAAATTTCAATAAGCACGACATTTCTTTAATATAAGAAATGAGCCAGCCATTAGCCAATTGGGTCTGACTCATGTTCAAGAAACTTTAAAAGTTACTTTCTTTTAATTTTTTTTTTTTGTCATTAATTTAAAAAAGATATATAAGTGCACCTATTCCACAATCGATCGAAATATGGATATCCCCTACGGAGAAATTACCAAATATTATGTTCGAGCATCGCGTTTAGAAAGAACTAAAAGAAAATTGAGATAAACCCTATTTTTTAGTAACCTAGAGAAGAGGGATCAAAACCACAATCGATGTAAAGTCTTCAGTGAGCACTAAAATCGTGATATTCAGCGATGTAAATTTTCGATATAGGATAGTCTTTTTTTATGCCAAAAAATAAAAGAAATGCACTAGACTGTAGAAGACTGTTAACGTAATGACGTGGAGATAAGTTAGGTCATAGTGTAACATGTGTACACAGCATCGTCAACAACAAATCTATTCTGTTATCATCTTTGTGACATGTTCCAAAACCATCTAATCTAAGTCTTTGTCTCCTTTATCTATATATACGGACAGTTAGAAATCACATGTGCGAATATACAGGCAATGAGGGACAAAATTCAAAAAAAAGGTCTAAAAGGGGGACAAGTGGTCATTAACCTTAATTTAAGTACGGCCAAATGTTTAGTAACTAAATAAATATGGGGTCGAAACGTAAATTCTAAATTATCTCACAAAGTGGGGTACAGAAGTGAACACTAGTAAGTCATAAAGAGAGATTTAAAGGAGAGACAAAAAAAGCACTAACATTTAAGTTATATGGAAAATTGATAAAACCAAAAAGAAATAGTGGCCCTTGTGATCCAAGGGGCAAATTGCGGAACAAAGATTTTAACTAGCAGAGGAGTTTCACTATAAATATATGGAGACAAGGGCCAGAAAAAACAAACCAACATTCTAAGAGTTTTGAAGACAACAAGAACAAGAAAGAAAGAGAGGATTATATACATAGTAAAGGAGAGATCAAATGGAGTGGCAGAAATGGTACTTAGATGCGGTTCTTGTGCCATGTGCTCTACTTATGATGTTTTGTTACCACATCTACTTGTGGTATAAGGTTCGAACCGATCCTTTCTGTACCATCGTCGGTACTAATTCCCGCGCCCGTCGATCTTGGGTAGCCGCCATCATGAAGGTATATATTACTCAAAACGATATTCTGAAATAATCTTTCAAATCTTGTGTTAAGTGATTGTAATAAGTAGTAATTAATCATCATATTGTAAGTCAAAAGTAGGCTTCATTGAACAAAACCATATTTTTTAGTAACGCAAATTTTCTATGGAAAACTGCATATACAAAAAAATTAGTTTAGGTGTCGGTCCAACATTTAACCAAGTCTGTAAGAAATAGATGTAGCATACAAATATATATGAGGGATATATAATTAAGTTTATATCATCATATACAAATAGGGATCAACGAATATATACACATAGACACATATTGTTATGTATTAATGTATATATACACAGAGATAATATATATTACTTGTATTGTGTTGGTTATAGCACATCATCTTCTATAAATACATCATACATATATATATATGTATGTATATATATCAAATAATATTGCTTGCATGCATATTTGACCCATAAGAGACTATAGATCATACAATTTCACTATATCTATATGTATACATCATTTGATTTCTTCGTATATATGTACACTTAAAAACATATACCTACTTCTCAAGTAATAACAATATATGAATGTGTCTTTGGTTAGGACAACGAGAAGAAGAACATTTTAGCGGTACAAACGCTACGAAACACGATAATGGGAGCGACGCTAATGGCAACTACTTGCATCCTCCTCTGTGCAGGCCTCGCTGCCGTTTTAAGCAGTACTTATAGCATCAAGAAGCCTTTAAACGACGCCGTATATGGAGCTCATGGTGACTTCACAGTCGCACTCAAATACGTAACCATCCTCACAATCTTCCTCTTCGCCTTCTTCTCTCATTCTCTCTCTATTCGCTTCATCAACCAAGTCAACATCCTCATTAACTCTCCTCAAGAACCCTTCTCCGATGATTTCAGCGGAATCGGAAGCTTCGTCACTCCCGAGTATGTCTCTGAGCTACTCGAGAAAGCTTTCTTGCTCAACACGGTAGGTAATAGGCTGTTCTACATGGGCTTGCCTTTGATGCTATGGATCTTTGGGCCTGTACTTGTGTTCTTGAGCTCTGCGTTGATCATTCCTATTCTTTACAACCTCGACTTCGTGTTTTTGTTGAGCAACAAGGAGAAGGGTAAAGTGGATTGCAATGGAGGTTGTGATGATAACTTCTCTCCTTGATTATATCTGTTGATGTTGATTACGAATAATGATAAAGTTGTTTGTGATTAGTAATAATAAGTCTTTTGAATTAACTGTTGCTAATTTTTTTTTGGTAACCCGTATTTCTAAGATGAAATTTACTTTAAACTTTAAAGATACACCTACTTTCTTTCAGGAAATTTGGAGAAAAATCACAAGTCTAATTTCTACTTTTTTATTGTGTAATTTCTTAAAGGAAAAAAATACTTGTCAAGAGACTCAAAACTACTATAGTAGGGAAAGACGAAAATTGTCTGCATAAAATTTATGAAAAAAATAAATAAATCATGATTTACATATATGTACACAATGTAAGTATGTATATACACTATATAGTAAACGAAGCCATATATATTAATATGTACGTACGTACATCATACATGTATGTGAATAGTCCTATTGCAATAGCAGGGTGCGTGAGTGTCAATCTTCAAACCCATAAGCGGTTCTAGTTGTAGCACATATGTATAAGTCATCAGAGTGGAAGTTCCTGCTACGTACCGTTCAAGAAAACCAGGGTAATCATTCAGATAATCATTGATCTTTTAATTTTTAGTAAAAAATCAGGGTAAATTCATAGCAAAAAAAAAATCAGGGTAATCATTCAGATAATCCTTGATCTTTTTTAGTTCCTTATCAAACCTCTGAAGCATTGACATTTGATTATTTGAACGAAAAAGAAAAGTGAGATAGAAGAAAATAAATCCAGTAAGATGTAGAAAAATATAACGACTGACAAAACCTTTTCTTATTCACAAGATTTTATTAGGAAAGGTACGGTTTTGGTTTTAGTTTAAACAAAATATAATCAAAACAAAAGTAAAACATAAGCAAAATAAAATAATTAAAATTATATAATTAAATTTGAGACATTGGAGAATGTTCCTACTACATAAATATTATAATCTCCCGAACTATAGAAAATAACATATGATGCCAATATCGTATAAGATAACATAGTGATATATATACTATTATCAAATCATGAAGTTATCAAATTGGGAGGCAGATATAACTAATTAGAATAAAAAATCATACGACCGACCGTTGCGAAAACTAAAATAAAAATCAGACTATAAGAGATTTATTTGAGCTATATAAGTCAAACAAACCGTTGACAAAATCCTCGTTAAAGTAGTAAAATAAATAAATATTATTGAATAAACGAAACTTTTACCGGTAATTAACAAAGGGATTACACATGACTCAGATCTCTCGAGCTTACCTTATCTTCGATGTGTCATCTATGAGACGCTTAGGCTACACCCTGCAGCTCCAATCTTGCCTCCTCACTATTCATCCAAGCGATTCAACTTAGGCTACTACAAGATCCCTGAAAATACAGTGTTGTTGGTGAATGCTTGGGCTGTTCATAGGGACGGTGAGGTTTGGGAAGAAGCGCATGTTTTGAAGCCTGAGAGATTTGAAGGGTTTGTTGGCGATAGAAATGGTTCCTTTCTTGTCTCAGCTCTAGAACTGTCCTCTATAGACTATGTTGGCCAAGAGAGTTGATTTAGAGGATGTTTTTTTTACATATAAACATCGATAGTAAGGAGGGGTTAATGATCATAAATCACAAATGGTTACCTGAATAGTGGGGTACGTATAGGCGTACGTGGAACAAAATTTAAATCTATACCAAAACAAACTTACGAATATTGAAAATCTATAACTGTTTTTGAAGATATTCATGATCTCCTATATATAATTAGCAAAAGTTCCAAGACAAACGAAAAAGGATTAAATGCTATTGATTTTAATATTGCAAAGTACCACACTAATTAAAAGTCTTGAATCTAAAAATGATTCATGAATATGATATTTTTCTAGTAGTAGTATATTATAACGCTTTGGTCCACGTACACTAACTTATTCTAGGCCTCTTCATATTGGTTAATAAAGTAGGTATCCAACGTTGGATAGTCAAAGGGAAATTAATTAACAAAACTATCTTTTTTATCTGTAGATATAAAACTATGCTGTGACCATCCTTGGTCCCTTACATTTCACTCGTTAATTCTTCTAATTCACAGATTAATTTTTTTAGGTTATAGATCATCCTTTTCAAGCTATACTCATCTGCATTGGTCGTGTGATCCTTTTCCTTTATTTTAGCCTTGGCAGCTGCTTTACTAATTTTATTAAACAGTATTAGAACGATAATCATCGGGATGACAGTGACGAAAGCCATGATCATAAAATTCACCAAGTATACGTTCATTGGTATCTGCGATTCATCCATTGCATAGCGAATAATCATTCTTACGCGTTGTCCTGCTGAGAGTGTGACAATTACTTGATCTTTTACGCTCTGTTTCTTAACCTGATAAACAACGTTATATATGCTTAATGCGTTATCTTAACTGTCCGGTCAAATATTGAAATTAATAAATACTAGCTCACAAGCAAGGTTTCAAGTAAGGAATTAATTCACCTTAGATTGTAACATAACAAAATCTTTTTTTCGCCTGTGAATTTGAACATCTGAAATAGTAGCGATCATTTTAAATAGCTATCACCTACGCATAGTTTCCTAATAAACACGAATATATATTGACAAAAAGCGCATATTTGAATATACAAGTACATTACCGGAGTTTTCAAGTATCGATATGATGACGTTGTTAACCTCCGTAGTTATGTTCATCATCTGCACCATAAATTTCTTTATAAAAACTCCGAGTGAGTCAAACTTATAAACGTCTTCCATATATATAAAAATAAAAGAAAACAATACTTTTCCGGTTCCTGACACATAAAGCCTTCCGAGAAGAAGTGCGAATGAAGGTGCTGAAACATGAGAAGCTTCTTTGACTGAAGCATGATGAGGAGGTTTAATGTTTTTTGAGTATGGGAAGAAAATGCAATAGATATTGCCTGTGTCAAGCTGTACCCATGGCTTCGTATATCTTCAGTATAACATTTATAAATGAGAGTCAAATTAAAGCAAGATCATGCATATACGTATATTCACTGCAAGCAAGTAAAGGTAAGAATCATGCATATATACCCTATAAATGGAAGTTCCACTTGGCAATCAAAAGTAGCTTTGTTTCCATTTTCAAGAGCTACAGAGTTGTTCTCTCTGTTGTATTTTATGTTATCATCACTGGACCATATAAGTTGATTCAAACGGGAGAACATGTGTCTTTTTTTAAATGCAACAAATCAACCGATAGACACATGTATATACATATAATCAAAAGGAGAAAACGTGAGATACCTGAATTTCAAAGGAAGTTTGTATCGTTTCGATGTGAGTGTTTCTCTAGGAAAATCGGTATTTTTATGTAATGTTGTGTGAAACTTTTGAAAACCTTTTAGAAATAAATCCAAGTTGACGAATATATAGAAAATAAAAGAAAACAGATAGAATAATTTTAAAAAGAGACAAGTTCCACAAATAATTACCTGCTGTAGAATTCTTTGTGACAGCTATTTGCAGATGTGATGCAACAACAGTCTCTACCGGAAAATTTTGCCACTGCACATAACCATAGAGGATGGATAATTGACACTGGAAGATGAACCCATATGCGATGAAGTTTCTCTTGTCAAAAGCAAGACCAGAGCCAGAACCAGAGGGAACAAGCGGAACCATAAGGAAGTCATCTTTCACCGAAAAAATTGAAATCTGCAGAGTTAACACAAAGACAAAGGGTACCCAAGATTTAAAAAAAATGAAATATACGCAAAGACAAAGGAAATAGATAATACTAATGTTCTTAAATAGGGTCCAATTTTGTTTAGACTAGGGATTAGCTAAAATTGTCTATTTATATAGAAACTAAATCCACAAGAATTTATACAAATCTAGAAATTAATTTCAAAATCATTAACTCAAGATTTTGATAAAATGAATAACAAAATATTTTGACAAAAGTTTATTTTAAATCAGTGATTGAATAACATAAGATTTACTCTGGAATTTTTAGAAATCTATATTAGTAACCTTCCCAGGACTTTATTTTTGTAAATGGGATTTTAGTTTTTTCTTCCTTATTTCCTTACTTGTAATTGGCTTATTGTTGACAACTATACTGAGATTGAAAACGACATTGTTTTAGAATAAACAAAACTTTTAACGGTAATTAACCGGAGTTAAACAGAGGTTTTAGTTGACCAAAATGGTTTGGTCAACGGAAAGTTTGGCTCTCTTTTTTAAAGGGAAAAAAAAAATTGGAATAATTGTGAATCTCTGGAAAAAAAGGAAAAAAGGAAAATGGAAAATCTCTGCTTCTTCTTCATCTTCATCCTCACAGCTACTTTGATCTTCTTCCTCACCAAGTTCCTGTGCCGTCAAACCTCTAAATTACCTCCAAGCCCTACGCCACTTCCAATCATCGGTCATCTTCATCTCATCAACAAGTATCCTTTACCACAAGCTCTACGTCATCTCTCTTCAAAGTACGGCCCGGTTCTGTTCCTCAAATTCGGATGTCGTGCCGTTTTGACTCTCTCTTCTCCAGAATCCATCCAAGAATGCTTCACCAATCACGACACAACTCTCGCGAATCGTCCCAAGACCATCACCTCCGATCATTTCAGCTACGGCTACAAAAACTTCGGATTCGCTCCTTACGGCGACCTCTGGCGTACTCTCCGACGTCTCTCCACTCTCGAGGTCTTCTCCTCCGTTAGTCTCCACAAAAACTCTTTCATCCGAAACGAAGAAGTCTCCAATCTCTGTTCGATTCTCTTCAGATTATCCGGTGGTGATTCTCGGAAAGTGGATCTCAAGTATCAATTCACTCTTCTCACAGCTCATGTTATGCTTAGATTAGTATCTGGGAACCGTGGGGTCGAAGAGAGTGATTCAGAATCAGAGAAGAGGTTCTTGGATGATTTCAAATCGAGGTTTTTCTCGAGCATGTCCATGAATGTCTGTGACTATTTCCCAGTGTTGAGGTGGATTGGGTACAAAGGTCTTGAGAAGAGAGTGATTGAGATGCAGAGGATGAGAGATGAGTATCTTCAGCGACTCATTGATGATATTCGAATGAAGAAATTTGATTCCACTGGTTCAGTAGTGGAGAAATTCTTGAAGCTTCAAGAATCAGAACCTGACTTTTACTCTGATGATGTTATTAAAGGAATAGCAGTGCTAATGTTCAATGCCGGATCGGATACTTCACCTGTGACAATGGAATGGGCAATGTCGCTCTTACTGAACCATCCAGATAAGCTTGAGAAGCTCAGAGAAGAAATCAAATCTAGTGTTAAACACAAAGAGCTTATACAAGACTCAGATCTCTCGAGCTTACCTTATCTTCGATGTGTCATCTATGAGGCGCTTAGGCTGTATCCTGCAGCTCCACTCTTACTTCCTCACTACTCATCCAAGAGATTTAACTTAGGCAACTACGTGATCCCTGAAAAGACAATGTTGTTGGTGAATGCTTGGGCTGTTCATAGGGACGGTGAGCTTTGGGAAGAAGCGGATGTTTTCAAACCGGAGAGATTTGAAGGGTTTGTTGGCGATAGAGATGGTTTTAAGTTCTTGCCATTTGGAGTTGGGAGGCGGGCGTGTCCTGCAGCTGGACTTGGAATGAGGATAGTAGCACTTGCTGTTGGAGCATTGGTTCAGTGTTTTGAGTGGGAGAAGGTAGAAGAAGGAGACATAGACATGAGGCCTGTGTTTGGTGTGGCAATGGCTAAGGCTGAGCCGCTTGTCGCATTTCCTAAGCCATGGCCTGAAATGATTCCTATCTTGTCTCAGCTCTAGTGTCATCTGTGTTGGCCAAGAAAGTTAATTTAGAGGATGTTTTATGTATAGACATCAATAATAAGGAGGGTGAATGATCATAAATCACAAACGGTTACCTAAATAATGGAATCAAGATCTTTGTTTCTTTTTTGGCGCTAGACCTGAAAGAAGCAGAGAAGACCCAATATGGATTTTACGGTTCTAAATTGGCTTTATAGACCATGAAGGGGATCGTCTCACCTTCCACTAGATGGAGATAAATTGAGAAGATTCATTTGTTGAATGATCACTGTTGCTTCTACATTCATTTTCAATCTTATATGACCAAAAAAAAACAAAATAGTGATGCAACAAACAAAAACAGTAGTCCCACTCGGTGACCCAAATCTGAACTGGATCAGAAGCAAGCAAATTTGGATTGCAAAAGTTCGACGTTCAATAAACAATCTCTGATATCATACAACTACCAGCGGAGAAGCTATTTGGGAATGTAGTTTCTTTGTACAGGAGAAAGCAAAAGAAGAAGCCAAAAAATAGATTCATGCATCATCAATGATGGTAATTTTGTCCCTTGAGAATAGTCCATGCCCTAAAAACAGAAACCCATTAAAGCATATGAAAGTGTAATTGGAATACAGATACAGAAGCAACAATGATGTCACCTGTAAAGCTGTTCCATCAGTACCACAAGAGCTATCTGATGATTCAGGACCATGGATGAAAGTCTAATGGTCACATTAGCTCGCTTCCTCACTTCTCTTCCATGTCCATAAGCTCCACCGATACAAAATGATATCCTCGAAGCTCCCTAAAAACAGAGATTAATCTTTCCGTTTATAAATATAGTCTTGTCAATATGAGATTAGCTTCAAACCCAACAAGTCATTAGATACAATCAATTTGATTAGTTTCCAAGAAGACTACGGGTGATGTTTATAACAAAGAGAAGGTGGAGAAGGTATCTGTAGTAAGCTTACACTGTTTCCTGCATCACCTAGTAACTCAGCCATCTGCTCTGAGTCAATGTCACGGCCTCTCTCGTCAAGCACCACAACCTAAATCTCACAATCAGAGCCATCTAAAAGGATCAACCGCATTGACCAATAGCGGATGCTAAAGAGATTAATAATAGTACCCAATCATCAGCCCCAATAAGCTTCAACATAGCCACCTCTTCATCCTCAACCTGAGCTCTAACATCCCTGTAGATAAACACTATTGGTTTCTCTAGCTTTCAATTAATGGATCCAGCAATCAAATCACTGAGTTGGGTCAGTCAAATTAAGGACAACATACTGAGCATTTCGAGGATTGGAGCGAACCAATGAGTCTTCAAAGGAGCAATAAGGTTTAAGCTTGGTTTTGTATTCATCGACCAAGAGTCGAACACCTTCTGATCTCTTTTTCCCCACTGTTATTACACGTATAGGCAGAGCTCTCTGTGAACCAAAGTAGCAATTCCATCAAACCCAAAACTCCAAAATTCATTAAATTTCGGTAGAAGCTCGAACAGAGAAGGTTTCTAGTTACCACTGCTTGACCCGTGTATCTACATGTTCTTCCTGATAAAATTCACCAACCAAATGACCATATACATCATCTTCACTACTGCGTTCGAAATTCAACAAATAACGAAACCAATTTTTGAATTAGAAAAGAAACCTTTTTGCTGAGGAGTAGTAGGAGCAGATACATACGGCTGATTCAGGTGAGAAGTGGCCCTGAAAGAGATGGCCATTTTTGAGTTCTTCAAACTTCACGATGATTGCATTAACCGTTTGAATACTTTCGACTAATCCATATGAGATTGGAAAGCCTCCGGATGATATCGAGGGTCTAAGGCCCATCGCTTAAAAGAATAACGGATATGGGCCTAGCTAAGGTAATTCATTCATATATAGTTTTTCAAATAATTAAATAAATTTTTAATTAACCACAAAACTAATAAGACTATTTTTATTTTATTTATGTACTAATAAGAGCCTAAAGATAAATTACTACTGATTACAATTGTGTCCGAAGGAGGCATGAAAAGACAACGTTATACTTTGTTAATTATCAGATAATCATTTATTATTCCGGACAATGCATCCCCTCCCACCAGATCAATTATATAGTTTAATACTTTAATTAGTGATGTTCTTTTTTTCATCCAACACATTTATAAAACTTTATAATTCATATGGAACAAAAAAATGCGTGTTCTTTTGTATATATTCCCCAATCTCCATACCTTTAATTAGTACTAATTCCGTATTAAACAACTCTTGGCATCTCCACACTGATTTGCCCGTCCATGCATCTTTATCTCTAGCATTTAGCGTTAATATTAGTATTTGAATTAAAAAAAATCCACTTCTTCGCAGTGTCCGAATATTTATAAGATGAACAAGTATATCGGAAATAAACTAGTATATGTTAAAGAACATTACTGCAACTCTATTTCAGACAAATTGACAATAAATTTTTTTACATTGGTTAAAAAGCAAAGAGATAAAATCTAGGTACGTAAATCCTCTGATAAAGCACTAGATAGGCTTTAAAATAACCTTTATTTTTTTGGTCAACAAAAAAACCTTTAAATCATTCGAATCGTTAAACCAAAAAACTTTTGAAAACCCTATTTCCATCTTTATATAAATTGAAAGGGTATAAAGCAATCGGACATAAACACATACGGACCGTTTACTAGAAAGAAGTGATCATAATTTTGCTATAAAGAGTTTCTAAAAATTCTAAGAACTATCTTACCTATATATAATTAACAAAAAAACGAAAAACTATCTTATATATATTGAGTTTGTACGTTTCTTGAATGAGTCAAACACATACGATTCAGCTGCAGCACGCATATATGTAAAATGCCAAATTACCAATGATCAAATACGTACACAAGTACTTTGGCCAAACTCATGGTCGGCTTGCTGTATTAATTCCATTCCTGTAGAAATAAAACACTCGTTCCTTGAACGAAACGTTAACGAGAGTACATATTCCGTTTTACTACTTATGTAATCAGAATACGAATTTTTCTTTAATATATGATAACGATGTCTTTAATAATAAAATTAAAATGCATGCATGATTCGGGCAGTGACGTATTAAGCTCTCGGTATGCACTAATGAAATCAGAAATTGGCTGGCTAGAATAATATTTTTGGTGAAAAATAACCACGTCGACTAGCCTCGGATGACTAAATATTATTGTTAAATCGAAAAGTACTTTTTTTTTTGATGGGATTTAAATCGAAAAGTACTAGTAAAGTAGTAAGTATCAATAGATGGAGAATAGTCTCGTAGACATTAAATTAAATACGGGATTCTCTCAAATATGCTATTCGGAAATGAATTAGCCCCCACCATTAGGGCTCCTTTCCATGTTTTTTGTATGCTGATTTTTTTGCTAAAAATGTTGAGTAAAGTGGATCTAAAATTGTTAGAATTACCCTAATAGTAAGGTCTTGATACGGTATAATCGTCGGATACACCTCCATCATTCATGTGAGATACCAGTAAAACTATAAATTACTCGTAAGCTACTGAAGCATCTTTAGTATTTTCACATTCAATTGGAAACACGATAGACATTACTTAACCAAAAACAAAAAAACACGACAACATTAAAAACATTAACTTAGGTTTAAGAGTAAAGGGTATACACTGTGAAAATATATAAAAGAAAATAACAATTTTGTAAAGTTTAAATAGATGCATGCAATCAACCATTAGTAGATCGAGGAGATAAAAGAGCCCTAATATTAACAATTTTGTTTAAAGATTAGTAGATCGAGAAGAATTGAGGAATGGTATAAGCATGACCCACAATATCTAGATTCTCCATATTATTTTTATTCAAGTGTGTCGGCTTTCTATGTTCTCCCAATCCTCCATTAATTGTATTTAAAAATTTAGGTCACTGTCAAGAATATAAACCAAATAAATAAGTGATTCTTTAGAAATGATTTTAGCAAGGATATGTGTCCTACTTTTTATGCGTTTCGATTTTTCATCTATAATTCTTTACTTAACTTCCAAAATGTTATCACCGAAGTTGATCATCATCTTTTAATTTGTATAACTGATCTATCTAATATATTTATTTCAAGCAAATGATATTTCTTTGTTTTGTGAATCCACACGTTGTCTAAAAGAAACATATCAATTTTAAATCAAAAGAAAATTTAATTAACTTTGTAGAAATAAATACTCAATTAGAAAATTGGAGGTATTGTGCAACTGTTCCACTTCACGCTTGAAAAGGCGGCTGTGAAAAAATCTCTGATCTCATATATCCAAGAAAATGAGTTTTTTTTTTTTTTTTTAATGTTAAAAGAGATAATCACCTCCTCATCATGGCTATAAATACAGAGCCTACACACAAACTCTCTCATATATTCATAATTAAACACCAAAGCAATCGCTCAAGACCCATTACAATTCTATATTTCTCTCTCTATATACACATAACAAAAACTGATTTTGTGAGACCATGTCAGGCGTTTGGGTGTTCAACAACGGAGTGATACGTCTAGTGGAGAACCCAAACCAGTCCGGTGGAGTTTCCACTCAGACGCACGGCCGGAGAAATGTCTTGGTTTACTTGCCCACGGGTGAAGTAGTAGCTTCTTACTCGTCGCTTGAACAAATCCTAAGGAGTCTCGGGTGGGAAAGATACTTCAATGGAGACTCCGATCTCATCCAGTACCACAAACGCTCCTCCATCGACCTCATCTCCTTACCAAGAGACTTCTCCAAGTTCAACTCCGTTTATATGTATGACATCGTCGTCAAGAACCCTAATTCCTTCCATGTCCGCGATTTCAATTAAAATCCAGGGACTTAACTCCCGAGTCCCGACCAAGAGGTTTAGTTTGTGTTTGTGTTTGTTACCGGGAAATTCCAGACAGAAACTTACAATATCTATCGGAAACTGCAGTGTGAGTTCTGTAAAGGTCAAAGAGAAGATGGGTGCAGCTCTTTGAATTCGACAAACAAAGCGATGACTATTGGATTATCATCACTTAGTTAAATTGTGTTTATTTTGTTAATATATGTTTAACTGTTCTCCAAGTTTGTGGCATGTGCATGCGCCATGCTTCTTTATTTTTCATTTTTGTGAGGCTTGTATGGACAAGAGTAGTGTTGCAAAAGGTGGCACATTACTTAAGTGTTGTTAATTTTTTTTTTTTTTTTTTTGTATAGCTTTGTAATTGTGGTGAATGGTGATCGATGTAAGTTGTATTTCTTTTGGCTTTAAGCTATATTCTATTTACACCGTTGGTGAGGAGTTCCTTTTCGTTATATATGTAAGTGAAGTGAAATTTGTGTTGAGTCCAAAACTATTTAAGTGATAGTACTAGCGAAAATTATGCGATATAAAAAAACATTAACGTGATGTTTATATATATCGGAAGTGGAAATCAAACAATAAATATCCTCAGGTATATAATAACCATTTATTTTATGTAATGTAACGATCCAAAGACATGTTAATTGTTTTTCTTGTAACTACAGTAGTAATAGGAGCGTTTGATTTTGTCTTTTATATTTTTGTTTGGATCCTGAAAATATCAGAGGTTCTTGATGCAGCTCATATAGGCCCGTTAAAAGCCCAACTTAATTCTTAATTGTTGCTTACGCTTTTTGTATATTTCCATATTCTTACTCTATCCAACCGAAACCCGAATCCGAATCCAAACCCAGATCGGACTCTTTCTTGTCGGCATCAAACAGGCTACGAATTGCCTCAACGAGGCAGAGAAGAAGTCGGATTCGAAGGAACGTTTTTATTGATCAATTTCGCCATATTACTAGTTTCTGTAAGTTTGTGGATCAATATTCTTTTGTTAATGTTCGAGTTAGTGAATTTGGAATTGGATTGTTGTGATTCTCAACATTCATCGTCGTAAAGTGCTTCAGAAGATGTTTTAATTATCTCATTGCTTCTGATTAATTGTGGGTTTAAGTCAGAAACAAGTGTAGGAGCTTTGGCTTCTGAGTTTTATTATCTTAAGTTTTTGATTCATTAATGGTGACTATATAACTTTCTTAGCTGATGTGTTTGTACCGAATTTGAGACTTACTTATCTGAAACTTTTTTTTTTTTGGTTGGCCCTCTTGTGTGCAGAAACAAACGATGCCTCGTAAAGGATTATCCAATTTCGATGATTATGATGATGGTTTTGATGATGAGGACGATGCTTATGATTATGACTATGATTTAGATGAACACGGTGAAACATCTTCGCATTACCTTTCTTTTGGTGGTCAATGGTCTCTTTTTAACTTTGTTTTGATTTGTTTTCCTTTTTTTCCTGAACTGCAGAAGAAGAAGCTGCTGAACCCAAGAAAGAAATTGCTAAGCAAGGGCTTTGGCGATGTGCAATCTGTACATATGACAATGATGAGATTATGTTTGTGTGTGATATCTGCGGTGTTCTTCGTCATCCTGTGGCCGGAAATCAAAGTATCAATAAGAATACAGGTACTGTATCTGCTATCCTCCAATCTTCCTTTGCCTCTGTATAGGATACATGAATTACTTCATCCTGTCTGATATTTCTGCTATGCTTTGTTTTTTTGAGGTTACTTGATCAAGCTATTGGTTTATGTTTTAGAAAAAGTAGTGACTGTGGTTTTTATACTCGTGATGATTTTGCTATTCTAGGTGTTTAATTATAGAATAGATGTGTTTTATGCAGTTGAAGGCAGATGCAAAGAACCTGTGGTATCCAAATTGGCAAAGTCCCTTTTCGGATCAGTCCCATCTAATACACCGAAAACCGCTGTTCTTTGTCTGCTTGAAAACAAGAATCTTGTGATGGAACAGGGATCTCTGCCTGGAATTTCCCGTGGGAATATTCATGATCTCCACAAGGCTTTTAGTTCTAAAACTTCCTGCGTTAGTATAGGTTGTTGTTAACTTGCTGTAGTTTGATAGTGTTTTCTGTTATCCTGACAAGCTGTTTGTGTTGAAAGTCTATAGTTGGTTCTTTGCGTTTGTGGCATTGCAAATGCATTTTTCTGACATTTCCTTTTCAAATGTATAGAACCTTTCAAGTTTGATGCTCCATCACCAGATGATTTAGTCTCCAATGGACTAACATCCTCAAGAAGTGGTCCAAAAGGTATCAACATTTGGTTTTCGCTTTGGTTTGATGCTGTAATAATATTGTACGGATTAGATGTGTGAAACCTGTATACCATAATAATCTCTCTTCTAATTCAGTCCATCTTGTTGTTTCCTCGCATTGATACACATCCAAAGACCTAATCCTTCGAAAGTCTATTCACGTAGAAAAAAGGAAACACAAGCTCAAGTCCAAGTTTAACTAGGATTTGTAGTTATTTATGTGTAGCCTTATTGCAATAGAATTTCTCTTTCTGATTCATTTCCTTTTTTGGTTTTGGGTTATTTTTCATATTACTATGGTTTAAGCTCGTTTCTGAACTTCATCCAAGTTATTCTCTTTGAGCGTTTTTACTCTGTTCTGTTTTCTAATATTTAATATTGGTTTCTTAACTCTAAAGGCTCAGGTGATGCTAGCATGAGACAGAAGGAGAAGCAAGATAGCGCAGTAAAAATTCCTTTAAAGAAAGGAGGAGATAGTTCAGAAACAAGCTCCCGAGGTAGATATGATAAGCGTGATAATAGTATTTCAAAGGGCAATGCTGCTGGCATAAAATCGGGCAAAAGTTTGCCAAAAGAAAAAGCAGATATGTCTAATGAGACAAGTTCTTCCTCCAAATATAAGGAGACGTCAGAGAGTCTTACTGGTACTATGAACAAGATGTCTTTGACGGAGGAAACAGAAAAATCCAGCGATATTAAAATTATAAGACCAAGATCAAAATCTAAGCATAAGCCAGAGGAGTGGATGCTGCTTGATAAAGAACCAGATGCACTTAGCCAACTTAATCTTGCCATCGTGAGTTTCTCGAATTACTGGCGACAATCTATTGATTTTTTTGCCAGGCAGATTACTGATGGTTGCATTCTGATTGTAGGTGGGGCACGTTGATTCTGGTAAGTCAACACTTTCGGGTAGATTATTGCATCTGTTGGGAAGAATATCTCAGAAGCAAATGCACAAGTATGAGAAAGAAGCAAAGTTGCAGGTAACCTGTTCTTCTGTTTGGATGTTAGAGACTTGAATATTCAGAAGTCTGCTCTGTTTGCTTGACATTGTCTTTCTGACCCAATCAGGGAAAAGGCTCCTTTGCATATGCTTGGGCATTGGATGAGAGTGCTGAAGAGAGGGAACGAGGAATAACAATGACTGTGGCTGTTGCTTATTTCAATTCCAAAAGACATCATGTTGTTTTGCTCGACTCTCCTGGACACAA
Organism: Erysimum cheiranthoides; assembly: GCA_011420285.2. Classification (NCBI taxonomy): domain Eukaryota; kingdom Viridiplantae; phylum Streptophyta; class Magnoliopsida; order Brassicales; family Brassicaceae; genus Erysimum; species Erysimum cheiranthoides. The sequence goes on along the minus strand of CM022178.2, from coordinate 18,218,446 downwards.
AGATTTTGTTCCAAACATGATAGCAGGAGCAACACAAGCAGATGCCGCAATTCTTGTCATAGATGCTTCTGTCGGTGCTTTTGAAGCTGGTTTTGATAATTTGAAAGGCCAGACAAGGGAGCATGCGCGGGTTCTGAGAGGTTTTGGCGTGGAGCAAGTCATAGTTGCAGTCAACAAAATGGACATTGTTGGGTATTCGAAGGAAAGATTTGATTTGATTAAGCAGCATGTTGGATCTTTTTTGCAATCCTGTCGTTTTAAGGATTCGTCTCTGACATGGATTCCATTAAGTGCCATGGAAAACCAAAACTTGGTTGCAGCTCCCTCTGACAACCGCCTATCCTCGTGGTATGCTCCCATTTTTCCTTTCCTAATACCTGACCTTCCGTTTCTGGTACAAATAGCAGGTGATTTGCTTAGCATGCCCGAAATAGGCCATGAAATGGTTTAATTTTTGCTGGAATACAGGTATCAAGGTCCATGTTTATTGGATGCCGTTGACTCTGTCAAGTCTCCTGATAGAGATGTCTCAAAGCCTCTACTCATGCCTATATGTGACGCTGTAAGATCAACTTCACAAGGGCAGGTATCTGCATGTGGCAAACTTGAAGCTGGAGCTGTTCGGCCAGGATCCAAGGTACACAAGTTTCATGATGGGAAGTTTTCCTTCTCGTTTGGTTGCAATGATTGGTGATTCTTTATCTGTCTACCTGAATTAACCTTAGGAGACACTTTGCTGGTGGTTAAACCTAACTTCTATTCCCATATATGAGTCGCTCAACCTAAACCCATGATCAAATTTCTAACATCAAATGCCCCCCAATTACTCATTTGTGTACAATATCTGTTTAGGCGTTGGGAAGGTTTCACAATATCTGTTTGCATGATTGGTGATTCTTTAGCTTTTGATCGAAATACTTTCTTGCGGATGTGCCTCTAGTCTCTTGTTTAATAAAACAAATGAAACTGCATCAACTGATTTCTTACATTACTGTAAATTTCTGCTAGATAATGGTTATGCCATCAGGAGATCAAGGAACTGTGCGGTCTCTGGAGCGTGACTCTCAGGCTTGCACCATTGCAAGAGCTGGAGATAACGTAGCGATAGCTTTGCAAGGGATTGATGCAAATCAAGTAATGGCAGGAGATGTATTGTGCCATCCTGATTTCCCTGTATCAGTAGCAACTCATTTGGAATTGATGGTGCTTGTATTGGAAGGTGCCACACCGATCTTGCTAGGTTCTCAGGTAAAGAAACAAAAAGGCCTGTCTCTCTCTTGCTCAATTCTCTATAATCCGTCCCATGTTTTCTGATCATTTCCATTGAAAAATGAAATCATTGTAGTTGGAGTTCCATGTGCATCATGCTAAGGAAGCAGCAACAGTTGTGAAACTAGTGGCAATGCTTGATCCCAAAACAGGGCAGCCAACAAAGAAGTCTCCTCGTTGTCTAGTTGCTAAACAGAGTGCAATGCTTGAGGTTTAAAAATCTCTCTGACTTTTGCGTCAAATATTACTAAAAAAAAGAAAGAAAGAACTGATACCGATCTGACAATTTTTGGTTGTAACTGCAGGTTAGTCTTCAAAATCCAGTTTGTGTGGAGACATTTTCTGAAAGTAGAGCTCTTGGAAGAGTGTTCCTTAGATCATCGGGAAGAACTGTCGCTATGGGAAAAATTACTCGGATTATCCAAGACTCATAAAATCCTCCTTTGTGTTGTAACTTGTTCATTAGAAATTGACTTGTCCCAAGTTTTGTCTGCAATACATTATTAGGAATTATCCTAAAATAGATTATGCAAATTGTAGTGTGTAATTCATTTATCCAATTTTTTTCGCGTTAAATACAATAAATCTTTTTCTTAAAAGTCTTTTTATTTGACATTATATTATCTGCCTAAGGTTTAACTCGGTGCGAAAGAGAGGAGAGAGTAGTTGGTAGATAGGTCTAAACTCTAAACCAACTATTTCTCTGAAAAATCAGAAGTTAGACGACAAGTTATATATCAAACAATTTAACAATCCTCAAAATACACAATGTTTTGTTTTCTGCAATTTAATGCAAATAACTTGTGGCACTTCTAAAGTGAAACTACTATATATAGGATTTTGCCCTGCATTTTTTTCCTAATAATTCTATAGAGAGTGACATTTTAGTATTCCAGTAAGATATAACTCAGTGTAGCTAGAAGAGTAGTTTGTATAAACCAAAAAGAGTTTCAGGTTCAAATCAAAAGTTGAGCTTTCATACAGGTGGAGAAGGAAACTGTCACCTGATCTTATTTACCATTTGTACCCAATTGGATCAAAAAAAAGATATTGTTATATGTACAAAAGAAAAGAGAGAGAGAGAGAGAGCAAGATGATGTAGAGACAAGCACTTGGTGAAGAAAAAGCAATGTATCTGCATCATCTTGAAATCCTCCCACAAAGCTAAAGTTGCTGTTGGCATTATCACTAAACCGACTTCTCCTCTTCCGCAGAGGTTTTGCAGATTGGGCACCAATTCTTCATCCGCAGCCATTGTTGTGCACAGCTCGTATGGTACATATGTTGACATGGCATAGTCCCTACTCCATCTCCATCAACATATTCTTCCTGCATATTTCTAGAACATTTAACTCTTTTTCGTTTTCACTAAAACCCTTATACTACATTGTCCTATTTCAGCTCAGATACTAGACAAACCAGTTTGGGGTAAAAGTCGAGAGAAGATAGAGACCTGGCAAATACTGCACTTGATATCATCATCCTTAATCAGACAAATGGCACCGGTTTCATCTGTCTCGTGATAAATGCTTTGCTTGAGGCTTCTCGAGAGTGCTTCTTCACTTAGAGCTGTGCTCACTGTACCCATTTTATCCCCCAAAGCTAATAGTTCCTGCAAGATATGTATACATATGATTTTAGCTTTTGATAGACTTTTGACTGTTTAAGCTAAAATGGTGTCCTTCTTACATAAATTGATTAATAATATGTAAAATATTCATGACTGACCTCATATGACATGTTATCAATGTCAAGCCTCATATCTCTATGCTGATCATAGAATCTGAACATACCACTTGAGAATAGATTGGTCTCTAAAGAAGCTAGTTGCTGTGAGAAAAGAAGCAGAACAAAAAGTAGAAACATCAGAAAAACTCTAAGCTCGGACAAAATATGATCACATCAAAAGACCGAGCTGCTAAATACCTCATATGTAAGCTCTTCATCATTTTCAATCCTTTCCAGGGCCAACAATACCTGAAACATTTGCAAAATAGTATTGTGTTATCACGATTCACGACCACTCAGGAACATGTCAAAGCGTCTAATGACATCAGACAACATGGTGGCGGAAACTACCTCTGCAATTCCATTCATGTTGTAGTGACTCAAACCATCCCGGTTCACCAAAGAGCTTGAAGGATCAGCTTCCGAGGGGCTACCAGGCAGCATGCTATGTAAGCGTCCAGTACTACTGTTTGGCCTATTGTATCTATTTGATGGACTAAACGAAAGAGAAGGATTGGGATCGGTTGGTATTGCAGGATGCGGCATTTGTCGAGAAGTAGCAGAGGATGCAACAGCTCCAAGTTGCTCTGATCTACCAAAATAATCATATCTCCTACCACTACTTGAAACAACACTGTTGTCCCTAATGCTTGGCACTATTCGATTCCTTCTGTTATCAGAAACTGTGATGCCATTGCCATGAGAAGAATTTTGATTCCTGACCTTTGGCGCCAACACGCTAGTCTTATGGCCTTTGCTAGAGGAGCTGCTCTCTCCATCCGGTTTTTTCTTTTTAGTCACACTGATTTTTGTTGCCGAGCTTGAGTTACTTGGAAGAACATCTGACACCGAGTTGCACCTCAAGTTCCTCAATCTATTCCTGCTCAGACCGCCTCTTACAGTGTGCTCGGTGTTACCAGAAGATGAAGAAACAGAAAGACCCGTCAGGGTATCTCGGGTGCCCAATTCAGATTTTTGATTACTACTTCTACCTCTACTTGAGCTTCCTGCCTTTGTCGTTACAACTTCTCCAGAGACAGCGCTTTGAGAATGAACATTGGTTGTGCATCTTTTAGTCTTTTGGCGTGGAAGGGTGGGCTCCGCTGCAGCTGAATCATTATGAACAGTGCTTGTCTCTGAAGAATCCGTGTCTAAATTAGATGACGGCTGTCTCCTGGCAGTAACTTTGGCTGGCTTTCTTAAGTATCCAAATCCACCTGGAGTTCGAGATGAACTCCCAACAATTTCCTTTCCATTCGAGGAAGGGGAAATCGGAGGCCGATCAACTTTTGTATTGTTGTCCGTAGAGCCAATCCGGGTTCTCTTGGTGGAAGTTACCTTTGCACTACAGCCTATCCGGCTGCAGAAAGGAACATTCTTATCATCTTTCTTGTTCATATTCTCACGAAGAACAAGACCACTCGCTCTCCGAGGCACAACGAACCGGTCAACAGATCGTTTACCCGCACATCCATCCATGAATCAGAGACACCCTTTATCTGCAGATTCAAAACAAGTATCAATCCAGATGTCAAGTTAAAAGGTGCATCCAGCCTGAGCTACATCAAACAGTATATCCATCCACTAACACCAAACAAAAGAAATCTATAAATAATTAGCTTCAATAAAGTCATGGAAGCTTTAAGGATGGTCTTCCACCAAATTAAAAAGCAAGTCGTTGAAAGTTAAAAGCATCACGGAGAGAGAAATAACAGACAACCACATAAAAAAAAAAAAAAAAAGCTTACGGTAAGAACATGAGAGTGAATGCATAGATCATCCAGAGCAAAACAACTGGTGTTTATTACTTGATGGATCATAAACATGAAGCTACTAAAGGCTGATGATTCTGTGATCGTAGAGAGAGAGAGAGATGGAAGAAAAACAAGTTGAAGAAAACCAAAAGAGAGAAAAAAAGGAGGTGACTTTAATGGTCCCTATCCAAGAGGAAAGAAAGGGTCCGACTTCGAATTACACGGACTTTCCATAAGCAACAATGACCCTTTTCTCCGCGATTCCAGCTTCACCATGAAACATGGCCTCAAAAATCACTTTTTTTTTTTTTCAAAAATCTAAACAGAGAGGAGACAATTTTAAGAAACTTTGCCCTTCAAAAATTTCCGATCAGAAACTCCAAGTAACAGGAATCCAAACCTAACAACAGTGAAATTGAAAAAAACAAAACTACAAAATTGAAAAATACAATCCAAAGATAGAAACAGCAATAGAATACCTGCAAATATATATATGAACTTTTTTTATCTCGAGATCATCTTAGAGAGACCATGTCTCAGCTGGAGCGAGAGAGGAAAAAAATAAAATAAAAAACTTTCCGGCGTTACCTTTTTCCCTTTTCCGAGAGATTACTCTCCGCCGTCTGTGAATTAACAATAAACGTGGAGCGAGAGTAGAGAGATAGAGGAGGAGACGATATATTTTTATATATATCTTATGAAAAATAAATAAATAAATATTTGTGGGGTTTATAAAGTTTTTAATTAAACTTCGGAGAAGAAAAAGAAGTGGCGTAGCAAATGTGGAAAAGCGGTTAGAGAGATTAGGACCGTTGATTTCGGGTTTGGTTCAGTAGAAGCCAAAGATGGACGGCCAAGATGTACACTGACGTCGCTCAGTGGACGGAAGTATTAAAACGACACCGTTGTCGTTAGCGGCGTTACGTATTGTAGACGGAATGATATCGAATTAAATTTCTGTTTTTTTTTTTTTTGGTGAAATGAATGTATATTGGCGATTAGATTGAAAGTATAATGGATTAGTTAATTGTATAGATGAAAAGGACTTAGATTAATTAATTATTGAAATTGATGATGTCGAGAAAGGTGTATTAACAAACGTGTCGTCCTTTTTGGCGTAAATCAAGAGACTCCCTACTTCCTTGCATTATAAACGAAAATTTTCGATTTTTTGTTATGAGATAGGAGTTTATGAATACTACAGTGTATTTTCTTTACTACAAATATTTTAATGTGACAACTTATACCGATTAAACCAATAAACATTTCTAAGCTTAATTATACCAATAAGTTATAGCCGAAAGAAAAAAGATTGTTCAGATAATTTGTAAATGCACATTTCGCACATGCTACGAACCAACCCTAAATCCTAAGAACTCATGTATTTATGATTATTGCTACATGTTATGCGGTTAAATAAACCGGTTACCAAACAGTCCATAAGATGATATTTTTCTGTAGTTTTGTTTTTGTTTTTAAACCGGTTACCAAACAGTCCATAAGATGATATTATTCTCATGTATATATGATAGACCTTTAACAACAATTTTCTTTAAATTTCAAATTGCAAACCATAGATTTTCTTTTAATTTGAAAATGCTAAAACAGTAGTTAGATTTCGCAAATATATCAAACGTGGAATCCTTGGGTAGGGAATTCCCCAGGAGGCAAAGACTTAGAACAACACGTCGAAACTCTTATGCGGTTTTTATTAACCAAGAAAAGAACCCTTATGACTTATGATGGTCATATACAAAGCTTGCACTACAAAGGTTTTTTTATGTCTTTGTAAGCGTGGATACATAGACCACCATTCCTCCACTTAAGCTTTTTTTTCATTCCTTTATTTGGAACATTTTTCATTTTTCATTTTTCATTTATAATCCCTGTGTCATTTTTTCCCCCATTAAACAATCATGTTATCACAAAAGGGGTAGTTGATTATCTTCAAAATTCTTTGGAAAAAAATTCTTATGAATTCAGCACATTGTTTCGTGAAAGTTTCATCAATATACTGTATATATGTATCATGTAACTCTTATTGCTGGACCTTGTGAGTTTCAGATTTTTCGGATACGACCCAATCTCTGATCAATTCAAAGTACAGTATTGTGCATGTCAGGACTAATATTACACGTTAAACTGTATATTTGTAATTTTGTTTCCTTTTCGTGAGAAGAAAAAAAATTGCAATTAATTTTTAGCGACAAAAATAAATAATTTTACTTGTTACTTTCAGGTTGTTCAGTAACTTTTTTAAAGTAAAGTAGTAAACAGTGAAACATCCTTCTATTCTTCTGACCTATAAATAACCGAGCCTGAAAAAATCCTCTTTTGCGAGAAATTACAGAGAAAAAGGAGCGAAGAACAGAGAAGAAGAGAGACACTCTAATTTTCTCACGCTTTCCCGAGAAACCATTTCTCCAGTGGCTGATTTCGTTGTAAACGAGAGTTTCGATGAGTCGTGTAGGTCAGAAATCCATGGATTATCACGGAGAGTTGCGTTTAGGAGAGCTTAATGTCAGTCGAGTATCACCAGAGCAGGAATTTGAGTTTCCGAAGGATGAGTTTCGAACCTACCACATTTCTCCGGCTCGCGATTATGCACACAATTGCTTATTTCGCCGTTCAATGGAAGCTCCTATTATCGTCCAGGCAAGTTTCTTCTTTTTTTTGTTTAATAAAAATAAGCACACCAAAGGAATGATGAAATTACTCAACGAGGTGTTAATTTTCTTAAAAATACAAATTTGCAATTCTTGATTTCTTGTTTTGATTCTGTTAATACTCCTATAAAACGGCCACTCTACTTTCTAATTCTCTTTCGATCTCTCTTTCCCTCTCGCTCGCTCTCTCTCTCTCTCTCTCTCTCTCTCTCTCTCTCTCTCAAGTTCCCTCCAAGCAAGAACGCAAGAAGATGACTTCTCTATACGTCTGGGATCTTGATGTCACCGTTCAAGAGGCGGAGCTGACTCGATTCTTCCAACACGGCCTCGCAGCAGAGTCGCTTACCTCTGTTAAAATATACCGGGATGCAATGAATCGTTCATTGGGAAGAGCCAAGTTAACCTTCCGAGACCCTGAAGAAGGTGAGTATTGTTTTGAAGTTGACCCAATTAGAACCCAGTTAAGTTCACTTTCTTATTGTGGATTCTTCTTCGTACTTGTAGCTACGAAGTCAATGACGACGCTTTCCACATTACCATTAGGCGAGGATCGGCATAATCACTATGTCCTTGGATTCTTTTCCACCAAATTCGGTATATTTCTTGTTTATTTAATTCTTCGTTTGCTTTTACTTCTCGCATTCGTTTGTCTTTGACTTTTATTTACTGTTTCTTGGGACTAGATATACAATGAGGTGGGCCATAATGATTACTTTGGGAAATCTCAGCATCGCTGTATTTTTCTTGTTATTTGCTTCTCTCTCTTTCCTTTCTTTGGTTTCTGATTTTCTTTTTCCGTTTCTTGTGTCTTGGTCAGGTGGAAGAGGATCTCCAAAATCTCCACGTCAGTAATATGTCCCCAGCAACCACAGATGATGTTCTCAGAGAAGAGTTTAGTAGGTTCGGTCCAGTGATCGAGGCATATGTTGTCAAATCATCAGATGGCACATCTAAGGGTTATGGCTTTGTGAAGTTTGTAAGGCCAGAATATGGTTTGAATGCATTAGAGGCATTAAATGGTAGGATGGTGGATGGGAATATCTGGTGTGTCAACAAAAAGAAAGGCCATCATGCAAGAGAAGTGAGAGAAGCTATGGAGAAAGGGCTTGTGCTCTATATAAGCAATATACCCTACAATATGAATGAATCAGGATTACAAGGCCTTTTCAATGGATTTGGAGAAGTGAAAAGCTGTAGGATCAGGAGGGACCCGGAGGGTAAAAGCAAAGGTGATGCTTTTATGGAATTCTCCACCCAAGACTCGGTTGCTAGAGCCATCAATTATGCAAATGGCATCAAAGTTTGGGGTAGAACTCTATATTTGAGTGTAGCCACCTATAAAATGTGTATCTTTGACTTGAGCCAGTTTTTTATTTTGCTCTATATTTTTCAAAGAGTGTTTGACTTGAGCCGGTTGTTTTTTTACGCTCTATATTTTTCAAAGAGTGTTTGACTTGAGCCAGTTGTTTTTTTACGCTCTATATTTTTCAAAGAAAGTGTATTTTTGAGATTAACATTTTTTTTGATCATTACATAGATGAGTTGTCTTTTTCATTGATAGCAATTCAACCAGTGTCAGTTTTGGGTTTTCACAGTGGGACAAGATGGTAACTTGTGGAGAAAGATACAAGGCATACCTAATCATCTTCTTCCCGTCATGTGTAATCACACGTGTGGCCAAAGTGGTATATGCATTAATGGCTTTTTATACTTTAAAGCTTTCTCCAGAACACCAGGTTATGGTCATGATGGTATTACAACGCATGTGGTAAGTTTTGACCTCAACTCCGAAAAATTCAGTCTTGTTGAAACCAATTCTCATCTTTCATTGTTTTCAAAGCTCATCGACTTTCAAGGGACGTTAGGTTTTATTTCTCAAGTCAAAGACTGCGAAATTGAGTTTTCTTGCCTAATGGAAAACAATAAATGGTCGTCAAAGATATTTCACTTACCTTGGGCTCATGTATACAAAAGCCATTATTACGCAATGTCTAGCTCCGTGTTGGGCATTTACGACGGCGAAATTGTTTTCATATCGCCTGATAAAAAGCTACCAGGTTTTACTTGGCATCTTGACTTAGAGAAAAAGACTACTAGAAAAGTCGAATATCAGATTCCCTCCGACGGATCATATGGTTTATTCTTAGTTTATTATTTCGCTAACTACGTTGATACTACTGTGTCATTGTAATTTTGACACGTTTTTTCTTTCAGTTTTACTTTTATTCAACTTTTGATAATAATTTGAACATTATCAAAATCTATATTTTTCCTATTTTGAATTAAATTATTAGCTCTTTAATAATTTTCATTTTAATACTTTGACATGTATCGCAATATAATTGACATTATCTATACATTAATTAGTTTTTAATAACAAAATCAAACTAGTTGTCATTCTAAAAATTAAATTGAATAATTTAGAATTATGTAGATCTAATTATTATACTGCTAGTATATTTTATTTCTCTTAATTATGTAGCGTTTAAATACCTAATATATCACATAATTAATAATCTTTTTTTTTTGTCAACATTTGGGCCACAACTGGCCGGCCCATTAGTCTAATTTCTACAATTAAATTGTAGAGTCGGGGATTCGATCCCTGGTGTGATGGTGTCTGTCTTCTGTGGACTTACCATTTGCCACTAGACCAAGATCATTTCACCACGTATCTCATTTTTCATACTTTGTAGCGTTTAAATACCTAATATATCACATAATTAATAATCAACAACAAATAAATATATAGAACTGTTAGTTCTGTTCTTGAGAAACCAATCACAGCGTAATCTTTTAATTCAATGTGTAATTTTTGTTAAAACAAATAATAGAATTGTTAGTTATGGTTAAACTGAATAAGGAAGAATATATTTTGCATTTAACATGTTAAGCATTATATAGAATAACAATACTAGCTATTTATTTTTATAAGGAAACAAAAAAAAAAAATTTAGATATGTAAATTTAGACATGTTATGGTTAAACTAAATAAGGAAGAATATATTTTGCATTGAACATGTATAGCATTATATAGAATAACAATATTAGCTATTATTTTTATAAGGAAAAAAAAGATAATAAATAAATTTAGACATGTATGTACTTTTACTAAAAACTTTAAAAAGATAGACTAGCACAAACAAAAAGTCTACGGTTTTCCAAAACGGTCGAAATCGTTATAACTTATAAATTTGGGTATTATTTTGTTCAAATAAATAAATGGAGGATTCATGGTCTCCACCATCACCACCACCTAAGAAATGCGAGATTTAAGGTCCGTTTACAAAAACAGAGTTCCAAAAATAAAATAGAAAACCCTAATTTTCAACCACAAATCTTGGGAGATTACGTTCCTTGATATACACGCCTCTTCTCCTTGGTTCAAAAGCAAAATTATTCATCTCCTTTTATCTCAAGGTATTGATCTTCTTCTTGTAGTAATTCACGTCTGAATGATATTCTTAACTCTTAAGGCTGGCTACTTATTTGATAGTTTTCTGAAATATTGCATTTTAAAGTCTAATTGAGCGTTGTTAATTCGGTAGCGTCTCAGGTCGTTATATTTGATTTCTGAATAATGGCAACGACGTCTAGTACAACGAAAACGAAACCGGACAACCAAAACCTCACCAGATCAAGATCACTGGGCAGAAAGCCAAAGCCGGTCTCAACATCAGAACCTGAAGCGAACGCAGATGGATCTGATCGGAAAACAATTGAGAAGCCTTTGCCCAATTATCTGAAACCAACAATCAGCTCGAGACCTGACCCTGTCAAGTTCTTGAGGAAGAACAGCGCTGTCGAAGACAATCAGAAACTTCTTCGTAGACGATCCTTTGATCGTCCTCCTTCATCTTTGACTTCTCCATCAACTTCATCATCCCAGAAATCTCTCAATACCTCTCCTGCACGCCCACGGGACAGACCCGTGGTTCCAAGAGAGAAGCCTGTTATTGGTCTGCGTTCTACATCTTTCCATGGAAGCAGCAGAGGCGGTCTCAGAGGAAGCAGTACAGTGAAATCGCCTCCTGTGGCTTCAAGAGGATCTCCTGGGGTAAAGAAGAGCGGTCTAAGCGGTAGCAGTTCTTCCAAGTGCAAAAAGGAAGGTTCTGAGAATGTTCCCAAGAAATCTTTGGGTAAAGAGATTACCCTGGAATCTTCTCCTCTTGCACTTGCTCACGAGGACGAAGAGGAGATTGTCAAGGTTGAGACCGATGTACACATTTCTGACCACAAAGAGGAAGATAAAGATCAGGTTGCACAACCCGATAAATCCGGTGAAGAGAAGGAGACCAGTCCAGTGGCTGCCTCCATAGAGGAAGAAAAAGGAGAACTGGTCAATGAGGATAGAACCGAAGAACAAATAGAGGAACTGAAAGAACCAGAGAACACCGAAGAACTCAATGGTGAAGTTGAGGAAGAAATTAAAAAGAAAGGTGATGATGAGGAGAATAGCGAGACAGTTGCTACTACTACAGATATGAAAGAAGCTGTGAATGTCGAAGAAAGTAAGGAAGAGGAACAGGAAGAAGAGGAGAGCGAAAGCAGCAAAGCGAAAGAAGAAACAACAGAAACAAAGGCCCAAGTAGAAGAATTACCAGAGGAAGGAACAAAGAAGGAAGTGGTGCAAGGGAAGAAAGAATCTCCAACAGCCTACAACGATGTAATAGCAAGTAAAATGCAAGAGAACTCGAAGAAGAACAAGGTCTTGGCTCTTGCTGGAGCCTTTCAAACTGTTATTGACTATGAAACTGCTGCCTCTAAGTGATATAAATCTGCATTATATTGCATGCAGACATAGCAAACTGCGTCTTATTAGCTTTCCCTATGTCAGTGCTTTTATTCTTTCTTGTTTCGCATAGCATCAAATGATGGAAAAATGAACTATATGGTTTTGCCTGTAAACATAAACTAGTCATCTGCTTCTTTTTTTTTCTTTACCCAAGAAGACTTCTGTCTGCAAAAACGTGACAATCTAACAATTTGAAAGATCTAACTTAGAAGCGATATTATATTACTTACATCCACTAAAGCAGCTTTTGTTCTGGTTCAAATAGCCGATACAATTGTGCTCTTGTAAAAGCTCCTATTGCCTTTGTGCTATAACCGCTCCCACTCAGATTTCCGCAATGAACAACTATAACCATCTTAAGTTTCTTTTCCAATATCAGATCAACCACACGACCAATTGATGTTGTTGCACTCACACATGTGGGCGGGCTTCTCATCATTGAGATCAATGGAGCATCAAGCTACAAGAAAATAATTAAGGGAATGCACAAAATCTATCAATTCATCCTTCTTCTTTTATGTCAACAAGTGCTGAAGCGGAACAAGATTTTGTTTAACTCACATTGTTGCAATCCTCCCGATGCAAAAGGCCTATGCAGCTTCCCCAGTCGTCTACAATTGGTACAACTTGCTCCTTGAAAAACCGCATGACCACATTCTTCAACTGCAGAGTGCCTAGCAGTGGCCGAGCGGCCTCAAATCGAATCATAATACTTTCTATTGGTTCACTTGGTATCACCTGTGTCAATAGATTGTTGTTAATTACCAAAATTACATCAGTACTAGATTAAAAATTGAGGCAAGCACAGCAAACCACCAAAGCTCACATTCTTCGATCATTTTCATGAATAGAGAGAGTGTGGGAAATAGTTAATCTATACCTTACTAAGTAGATGTGGACGCAATATAGACTCAGAAAACCCCAACAGTGCTTCTAGGCGAACAGCAGCCTGCGGTTGAACAAAAACCACCCAACTTAAGGTTTCATCGGACATAGCCGCTTAGTGAATACATGCATGTCTACCAAAACAAATATCTAATATCTGCAAATAACTTTTCACTGTCATACCATGCCTCCACTAGTCGTCCAAGGTATTGCCTTCCACCTTCTAACGATACTTGAGAGAATCCCTAGGGCCTCGTCGAGCTGAAAAATAACCCAGACAATTAGTTAGCAGGTATCATCAGAAAAGATAGACACCATATAAAGGATAAAACAAAGACTTTCCACTCACTAGAAGGCCCAAAACCAGAGGGCAGAGAGTTGATCTAATTCTTTAATACCTGGCCAGCATTGAGAGCTGCTTCCATCAGAAGATTATCAGCTTCTTGTTGAACAGCCTTGGAGATTGTTCCTGAAGAATCTGTCCATAAGCGAAGATACAGATTTCTAACCATTTCATAATCCCCTTGGACAGCAAAAGCACGCATCATAGACAGGTACAAGTGAGGTTTTGGTCGCAAGACTTCATTAGCTCCACTTCTCTTCAATATCTCACCAAATACACAAAGGGCACCTGTGAACACACTCAACAAATACCCTAAGGAATTACTCCAAGCCCATCTATGTCCGGGTTGCTGAAAGCAGCAATTCATAGTAACATACCGCTTGTTGAACCACACTTTAGCATAGCATCAACTACTGCTGTAAATGCAGTTCGGTCAATGAACACGTTATCACACAATTTCATTTCCAAATATATTTCCTGCAGTGATAACAGATCCTTCGCATCCCCAAATCCCTAAGAAGTAGAAAAACATTATAAGAAGCAGAAATTGATCAAGTATATAGCAGAAAAAACAAAGAGTACTAGTCCATCTTCCAGCATAAAGATTAGATGTGTAAATAGATCCACAGATCACTGGCTCACCTTCACCAAAGTGGTGTATGTTACAACATCTGGCTGAAGAAAATCGTCGTAATATTCATTTGCTTTCTCCTGAATTGTATTCAAAACCAAGACATCAGAATTAACATGAGCCAAGCTCTACCCCAGTACTACTCTGAGTAACACTTGGAGTGTAAAACTGGCCTCTTAAATACACATGTGTGACCTTCATATCCTTGAAAAACTTCATAGCCACATCCAAATCGCCACACTTGATGCATGCATGGATCAAAGTATTGTAGGTCAACCTATCAGGCTCCAATCTAAGGCGTAACATTTCATCCAGCAAACTTATTGCAGCTTGCGGAGACTCTGAGTTGACATAGCCCTGAAATGTATAACAAGAAAATACTATGCAAGAAGACATATACCATGATGATGCTTCTCTGAGTGTAAATGCAACAGTGCGTAAAGAATTACCTTCATCAACAAGTTATAGATGAGAACTGACGGGGTGCCATGGTCTAGAAGCAAAATATCATATCGTGCAAGCAGACCATTGGCACGACGTAAATCTCCTGCACTAGAGCAATATCAAGTGTTTTTTGCATCAGCTTCAGGCCATGATATTTCCATTTCACTAACACCATGATTACATAATCAAGATTAGCTAACAGCCTATTGAGCAAGAGAAACTTTAACAGCTTAAGAATCTTACCAGCATTGATCAGAGCGTCAAGCAGACCATAGATAAGAGATGATGACAATTTCGGATTGCCAGCAGCAGTTCCATGCTCTATAGACTCTAGCATTTGGAACGCCTCGTCAATCATCCGAGCCTTCCCCAATCCCTTAAACAAAACAAACGATTCGAAATCAAATTCAGGTGTTGTGTTGTTCTTCTCACACGATGACACAAAATCAAAATTCAAAATTAGATAAAAGACACAAACAACCAAACTCACCTTCAAGATAGTGGCGTAACTAATAGAGTCGACCCCAATCCCTCCAGGTTCTGCCATCTCATGAAACATCTTGAGAGCCAAATCGATGTTTCCACAGTGAACGCAAGCTTCGAGAACGGAGTTCATAACGATTGTGTTAAGCCTCCCATACCGTTTCTTAGCTGCTTCTACCTCCTCTACGATCTGACCAAGCTGACGACGGCGCGTGAGGAGAACAATGCGAGAGGTGAGAGGCTTGAGATTGATACGCCTGGAGTAAGGAGTAGCTCGGCGAGGATAACACCGTCGTGTAGGAACAAAGGAGGACGAGGGAAGGAGAAGGAGAGGAGTGACAAGAGTAGAAATAGCTGAAATCCGATACATCTTGGAGGAGAACGGAAGCTACCCATCCGCCATTGATGGGCTTCAGCTTCACAGCTTTACCTTGAAATAGATAACGTCAGAGAATCTGAAATCGCAATAACAATCAGTCAGTTAATTCACACATTGGCGGGTCGAACAAATAGTAGATTGTGGCAAATTTGGTCCTTGGGCTTTGAAATTAAAGCCCAATATGCTTATATTATTTATTCAACGCTGACGTGAGTTTTTGAGTGGGGGTATTTTGACTTTTCGATCCCCTAATCCAAAATTGCTTCCAGATTAAGCTATATTTCTCTAGAACTCCTAAATTTCGACACTGCAACTTTTTTTTTACGCGGAAACAAATATCCTAAATTCCATGGAGTCTCATCCTTATAAATATCATCGAAACTGCAACCCTTTAGACGCGGAAACGAAGAAGATTCCAAACTTTTTAACTTTGACAAGAAGAAAAAGAAAAGAGCAAAAAGAAGAACAAGGATGTGTTTGGTGTTCGTGTGTGATCAGGACGAGAGGGTGATCGGAAGGTACGCAGCTCCTGGAGCGTGTCCGTACTGCGGCGGAGCGGTTCAAATGGTTGACGTTGAAAGCCAGTGGAGATTCTGCTTCGTCCCTCTCTATAATAAATCAAAACGTCGCCATCTCTGTTCCACTTGCGGTAAACGCCTAATCGTCCATGGCTGAAACAAAACTCGCACCTGCGAGATATCATTTCTACATGTATATATCTAAAATTTCTGACTTGCTTTGTGTATCGTGTTTGTAAGCGTTTGTAAGAAAACCAAAAATACATATAATCTCTTTTATGATTAATTACTCTCTTAAGTGTGTGAATCAAGAATATTACAATTCAGTTGATGATGAAAGAAATGAGATTTTTTAAAATAGAAATTTGGGATTTCAGAGAACAAGAATGGTCACTTGCAAAGCTTGAGCTTCTTAAAGAAAGAAGAGACTTGAGATTTGGGGTAAGGCTTTGTGGCGATACACGTCGGAATATTCTCCGGTTGCTCCGTCCATAGCTTATGAGAGATTCCTCCTGATTTCAGCTTCTCTGACAAATTCATAATCTGCGTTTCCCCTTTAACCTCCAGAGTCACCTAATTCCCGAATCAACAAACACGTTTAGTAATCCACCATCGATTTCGTCCCGGGAATTAGAAAATTAGGGTTTGGCGGAGTAACCTTATGCATAGAATCAATGTGCTGCGGATCACAGTACTGAAGCGTGACGGGATCGTCTTTGAAAGACCAGATCGCAGCCACTGACGCGTGACATCCCTGCGTTACCACGCTTCCGAGTGGCCACGAATCGATTAGATCTCTTCGAAGCACCACGTACTGCACCACGACGTCGTCTGGTTTCTCCGCCGAGTTCTCGTCATTGCGGGAGGAAGCATCGACGACGGCGCCGATTTCTCCAGTCTGTTGGCTCATTGAAGAAGCAGCCGTTGTGATCCACCGGAGATGAGAAAACCGGATCGTGGAATGATAAAACCTAATTCGTGGCGCCGGAGCAGAGAGTCGGCGAGTAACGAACGGTAGTCGAAACGCTGCGGAGGTGACGGCGCTCGCCATATGAAAGGAAGTTCGCACATGGACTTTGCTATTGGATAAGACTTTTCTTAATGGGCTTTTAGAAGACCCAACTAAACGACAATCACAAAATTTAATTTGTTAATATTTGGAAGTCTGGTTTTGACTTTAGACCGGAGCAACACAATGCTTTATCACTTAAACGGCATAACCAAACCGGTTATTTCGTTCGCTCGAAATCCAAACGGAATAAATTGCTTCTTATTTTCCTGATATTAAATTTCTCTCGCTCTTTTCGCGGTTGAGATTTTATGATCTCTCCAAGCGAAATCAAACATTCCGACGTCCGTACAGTATCCGCCGCAGCTTAAACCGTCTTTCGCCGCCAATCTGACCTGTTATCTTCTCTACTCGCCGGCGTCGTTGAGTAATTATTATTTTATTTTTTTGGTTTTAGAGTTTATTATTATTCGTTTCATGTTTGGGGCTGCTGCGCCAAATTAGCTGTAAATCCCTGAAACAAGCTCTTCTGATAAGTATGATAGGGTTTCTAATTCAGTCTCGTTTCTGTTTAGTTTCGTTTCCGTGTGCTATATCTGAGCTGCAATCGTAATTTCGCCGCCGGTATGATTTCTTGAGTATAACTCTTGTTGATTTGGTCCAGTCGCTTTAGGGTTTTGCTTCTCACTCGTTTTTTTTTTTGGTTGTTCCAATTTGTTTGAATCATAGAATTTAACAATTCTTTCAGATTTGGGGCTCTTTTTTTTTAACTTCGTTTTTACTTTTTATGTGGTGTTGGATGGTTTGTTATAGCTCTGATGAGCTTCTCTTTCTAATTGATTCTCCGCTTGCAAATTTTTGGAATATGTTAAATTTCGTAGGAAAATTACTTGAATAAACCAACTGATTTAGATGTGATGTATGAAAATTGAAAAATTTGGTGTACAGGTTGATGATCAACTTCTCTGCTTTTTGGCAGGAGCTTGGTCTACAGGGACCTCTTTAGAAGCAAATATGGGAGAAATGGTAAATTTAGACACCTGTTACAGTTTTTTGTTTTTCCCCAATTGTTTCCTTGAAAAGGCAGATTCCGCAACATTTGCTTTTGCTGCAAATAGGTTGTTTCGTTGGGTGAAGATATCCGACTGGATACAACACGAGCAAGATGTGAGTAACAGCTTTTCTTATGGTTCAGATTTTTTTTTTTGGATTAAAATTTTTGGTAATGATTGGTCCAGTACTCATGTTCTTCGCGAAAGTTAATTTATATGCTCTTTTCCTAGTCTCAAATCTTCTCAAGAGGCATCAAGAATTGTCAGACCGTCTTACTAGGTAGGAAATACGCTTCTGAGTTATATAGTTCACTGCTCAATCTTTTTAACGTTAACTTTGTATTTGGTAATTATTCATTCTAGGGATTCTGATAAGACAATATTTGATCGCTTAAACAAAGAATTTGAAGCTGCACGGACATCCCAAAGTCAAGGTGGGTGTGGATAGCTTAATCGCAGTAGTGTTCATTAGCATTATTCAAACGCTGTGTTTGTACTATCTGCGTGGCTGTTTTTTGCTTCATAAGTATTCGTCTGTTTATCGATCTTAATGAAATGCTGTAATCCCTCCTCTTCTCTGCAGAAATCTGCTTAGATGGGGAAGAGTGGAATGATGGTTTGTTGGCTACACTAAGGGAACGGGTATGGAGTCCATCATTGTGTACTTTAAAAAGAGGTGTTTTTTGCTTTGGTATCTTGTTGAGGGCTTAGTAGAAACTTGAATAAGGGCAGATCTAGATAAAACATGTTGTTCTGATAAAAAGAGTTATCTTTTCTTCGTGTTATGAAATTTTTTGTGTCATCTTCTTCTTTTCATCTGTTGATTTTGTTGATTTTTTTTTTGAACTTGACCATGAAAGCATGAACTGTGTCTGTGTAGGTGCATATGGAAGCTGACAGAAAGGCAGATAACGGTAATGCCGGTTTTGCTCTAGTTTGTCATCCTGAAGAACGAGTTACGTACAGAGTTGGAAATAAGGTTACTTCTAAGGTCTTAATTTCTTATAATTATTCTGTAGAGAAATTGATTTTTCTTTTCTGTACCCAAGGTCTGTTGGCGCAAGCCTTACCCAAATCTAGATAGCACAGATGTTACCATGATTCTTTCAGGAAAACTCCAGTCACTAAATGTTTACTAGAAAAAAAACGTCGTAAAACCATATGACAGCAGAAAGCTCTGAATAGTCCAAGGAAACCTGTAATTTTGCTCATTCGTCTTGGCCAGATGCAATGTTTGCCTAAATGATATATCCAATCAGACTATTAATAGTTGTATATCTTTGTTGAGGAATGTTGATTGTTTTGTCTTTCCCCAAATTTCTGTAGTTGCTACTATAATCATTCCTGCTTTCAAAGTTTTTGACTGACACCGGCTAGTCTTAAGTTTGGAATGACCTCTCACTTTAAATTGGTACCAAGTCATTGTTAGCCATATATTTGATGTTTCTATTAAACAGGTGATCTGTTGCCTAGAGGGAGCAAGAATTGGAATACAGTATGAAACATCTATTGCAGGTATTCTATTTTGTCATAAGTTCCACATGTTTCAGTTTACCAAAAATTAATGGCAGTTATCAAGTATACCAAAACATAACAATTTTATCTTTGGAGGTTTCTTACCTCTTGGGATGTCACTGAAAGAGAGCTAGGTGTTTATCTTCTTATTTTTATGTAAAAGGGAGACATTAGGACTTTACCTGACCTCTCCCCTCCCTGTATGATGAATTAATCCTTTTTATATAGGAGAAACTTACGAGGTTTACCACTGCGTGCTTGAGAGCAAATCGTTTTTGGAGAAGATGACTGTACTTGAGCACACAATTCCTTTCTTTTTGCCAGTACGTGACATGGAAAATGATCTTCTTTGTTCGAATGCTAAGGTAGGCATGGTTGATGAATCCATTACCAAGATTCAACTTGCTTTGACATTGTTGTACCTGATGTACACTTCATCCTTTTACTTCTTTGTTTCTTAATTTTTGTTTGTTTTATAATTTTTGTGTTGATGCCAGAAATTTATCGATAACGTTGGGGATCTCCTGCAAGCATATGTGGAGAGGAAGGAACAGGTGTGTCAACAATCTAGATCATGAGTAGTTGATCAAACTTAGATTGTGCTTGTCGGATTGGCCTTTAACATTATTCTTTTGGGTCATGACTTTTTAAATTGTTAACCTGTTTGTTTCTTAGTAAAAATGCATCAAAATAATCTCTAGATAGAAATGAAAATGGTACTAAAATCATGTGACCTGTTAACTTGAAGTAAGAGAAATTCAGCAGTAGTGTATCATCAACCTTGTTAGATTGGAATATGAAATGAGTTTTGGATGGATTTATTATAGAATTAAAATGAAAAACTGGGCCAGATAATCTGGTGTGGTTATGCTGGGTGTGTTGTTACAACCACTGTCGGTTTGAAATATGCACTGAAATTGTTAGGAAATTCGTAAATTTCACAAGGTAACCAGGAGGCTTCTGCTGATTGTATTGTAGGTCCGGCTTATCAAGGAGCTCTATGGAAATCAGATCAGGGAGCTTTATCACAGTCTTCCTTACCACATGATTGAATTTGCCATAGACGATTGTGACTGGTTAGCAATTTCATGGATCCATATGATTCTGTTCGTATAGCTTTTTAAAAAATCAAATATGTTTTGCATTGAAGCAAGCTGATGGTGAGCCTGAGATATGGAGATCTTCTGAGTGAGCTGCCGACAAAAGTGAGAGTTCTAGTTTGGCCAATGCATCATCAGTCGAAGAAACAGTGTACAAGCCCTGGAAGTCAAGCAATCCCTGTGCGTTTATCTTTTGCCGAGGATGCTTTTCGGATCCAATCACTACCTGAAGGTATTTCTATTTTATATCGATCTCTTTGAGTGATGTTTTTACCGTTTATTTAATTCTTTTGTTCATTGCAGCATACGCAGACATTATCATAAACATGCCTCGAGAAATTGAGCTTATATTTCAGTAGAGGAGTCCGAGCTAAAAGCTGAAGCTGTGTCTAAACTTTCTATCTTTATTGCTGCTTGGTTGTATGATGTTTGATTTTGATCCTTCTTCCAAACTGTTAAAAATAGTTTGTGCTGCTTCGTCGATTACTAATTGGAAATGTTTATGCTCGAATTAGTTACTTCCATATTACTGATTGTTGGAGATCTTCAGGAAAGAGTATTTGTAATTTTTGTTCTTCATGGTATACTATGTTTCATTCATATTTTTCATGAATTTACGCATTTGAAAGTCAAAAGTGGTTGTAAGAAAAACTAAACTTATCTACAATCGGTTGTACATAAAATGTCTCTAACCTAGTTGTTAAATATACATTTCTTTTGTTGGTCTACCATTAGCTATAAAAAAAGTAAAAGTATGTTACATATGAAATTACGGTGATGGTAAGGAATCCCGGAGTTGTGTTACCCACTTTGAATTACCTTTTCACAAAACCATCCATGCAAAAACTGTAGAGTCACCACTTATTTGTTTGTTGTTCCCCCATCAATATTCATATCACAATTTAAGAGATTATGTTCCTACAATATATAATATTGAAATATAACAGAAAGTTCTTGATAGATGAAAAATATTTTCATTGTTTCAATTATTTTTAACTTTACAAAATAACTAAATTGGGTTTTGTAATTTGGCAAACTATTTTGTATTTTCAGTGAGATTTTCTCAATAAATCTTACTAAGATATTGAATATACTATATATATAATCAAATCAATGACAGAAACAAACATCAACTCGATTCTTCTCTAGATTATCAAAGTCAGGATCATTTTTCAGATGTACATAAGAGTGTACACTTATTTTATACAACCAAAAAAACCAGTATATTACATATTTACTTTAGATCTATCTTCCTGAGTGTTTTATCATTGGAACCTATGATTAAGACACTGAAAAGCTCCTTGTCAGAAAAATAAAAATGTAAAAGAACTCTGACATGGGCCCTACTAAGAATACATGCATTATCGAATTTTATTTAAAACTTTTCTAATAATGGAACCAAAAGTAAGAAATAATAGGGAGTAATTAATGGACTTATAGTAAAATAGTAATTTAATATGAAACTATTGAAATACCGGAATTTTTGGTCTAGCCACTGATGGAACCTATCATACACCTTAATTTTAATGTGTCATCGTATGCTGATATATCTTATCATCCATCTTTATTTTTTTTTTGGGAAAACTAAAACAAAACATATTTTGCATAAGAGATTCACGGATGACATTTCCACTCGGATATTATTTTTAACTTAACTAAATGGTATTATTGAGAGTACAAATAAATATATTCCCACTCGTTCAAAACAAGAATCTATATGCCTCCCAACAATCGACTACAGTTTTTATAAAATAAAATGTAAACAATTGACTTCAATTAATCGACAGCTAATTCACAAGTATATATAGATCATATGCAAACGATATTACAACAGTTTCTCATTGAAATTAAGACTTAAAAAAAACATTTACCCACGTTAATCTAGATGGATTTGTCCAAAGAGATAAAGTTTTCGTGAGATCGTAAATCTTTAATATCCCAAATATTTACCAGTGCAATTCCTTTAGTATTTTTACATCTAAAGTGGTCGCTAATGTCAAATCCAGCTTTGCACACAACACACATAATATAAAAAGGTAATAATTAGGAAGAAAGCTGAAAAGTATGGTCCTGCTTTAATCGAGACTTAAATAAGTAAAATTAATAAAGAAATCCGCTATTTAAGGATTGGTGTCCCCATCCAATTAATATCTCCACATTCTCGTCTTTTCGTCCAACTCCTAAAATAACATATCCTATTCCTTCAATCACCGTCCATTTTTGGCGCGAGAGCAAAACAGAACACACAAACAGAAGAAACATGTTTGAATATCGCCAGACCCACGTGTTGGTCAACCATTATTCCACGTGGCAGTCGAGAATGACGTGACACATGTGACTCTCACATCGCAACTACGGACCGGACAAAAGGCCTCCGAGCGCCGTTCAGATCGGGGACTAGGCATCCAAATGGCTTAGCTGTTTTCTTCATTTTTTTAAATTTAAAGACTCTTTAATTTATTAATTTTGATTATTGTGTACTACTACTTGCTAATTCTTTACTATAAAATTTATTATATACAAATGGGTTTGATTTCGACAACTAATTTTGTGCCAATATAACAGTTGTTGTCCGCTCCATTGAATTGTGAGGATTGGGTATTGTTAATAATTTCCTCTTCTTCATTTTTTTTTCTTTTTCCTTTTGTGCGCAACATTCAAATTATTGATCATACTTTCCAACTGAAATTGAACCGTAGGATATAGTTTAAGATTTGGCTGATTAATACATATATTATATTTCCTATACATTTTGGTGCATGTGCTTTGATATTCATAAAACATGAATGTCCCGACCTATTCGAATATTTGTGTACTTCCGTCAAACATTGACATTCTATAGACTATATAGAACCACATGATTATAATCTTTAATTTTTTTGGAAAGAGTAAATAAATCATTCACTCTTTACTTATTGACAACAAGAAAAGATAATAATTTTGTTCGTTATTTTCATTATGGGATCATCAATATCATTAATCATCCGTCATATTTTCTAAAACCGCAACAATATACAAAACTTCACTTGTCATACCAAAATACATATATAACGATCGTCATGGTATATGATCCGATACAATATATAAATCAATATCTATCATTTTACGAATTGGACATTTTTGATATATATAATTCAACTCTAAATTAAAAAAAAAAAAAAAAAAAAAAAACTCTAAATTCACGAGGTGTATGGAATTGCTCTGTTTGGAAAATCTTAAAACTAACTAATTAGTTGGCTGACAAATTGCAGTCAGTGGAGAAACCAGTCTAATTATTTAGTAGACTCAATTGTATGAATCGACGAATTTACTGATTTAAGTGGCTAAATCATGAATTAATAATGATGAGCATAGCTGTTTTAACAATTCATGATCGTTATTGACGCCACTTCTTGTTATGGTATGGAAGTGATGATAATTAAAAAGAAAAAGAAAAGTGTCATCCATAAATCCCTCGGAGCGTGACGTAAACGCGCCGCCTTGTAGCTCCGTCGTCAACTCTGTGAGGTGTAAAATACGTTAGAAAAGCAGAGGAAAGTGGGAAAGAAGAGAAGCAGAGCTGTGAATTGTGAGACAGATCAAAACGTGTCAAATTCTGTGTCATTCGATAAGTCGGATTCGGTCTCAGAAAGAAAACAAACGTGCAGAGAGAAAGAGAGAGAGAGAGAGAGAGTCGCCATTAAAATAGTGGAAGTGAGAGATGATGAATATAATATACATTGACCTCTCTGTCTATTGAGGAAGCACATGCTCTCATCTCTCAGCTCTCTCTTCTTCCTCTTCTCCGTAAAATCAAAATTCCCTTTTTTATTTTTATTTTTGCTCCTATCTTTCACAATTCACATGCCCTTCTTCTCTCTCTCTTCTATTGGTTATTCTCTTCCCAATGCTCGTTTGAAGTTTATTTACTCTACTCCCGACGACGACGACTCCTCTTCAGATCTACTCACTCCTTCTTTTTCATCTTCTTCTTCTTCTTCTTCCGGTGACCGGAGCTGGACAAGGTAAAAAAGCTTCTGATCTAAACCCCTTCCTTGTTTCTTCTCTCTCTGTTTTGTCTTTCTTTTTCCATATTCTTCTGTTTCCTACTTTGACTCGAGAGATTTTATGATCCCAATTTATTTAATTTTCTCAATGCGAGATTATCGTTTGTTAATATATGATCCAATTAAATCTTCTATTTCCCGATCATTGCTCAAAAAGTTGATTTTAAGATAACTTCAACTCATTCTGGTAATTGTCTTCATTTAATGGTCAATTTCTGATTCAAGTTCGTTCATATTTCAATATGAGAAAGAAACTGATCCAAGATTTTCTTTGCGGCTCTCCAAATTTGAGGTTTTCAAGCTCGTCTTGTTATTATCATAATTTGAAGTTTCCCGCTAATGTTCAATCACAATTGGTCCACATACTAGTTGTTGTGGTCCCTTTGTTTAATACATTATTTTTCACATTTTACAGATCAAGATTCCGGATGGAGATGGATCGTCCTGACTCTGATGTCTGTGTTTGAATTGTCTATATGACAGATTCTTTGTTCGTATCAAGATTTTCTTGTTAAAAAAAAAAAAGTTGTTTGAAAGTAGAGATTTTTCTGGTCCATTGTGTTGTTGTTGTATGAAGAGAAGCTTTGATAAATGGTCTGTGAAATGGAGACTGATCAGATTGAGGAAATGGATGTCGAAGTCTTGTCTTCGATGTGGCCCGAAGATGTTGGAACTGAAGCAGACAAACAGTTCAACGTTGAGAAACCTGCCGGAGATTTAGACATGTTGAAAGAAGTGACAATCGAAGAGACACCGACCATTGCTGATTTGACACGCTTACCAGAACTACTGAATTCGACTCACCAAGGCTCGTCTCAGCTCACTAACCTTGTCAAACAATGGGAGTATATTCAGGACAATGCGGTTAGGCTATTGAGAGAAGAGCTTAAGAACCTCACTAGGCAGAGAGAAGAAGCCGAGGCAAAAGAGCTGAAGATTATAGAGGAACATAAGTTTGAGAGCAATGAGCCTGAGAATGTTCCGGTTTTGGATGAGACGAGCGATCTGTTCCGTAAGTTTAGGCAGAAGAAACGAGATGCGTTGGTCGATCTCAAAAAGATCGAGATCGACGAGGAGTTTGACACGGTTGCATATTGGAAACAAAAGGCTTTGAGTTTGGAGAAAATGCTCGAAGCGAGTACCGAGAGAGAAAGGAGATTGACTGATAAGCTGCATGAGAGTTTGAAGACTATGGAGAGTCACTCAGCGCCGGTCCAAGAGCTAACTCAGAATCTTGAGAGAGCTGAAGGTTTCTTGCATTTCATACTTCAGAATGCACCTATTGTTATGGGCCATCAGGATAAAGATTTACGTTACTTGTTCATCTACAACAAGTATCCTAGTTTGCGAGAACAGGTAAGAAACAAACTTTTTGTTCTGTTGGATTATTGATCATCCTCCTAAGAAGAAAGTGTGTTTGAATTAATCTGTTTCTTACTAATTTCAGGACATTTTGGGGAAAACAGACGTTGAGATATTCCACGGTGGTGGAGTTAAAGAATCTGAAGATTTCAAGAGAGAAGTTCTTGAGAAAGGAAAAGCTTCAAAGAGAGAGATCACCTTTACTACTGATTTGTTTGGATCAAAGACGTTTTTGATATACGTGGAGCCTGTTTACAACAAAGCTGGTGAGAAAATCGGTATCAATTACATGGGAATGGAAGTAACTGATCAGGTTAGTTAACTAAGATTATTGAACCAGTTCTATAATCTATCTTCTCATTTTCACATCTTCACTTTATCTTCCTGCGTCACAGGTAGTGAAAAGGGAAAAAATGGCCAAACTTAGAGAAGATAACGCAGTGAGAAAGGCCATGGAATCAGAACTGAACAAGACCATCCACATTACAGGTTTTTTCAAGCAGTGAAATCAAGTGAGATTAAGTTTCATTATGTGAAAGACGTAGACTTAAGTTTGTATTTGTTTTTGCAGAGGAGACAATGAGAGCCAAGCAAATGCTAGCGACCATGTCTCATGAGATAAGATCACCATTGTCAGGAGTAGTGGGAATGGCTGAGATACTTTCAACAACAAAACTAGATAAAGAGCAAAGACAGTTGTTGAATGTCATGATCTCTTCTGGTGATTTGGTGCTTCAGCTTATTAACGATATTCTTGATCTCTCCAAGGTCGAATCAGGTAGAATATACTGTTTTCAAGTTTTGATAATGTTGTGGTCATTTTCAGACCCTTGATTGTGTGTTCTTTTATAGGTGTGATGAAATTAGAAGCTACAAAGTTCCGACCAAGAGAAGTGGTGAAGCACGTGCTTCAGACAGCTGCAGCATCACTGAAGAAATCTTTGACATTAGAAGGAAACATTGCAGATGATGTTCCTATTGAGGTTTATACACAAACATCACATATATATATATATATATATATATATATATATATATCTGAAGGAGTTAAATGTGGCAAAGTGATTTTAACTTTTTTCCTTTTGTGTTCAGGTTGTTGGAGATGTTCTAAGGATTCGGCAGATTCTCACCAATTTGATAAGGTTCTTACATAAATCCCGGATTATTTGCATAATGACAAGTTTTGGTTCCTGATTGTTCAAACGTATTGCAGCAATGCTATCAAATTTACACATGAAGGAAAGGTGGGGATCAAACTCCAAGTGATATCAGAACCATCCTTTGCGAGTGATAACGCATTGAACGCAGACACCGAGGAACAAGAACAGAATGGTTTGTCTGAGACTTCAGTTTGGATTTGCTGCGATGTTTATGACACTGGAATTGGAATCCCAGGCAAGCAAGCAATTCTGACAAATGAAATGCTCAAGAAACATGAAAACAAAAACTCCAACTAATCTCCAGGTTTTTGTTTAATTGTGCAGAAAACGCTCTTCCATGTTTGTTCAAGAAGTATATGCAAGCAAGCGCTGATCATGCCCGCAAATACGGTGGAACTGGTCTCGGACTTGCCATTTGTAAACAGCTGGTAAGCTACTTTTAAGATTTTACAACACTAGAGAAGAAGTTAAAGAACTTCCTTCTTCTAATCTTTCTCTATTTGTTTACATACAGGTTGAGTTAATGGGAGGTCAACTCACTGTGACAAGTCGGGTCAACGAAGGTTCAACGTTCACATTTATATTACCCTACAAAGTTGCAACATCAGATGATTATTCGGATGATCAAGATGAGTTCTCTGATATGACGGATCATCAATCCGAACCAGACGACACAACCGAAGGATATTTCCAGTTTAAACCGCTTCTTGGATCTATATATTCTAATGGTGGACCAGTCATCAGCAATGATTTCTTACCTCATAAAGTCATGCTCGCTAGTCCCATTAAGCTCATCAATGGTTTTGTTGCCGATCCTTCTACCAACACTGGACAAAGCGAGACGGTTCAGGTTGAAAACGGTGGTTACGTGGATGAATTTAAACTCGAATCTAGTTCTGATCATTGTCCTGAATCAGCTCACCAATATGAGAATGGAAATGGTCGATGTTTCTCTAAGGAATCTGAATCTTGTAGCAGTTCACAAGCTAGCTCAGAAGGTGGAACCTTAGAAATGGAGTCAGAGCTTACAGTTTCATCTCAAAGGGAAGAGGAAAAAGTCGTGACAGACCTCAAAGAGACATCAAAGCCAAAGATTTTGCTAGTGGAAGATAATAAGATCAACATCATGGTTGCAAAGTCGATGATGAAGCAGTTAGGCCATACCATGGATATTGCTAATAACGGAGTTGAAGCCATAACCGCGATTAATCGCTCTAGCTACGATTTGGTACTCATGGTATGTCATTTCTCTAAGATCCAAAGACTTGTCCTTTTCAAATTCACTTAATTTGAAAACGGCTTATAATACAAATTGGGTTCACAGGATGTGTGCATGCCGGTTCTAGATGGTTTAAAAGCTACAAGACTGATCCGTTCGTATGAAGAATCTGGGAACTGGAATGCTGCAGTAGAAGCCGGAGTAGATATAAAGACATTGGAGAATGAGCAGGCTTGTGTGCGTTCTACAAACCGGCTGCCTATAATCGCGGTTAGTACTGTTCTTCGTCAAATCAGATTAAACAAAGAGCTCTAGTGCATAACTTGAGAAAACTGAAGAGTAAAATATGTTTTGGAATTTTGCAGATGACGGCCAATACGTTAGCAGAGAGTTCAGAAGAATGTTATGCAAACGGTATGGACTCGTTTATTTCAAAACCTGTAACGTTGCAAAAACTGCGAGAGTGTTTACAACAGTATTTGCATTGAGATTTCAGAGTTTGATGTTTGGTAGATTTAGTGGTTGCGTTGTGTATATAATGTGTAGGAAAAAGTTTTGGAGAGCTACTAAGTAGCTTCCTCTCTTAGAGATGTATAGTTCAATAAAAAAAGCTTGTCTTCTTTATTTATTTGTGGTAAAGTTATGGTGAGAGAAACGACAAAACATTTTCGTTCCCACCATTGAAATCCAACAGAGTAAAAACAGCCAAACTCTACAAAACAACAGAAAGCATACTCAAGCTTCTCTAGACAGACTTATCTCGATTTCTGTTGGCTGTAACGTTGAATTCCATGGACATCCACGATCCCGGGAGGGAACACCGGATCGGTGGCTGCTCTAACCGCGACTTTTGCAACCGATTCAACATTCACTGGAGGTGTGAACAAAGGTCCGACTAATGGAAGCTGGTTCAGCGGTTTTGCTTGTTGTAGAACCTACAAAAAGCCACAAGCATTATGAATAAAGAGGCAATCTTGAGAGATATTGCGATAAAGAGGGAATCTCTTACCATCTCCATAGGTGAACCAAATACTCCCAATGGGATCTTCATGCTCCCAACACTGCGAGTTCCATAAATAAAACCAGGCCGCAAGATTATACCTGCACAACATTCACCAAAACTTCAAATGTAAAAACGGATAAGCTTCAGAGAGAGTTTCATAGTTGTAACATGAAAGCTATACCTCCATATGCAAATCTTGTGAGCAGCTCGGTCTCAGCAGCTCGCTGTGAGGATCAAAAGAAAAAGTCTTAAGACAGCATACACTAACCAAAAAGGGCTAGGCAAAAGCTGCATTTTGAAAAAGTATATGAACACCTTTCCCTCATAGTAGCCTCTCAGCAAGTAGTTGGCTAATCCGAAATCCGCAGCAGAAATATACACAAATCTTTTAACACCTGGTCAATAAAGGGAACCTAATTAGAACGCCAGTAAACTATAGCTTATCCAATATATGTTCCAGGAAGCCATGGTGTTTAAAGTAGTAGTAACTCCTGTTTCCCCACTCCACTTATCCCTACGATCAACTAGAATTAATTTCGAACCACTGATTCTCAATATCATCTGGTCCCCATATCCCAAAATTATTACATGGCTATAAAAAAAACTTTAAGATTGCAAGCATTTATACAGCCCTAGTAAATGCAAACTAAAATAACTCATACCTTTTTCAGAGGCAGCTCTAATTGCGTTGATGTTGGCAGTCCCGTTAATCTTATACATATATGAGTTTGAACCAAAACCGCCAACACAAGAAATCTGCAATGATTGATTCCGCATTATATTCAATAATGTACAATTGAAAAAAGCAGCACTGCTCCAATAAGCAAAAATCTGAAACAGTCATCAAATTTCTACATTATTCCTGAAAACGGAGAAAAAACATACCACAGAAGTCACCCCATCAAGAGCCTCTTTCAATAAATCAGATGATAGAAGGTTTCCTGGAAACAAAAGTAAAATACAAAAAGAATATCAACATACAAAAAGTCTAGTTCCGACAAACACATTGAGGAGTTAACAATACCTTGATGCCATGTTACTCTGCTAGCCCAGGACTCTTGTAAAGATGACCTACCTGATCTAAAACCCATACAAAATGGTTAAACGTTTTTCCATTATTCCAAAAATTCAAAACATCAAAAAAAAAAAACTTCTCAAGATGTGATTATCCCAAACTCTCGACAAGCAGACACAAACTCGTAAATCGACATCTAACATAGATCAGCTTCCGTAAAACATGAAGCTTCAACTGTGAGCCACAAATATAAACCAAATTGCATTTTGGTCAGATACCTGCTAAGGCTAGAGACAGATAAGCCGCGATCTAAAGCTTCTTTACATACATGTGATCCCACAAAACCATTTCCACCCAGGACAAGCAGCTGACAAGAAGGAAAATATAAGTTTCCACGATCATGAACACCATTGCAATATCTTTTTACAGATAATCACTATTAAAGATCCCCTAGACCCAAACCTTCTCGGTTGGAGGTGGAGGCACATGTACAGTCTCAGCTTCTTCCACATTGAAGGGCTCATCAACTTTGTTAGAGTCTGTGGAGAGATACCTCCCACCACTAGAGGCAGAAACAAACCTAATGTAACAGATTACAGAAGCAAAGAAGAAGAAAGCTAAGTCAACAAACTGAATTCCACATAACAAGTCCCAAAAAATTTCCTCACTGAATATAATCCACTACACAAGCTCTATTGCAACGATCAATAATCAGGAATGACACCAAATCACCTAAGTTAGATACTTCCAGATTATCTAGAAATGTCCGAGAATCTACCAATCTACGCCTAGAAAACGATTAAGATGCGATCAAAGTTACGAAAAGGGAGGGGAAGAGACCACTCACCGTGTCTGGGCAAGAGACGATTTGTAACGAATCAAACGCGAAACGATTGTCCTCATTTTCGAATCGGAGCAGGAGAGAGAAGCAATTCGACGCAGAGATGAGCAAACAATAAGAAAATTTGTAAGAGGAGAGAGTCCGATGGCGATGGAAATGGAGGAGCACGGCCAAATTAACAGAGCACAACGTCGAAAAGAGCGCTACAACTGAGAACACGTCGCCTCTTACAAAGGTGCCACGTAGACCCTGACCCGAGGATCCGACTCCTCTCTGATCCGAACCCATGGGAAGCCACGAGAGCCGCGCGTGGCACTAACACGAGATCATTGGATATTTTATTGGGCCGAAGTTAATTGGACTTACATTCCAACACAGATAATTTTTTTTTTTTTTGGGGAACTTCGGAGAACCATTCGTAAAAATTGAATGGCTTTCATTATTATTAAAAAATTTTTCCAACGATCTTTTCGGCGTGAAAACTGGTCTGGACGTGCTTGGTTGACCAAAAGGTAAATGTTTTTGCATCACATTCACATCTCAGAGTCAGAGTATGTGATATCTTGCAGAATATGAGTAATTTTTCGTATTGATTTTGAGCACCCCGCGACAAGTTTTCAGACACTA
This sequence comes from Erysimum cheiranthoides, assembly GCA_011420285.2. Lineage (NCBI taxonomy): Eukaryota > Viridiplantae > Streptophyta > Magnoliopsida > Brassicales > Brassicaceae > Erysimum > Erysimum cheiranthoides. The sequence continues at coordinate 18,186,602 of CM022178.2, read as the reverse complement.
GCGATTGATCTGAAGAAGAATTAAGAGGTTTTAACTGATATTGAGGCATTTTAAATTGGGAAAGAGTATCACAAGAAGACTGAGAAAGGGATCCATTGTATGGACCACCAGAGTCTGCCTGTAAGCCTACACTGATCGTGACTATAGAGTGAATCTTTTGAACTATAGACCTAATAAGTAAGAGAATGAAGAGGAGACAATGACTTGAGCAGAAAGAAAGATGGAGAACAAGGTATAGGCGATCAATCAGAGTCGCACTCTCTGGGCTTTTAAATTTCACTGATGGGATATAGTTGGCTTGGGGACAAGATCTGATCAGTATTTTCTCTCTTTCTGTTCGAATCTTTATATAATAAATGACAAGTCAATTTAAAAAAAATTGCAACCCTCTCCTTCTGACATGTGTCTTAAGTCTCAAATCTTACACTTTCACTTTTTTTTTTAAACAAATACGGCTAGAAAAAAAAAACAATTAAAATATATTATTTTTAAAAACAAATGAAACAAGATTTTTTTCTAACTACTTTCTCATCCCATGATCTCAATATTTATATTTACCCTAACAAAATGAAGATTTTTATATTTTAGTTTTCAAAATATATTAAAACAAATAATCTTTATGCTATAAATTTCTAATTTTTTTAACAATACATTTCATAATTTTAATGAGTAAATCTTAAATTCTCTCTCAATTTAACAATTCATGATTTTTAGTCTTATTTGTTCCACTATATTATTAAAAAATATTTTCTTTTTAAAAATTTTCACAAATATATTTTAAATTTGTTAGTTATTAATCACTTATTTCTCTAAACTAATTAAAGAAACATTATTTTTTGCTTACTTTTCTCAAACTCAATTATTCCGAAACTATCTCAACCTCTTTTAATTGTTTAAAATTTTAATTTAAATTAATTATATATATTTTTTTAATTTTATAAAAAATAATATTTTAAATATTTTAACTATATATATTAAAAGAATAACTAAATCCCGTACGAAGTACGGGTCAAATACTAGTGTAATATAACTATCATGTTCATTAAAACATTTATACATAAACAACTACAAATAGATGTATGTTATATACACACACGTATTTTTGAACTTATATATTCATATTAAATACATCTTCAATCCTAAAAATGCAAACGCAATCAACCATCTGTAAGTTTGTTTACTGTCTTTGAGGGAAGAGAGAACGTCGCCAAAGACTGTGTCTTTAGTTCCTAAGGAAGTAGAGGGAACACAACTTATCTTATCGATCACTGAATTCCTCTATGGGTCACTGCATCGGTTGAGCTACTTGCAAGGACCGGTTTTCCATTCACTGTGTTCTCTGGTTTATTCCCTAAACCATTAACGGTCACTTCAGCGCTTAAGCTGCTGCTTGCAGGGACCGGTTTTCGATTTGTTACATTCTCTGGTTTATTCCCTGAGCTAATGTTCTCTGAGTCGATCTTGACTTGGTTAGTTTCATTGGATGAGATAGCCAGGTCTCCAAGTTGCGGCATTTGATTAGATGAGGAGCTGACGTGGCTTGATGAAACTGTCTTGTTCTCCAAGAAACGAACGACCACACATGTGATGTTGTCTGCACTTCCTCTCTTTATTGCTTCTCTCACAAGTTTCTTCGCTGACTCCTCTGGATCTTCAACTTCCTTAACCATTGCAACTGCTTCCTGCAAAATTATGATCAGAGTTAAGCATTGGTGTAGGAATATAGAAGATGTTAAAGAAGCAATTAACTTCACAGACATCGTTAGAGAAGACATCCCACAGTCCGTCACTTGCTAGGATCAAAAACTCAAGAGAATCATCAATCTTTTCTTCCTGTATTCAATGACAAAGCGAGAAATTTTTCAGCTGGAGAACAAAAAGAATCATAATGTAGGGTGGTCCTTATACAACTGATGAAAAAAATACCTGGATTTCAGGATCAGCAACAACATATTGCTTCAGAAGCCGATCACCAAACGCACGAGAAACTGCAAGAACTCCTCCAACCCTCCAAGTTCCTACATGATTAATGAATGCAACACACATAACAACAATTAGGACTATGTGCTGAGAAAAGCATAAAGCAAAAAAGTATAATCCTATAGTTTCTTGTTACTTACCTGCCCACATCACAAATCCACCAGCATTCTCAATCCTTTCACGCTCATCACTTTGGTCAGGTTTATGGTCCCTTGACACAGCAATGGCTGCAAGGGACATATTTATGAAAAAGGCATTATCTATTATCTATCAGGATACTAAATGGTATTGGTGGTGTCGATAAAAAGATATTGACTCCTTAAAATTACGGTGAAATACACCAGCAACAAAAAGACAAGTCTTAATGGATCTCCTTGAAAATTACCATTTCCACCTCTGCTGATAACAGCTCTTGAATCACCAACATTTGCAACAAGTAAACGGTCACCAACAAGAATAGCTGTAGACGCAGTCGAACCAGCGTCTCTATTGTGACTATTTTCTGACTTGAGAAGTTCAGAGTCTGTATGGTTATAGGCATCAGCTGGACACATTGAAGAAAATTCAACGTAAATTAGAGTGCTGCATCTATAACAAATTGTTTTAAAACAACTTCACTGAGGTTTTTCTGACAGTACCTATAGCTGATTTGGTGTCAGAGATAAACTTTGGGTGGGTGATGAGATTACTGAAAAGATGACGCTTCACGTACTCAGCTGCTCTGGCTCCACCATGGCCTGGCAAAACAGTAAGTAACCATTTTTACTTATCTGTTCCCTAATGTCAACACTTTAAGCTAAGCTAGAGAGAATTGGAAGTTAATTAGCACCAAAACCAATCTTAAGGTCATGACTCATGGCACTAGAGCTATTGAATCTAGGTTTCTTGAGAGTAATCTATAAATGATTGTTCGGAGAGGGGAAATACCATCGAAAACTCCAAAAAGACCAACGATTTGTCCATCAATACCGTCGATCCTGGTCTCAAAAAAGTCTTCCATAGATGATCTCTTCCCAGCGGAGCTTGCATATCCATAGCTAAATTTTCCATTCTGGCTGAAATTAAATCATATCATGTACCGAAGCACAAGAAACATTAAACACACCAAAATCAAATTTCTTGTAGAGAAAAAGAAAAAGAAGCGTTTTTGAAGATCCTTTATCAGAAGCAGATGAGCAAACAGAATCGGTGAAACCACAATTACCGTAAATAATCAAATCCAACAAAACAATTGGTTCAAGTAAAACTTCATACGTACAAGGAAGAAATTTAAGATTAAAATAGAGTTGAGAATAATGACCTGAGACCTCCTCCGCTCGCTGGAGATTCAACAGTCTGCGTTTGGTTGGAATACGACAACGCCAAGTCCAGATATCCCATATTTCTCCACTAATTTCAAACGCTAATCTGCCCGGAATGTTCTTCTACCCTAAAATTGAACGGAAAACGGGGTCGATATCTCGATAATCATGATTTCGGTAACACAGACAGAATTGATCCTAAGAAAGTTACCTGAAAATTCCATCAAAGTCTTAGAAGGGAAGAGAAGTGAGAATGATTGGGGAGTAGAAGGAAGAGGAGAAGAAGATAGGAGATTCATGGTTGATTCCTAGTTGAGAAAATAGAGAGAGATAGAGAGGGAAAGAGAAAACAGGTGATCGACGTTAAGAGAAGGGAGCATATTCCGGCGAGGCGAACAATGGATTTATTTGCTAAAAATAGAAAAGTAGAAAGAACCATAATTAGTCAAAAAGGCTAAACCAAATGGAGGACGTAGAGAATCTGACACGTGTCACGCAAAGCAAGTGGAGTAGTATCACGTGGATCCCACCAGTCCAGATGTACCTTTATTGGAATCTGGGCTAATGGGCCGTTGTTTCAACTTGACTGGAGTAGGAATAAGTCTACTCCTAGTGCCAAACAGCAGCAAAAAATCTTGCAATCGGAGAAGTGTGTGAGAAGTCGACGGTGTCGCACACATAATCATAGTTGCTGCTCCTCGTCTCCGGAGGAATTCAAACCCAGCGGATCCGTTTTGAGATCAAGCAGGAGTTCTTTTTTCGTCTTTCATGGCGAAGGATCAGCACTTGCGACCTTGGTTTCTGGATCTCGTGCCAGCTTTGGTTGTTTTCCTCGCCGCAGCTCATGTCATCGCCTTGGTACTTCTTCTGATCTTATCGTTTCTTTTATTTTTCTCTCTTTTTATATGTTCTAATCTCCAATACTTGATCTCTTGCGGTTCGTAGGGTTACTGGATTTACAGATTGGCCACTGATCGTCGGGCTCAGAGTCAGAGAGGAAAATTTCACTGAAGAAACATCGAATAGGTTCGTAATCTGAACTACGGTGGTAATGCAGTTTCAAAAACCGATGGATTTTGCTTCCGATCTGATATTTTCGATCATTGATTTTGTCGCTTATGAGGACTTCGGAAATGTTTGCTTTATTTCCGCCTAATTACAAGTGTAGTTCTTTCCAACGATCTTGAAGATGTTGTTAGGTGAATCATATCTGTTCACTAGTTCCATTTTAGGGACTTTTATGCAGTTTTTCGGGTTGTTCTTAATAGATTTTGTAAAAGATCCAATCATTTGTTTCATTACACTAGTGTACTTTTCAGTATGCAGCCAGTAAATTGAAACTAAACCAAGTGTTTCTCTTTGTGCTTAATGGTTGAACTGAGTTCTTCAGCTGACGCTTGTGTTCTTTGTTCTTGACTCCTCCCATTGACACTTTTGGACTTTCGAGTATATTTGGCGTCAAAGACTATTGCAATTTTGCGATAGGTCTTCGTAAGAAAATTAGAAAAAAGGTTCATATATTGCCTAATGTTACATCAGCTTAACTTATTCTGTCTGTGTGTTGACATGTTAGTTGGTCTTTAATGAATGTTAAGTATTAGATTAAACAGATTCAAGGGAGTTTTTGGTATTGGCTTGCTTGGGATCTTTAGGGCATGGGTGAGTAGGGGATGCTCCAGAATTCATCCTTAGGTTTTGGTCTGTTCTTTTGTTTTTGATTTGTTGTTTGTTCATCGATTCTCACTGAAAAATAAAACATAGATCATTTTGGTTCTATTCATCCTGCTTTCTCGCTCTATGAGTCGGTTTGACTGTCTTACTATTCTCGCAAACAGATATTAATTTATTAGGTGGTTTCATATGGCAGGTACCCTTCAGTGGTGTTTCACACATTGTATGAGGGTAAGGCCAAATTTCAATTATTAATTTGTGTTCATCAAGACAGAGTTGTAGTCTCGTTGTATCAGAATTACGAATCTATGATCTCTGATCCAAGATGCTACTGCAGGGCCCAAGAGAATCGACTAGAAGATGTAACCAGGAGTAGAAAATTGTCTTCGGAAACCATTTTATTTGGCTGGAAATGGTATCGAGTAGTCGGCTTTTTAAACAAAGATCATAATGTGGAATTGTATAGGTTGTAAGTTTTGCTTGATTAGAAATTGGGGATAAATAAAAGAAGATCCCTTCTCATGGCAAGTTTAGAAGATCTAAATATGACTTAATCACAACATCAAGCCTTTTTCCTTTGCTTAGTTTTTCTCATTTCATGTTTCTTTAATCAGTTCTTTGATTTTGCCTTTGTCCTTGACTCTTCACTTGTGGAATATAGTTTTTTTACCTTGCTTGCTATTATATGAAAAGTCTTGTAAAATCTTGAATTTGCTGGCGTAGATTCATCCCTTTAACTCGTCGTGTCTAGTCTTTTTAACTGCATATCCCGTGTTTGATTATCTAACTTCCATATATTATTCGTATATCCAATGTTTTCATCTGTATAATCCAATTTTTTCAAAAAAACTTTCTGCTTTTTTTTTTTGTCAACTCAAAAAACTTTCTACTTGACCCTACAGATATTTTCGTCCATTTAACGCTTTTCTTACGCGGAACGTTGGTTTTACTTTTGTTACCTTTCCCGGCAACTTTTCTAATGAAAAATTGAAAAGCAACGAAAGTAGAGAATATATATGTTAATTATTACGAATTGTATATTTTATTGATAACACCAGCTACAAATGCCAATGCATGCCCATTGCCACCAAGTAATTAGCTTGTATTTTTCTACTTTTCGTGTATTTTAATATCTACTTATTAAACTATATACCATAATATGTCGACAAAAAGTTGTTCGTGCCTACTGCCAAATGCAATAATTATGATTGGTTGGTTTAACACGTGGTATCACCATTAACTCCTGTTCTATGCAAAATTATTCATCAATCAAAAACATGAAATTGTCAAAAATTTAGGGAAGAACAAATCTTAATAATCCCCACGGCGTTGATTTGCAAGTAATTCATTAGAAGTAAATATCTCACATTATTATCGTCGATGCGTCATTAATTGAGAAAAAAACACATGAAATACAGATAAGCCAAGAGGGTACTATTGGAGTTCCTTATAAAACTCCAAAGACATTTCTTGGCCTTGTTTTGTCACACCGCACAAAGTCGTCTCGTGTTTGAAGAGAGAGAGAGAGAAGGGCCAACGACCACACACACATCAATAAACCATGAGCCCTTCTAAGCAGCGACATCGTAGCTCAACCGGCGAAAACAAGTCAAAACCGGTCAGATTCGGTTCATCCTCCTCCATACCAGAATGGATTACCGAAGCAACCAACGGTGGATCTCTCCGCCGCGTAGATCCCGATACAGGTACTGACGGCTGGGCTTCTCCTCCCGGCGATGTCTTCTCTCTCCGCTCCGATTCTTACTTGACCAAGAAACAAAAATCTCCCGCTGGAGATTACCTCCTCTCTCCCGCCGGCATGGACTGGCTCAAATCAAGTACCAAACTCGAGAACGTGCTCGCTCGTCCCGATAATCGTGTGGCTCACGCGCTTAGAAAAGCTCAATCTCGCGGTCAATCTCTGAAGAGCTTCATCTTCGCCGTGAATCTCCAGATTCCAGGTAAGGATCATCACAGCGCCGTGTTCTACTTCGCGACGGAGGAACCGATTCCTTCCGGTTCGCTTCTCCACCGGTTCATCAACGGCGACGACTCGTTCCGGAATCAGAGATTCAAAATCGTGAATCGGATCGTGAAAGGTCCTTGGGTAGTTAAAGCCGCGGTGGGGAACTATGGCGCCTGCCTTCTAGGTAAAGCCTTGACGTGCAATTACCACAAAGGTCCTAACTACTTTGAGATCGATGTCGATATAAGCAGCTCGGCTATCGCAACGGCGATTCTACGGCTAGCTCTAGGGTACGTGACGAGCGTGACGATCGATATGGGGTTCTTGGCGGAGGCACAGACAGATGAGGAGTTGCCGGAGAAACTAATCGGAGCTGTTCGGGTTTGTCAAATGGAGATGTCGTCGGCGTTTGTTGTCGACGCGCCACCGCCACAACAACCGCCGTCACAGCCGTGTAGAACGTTGAGTTCGGCGAAAGTTAACCACGACGAGGACGAGGATTGAGATTATAGCACAGGTCAATGATTATCGAATTCATTTCTCTCTTCTCTCTCTCTCTCTCACACAGTCTGAAACAATTTTCATTAATCTCAATTAAATCTATATTAATTATTTTTTGTTTATGGATTTTGTAAATAATCGAGAGTTTTCATCATGTGTTTAATGGAAATTAATTGAAATTAATTGAAATTCGAGGGATTCTTCTTTGTTCCTTTTTTGGCTGCAACTGTATCGTGGAGATAGCGAATAATCCCACTGTCGCCGCGGAAAGAATAAGCGTGTTATGATCAATTAGAGTCGTGTGACAGATTGAGTCATATGTGAAAAGCGAAAATGTTGAATCTTGTTGGAGATTTTATACCTCTAAACCCAAAAAGTATATAACGAATTTATGCTTGTTCCAGTAAAAAAGGTTACACACTCAAGGAAGAATATTACTCCTATCTGATAGCTTAAATTGGATCATACTTAAAAAGAAAGAAAGTTGGACTTGGCAATAAAGCAAATGTTGAAGCATGTTTGACGTCACTTAAAAACTTACTTCCAAGTCAGTATGACGAATATATAACAAAGGTCCCATAAAAAAGAAGTTTAAATTTATTTATTTCTTAATTCTTAAAAAAGATTTTACAACATTAAAGTTCGGACTAATCGGGCAATTACTTCACAGATCATCACTCGCTCACCCAATGACATACTTGATGTTGGATAAAGCTATCAAGTTCTACGACAGTGCCACCGCCAAAGGAGAATGCAATCTTCGGGACTGTCACCGCTAAATTCACCTCGATTTCTTCGTCACAAGCCAGTCAAAGAGTTAACCAAGATTATATTTCCGTAATGGAGATGAATATGAGTACTTTAATTTAGCTAAACACTGCTATGAGATTCATTTCCAGCTTTTACATATAAAAAAATTCATACATTTTTTTCCGTATAATTTTGTTTGAAAAAATGGAAGCATTCACTTGTATTACAAAAAGTAACAGCTTCATTAAAATGTAATAACTTTTTATTTTCTCACAATAAGCAACCATCACTTGGTCGCCCAATTTACACACTTGATTAATTAAGGACAAAGCTAATTTTTTGACCAAATAAAAGAGATAAAAGATAACGGAAATGTGTGTCAGTGTGTGTGTTTGTTTGTGGACATAAGCTAATTTGTGTGTCAGAAAGCCTTGAATATAAAATCAACCAATTAACGACAACCATTCGGAGCAAACCCAACACGTCCACCGCTGCGGTCGTACACAACTTGTAGCGTCTGCTGCTGAAAGCTTCCAAAGATGGCGGTGTTGGAACTCTCAGCAAACGCCAAACAAACCTTTGATCTGTTGTTGGACGACGGATACAAAATCCCTTTTGGATCAAGTTCCACGACGGTGCCGCCGCTAAAGGAGAATGAAATCTTGGGGATTGTCACCGTCTTCAAGCCGGTGAAATCGTAACACGTGTCCAAAAGCGGATCTTCCGCCGCCGATGTATAATTCGACATCTTCTCCTTAAACGCGCTCTTCAATGCCGCGTAGGCCTCTGGAGGAAGACGAGTAAGCACCGTGCCAGAGTCTATTATAGCACCGGGGGTTGAGAATACGGTTGAAGCAATTTCCAATTGCTTATTGCAAACGGTGATTCCTGTGATATCGAGGCCATAAAAGCTATTGATATCGAGGCCGTAATGGCTATTGCTTGGTAAGGAAGAAATCGGCGTAAATTTGACGGCTTTTGAGATTCCGGCAGATCCGAAGGTGAGATGACCACCGGTGTAGCTACTAAAAGAAGGGAGACAGTAGGAGAAGATATTTTTGTAGGTCTTCGCCGTCTGCGACGGAAAGGAGAGTTTGCCGGGACCTAGACCGAGAAGCCCGGCAACACGGGAGTAATCTCCCTCATTGTTCTTACCGCATCCGAAATTAACGTCGAAGACATCGGAGCTCGTGAGAGTAAATTTCTCATTGGCGAGAAATCCTTTGGAAGTCGAATCATCGCCGTAGCGGAGACTGTAGCCGCAAGTGGAATCTGAACAAACTCCTTCGAGATCTAACGGATGGGTAAAATTAGAAATTTAATCAAAAACAGAACCGGAACCAACAACACAAATGCAAAACCGTGAGAACCGAACCTGGTTTAGTGAGACACACCGGTGAGGAACACGAGACATTGTGGAAGGAAGAAGACAAAGAAGGGTTAAAGAGTGGTTCATCCTGAGAGTAGCAATTAGGTGAAGTGCAGGGCATGCACTGGACCCATGTCAAATCGCTGCCCGTGTCGAACATAAGTGACATATCCTGTTTTGGTGTCCCAATTCCGATCTTCACGACGTATATTCCCGGGTCGGGCTTAGCCCATTGCTTAGCCGGTAGATCCGTCAGCTGACTTGGCCTCACTCGGTCCTTTGAGAGCATCGAGTGGATGGAGTCCACGCGCGCTTGATCACGTCTTAGGATTTCCTCATGGTCAGGACTCGTTGTGGCTTTGCCGCTCCTAAGATGCGAGCATGGGCCGTGCCTGTGCACCAAGTGCAGCGACGACTTGGTATTCGATGCTGAAATCAGAGAAATTAACGTTCAAATTCAAAATTTATAAAAGATTTTCAATTTAAGAATAAGCTGACTAAATACAACTAATTAAAGAAGTAGTTGACAAAAAAAACTTAATATATAGAAGATGTATATGTTGTATTCATCTATATCATATATATATATAGCTAAACACAATGAATCATTAGAGATTGAGTTGAATTGGCTAAGATAATCACCTTTTGAAGAAAGAAGGCATGATGATGATGAAGGAAAAAGAGAGCTGACTTGAATTGTGTGAGAACAAACCTCTCTACTCCCTCTTTTTTTAGCTCCCTCAGTACAACCACAATTGAGACATACACAAAGGAAAACTATGATATTCAACAAATTCCTTATTATGCTCATTTTACCCTCACCCTCACTGCAATAAAATTGTAACTCAGTTACATGAAATTGGTTGGTCCTTTTATAACCAATTTGTTTGCTGAAGAAACCAAGTCTCTAGCTGATGTTGTTAAACTCTATAGGCCACCTACTTGTCACATAAGTAGGGACATTAACCTCTATTCCAAGTTCAACGTACGTTCTAAAGGGGTTGGAATATTCAACTAGATATTATTAATGTGATTTTGTCTCTAGGTTCCAAGTTTTCTACACTTTAGTTTAGCGTACGAAAGGGTTTGTAATATATTACTAATATTAGTCCACGAAATTATTGATGCGATCCAATCAGTTAACCAGAGAGCGTCGTCGAACCAGACAAAGATACCAAACTGAAGAATAGATATACAGCTTGAACTAGTATTGTAAGGCTTTCGATATTTTCTTCTAATGGTTTATTTGCTTCAAGTCAATAAGTAGAGACTTGGTCTTCTCGTTTACTTGCTTCCTGTTAAAATCAAGTCTCTAGGGGATGTTGTTAAACTATGGCCCACCCCCATATCACATTCACATGTTTTGTCTCTCGACTCCAAGTTCAGCGTGCTAGACTTGTGATTTTGTCTCTAGACTCCAAGTTTTCAAGTTAGGCGTACTAAAGGGGTTGTATTATCATATTCCTCTAAAAATTAGTGTCACTTTTTGTGTTTCCTCTGCACTAAGTCTCTAAGGTTAGCATACGAAAGGTTTTGTAGTATTAGTCCCAGTAAATGACTGATTAGCAGTAAACTAAGTAGGCGTCAAAGTATACATACTAATGTTGATGAACTTCATTAATTAATTTGTTAGCCAAAAGCAATTCTATAAAGTGATGACACGTAGATCAAATGGCTCTTATATGGGCTTTTTACCAACATCACTCTGTATTATTCATCTAGTATTGGAATAAAAATGTACGAATTGTAAACAGTTTGCTCTGGTAATTGTCGTATCCATCCACACAAACTTATTACTGTACAATTACTTTAGAGACCATCACGCTCTTTACCCAAATTACACACTTGATTAAGGATAAAGCTAATTTGTGCCAAATCCATAAATTTAAAAGTTTTAGCCCTTTTTCTCTTAATTAACTACACCCATTTGGAGCAAACCCGACCCGCCCTCCCGCACCATCATACACAACTTCCAGCGTTTGCTGCTGAACGTTTCCAAAGATGGCAGCGTTATTGTCATCGCTATTCCCTGCAAACGCCAAACAAACCTGCGATATCTTAAACACGTAAAATATCCCTTTCGAGCCAAGCTCCACGACGGCGCCGCCGCTGAAAGAGAACGCCACCTTCGGGATCGTCACCGTCTTATATCCGCTGAGATCGAAACACGTGTCCAAGATCGATACACCTGACGCAGACGGATACTTTGACATCTTCGCCTTGAACGTGCTTCGTAACGCTGCGTAGGCTTTCGGCGGGAGACGAGTAATAACGGTTCCGGAATCGATTAAAGCTCCCGGAGTTGAGAATACGGTTGAAGGAATTGCCAATTTCTGACCGCCGACGGTGATTCCGACGATATTAAGGCCATAGAAGGATGTTCCATCTGTGATGGTGGAGATCGGTGTGAATTTGACGGATCTGGAGATTCCGGCGGATCCGAAGGTGAGATGTCCGGTGTAGCTAGCGGAGGAGGGAAGGCAGTAAGAGAAGATCTTATTGTAAGCCGTTGCCGTCTGTGACGGAAATGAAAGCTTTTCACGGCCAAGACCGAGAAGTCCGGCGACACCGGTGAAAAGTCCTTGGTTGTTCTCGCCACAGCCGAAATAAACGCCGTCGAACACGTCGGAGCTAGTTAGTGTAAATTTCTCCTTAGCGAGAAATCCGACGGAGAACGATTGATCGCCGTATTGAATACCGTAGATGCAATTCGAAGCCGAACAGCTTCCGGCGTTTCCTAATTGATTGGTTAAAATAACCGGTTAAGATAACCGATGCGAATTGGAAACCGGAATTACAGAAATTGAAGTTGAACCTGTAGCAGAAGAGAGAGAACCACACGCTGCTGATGAGCAGGAGACGTTGTAGTAAGAAGTAGACTTGGAAGGGTTAAAGATTGGTTCCTTTTGGTCATAGCAAGTTCGAACACATGGCTCGCACTGAGTCCACGTCAAATCGCTTCCGGTGTCGAAGATCAGTGAGAGATCGTGTTTCGGTGTCCCGACTCCGACCGTTACGATGTAGTTTCCTGAACCAAGTGTGCTTCCGTCTTTAGCTGGTAGATCCGTTGACTGGCTTTGACTGACGTGATTTGTTGTGAGTTTCTTTGAAAGTTTTGAGTGGATGGAGTTTACGCGCGCCTGGTCGAGTCTCAGGATCTCGACATGGTCTGGACTCGTGGCTTTGCCACTGCTTAAACGCGAGCACGTGCCGTGTCTGTGCGTCACGTGCAGTGACGACTTTGTACTAGACGCTGAGTGGGATGAGATAAGTTCACGTTAGAAAAGAAGAGAGTTGATGTATTATTATCTAACGAAATGATGAAGACAAATTTTCTTTGTAATTTAATTGGAGTCAAACAGAATTGTTCTTATAATTAAACTAACTGAATTTGTTGATCCTTTTTTTTAAACTAACTGAACTACTAATCATTGTCGTTTTTTTCACCATTAAATAAATACTAAACATGCATCTTTGCTATCGCCTTCTTAGTCCTGTGATGGTAATAATATCAGTGCCTTGGAGGCAAGAATTTGGCCTTCATAACCTAATTGAGAGTGAATAACTGAAATATATCTTTACATACTAAGGACATCACACATGTATGTATATCAAAGCACATATTATATATATACACACACCTGCATATATATTATCTGTTCATCTACCTTATCTATAGCTAAACACACAATGAATCATCAGAAATTGAATTGGCTAAGAAATCTTCACCTCTGGGAGAAAGAACACAAGATGATGACGGTGAAGGGAATAGAGAGCTGACTTGGATAGTATGAGAATCAATCTCTATCTTCTCTCTTTCTTGAGCTCCCTCGTTACAACCCCAATTGAGACATACACAAAGGAATATTGTGATATTCAACAAATTCCTGTTTATGCCCATTTTGCTTTCTTTCTTCCTCTCTTTCACAATAATAAAGATGGTACTCAATAACGTGAAAAATGGTTGGTCTTTTATAACCAATCTTTTGGCTTAAGAAAGTCTCTAGTGGAGGTTGTTAAACTTTAGAAGCAATCCAGTCATCCACATATCACATAAGTAGGGGCACTCTATTCCATTGGTTTCACTAACCACTTAGATAGTGACACATCATCTGGCCGGAGCATTATTGTTATTTTCTGTTGTCTTTCATACTCCAATTTCAGCACAATGAACGGGATAATATTCCACTAACTGATTCATTGATTAGTGAAACTAATTAGGTGTCAAATTATGCATGGATGTGTCTGCTGCTCATTCATTAATTCGTGACACAAAATAAAATTTTAATTATTCAAATGTCCAGTAAACAATTTATAAACTGAAAACATACGTGTATATACTAATTAATTTTATAATTAAAGATTGTAAATAGTATCAATTATGATATTTTCTCCCAATAATGGAAGAGTCGATTCATAAGCCTCATATTACTAAGAGAACCAATAATTGAATAACTGCAAGCAATAAGTGTTGCTTAAACATAAGAGAATCCAAAGTGATATTGGAAGTATCCACAAAAAAAAATGAAAGCAACATCTTTAGGCTTATGAATCCTGTAACTTGATTCAAGCTTACTTATGCGTATACATGTAAGTAACATATCATATGTTTGCATCAATTTAGAAAAAGAGTTGCTTCACGAAATCAATCTCCTTCAAAAGTTAAATGTATGTAAGTTTAATTAGCAACTGGTAGACTTAATAATTGTTTACATAATCGTGTAAAACATCAACATGTGATCTCACATCACTGTGAATCTCCGGTACATAAGAAACAATAGTTTTAAGTAATTGTATGTTAAAAAAAATTGTGCAGTTAGACGACAGTTACAGGTAAAAATAATACTAATTATACACTAGATATACTGTAGGTGGTTATCGTTTGTTCAAAAAAAAAAAAAAAAGATATAGGTGGTTATCAGAAAATAGAATCTACACTGTTTAAATTTAGTAGGTAAGTTGATGATTAATTGTGTTAATAGAAACTGAACTTTACCATTTTTATATTTCAATATTTTACTTCAGTAATTTTTATACTCCTGTATCATCATACTTTTGGAAAAAAAGATTTCAAGTACACTATTATCTTTTCCTCCATTTTTTTGTGCAAACTCTTCTTTCATTCATTCAAACATGTCCAAATACAAAGAGACTCATCATGAGATGCTACATAAATTGAATATAGAAAAGAAAGATAGATGTTGAAGATGATTCAACAATGATAATCCACAAGAAATTGCACCCACATTGGCACCATAGAATACAACTTAGGATCTAATCCAAAAAAAAAAGGGATTTCTATTGGCCACCTCATTACTCCCTCTTTTCGAAAACACTACTTATACCTTCTTAAAGTGTTGTTTATCTCGAAAATTAGTTTTGTATAGAAGATCGAAAGAAGATGAATAATACTCCATACGGATTAATATTATAAAAAATGAAACATTGGTTCTTTTGTTTTGAGTTAAGAAAGTAAACAGAGTGATTGTATCATTGTACCGTAATTTGTGACCGAAAACATCCAAGTATGATTGAGATAATAATGTAAGTTCTCACGAACCTCAATTAATTGGATGTGTGGGCCTCGTTGTATTTTCCCGAAAACAAAAAAAAAAAGTAATGAGTACAAGTGGGAACGAAAGATAAAGATTCTAATAAAGAATCTTAATCTGGTGGAAGTGGGGGAAAGCTGGAATCTGTACCCTAATTTCTAGAAACTTAGAAAGTGACCAATCCCCAAATACTTGGGTTTAGGAAACTCAATAGTCGTCCAAATTCACCATCTATATTGACTTGTAGTAGTAACTATCTCTCCTAAAAACATACTATATTGTATATATATTACTGGTTGGTTAATAATTTACCAAAATCTGATTGATACTTTACTAACTAAAACTCATATGTATGATTATTTGACTAATCAAGAATGCAGGTCGTTCATTAACAAAACAATATTTAATGTATGTCGTTGGTTCCAAATATGAGATTATGAATGAGATATATATATTTTATCTATTACTATATATACAACACTACATGTCACTTCTAATAAACAATGAATGAGTGATGACCTAACTCTCCATCTCTACCAGATATATTATATTTCTGATATTCATATTTACAGTCATACAGATCAGTCTTTAAAGATGTACGTACGATATATTAGTGCATTCTAATGTGTTAACGTCTATAAACCAGCACAAAGACAAAGACACTTTGTCCACAAAAAAAAGGAAAGACAAAGACACTAAAGTTTTTTTAGTAGTAGATAAAAAGGAAGAACAGTACTCATTTATTTTAAATTATTCAGATAAATTAACTGGTCCCAGGTTTTTACGTTTGTAGAAAACAGAACATTTTTTTGTTTTATATTTTGTTTCTGAAACCCTCGTTTTTGTCTGTGGCGGCTATCAACCTCTCTCTCTATACATAGAGATTTATACGATCCAGAATATTGTGGTAGGATTGAAAAGAAAGAAAAGGACAACTTAACAAAGAATAATTATGGTTTTGTAACTGAATATCAATTATTGAATACTTGTAGTTAGAAATTAGAAAGCTGCTGATGATGTAACATCGTGGGAACTCGTTAGTCGTCACATTCCACCATGGATTCTGTTTTCATTCGATGAGTTTCCCACTGAGATAAGATAAGAGATTGAAATGAAATATATTTCCACTCATATATAGTTTATATTGGGGAGATGTAAAAGGCAGAGAGGCAGTGAGAGTATCTTATTTAAATCAATTAGTCTTAGGTTTGTATATCAATAACAATAGTATTGGTTGGTCTATAGTTAGTCTTGCGTGTGCATATTGACCTTAAGGAAGCTGCTTAAACACCACGTTTTAATCGGACCAAAGCTGATTAGCAACTATTTTGTTGACAAATTAAAATTTGGAGGATATCCAAAGTGGTGTGTTATCGTTCACGATCTTTAACTTTAGTGTTTTTTTAAGCGATACTGATAATTAAAAGAAATTGATATGTAACCTGTAGTGCTAGCTCAACTAATTATCTACAGATGCAAAAAGTATCGGGAACATCCGGATTTGCCCTACAATTAACATGGCGACATCGCATGTCTCACAATCTCAATCACATGCGTATTTCGAATTTTTTCCCGAACATCGTTATTACATTAAAATATATCAATTCGAATAAAAACTTGTTTGTGTTTTCATTCTAGGACTAGAGTCTTTAACATGCTGAAAAAATAAACTTTTGTGTTTTCATTCCATCGTTTTTTAAACTGAAATTTTTTAAAATTTCATTTACTTGAATAAAAAAATGTCAGGATTTGGGTTCAGGGTTGTAGTTCATTATTTATAAATCGAATGTCTCAAAATGTTCATCTCATTATATGACTTAAATCTGTACCGGTTTTGGAAGCAATACAACCGAATGGGCTGATAAAGGCCCATTAAACAATTTCCCGCGTTGCTGGGAAAGCCTAACAATATAGTAACGAATTTTGAGATCCGGATAAAATATCTGGATCCGGGTCAAAAGGGTTGTTGACCCGACTAGAAGAAAACGGGTTCGGATTCTGTGAGTAAAGATTTTTTATAGCTTTCAATCAATCTCACTTTCAAAAACAAAACTAATAGAAAGGGAAACAATCTAAAGCGTACGTAGAAAAATCCGATCTAGGTCTCTTCTTCCCCAATCTCTCTCTGTCTCTCTCATCTATCGAAAAACTAAATCAATGGACAAAGGCAAAGCAGTGATGGGTACTGGTCGGAGATGGGCCGTCGAATTCTCCGATCAATCTACTGTTCCATCTTCCCGTGACATCCTCGATCCACCTGGCTTCTCTCGTGCTTCTCCAGAACAGGTATTGTATTTCTTATTTTGTTCTCGATTGGATTCGCAGTTTGAATTTGGAATTTTACCTTGAATTGAGTTGTATTACTATTGGGATTTTTGTTTTTAATGGGTTATGGTTTGGTGATTTGGATTTCAGGATGATTCAGCAAACAGCCGCCAAAAGAAAGACGCTGAAGCTAATTGGAAACTTCAGGTATTTTAATGTCAAATCTGAAAGTCGTATCTTAAACTGTACGGATTCGATCTTGGTCTTACTCTATGTAGATCTTAAAAGCCATTGACTTTCTGATTTTTGTATTGTCAAAAGACTTAACATTAGACTATCTTTCGCAATTCAAATTGTGCCTTGGTGAGATTAGAAAAAGGAAAATTCTTATTTCAGCTGTCTGAGATTGGGTTTGATTTTTTATGAAGTTTATATAACAGATATGCTTTTTTTTTTTATGAATGAGCAGAAAGCCTGGGAAGTAGCGCAATCTCCGTTTAAGAATTTGATGATGATGGGTTTCATGATGTGGATGGCTGGAAACACAGTGCATCTTTTTAGTATTGGTATTACATTCTCTGCGCTTTGGCAACCTATCAGTGCTCTCCAGAGTGTTGGAAAGAGTAAGAAACCTTCACTACATTTTATTCATCTTCGCCTAATATGCTGTTAGACGTCCTATAGTCACATTAGTTTAGCTTGTCATCCCACAATTATATGTAGTTTATTGAACTGATGAGTATCTTGATTGGAAAATGAAAGAGTTAAATCAAATGTTGCTTGCAAGTAGTATCATCATCATGTGCATTAAAACGTCAGAAACACTATAGAACAATTTTCTTTTGAGAGTTCACTTTCTCAAAGCGATAAAAAGGCAGACAGAAGTACTTGAAATGGTTAGTAGAATTAAGGTGGAAAATACCACACTATCATCTATGTGAAATAGCATGCTCTACTGCTGAATAAGAGACAAAAAGGGAACTCTTAGAGAGGGAAGAACTTTCTCCCAGATTTTGGCAAAGCAATTTATCATCAGGATTTAAAATTATTCCCATTTTTATTGGTATTTTTACAGTTTGAGTTATGATTTGGTTTGTCAATTCAAGTCCAGTATCTTTCATCCTTACATTTGAACTTTACCCTTGTCTGCAGTTTTTGAGCCATTCAAAGATAACAAAGTTGAATTGCTTATGCCGAAATTAGTGTTTCTTGCCCTAAACCTTGGAGGGTTAGCTTTGGGTGTCTGGAAGGTGAGAAACTATTCTCGTTTCCTCATTGTTTCCTCTTTCCCTTTTCCTTATGGCAACACTGCCTTGGATTAGAAGTGTAAAGTAGTGTTTCCTTATACAAACAAGTTTCACTTTCTCAGCTTAACACTTTGGGGCTTCTTCCAACACATGCATCAGATTGGGTGTCATCTCTACCCCCTCCTCAGGTTGGTGACTTCTGTCTGAAGCAAAATCTTGTGTCCATGTGATTTGGTATCATCCGCAAAGCAAGAATGTGGCATTTTGACTCGATCATCTCTTAAGCTACAAATCTTGTTTTCTCTTCTTTCTTTTTCAGGAAGTTGAACACTCAGGCGGAGGATTTGTTTTCCACTGATGAATCTGCGTCTCTTGTATTTTAAATAATCCGCTAAAACCGCGAGAAGACGAAGACACTCTTTGTGAGATAACTGCGACAGATACTTAAAGTGATTTGTTCAAACCCTGTCATGAGGGAAAGGTCCATATATGGACCTTCTCATCTTTCTTGTAGCATTTTTAAAACTCAGAAACCATAGCTTTTCTCATCTTTTTAGTATGATGTTCATTGTTCATCATAACTATGAGTGTATTATTGGCACTGAAGGGACCTATTTCCCAGCTTTTTGTTTCTCATCTTTTTAGACAGGATTGGATAATGTTTCGAACAAAAGTTTTGCTCTTTATTGCTTCCACTCATGATTCTGAGCTAAACAATCAATGCTTGATATTATTTTTGTCGTGACTCAGAGACCTTCTTGTCGATTGAGAAGGTTATAAGCTGGACTTATAGGAGGCGCTATGGAAACTAGGTCAAGTTTGGGAAGCACAAGACGTGGAAGAAAGTGCAGTCTTTTAGAATCATGTAAGTCGGTCTACTCAAAAAATCTCTCGACGACAAAAAATGTTTACTTTAATGATTATAAGATTGCGAGCAAAAAATAAAACCCAAAAAAGAAAGAGAAAAATAAAAAAGAGAAATAGATATTTTGGATTAATCCTTCCATATTCCTCCGATCTTCTAGTAAATTGATAAAACGAACAGAGATGAATCTTAACATGCTAACCTGATCCGAAATTTTCTTTCTTTTTTTGTTATACATCACAAAAAGATTGATGCTTTGATCTCACAATACTCATACTTGGTTACTCTTTTTCTGAGATTTTTTTTTTATTTATTTTTTCGGAGCGAATCTGAATTTGTTTTTTTTTCTTCTCCCCTCAGTTTTAATGTCCGCGAGGATTTCATTTCTGAAAAATCCGGATGCGTGCAATCACTTATCTGATTACAAGGTTAGATATGGTAGTGATGGTTACAAATCCTTCAAGAACTTGTTCAGATGCTTCAACGATGGAAGGATTAAGATCAAACTGCAAGGAATCGAGATACCCAGATGCAGTTATTGTTCGGTTTATCAAAGGAGACTCTACATCTGTTTGATCTGTCGTTCTATATCTTGTTCAAGTCATATCCTTTTGCATACCCAATTGAATAAAGGCCATGATATCGCCATTGATGTCGAAAGATCTGAGCTTTATTGCTGCGCTTGCATCGATCAAGTCTATGATCCTGAGTTCGACGAGGTTGTTGTGTCTAAGCAGCTTCTTGGTTTCGGTATGTCTGTTAAATCCGGAACTGATGTTGTTGCGGTTAGATCCAACAAGAAGAGGAGATTGGACTCCCAATTGATTATAGGTTCCAATTTTTTGGTCTCACCTCGAGATCGAAGGGAGAAATGGTCGTTTCCTTTGGGATTAAGAGGTTTGAACAATCTGGGAAGCACTTGTTTCATGAATGCTGTCTTGCAAGCACTTGTTCATGCTCCTCCTTTGAGAAACTTTTGGTTGAGTGGTCAGCATAATCGTGATCTTTGCCCGAGGAGAACAATGGGTTTGTTGTGTTTGCCTTGTGATCTTGATGTTATCTTCTCTGCTATGTTTTCTGGTGATCGGACTCCATATAGCCCAGCTCATTTGCTTTACAGGTTCGATTTTTCATTTGTCTATACAAAGCTTTTCTAGTGTTTCAAAGTGAATGTTAATGTCACATTGTTAGATATGTCTGTCTGAGTTTGTTATCATGATTTGATATCTGATTTCACATTATGTGATTGCTGATTTGATTTTTCGGTTTCAATTTTGGCACATGAAGTTGGTGGCAGCACTCAACAAATCTAGCTACATATGAACAGCAGGATTCTCACGAGTTCTTCATTTCGCTATTGGATCGTATCCATGAGAACGAAGGAAAGTCGAAATGTCTGTATCAAGGTAAATCTAATTTGGAAGAAGAGATCATCTATGTGTTGTTTATTGTTTGAGGGACTTGGATTTCTGTTGAGTGATGAAACTTTCAAGATAGAATTTGGTTTGATGTTTTCCCTTTTGGTACCGATAAGTTTATTAGCTTACTGTGCAGATCATGAGGAGTGTCAGTGTATCACTCACAAAGCATTCTCTGGTCTTTTAAGATCAGATGTCTCCTGCACAACATGCGGATCCACATCAACAACATATGACCCATTTATCGATATTTCACTTACTTTAGATTCAGTGAACGGATTCTCTCCCGCTGATTGCAGAAAGAACACATACAGTGGTGGACCAAGTGTGAACGCAACCATGCCAACTCTCTCGGGTTGCTTGGATTTCTTCACAAGGTCAGAAAAACTAGGTCCGGACCAGAAACTAAACTGCCAAAGCTGCGGAGAAAAGAGAGAATCTTCCAAACAAATGTCAATAAGAAGACTTCCTCTGCTTCTTTGCTTGCACGTAAAGCGTTTCGAACATTCTCTTACCCGTAAAACCTCGAGAAAAATCGATAGCTACTTGCAGTATCCGTTCCGCCTAAACATGTCTCCTTACCTTTCTTCCTCCATCATCGGAAAGCGGTTTGGGAACAGAATATTTGCCTTTGATGGAGAAGGCGAGTATGACAGTTCATCGTCATCATCTCCATCAGCGGAATTTGAGATATTTGCGGTCGTAACTCACTCGGGGATGTTGGAATCAGGTCACTATGTGACGTATCTGAGGCTTAAAGGGTTGTGGTATAGATGTGATGACGCATGGATCAATGAGGTTGAAGAAGAAGTGGTGAGAGGATGTGAGTGTTATATGTTGTTCTATGCACAAGAGAGAGTGATTCAAAAGGCTCAGAAGGAGTTGAGTTATCAAATTATCTCCATGGCTGATGCATTTCCCTTTGCTGATTGCTGACTCTTACTTGGCCAAAGATTTTGACGCATTTTCCCTTAATACTTTTTTTCATTGATTTAAGGTTTATGCCAAATATTTGAAGCCAAGTTTAATGATTCAATTTCTTTTTGCTACATCAGTGTTCTAAGGTTATTAGATCCTCTGTTTCTGAGCTTCCTTGAGTTAGCGTCAGCTAGAAAATACATATTAAGTTATTATATCATCACCTTCTTATGCTTAGCAAGTGGTTCTCACATGGAACCTTCTGCAGAAAAAATATCATTGTGTTTCTTAGATATTTTTCAAAGTCTAGAAAGAAACAAAAGAGGTTAAAAGATGTTCACAGAAACAACATTTCACGTGTCCTCCAGAGACCAAACAAACAATCACCTCTTTGCTCTTCGTTCTCGGTCCTTGGCCAAATCACGTTGTTGGTCTCTCACCCTTTCTCTGGTTGATGATTTCTGTTGCAGACTTTGGCTTCGATTCTGGCTCTCACTTGGGTTATCTCTTTCTAGATGATTCTTTAAAATTTTCACGCCTCTCCCTTTTCTCTGTTAACACTCTCTCTGCAGTAGAAAAAAGCATTTTTCATTTCGTCTGTACACAAGCTAAATAATTTGCAGCAAGAGGCTTAAACAATCGGACACGCTTGTTATGGATGTGTAACAACTGTCTCCAATGTTTTCATACAGAAGAGAGTAAAATTTAAGTGTGGTAGTATGAACTTACGGTGTCCTGGTAAGCCACCATCAGATTCAAGCCTCTTTCGGTAGATTGCAACTTTTGTTTCTATATCCTCAGAGTTTTTCATCCCCTGTTCTTCGAGAGATTCTCGATAGTCTATCAAATCAACCTCTATGCGTCTAAGCTTTTGTCTGCAGCGATAAAAAGCAAAAGTAAGGCAACATCTCATAATGGAATTGCTATTGATATTTTACATTTGCTTATCAACTGCTACGCATTTGCTTGTTTTAGATCATACCTTTGCTCCTCGTTAATTTCATTTTCAGGCTGGAGACAAACACTTAGCTCAGCCTTGAGAACCTCTTCATCGGTCTTGAAAGTTATCCCACCAGCATTGTCGCTACCAGAGGAGTAGCTATTGTTTTGTTCATCATCCTCTCTGGCCCATCTGGAAGTTGGTAAGTATGTGCCTATAGACTCTTTTCCATGCTCTGGGCTCCTAGTTGCTGGCAGCGGTGGGGGAATCCATCTATATATAAGAAAACCAACAGTGTTAATGCAATAGTGCTAAGGTAAACACAATCCAGCACCTGACTTAGTTTCAAAGCTGGCTACGTTAAATACCTTCCACTTCCAGCTATCATGATATACGGCTCTGTTCGCCACCTTTGAAGGGTATCACCCTAAATGACGGCGAGAAAAATCATCACGGTCTGACAAAAATGGAAGAGAACCTCGTATATTCCGAAACAGTTAAAATGTACCTGAGCAAAGGAATAGAGCCTCCAGACATAGTAGGTATGCTCCTTGGACCCCAGCTCAAACAAGAAGTTAAAAAGTGGATTCCCACGTCCCCTCTCCATAATAGCTTGTTCAAAAGCGCATCCACCGTCCAGCACATTAAGGGCCATTGTGTCAATAATATGTTTGAGGTGCTCGTCCTCTGGTGAAACAACTGTGATATCCGGAACATTTGGTGTAAGAACCTGAAGATGAAACTGAAGTTAATAAAAAGATGATTGGGTTAGGGATCCAGAGGTTAACATATATGAAGGACAACATTTAAGCAGTATCCAGTACCTCAAGTACTTATCAAATATCATATGGAACTTTTAAATAACAAATTAGGCCATATGGACCAAGTTACATACCAGCTCAGAATTTTGCTTTGGAACACAAGTGATTGGTGGACCCGATGTACACGAAAAAATTAAATTGCAGCCCTGCCAATTAAAGCATATGAAAACTTTTAGAGTTGCATATAAACAAAAGCAGCAGTCATAAACTTAATGTATGAAACGACGCAACAGTCACATTCAGGGATAAAGATATAATTCGTTGATAATACAATTAAAGTCAAAATGAATCTCAAAGGAGCACATAACTGCCAGACCTCCTTACTCCGGATTGCCATATATGCCCAGGAGGTGGAGCTGGTAGTGCTTGAGACTGCTTGTGATGGCAGAGGAGAAACCGCTTTACGCCATCCAGTTTTCAGCTCATACTCATATACAATGATCCATGTGAGATAGGGAAAATTTTTTTTGTAAGTGTCTTGCATATCATCACAGCACATGCATCAAGGAAGCACATTTATTATCAAATCAGATAGTCAAAGGTTAATAAATTTATATATTGTTAGGAGGTCAGTAATTTTCAACATTGTATAAATGAAGAAAGAAAAAATGGATAACACTGACCAAACAATGAACTCCCTATGTATGTCTTCAACTGAGTACGTTAATGTAATTTCTTATAAGAAAAATCAGGCTTTGCACTAAAGAACCTAATAAAATATGCTCATCTGAAGTTTTGGTTAAAATGCTATCGCTGTGCAGGATCCTGAGAAAAAACACGTTTGCTCTATTATCATATTGTACACTGCCAAAGTATTTTCAGTTAAGAACCTCGTGCACGCATTCACAGTTCCATACAAAACGGTATAGCCCTAAATATTACCATAAAAAATTGACGAACATTATGAAATGGAGGTGCAAGTTTGGATAGAAATTAGAAATAAGCTAAAATCTGGATAGTAAGGTTACTTAATGTTAACACATCCAAAGACCACACAACACCATACTCTTTATATGCATCTAATTATTGTTACATTGGCAAATATATAATAACGAGTGATGATGCCTTTGAATGGCCTCTCTTAATAAGTTTTATATGTTCTTCAGGTAGACAATTTCAAATGATGTTTCTTCTTCATCTGGCTCCATTGGCAAGTCTCTTGAGATGGTTAAACGCCTTCTGCTTTATCCATTGCCTGTCATATGGCAGATATGCACTCATCGAGTGTTCATAGCTGCAAAAACAAAAGGGTCACCCAAACTCACTAGACGATTTTGTTATGATTCTCGCGCAATAACCGGTTCTAAGCAAACCATGAAACTAAAAGAAACAGCAGAAAGACTTAGGGATTGAATGTTTGCACATCAAGGAGCTTCAATGCCGTGAATGTTTCTCAACTTGTTTAGCAAACACAAAGGTAGCAATGAACTTAGTACAGGATTAGTCATTGCTAGTTTGTTCTACAAACATGAGAATACTAGTGATCTCTGTAAACATTATCTGCAAGAGATGAGTTCTTTTTATTTTTAAAATGTCTACTGTGGATTCAAGAAGAATTTCAACTCTTCGGAAAACCTCAAGGTAGTAATGAATAACTAACTGACTACAAAATATATGCAGTGTGTCGAACATCAAGTGATAAATCTCAAGAAAGTTTCCTTGCAAAGGAACAGCTGTGCATGTGCCTGCTGCATCCTTGGGTTATCACATAACTAAATGCTTTGAAAAACTAACAAAACATCCAGAAATTCAAAAAGAATGGTACGAGTATGAGTGGGAACAATTTGTTATCTAGAGTGGGACAAGGTAGGAAGAAGCATAAGTCATGTTCTTTATAGATGGAGAAATGTGAAATCAAGCTTCTTGCTTCTAGTTTATCTAAATGTGAACAGGTGATGTGAAATAGACAATGCCCTGGTATTGCATAGCATTTGGAAAAACATATAGACAAATGGACACAAGCAAAGCGATGGGGGAAAATAACATAGGAACTAAATCATTTAAGAGAAGAGAAGAGGGAAAGACTTACACCAAAGCGCTCATGTCAGCAAGACCGTCAATAAAATTGTACAGATCAGCAATGTCATAGCTAAGATTTCTGAGAGAAGGATTAATTTCCTTCAACTTCCTTTCATATAAGCCGCAAATACCTATTTAGAGCCAGAGAGTTCAGCATAGGAGGAAAAAGATCAGGGTTGCAATCAGAAATTTATAGCTAAAACATCTATGCTGCTGTAACAAAACAAAAAAGGTTCCCTAATTTATTTTACACCCAGAAGAAAGGTAATGAGCTTAAGAAACCTATCTTTCTTCTTAATGCTCGAACTGGGGAACCAAAATTTATACAATGTGCTAATACCATCCAACCGTAATGGCATCAGAGAATGATTACCGAGCTGAACTGTTTCTAAAATCTGACAATCCTAGCAAGTCACAGAAACAGCTAGATAAACTATATAATATACAAGTCGAAATTCAAAATCATCCATCTTGCAATGACACAGATAAACCTAAAGCATAATCATCATAACCAAAGTCGAGAATGAGTATAGCTATAAACTAGTAATTCGAATTAAAAGTTACCATCCATAGCTTGGCCTATAGAATCGTAGTCCATAAAAGTCCTGGTAGCTCTGTTGGGAGAATTTTGCAACAAGATGATGGTGTGCCTACTGTTATGATTATTAGCCTACGCAACAACAAAGAAGAAATCTGAGCATAGTCAGCTCTTAACAATTGAAAGCATCAAAAACCTAGTTTCTGTGAAAACACGATCTAACCAAAAGGCTATTCTCAGATTTTTAGGCGATTGACTAAGGAATCACTAAAATCACATAAAAGAAACGTAAGAGAAGAAACCAATTACCATTTTTAAATGATAGTTTGACTTTGATAGCAGAGCTGAGAGTTAGACGACGAAGACGAAGACGAAGACGAAGACGACGACGACGAACGAACAAGTTTCGCTGTTTCCGAGAGGTAAACGCAAAAAATAAAAACCCCAACAAGAATCTCTAGGGGCAAAATCGTAAAACGATAGAGGGTCTCTGTGGTTAGAAAAACAGCGTGTATTTCCTTTATAATATATCAAAACTACAAGCTGTTTCCATCTGATTACCTATAGATCCAAACGACCCGTATTCTCTTCTAAATATGATCAAACGACATGTAGTTTTCCTTATTAAGCATTCACTGTTCCGTTCGAATGGAAAACGCTATACGAATTAAACGTCCGTTATTGTATTAGTATCTTTTACAGAAGCAAAAGTTTAATGTCGTCATCATCATCATCTTCTGATTGGTTCTTTGGCAACACATCACAAGGCACAAGATCATCCAAATGATCGGCATCTGGAACGAGGAAAACGAAACACAAGGTAACGAGTCTCAAGAGATTCCTTATAAGAATTACAAGCCAGAGATTCCCAAACTCGTGTCTGGTGACACCAAAAGCGTGAAGAACTAACCCTCCACCCCATTTTGAAGCTAGCTGTCCAAAACTATCAATGCACATCAGGAAAGCAAAGAAGGTGCCTTCGATTCCCAGAGGACAAAGCCTTGTGCTGAGAATTACCATCGGGATCCACCTGATCTTACTTATCATCCTCGAGAATGATTCTTCGGTTATCACAAACAAGGAATCTGGTATCCCCAGAGTTAAGTTCCAGCGTTTGATGAAGACGAGATCAAGCATTCCTGAGAAGACGTATACAAGTTGTGCGAAGAAGAGTATCTTCCTAAACGAATAGCCTTTTAGCTTCTTGTGGTATATGAGAACTCCAAACATCGACGCCAATGCCCCGATCGCGTAGATTATGCTCGATCAAAATAAGCAAGTTTGAATTTAGCTCGTAATTGTATGAAAAATCTCATTCGTTTGTCAGAAACTCCATAGCTTTATATGTCAATGTGGAAGTAACACACCATCATAGTTTCAACACCATTTCATAAGCCATACAGATCTCCACAAACCAAAGGCAAGATTTTTCCTAGCAAAAGTAGGCTTTCAAGAGAAGTGACTCCATAGATTTTAATATAAGCCAACAAAACAGTCTCAAATATGATCCATATAAATAATATCATGACATACTACTACAGTGTCAGTCTCGAGGATGCGATCCATGAGAACATGACTTTGCTACTTTCCCATGGCGGGCGTTTAGTTACTAAACTAGCTCCTATGAAGTCAAATCTATATCAAACCCACACTATTTGACCACTAATCTTTATTCTCTAAATCAAGATCTTTAAAAGAGAGATTCTTCAGGTCTGTCATCTCAGTATTTTAGCCTTTTGCCAATGTGGGATAGTTAAACCAACCTGAGAAAAGGCGGGGCCAGCTGTAGGATCAGTGTACCAGTAGAAGTGACCTTCATGAGTGCTGATGTTGAGTGCTAAGGATATAAACATGTAAAGTGATGGCTTCCACACTTCAGGGTACTTTATTGTTTTGTACATTCCCTTCACCGCTACTCCTAAGCCATCTGTGTCCTGAAGAATATTCAAACGATTGCTCAGAGTTCCATCAAGATTCTACGACACGAATTTTCAAATTACTCCGGCGGAAACAAATAAAGACGAGACAAATTTCTGTTTAAATTATTCTGCTGTGATGCCAATATGAATTATGAGAGAGATCAAAGGAGTTGAAATTACAGACTGAGGTCTCACCTTCTTATTTCTCTGTATAGGAACATTAGAAGATCTTTTCTCGTAGATGAAAAACCCAAGTATGACAATAGTTGCAGGCGAAAATGCTAATACCCCTATATCACAAAGCACACGGAATTTGAACCTCTTAGAAGGGCAAAATAAAAAAAGCGAGATTTGAAGACTATAATCTCAATATCTCAAGGTAATACTTACTGGAAACGTGGTAAAAAAGGTGTAAAGGCTCAACCTGAGGTCCAAGCCGGTGAACAAAGAATCCACTAGTTGCATATCCAACTAAAGCGCCAGCAGATGAACAAACCACACAAAGGCTCTGTATATCAGGAGCCAAAGATCGGATATTGATGCTATTTGTTGCTATACACGCATCAATCACCACATCTGCAATGGCCATAGCTGCAGAGACACCTAAGAGGCAGCTCAAAGCTAAAGCAGCGGGCAACTTACCAAGAACAACAATTGCAATCGCAGATGCCAAACCAAGAACACCACAAACTACAAAATAAGGCTTTCTTTTGTAACCTTTAATCGGGAAAACATCGGTGAAGAGACCCCAAATGACCCATGGGATGTAATATAAGCCCATGTAAAGCTGCACAACCGATGGCTGCACTTGCTGGACATCTTTCCAGTAATAGTCTGTGACGACTTTGAATTTCGAACCGGAGAAACATTCGTTCATGGGATCGGGTGTTATGTCAAGCTGAGTTTGCGCACAATAGAGCAGTCAATAGGAGTACAGGTTTTAGCCCTTTTCATGTCATTTACGGCTTGTCTCCGCGTGGTCCACTTGATTTGAGTTTGGCTCCTGATAGTTACGAAGAGATTAGGATTAGGAGATTTGGTTGTTATTCTCTTCCTTTTTATTTTCGATTTGGTTTTATCTTTTAAGGTGTTATAAGTACGTTGCTTCCTCTATTGTAGAAGTCGGTTTTTTTTTATTGATTAATAAAAGAGAATATTAATTTCTCAACTAAGTCTTCGACTTCTCTGTTCTTGTCATCCATTGATCGACAATAACAAAGGATTCTAAGCTACGAACATTTCCTTGTGATCCATTGATCCTCAAAGAAGTTTTTCGTAATTCACCCGCTGCAACACTAATTAATGTCGTGCCTTAATTGGCCGAGTCAACCAAAAGTTTGACATTAAATCGGAAGTCAACAAAAGTTTCATATATATATTTCCATGTGGAAAAAGTTTATGCTTTTTTAAACCCAAATTTGAAAGTTGAGCATTTTTTAGACTCTTTTAAGGGAGATTTTGTTGACTTGGAAAGCGATGTTATTTTGATTAAACGGAGGTTTTCAACGTCCGTTTAATCCGTTAGTTAGTTCCGTCACGGCGTGTCTCAATTGGCCGAGTCAATAGAAGTTTGGCATTAAATCGGAAAGTCAACAAAAGTTTCATATATATTTCCACGCGGACTAAGTTTATGCTTTTTTTTTTACCCAAATTGGAAAGTTCAGCATTTTTTTTGACATTTTTCCCATTAAAAAACATATAAAGCTATGTTATATTATTATATTTTTAACAATTGAAACTATCGAACCAATTCTATCTGGTAACCGGTCCGAATTACTCCTTGGGAACGAGGAAACCAATACTGTTTCGTTCCTTCCCTTCTTCTCCCGCCTGGTTTCATTTTTCTTCGATCTCTCTTTGTTGCCGTCCCTCGCGAATTTACAAGTCGTCCAAGGTATGCAATGGCATAACCCTTGCTCAGGATCAGGGTTTTAGGGCTTTGCTTTGATTGAATAGACGTTTTGGTTTGTCCGATTTCTAAATCGCCGTTTCTATTCGAACGTGGGTTCCTCGGGTTAGTTCCGTGTTCTATCGACGCAATTGGTTTCGTTTCTAGGGATCGAGGCAATCTAGCCGAAGATGATTTATTTTCTAGGGTTTGAGGCAACTTAGGGATTTCACTCTGTTTGGTTTAGGGATTTCACTCTGTTTGGTTTAGGGATTTTGTTTCTGGGGATCTAGAGGATCGATTTCGTTTCGTTTCTGGGGACCGAGTCAATCAAGCCGATACATGAATTTTGTCTTGGCTCTGATTGTGTGTGTTTTTTTTTAATGTTTGCAGAATTTGGGGATGGAGTTACGTAGCAGCAAAAAACGCAAGAGTGAAACCATTCCGAGTGTGAAGATGGCTTTACCTAGCAACAAAAAACGCAAGAGTGAAACCATTCCGAGTGTGATATATAGCCACCCCAACGGTTTCAAGATTGAAGAGTTGGTCAAGGGTAAACCGGACGGCAAGAAAGCTGTTCATGGAGCACGGGTTAGTGTACGCTACATTGGAAAGCTTCAGAAGAATGGGAAGATCTTTGCTGACTTCACAAAAACACCGCATGAGCTTATTCTAGGTTGGTATTGTAACTAGATGCAAAAGCTATTCTCTCTTGAGGATTACATTTTTGTGACTGGGTACTTGATACAGGTGCTGCAGAAGTTCTCCAAGGAGTCGAATTTGGTGTTGGAGGTTTCTTACTGTTTCTTCACTTTGTTCTAATGACTAATGTGCATCATGTTAAGTTTTTTTGAATAACACAGACAGCTTGTTGAGAATTACATTTTTGTGACTGGGTATTTGATACAGGTTCTCCAGAGATTCTTCGGGGACTCGAACCTCGTATTGAAGGTTTCTTACTGTTTCTTCACTTTGTTCTAATGTACATCATGTTATTTTTTTTATCTCAAGTGTTTTTTTTTTTTTTTTTGAATAACACAGGCATGCTTGTTGGTGACAAAAGAAAGATTACACTTCCTCCACATATGGGGTAAATGTTTCCTGAGTCTTACTAGTTGATCATTTTGTTTAACCTCTTAATGAGAATGCTAATATTGTCTGATTCACAGGTATGGCAAGCACGGTGATGATAAACTGGTTCCTCCTAATGCTTGGCTGGTTTTTGATGTCGAACTGCTTGATGTTTGGTAAAACAACTGAGAATTTTTCTTCGTGACTTTTGAATCTTTTGAAAATGATAGTGTTTCTTCGTAATATTTGATATCTTGTCTTGTTATGAACTAGTCATGTATTGTGTGTTTGTCTACTAGCTAATTATGTGCCTCTTATGTTATTATATTACTGTATGGATGAAAGGTCCATGATTGAAACCAATTCTGATGTGACAACACACGAATATGGGCTCACCATTGAAGTGTTGGTTAAGGGTAAACCGGATGGCAAGATGGCTGTTCCAGGAAAACGGATTCGTGTTCGCTACACTGGAAAGCTTCAGAAGAATGGGGAGATTTTCGATTCCAAATTCAGCAAAAAACCAAAATCATACCTTCTAGGTAAGTATTTTAACTAGATGCAAAATATATTACTTTTGGAAATTGATTGAGAATTACTTTCCCTGACAGGGTACTTGATACTTGTGCGTTTGTTCCAATGTGCAGGTTTACATAAACTTGGTGTGGGATTCGATTTTGGCATTAAAGGTATGAAACTAATTTCGAACTGGTTTATTGACTTTGTACACACATCATTTAGTTTTGATCTCATTTTTTTCTTTTTTTCTAAAAAAAAAAAAAAAACACAGGCATGCTTGTTGGTGAGAAAAGAAAGATTACAGTTCCACCAGCATACGGGTAAATCAATTGCAAATCGTGATTTTCATATATATATGTTTCCTTGAGTCTTACTAGTTTATCGTTTTGGACCTTTGATTTTAACCTCTTAATGGGAATGTTAATATTGTCTGATTCACAGGTGTTACAAGCATGGGGGCCTGGTTCCTCATCATGCTTGGCAGGTTTTCGAAGTCGAACTGGTTGGTGTTGCAGTTTAGGTAAAAAACTGCTCCGAATTCATTGAATCTATGTACCAGAGTTTGAATATCTTACTTCTTAACTCTTGAATCTTTTGAAATGATATCTTCTTAACATTTGATATCTTTCTTTTGTAATAAGTTGTCTTGTATTGTGTGCTTTTCAGATTACCTCGTTGTTTTCTTAAGAGACTCGTGTAAAAAACTGCTCCGAATTCATTGAATCTATGACAATAGTTGCAGGCGAAAATGCTAATACCCCTAATGCTCCCTATATCACAAAGCACACGGAATTTGAACCTCTTAGAAGGGCAAAATAGAAAAAGCGAGATTTGAAGACTATAATCTCAATATCTCAAGGTAATACTTACTGGAAACGTGGTAAAAAAGGTGTAAAGGCTCAACCTGAGGTCCAAGCCGGTGAACAAAGAATCCACTAGTTGCATATCCAACTAAAGCGCCAGCAGATGAACAAACCACACAAAGGCTCTGTATATCAGGAGCCAAAGATCGGATATTGATGCTATTTGTTGCTATACACGCATCAATCACCACATCTGCAATGGCCATAGCTGCAGAGACACCTAAGAGGCAGCTCAAAGCTAAAGCAGCGGGCAACTTACCAAGAACAACAATTGCAATCGCAGATACCAAACCAAGAACACCAGAAACTACAAAATAAGGCTTTCTTTTGTAACCTTTAATCGGGAAAACATCGGTGAAGAGACCCCAAATGACCCATGGGATGTAATATAAGCCCATGTAAAGCTGCACAACCGATGGCTGCAATTGCTGGACATCTTTCCAGTAATAGTCTGTGACGACTTTGAATATTGAACCGGAGAAACCTTGGTTTACGCCGTACACAAGAACCACACCTAGCACAAAGCTCAGGTTTAGCCTAGAACTAAGCATTTGTAGCCATTGGATGGGCTGAAGCAGAACTGAGACGACAGCGTATCTTCTCGCTTTTGTCTTGTTCTCAGAATGATCTGAAATTGGTTTAAGCAGAGGTTTTCCGTCTGAGAAGAATTTCTCAGTTTCTAGTGTTTCCATGGTGTTTGCTGTTTAGGAGATGAACATTGGATCTGAAAATAAATATCGAAAGCAAGAGACTTTTCTTTTTTTTGATCGAAAGCAAAGGACAATAATCTTTATTTTAAATGTAAAAGAAACTCCTTGTAGACTTTAAAAAAAAAGCTTTATACATTCACACACGAGGAAAAACAAAAATGTAGTTAAAAAATCCCCACTTGACATGTACCTTGTTGACTCTGTATGCAATGACGTCTTTCTTGAACTAGCAGTGATTGACAAATTTTGAAACCAAAAAACAAAACTCAAATGTTTCTATCTTTCCAGCGAAGCTCAAAAATACTAATCAACATCAATGAACACACCAAAACAATTACTTTAAAATCCAATAAAATAGATAAGGAAAACGAAGTGCAAAACCCAATGTGTCAGCTTCTTTGAAGATCATTATCTTTGCGATTCCCACAAGCCAAATAAACTACTCCATATATGGGTAGTGAGTCATGGCAAGAACCTAAATCAGAAAAAGGAGAGGAAGAGTAAAGAAGCAAAGCAGAAAGAAAATGGCAGGATTGTTTGATAAACAAGCCGATCTATACCTAGACGCCAGACCTAACTACCCCTCGGAGTGGTTCTCGAAGCTCGCTGATCTCACCGATCACCACGGTTTAGCCTGGGATGCCGCCACCGGAAACGGCCAAGCAGCTCTCGCCGTCAGTATTTTTGATGCTTATGAACTTTGTTTACAACATCGGATCTCAGATTTAACAGATTTTATCCTTTTGCTTGTGAATGATTACTACAACGTGCATCAGATCTAGGTTTTGACAAAATCTTTTCGCCTGGATTTTGCAGGTTGCAGAGCACTACGAGAGAGTCATAGCGACGGACGTGAGTGAATCGCAGCTGAAGGTAGCAACGCCGCATCCGAGGATCGATTATCGCCACACGCCTCCGTCGATGACAGACGATGAGCTGGTAGAACTGATGGGAGGAGAGAACTCGGTGGATCTGATCACTGTCGCTCAAGGCGTACACTGGTTCGATCTCCCAAGGTTCTACGCAGTGGCCACGAGACTCCTCCGTAAACCCGGCGGAATCATCGCCGTCTGGGGATACAACGACATTTTGGTGACTCCGGAGTTCGACGCCGTCCAGTATCGGTTCCACGCCACAACGCTGCCGTATTGGAGATATCCGTACATTCAGCACATCTTCGATTCGTACGAAGCATTGCCGTTTCCTTTTGAAAGTGTGGGGATGGGATCGGAAGGGAAGCCACTGAAGCTGAAGATGCCTAAGACGATTTCGTTTGAAGGGGTCATTAGGATGTTCAAATCATGGTCGGCTATCGTGACGGCGAGAGAGAAAGGCGTCGAGTTGTTACCGGAGAGTTTGGTGAGAGAGCTTGAAACCGCCTGGGGAGGATCTCATCTGATTCGTCCCGTCGTTTACAAAGCTTTTATGATTGTAGGAAAAGTTGGAGTTTCATCATCAAATTAAGTAATTGTCCATCATTATTCTTCTCTCACTCCACTTTATATTTAGTGAAAATTTGGTTTCCTTCCAATTTTTTACCATTAATAAACGTTTTCTTTTTTTAAAAAAAAAAACAATAGAACGTATTAAATTTAAATTAATCCTACCTAATTACGGCTTCGATCGGTAACATTGACTTTGATCGGTAGCCACTTTGATGGTGTCCAATTTCAAAACGGCAGGATAATTTCACAAAAGAAGATCAAGACGGTACTAATTTTACAATAATACAAAATATTTGTTTGTTTTGCTCTGTTTCAAAACGGCAGGATAATTTCACAAAAGAAGATCAAGACGGTACTAATTTTACAATAATACAAAATATTTATCGCTTTTTTGCTTACCGCTCTATTCTACAACTGCTTACCGCTCTTTTTACCGCTAAAAAATTCTTCGTTGCTTTAGATTACCAATTAGATCCACTGTAAAACGATAGACACGTTATTACAAAAAAACATAAAAATACAGTATAGGAACGAATGAATCACATATTCTCTCACTAAAATCGCATGCCAAGATTCTCAAAAAGTGTTATTTGACAAATCAAACAAAATACACTATTAGAACGTTCACATATATTAAAATCCCTTTGTTTTGCAACAAGATAGACCTAAAATGCAACAAAACCGTTTAAAAAAAAAAAAAAGATAAAACTATAATCACCTTTCTTCTCTCTTCCTTAA
The DNA here is from genome assembly GCA_011420285.2 of Erysimum cheiranthoides. Taxonomy (NCBI): domain Eukaryota; kingdom Viridiplantae; phylum Streptophyta; class Magnoliopsida; order Brassicales; family Brassicaceae; genus Erysimum; species Erysimum cheiranthoides. Next base: position 18,151,328 of record CM022178.2, on the reverse strand, counting down.
TCACCATCATCATCATCCTCTAATCGATCTTAACAGAGGAATAGATGAGCCTTGTGAACCAGAGACAAGCATAGAACCCAATTGTTCCTGTGAGCACGAAAAATGCGTAAGACGCGATGAGCATGTACCCAAAGTAAAGCATCGCCGACACCAGTTTGGTGATCTGAAGCTTTGTGAAGAAGTAGAACGTCGCGTAGAGGAAGAGATAGAGAGCTGATGAGCCTGATGTCAGGTAAGATCTCCACCACCAAAGGTAGTCCTCACTGCAAAGCTGGAAGTAGCAGAGTACTATGGTTATCTCGGCGCAAGTAACGATGAGGATTACAAAGACGAGGAAGAGGAACCCAAAGATGTAGTAGAACTGGTTGAGCCAGATGGATGTGAGGATGAAGAAGAGTTCGATGAAGACTGCACCAAACGGTAAGATTCCTCCGATAAGGATTGAGAAAACAGGGTTCATGTACCAAGCTTGCTCTGGGATTTGCCTCGGGATTTTGTTGGTTTTCACTGGGTCATCAACCGCCGGCTTCTTGAACCCGATGTAACCCCCAACAAAGACAAGAGGAACCGAGATGCCAAACCAGAGGAAGATCAAAGCGAACATTGTTCCGAAGGGCACAGCACCAGATGACTTCTGTCCCCAGATGAGAGCGTTCAGGACAAAGAAGATTGCTGACACAACTGCAGGGAACAAGAAGGCTGTTCTGAAGGCGATTCTCTTCCACTCTGTTCCTTTGAACATTTTGTAGAGACGTGAAGAAGCATAACCAGCAAAGAGTCCCATGAAGACCCAGAGCAGGAGCATGGCTGTCATCAAACCACCTCGGTTGGAAGGGGAGAGAAATCCGAGCATGGCGAAGATCATTGTGACAAGTACCATGCCTAGACACTGGACCCCTGTGCCTACGTAGACGCAAAGCAGATCTGAATTGGCTGGAAGCCTGAAAACATCACCATGGACAAGCTTCCATCCTGTCTCTTCTTGGGCTTCTTCTTGAGTCTCCAGCTCATTGTATCGCGAAATGTCACGGTAAAGGGTTCTCAGCATTATCATCGCCACCATACCAGACAGGAACAGGACGATCATCAGAGAATTGACGATAGAGAACCAGTGAATTTGATTATCACTCATCAAAAGATAAGAATCCCATCTAGATGCCCACTTCACTTCACTTTCCTGGACAGAGCACGAGCAGGAAATCAGAAAAAAATATTGAGAACAAAAACTCCACAGCATTTATCTAAGACACAGACCGGAGAGTATTTAAAGAAAACTTGCCTGAAAATCGACATCATATGTGAAGATAATCTCCTTCTTTTCTTCAACCTCTTGAGGGGTAGCCGAGCTAACAACCAGGCGTTTTGTGTGAGGATCACAGGTTGTCAGACGGGTCTTCTCACTCCAGTCTCCCTCATATTCATGCTTAACACTGTAAAATATAAATCAATGGAAGGATTATCAGTACTGACAGACAGGGATCACAAGAGACGTCAAAATTATAATCAAGATTTTCACCTGTACGGTTTGACCTCAAATCCCACAATTCTTGCAGAATCAGTTTGCATATCTCTGTGATACCGGACTGTAAATGCCAAGTGGTTGTGGATAAAGAACTTTTGCTCTTTGCTCTGTGTATACAAAAGGCAACTTAGAAAATCGAGCCATTTCGCAAGCACTAAATAGTGTTAACAATCGAAACCTACTTACCCCCTCATACTGGCCTTTAAGACCAACATGATAGCCGAGCTGGTAAACAACAGAGGGAGAACCCTGGTCAACTCTTTCAATTGGAACCACCAGAGGAAGATTGTCGAGGATCCTAACACACACAAGAAAGACTAGTAAGAAAACTTGCAGAAGGAAAGCATGTTCTTCGTACAAAGAGTCAAGGAAAAGTTTATATTTTTTGGTCCTACATGTTGACCCGGTACTCATCATCAATTTTTTCTTTGAATGCTTTGGCTGTCTTCGCATCAAGAGTGACCCGGCCGAGAATATTGCACATTTGTGCCTCCCGCATTTTAAACTGCAATTGTTTCAGATCCGCAAGTGTTACAGTTAAAATACGGACATAGACTTTTAGACAGCCTGATCAATTACAAATAAAAAAAATGCAACAGAGACTAACCGAGTATGGGGCATTTTCTATCCGGTCACCCCGAAGCACTTCTCCGAGATTCTCAGTACTGTCCACAATCTTCTTAGGGCGACAAAAAGGAAGGGAATAGTACGAATATGGAAGTTGAGTCTTTATGGAAGTTAATTTATTCACTTTCACCTTCAGCTCATCACCCTACATACAAGGAAAGACTAGAAAATAAGACTCGAATTTGAATATGATTCCATTATTTCTGCTCAATCTTTAGACGTATATCATCCGGCTTTTTTAGTATAACATGAAAGTATACCATGATTGAGACTAGTAATATAGCATGCAGGACCGACATTTCCCTCGTGTATAAAACTTGGATTTAATAGTGATACGCAACGAATCAAGACCGAGAGAAAGAGATCACTAAGAACCTAACAATAGCAATCACAATTACAACGAATATGGCTAATCCAGAAGAACAAATATCGATGCAGCTCGCCTAAGATGCGACATTGTTCAGATCGAGAGATTTTTAAAGCCGAAATGATGATAAATTTAAGCCTCAGCCAAAACCAATCACCCATTCTCTGAGAAAAATAGCTTAACTAAAAGTCGGTGCATCAGCACAACGACTCTCACTCTCTCGCCGATCAAGTACGGATTAATCCTAGAGAAAATCGAAACGCAGATCCAAGAGATCCAATTCAGATCTAAAATCCTAGAAGCACAAATTCGAACGTTTGTTTACCTTTTCGAAATCCTGAGGAGCGACACCAGGGAGATAGAAAGAGTGAGCACCATGGATGAAGAGCAGAAGAATCAAGGCGATCGCGGATCCAGAAGATTCCGATAATCTGCTACTGCTCCTCCGAAACTCCATAGCCATGGCTGTTCCACAAAAAGGAAGAAATAACCAGATCTGAAGCTACGCTACAGTTGTATCTGAATCTTATACGCTTCGAGACTCGAGACCAAGACCCGCCTGTAAATCTAATGTCATACTTCCCGGTTTATATTTCCGGTTCGGCTCGTTACTGTTCGATCCTTATCCACCTTTTATAATTCGCCACGTGTTCCACTAGCTATAAGTCTACAACCAATGGGCCTGAACCGACAAAGCCCACCCTATCATAAACCATCATTTCTTTTTCTTAACTCTATCATAAACCATAATTAATCAATCGAAAGCATAGGTAATGAATCTCTATCGTTGTACTAAGAATTATTAATTTAGATATATAATTATGTTGGCATGCAACTTGCATATATACCTTTTAAATAGTTCAGAAATAACATAAGCCAAAAAGAAATATTAAATTGTAGACTTTTTATCGTACGGTTTGTAATTTTAATTTTTTTACGATCTAACTAGCATTTTTATTAACAATTCGTGCGTCGTCTATTTCAAGCAATTAAAGATTTTACTAACGATTCTATTAGAGCTGAAAGGTGTTAAGATATTCATGGTCCAAACAGAAAATTTGTACCAAAATCAAATTTTCAAAGTAATTCTAACATTATTATTACATAATACAACAATTTGATTCTTGAAGCAGGATTCATAACAAAAACAAACATCATAATCTTTCATAAAGAGATCAGAGTCTTTGGTTTTATTCTCTTGCAGACTAACAAGCGCAAGAAGAGAAGTAGAAGCACAAAGGCCTTAGTTTTTGGCAAGTTAAAAGACGAAACAACACAAGACATCAAACAGAACACAACAGCGAGGACTGCATATTTACATTGATCTAAAAGCTTTTCAGATTCAGTAGCACAAGACCAGACACAACGGGAACTCTTTTCTTACCAATCTTCAAGATCTAGTAACCTCCCTGAATAAACGCATTTAGGCGGTTAAGCTCCTCTCGATGCTCATCCACCACCGCACGGACCACGTCTCCTATGGACACCATCCCCACCATACCCTTCTCTTTGATTACCGGAATATGCCTGATTCGATTTTCTATACATTGCATGATGATCACAAAACCGGTTTTTTACTTGCCTCAATAGGTTTGTTATATCAATGGAGAAAATATTAAGTTTTTAGCTTACCTGTCATCAGTTGCATAGCCCGCAAGACCTTGGTCTCCGGTGTGACGGTGATAAGCTTATTCTGCAATTGCCAGTTAACAGATCAAGTTAGTTTTATTACACAAAAGTAAAGAAAATCATATAATTGTCTCTAAGTTTCACCTCTTCAGTCATAATGTCCCCAACTTTTGTCGATTTGGATGATCTCCCTTGCACTATGATCTTCCGTAGGTAATCTGAAGAAAATCACAATGTTACAACAGAGGAAAATGGATCACGCATATCAAACGGCACAAGAAAAAGTTTCCTTGACGGTCAAATTTGGTTTACCTCTCTCTGTAATGATTCCAGCAAGAGCTTGTTGCTCACCAGGTTTCACAACCACCAAGGCACCAACATTGTGTTGTGTCATCTAAACAAAGCAAACACACCAATTACTTAAATAAAAAAAAAAAAAATATGGACATGGAGAGATCTAAAAGGCAAAGGAGAGAAGCATACGGATTTAACAGCATCATAAACACTGTCATCGGTAGTACACCAAAGCCAAGATCCATCAGCATTTTTGCCTTTGGCCTTAATGACGTCAGAAATGGTTGTGCTCTCGAATCCATGTTCCTCCATACGAGCAGGTTGAGTGGATTCGGAGCGTGAACAAAACACAGAAGGGTGAATCGCCGGGTTAATCACACGGAGATGTTGCAGCATAGAAGCTTTCACAACATTTCCACCAGAGACCAAGGATCGAACCACAGCTTGCATCTTTACCTATCTGAATCACATCATCAGAAGAAGAAACAATAGCAATCACTAACGAAAACGAGATCTATAAAAAAGGAAGCAATCACAATCATCGGATATCAAACTCAAGAGCTCGAAAAACGAATCTAATGAAAGCAGATCGAAAAGAGAATGATCTTAAACTGAGTGTTTTTGATCGACAAAACCTAAAATGGAAAGTTTCCTAAATCTGATTGTGTATATATATGTGCAGACGAGAGATAGCGAAGAAGGAGAGATTGATTCAGACCTGAGCTTAGAGAAGAAGAACGGATCGGAGCTTGAGCTTTGAGAACCCTAGAGAAGAAGGAAGAGACAGCTGACCAGAGAGTTGAGTGGAGAGTTTGAAGGGTTCTTATGGATAATCATCAAATATAAATAACCTTTTTCGATAGCGAAGTACTGGCGACTTTTTTCTTTTCCTTAAAATATCTTAAACAAATTTTAAGAAGTGATGACTGTTCATTCAATTATTCTATCGTTATCTTGGCAGATAACAATAGGCCCACTCATAAACTTAAATCTAAGGCCCACTTTAATAAGGCCAGTTTTTGTGTACAGATGAATAATCTTTATGAAAACAGTTTTGGAACAAGTAGGAGGATTGTAAGAGTTTGTAGCTAAGACATTCGATTTATATTACAATATTTCCTTTTATCAGGTCCCAGATTCAATCAAGACGACGAAGAAGATACTCAACCTCAACAAGCTTAGTGAGAGGGATAAGCCATTCTCCATAGATGCGAGAGACAAGCAATGGATCCACTTTATACTTCTTCTCACTCTCATCACCATTGGTGCACTTTACCTCTTGTCCAAACGTTTCTGCTTTCTTCTGGACTCGCTTCTTAACCATTTCTTCTACTTTCTCAAATGTCAATAGCTTCATCAAAGCCTCTCTGTCCTAAAAAAGTTTTCAGAAGCCAAATACTTTTGAAAATTTCATATAAATCACAGTGAAACCAAACACTTTGATCACTTTATGTAAATCACAGTGAAACCGAATCCACATTGCGACGCTAATTTTACCTGAGCGCGAATCGCAGGCTCGTAATCTTGCGGAGCATCTCTGAATTTGACCTCAGCAACAAATTTACCGTAGTGAATCCTTCTCGAAAGAGCCTTCACAAGATGAAGCATCAAATCAGACATATAAAACAAACCACAAGTAGAACTGAACTGATTTTGTTTTTGTGAATCCAATGATCTCTCCTTACTTGTAAACACGCGAGATCAGTAGCAGCAGTTGATGGATAGTTGCCATCATCACCAGGTTTGACAAACAAAGGAAGCAATTCTTTAAAATAAATATCCCAAATGCGTTTGTTTATGTTAACAGATAAAGCCTTAGGGTGCAGAGCCTTATCAAGAGAAAAGAAAAGTAATGTTAGATTCAAGCATTAAGCCTTGTAAGGTAAATGCTTAGAGACTTTTTACTATATACCTGTGGATACTTGTGCGTAGGAAAAACCGAGCGAGGAATGTTCTCAAGGAAGAAAGGGTTCTCTTCCGGGTTTTCATATCTTCCTACCTGTATACATGAGACTTTCAATTGAACCCATCAACAAACATGTAGGCTCATATCCAGACATCAAGAGTCGAAACCAAATTCCAGGCAACAAGTTGAAGTTATCAAACAGTGAGAGTATATAAGTTGGAGTTTTGTTGCAGGTTCGGACCAAAATCCAGACAACAAGTTATATTACATAAACATATATACAGGTAATAGGCCTACTTCATCAACGCTTATTCAAACGGAAAAATGAAATTGACTTTGTAGCTTGTTTTCTGCTAATTTCACAAAACAATCTCTGAAAACGGTATAGCTAACCGAAATCAAACGATCGCTGTTTCTACTAATTTTTGGAAAAGGATCAGTTTAACCTTAGCTTCGATGATTTCAATCTCCCTGACGAAAAACTCGGTGAGAGAAGAGGAATTTCCAGAATCTAGATACCGAGATTCCTCAAAAGCAAGGGAATTGAGTGGAAATTTAGCTCTCTCGATCAAGCTAAATACAATGGTGTCTTCTTGCCTAATCAACGATTCCCTGATCGAGTCAAGACTCAGTAAATTGGAACCCGCAGAAACCGAGTCCGACTCGACGACTCTTGACATGCCGATTCTGCAAAATGTCAAAAGGCCGACGACATAAAACATCGCCGCCATCGATGGTGTCAGTAACCAAAGAGATGAGCAATTGCGAATCAAAGGACTTACCGGGAAAATTGAAGCTTCTTCTTCTTCTTCTTCTTTTACTCGATTCTCGCTTTTGAGTCGTGCTTTGGACTTTGCAGTTTGAACTTTTTGCTTAAATTGCTTCTCCTCGTAGAAATGCCATCTTTTTTAAGTCTTTTTTTATTAATTAAATTAATTTTATCTCATCTAGTATGAATAATTTGGGCCCAACTATATAGTACTCCAAAACGTTGAATAATTTGGAGTACTATTTACAAACTGTAACACAATTTATTTTTATTAACGACAAACGATCATTGGACACTGGACAGGGAGAAACCGGCCTACAATCTACATACCTGTTCAATAATATCTTGTCCTAAATTATGGATTTTTCTTTTTTAGTTTTTCTTTATATTTTAACCATTGTGATTTGTGAGCTTTAAACTGTGATTATCTTTAAAACGCATGCATTTTTAATCATTAGTCCAGCGTAGATCCGCAATGTATAATTGGAAACAACATTTTGAAGTATTTATAGAATACTATATATGTTCCCATGAAATGTAGATTTTCTTTTGCTTACATCAGTGTCCTATAGATTTTGTATTTGATCCGTGACGCATGTTGTCCTAACCACTAGGAACCGTCAACCGTAGATCAAACATCAAATTCATACAACTTTTTGAAATTTATTTATTAGATTTATTTATCAGGAAGATATTTCATTGCCCAAAAAAATATTTCTTTCAAAATCTATGCTCAAATTGAGAAAATAAGGCAAATTCATTCATGAACATGTTTCTTCACAAAATTACATACTTCGTTTCTTTTTTTTTTTCTTTTTTTTTTGTAATGAATCATGAAGTACCACATTCTCACCTAGAGAGAGGGTAAGGATGAGTTCGAGAGTTGTAGGTGATTCTAGAAGGTTCCGGAATGCGTTCAGAGACTATATAAGCAGTGTCTTTCCACCAAGAAGCTTCTGTCTCTTTCAAATGAAGTTTTTGCTTAGCATCTTCCAACGTAATCTCAAGCTCCTTTATCTCCTCTTCTTGTCTTGTCTCCATGAGCTTGTGTAGCCTTCTCTCTAGCTCATACGGACACACTCCTTGTTGTTCCTCTACTACTCCTGGGCACACGTGTCCGAACCTTAATCCTTCTGAATGTTCACTCTTCTCCAAAACCTCCTGTGATCGTTGATCGTTTCACACCATTAGAAAAGATAATCGACATCAAAGATTACAGAATCGTGCGAAACTTTATATAAAATCAGCCCAAATGCAAGTGAATTTCATTTGTGGAGGGTATAAATTAATGTTTTCTATGTTATACCTAAATCTCAGATATTCAAAGTCATGATCTGTTTAAACAAGTACTTTACCTTGAGCTTAGAACGTTGACCCTCCTGATTTTGACCAATCTGAAGAAGCTCAAACTCAGCTTCAAGTTCAGCTTCAAGCTGATCCATTTCCCCTCCAAAATCTTTCTCTCGCTTAAATACGTAATGTGACAAAGACCCTTCACCACCAACACACAAAGATGTCTCCAAGATCTGTGGAGAATAATAGTGATCAGTAGAAGATTCAGGGCCATCTACAACGTCACTTGTGGTTGAATACGCAGAAGTTTCAGTTTGCTCTTGCTTCCCCGAGAGGAACTCTTGCTGTTTTCGCCTCAATTCATCGTTGTGGAATTCTAAAAACTTCTCTATATCGTTCCGTAACTCGACAAACTCTTGCTGTTTTCGCCTTAGTTCGTCTTTCCGACATTCCAAAAACTTCTCTAAATCATTCCGTAGCTCAACAATCTTTTGAATCTCTTCTCTACCAGTAGCAATCAGATGTAGGAGATAACAGCTCACTCCAACACTAAACAAAAGTTCCCTTCTACGCATTTCTACAGACCAAAAGATATTTCATATATTACAATTAGATTAAAATGAACTAATCTTATAATAATAATTCAACTCACATGTACATAAACAACAACTACTTCAAATTCGCATCTTTCAGTTTTGCTAATCAGAGACCGTTTTCAATTCTCATAACGCATCATTAAACGTAAGTTACGTGAATAAAAACATATCACAATTCGACGAAACTTTTTGGGCAACAACAATAAATTGTTACCGGAACCAATCGTCCGTGGAGTAGAATCTGAAAATTCGGCAACGCCATGACCATCCTCCAAGGAATTATTGATCCTCACAGAGTCAGAGTCCCTCACCCGAGCTTCCGCCATAGCCATCTTCTTCGCTTTGACTTTCCCATGTGGGGAGAACCAGCGAGCCACAATTCTCCGTGGCGACGGATACCTCATCCGAATACATCCTGCTCTCACTCCTCCACCGTCTTCCATCGGAATCAAAATCGATCTCTAAAGAGAAGAGAATTGAAAAAGAAAAAGAGAGGTTTAAAAGAACAAAATCAGAATCGGGATTGAAGATGAGAGAGAGAGAGAGAGGAATGATATTAATGAGAATCACGAGGAGAAGCAGAGTGTTCTTTCGACTTCGATATACAAAAAATGCGTTTGGACTTTGGAGGGAAACTTTGGATTTTTGGAAACTCTTTTAATGCAATCATCTCTCCTTTTCCCAATTAATAATAAAATCTACATACAATTATTGGCATCAGACAAAAATCTATCAATAATTGGTAAAACTCTATTCACTTTTTTTTCTTTTCTACAACAATTCAATTTACTTAATAATTTCTTTGCTAAATATAGTTAAATAGTGATTTTTGGGTCAAGAGTATATGTTTGATTTGAAGATCAAATAAGCTACATTGGGTCAGGTCATAAGCCAATTAAGAGTTATTTAGCCATAAATGGTAATCGAGTAACGTTGACCAAAAAAATTGGTAATGAAGTAACACAATCCAGTAATATTGTCATTTTTTTTTTAACGGCCAGTAATATTGTCATTATTGTAGAACATTTATGAATTCTACCAATGTCGTTGGTAAAAGACCATAATAAATTCAAGACAAGTTGGTGTTTATTTGTTTGAATTAGAATGTTCAATTTGAATTTGCCTTTTCCCGATGAAGTAAGCAGCTGGTTATTACCTTTTTGATACAGAAGCAATTTGTAAATTTCACAAATCCTTGTAAACTTTGCAATTTGTAACAACAATACACTTGTGATAGATAAATTAAACAAAAAAAAAAAAAAGAGATGATTCGATCTGCACGACGTATTTTTCTTTCACAAACAAAATATATTTTGGGTTTTTCGTTTTTGGAAGAAACTGGTATTGAGAAAAGAAATGAACTGATATTTATTAATAACGAAAGGTAAACCAACATGTATTACAGTGGACTAAAATGAAAAATTACAGTTGATTTTTTACAGTACTACGTAAATTCGAAAGAAAAGAAAAAAAAAGGAAAAACAAAGAGCAAAATCGGTAGGGATTGGGTCTCAAACTCTCAATGGTCAGAGCGAAGATGACATTTGGCTTATGACCTCCAATGTAGCTTTCGTCTTCGTCAAATGATCCATCTACGTTTGTTCAAAACACTCTTCTTAATTCATCAACATTTTTTTTAATTTAAACAATGTTTTAAAGTTTGGTTTCCATGGCTTACCAATTCTTTCTCGCGGTTGTCCTGCGAATTAAAAAAAAACACACACACACACACACAAATCTAAGGGTCAGTCTTCTACGAAAGATTACTTGTTTGTGAAGAAACTAAGTAAGGGCTATATATACCCTAGTTTGAATCTCCTGTTTAAGAGCGCTTATGAGTCTAAACAAGTAGTCGTAGTTGGATTTGTGAGGCTCCTGCAATCATCACAATCATAAAGTAATCAACAACAGCATTCATAAACCATCAATATAATCATACAATGATCAAAATCATCATCATACACCAACAACAATCTGAGATAATGTTATTACCTCGATGGTGCCGGGAAGAGGAAGACCTTCAAAGACTTGAGGAGGTTCTCGAAGTTGAAGGATCTGACTCGGATCATTTGGCAAAGGAACGGTCCAAGAAGGCGGATTAGAAATCCCTACTGATGCAAAACCGTGTCCCGTTCTATTCTCCCACATTTGCTGTTGTTGAGTTACAGATCCATCACTTATGATTTGATGTTGTAACTATGAAAGAAAGCACAAGATCAGCTCCCAATATAATTAGCCAACGACAGTGCACAAACAAATATAAAAAACAAAAACTCAAGAAGTTTCCAGCATTTTAGGTTTTACCCTTGGGACATTTTCGACCGTGTAAGAAACAAATCTGGGCTCTGTGAAGTTGGGAGGCTCAAGAACAGCATATGCGCCTTCATTGTCATAGTTTCTTGAACCCTGAAAGCAAAAAAACAAAAGAACCAGTTCGAAAAGCAATTGAACAGGTAGCATTTGGATTATGTTTGTTGTAAGAGGCTAAGGAAAATGACCTGAGAGAACATTGAAGCACTGAAAATTGTGTAAAGCTTTCCAGATTCTACTTCATGATCTATCGAGTAACCGCTTAGCATGTTTCCCATGTCTTCTCGATCTGCTCTTGCATCAGGGCCTTCATGTGACCTTATAATCATCTAAGATGGCAAACAAACAAATACAATTTATACAAATAACAAGTTGGGATATCATTAGGAGAGTAGTTTTTACCCAAAGTTTTACACTTACCTTTAAGTTTGACTGTTTTAGAAAAGTCTCGGTGCAATCGGCTCCCCAAAGAAGGCCCTTATAATTACTTTCACTTAGACCATCAGCCATCCATGGACATGACCATAAAACATGGTTAAGAGATATATTCTCTTCATGGTTTTCACCAGCTTGTCTCCTCTCAATCTTGTCAAGTTCCTCTAAAGAACCCAATAACAAAGATGGATTCACGCTATCTTCTTGGACACGAGAACTTTGAAAGAGACCTCCATGAGTTGTGTAGACGCTATTTGATATGACCGATGCCAAAGGTAACATATTGAAACAATCGATACACTTGGAGTATAGCATTGGACCGTGCTCGGCATATCTGTCACATGTTTCTTTCAAGAAATCAAGCTCTTCTGCAGAAACTCTTGTTTCAGAGCTTCCTCGAAGTAAAAATACACTCTCAGGCATCAGAATCTGTAGTTAGAAACAACAAGTATCGATCAGATGAGAACAATGTGTCATGAATTAGGAAGGTAAAACAGATAAGATTGAAAGAAAACATATCTAGCGCCTTAAATCTAATGTTATCATGTTAATATTAAGCAAATTCATGTTGATTATTCTATTTGTAGTTTATCGAAAACAAATCCGATGCCTCAACATAAACAATCCAGAGTAAGCCTTAAGACTAATGCTTCAGCACAATAAGTTACTTTACAATTTAAAAGACAAAACATGGGAGAGGCTTACCACTTCTATTTTAATAAACGATAACAAGTAATGAAACTCTATATGTACCTTCCAAGCTAAGAGAATCAAGAGCACTTCTAGGCTCCAAGAACCTCGACCAATGTAATTACCATTGAACACAAAACATTGGTTCTGTGAAGGCCTTCCTGATTGATCAAATATTTTGAGGAGATCATGTAACTGACCGTGGAGATCCCCAACCACAATTACTCTAGAATTCTCACTACAGCAATTGATTTTAACGCAATTGGCTTCTTTGTCTAGAATCTTGGAAGCACAATCCACCAGAGAAACAGCCACAGAATGTGGCAATATCAAAGAGAAGTCGGAAACCGAGTTCTTCCATGTGAACTGGTTGAATAAACCCATCAAAGTCTCAACCCATTCAAGAGTTAGTTGTGACTCTAAAGGCCATGAGAGTGGCTCCAAAACAATGTCACTAAAATCGGCGCCAACAGAATCATCTCCGTTTCCCAAATAAATCTCCATTTCCATTGGCTCAGTCATGTCATCTAGATGATCAACAACAGTTTCTGGTTCGTATTTTCTACTACCCATTCCTTGTACACTTGCTATCATCCTCGTCACTTGTTGCTTCTCTTGATCATCCAATGTCTCATAATGAAACCCACGCAGAGACTTTAAAGAACGGTCTGAGTTACTCACCTGCACAAAATTCAAAACTTTTAGTTGATTTTCACATTTACAGCTCGACCATTTAATCTAAAGTCATAAAGATGTGTACTTATTACCACTTGCTTTAGAACCGAACATAGAATTCTGGTTACACTATTCTCAGGATCCTGAAGCAAAGAACGTAACTTTGGTGTTACTAATAAGTGTATAGAGAGATTAGAGATACTATTAAGCTCAGACTAACATGGAGACTGAATCTAGTTTCAACGTTACTTTAAGAAAGTCTCGATCAGCACCACGTCGAGATATTTCTTTCAACATAAGCAAGGTACGGAGTTGCTTATAGTTCTTCATTCTCGTCGTTTTAACCGCACTTAGCTTCAAGAATGCGAATTTGCAAGCTTCAAGCTTCGCGTCTAAAACCCTTTTCGAAATTTCTACAGACAAAACCATCAAATGTTATTACATTACTGCTTTTTGCTCGGACATAGAGAAATTTGTCATGGAGATAAGCCAAATCAAATTGAATGAAATATATCTCGATCGAAGAAACGATTACCTGGAGGCGGCATATCGAAAATTTGAAATTTCCCGGTGAGATTGACAGAGAACGAGAAAAATCCAGAGTTCGGAGAGGTCGTCGGTACAGTTCCGGCGTCGATGTCGATTACAACCGCCGCTTCACCACCGAGGAACGAGCGTTTTCGTGTTAACTTCTTGCCGGTTCTAGGGCAAAGAAACCACGCGCATTTCGCTGCTTAGAAAGCGAAAAGGATGTTGTTTTTCAATATTAATGGGCCGGCCCATATTTAAAGGCCCAAAATGAGGAAACAACACACAGTCTTCTCTCTTTGGAGTGTGAGTGAGAGATTTGTGATTGACCAAACCTGTACCCAAATTTCTTCCTTCTTCCTGATAATATAAACCTCAACAATGGCGAAAGAGAAGGCATGAGAAGAAGAAACTTTAATGGCGGGAGTTATTAGGGCGAAGCAGTTATTTGTATGCTCGTCGATTCTGGCAAGCAACAACAACAAGGTTCTATTACGCCTTCCTCGGCGTAGTATCAATGTAATTGCGGGAAATCTCAATTCGAGCGAGACGAAGAAGAAAGAGAAAGAGAAGAGGAAGAGGAGGAAAGAGATTGAGGTGGCAAGAGCGACGGCTGAAGCAGTGGTAAATAAAGAAAAGAGGAGGACACGGTCGAGCAGAGAGTATGAACTCACCGACGATGGCGAAGTTCCGTCTTCACATGTGCCTGTGATGCTCGGAGAAGTTGTCGACATTTTCTCTTCGGTTCGCTTGCAAAGTTTCGTGGATTGTACTCTTGGCGCAGCTGGTCATTCTTCTTCAGTAAGTTCCTTCTTTTCAATTTGAGCATATTGTTGATTAATTAACTAAAATCGAACAAGCTCTTACATAGGATCTTGAGCAATTGGATAATTAAGTATGATGAACAAATTCTTATGCTTTTAATGTTTCTTTGCTATTGTTGGCGGTGTAAAAGAAAGATTGAAATTTTGTAATTCGTCTTCCAGATAATTCAAAGCCACTCTGAATTGAAGCATTTTGTTGGGATGGATGTTGATCCTGTGGCACGAAAGCTGGGTCACTTTCATATTGATTCTCTCATGCATCCAACTTTGAAGGCTTCTATTGTATTGAAGAACTTTAAGTACATCAAATCTGTGATCGCTGATACGCATCCGGAATTGTTAGATGTAGGTGTTGATGGTATTCTTATGGACCTGGGAATGTCATCTATGCAGGTAAATTTGTGATCACACAGACAACTTTTTTCTGTTTCCTTGTATTGTTGACATCACTTAGCCACGCTTATACAAGCTTTTATCCGACAGGTAAACAATCCTGAAAGAGGGTTTAGCGTTCTTCAAGAGGGACCTCTTGATATGCGAATGGATCCTCAGGTGAGGGTATTCAGATCTTCTTGCAGTAGAATGAACCTGAGGGTTTTAAATCTCTTGGAATTTTCGCTGAACTTTGTCCTAACCTATCCACTGACACGCGACACAGGCGACTCTTACAGCAGAAGATATAGTGAATTCCTGGCCAGAATCTGAACTGGGGAGAGTTCTAAAGGATTATGGCGAAGAAAGCAATTGGTATTTACTTCAAAATAGAATTGTTAAGGCTCGACTTAATGGCGGGTTACATTCTACTGGTGAACTGGTGGATCTCATTCGGGGAATGTCACCAGCAAGCAGAGGTACATATATCATTTTATTCTCTATTTTTTTTTTTTTACTTCTATGTCTTGTAATCTATCTTGGGATTTCGTGATTTGCATTTGCATCTCAATGCGAGTTCCGATTAGTGTTCCTAGTTGAAGGTTTGGTTGCGTAGTGCAATAAACAAACAACAAAAGAGTAAGCAGTTATCCATGAATGATTGAAATTACAATGACGAAAACATTAGACATTTTAGGAGTATTCACAGTAAGACAAAGATGAAGAAAGATAATCCTTTAAAATCTGATTTTGGCTTGCATACGAAATGCTGTAGGAGGCAGACAAGGTTGGATAAAGACAGCAACACGTGTGTTTCAAGGTCTAAGGATTGCAGTGAATGACGAACTCAAGACACTACAAAACTCTCTCTACTCATCGTTCGATGTTCTTGCTCCAGGTGGGAGACTAGCAGTTATCTCCTTTCACAGTCTGGAGGATCGGGTTGTCAAACAAACGTTCCTCGACATTTTGGGGTTTCAAAGGGAAGAGATAAACGGAGAGGGAAGTAGTGTAAAACCGGAAAGGCAAATGGAAGAAAGAGTAGAGAAGGAATTAAAAGAGAAAGAAGCATGGATCAAACAGACAGTAATTGGGTCGAAAGGAGTAATACTGACAAAGAGACCAATAACGCCTTCAGAGGAAGAGGAGAGACTGAATCGCAGAGCCAGGAGTGCAAAGTTAAGAGTGATTCAGAAGTTGTGATTGCTTTACCATATATTCATATGTCTTTTATTTAAATGGAATTCCATTTAGTGGACTGTCAAGTTAAGAGTAGAACCAGGATCAGACTCAGACAGAGAGGGTTAATCCAATTCTAAACCAAAACCGTGTTAAACCAAACGGAATGATGTTCAATTTTCGAACCAGACCGGTTGAAATAAATACTACTGTAATTTATTTGACCATACAACATGAGTATCTGAGTATTGTCGCCGCAAAAAAAAAAAACCATTTGGACCTCCGAAACCCTTCTTCTTCTTCTTCTTCTCCTCCAGCTACTACTCAATGGGAGCAATTGATCTCTCTTTCTCACAGAGTCTTCTCTTCTCCCCATCGCGTTCCAATCCTTCCTCCTCCACACACCGTTCCATCTCTTTTCTCCCGCCGGGAAGCAAGTCACGGTGCCTGCCGCCGTTGCGTTCAATGAGCCACGACGACGACACGGCCTCAAAGGAGGCCAAACTATGGGGCGGAAGGTTCGAAGAGAGTGTCACTGAGAAAGTGGAGAAGTTCACTGAGTCAATTTCATTCGATAAGGTTCTCTACAAGCAAGACATTATGGGTAGCAAAGCTCATGCCACAATGCTCGCTCACCAGGTTTTACTTTGCTTTACTTTATGCTTTGTTTTAAATTTATCTGAAATCAAATTTGAAGATTTTGGTTTAGTTTGTAAAGTCATGACATTTTTGGTGGTTTTTTCTCTTCTTACAGGGGCTTATAACTGATAGCGACAAAGATAGCATTTTGAAAGGGCTTGATGATATTGAGCGACAGATTGAAGCTGATAAATTTGAATGGAGGACTGATCGAGAGGATGTGCACATGAACATTGAAGCAGCACTTACTGATCTTATTGGTGAACCTGCAAAGAAACTTCACACAGCACGGAGCAGGAATGACCAAGTTGCTACTGATTTCAGGCTTTGGTGTCGTGATGCTATCGATACAATTATTGTCAAGATCAGAAATCTTCAGGCAGCACTGGTTGCATTGGCTCTGAAGAATGAGGCTTTGATTGTTCCTGGTTATACTCATCTTCAGAGAGCTCAGCCTGTTTTACTCCCACATGTCCTTTTAACTTTTGTAGAGCAGGTTTGGAATTTCTACTTTGTTCAACTTTTAGTTTTCCTTTGCACAGTTTTGCTTAGTTTCTCGTTAGGCTATATTATAAAATTGATAACTGTAATATGCTTTACGAGTTTCATCTTCTGATTATTATGTCTTCCTTTGTTATTATTCTGCACTGGTAGTGACCAACTAGTCTCTTCCTGCCTCAGAACATCGTAGGGTTCTTGCATTTACTTGATTCGCTTTCGCACTATCACCTTATGAGGAATTTACTCTCTTGACTGGTATTTGGTTCGTGTATGGCAGCTTGAACGTGATGCTGGTCGTTATATAGACTGTCGAGCGAGGTTAAATTTCTCCCCCCTAGGAGCTTGTGCTTTGGCTGGAACTGGTCTACCTATTGATAGGTTTATGACTGCAAATGCTCTTGGATTTACCGAACCAATGAGAAACAGGTAATTCCTATCGGTTGCATTAAATCTCTCTACTTATATGTCTTTCTCTTTAGTTTTGCAGTTTCTCATTTATTAAGTCTTTTTCTCCTCTATTTCAACTAGCATCGATGCAGTTTCAGACCGAGATTTCGTGTTGGAGTTTTTATATGCAAATTCCAACACAGCAATTCATCTATCACGGCTTGGAGAAGAGTGGGTACTCTGGGCGTCCGAGGAGTTTGGTTTCATGATTCCAAGCGATTCCGTTTCAACCGGAAGCAGTATAATGCCACAGAAGAAGAATCCAGACCCAATGGAGCTTGTCAGAGGAAAATCTGCGAGAGTCATAGGCGATCTGGTCACTGTCCTAACACTGTGCAAGGGACTTCCCCTTGCTTACAACCGAGATTTCCAAGAAGATAAAGAACCGATGTTCGATAGTACCAAAACAATAATGGGAATGATCGATGTGTCTGCAGAATTTGCCCAGAATGTCACATTCAACCAAGAGAGAATCAAGAAAAGTCTCCCAGCCGGACACCTTGATGCGACCACTCTAGCGGATTACCTTGTGAAGAAGGTAAATACTGTTTTTACTTATCAAAATCTTTCATTTTTGTAACTCAACTCACAAAGATAAATGCAACTTTGTTTTTTTTTTTTATTCCCAGGGGATGCCTTTTAGGTCGTCTCATGACATAGTTGGAAAACTAGTTGGAGTTTGCGTTTCAAGAGGCTGTGAACTTCAGAACTTAAGTCTTGAAGAGATGAAAAAGCTGAGCCCTGTGTTTGAAGAAGATGTGTTTGGATTCTTGGGCGTCGAGAATTCAGTGAATAAGTTTAGTTCCTATGGGTCGACTGGGTCGAACTGTGTAGCTGAGCAACTCGGCTACTGGGTCAACAAGCTGAACATTACATCCACCTGAGCCAGACCAAACCATTAGCAAAAGATTTGATGACATTTGTCTAATTTCATTTTTATTGAGGATTTTGGTCGTTAATATCAGGAAGTAATCAAGCAACATGTTGCAGCGGTTTGAGGAGACCCAAAAACAAAATAAGCTTTTAAGTTTTGTAATAGGGATTTGAAATCGAGATATTGGGAAGTGTTTGGTATCTTCTGATTTCAAATGCCAACTACATTCATTATCAGCGTAACATATAACGAAATTAGTATATAAGTGAATAATACGGATTGGATCATAAAAACTTTTGAAGATTACTTTGTTTCGATTTTCATTGGGAATTACATTTTTTTTTTTCTAACCCAATTATAATTGTTCAAATATCCAACAAAAAGAACTGGTGGATTGCATTTGGATGTGATTTTTTTTGAACATGGGAACCCCACATGACATGAAACCCCCTCTTCCTTAGGAGGTGGAACATCTGTTACATGTTATTAATTATATAACTTACATTATCCTTTTATGTTCCAAAATGTCATTCTCCATTTTTATGACCAAACACACTTTGACACAAATACGTACCAGTAATAACCTCATTGGTGTTTCTCTTTACCTAAAATAGTTGAATTTAAACAAACACAAACACTCCTTTCTTCTCCATTTAATAATATCCATTTGATGGTGGAGTCACTTTCTGATTGTGACACAATTCTTGTCCTTTAAATCCCATGTTAGCCACTGATTGATGCTTTTTTTAGATTATTGGTCGGATATTAATTATGGTGAAAGCTCCATTTTTTTTAGTCGTGGTATTCAGTGGATTGAGTTTACTGGTGAACCTCATTTCTCTTGTTATCTTTAATCCTTGTTTTTGTTTGTATTCATTTTTAACTTTTTAGGGGATTTTTCATTCACTTAGTATAACTTCTACGCCACTAATTCTTACGCGATTGGGTTTCTTCGAATTTTCTAGAATGATGGAGTCCGATATCTTTTTGGCCTTAGGTTTTATTACATTAGTTTAAAGATCGATGTCGATTATTACTAGGGATAAACATATTTTTTGGCAAAAAACATTCCGCATGTCCACCACGAGTTAAGCATTTGGACTGAAGTTCAGAAATTCAAGTGATCCACACAAAACAATTTTGACTCCAGTGAGAATCGAACTCAGATGCAAAGTTAGAAGGCTGCAAGTCTTTTTTCCCCCTAAGTTCTAATATCAACAATCACTAGGCCAATTTGCTTGGGTTTGAGTGGATAATTTTGATAGACTGAAAATGTATTAAGTATAAACAATCGTCTAGTCATTTTATTCAGATTAACATAATCTTCATCCCATTAATCACTTCTTATCCCTAACTTTTGAAATTTGACATGTAGAAATATACTCCCTCTGTTCCTAATAAATTGATGTTTTGAGTTTTAGTTTTGTTCTTAAAAGATTGATTTTCTAGATTAAAAAACTAAAATGATTTTTTTACTTTATGTTTTTTGCCACATGTTATCTAAGTAATTGTCTACATTTTCTCTTTCCACTCATAAAGCAATTTTCAACTAATTAAAAAATGAAAACTTTATTATGTCTTAATATATGTGAAAAATCTAGAACATCAATTTTTTAGATGGAGTAACTAAAAGTCTTCGGATAAATAAATTAATATGTTGCTGCGACTTTGTTGTCCTCTCCACTAAGTTCTGTTCTTCTTCAATGATTTGACTTGGTAACAGAAGGTGGATCTTTCCCAAGTCTCTTAGACGCTACACGTGGCGGTCTTTCTAAACCACAACCCATAGTCATTTTCGTTTTATACTTAACCTACCTTTAATTATCGAATAATTTAAATTAAACCCAGATTATTTTTAATTCATTTGTATCTAAACACATTATAACCAAACCCAAAATTTTATTAAACCAAAGAAAAATTTAGGTTCAATGTAACAGTTCGTAACTTCGTATACTACGTTAACCGAAAACCGGTTAACTTAGAACCAAAAACTCCCGATTCAACAATCCTTGGAAGAAGTGTTGTTACTATTATCGCCGTGCCATGACCAGACGATGTCTTTTAACGCCGGCCGTACTTGTTCTTCGTATAACCTATCGTACTCCAACGTATCTCCCGCCGATTTGCAGAACTCCACCACCGAGATCTCCGGTGCTACTTCGAACACTTCCGCCGTCATCGACAGCCGTCCTTTTCTCCCTTCCGTTTTCCCTTCCATCTTCACCTTAAAATCCTTCGTTGTCTTTACGTTCATGTTCATCTCCTTCGTAACCGTTTCGATCTTCTCCATTATCTCCGTCGCCGACGACCGTGACGTAAACACCGATTGCAGTTTCCTCTTGCTCTCGAACAAGCTCGACAGATCGAATCCGGACGACATCGACGAGATGAATTCGAAAGCGTTGAAGAATTTCGGCGAGATCGGCTCTGTTTGATTTTCCCAATCGACGTCTTCTTCTTCGTTGTTGTTGTTGCTTTGAGAACAGATCGGTTCGTCGATTTTGAATGCTAACGGCGGCGTGAAGTTTTTCCTGAGCCAAGGCGTTCTCATAATCGCCGGAATCGAGATCCGTCGATCGGGATCTACGACGAGGAGTTTCGAAATCAATCTCCTCGATTCAGGTGAAAACCACGGCGGAAATTCAAAATCCGCTCTGAAAATCTTCCTGTACATGTTCATCAGATTCTCGTCTTGAAACGGCAAACATCCGGCGAGAAGCACATACAAAACGACGCCGCACGACCAGATATCAGCTTTAGCGCCGTCGTATCCTTTCTTCCGGAGAACTTCCGGTGCCACGTAAGCCGGAGTTCCACACTGCGTATGAAGCAATCCGTCTTGGAGAATCTGTTCCGGTAACGCAGATAATCCGAAATCGGAGATTTTCAGATCTCCATTCTCATCCAAAAGAAGGTTCTCAGGTTTGAGATCGCGATGAGAAACGCCTCTGCTATGGCAATAATCAACGGCTGAGATCAATTGCTGGAAATATCTACGAGCCGCGTCTTCGTGGAGCTTACCTTTGGAGATTTTGCAGAAAAGCTCGCCGCCTCTAACGAACTCCATGACGAAGAAGATCTTCGTCTTTGTAGCCATGACTTCTTTCAATTCAACGATGTTGGGGTGACGAACGAGCTTCATGATTGAGATCTCGCGTTTGATCTGATCCATCATTCCTGGTCTCTTCATGACTTGATCCTTGTTGATGACTTTGATGGCGACGCTCTCGCTATCGCCGCCGATGATTTCTTTGCCGTAATAGACTTTCGCGAAGGTTCCTTTGCCTAAAAGCCTTCCCATCTCGTACTTTCCGAACAGAATTCGTCGTTCTTCCTCCATTTGAAATCGTTCCGGTGAATATATCTCAGGGAAAAAAAAGAAGATGAGGGATTAATAAAAGCTTAGGTGGTGTTGAACCATGAGGTTTGGTTAGTATTCTGAGTACATGAGAATATATTATGCTCATAGGTGAAGTAGAGCAATTCCATGTTCAACGTGGAATTTGAAAGAGGAAGAAGAAGAGACGATGCAGTGTGGAAATGAATCACAAGGACAATGAGTAAACACAGTTACGTGGTTTCCTCATATATATCAGTTGTTTCAAATATAACTATAGGTAAAAATAAGCTACTCACATGTCACACCGCAATACTTTTCTATAAAAATAGTTATTTAACAAAAAAAACCTAAAAATTTACTAAATTATCATTTAAAACAAAAAAAAATTTACAGTTGGTGCTAGAAATATTTAATTTTGTTATAGTTTGATACGTGAATTTTTGTATACCCTTCTATTTTTCTAGGTATGCCAGATTGTTTGCTAGATTTTATTCTTAGTTTCTTAACTAATTATTGGCTATAACAAAACAAGGTTTAGATGCTAAAAATTATTTTTAAGACTTTGGGTTTCCTACATATAAGGAAAAAATACAGTCTGGGTAAAACCTAAATGTTTATTTTATCATCAAATAAGAATACTGTATGCTGTTTCGTATATTGGTTTAATCGATATAATGCTATACTATATTTTCTATAAATCTGGTTAAGGAAATACTTTTAACGAATAATATCGTCGGAGAAAAAGGAAATGGTTTATCAATTAGTATTGACAAAATTTCCATAAAACAATGTCAATAATTCTCTCCAACGGTCGAATACCTTTTGTCCCCTTATCTTATGTGGTAGTTCCACCCAACATCTCCTATATAACATTTAAAACTCTTAGTTTAAAATCATTTCATAAACTAGCATACAAATTAAGTTTCTGGTGAATAGACTATGGAAGTTCCCTCTAAATTATATAAACTTTAAATCGAATATCTGTAATTTTTAAAAACAAAACTTCAAAATCATTTTTATCTTTCAATTATGTTAAGATTCAAATAATTATTAGACAAAAAGTTTCAATGAAAAAATGTTTTATATTGTGATCGAGATTAGAAATTTCATATCAGGCAGATAAAAACATTTTTAGAAGTCATTATTTTACAAAAGTCAATAATTTTACTCTACTAAAATTAGATTATTTAATGATTGTATGATGAGGTTCATGCATAATATACTTGACCACATGCCTTCGTATCCGAAGAAAAGGGAGACATCTCCTTTTGTAAGATAAGAAACTTTATAAAGTCTCAACCAAAAGCAACTTTAAAAAGTTTTATACATTATTTTGTGAGGCTCAATAAACAATATTTTGGTGTTTTATTAACTCTGATCTCTTATATACTAAAGCAAAAATAATTAACGGAAAAAAAGGCTGGCTGAGTTTAAGAGTGTTAAAAAACCCTATTTCTATTTTGAAAAATTCTATGGTAAGCAATACAAAAAAATATAAAGAATTGAAAACTCAAAAGATGAAAGTTAGTATTAGCTAAAACAGTGCACGGCTGAAGAGCTTAAGACAGCTAATCGTTATTTTGGGATGTCACTTTCTTCAAAGTAAGGAGATCTAATCTATTGTGTTCACCAAGGAATGTTTTGGATCTAACTGAATACTGATCAAGAATTAGTATTTTACTAACCATTAATATCTGCATTAAAATAAATAATACTAATTAATAATTATAAACGAAAAGAAAAAGCAAGTACAGCGGGTGGAATAGCCAAATTCATACTAAAATCTTGATAACGAGATTGGACACACACACCCCCTTGTGTTGTCTCCAAAACTAAACAGAAAACAAAATTCAAAGAAAGAAGTTGATTTTTTCAGTCAAAAGAAGCCAATATCGAAACTGTACAACGCAAAAAAAAAAAAAGAGAGCTCAAAAGGAAGCTATGCATCAGTTTTACAGAGAGGAAGCTTTTGCTACATTTTGAAACCTAAATCAAACACAATTATTCATTATTCATTTTAAAGCCATTGTTATTCCACCATCACCTTCACAAAGCAAGCTTATTTTACCTATACAGTTTCCTCCTGCTTTTAGCTCTGAGTACATTCAAATGGGTGAAAGTTTCCTTCTGGAAATTCTTGCATCCTAAACCTACGCAGAAGCTCCATAGACCTGCAAATGAATCATCAATGCACAACAACAATTCACTAAATCAACTTTGTGAACTCTGAAACCGCATGGACTTTTAATATCAACTCAAACACCATCACAGAAAACTTACAGAGGATTCTCTTGATTACGGCTTAGCTTCTGTTGATTACTCTCCATTACTTCCACTACATTAGCGGTTGCAGGTCCAGCTGACCCACCCGCTACAATCGATGGGACTGATGCCGTTGGGCTCCATATCTTCAGACACATTTTTACTCGCAAATGTTAATTTGAGAGAGATCTTAACATGAAATAAAATCAAACCCCAAGATAGCTTTGTGCGCTTGCTTACCTTTATTGTGTTATCAATTCCACTCGTTGCTACAACACTATCATACGGATGGCACTGAATGCAGTTCACAACTAGAAACAAAAGATGATTATTTTAGCCAACTAATTAAATTCAATGAAAATACTTATGTAATGGATAAAGTGATAAAAAAAATTAACCTGCTTCATCGCCAACAAGCACTTTCATAAGCCTTCCCGTCTGTTTCTCCCATATAAACCACCTACCATCATCGCTTCCGCTTGCAATATATTCACCTGAAATTTGGTAATAAAATGTTCACAGAAATCAATCCTGTATTGAAGTTTCAAATTTTGTAAACAGTTTCTTTCTACCACACTGGAATTGCAATCATTTAACATAAAAGTTGTGACCCGAAGAAACTTACCTCTCTGACCAAGAAAACTGGCTTGCTTAATATCAGTTCCGACGTTACAGTGGCCAACATATCTACGCCTCATATCAATGGCTCCCTCGGGCTGTAATCACCAAGAAACCAATGGTGTAAAAGGTATTCGTCAAAATTAAGGAAGCGTATGAAACACAGCATAAAAGAAGCCAAGTACCAACTCAAAAACGCATTCAACGTGCTAAATTAGTCTTGATTTAAACTAACCTGATAAGACGTTCTATCATTTTGAGATGACGATGCAGTTCCTGAGGAGGCATTATCAACTGTATTTTCCATAGGTTTATCATCGCCTACTTTATGAATTCGTAGGTTTAGACTGCCACGCATAGAATTAGAGTCTGGATCTCGTCCTTCATCATCAGACAAGGAAGTTTGAATATCCAACTCCAATTCCTCGTCATAATCAGATTCTTCTCTTTCGGACCTTGACATATCATGTGAACTGTCACTGTTGGCCTCTGATCTATATAGTATGTCGCTCAAAGAAAGTACTCTAGTAGTTCCAGCTCCTGTCTCTTCGTTTTTTTCAGCTCCAGCTGATTTGTCAAATAAAAGACAAGTACAAGAATATTAAAATATGAAAGAAATTTTCTTGCCTGTTGATTCATGAAAGCTTTTAAACACATAAATACTCCTTGGGAATGAAAGAAACCCCCAAATCTAAAAGAATGGCTCTAGATCTGTTACTTTGATATACATTTGAATCAAAAGAATAAACATTAGACACATTAAACAAAATATTTTCTGTACAAAAAAATCAGAGGAAGAAAGAGAAGCCAGATGGACTCAAAGATGAATCTTTTCTCATGCTTATGATATATTCTCTTCATTGATTACTAGAAACGAATGGTTACACCTCATCGAAGAGCCAAAAAAGCATCTAAGCAGAAACATCTTGAACCTCTATCCTAGCTCGAGGAGGAAAACAGAAACAGCAGGAAAAGTAAATAACAACTAAGCAGGAAAAGACATACATCAGGTGTCACAAACCTGAACCTGCTTGAAGATCCCTTTTAATGCTCTCCACCTTTGCCACTATATCGGCGTCTGATGGGTTCAAACGTTGTGCTGCCATTGCAAAATCTAGAGCTTCTTTACATCTTCCCAACTGCGTGAAAGCACATATGTATATGAAATGGAAGGGCAACTAAAATAAATACTTATTGCAGAACCATCTCTATGTCAAATAGTAAACTAAATATTAACTGTGATCAGAGCTATGAATTTACTTGCTGCAGCGCTTCAGACATGTAGTAATGAGCTTTAAAAGATAAAGCATCAATTCTCCGAGCATTTTGGCAATCTCTTACAGCCATTTGAGCATCATTTTTCCACTTCCTCTGGAAAATAAAGGAATCAGCTGATTGTGGTTATCAGAGAGGAGTAACGTTGGGATTCAAGCTAGTTATAGACACCAGTTCTAAAGGACCTTGAGCAACAACGCGGCACGAGTACAAAGGCATTCATGCCTTAGCACGGACTCAATATCATTAGAATGAGCATCCAGAACTTCATTAGCTGCCTCAATTGCATAGAAAACATCTGTCCCCTCTTCTAAAGACCTTTTAGCAATTTCTACCAATTCGATGCACTTCTTAATCTGAAATAAATGGAGTCAGATGCAATGAGAAAATGGGATGACAAGGTCACATTATGGAACAATTACGAAGGGAGGTGCGAACCGTTGCAGCATTGCCGTTTCTGTGAAAGCCATTTTGAGGAGTGACGGAAACCTGAGGTGGAGATTCTACATCGTGGAGGATGTTATTGAAAGAAAACAAGTTATCTACATCTCCTGGTGTATATTGCATGGTTCCAGTGCCTACAAGTAACAAACAAAGGAATGAATCAACAGATATTGAGCTTAAAAAAACTATGAAATACTGACATTTTCAAGCCAAAAGGAGCCTTCAACAAGATAACTAGCACAGACAAATATTTCTAAACTAAGTGATGAAGTACAGATTGGCAATTCGAAGAGGGGAATGTACATAACAAAAAGTAAGCAAAAAATCGGGTGGGTTAACACATTCCTCATTCTTTTTCAAAAGGGTTCACATAATAGCAAATCCATTTGAATTCACAAAAATATCAAAAGAAAAATTTCATTCTAATATGAACTTCAATTTTTTAATATTAACAAATACAAGTTTATATCGCACGCTTAACTATTCACGAAATTTAAGCTTTAAACAGCAAGCATCGACTGCAAATACCATTATTTACATTCATCAGGTAGACATGCTCCCCGCTGTAACTGAGCAATACTTCCTCACCATTAGGACTGAAAGTAACATGTGTTAGGTGCAAATTTGTTCGCCCCTGAAATATTTTAAGATGTAGCAGACAGTGAGCTTGGAAAAAACTTTGACCAAGAACCCAACATTACCACAACATGCAGAACTAGTAGAGTATCTTATCAATCAGATTAAACTAACACGTTCAGAAAGATGCATGGGACAGAAGTAATTGACACATGGAGGTGGAGGCATCCTTTTCCGACTTGATGTCAACGGTGGGAGCATCCTTCTGTCGTATAAACGAGCAAATGCATCACTGCCAAAGAGACAAAAAAAAAAGAGTAACTAGTTAATTAAGAAAACAGGAAAGAACTCTGATCCACAAACATGGAGGCAAATACCTTCCACCAACAAGAAGTAGGTGTGGTCTTGTGGCACTTATATCACAAGACTTCAGGGAGAGAGTTTGCTTAGGAGGATCAGCTAGTGCTCTTTTGGCACCACTCCGCAGATCAAGCTGCAAATTCAGAGCTATCAACAACTTAATTTGAAGAAAATTTCGTAAGAGCCACACCATAAATTATACGTCTACAAAGTATCCAGACAAGGCTCATATGATATTCAAACATCCACACAAGACGTCTAATATATATATACATGGAAGTACAAGGGAAAATTACAAAAGATGGCACTCTGTTTAAAAATTTCAACTCACAGCTGACAATTTAAGCAAATTGGAAAAAAATGCTTGAGAACTCTGATCATAGACAAGTATCAAAAAATTGTTTTGGAGAAAGTTAAAGCCAAGATGGAATTACTGGAGAAACAGAAACTTTGAAAACAATGTAACCAGAGTTTGGAGATTACGAGAACACTGCGGCATTCTTGGTGAGCGGATCCAGCAGGAGGACAAGAGGTAGATTCTCGGAAATCATGCTGCCGTAAAGTCCCATCTTCACTAGCACTCCATACAACATTGGGGTTACCAGGTTCAACCTACATGATGGCAACAACATCTGATTGATAAACAGCTCCAAAATGCTAGACCAAAATACTGATTAAGAGGGTCTTACAGCTAGTTTTTTTACTCTTCGCGTGTGACATTGGTACAATGCTGATGGAGCGATAGCATTGTCATCATCTGCTCTACTGCTTAACCGGGATAGATTGAATAGCCTAACCTATAAGATAGGACAAACACACGCACACACCAAAAAAGAAAATCAACAAAAATTTATATATATACCATACAAATTAAAATGAAAGCACAACCCAAGAGGAGTAATTTTATATACCTCAGCATCTCCAGCACCAGATACCACAAGCTCGTCAGAGGTTTCAGGGACAAACTTTGTACAGAATATGTTTGCTGTATGCCCTGAATCTACAGAATGCAAAAGCTTCCGAGTGGAGTAATTCCAAATATTGATCTGCAAATTAAAAGAAGATATAACTTTCAAGACAAGACAACTCTGTAGCACTTGTCGGGAGAAATTAGTTGCTTAAATGGATTTCTTAAAGACTCGCATCCAAATTAGCTATAACAGAAAAAGTGAAATTTGACCCACTAGGTAGACAATAGAGTTTTTGGGGGATGTAAGCATCCCTATAGATCAATAAGTGATACACGTTTGTGCCCAGCAACATCTTAAGCAAACCAAACAAACGCAACTAACTAACACAGAGACTTAATAAACCAAATTCCCAATTTATCTGAACTACACACAAGTAAGAAATAAAATTTAAGTAATGCAACCACAAAAGGAAGATTTCAGAGTGTTAAGCTGGTATCAGAAAAGAATTTCAAATACCCTTAAATCATCTGATCCAGATATCAAGAGTGAACCATTAGAGTTCCAAGTGAGAGCATTAACACAGCCTTGATGTCCCTGCCACACACAACACAACGAGCTTCAGAAAAGCAAATCCGTAGAAGAATACATCAAAAAGCAGAATAAATATATAATCAAGGCTTGGGTAAATGCAGAGAAACACATTCCTCTAACCGGATTTCAGTTAAGATATGCATACAAGTAAAATGAAAACAATACCTCCATTTCTTGTTCCTGAGAAAGTCTCCGAACCAAGGAAGAGTGTAATTGCATTCTTTGATCAACCTCCTACACAGACAACAGTCGACAAACGTTACCACATATGGTAAAATTTCAGGTTGAAGCAAGAGTTGATCAAAGCTTATTAAGGAATTGAACTGTATGTTAACACCTCCATAAATCAAAGTCTGGCACTGTAGCTAAAACCCTAGCCAATAATGAGAAAGAAAAAATCCGAATTCCAATGGGACGCAGAGGAGAAAAAAACAGAAAAGGAGAAGAAAGATTGAGGAAACGTACATGACTTGGCTCCTTGGACCTTGTGTGGAGGAGATTGAAGATGTTACCATCGTGGAAACTGAGATTTTCCATGGAGAAAGCGATCGCCACCGATCACAAATTGGAAGAAGAAGAAGAGAAGAAAAAGCCCTTTGCTCTTGGTTCTACATTCTACGGTGAGATCCTCTGTGCGCATGTGTTTGGGTGTCTATGTACTCTTAACACATCTGAGCCGTTCGTTTTTTAACGATTTAATTACAGAGCTGCTTTATCCAGGTAAAAGTCCTTAAATGGGGTAAACAATTTAACACATGGCGGTGACTTGTGAACGACCATTTCTTACAATAAATCGGTATTGCAAATTTAATTTCTTTCCACATCTTAAAAATTTGGGTTTTCAATTTGGTCAAATTTGAATATTCATCAACATTATTATTTTCCACACGTAACAGTGTGTAACATGTAAGGCCGATCTGGCCCCGGCCCGAATGCGTTAGCTTTTGCGACTGATTTGGTAAAATCACGAACACTTTTGCTACAACTTTGTCTTATTATTTTCGTAATTTTGTTGGTAGATATTGAAGACATGTAATGCATGATTCTTCCTTTTGCAATTTTAGAAGAAAAAAAAAAAGAGTTCACGTTTTAAATTCCTTAGTAAAATCCCAAAAGTTTGATTTTTCATTAAAAGAAATCAGTGTACTTTTACCTCTTTTCAGAAGACACCACTTTCTAGTACTACTAGGTTCTTCCACATTCTAGGGCAATATATTTTCTGCTGTGTGTTGGCTATCCATTTGTTCCAAACACGTCACAGCCACTCTCTTTTTTGCAATCTAATTGCAGAGCCTAGACACGTTCGTTGCGATCTTGGTAAACTTTCTGAAGCAATTAAAGAGTCGGCCTGGTTTTTTCTTAAGATATCCATCCCGGTGTGTAACTTCGTGTACGTTGGACCTTCACATTATGATATGCAATTCTATGTTTCTTGCGATAGTGATTGATGAGACAGTTAATTGGTAGTTTATGTTAATCATTTAGCAGCTACGGAACCCAAAAAATGCTCAAGTCTCATGATCGTCAATGTACATTCAAAGCCATGTGGGTATATACACCTCCCAGTTTGATACTATTGCTGTAGAAAAACTGAATTTTAATGCCCACGGCGATACTTATAGTGCCGTTTTGTAGCGTATCCGAAGATAATTTTTATTAAATTTAATTTTCAGAAACATAATTTTAGTATACTAGTAAATTATAGAACAAAAAAAGTTGGTATAATGAACAAGCTAGTGACATGACGGGATGCAATAACAATATACAAAATAAATCCTATTGATCGGACAATCAAATTAATACTCCAAAACTTGCAATTTCCACTAAGACTAATCTTGACATTGAATATGGGTTATTACGTAAGGAGTTTGCAATTAGCTGACACACAGAAAGACTAAACATAATATCAAAAGAGAAATTAAATGACGAGATGAAGAAAATGGAAAATGAACGGGGCTTATGGGTTTAGGTTGTTTATCACAATGTTCACAAAAGACGACAAAACTTCTTTCAAATCATCAGATTCCAAAAGATACAGTGTTCTAGTTTCAGTCCTCTGAACAGATAAACATAAAAACAAAATATACATTCATATCCTTATAACACATATGTGATATCAAGTCATCACTCACACCTATAAAAAACCATATATACAGAGGGAGAGAGATACATAAAATGCTCAAATTGTATAATCTTATTCCAACATAGACACCAAAGTAAAGTTCTTGAACGTTTTATGATTATTTTACAAAACTCTAGCTAAAGTGTTTCCCTTATCTAATCATTTGACTATTCCAATTTTCCATTTTTCAACTATTCATCTAATATATTAGTCAAGGCTCGACTAGAATTTAGTGGTAGATCTAGAATAATCAAAAGCTCATACTGGTTTTCCTTTGATACACAATTATCATTTGATTCACCTAAACAATCAGAGATAGGCTATGCTCAGCCATATCAAACCACATAAGTTTCAACCGCTTCTACTTATCTTTTATCCCTCTTGATTGCAGACTTTAGAATCAACAATTTTCACAAAATTTACATCTAAACTACAATGCCCAAGATTTGTGCTCCTCAACGCCAAACTTTTCGCCATCAAATCATCATAAAAACCAATCTTATTCCATGGATTCAAGTGCAATCTGCATAACTTTGACTAACCTTTTGAAGTAGGGAGTTGGGACAATTCATGTGTGCTAGATTCTGCAAAAAAATTGTGTTTATTCCAATGACAATAGAAAATAATTTACTTAGAATACAAATATTCCTACAAATGATTTTATTCTAGTAACATCATATTCCTACGAGTCTAACTAAGCATGATGAGTAAACGAAACCTAACCCAAATAGAGATAAACATTAAATTCTATGAGAAATCTAATACAACTATCTTACTCCTAATAGTCTATATATGTGTAAAGATATTAAAAGAAAAAATCTATGATTCATCATCATGAAAATGTACAAAGTTTTGAAACTACATTAACTGAAATTATACATAAATAAAGACAAATAAATGCAACATAGGTATGCAGTATTTGGTATGCAGAAACAGCTATGAACACAAAATCACTAGAACAATCGTATAAGGAAGATTCATGAAGGAGAAGTTATGACACAAAGAGAGTGAGCACGCAAAAGCAACCATATACAAATTTTTATACAACTTTCCCTTTGTGTGCTCACTCTCTTCTGTCAACTTCTTTTCCTCCATCCACATATATTACACGCAGATATATCTGATTATGACCATATAATAAGCATGAAATATGTTAAAAACAAAACAATAAAACAAAGAAAATATGTGTTTAATATATGTGTAGACAGGAAAATTCCAATTAGTCCAGAAACCGATGAAAAAACAAAAGGTAAAACAGGAAAAAAAAAGACACAAGTACAGATCGAAGGTACTTGAGATTAAATCTGGGAATAAACAGCAAATAACAAAGACTTGATCGATGGATCCATAAAAGGAAAGTATAAATCTAAGTACGGACACTGCAAATTAGGGTTTCTTCTCAAACTCCCAGCTTTAGATTTTTTTTAATAAGGAACTGAATCTAGAAACAAAGGTAAAGGAGATAAACTCAAAATTGCAGCTAGATTTTTATAAAACAAGCTTTTTTTTTTATCTTAATTACTCTCTCTCTCTCTCTCTCTCTTTCATGCAAAGCATACATGTGTCGGCTGCCTCTTTCTCTCTCTATATATCGAAACAAAGAAGGGATTAAATAGCGAAATTAAAAACCCTAGAAAGAATAAAATCTGAAAACATTTTATAGAAATTAGAGTAAATGGAAGAAGAAGAAGAGAAAAGGTGAAACAGAGACGAAGGAGTGAAGAAAGTACGGATAGCAAAACGCTTGGTTATGGTTTGTCGGAGAGAGAAACGTGTCGCAATCAAAGGCCAGGATTTGACTTGAGAGACGTTATGAGCCGTTGGATGTGTCTTTTGTTCAGTTCCGTTCCTTTGCCGTCTTATCTGCTACTGTCCTTTTTAACTCTCAGTGCGTCATTACAGAGAGACACACGGATCATCCGTCTCTTCTCTTATCTTCTCTCTTTTAATCTTCAAGATTAGTGCTGCTTAATCTTTTTTCTTTAATTTGTGTCACCGTTTTAAACATTAATATTTAAATGGTTACGTGCTTGTTTCTCAGAGTCGATCGGCTTTGTCTGAAGTTATCGATCTTTTCAAGTTAAGCAATGATTAGAATAGTTAAAATGCTGTAGTTGATGTAATTAGTGCGGTATAAATATGATTACTGTGGTAGCTTTGAATGGGTAAGTGGCGTGACAGGGTTTGGTGCGCACTAATTAATAAACACGTTTTGTTTCCGCTTATCTCAAAGATGGGACCGTCTACAGTGGCATGTTCATTTGGGGTTATGAGCCGGGTAATGCGATAACGGAAACATATAATTCAGCTACATAAAAGAACTATGAATATCCAAGTATACTTGATAAAATATGAGATGGAGAAATTCGGATCACTTGTGGGATTTCGTAGTTTAAATACCTAAAGCCATTATGTAGAGAGTCTTGTTATTTCAACGAAGGATTAATTATTGATAATTTAAGATTGAGTTATACAAAGTCGGCAAAGATCAAAATAAATCTTTTCAAAAACAAAGCTAACGAGTTTATTAAGACCTGGGAAACAAAGCCCCAAAACAAGAAAATAAATTTCTAAAAAAACACATTAGAACTTAGAAGATAAAATGAAAGGACTAATTAACAACTATAAATTCCAAAAAACTAAAACTGAAAACTTAACATCAAAAACAACTGACAAACATTTTATATAACAAAAAGACGTGAAGAAGAGATACAAACAAAAGCATCGAAAAAAAATTCATTAGATTGCCTTAAGAAAAAGCTGAAGGTCCGAAAAAGGAACTAAACCGAATCCATACAACTATAACCATGGCAGAAAGGAAAACGGAAAATCAAGAAGAACATAGCACATAACCCATCACTCTCACTCAAATGAACCAATGCAATCAAGAAGACGAATGGTCAAAGAGAAACCTTGAAATTTGACTGGGTAAACCCCAAAGAGTAATTTTATTTCTTACATCAGGACTTTCGTATACTCAACCAAAGTCACTTGCAAATCAAAGACTGATTATGCCATGAAAGAGAAAGAATGGAGATCGAACTTACCGCATCGTCTTGAACCCAAACCTAGAATCGGTATTTTGAAAAATTTAGACAACTTTGAGAAATTGGAGGAAATATAAAGTAACTAAAATATTTCTTTGATAATTTAAAAATGTTACTACCGAAATTTTATCTTTTACATGATATGTTTTCGTATTCGCTCACGAATGTGAATATAGAAAAAAATTTGAACAGATATGGATAGGATACATCTAATATATATATATATATATATATATATATATAATTATTTAGTGGTATACAGAGTAAAAATTGATGGTAAATAGTTGGTGGTACGGTACAAAACACAAGAAACTAGCTAGTAAATAGTGATAGTGAGCTAAATATTTAATTAATCAAAAAATTATAAGTAATGTATTTTTCTAATTTTAATTTTAATAGTTACTTGTTGTTTTTTTCATTTATCTTTGTACCAATACTTTTTCTGGTAAAACTACTATCTTTTACGTAAACTATAAATATATTTTTTCCGCAATTATAATTTTATAAAAAAAAAAATTTTGTTTGAATTTTATGTTCGTTTATTCAAAAATTTTACCGAGCACGGAGATAGTTTAAAAGTTATTGGTTTTGTAGTATTCTGATAATTAAAAGAAAGAGGGGAGACGATGATGATAATGCGTACTATTTTTTAGAGATATATTGTAAAAATTTAGGATTCCTATATATTTAATTATTTATAGTAGTATTTTATCTTTATTTCTTGCCATTTTGTAGAAAAAGGTCTTTGTACTTTAGTTCTTTGGGTCTTTGCAATCTGACGCATTTTCTAGTAACCCGGTTCTACATTTTAATGGTGAGATCCTCTGCGCGCATGTGTTTGGGTATCCGTGTACTCTACATACGTCTGAACCGTTCGTTTTAACGATTATGTTTTTTTGCTGCTTTTATCAGAAAACTGTAATCATACATCTTCTGTTTATCGGCTAAGAGTCTTTTAACAGCGCCGCTGAAAATTTAAGTCTGTAGACTCACTTACCCATAACCAGGCAAAGTTGCACACCACCATCATTAAAAGCTTCAGATCTTTAAGTTAAATTTGTTTGTTGACAAATAAAAGCTGTTTTGTTTATGGTACTTAAAATAAAAGTTATTCTTATTTTGTTCGAAATCGAACTTCCTTAATATAGATTCGGTCGACAACAAAACTTATACAATACTGTATAAGTTTCCCATCCTGACCCCTGGAATCCACAGTGAATTACTGAATCTAGTGTTGAGGTTGTGAATCAATAAATAGCTTACAACTCTTGCCTGTGAATATGAAAACTATTAAAAGCTGCTTTGCATGAAAATTGAAAAGTGAAAACACATATCATATCAAAGAATGTTGGCTGCACATTTTGTAAGCAACATATAGCCTAAAACCCTAAGAACCCTAAATTTTGCGAAACAAGAATTCTCTGTATAAATTAAAAAGAAACCACACCCTTTAACAATGGCTTCCTAAAGCTGCAACTGTCTACCTGCACATAGAGAGAGACCGCGACACTCTAGTCTTTGTTACTTATTTTTTAAAATCTACTTTGAAGGGTTTTGATTTTCTGGCAAGACTATGACTAAGAAGACTCTTCTTCCGCTTCTGTTTCATTGCCGGAACTTCCTTCTCCTGCCTCTTTCTCCTTCTTCCCCTCTTCTTCCGCTTCTATTTCATTGCCGGAACTTCCTTCTCCTGCCTCTTTCTCCTTCTTCCCCTCTTCTTCCGCTTCTATTTCATTGCCAGAACTTCCTTCTCCTGCCTCTTTCTCCTTCTTCCCCTCTTCTTCCGCTTCTGTTTCATTGCCAGAACTTCCTTCTCCTACCTCTTTCTCCTTCTTCTCCTCTTCTTCCGATTCTGTTTCATCTCCGGAACTTCCTTCTCCTGCCTCTTTCTCCTTCTTCCCCTTCAGTTTCTCCTTTAAAGCCTCAATGGCCTCTGGAGATTTCTTCAGAAAGCTCACCAAGGGCTTGGACTCATCAGCAGATGTACCATCATGGTCCCCATCTTCATCTTCATCGTCCACATCTCCATCATCGTTGGTATTGATCTTGGTCTTCTTCGAGGAAGTTCTCGGTTTTTTCTTCAAAGAGGCAGCCTCTGATGAAGATGCAGACCTCTTCTTGCCTGACTTCAAGGCCTTTGGTATCTCTTTCACCTGACCATTCTCCTTGCTTGGACTCATCTTCATCCCGGGCTTGGACTCATCATCAGACGTATCATTTTCAGCATCATCACCATCCTCAGAGACAGCCTCCGATGAAGACGAAGAAGGCCTTTGCTGCGATTCAGCAACCTTCTTGCTGGATTTCAAGGCCTTGCGCTTGGACTCATCATCATCACCACCTTCAACAGAGTAAGTTCTCTTGATCTTTTTCGAGGAAGTTCTGGATTTTGGGTTCTTTGATTTAGGAACCTCCTTTCTGGATTTCAAGGTCTTTAATGTCTCTTTTTCATGCCCATTCTCCTTGCTTTGGAACCTTCCACTCATACGAGAGGCCGCTGCTACAATCTTACCGCCAATATCACCCATTTTGCCATCTTTCTCTGTTTCAGGCTTTGGAGTTTTCTTCTCCACATTTTTCAATTTATCAGCCTTCTTCAAACCACTTGTTGGGTTCTCTCTTTCTTCTTCAGTATCATCTGATATCTTACCAGATCTGTAAACAAAAAAAGGGTCTTTCAATATTCAGAATCAAAGCAAGCCAATAATACTGTAATTTCTATAACTGCCTCTATGTTATGAATTCAACTCCATAACGTGTGAATGTGTTTAACGCACGTGCGCGTGTATGTGTGCATATGTACGTATGTTTATTTACGTATACATAAGTATATATAAAGAACCTCTTTGCTGAAGAATTTATCTTCTCTTTCTTTTTCGGCATAGCATCATCCACCCTTCCCTTCTCGGATGGCTTACCATTACCTTTAGCATTCTTCCTGTTAAGCCTGTAAAGAGATTAGACAGATACAACAAAGATCTCTCAGCGTAACTTACTACTGAGTTTAAAAGTTGAGCGACACAAGCCATAGACATGAACATACTTATATCCGACAGACTCATGTTCGCAAAGTTATGACCATTAGGAATTATAAAAAAATCAGTAACCCAATACAACACAGGATCTAAATCAAACCCAAGTTAAGCATGAGGAGAAACTCTATCTTGCAAACTCTGAAACAGGCACGAAGATAAGGGCAAACTTACGGCTCTGGGGTAGCATCAGAGCTCTCATCAGCAGATTCATCCTGTAGGGAGATCTGAAAAAAAGTAATGTTGAAGCATTAAAAGCTAGTAGATCCACAACGCAAAGCAACAATAAATGATCAAACAATCTCTAGTATCTACCTCATCAGCTTCAGCATCATCTTCCTCAATCAACTCCCATCTCTCCTTCTTCATGTCCAAGATTTCTACGTCGCCATCGTCATACAAAACCTATAGTAATAAAATAAGAGCAATGTAGATTAAAACATTGAATGAAACATAATCTAAAACAATTGGATTTCCGTGAGAAATTAAGATCATCAACACAAGTTATTCAATTCAGATAGATATCAAAGGATCTTAGAATACAAGTGATAACCTTTAATGAAGATGCAATTCAAAATCCAAAAAGTAAAAAGCAAATCTAGATTCAATTGAAAATAACAAGAGAATTACCCGATGTTTCTTCTTCGAAGATACATAAGAATCCACGACTCCCTCATAGAATCTGCAAAGCAAGAGATGTGTAAGATTCATCAAAAGTATCGAAACAAAAGTAAAGCCCTAATATTTGCAATAAGATGAAATTACTCACTGTCGGTCTATCGGCCACCAAACTTTAACCCTCGAACCCACCAAGCCTTGTGCATACTGTCGAGCAACAGAAACCTAGTAAAAAGTTTGGGAATTTAGGGCACAATTGCATAGAAAAACCCTAGAAAATTCAGGAATTCAAAAGCAAAAGAATCAAAAGAAGAGAAGCGATTGAAGGAGAAACCTCATCCTTTCGAGAAACAACACTCGAAGAAGGTTTGGTCTTAGCAATCGAAGAAGGTTTGGTCTTAGCAGAGGAATGCTTCTTAGCAGGAGCCATCTCGGAGTAGGAATTCGAAGAAGAAAAGAAGAGAATTGGAGTATGGTGTAAGTTGGTCTAACACTGCCGAGAGATGAATAAGATGGAGAGAGTGGAGAAGAAAGGAGCAGTGAAATTGAGAATTTATTAGGGTACCAAAGGGTGTCATTTGTGATTTTTTCCCCTCTGGGTCTCGATTCTCGGACGCTCCCAACCAACGCCTATTAGACGACACGTGACTTTACATTTTAGGATTTACCTCTCACGTGAGAGTCACGACCACATGTTTTACTTGTTTACTATTGGTCCTTTCGCTCTTTAGCCAACTGTGTGTCAAACCCTCTTGTGTTTTTTTTCTCTTTTGTGTCTTTTGCCAGTTGTTATTACTTATTAATGTTTTTTGCCTATAATTGGTCTCTTCAGTATTCACTGTCAGTCTGTAGAAAGTTAAAGTTTAAAGATTTTGTATCCTTTTTCTTGTTATATGAAGGATTTTGTATCCTACTATGGTGTTTTTCCATTACTATTTGATGCTCAAGTTAACATTTCGACCACCGGATTTGGTCCAAAACGAAAAAATTGATATAAAGTATGATCAAGTTATGAAAGGTCTAGATATTTGTGACGTAATTTGCTTTATGAAAGGTCTAGTTATCTTTCTTGGGCCATGTTTTATGAACTAAGCTTGACGTTTTCAAGTCATAAAGCTCATTCATCATCAACTGTTTCTTATAGTAGATCACATCGATATGTTATCCAGCGTTCAGAAAATTCAAATATAATATGACATTTTCTATTAAGTTGTTCCAACATTTGTAGAAAGTTTAAACGATTCAAACCCTTCTACGACAGTTTTTATAAAAACCATAAAATTAAACAAATATTTGGTGCTATATGGTTTATCTAAACTAAGCTATACGTATAATTTTAATTATTTTGTTTACGTTAAATACATGCAACGTTAAATATTTCCAAACGCGTACCCGGATGCAAGGCCTCGTGGTATTAGTTTTTGGGTCTAAAAAACATTTAGCATACCCACGGTTAACCAAAAAAAAAAAAAAAACGTTAAATAATTCTCTCTAGTTTAAGTAAAATTTTTAAATTCAAAAATATATATACATATATTAAATAAAATTATATAAGTTTATATATATCTAGATATTTCAGATATCCACAAATTTTTTTGATATATGTCTACTCACATTTTAAATTGTTGAGGAAAAAATACACATGTGTGTATACAAATCGTAAGAAATGAGAGCTTCTCGTAACATTTTATTTTGTGTTGTTGTCATCAACAGCATTTGATTTTAGTTTTATACGTTTTTTTTTTGTTTAAAATATGGACCTCTATTTAGACGAGCAAGCAAATATATATGCGTTGACAATTATTTTTTTGGAGAGGCAGAATCTTTTTTATATAATTAAGAATAATCAAGCAGAATCTTTGATATTGGTATGTCTTGGATTCCAAAAGAATTTCTTAAGAAAATGGTCGGATGCTGAAAATTAACCATCATCTAGTATTTTGTGATTTTAACATTACTTGCATTATTTTAGAAAACAAGTATACCATTTTCTTTTATAAATTCATATACATATATTAGTTTATGTGAAAACGAATTAATTATTACAAAGCCACGGATTATGCTTCAGGGTAAGTGGGAAGCACGATGATGCCTTGACTCCGTAATATATACTAATAAATAGAATCAGTATTCCTTTATCCCTTTTTTCTTTCTAATTAATAATTTTCTTTTTTTGTACAATTTATTGGTCCTCGTTTGAGTTGGAGAATCTTTTCATATAATTTGTTAAGAAGAAAAAACTGATTACGTTCGGTGAAAGTTGGAAGTTTTTTTTTGGGACCTAAAATGGTTCTATGCATGAACGAAGATGTTTGTAAGTCATAATGTACAAGTGGTGCATCAATGCATGTATCTCTATCAAACCTCTTCCCCCTGGTTGTATATTTGCATTAGTATATGGGGCACTTGTAAGTTAAGAATATCTAAAGTCAATAATATTATAGTTACAATTACTTTATATAATCTTGACAACATAGTAACAAATCTTTTTAAAAAACATTAATACCATAATGATTTAATTGTTGGACATTGCTACATGAGGAAAACAATCCGAAATTGAAGTGCATACATGGAAGAAAATCAAACCTCATGCTTTTGACTTTTTACGGACACTTTTCCCAAACCTTATTAGTTATTACAATATAGTAAAAATCAAATAGAAAAATGAAAGAAAAAAAGTTTAAGGTTCTTCAAATTATCTAGCTCCATGGCAAACATAGGTCACGTGGGTTATATATTTATCAAGAAGATCATACCAGAGCAATTAACTTGTATATAAACTATAAATTCTGACATGTACAAATTCAATATGCGATATAGTTGATACAAATTTTCTATAATTAAGTTCGTCATAATAAGATATAAACAATACTATTGTTACAACAATATAACCTTAGTATCATATGTTATCAATATTAGTGTTATACAACTTCTTCTAAAAGTATATTACTTTTATCGCAATCAATCATAAAAGTAATATCAATTTAACGGTATTAAAAGCAGCATGCTAAATCTGATTAATAGCACAATAAATAAGACTCTTTTAATAAAAAAAAAATGATAAATAATACAGAAATAGTTCAAAGTGATAAATAACGATAACGATATTGATATAAATAAACTGAAAATATCGTTTTCAATATTGTTATTGTGATTAGTAATTACTAAAACGATAAACTCTGTACGGCAACAATACAAAATTATGAAATAATCAATCAAAACCATTAATCTTTTTTATGTCGCTTTTTATTTACTGATATTCTTAACCTCTTCTACTACAACTATTACTTTTTTTCTTATGGCTAAAAATTTTCATTTCATTTTTTAAGTTACTAATCGGATCCAAGCTAATCATGGAGGTAGGTTTAGAAAGCAAAAAAAATCATGGAAGTTACAAACGAACGGAATTTCCGTGATGCACATTAATAAAAATTGGTCATGATATCACATTCGTATCATTTAATAATACAAATAATTAAATTATTAGAAAACGGACAATACGGATAAAATAATTGGTAACTGGCCAAGACGTAATGATTGATGTAATAAAAGGCGCAGGGCAAAAACGTCGTCGTATGAAGCTTCTTTCCATCGTCAAATAAAACGGCATCGTTTTTGTAAGGCTCACACTTGTCTCCATCGCTTCTCTATTTATCACTTGATGATCGTCTCAAAAAGCCTTAAGCCTCTCCCACTTGAAACCTCTCTCTCTTTGGTTGACCCGAAAATTTCTCTTTCGCAGACGCACAGATCTCTCTTCGAATCTGCTAGATCTGTTCGTTTCTTAACATCTGTATTGCGAAATCTGAGGTAATTTCTTACTTTCTCGTCTTTTTTTTCTTTTCGTTTCGAAATTCGTTTACAGCTAGGGTTTGTTTTCTTCGCTCCTTTGTCCCAGAGAGAAAACACGAATTCTAATCTTCCTCGGCTTGTGTTTTTTACAGATCGGAAGGTTTCGTTTACAGATCTAGCGATCTCCGTACAGGTTTTGGGTCTTCGGAGTTGACGTATGCTGTGTTTTCAGATCTGGGTTTGTTGTTGTATTTCTAGAAATGGCGGAGACTTTGAAAGAAGATTCGATTATGATTCGAGAGGTTTGGAATGACAATTTAGTTGAAGAATTCGCGTTAATCCGTGAAATCGTTGACAAATACAGCTATATCGCGATGGATACTGAGTTCCCAGGTGTGGTTTTGAAGCCTGTTGCTACTTTCAAGTACAATAACGATCTTAACTATAGGACTCTCAAGGAAAATGTCGATTTGCTCAAATTGATTCAAGTTGGTTTAACATTTTCTGATGAAAACGGGAATCTACCCACTTGTGGCACGGATAAGTTCTGCATCTGGCAATTCAATTTCCGTGAGTTCAATATCGGTGAGGATATCTACGCCAGCGAGTCCATCGAGCTCCTGCGTCAGTGTGGGATTGATTTCAAGAAGAACGTTGAGAAAGGTATTGATGTGGTTCGGTTTGGTGAGCTTATGATGTCGTCTGGGATTGTTTTGAACGATGCCATCTCTTGGGTTACTTTCCATGGAGGATACGATTTCGGGTATTTGGTTAAGTTGTTGACTTGCCGGAAATTGCCTCTCAAGCAAGCTGATTTCTTCAAGCTCTTGTATACGTATTTCCCAACGGTTTACGATATCAAGCACTTGATGACGTTCTGCAACGGACTCTTTGGCGGATTGAACAGACTCGCCGAGCTCATGGGAGTGGAAAGAGTTGGAATGTGTCATCAAGCTGGATCAGATAGCTTGCTCACCTTAGGCTCGTTTAGGAAGCTCAAGGAACGTTATTTCCCGGGTTCAACTGAGAAATACACTGGAGTCTTGTATGGTCTAGGTGTGGAAGATGGTACTACTAGTACTACTGTTGCTAATTAAGAAGAAAAATGAAAGATACTTTAAAAGTTCCAGGGAACTGCAATTAGATTGTTCTTTAGTCTTTGTGAGTGTGAGACCAATTAGAATTGTCATTGTGTAAATTGGCAGTAAGTAACTGTTGTGTCTTTGTTGCTTTCTTTTCAGGAAAACCCTTTCTGATCAAAATGAGGGGTTTTGTTTTAGCTTGAGTTTCTGAATGTATATCAATTCAGCTACCCGTTTATTTAATAAATAATCTCCAATTCTAAATTTTCGTGTTTGTTCTAACTGCAAACGTAACTTAGCACAGTGTCTTCTTGTACGTTTGCTTGTTCCAGCTTGCAGGTGCTCTGTTTTAATCTTTGTAACCATATCAGTTTGAGGATGTAAATGGAAAAGTTTTATGCTTAATGGAATGATGAATCTTTATGTGTTTTTCTTTATCTTTTCTTTGACAACAATTGATAAGAAGAAGTACAATGGACGGCTTATGCTAAAGATTCTATATTTATAGATTCAAAAAGCTGGAAACTATGGTGTTCGTTTGATGAATATATTTGTTCTTTAGGTGTTTATGATGTAAGTGGTATGTTGTCGTACTTGATATGGAGGAGAATCACATCTGTTGCATTTGTCAATCACCTCAAGAGCCAATTTATTATCAATTTTTATATACAATCAATGTTGTTGTTGTTCAGTATTCTTACTCCAATTCTAACGTCATCTGAGTCGCAAATGGTACAGAAGATTAAGAGGTTGACTGATTGAGACCGTAGCTCATTATTATTGCGGACAAAAAAAAAATCCAGCCTGTTAATAATATGTCAAATGTGGATTTTTTTTAATTTTTTTTTTCAAATGTGGATTTGTGTGGTATATGAACTTAGATACCATCAAAATAAATAAATATAAGTTTCTCAAAACTCTATAGTCTATATATTTCATTTTATTAACACTTTTTAAAATAAGACGAAAATGGTTCTAAGTTCTTATACACGAGATTGTTTGATTCGAAAACATATGGTTCAATAGCAATACGACACCAGAAAAAAAAAAAAAAAAAAAACAATAGCAATAAAGCACATGTCGTACTCACCATTATCTAGGTGGCAACGTTTATACACCAGAGAATCAAATCGACTTCTTACCAGAAAAAACAGTACTGCTATAAGCTCTTCGTACCTATAACGGCTTCTCTGAGTCTATTCACGTGGCAACGTTTGTTTGTGTTGGGATTCTGATATGGGCCTTCGTTGTGTGGGCTTTTGATCACTAGTCATTTGGATGTTTGTTATCAAATAACGATTTACCAAAGGTTGTAGTATTTTATCAAATGTGGATTACTTTCTTACATGTTTGAAAAATATTTATATTGTTTCTATTAAATATGCTTAATTTTAAATTTTCAGGTCTTACCAACAAAAATATTTGTTTTTCAAATTCTCTAAACATTGTTCATTAACAAGAATAAAAAAATTGTGTATTCGACTGACTCACATATTATTTTTGTTAAAGTTGAAAAATCTCTTTTAATACTTTGTGAATGATTTTAATACTTTAAGTCAGGATAAAACAAAGGTTTTCTTTTTGGTTTAGGGTTAGTATCCTCTTCGCATGATTATCACTTTTACTTTGTATACACAAGGATTTATATATCCAGAAACATGCAACATTGCCATATGTCGTTTTTTACTTATTCTCGTTGAAATTTTGTTATGCCGC
The DNA here is from genome assembly GCA_011420285.2 of Erysimum cheiranthoides. Lineage (NCBI taxonomy): Eukaryota > Viridiplantae > Streptophyta > Magnoliopsida > Brassicales > Brassicaceae > Erysimum > Erysimum cheiranthoides. Next base: position 18,107,065 of record CM022178.2, on the reverse strand, counting down.
CTAAACATATATAGAACAGAAAAATTAATGTTGAAACTAAAACTAAAAGACTTGCATGTTTATCAATTTGCTTGAGACCAGCAAAATATCAGTGGCAATCCTAATTATAAACGATAAGTTATGAACTTATAATGTATATCCTTGTAAATCCAAAAGAAGCTGTCAAGCACCCACGTTATTTTATTACTTCTTTTGTTGATGTATACTTGATTGCGGGAAAAATGGTAAGTATGAGCAGGGCTTTTTGTATTTTATTCTTCAAACATGAAGAGTAAGGTTAAGATGTATTTTGGAATATACTTTCTGGCTAATTTCGGATGAGACAGAGCAAATCTAATTAACAAGATTCAGTTGATTTGTGATTACTGGTAACACAAACAGTGTTATATTTGTAATCATCCATGTGGGGGTGTTTCTCCTGCACCACTTGTCTCAATTCCTCTTTCTCATCATGCTTCTTATTTTTAATGCTATTTTAACAATAATTAATATGATACATATATAGTCTAATTTGTTATGAAGTTCATGTAAGTGTGCATATATAAAGATTAATATTACAAAATATTCTAGCTAGTTAAACTTTAGAAAATATGAAAACACAAAAAAATTTGAAGGCACACGAAAAAAAATTATGAAGATCCAAAATTTTGTAGGCTTTCTTCAAAACTTAAAACATGTCGTGATCAGGATTTGATCTTGTAGTTCATGGAGTGCTATGATTGTAGTTGCTCATTGGAGATACCAAAAATTACAATAAAAAAAAAGTCCACCAGCATCTTACATGTGTAACAGTCAATCAAATTTTAATTGTAATAGTTAACTAACAATTGATTCACCGAAATCAGCTTCCCAATTTCTTTTAATTGTAGTTGTAGATCGTTTGTAACATTGGACCCATCAACATATAGGTCGCATTCGACAAATTACCCAACATACTTAAACTACTTGTCCTAACTCCTAACAATTAGACCTTTGGATTTTACTTGCATATATATGTATTTTTTTTTCGGCTTCCACTACATATTAATTTATGCTAAAGTTTGGAGAAAAAATATATATATAACGTCTAATAAGAGAGTAAGACTAAAGATTCGTATCCCCAGCATAGATTAGACGCTTTGTCGTTTCACTTTGTTTTCCCACCCAAACGAGAACAATTTATTGGACTTCGAATTTTTTAAAAGGCCCAATCACTTAATTATATATTCATATGACAAACGATTAATTATCTTTCATCACGAACAGGCAGCGAACTATATATATAACTCGCTCTTGTCGCATTCGCATCTAAAGAACTGGGAGAAAGACTGAGTATATATCTAACCTATATTATTAATCCATAAAAGTTTATCCGCATTCAAATTGATATTTTAAATACTTGCAAATGATGTCAATAATTAGGGCCAAATGTTGTTACCTCAAGACAAGAAATTAGAGTTTGTACTTTATATGCATTTATTTATAAATTAAAAAAAAAAAAAACAAAAAAAAGAAGACTTTTAACTCAACTCTCAAGTGGATTAGAACAGCTGAGGTGGCTCTAAAAACCAAAGTGTTCATTAATATTAATCATATCACTTAATTCATATAATAATATTCAAGTGGAAAGCAAACTATTAAGTGAAAAAGGATCCACACATTATTCATCAAACTGGATTCAACTACAATTCTCTATGATCATTCTTGGAGTAATCTTGGCTTTAACACACTAATGTGACACAAGTCTTCTAGATATTATATTATGGGTACAAAGAAATTTCCATGAAGAATCATATAAAAAATAGTGGAAATCACAGTGAAGTAGAATGTGTCCTAAGGAGTTTAGTACTTGTGTATTCGATAACCTTGCACCATAAAATCCGGGTGCTACCCAAACTATTGAGGATTCCAATGGATATAAAGAGGAAGGAGAGTGAACACGAAGCAAACTCTAAAAGCAAGAAGTGAAAAGAGGACAAAAGAGAGCTAAACAGTAGAAAGCTAAAAGGAAACAGATATGGCCACTTTCATCTCCAAGTTTCAAAAGTACACAGAAACATCAAACATACCTGAATAATTTCACTAGGTCCACTCTCTTCTTCTCTCTCTCTTGTCATTGAGCATCCTTTTCATTTCATTGTCACTTGTTGTCATCTTTGATCCACTCCGTGAATATTACAACAAGTTGTCGTTTCATCAAACAAATAAAACCGGTCCCAGTTTCAGAAGATCTTTTGAACTGCCAAGCTTTCCTTTGTCTTGTTCCCCCCAACTCCTTTTTTCTTCCTCATCCAAAAGAGTCTAAAAAGTCTCCATTAGTTTAGAACTAGTGAATACTACTGTACATTTGCAATGACAGATTTAAAGGATGGGTTACTAAGGAGGGTTTAGTAATTTCCTTACACATATATCTGCGGTTGCATACGCCATACCATACAAACATGAGTTGGGCCCTATAAGAATCTCTCCACATAAAAACAAACGCATCCATCAATCAGAGCCGGATTTTAGCAAATATCAAGCATAGTTCTATCACGAACTCACCGGAACAAAAAACACTCAGCTGAAAGGCTTTCTTGAATTAGGGCCAAGTCAATACATGTCATTGGCATCAAACTGGGTATAAGAAAAATATATGACATGTATACTGGTTTTTGAGGAACTCTTAGGCACATAAAGGCAGAAGACTGAGAGAACAAAAAAAACGAAGTTAATAATATTAGCTTGATAGAGATAGAGATTGATTTATTGAAGGAGAAAGCAGCCAAAAAAAAAAGTTGATGTGAAGTGAAAGTTGCTCCTACAAAGGGATATACACAGGTATTAAATGGTGGAGTTCCAATCAGCTTCAAGTGTTTTGTTGTGTCTTTGTGTGTGTGTGGTGTGTCAGCAAACCAGACCTACCCATCTCTCTATCTCTCTTTCTCTCAGCTTCTTACTACTTTTCTCCACTTATTACAAAACCCAAAAGCATTTTTAGTGAGTCTATTCTTTCCTTATATAGCATCAACTCCTGCTCCCACTTCTGAGAAAAAAAACTAGATTCTTATGCTTTCTTTTTCTTAGGCTATATAGCTATTAATCCAGAAGGTGAGAGCGAAAGAGACAATTGAAGGGAACAAAACCATCACCTGGAACATTACATTTCCTCTTTGCCCCTCATGGATTCTTCCAGCGGAAAGCCAAGACTGAGCCTAGAACATTACAACATAGACGCAGAAGCAGCACAACAAGAAGATGGTTATGACCAAAAAGCAGGAGAGGAAGGTATAAAGCTTGACCTTGTGCTAGCAGGATATGATTCAAGTCAACCACAGCTCAATCAAGAACTCAATCTCATCGACTGCTTAGACACAAGCGTAATCACTCCGAGTTTTAACGGGTCAAGTTCTACTGAACAGAAGCTCTTCTCATGCAACTACTGCCAAAGAACATTCTACAGCTCACAGGCGCTTGGTGGTCACCAAAACGCCCACAAAAGAGAAAGGACTTTGGCAAAGCGAGGGCAACGGATGGCATCTGCCGCAGCTTTCGGGCATCCATATGGTTTTGCTCCGGTACCCTTCCATGGACAGTACAGCAACAGATCCTTGGGTATTCAGGCGCACTCACTGAGCCACAAGGTAAGTTCATATAACGTTTTTGGTAGTGAATATGGTCAGATAAACTGGTCAAGGAGACCACTTGTTCAGCAACCAGCCATAGGTAAACTATCTTCAACAGAGAATCATCATAATCATCATCAGATGATAATTGCTCCATCGTTGACTTCCAAATGTGAAAACATTGGAAGGATTCCAGCAGAGTTTCCAACTCCCGAACTATGGCGGAGAGGCGGGGAATTGTTAAAGCCATCTGAAGAAGAGCAGCAGAAGAACCTTGATTTGTCCCTTAAGCTCTGAGATTCTTTTCTTTTGTTTTTTGGGTTTTGCTCTCTAATTGTTTTCCTCGAGCCAAGCCTCTGCTCGAGTTTTGTTTAATTTTTTGTGCTGGTTTTTTGTTGTCATTGATATCTTCACCAGTATTATCTAAGGGTTAGTACTCTTGCGAATATATTCCTGTCTACCATAGATTTGTGATATACATCTTTCCACATTTCTACAAGTCTTAAGTTTGTCAACTAGACATCAATAGATTTCTTGTAGACACCCAACCACCATAAAAGAGTTGGTAAAGTTCCTAGAAACGAAGAGAAACTGTTTAGTGTAAGAAAGAGATTACATTGAGATCTATGGGAAGATTTTTTGTCATGGAAACCAGAAAAAGACTTATTATAAAATCACAGTTGGGATACCTAAAAGTAAGAAATACATTCTTTTATTGAAAAGTGGTTAACAAGACACAGAAAGAAAGCAAAACAAATATAAAATAAGAACTTGTTAATTGTGATGATGACAAGAAGCAAAGAGTCCAGAAGAACAAACTTAATTAATATATAAGATGATCCTAATAATGCAGCTCATAACAAATCATGAAATAATCAAGAATCCAATGAAATCTTTGTGAGACCCCAAACATTTGTGCAGACTAGACAAAGAGTGACCAGTGTTTGGCCTTTAGGATGGCTCTTCATGCACTACCTACATATACATAAATAGAAAGTACAAAATAACCATGTGCGTATGACGCACAAAAGGTGGGACAAGAGTCAAGACCATGAGACTAAAACACAAACTTAAAAGGACGACATATAATACTACTGGACTGACTCCAACTTACATCTTGAGATGACACATTTCAAACGAAGAAAACATCAAACTGAGAATCTTTTAATGAGTTTTCAAGCAGAAGGAAGTTTCAGTATTTCAGAAATTTAAGAGAAGGGGAGGCAAGCCAGAAGAAGCAGAGGGTCTTATTGCCAATATGTAGCATAGAGAATATTATTGCCAATCAGAATTTACCAATATGCTCTATTACTAAAGGACAATATAGAAGCCTCAAGATTGATAAATCACCAAACAGTGGACAACATTAAATGTCAGGCATTTGAATCTGAAGTACCATAGATTATCAAACTCTTCACCTACTATCGAGCAGGAGGACTATGCACATTTTTCTTCCCAGTAAACATGAAGGCACAAGACAGATCATCATGTTTGTTTTCAGATAAAAATTGGCCACAACCAACAAGAAAAAGAATCAAACACCTTAATGAATAAAACCAAGAAGAAACACCAAGGCAGACAATAACACATGTGAAAAAGAAAAACAAAAAATCTAATGGAACCAAACCTCATTAGTAAACTCTTGGGTCCATTTTTTCACCTTCTTGTATACCACAAATCCGACCCCAACAATACTCTTCAATCTGAGTCACGCTTTCCTGAAACACATGACATGTCAGAAATAAGTTGAGACAGACAGACTTTGATGGATCGTTCTCAGGTTGCTACCAAACTCCATTCACATTTCATCAGAACAAGTGAAATAGTATCCATTATGAACTTATGATCAAATATGAAGCAGGTAAAAAACAAATTCCAGAGTAATTCTATTCGCCGGCAAAGAGATATGTAGCTGAACCAACATATCACTCGAAATTTGGGATTTTTGGCATCTCTAATTATCCAAATAAAATACATCTCTTCACCAGAATTCAGGCATCATAGAAAAAGTGCAAACCTTACGTTAGCGTAGAGCCGTAGACAACGGAGCTATACCGGACTTTCGCCGGAAACGACGCGGGGAACTTGACATTATGACGATGATATTGTCAATGACAAAATAATTTCGGAGATTATCCAAAGGCCCAATAACAGGCCCACAATATGAGATTGGGGTTTGAGCAAAAGGGAGGTTTGAGACTTTGTAGATAGTAGCTTAGCCTATATTGTCACGAACGAGTAGGCGTTGTGAAAATAAAAATGGGCTTTATTTTTCGGACAACAACAAAAAAGGGCATCTCAATGTCTCTTGTGGTTTCTTACTATGACTATGACCCATTTTGATAAATTGTGACAAAAAATAAAAAGAGGACATTTTGATAAATTTCGAAAATTTCCATATTTCAGGAACATTTTAAATTCTTGTTTACCAACCATTCATCAAGAAAGGGAAATTTCCACTAATTCTATCCAAAAAAATATTCGCCGTTTATAAACAAATTATCAATCTTAATTCATAATCACTTTCCTTAACCCGGCATTTTCTCTTGAGTTATGGCCCAATTCAAAACCAATAATTCATGAATAACAAAAGAAATCAACTAGAAATTCGAGAAAGAAAGAAGAGATTATCATTGTTTTGCTTCAACGAGCTGTTCAAAGTTTAAAACCATGTACTTGGTTGAAAGAAGATAAAAAAAGGGCAAAAGAAAAGAATTCTAATACATGATCGTAATCTAAATTGAATAGGTAAAAACTTAAGCACGTTCTCCACGAATCCGCCTAGCCAATTGAATGTCCTTAGGCATGATCGTGACCCTTTTGGCGTGAATTGCGCAGAGATTGGTATCTTCGAACAAACCCACAAGGTATGCTTCAGCCGCCTCCTGAAGTGCTAGAACTGCGTGACTCTGAAACCTCAGATCCGTCTGCAATATTCAATTCACAAAATTAATCTAATTAGTAAACCTAATTCCACAATACAACCTAAATGATACTTCCTAATCCGCCGCTAATCTCTTCTAGGTTTAGGTTTTACATGAGAAATCAAAGAGTAATGATATTACCTTGAAGTCCTGAGCGATTTCACGAACAAGACGCTGGAAGGGAAGCTTGCGGATCAACAATTCAGTACTCTTCTGGTATTTACGAATCTCACGAAGAGCCACGGTTCCAGGACGGTAACGATGTGGCTTCTTCACTCCTCCGGTGGTCGGTGCTGATTTCCTCGCCGCCTGTGTTACAAATTCCGTTAATAATCATTCTACTCAAATATTCAACAACAATTTCAAAACCCTAGATCCCCTTTTAAAACGATTTCAGAAGAAACAATTTCAACAACTCATAATTCAACTCAAATTTTAGAAAATCATAGACAACTTTTGCTGATTTCGTTCATAAGAACATAAAATTCAACCCAAATTTGAAAACCCTAGATCCACTTTGCCGTGCAAAAATAAAGAACGAAGGACAAAGAACAAAGAACGAAGAACAAACCTTGGTGGCAAGCTGTTTCCTGGGAGCTTTACCTCCGGTGGATTTCCTAGCGGTTTGCTTCGTACGAGCCATTCTCTTCTCGAAGATGTGACCTTCCGAAAAAGCTTTGAGAGGATTTGCTAGATTATGAAAAAGCGAGTTTGTGTTGATGTGTGGGAATAGTAAAAGGTTATTATGAATATATAGCTGAATGTTTAGTCGGTTAATCTTAGGATATACACAACTACTCCTATCGCCACATTTTCGACGGTCTAGATTCGGTCCATGTCAGATAAAACTGACGCTGGCGATCCGTGTCTTCGCTTCTCATTGGTTCAATTCTTAAGAGGATCGCTGACGTGGACATTTGTGTTTCTTTTCTCCGTTTCAAGTAATGACGGTTTGATCAACTAGTTTGGTCTTTGGTGGTAATTACTGATTAGCAATGAATAATCGCCGATGATGGGCCGAGCGGTGCCTCTCGGTTTGAATATAGTTAAGGCATGGACAGTTGGGTTCAGGCCCAATTAAAAGGGAAAGCGTTTATAGTTTGTCAACGTTATATATGTTTGATCCGAGCCGAATTATCAGAGATCTGAAATTGATCAATGATCATATGATATAGCTAACTGGCTAGAGAATTCAAATCCCGGCCGATCATGTTAATAATATCATATATGAAGTAACAGTTCTAAAATACTCTGACCTACCTCAAACCTTAGTGATCCTATATAAAATTAGTATAATATGTATGACATTATGTCGATCGATCTATTAGACTATTACTGAATTGTATAAAACATAATTTTCATTGATCCTCAAAAGTTTATATTAGATTAGACTATATAAAACAAAGCATAATCTTCTTTAACTTCAATTTCTATCGTATTGCATAAGTTATGACGAAACCGTAAAAGGTGTGAGAGATGTCAAAAGACAGTTGCTTAAACAACTCCAAACTCTAAACCAAAGATTGCATGTTCCACGCACGACGCTCGTATGCCTTGATGGCATGATCACATTTAATGTATAGAGTCCTTAAATAAGTCTTTCCTTTATCTTATTAAATATTAAATAGATATGAAGATACAAGTTAGAGCTAAATCTATTCATAATCAGCTTTTATAAAGTGAAAATTGCAAACTTTTGACAGAATATATGTTTTTGTGTTATACTCATATAATAAATCTTTACAAAAGGTTTCTTTTCAAAAGAATTGAATGGAGAGTTAACGAATTCACTATACAAAAGTTATACGTACCAAGCTAGGTTAACTACGTACCTAACATTATTCAAGTAACAAGTTTATCCCTTATGCTTAGGGCCAATCAAGCCTAATTTTTAATGCGTCAAATACTTTTAATAATTATAAGTGAATCACGAATTTTAAAATAAGAATATTAAGTAACTTTGACAAAAAAAAAAATATTAAGTAACTTTCTCTATGATCTCTCCGATAAAATGTAATTAGGTAACAAAGTTTTTCTCTTTTCTTTTAGGTAATTAAGGGATGAGCAAGTTATCTTATAGGCATGTTATCTGTCTAGTTATAATATGTGTATGTTTACTATACGGATATTTAGTTCAACAAATGGCATTACACAAAAAATAGTAATCGTTGAGACAGTAAGTACTTTGTAAAAACAAGATTTAATGATTGATCCCAATTAAAGCTCACATTTTTCGATGAATACATATCCGCTCTATATAAGTACGTTGTTTGTATAAAACTATAAACATGGTGCACGAAGGCAGAAACATGCAGTCCAATTCATACCATCGATTCGATCGCTAGTAGTTCTTTTTTTATATACAATAATGCAATAGCTGCAGAAGCATTAATGGAGATAATAATAATCTGGTTAATAAGAGGAAATTAAACGAGAAGATCCTTAGAACCCAACAAGTAAAGGGTTAGTAAGTAACCCATGGGGAATGTATCCAAGCATCCATAACATGCACTGGATTGACCCAAAACTTTATTAATCTGAATACATATTTTTTATAATCTTAAAATTTAAGTCATCTTTCTTTGACATATTAACTTGATTTCATTATACAGTAATTACTTGATTTGAATTGATATTAAAATTAAAAATGTTATAAGCAAATCACACCACATGCAGAATGCAGAATATGTGATATGTAGAAGGATATATCTATATAGGAGCTCGAGGTTTTGGACTATTGATCAACCAATGTTTATTAATTTTTTTTTTTTTTTTGTCAACATGTTTATCTCGATCAGTTCCACACTTTATTCAAGGTGGGATCATTATTACTATACTCTACTCAGGGTGGGGACAATGTAATTGACAAAATTTCATCCCATGCATGAAAATGTACGATATAACGCTAAATTGAGAGAGAATCAAAATGAAGTTTATATTTTCCACAAATATAAAACGAGAAATATATTGGGTTCTTGTTGCTTACAATATAATTGGCGTTGAGACGTTAGCGCACATGGGGGATTGGACGCATACGTAAACTACAAAAGTTTGTGCTTTGGTACGCCGCATTACATTATTGTTCATTTCTTATAAAATACTTACTTATCTGTAGAAAATAAATTAAATTGATTTGCCTCTGGTGACATAATCTTTACAACAGAAAGTTATGTTTTGATTATACAATTAAAATTACATTTGTTTAAAGTACACTTCCTCCCTTCTCCAGCTACGCATGTGGTGGGTTTTATTTCTTTCTATTAATTAACTAAAATATTCATACTTCCGTGCGCTGAAATTATTTAATTAGTAGTATTCGTTAAAATTTATATATATATTTCTCAAACATTTATTGATTGTTTAGTTCGAAGATTTAAAAGCTTTGACCCTCGAGCGGGCGGTTGTAGCCACGCCTTTGCTCGTAGGAGCAAGAACTAACTTGGAGCACCTTTTTAACATCTGAAAACATTTATAATGTATTTTTAAATTGGATTGTATATAAAAAATAAGTATTTGCATCTTACACTAGGGCTTTCAAACTTGGCGTCGCCTCCTATCACCTAAAGATGTTGCTGGTCAATTCCCCCATGACCGAGATCAGGGATAGAAATTCGTAAATTTTGGTTCGAGAAACAGCTACATGATATAAATTTGGAAATTAGTCAAAAACCTTATGATTATATCTTATCTGTATCGCTTCAATGAACATTCCTTGTTCATAATGATTTTGTAGATACATAGAAGCAGAGCATTATGCTTCAAAAAAACTATTTTTCAGCATCGTTGGTACATTAGTACATATCTCATCTAGGTTATACTTGCTTTTTCAATGTGAAGACTTTGATTATACATCTAGGTACAAGACGACGGACAAAAGAAAGAAATGACTAGCTTGTGTCTCTAAATCCCAAGGTGGTGTTTTAAAGTGTCTCTCAATCCCAATGTGGTGTTTTAAAGTCTCTCTAAAGACTGGTCTTCTTCTCCTCCAACACTACTTTCTTTACATCATCGCACATGATCTTCTTTCCCTACCATATACCACCAATCACTTCTCTTTTTTAATAAACGTGACATTTCTTTTTCTCACGACCATTATTGGTTTATTTCATTTTAATTTCTTTCAATTAATACTAAACAATTCTTTGTCTCTAATGACTGCCAGTTTATTATGTTTGTCCATGATAAGTCTCTCATTAGCATATTTATTAAAAACCTAGCTTGGATTTTATATGAACCAATCAACCACTAAAATTCACATGTCGAATCCATCATAAATCAGACATATCCAATGTATCAAGAAGAAAAAAACACACAAGATCTTCAATGTTCCTCCTCAAGAAATCGTATCTAATATATCTACTAACAAAATAATTAAAACTAATCTCTTGGAATAATAATCTAATCCATAATCACACACTAATCCTGTTTCATCCGATGCAAGAAGCCAAAAGTAAGAACCAATATCGCAATCTCGTAATTATCTTGAAAACCTGAGGGCATTGTGTCAGTCCCTTTACTATATAAATCCTCGTCCCTCCCAAAAACTTTCAAATCCCTCCTCTGCTTCCCATCTTCTCTCCCTCTCATCAATAAAATATAAGAAGCTAAAGCTTAAGTAGTCAGACAAAAATGGCTGGAGGTATCGAAAAATGCTGCAAGATCCGGCACATTGTGAAGCTGAGGCAAATGCTCAGGCAATGGCGGAACAAGGCGCGAATGTCGTCTGTCAGACGATGTGTGCCGTCGGATGTGCCGTCAGGACACGTGGCGGTCTACGTAGGGAGCAGTTGTAGGAGATTTGTGGTGCGTGCGACGTATCTGAACCATCCAATTCTCATGAATCTCTTGGTTAAGGCTGAAGAGGAGTTCGGTTTTGCCAATCAGGGTCCGTTGGTTATCCCATGTGAAGAATCGGTTTTCGAGGAATCGATTCGGTTTATAACCCGATCAGGTCGGTTTAATTGTACCGATGATTTAAAGAAGAATCGCCACGGTGGCATCAGGAGCAAGCTGGATCTATTGATGGAATCTCGGCCGTTGCTTCACGGCGTCTCCGAGAATGCTATTAACTGGTGACTCGGAAGAGATTCTTTGTATAATTCTTACCCGGTTTGATGCGGCCGATTTGAATCGGGTTCTGGATTAGTGATTCGAGTCCACGGTGGCGGATACGCAGGAGATGGCCGTGAAAGGTGGGCTGAATAGTTCCACCTGAGTCGTCCCGGTTCGAATCCGAGTTCAAGAGTTTCATTTTGAAGTGTTGATTCAGCAATTTTCATTCCATTAAATTTATTATTTCTTATTCTTCTTCCGTTAATTTTTTTTTTTGTTTTCATTAAATTTATTCTTAGATCCACGATGACATGTATTTTTACTGTTGTTGTCTCATCGCCCGAATCCAATTTTTTTAAAAAAATTTGTGGATGATACATTTCTCTTCATCATTTATATTTTATACAAACAAATTTCCGTCTACATTTGTGTTTATTCCTCTATATACCTTTAAATTTTCAACATTTATCATGCTTTAAATAAAATGCAATTCATGTTTATACATTTTTTTTTTTGACAGCCAAAAAAAAAAATGCAATACATTGAGTTTAGTAAATGGAATAAAATAAAATCCCTTTCAAACGAATTCATCAGAAGAAGAAAAAAACAAACGGACCACATGGCGAACCACCAAATTAGAATTTTCAATGTGATATGTTTTTATGCTTTTAAACATATTATAAGCAAACCCAGAATGTAAAAGCCATAACTACTCAAATGGTTAGTTTAAGATTAAAACATATAATAAAAACTTACACTACATGCAATTAACTACCTGAAAATTTGGGTTTAGCAAGCAATTTTGTTAATTTGCATGCTTTAAGGATCGGCCTCGGGTCTTAAACCTAGATTAACGCTTTAGCATGAACTGTCTTAAGCCCAAAACATCCAACTTTTTTTACTTAGACCGGACTTTGGACCTTAGTCCTAATTGATATGCCTATTTTCATTTCTTAATTACCTAGAATTGAGAATTACTTTTTTTTTCTTTAGGCCAGAGAATTGAAGATATCTTTCTATGAGGATCTTCTTGTAATTCGGCCCATGGAAAATCCAGTCCAAACACATGTTTTCAAGAACCATGTTATATAGTTAGTTACCTAAATGATGATTGGTGGTGGAAGCCCCCTTGGTCCAGTGGTTGAGACCAAGGGTGTTGATTATGCTTCTACATGAGGAGGTATGGGGTTCGAATCCCAGGTATTACGATTTATTGGGTAATTTTCAGAAAATTTTAAAAGAGACAAGTTTACATCATGAGATCTTCTGCGTGGAGCAGCTGGATTTTAAGGAGATTTTAAAGAGGCCAGACGGTAGATTTGTCCGTCATAAAAAGTAGCCTTTGTAATATTTACCATAATTTGTAATAGAATAATATTAATTCAGTGTTAAAAAAAAAAAATGATGATTGGTGATAGTAAACTTTAATCGCATAAATTTTGTAAGCGATCGGCAATAATTGTGCAATGGAAATAGGCACTAACGTTTTTATCGTTTGTGAATCCAACGTCTTCTGTAGTAAATTTACAACATACTAAAAAGTTAAAATTGGAATTAACTTTTAAGATCAAAATAGGCTGGTCCAAGATAGATTATCAAGACAAATGAAAACTGGACTTAAAAGAATAGGCTGGGCCAAAATGGACCCGGGCTGCCCATCACATTAGCCAACGACAACCATTCTAAAAGCATGACAAATCAAAGTTCTCGAGAAATTGAGTCCGTAGAATCTGACGATTTGGAAATGTCTGCGTATCAAAAAGCATATTAAACTCTGTAAACATGTTCTTAGTGTACATTCTCTGCAACTTGTAGTTGTAGTTATAAACGAATGATCAAAAAGTGGTTAGTAACGTAAAATCGTAAAACGAGGGGAACAAAAAAAAGAAGAATAGGGAGACAGTGGGACCCATTAATCACATGTTACATTGGCACTTTGTCGGAAAACATGAAATATTTCCCAAAAGGTGCCCTCTCTCTTTTCCCTATCTTAAGCATCACCTCACGCCACACGTCAATAATAAAACGCATATTTCACTATGTTCCCCCTTAACTTTTAATTTTCTTCCAATTACACCCTTCCTTTATGAAAATTGCATTATCCGCCACTTTTTTGCTGTTGATTTACAAAGAAGACAAATCTCCGTTTCCTTGTGTATTATTTTCACGTTACAGAAATACATCTCATTATGAGTGGAACCGTTATAAAGTATTTTGAAAGGGACCACCAATAAATAAAGAAAAATATTAGGACTCAAACTATAATCATAGTCTAAGAATCGTACTAATCGAAAGCTTAATCTGGACTATTATTATCCAAAGCCACCGAGTCAACATTTAACAACTAATCCTCTCAACTAATACAACAAGACACCGCCATATAATATCAACAATTTCTTTAAATTAAACAATAGAATCCAAGATTGAAATTAGTCATTAGAGGTATACGAAAATTGAAATTTTTAAAAATTTACTCCAATATTTTTATCTTCTCATCCGTGATTTCAGAGTGGAAAATAATGTAAAAAAAAAAACACAAGAAAAATAAAAAATATTTTTTTGACCGAAACAGTATCTTTCTTCTTCCCTCAAAAAAAAAAAAAAAAAAATCACTTAATCCAAGCGTAAACCAGTAATGAGAATCCAAGACCATTGCCGGAGCCAGAACCAGAAGATCCTCCTCCGCCGTACTCCGCCTCATCAGCACTACTAGCCCACTCCATAACCGATGAGCTACAAGCTGACGAAGCCGAAGACATAGAGATCGACGAAGACGACGAACTCCTCTTACTCTTAATAAATCTCTTCCTCATCTTCCTCCACTCCACAATCCCTTTAAGCCCCAAACTACTTCCACACTGCTTCGGCTTCCACAATACGACACCGTTTCTCTCATCTTCTTCTTTCTTGTTCGTTTCACAAATCTCCTCTGCTTCTGGATCACTCTCGAATCTGAACATAAACACGGCGTGACCTCCTCCGTCACCGGAATTTTTACTCTGGAACAACCAATTGTAAACATCCCAAGAGATCTGAACTTGAACTCCATCGATTTCTACTTTCTCATTCCCTCTAAATTTCCATCTAAGCCTTTTGATCTGCAAAACCTGTTTCGAATCAACGCTGAAACAGAGCTTAGCGTCTTCGTCAACACGACAATCAATCGAAATCTCTCTGTTTTTCCCTCCAAATCTCGCTTTCGTCGTGAAAACCCTAGCCCCGAACACATGCTCTTTCCTCAACAGAAGAGCTTGTGGATTCGTCGGAGGTTTCGCCGATTTAGCACGAGCGTAAGCTTCTTTGACCGAATCTCCGACTAATAGTCCCATCTCTCCGTCTACAACTACGGCGATGTAGAATCCGGATCTAGGTTCGGATCCGGAGTCGAATTTGGCTTTTGTTAAGTCCCAGAAGACTTGGATTTTGGGAGAAACGAATCTGGATCCGCGTTTTTTCCAGAAAGCTAATGTGTTTAAGTTGAGATGGAAAGAAACGGCGGAGGAGAGAGAGAGATCGGCGGAGGAGAAAGAGAGTGGTGAAGAGTGGTTGTAGTAATCTTGCGAGTGGAGAAAGAGATTCACAGAGTGGCCTCCTAAGAAAGTTCGTGACCATGTTAGATAGAATACGCCGTGATCTGTTTGGTATAGGCAAGTTGTGAGATTGGGATCGCCGGAGGCTAAAGGAGACGGCGATTGCGACGACGGCGGCGGAGGAGGATGATTGTGATCGGCGGTAGGGCGGAGCCAAGAAGGAGACATTTTTTTGTGTTTCCTTTTTTTCTAATTTTGGGAAGAAGAAAGAAGGAAGAATTAAAGAGAGAGAGATTTTCGGGAGTTGTGTTGGGAGGTTTTTCAATGGGTTTTTCTTTGGGATTTCCTTTTTTTTTTTTTTATGTTCAAGGGGATTTATATAATACTAAAAAAAAACTTTGTTAAAATCAGAAAAATGGAAAGGTTATATAATAATGTTTGGCTCGAATCATACGTAAAACAAGAATGTGGATGAGGATTGATAGAGACATTGCATTAGAATTATACGAAATTGAACTACGAACTTGCAACTTGTAAACTTGGGCATGAACTGACTTTGTCAACTTGACTTTCTTATAGGGAGGATGAATTTAAATCATACATATTCACATTTTTAAAATAGTAATAATACTATATGTTATCAGAATCAAGTTAGTGGACAGAAGTTAACAGTAAAAAGGCGTGTGTTGTGGGTAAAAAAGTAATTATATGTTACCCACAACATTGATAACTGTTCGACTATTGAGGAACACGTTATGATAACTGCCTGCACACTTGAGGGTTAATTGGAGAACATAATCAATTGGTACATGTTGGGTCATAATTTGATCACATTATAGAACCTACAATTAATACACACCCATTTATATAGTTTTAACTTTTAACATACCCATTTATTGTCTGCATCTATGATATATTCATTTTATTTATATAGTAATACACACCAACTATTCGTTAGTTTAACGCTAATGGAGATATTTACATCAAAGTATGCTTAAACACTCAATTTTGGACATATAATCTATACTATATAAAAGTTGAGGCTAAATGCTTCTAAGGCCGTCCACATGGGATTTTAGACGGCCAATCGCATAGCGCCATGTCACCGTTTCTTTAAAGACCGTTCACATAAGATTTTAGATGACCAATCGCAAAGCGACATGTCACCGTTTCTTTAAATTTAATTAATTTAAATTTTCTTAAATCGCAAAAAGGAAAAAAATATTTCTACAAAAAAAAAGGAAAATATGTTAAATCGAAAACAAGAAAAAATTGTTTCTACAAAAAAAGGAAAATTTGTTAGTGTTACTCTCAAGAAAAAAAATGTTAGTTTTAGTTTTCTAATAAATAAAAAGGAAAATTTGTTAAATCGTAAAAATAAAAAAATCGTTTCTACAAAAAAATGAAAATATGTTAGATCGTAAAAGGAAAAAATTGTTTCTGCCAAAAAAAAAAAATTGTTAGTGTTACTCTTAAAAAAAATGTAAGTTTTAGTTTTCTAATAAATAAAAAAGAATATTTGCAAAATGTTAAATCGTAAAAAGGAAAAAATCGTTAAAAATAAAAGTATTAGTGTGAAATTTTCTTAAATCATGAAAAGAAAACTACAAAAAAAAAGGAAAATATGTTAAATCGGAAAAAGGAAAAAATTGTTTTTACAAAAAAAGGAAAATTTGTTAGTGTTACTCTCAAGAAAAAAAATGTTAGTTTTAGTTTTCTAATAAATAAAAAGGAAAATTTGTTAAATCGTAAAAATAAAAAAATCGTTTCTACAAAAAAAGGAAAATATGTTAGATCGTAAAAGAAAAAAATTGTTTCTACCAAAAAAAAAAATTGTTAGTGTTACTCTGAAAAAAAATGTAAGTTTTAGGTTTCTAATAAATAAAAAAGAACATTTGCAAAATGTTAAATCGTAAAAAGGAAAAAATCGTTAAAAATAAAAGTATTAGTGTGAAATTTTCTTAAATCATGAAAAGAAAAATTCCAAAATACAAAAAAAAGAAGTTAGTTTTAGTTTTCTATAAAGTTAGTTTAAGTTTCCTTACAAAAATGAAAAATTTGCAAAATGTTAAATCGTAAAAGAGAAAATTATATCTAGCAACAAAAACAAAAAGAAAAAATTCTACATTCTAAAGTAGTGACTTATGAAAGAAAAAATTTCGCTAATCAAACAAAACATCAATTCTTGAGAGATCAAACAAATTGGTCACTGAATTACAATGACATCTCCTTCTGCTGAAACCGGCTACTGTAGCCTAAAGGTAACTAAATGCCTTCAGGGCTCATTACAATTGTGTTAGGTCTTCTCTTGTAAATTTCTTGATTAAATGAGCACTTACTTCTTGCTCTCTTAATATTTTAGCACAAAGTACTATTGCTTTCAGTTGAGGCATTGCACCATCTACATATCTTCATCTTTGTCCTCGCCATATCCCATGTGACATTCTGACTTCTTACCGTGGCTTTTGGAAGTGATTAAGCTTGAGAGCTTGGGGCATTACCAAGAAGACATGATGATGCCTGCTGATATTTTCTTTCTACAAGTAAGACCTCATTGTTCAAACCTTAGTCATGTGTTTCCGTTTGTAACTAATTATTTTCATGGTTTTAATATAACTAATTATTTTCATGATTCCTTCTAGAAATTATTATGCGTTGTGATTTTTTACATTAGAAATCAATTAGATAATGTTGGTTTTATATTGTTTTTGGTTCTTTTATAATTGAATTTCTTATTATGCATTATGATTTTTTTTTCGAGTTTGTATTCTTTTTGTTATTTAATTTCCGTGAGCTCTTATTATTTTACTATAAATCAATATAAATATTTGTTTTATTGATTTGCTTATTTTGATTTATCTTTAGGTTTACAGATCATGTGAACTTTCCCTACCAAAAAAAAAAAAATCATGTGAACTTTGATCCAAAACCATTGATGTTCCTGCTGTGAATGAGACTGAATCTACGTGTCGATGGATATAATTTAAAAATTTGAGATTGTATGAACGAGTAGATAAAAGAACCAAATAAAAAGAAATTGATAAGGTATTAATAATTATGTTTTTGTTTTATTAGTGTGTTTATACATTTGTTTATTTCAAAAAGGTTTAGTTTTTGTATTTTTTTTTTGTTCTAAGAAATCATATTTGCTAATCATGGGATATATTTTTCTTTCTTTTGTCCATAGTCTGTTTCTCTACGATCCTTTCTCGACTGTCTAGTTAATTCGTCATCACAAGAAATCTCAACAATCGTGAGTCCTCTTTATTTTTTAATTGCTTGAATTTTTTTTTGTGGTAAAATCATCAATTTCGTTTCTTTCTTTTTTAAAATTTTTTTTAGTAAATAATATTGATCACAAAAAATTTTCACTAGAAATTTCTAAAAGCACCCGCGCGTAACGCGGGATTAAAACCTAGTGGTAGTATTAAAAATAAAAGTTATTCTTATACTATAATTAGTGTGACAATTAAAAAATGCATACCTCTGCTGTCCAAAAAAAAGACAAATAATAGGTTCGGTCGAATAAATATCATTTAACCTTGTGTAAACATCGTTTTCGGTTTATTTAATTATGTTTTCATTAGTTATATTTTATTGATTTCTCGACTTATTCGGATACGTTGGCAGACAGCTAAAAGGAGGTGGAGAAGTACTCATTGAGTCATTGAAAAAAGGCATTTCCGTATTATTAAATATTAATTTGATATTTTGTTGGATCTGTATTTTTTTTTATAGTATATATAACAAGATGGGTTGTGAAATTTTTTTTTGCTAAATGGTAAATATCATTAATATGAAAAGTTTGGTGTTACTGTAAAGTAAGACCTATTACATTTTCCTTGCCAAAAAAATTAAAAACAAGAAACATTTAAAGCCTGCATTCTCAAAGTTTGGTTTTGAAACTTTAGCTTCAAGAAATTAAAACTGTAAGACAGCTAAACTGCTTTTACATTTTTTATATAATTAGCTACGTGTATGTATAACAACCCATTATAACTTCTTGTTATTATACACCAAACATTGAACTTATTCGAACCTGTATTATGATAACATATTTAAAAAATCTTAACCACTTAACTAGAAAAAAGTTGATTTCAAGTTGCTGTTTCCCATTTCAAGTTTTTAACAGTAATTCTATATTCAACCATCCAAAGAGTTTACCAGTTCTGAAATTTTTTGTACTAAAACAATTTTTCGGTAATAAGTTGGTATAACTCGTGTGCAAGATTGAGTTTTGAGTTTACCAGCCTGAATAACGGAGTACAGTTAGCTTTACGTGAGATCAGTCCCAACAGTCTTTGTTGTCTCATCCCATAATCTTTGGATCATATCCACATGTTTTTATTGTACAAGTGAGATCTTTGACACACTAGCAATAAACAATTTCATGTAATAATTACGCATAACTTGTAGCTATAGTAATATGGTTTGCTTTCTTTCACAAATAAAAACATGGTTTGCTTCAAAATTACTCTGTCCCCTATCTTTTGAAATACTTCCAAACTATAGGAGGATATGTTTTTTAGTGAAAAGAAAAAAAAAAGAGATGGATGTATTTTTGCAGAATAAGCTAATAAACTATGTATTTCCTTTATTGATAAAAACTCGTACTTCCAAATATGCTTTGAATAAACAAAAAGTGTAGAATCGAAACTTATTTTGAAACCCTTAAAATAATCAATTAGACATTAACCTAAAAATTTGGATGTTTACTATAAAGTATGAAGCATTTAGATGGATACATAATTTTTCTAAAAAATGCAGCAAATAGAATATTTTGATTAGTAACCTGTACTAATTAGATCTTAAAAGTATTGATTTTGTTTGAAGAAATTAAGAAAAACAAATCTATGAAGAGCAATGGTTGACTGAAGTTTTATTTTTATCGTTTTCTTTCAACTCTTAAGCTTTCCGGATCAACTAAAAGACTGCATTTGATGTAAACAAAGTTTTTTGGCTGAATAACATTCATACAAAAGAAAAAAATGGTTGACTGAAGTTTCTCATGTGGAAGACTACGACCAGGTCAGTTTGAAACGACAACACGCTTAGTGTTCAACTTAACCCCTCTCGACCTTCATTTTCTCATACTGTCTGTCTCTGTCCCTGATTCTCCTTTCAACTTTTTCAAATACTCTCTCTTTTTTTTTTAATCACATCTACTTCATTAATATCTTTTGACTAAACGACAGATTCTTTTTTTTTTTTTTTTTCTGTTGATTTGGTGATGACTGTGGGTATGATTGATATAATCCTCTACCAGAATAACAATAATTTGGCCGTTCATAAAATTCCAAAAAAAAAAGGTGACAAAAAAAGTAGAAAGAGGAGGTACTGTATAATTCTTTTACCTAAAACTTAAAACAGCATAGCTATTTTATAAAGTTTACTTTGTTTACTAATCAATATCTGTTAAAAAAAAAAAAAACACTATTCAAAAATCTAATAGTTACTATTCAAAAACTTTACCAAACGCAAACAATGATCTCGAATGATCTTATTTATAATCGTTTTTCATCACTTATGTTCATCACTTTTAACTAACTTGTAAATCACTTTTAACTTATTTGAATTCAGAGTAGTGGTTATATATATACTATATGTCTATATATATTATATGGTTTATAATGAATACAACATCGGCGGAATATTAGCTGCCACGAAGTAATTGAGATCTCGGACTATATATGCTTGGTGGGAAATAGCAGGTTCATGTCTCGAAAGTCATTATTTTAATGAAAATGGTGAACCACCTGCATCGAGAAAAAAATATGAGAAGGAGAAAATAAATAGATAATAGAGAGTTAATAAGGGTATAATAAATAATAAGGGATCCACCACGTAGAAATATTCTTCGTCTGCAAACACGACCTGTACTAATATCACTTGGCACCACATTTTTCGAACTGAACACCAATTTGTTCTTTTTCCGTTCCCTTGATGTTCTTCAGACTTCGATTACGTGGGTGAATCTCAATAATTAAACTCACGTATTTGATCATTTATACAGTCCATTTATGTATACATGTGATCACACACCTTATCTTGGGTTGTCTATTTCTGAACAGATAATCAAATCGCATTCATATCCCATACGATTTTCTTATTATCTGTATTCGTTGTAATCATTATTTGTTGAAACAGTTAAATATATAAATATTGAGGTTTATATGGTAATCTTAATATTTCAAATTTGTACTCTTTTATGGCTAGTACCATATGTTGAGATAGAGAAACCAAACTCTGTATCCAGTTATGCAAATATAATCAGAACGTTTTGAGAAAAAAAAAAAAAACAGTTCAATATATTGCAAAAATACTTAGGAGTGAACCTTTAAATTCACCCAACAGATTATAGCCAATCGTTTTGCCATGTCATTACTAATACTAGAGAATTAAAAAAAAAACAGAATTAAAAAAACAAAAAGGAAAATCGACGTATCATAACCTTAACGCCGTCGACAAATGAGTGGTTAGGATTTAGATTTTACAATTAAAACGAAATTAGATATCGGTTTGGGTTGACAAATGAGTGGTTAGGGTTTAGATTTTACAATTAAAACGAAATTAGATATCGGTTTGGGTTGACAAATGAGTGGTTAGGGTTTAGATTTTACAACTAAAACGAAATTAGATATCGGTTTGGGTTGACAAATGAGTGGTTAGGGTTTAGATTTTACAATTAAAACGAAATTAGATATCGGTTTGGGTAGACAAATGAGTGGTTAGGTTTAGATTTTACATTTAAAACGAAATTAGATATCGGTTTGGATTGACAAATGAGTGGTTAGGGTTTAGATTTTATAATTAAAACGAAATTAGATATCGGTTTGGGTTGACAAATGAGTGGTTAGGGTTTAGTTAAAATCGATGGAAATTGATTTTGGCTAACGAAGAAGATGAAGTAGAAGAACCGTGTTCACTGTCGACGGCGTTAAGGTTATGATACGTCGATTTTCCTTTTTGTTTTTTTTTTTAATTCTGTTTCTTTTTATTTTATTTTATTTTTTTAATTCTCTAATATTAGTAATGACATGACAAAACGATTGGCTATAATCTGTTTGGTGAATTGGGTGAACCTAAGTATGGTTCAATATATTAACGTGTACTGTTGTGTGTATTTCGTGCCGCGCGAGATTTAAAAAGGAAAAACAAAGATTCGGACCGAATATTTATCAGACCTTGTTTGGTCTGAGTTTGAATATATCGGTTTTTATTGGAGCCCGATTCTATTGATTTTGGTTAACTTCCGGTTCGGTTTCGAAAGCACTTAGAAATTATTAAAGCCCTAATATTTTCTCGTTCCCTCTTCTCCTCCGACGGCTCGATACTTCTCCTCTGGCCGAGGACTCCCAATCGCCGGTTATTATTTCTTCTCCGACGTCTTCTAGTTTATTCACCCTCCGTGTTAAAACAAGTATGTTAATGTTGAGCTTGATTCTCTGTTACGATGTTTTATCTCGTAGAGACTATACTTAAGATGTATCATCGTAAAATTTTGGATTATAAATCGAGTTTGTTGTGATGTTTAGCTAATGGAATTCAAATTCGAGAGTTGAGTCTATAATCGTGTTTTAGGTTGAAAAGGATGAATTTTTTTGTTCTTTGTTATGCATTAGCTTAAACCCTTTTAAGAAGAACTTGTTGGTTGTTTAGTAAATCTTATTGGTTCTTTATTGATACATGATTTCTCTTAGAGAAAGATAAGGTGTGGCTGCAATGTCGGAAGCAGAAAAGAAATTGCCTTTCATACCAGAGGAATGGTCGGATGCAGCAAGCTCTGTTGCCTGCAGTTCGTTGCAACCGGTAATAGCTTTGGTCTGTGGCCCTAAAAACAGTGGCAAAAGCACATTTTCACGCAATCTTGTTGAAGTTCTTCTCCAAAGGTTATTGCTTATCTTCATCCTCTCTTTATTGTTTGAATCTCTTAACGAGTGTTTGAAATCGAGTATCAGTATGCTAAATAAAAATCAGCATTGGGGAAAAAATGTGTTTACCTTCTTATAATATGCCAATTGGACAGGAATTTGACACCTGAGTTTGGAAACAGATTCAGTTTCATTCTCTGCTAGTTTGCTTTGTTTGGATGACTTTTGCTGATAATGAACCGTTGTGGTTTACAGATACAAAAGAGTTGCTTATTTGGACACCGATGTTGGCCAGCCTGAATTTACTGCACCTGGTTTTCTTTCTCTCACAGTTGTCGATAAATCAATTCTAGGTAACCTCATACTTATTGCTTTGACGATTCTTTCTGTTTTCACTCTGAAAACTTGTTTTTATAATGCTGTTCTTGCACTTATGTTTTCGGTTTGTTTTCTCTACTTTCTAGAATCGGATTGGACAGTTCCATGTGTAAAGACACCGGAGAGGTAGTTTGGTTCGAGAAGATTTTCTTGAAATCAGTAGCACATGAGTCTTTGATTTAACGCCTTCGACAAAAAAAAGAAAAAAAAAAAAGAGTCTTTGATTTAACGCCACTCATCCTCTTTTCTCTTTTATTTGATGATGCAGATGCTTCTACTATGGTGATGTTTCTTCAAAGAGGGATCCAAAGGCATATTTAAGATATGTATATACCTTATTCGATTACTACCAGCTACACTTCTGCAAATCTAGCGAGAACAAAACTGAATTACCTCTTGTCATTAATACACCAGGATGGGTTAAAGGTAACTCACTCTCTTTATCCTTTCAAAACAAATGAAATGTTTTATAGAAGAAAGTATATAGTTCTTTCTTTCACTAATATAATGATTCACTATCTTTAGGAATTGGCTATGATTTATTGGTTGATGTATTGAGATATGTTTCTCCTTCCCACGTTGTGAAAATCAACATCTCTGCTTACAGCAAGAACCTACCAGCTGGGTTGTTCTGGTTAAACGGTAATGATGATGAGACAGCTCATTTGATGGAGATTCAATCTGCTTACCAAGACAGATTCAATAGATCGTAAGTCCTGCACAAAGCTAGTTATCGAACAATCTCATCGATATGCTTTGTTGTCCGTGTAATTACATGTTTTCTTGTTCGTTTTGTACAGCGTTTTAATACAAAAGGATGCTCGCTTGCTGAGGGATATGAGTATAATCTCCTACTTCAAGCAGTGCATTAGAGGAAAAGAAGTAAACACGATCAAAGAGCTAACCCATGAACTCGCTTCCCATACTCCTTATGAAGTTCCAATATCAAGTTTAACAGTCAGCCATCTCCATTGTCAGGTAAAAACAATTGAAAAGGTCATATTTTCTAATCTGCATGTTTTGATTGCCAATAATGGGTGTTTTTTCTTCCCTCTCTATAGATCCCAAGCTCTGAAGTGTTTTATAGTTTGAATGCTTCCATTGTTGGTTTGGGCATTAGCTCTGATTTGTTTGAAGATTTGCCAGCATGTGTAGGTCTTGGTAAGTTTCCCTTTATCCATTGCAATCAGTGAAAAGCCTACCGAATATGGGTTTATGATTACTTATTGAATTGGTTTTGGTGTTAAATAGGAATCGTGAGGGGTATTGACACAGAGAGAGGAATCTTATATGTGACCACTCCAGTTCCAGAACATGTAGTTGAGAAAGTTGATCTTTTATTGCAAGGCAATATTCAGTTACCTACTTGTCTTTTGGAGGCGAAGGATTACAGGTCTCCATATTTATCTCCCAATGTCTTGCATCTCACCTAAATTTTCTTCTTGTAAGACATTTTTGCTCAGTTTTTCTGTTTACTATGTATCACTTTATCTTATTTTCAATCTCATATTATGCTTACCTAAGGCAATATCCAAAACGTCATTTGGTAAACCAATTATCAGATATTGTTGCACATGACTGGTCAAAGAAACAACTTGGAACTGATCAGATTCTTCAAGATACATATTTGTTTTTGCGGGGGTAAGGAAATGGAACCACGAGATGACTGCATTGAGACCGAATATACAACTGATGATGCTTATCCTCCACACAGGCCTTTCCTTTCTTACTTTCATGATTCCCCGAATATACAAGTTGACATGAATGATAATGTTCTTAATGGAAATTACAAGAGCTTCTTAAAAAGGGGAACAACAAATACTGAAGAAAACTCAATAAATATTGAAACAGTTCTCATTTTTTTTGTCGAAAAAACAAATCGCTCTCATTTACAGGACAAAAGAGTTGAGCAGAGCACGTAAGAATTTTAAGAGGATACAAACAAGGCAAATGATGAAAAAACTCGTTACTGTAAATGTTCCGGTTAGAACTTCCAATCCCAAAATATGCACATTACCACCACCTACCGGTCAATCTTAAACCAATGTTTTAAAAAACACGGTTCTCTATGGTGTTTAACAGTGATCCATTGAAGTAGATTTCATGGTCTTTAAGGTTCCACCAAGTTCCAATGGAACCAAAGGTATAAGAGAATGCAGGACGTCTGTAATCAATGGCCTGTAACTCGGTTCTGGCTGCACGCACAAAACCGCCACTGCCGCTACCTACAAAATTTACATGTTCACATCACAACTCTTGGTTCTATCTCATCAAAACCACCTCTCTACTTAGCAAAATCAACTAAATCCCTCTCAAGTTTTGCAAAACCAACCTGGTAAAGGTGTTTCAAGTCCATCGTGTCTTTAATCGCAGGATCAATGACGCTAGGTAACTTGGTTCTATCAGTGAGATAAGGCATTGCCTGAGAAAAAGAAGATATAAGCACAATTCAAGGTTGAAAGTTCCAAGTCTTAAGAATTCAGAATAGCATAGTATGAAATTATATATGTACCCAAGTGATGATGGATTGGCATTCGCCAGGAGCTAGTTTCTCCACGGGTTTTTTTCCGAGTAAAAGCTCTAATAACACTACTCCAAAAGCATACACATCACTCTTTTCTGTCAGTTGGCCTATTCATTTATATAAACACACAAACTTATGGTAATGAGTAAGAAATTAAATGCTTATCATAAGAACAGAATGCTTCTTATCTAAATTAAGACTTGAGGGATTTATATTTCAGGGTTTACCGTTGAGAAGATACTCTGGCGCAACGTAGCCAACTGTCCCCGAAAGTTTAAGGTTCTTGTTCTTTGGCCCATCAACAACAGCAAGACCAAAATCTGAAATCTACATCTCATAGAAAGCTAGAGCTTAAGACAGAGAAAAAAAAGGAACATGATACTGAAACTTTATGACTTTAAACAATGATTTGCTTACCTTAGCATTGAAATTACTATCCAACAGTATGTTGGATGATTTCAAGTCCCTGTGAATGATCGCTGGATGGCAATGTTCATGCAAATATTCTAATCCCCTAATTAGAACACACACACAAAAATAGTAGTCGTTTCAGTCATCTATAGATTGTGAAATGTTGTAAGTTCAAAACACGAAAAATCACACTCACCTTGCTACATCAAGAGCAATCTTCATCCTCATAGGCCATGTGATTGCCGAACCCTGAGAAGATCCTGAGAACAAGTACTTGAATATAAAGTTTCAATTTTTCATGCTCACAACTTCGACAAGAATATGTTGAATATCTCTTTCTGTACCGTGCAAGTGAGATTCCAGAGAAACATTTGGCATCAGCTCATAGACGATGAATCGTGCGGTATCATTCGTGCTATAACCCAAAAGGGATATTATATTTGGGTGCTGGAGCTTACTCAATATCTCAACCTCACTCTGCAAATCTCAAAGAATAAACAAACTCAGGAAGATGAACAAGGCAAGCAAATTCAACTACAAACATGGAAGAGTTTTATTAAAAAGAAGATTTGTATTGCACCTTAAATTCCTTCGCAGCTTCTTCATTGGCACAGTCTAGCTTCTTAACCGCAGCTTGAATGTTGTTGTCTAATGTGGCCAAATATACACATCCAAATCCACCTTGACCCAAAATGTTACTCTCCTTGAAACCACTAGTTGCCTTTTCTATCATATCGTAATCTATCAGCGACACCACTCCCTGCTTTGTAGTTCTCTTGTCTAATGTTTTTGAGCGACTAAACCGATTCAAGAACCTTGAGAATGTGATTCCACTACATCCACAGCCTTCAAAACCAAAATTGGCACATTAAACACCATGCTCAGACAGTGTAGGTAAGATAAGTTTCCAGGTTCCATTGAGATAAGAACACAGAAACAGAATTAATAGACGGCTTAGAAGTTTAAATTCTTAGCTATCAAGATTCATCATAGATTTCAAGATTATGGTCATAAACCAACAAGAACGTGAACAAGAAATTTACCTGAGCCCTTAAGGTTTCTTCTCCTATGGCAAACCCAATAAAGCAGAGAGCAAGCTAAGATTATACCAACTAAGGAAAAAGCAGCTGCAAGTGAAATAACCAGTCTCATGTTGTTACTATCTTGTTTATGCAATTCCTTCTCGCCCTGTTGAAAACCTGATCAACCAACCAAATTCATTAGTTTTCCTATCGTTTCAGGTTATATAACCGCATAAAGCCTTCAGATTCGAGAAAAATTGGGAACTTTGCAGTCCAAAAAGAGAGGGAAAAAAAACAAACTGAAGTGAAAAGTTCAAACTTTACGGAAAGAGATAAGCGTTACAATGGAGGGCATGAAAGGGGTGAGAGTACGGAGAAGATATCTTGTGACCCAGAAGAGAAATCTCCCCCACAAAGCTAAAACCTTTTCAAAGAAAGTTTGAATATTTTTCCTACTTTCTACCAAAAAGATGGAAGTTATAACGAACATGAAACATCACAATCATTAAATGCACAGGTCACAAGCAAGAGTAACCACAATCTGTTTCTTCTTCTTCTTCTTATCCTGAATTTAAATGTGGAAGCGAATGAATAACCCTAAAATTTATGGAAAAAAAAAAAACTAAATTACCAGGAGATAAGTCGGGAGTGAAAGCTGAAGGTTGAGGAGAAAGAGATTCTTGTGTAGTGAGGGACACAACACATGTGGATTGATGAAGAACATAAACTTGTAGTAAAACAAGAGCTGTAATAACAAATTGCTTCATTTCTTTCCTTCTTTCCAAAGGAAAAAACAAAACAAAACAAAAAGTTACTTTCAAGAACCCACCGAGAGTTGGAAAGATTTTGACAGATTTTTGAATTGGGTTTTTTAGAGAAGAGACATGATTTTGAAGAAGAGAGAATAACAACCGAGTAATTTAAGAAAGACCAAGAATGTGTTTGAAAGTTTGAAAGAGAAAGAGAGATTTGAGAAATATTCACTTTCCTATTTAATCATTTTTTAAGAGCTCTGTGCAAGAAATGGTAAAAACAAAGAGACAAGAGGATTCAGACGAAATTCTGGAGGTGGAGCAGTTACCATATGTATATTCAGAAATTTCCTCCGGATAGGGAAAATAATTTCGGTATTAAGGAAATAAAATATATACTATCATTTTAGACGAAATATATACATGCCTATACATATATATATGTCGATCAATATTGTGCGTTGTAGTTATGTAAATCTTGTGGTACTGTAATTAGTTTCAAGCAGGTGTCATATGAGAGAATCTCTTAAAATACTTTTTTTTTTTTTTGGGTAAAGAGATGTTACTAAATTCTTTACTAGATCTTTTTGCATTGCGAAATTTAAGAGACAATAAAGTTGAGTTATTTGAGTAGCTAGGGGCTGGCTAATCTAAACTCTAGTCAAATACTGAAATTCACTCATCAATTACAAAATCTTTGCGCAAAACCATTTATAGTTTGATGATGGTACAATTATTTATCTAATTAATCAAAACATCAGTTGACAAAAAAAATAAAATAATCAAAACATCAAAATGATCTAGTGAGTGCATAAACCAAATTTGCATCTTCTCCTTTTTTTTTCTTTTTCAAAATGAAAGTGTTATACAGACTCGTGTGACTTTCCAAGTTTACATCATTTAAATAAAAGTAAAAAGAAGCTAGAAAAGCTTTTGTTATAGTAGAATCTAAAAAAAAGCTGAAAAGTTATATGTTTTTTTTAACACTTTTCAAACTAGCGATGGGTCATGGGTAGAAGTAGAACCAGGAGATGACTGGGCAACCATGAACCATCCATGTGGAGACCACTGAACTTATATAATAAGCTCCGTCTAGCTACGGACTTACGGAGGTTAGATTTTGAATTACTTTTAGTCTGTAATCACACTTAAACTTAGATCCAACATGACGAATACGTTTTTCTTTTACACCGATTCCATTAGCAATGAGTTTAATACTACATATATTCAACATCGAATTCACTTCCCTTTTATCAATACAATAAGCGAATTATATACTCCATATATCTGGTTTTACATCATTTAAGTCATTGCCCTAGCGACTTCTCTCCCAGGCACACAAACCAAGAAGCCGCCTCCTTTGACGCAATGAGCTTCTTCCTCCGGCGTTGCGTCTCCGACTGCCTCCTTTTTTGATTGGTGCTTGCTGCTAGGGTGAGATCTCTCAGATGGACCTCCGTTTCCGATCTCGTGGCTGTTTTCCGGCGAGATTTTCACCTGAGATGACTTCCTTGCCTTTATCGTTTTCGAGCTACTCTCGTCGCTTTCCGATGTCTTCGGTCTCTTTCCTCGATCTGAGGCTTCCTACGTCACCACCACCGGAGCCTCCTCCACCACCACCACTGGAGCCTCTTCCTCCACCGACTCCACCAGAGCCACCGGATCCACCGGATTCTCCTCCTCAGATCTGTTTCTCCTCGAGCGAACCTCAATCCCAACTGTTGCCTTACACCTTCTCCTTCTCGTTGGTCTCCCTCAAACCAGAATCTCACCACCACTCTCTCTCACCGTTCCTCGTCTTTCTCCATGACACAGAAGCTCTTCTCCATCTGCCTTTCACCATGATTGCTTCCCAGGCTCTAGAGTTTAGAGCGGCTTGCTTGGTTTTTATCACCTCAAGCTCTCTCCCTCTTCTATGTAGCCAGGTTATGCATCTGTTCTGTACTTTTTGGAACCCGATAGTTTCATTATTTTGCTTGGACTGTACTCGTATGTCTATCGTTGGCAAGTCTCTCGCGTTTGTGCGATCCCTTACTGCAATATGCAGTCTCCTTACTGCATTATGCAGTCTCTTTCCCGATTTCGTTTCAGGTATTGAACATATGAAGATTGTTTTACTTCCTTTGTGGCAGTTTGGATTGACTTCTTTAATGTTCATGCTTCTAGTGAATCTGGTTGATTTCTCCAAGTCTCTTATGGTTTCCCCAACTTTGATTTATCTCTGGAATCTCGTTGATTTCTTGGACTGTTTGTGTTTGGGCCTTGGTTGCCTTTCTTACTCCTTTATGGAGATGTCTCTTCTATCAATTTCTCTTTTGTGGGGAAAATGTTTAGTTGCAGGTATGATATCCTTCTTTGGTGATGCTATACTTAGCCCAAAGGACATGCGCTTTGAAGACCTTCAAAGTCACCTCGTATCAAAAAAGCCATCGCTTCGACGATGCTCCACTTCGGCCTTTGTCGTAGTCGGATTTTTCTTCCCAAAATTCCCTCTAGTGAGTGGTTTGGATGATCAAGACTTGTCGGTATTGCAAGGTTTCTCCTCCCGGCTAATAGTCCCCTCTACCTTGGTTGTAGAGTTTGTAGCCTTTTGGGTTGCTATGGATGCGATCAATCAAGAAGCTGTCGAGATCATACTCGTTTGTGGATCTCTTATGTTCTCTTTTTATGATTTGTATCTTATCTATCACTCCTTTAACCATACTTTGGTGGTCCTTTTGACATTGGTTGCCTTGTTACTTTGTATTTTCTTTGTTTTGGTTGTAATTCCTCCTCTATTCATAGAGATTGAGGCTTTTTAATTTAATGAAATCAGATGTTTGACAAAAAAAAAAAAATATATACTCCATATATCTTTTCCTAACAATAATCAATTTATTAGGTATCGGATTCTATTTTAAGTAAGAAAACCGAATATGGATAAGGTCGGGTGGTGCATGCATGCAATCTGATATATACATGCATGACATGAAATATTTCATGTTAGGAAACTATTAATTAGTTAGTTAGTTGTTTTTTTGCTGTTGTTGAAAGTTAGTTAGTTGTTATGTAATTAATTCAAATTTTAATAAACGACTATCACATGTTAGGTGACCAATGGGTTTGTCTCGAGACATTAAAATATACTATTTCCTTCCAAAATCCCAGAAAGGCCACTACTACAATGCTATAATCTTTCTAATTATGCGTAGTTGAGACAATAAACATACTAGTCATAAAGTTACTTTCTCGTACATGGTAATTCTGTGGCATTATATAGAAGATTATACAAGTTCTTGTTATGGCTGAGTGTTTTGTCAATTTGATTGCTTTTTGACTTTGAATGACTAGTCACTCTATGCTGCACGCCGCTCTCTCTCACACTCCAGTTGTTCTACTCCTCCAAAGGTGTCACTACGAGCACGTAGCAACTAAAGGTTGCAGTTCCAGTTGTCCTGAACGTTTTAAAGGACATTTCACTGGAAACAAACGTTCAGAGAATGACCACACCTGATGATTTCCCAGAGAAACAAGTCAGATTAGTTTAAATTGCTGTGGTAAATGAAATCTGTTGTCTGTTGGAAAGATTAGGTTATCAACCTCAACTGTGTGTCTCTGCAGAGATTTATTAGTTTACTTTTCATGTAATTTGTGTGGCCTGTGTGATGCTCCAACTCTGTTTCCATTAGACTGTGACCAAATTTCACAGTCTCATCATCAAGTTCAAGACTCTGGGACAAGTTTCCATTCCTACTTCCGGATCCGAATAGATGCCATCTCAAATTGGTATACCTTAACCATTATTTTTCTCTGACTTTTTATGGAAGTCTTAGGATAAGCTGAACCTAAGCCATACCAATCACTGGCCCTGCTAGATAGTAATCTTTGGCTTGTGGTCTTGGCAATACATAACACAACACTCGTTTGCAAAATGAAAGTTAGAAAGACACGATCTTTTGTATTTCTTTGATAACATGAAAAAGGAAACTAGAAGGAGGAGGTTAACGAGTGAATGGAGGAAAATGAAAATAAAGAATCAAACAGGAGTTTTTGTAACACAAAAAATGAGCATAACTGTAGTTCACACGACTTTTTTTTAACTAATGACTCTTCAACCTTTCTTCCACGAGCTCGATGCATCGATATAGAACCAATTCAATTGGATTAAGAAGGCATACAGGGTCGAGTGAAGATTCATCACCATCATCCTCCTTGCGGATCTCAGCGATGCTGCAGCTCACGAGAGTTCGAAGAGGCAGAAGCCATTCCTTATACGCTTTCTCCAGATTCTTCTTTGATAAAACCTCACTGTCTCCTCTGCTTCTCTCTTTACCTGTTTCACTTTCTATAAATTTTGTCTTGTCAGAAAAACAACCACAAGAACATCAAAGATGAAATGTCTTCTGATTTACATAAAATTACATTTACACAAACACACAAAAAAGACTACCCAGCAACTTTTGATTAGAAACGCCTACTATATACTTGGCTATCAAATAATTTCAAATACAAATTCGTAACATTTAAGAAATTGGGTTTCCTCCATTTAAGTGAGATAAAGCAATGTACAATTGCTCCATTTATTTGAGTTAAGGCTTTTTACCTCTTGATTCAAATAACAATGCAAACCTGTAGAGGTTCAGTGCTGCCAGAACCTGCACAAACATCACACAAGACTTTTTGTCACAAAAATGTGGCTAAATATTAGATCTTAAAAACAAATTCAGTAGAGCAAACAAAAATATGCTCTCCCTATTTTTGATCTGACCCTCTCATTCTTATATGGTGAAAATTCAGGGGTCTTTTGTTATCGCAGTTTTCCTTACGACAAATTTCGAAAACAATGGAACATCATAAAATTCCTTAATTAGCGAGAAAAGCAAGCTACTCTCATTTGCACAGAAAGGCGCATTATCTCCATTTATCTGTATGCATGTATGTCCCTTAAAGCAAATACCTTAACCCATATCATTGCATTGCCTAGGGCTAATACGATGCACATAAAAAGAGAAACAAATTAAAGAATTGATATAGGAATGAAAAAATCACCGCATCACTCTGGTCTGGAAGGAGTGGAGGACCACCTTCTGGAGGCCTTAAGACCAACTCCACTAGCTCAATAACATGCGTATCAGCAGTCGCACAATCTGTAGCTTGTAAACTGCTTTTGCTCATACTGTCTTTAACTATACCCAGAAGGATTGCTGTCTGGTTGATTTGGCAAAACCGTATTAGTTGAAATGAGATACCTTTTTATTGTGAACCCAAAAATTTTTAAAAGGTAGCTGGACTTGTACTTTAAACAGTAGTAGCACCGTATGACTACTGAAGACACACTTTTTAAACTATGCAGTTTATGAATGGCCCATGCATGCAAAGATATATCATCATTTCCATGAAGTGTTACATGCTTTACTATTCATAAAGCTCAAGGGGATACGAAAATACTAACCATTGAGGGAGACTGGGAATTTGTGACAAGGGCTCTTAAAACGTCAAACCTCTGAGGAGCTGGGATATCAGAAAGAATCTAAGCAGACAGCACCAAAAAGAGATTGTAAGACGAGATTTATAATCATCTCTGTTTAAACTTCAAACCAAGCCGAATTGATAACTAAAGTTCTGGCTGAAAAAGATATGTTTAAAAAAAAGTAAATGAAAAGAAAGAAAAACAGAGCATATGGACTGAGGTACTCAGGCTAGTCACTCTGTGTCAAAGTTGGCTAACACCTTTTCTACTTGCATATAAAGGATAACAAGCACACATCGAACCACTTGAATTTGTGAAGAAATAATTACGGCTAAAACTTCAATAATGAGTTTAGATCTAAAGAAAGAAATTCATTTCAAAGTTATATGAAAAGTGCTCTCTAAAGAAATAAAAGTCACTTGAAAGTTTGTGATTTTTTTGAGTGGATTCATACTTCTTATAGTATCAATTTCTGCATCAGTCAAATCAGTTTTCCGAAATTGATTAAGTGAAGGTTTATTTACCCTCTTCAGTGCCTCAAATGTCTTTTTCCTCAGATCTGCGTCTGGGGCGTACATGATCACTAATGTAACAGCCTGGAAGAAAAACACGAGACACTTAGAATGCTGGTAAACCTGAATAATGTAAAAATCAAGGAGAAGAATATTATGCCTGTAAAGCAGCGTAGATGCTAGGTGTGTAGTGCGAACAATCTATTTGCTCATCACTGCATTCAGATGAAGTAACTCCTTTTGTTATATCAAGCAAGAACTCAATAGTGTGTCTTTTGAATTCCCAGAGCAGATCTAGAGAGGAAAGTATATGTTTCAACATCCCATAAGCTTGCCACCTTTTCACTGGATTGCTTTGAAGCTCATCTACATCACTTCCCAAAGCTGCATTAGCAGCCTTTACATCCTCATGTGAGATCTTAGCCCAGATGAGCAAAAGTGATGCACCCAAGTTGATGTCAGGGAAAGAGCTGATGTAATCACCATCATCTGTTGACATTACAACCGTGAGACAAACTATCTTGTGACACGAGAATGGATGCTTGTTATGGATGGATGAGTTGGAAAATCAGGAAGAAGTGTTTTTTGAGTATTGAGATTAACCTCCAGCAACTGTGCTGATTAATTTTTCAGTGTCGTTCCCCGTGACTAAACCAAGATGTGTTAAACCACAGTATGTCAAGAAAGGTTCTAACTGCATCATCAGAGGAACATAAGAGGCTGCTTTGTCTCTGATGCTAACTGAAAGAATAGCCTGCAAAATCAGACCAAATCTCAGGTATTGACGACAATCTATATGCTCATAAAAGAGAAAAGTCAGCAATATATAGAAACAAAGCTGGAATCAAGTACAAACCGTTATCTGTATCACATAGAGACCAAGCAAACAACAGACTTTTGTTTCTTCTTCGTTCTTCTGTAACACAAAGAAAAGAGATCAAAACAGGTAAGTGGAATATTCAAATTAGAGAATGAGCACTTAAAGTAGTGATTTAGGAAATCCCAATTGCCAATTTATTAAACTTACAGACCAGTTTTGAAGAAACATCTCGAATTGAAAAGGCAATGCCTAGAGCCTTATCAAATAAACCGTCAACTCGCACGTCTGTTTCCAATGAAATGTCCTTCAAAACGTTCAGGACAATTGGAACTGCAACCTTTAGTTGCTCATAGTGACGCCTCTGAATCGAAATAAATACTGAAACCAGGAAATTTAGACAAGTTTTCACTGCTTCAGTTTGCGAAGACTAAATTAATATCTTCAGTAACAAACCTAGTACGAAATTCAAAAACGAAATTTTAGGAAATTCATACTTTTGTTTTGTACAATGGCAAGAGCATTACTAAAATTGCAAGTGCCAAGCTAAAATTCACTTTCATGACAGAAGTCTATAAATATCTTGAAAACGAAAAAATCTTCAATAGATACCTTCAGAGAGTCCATGTAATAAAGGAGTAGAAGAACTGGAGGGTGAAAGAGAGTACCGTGCAGCATCGAGTGCCTGGTTCAGAGTCATAAGGTGATCAAAATGACATAACACGCAGCCGATAAAAGAACTAGTAATCTTCTTATTTCCAGATATAAAGTAGGAAAAAATCAACTTAAGACTAGTATATATACTGCCTAGACTAGCCTGATTAGATTCCAGATCTATTACCTCACAAAGAATTGAAAGCATGTCCCGTGGATTGCATGTTTCCACAAATCGATTAACGATTTCCTCAACAAACTGTAAACATCTGCTTGATAAGTTTGCAAACTTGGAAGTTACTTTAGGCAACTGAAATGACAGTGCATCTCTAACATCCTGTAATACAAAGAATTGGGAAAAAAATCTATAAGCTTGATCAAAACTTGTAAACGGTTTAAGAACTGAAAAGCACCTGATCCATTTGAGGAGATGATAAAAGTTTCAAAATTTCAGCTAGAACTTCAATAACATCATCCTCCACTTCATCGCTGGCATTTGAAGCTACGTTCTCCGACAAAGAATTTAGACAGTTGACAAGTTCTGTTACCAAGCTCTCCAAGTCTTGAAATCCTCCAGCTTCAACTGACTGAAAAAAAACACACAAAATCAATCGAGAGTCGTTCAAAATCAAAGTGAAGAAGAAATAAAGAACCAAAGTAACAAAAATAGGCTCCAGCCAATAAAGAAACCACGTGTTCAATATTAAGCACCTAATTAGCGGCTAATTTTTCAATCAAACTCCTAAAAATCACGAGGCAGCTTAAGTCTTTATCGATCTCGAAGCATTTAAAAACTTTCCCCAGAACCAAAGTACACAACCGAAGCGAGGAGAAGAAGTTGAGAAAAGCTTACACTGAAACACAAAGCTAAAAGTTCTCGTACACGACGTGAAGGAGAAGCAGTAACAGTAGACATCTCCTCAAACTCGGAGCTCCCTACAGTGGACGACGCCATAACGCCAAAAGTTAACAACTTTCGAAAACTTTTCAATTTCGCCTATGTTTCCTTCACAGTGAGAGAGAGTATTAAAATAATCGCGATTTTAACCAGGTTGTTTGGTTATATGAATAGTCTAACCCCACATAATCTAATTCTAATTACGAATACTTTAAAACCTGTATCCAAACATAGCACGTTCTCTCTCAAGACATTTTCTGGTTTTCGTCTCCTCCAGATCCGGTGCACTCACCCTCACCGAAAGATCCTCACTGGCTCAACCTTTCCTCCTCTGATCTCGCCATGGAACCTGACGTCAGCATCGAGACTTTGTCCATCATTCGGATCGCCGTCCTTCCCATCGGCACTATCCCGCCGACGCTTCTCCGTGACTACCACTCGATGCTGCTCCGTCATCACACGATCGCGCTCTCTGCTATTAGCTCCTTCTACACTGAGCATCAGAAGTCTCCGTTTACGAATCAGCCTTGGGACTCCGGCTCTCTCCGGTTCAAATTTGTGCTTGGTGGTTCTCCTCCGAGTCCCTGGGAGGATTTTCAGTCTAATCGGAAGATTCTCGCCGTGATCGGCCTTTGTCACTGCCCTTCGTCCCCTGATCTCATTTCTGTCACTGAGAATTTTAATGTCGCTTGTAAGAGCTATTCCTCGGCTCTTGTCCGGCGCTGCTTCGCTTTTGCCCCTGGCGATTCGCAAGTGAGTAATTTAGTTTCCACTTCATTTTGGAATCTCTATGCTTCTAATCTGTTAGCGTATCCTTAGCTCGACGCTGATGGATCTGGCTAGCTTGTTTTCTGATTTGTCTCCGTTATGAAGTGATAGTGATGTTCCTTTTTGGTACCAGTGATTTACTTACTGGCTTTTGTATGCCTTTGATTGACGATTTAATGACAATGTACTGTCTTTTGCAGCTTGAAGATGGAGACAAGAAGGGTGAAAATTTGATTTTGTTTCCTCCATCTGACAAGCAAACTCAGGAGTTTCATTTACAAACAATGATGCAAGACATCGCAGCTTCGCTGTTAATGGAATTTGAGAAGTGGGTTCTTCAAGCAGAATCCGCAGGCACAATTTTGAAGACGCCTTTGGATTCCCAAGCTAGTCTCAACTCAGAGGAGGTTTATGTCTAGGTGTCCTAATTTAGTCTACGTTTCATTTCTCCCTGGGGAAGCTTATAACTTATTACCATAGTCTTCTAGGCTCACTAGTTTGGTCTAATGCAGGTTATTAAGGCCAAAAAGCGTAGGCTGGGACGTGCACAAAAAACTATAGGAGACTATTCCTTGTTGGCTGGTTCACCTGTTGATGCCAATGCTCATTATTCTACTGCTTTAGAACTGGCCAGATTGACAGGAGATTACTTCTGGTATGCCGGTGCCTTGGAAGGCAGTGTTTGTGCCTTACTGGTAAGACTTTATGCATATAAATCTCTAAATGCACTGTTTTTACATTTTTCATAGCATTATAGCCCAAAAACATGGATAGTGAATGTGCTGTTTATCTAAAAGGCACTGAATATGAAATTTCCCTCATCTGTCTCGCTTTAATTAAGTTTACAATCATCTTAGTTTTCCGTTTTCTTAATATTAGGTAGATCGGATGGGTCAACGTGATGTGGTTTTAGAAGATGAAGTTAGATATCGATACACTAATGTTATCTTGCACTACAGAAAGTCATTTATTCAAGAAATTGCTCAGAGGTATTTCTACTTACCTGTTTCACGCTCTGCTTTGATAATCTTATTACTGCAAAAATAGCAATCAATTTTCTTCCTTGCAGGGTTTCGCCCCTAAGCTTTGAACTTGAAGCTACGCTTAAACTGGCCAGATTCCTTTGCAGGTATCATTGTATGCTCTCTATTTATTTTAATTGTTGTGGTGTAGTTTCCTTGTATGCCGTCAGTATCCTGCTTAAGTTTAAGGTTGCTATGGTTCTTTTGTATAGTAGGAAGCTGTATTGCTAACTCTAAAAGTATCTACAACATTCAACGTATAATACCAATATATTCAGATTACTATTGAGTATTAAGTGACCTAGTAAAGGATGGCTGTATGCTAAAGTATTGTGATTGATGGTGATGTCAGCTGGGAAAAGAATGATTATTACGTTTTGAAAAGCTAAACTGCATGGGTTGTCCGTTTAGTATGAAATGATGATCTCTGATTGTGGGCAGCTTGTATGTTTTTTTAACCTTCTGGTTGAATCCACATTTTTTCTCTTGGTTCTCTTTGATCTTAATCTTTCTTACAATGGCATTTTTATGGTTTGTGCAGGAGAGAACTGGCTAAGGAAGTAGTAGAGCTATTAACCAATGCTGCCGATGGTGCAAAGTCTTTAATTGATGCCAGTGATAGACTCATATTATATGTTGAAGTAGCGCGTTTATTTGGAGCACTTGGTTATCAACGGAAAGCAGCCTTCTTCTGTAGGCAGGTCGCCCAATTGTATTTGCAACAAGACAATCGATTGGCTGCTATCAGTGCCATGCAGGTTCTCTCTATGACAACTGATGCATACAGAATCCAAAGTAGGGCATCCGTGTCAAAAGTCTCTGTTAACAATGTGAGTTTGACAGCATAAGAATTGTTTTTCTTCTCTTGTGGTTGATTGAGCAAAGTTTTCCGTAGGTTTTTTTTTATATCATCACCGTTCTCTATATTGGTGTTCCTCCACTTATCAGGCTTTGATGTTTAGTTTATCTATAATATTTTCTCTTGTGTTTGTTGGTAAAGGAAACTGGGCGCCTACATGATGCTGGGAAAATGCATCATCATTCCATTGTCTCCCTGTTTGAGTCTCAGTGGAGCACTTTGCAGATGGTTGTGCTTAGGGAGATACTTCTCTCTGCTGTTCG
Source organism: Erysimum cheiranthoides (assembly GCA_011420285.2). Classification (NCBI taxonomy): domain Eukaryota; kingdom Viridiplantae; phylum Streptophyta; class Magnoliopsida; order Brassicales; family Brassicaceae; genus Erysimum; species Erysimum cheiranthoides. The sequence continues at coordinate 18,067,775 of CM022178.2, read as the reverse complement.
TGCTGGAGATCCCCTTGCTGCATGGAGTGCTGCAGCTAGGCTTCTGAGGTGGCATTATCCTCTAATTACACCTTCAGGTCAAAATGGACTTGCTAATTCCCTTGCAAATTCAGCGGATAGATTACCTTCAGGAACTCGCTGTGCTGATCCTGCCTTGCCTTTTGTAAGGTATGTTTGTCAGCAGTCAACCTTTTTGCTTTCAGAGATGTTTTACCTTGTGCACTCTCACCATCATGATACGACCTAACTTGGTCATGTCAAATTTCCTCACATTCTTAGTAAGAGATCAGACTAATAAGTAAATAATTCTTTCATCCATCTCTTGGGCTTTATATAAGCCCAATATGTGTTTATATTTCAGGAATGTGTTCCATGTTTGCTTCCTAGCTGACTCTGGCAAAACTATGTATGTTTAGGCAAACTTTTATGGTTCATTTTAGCATTTTTATTTTAATGAAATTTCAGGCTATTCTCTTTCCCACTCCATTCCTCCCAAGTGGATATCGTAAAACGCAATCCAGCAAGAGAAGATTGGTGGACAGGATCTGCTCCTTCTGGGCCATTTATTTATACTCCTTTTAGCAAAGGAGATGCCAACGAAAGTAGCAAGCAGGAATTGATTTGGGTTGTCGGTGAACCAGTTCAGGTCTTAGTGGAGTTAGCAAATCCTTGTTGCTTCGATTTAAGGGTTGATAGTATTTATCTCTCAGCTCACTCAAAAAACTTTGATGCGTTTCCTGTCAGTGTGGACATTCCCCCTAACTCTGCAAAGGTGATCACGTTATCTGGTATTCCAACAGCAGTAGGACCAGTGACAATTCCAGGTTGCACAGTTCACTGCTTTGGTGTAATCACTGAACATGTTTTCAGGGATGTTGACAATCTGCTTCTTGGAGCAGCACAAGGGCTTGTATTTTCCGACCCTTTCAGATCCTGTGGGTCTGCAAAACTACGACATGTATTTGTTCCCAACATATCTGTTGTACCGCCATTGCCCCTCCTTGTGGCTAATGTTGTCGGTGGTGATGGTGCAATTATTCTGTATGAAGGTGAAATTCGTGAGGTAAGTATAAATTTTGCAAATGCCGGCACAGTTCCAATAGAACAGGCACATGTCTCGCTCTCTGGAAAGAATCAGGATGCTGTTATTTCGATAGCAGATGAAGCTTTACAGTCTGCTCTTCCCTTGAAACCTGGGGCACAAGTGACTCTGCCTGTGACTTTAAAAGCTTGGCATGTGGGACCAACAGATTCTGACAATGCTATTAGCAGTGGCAGAAATGCTACGGGTAACACAGGAAGACCAAAAGACGGAACCAGCCCGTCGCTGCTTATTCACTATGCAGGTATTCATTTCTTCATTTTCGTGTTTATTCTTACCTTTGCAGTACTTCATGTAGCCTCACGATGACTAATTACTATTTACTAAAAGCATTTTTGTATTCTTATTTTTTGCAGGGCCGTTGTCTAGCAATGTGGATTCCCAGGAAAAAGAATCTGTCGTGCCACCGGGCAGACGTCTAGTTGTTCCCTTACAAATTTGTGTTTTGCAAGGTTTGTCTTTTGTGAAGGCTCGTTTGCTTTCCATGGAAATCCCTGCACATGTGAGTGACAACCTTCGGGATGAAGACATTGAAAGAGAGAGCAATACAGACAGCCTTGTCAAGATCAATCCCTTTAGGGGAAGCTGGGGACTACGGTTTCTTGAACTTGAGTTATCTAACCCAACAGATGTTGTTTTTGAAATTAGCGTCTTCGTTCAGCTGGAAAACTCTGCCAAGGAAGATGATTCTTCCCCAGTGCAAGATTCTCCAGAGTATGAATACCCAAAAACAAGAATAGACCGGGACTATTCTGCTAGGGTACTGATTCCATTGGAGCATTTTAAGCTACCGGTTCTTGATGGTTCATTCTTCACAAAGGACCCTCCGCCTGGTAGCCCTTCAAGTAGTAGAAATCCGAGCTTCTCAGAGAAGAACACAAAAGCTGAGATAAACGCATTGATCAAGAATCTCATTTCTAAGATAAAAGTTCGGTGGCAATCGGGAAGGAACAGCTCAGGAGAACTGGACATCAAGGATGCAATTCAGACAGCTCTCCAGACAACCGTAATGGATGTTTTGCTCCCAGATCCGCTGACATTTGGTTTCAGACTGGTCAGAAATGGTCTGGAGACGGATTCTGAGACAAAGGCTCAGTCCCCATTTTCAAAAGGATCCGTTCTGTCACATGAAGTCACTCCTATGGAGGTTCTAGTCCGCAATAACACAAGTGAAGCTATCAAGTTGAATCTAAGTGTTACTTGCAGAGACGTAGCTGGACAGAACTGCGCTGACGGAGCTGATGCAACTGTCCTCTGGGCTGGTAATATCTCTGTCGTTAAGTAATAAAACTTGTGTTACATTGATTTTTGCGGCCATTGTAGCTGTGTGTATTTACGTGATATATGTGGTGGCTTATACATGTCCGTGACTTCTTTTGTCAGGTGCTCTTAGTGGAATCTCGATGGAAGTTGCGCCGCTGCAAGAAGCAAGACACTGTTTCTCACTCTACTTCCTTGTTCCAGGAGAGTACACGATGGTAGCAGCGGCTGTAATTGAAGACGCTAACAATGTACTCAGAGCACGAGCACGAACCGCATCTCCAAATGAACCTATCTTTTGTCGTGGACCGCCTTTTCATGTCCGTGTTGCTGGAGGAGCACTGTGATCCGTTTCTTCAAACCAAATCAGGTTTGGGTATTATACTCTGTTTGTTTTTTTGCTCTGTTGATTTTACGAGAGTCAATTATTTAAGTTCTGGTTTAAGTAACGGGTCTTATATATCTATATGCTTGTGTGTGTCCCTGTGTTTTACCTTGGAGCATCGTACGACCATCATGCATATACTGTATGCTTTTTGGAATTTTACGGCCTCAGTTCTGAGACCATTCTTCTCAAAGTAATTGTTTGTACTCAGCTCAGTAGAATCAGTTTCTAGTGATACAAATGATAAACTCTTGAGATTAGTTCCGAAGCCAAACACTCCGATAACAATTTAGTGAACTCTGATCCGGATGAAAAAGAGGACATTCGACGAGCTAGAATGCACTCTTCTTTTCTAAACATTACCTAAATTAAAACGATTATATCAATAATACTTAAGTTAGCTCTTCATCAACAACTTGTTCCCAAACAAATTTGGAGGGAATCATCTGATACCAACATTAAGGGGATGTATTGGACTAAATATTTTGTATGATTTTGTGGAATTTAGATTTGGAGGAATTTTAGTAGGATTTGGAGGGATTTTAGATGATTTCTAGGATTTTCTATAATTACAAAAACAAAATTCCAGTGATTTGGTAAGATAAACAATAAACAGCTTTTGTGATTTTGGAGTATTTGTGTGTGATAATTTTAACACTCCTTTCGTTATCTCCAAAAACTCAACTCCTTCACTTTTAACACATGGTTGCCATTAAATCACGACTTATAAATGTTATTGGAAAATTTGAGCTTGATTGTGACTTCACCGTTTGAAAATTCTCCGATTAAGATGTTGGATTAATCTCGACACTTCCCGAGTCGACTCAGTACGGTGACTCATACTTAGATCGGCAAACATCAGACAGTTCTGGGAATCGAATTGAAGAGTCCGGTATATCAACATCGTCTGTAATCAATGCTGATGGAGACGACGGCTCTTGCTCGACTCGTGCCTTCACTGTCAGTTTCGATATTTTAAAAGTCGGAAGCAGTAGCGACGGAGATGGACCGTATTGGTGATGGAGAAACGAAATTGATGTCTCCGACTCCGGCGCCGGTTCCGACTCAGACGAAGAAGAGTAGGAGAGGACCAAGGTCAAGAAGTTCACAGTATAGAAGACGAAGGTCAAAGCTTTCTTTGTCTGCAATTTTCATCGTTATTTAACTTTGTGTAAAATCTCACCAAATCCCACCTCTAGAGGTGTGATTTTCTTTGCCTATGTTTTCAACTAAAAATGTATCTCAAATCCTCTAAAATCCTTCTCAAAATCTCTTTTCAAAAAGTTTGTTAATTTTTGAATAACAGTGGATTTGATGAGTTTTACAAATCATTGATTGAATAACAAGGAATTCTAAGTGATTTTACATAAATTCTATTTTCAATAACATAGGATTTTGAAAGACATTTAAAAATCATTACTTGAATAACATGTGATTTATAAAAAAAGTTAAAATCCTCTAAAATCCTATATCCAATACACCCCCCTAAATCACCAGTATTCTAAGTGGATTGTCCTATTCTACTGCGTTTGCTATATGATACCATACAAAATTTTTTTTTTTTTTTGGGGGGGGGGGGGGGGGGGGGCTTAACTGAAAGAGTGGAACGAATTTGGTTTCATTGTGTGGTTTGTGAGAGGTTATGAATAAATTGTAGTAAATTACTGTTTACTAATTATAATATGGCAAACCACCATCAGCTCTGTATGTTTCAAGGCAGTTTATGGAGTCATGGACCTCTTCTTTGACGACCATTAAACTCCAAGATAATTATTAAAAACATCCCGATTAAATTTATATTTATGATTTTTGAATTTTATATTGTAACAGATGAATCGATAGAAATATAATTTATATTTTGCGAGTAAGATTATTGGTTTTTTTAGTAATTATTTGAATATTACTATATTTTGTTGGGTGAGCTTAGACTTCTCCTAAATTTTATCCTTCCAAATAATTGTAGTCAACTGACTAATTTAAGACATAAATTAATTTATCATTGATGGTCTTCTCATTTACCACTTCGTCGGTTACATATTTATATAAAGAAATTCATTTCAACAATTAACCTATGAGATTAACTCACTAATTCTTTAACAAAAAAAAAAGAGATTAACTCACTATTCCCGCTGTGAAGTGATTTTGGTCTAGTGGCAAATGATAAGTCCACAGAAGACAGACACCATCACACCAGGGATCGAGTCCCCGACTCTACAATTTAATTGTAGAAATTAGGCTAATAGGTCGGCCAGTTGTGGCCCAAATGTTGACAAAAAAAAAAAATAACTCACTATTCCCGCCACTTTCCCGCCAATTTCGTACACCTCAACTACTTCAGTTTAGTTTTATCGTGGGAAGACCAAGCTCGCTATTATATAGCTTTTTTTTTTTAATTCTTATTATATAGCTTTTGTCGCCTTTTACTGTTTTGCAATACATTTTTTTTCCTTAATATTATTAAAAAAAAAAAAGAAGGCTATATAGAGTTTGCATTATTATTATTTTTTGGTATCATACATGAGATTTATGGCCGAACAAATAATCTTTACAAAATTCCGTCAGTATTTAATTGAAACATTGTTCCATAATGTGACTAATATCTTTTGTTCGTAGATATTGTCATCTAAATAATAATGGCCTCGTATAAAAATATTGACTTGATCGATGTTAAGTAACAAATAGGTATAATCCATATACTGATATTTTCCTAGCTAGGTCTCAGATTTTGTAGTCTTCTTTATTTTTGTGTCATCTCAGAAGTGTAGTTGATATATTTCTATAAGCTAAAAAATATAAGCGCTATACTATTTTTACTAAAAAGTCAATATAATTAATGAAATTTAATTGGTAATTAGTGGGCATTTTATTTTGCCTTTCATTAAATTCTCATATTCCTTATTACCAGCTGAATTCTATCCCTCCTTTGTGCTCTCGGCTCTCCTCCCCATTCTACACTAAATTTTTTTTCTTCTTATTCCATGGAAGACCAGAGAATACAAGAGAAGAACCTCGCACCGCCGTGGACAGCGGTCGAGAGATTCTTGAACGGCCAAAAGAACGATACCTTGAGTTTCAAGAAACAAGAGCATTCTATAGACCGACCGATCTTGAAGACGACAAGGGCGATTGAGATTAGAAATGACAACAAAGAGAACATGCTGAAGTTGAAAACCTTGGCCGTTAACGGCGGAAACCGAAACGTTAGTGGAGAAATGATCGTTAAAGGTGCAACCAGAGATCATCAAAAGAGTACTACTTACAAGGAAGTAACAAAGAAGCAACCATACAAGAATCTGATCAAAGGGCAATGGACAGCCGAAGAAGACAGGTATATATATATATGTATATGTAGATCTTCGTGCTTCTTTATGCGAGTGTATATATATACCTATAATTCTGTGTTTGCATTTATATATAATATATATGTATAGGAAGTTGATTAAGTTGGTGAGGCAACATGGAGAGAGGAAATGGGCAATAATCTCGGAAAAGCTTGAGGGAAGAGCAGGCAAGCAATGTCGTGAGAGATGGCATAATCATCTCCGTCCTGATATCAAGGTCTATATGAAAAATCATATATTTTTTAAAAAAAAAATCATATGGATATATGTAAATATATATTTGTTGTTTTTGTTTTCTAGAAAGATGGTTGGAGTGAAGAAGAAGAGAGAGTTCTTGTTGAAGCACACACCAGAATCGGGAATAAGTGGGCAGAGATCGCTAAACTCATACAAGGACGAACCGAAAACTCGATCAAGAACCATTGGAATGCGACCAAACGACGCCAAAACTCAAAACGCAAACACAAGCGTTCAAAAAACGCGGAAAATAGCAGTGATATCGAGGATCCCTCTCCATCCGCTAAAAGGCCATGCATTCTCGAAAACTACATTAGAAGTATCGAGAATAATGACAAGGACAATGGCGAGAACATCATTACTACTGGTGATAATAATGTTCTTTCTACTTCAAATCTTGTTCAGATTAGTTCCGATGGAGACTCTACATCGTCTCTCATGGATGATCCTTATGACGAAGAGCTTGTTTTCCTGAAAAATATCTTTGCGAACCACCCAGTTTCTCTCGATAACATCGATTTAAGCCAAGGTTCGGAGGAGATAACCCAGTCTTCTTCGTCAGGGTTCATGATCAAGAACCCTAACCCTAAACCTAACTTGTACAACAATGTTGTTGGAAATCATCTTGGAACAATGGTCACAGAACCTGCAAATACGTCCCACCTCGCATCTGATATCTACTTATCTGATTTGTTGAACGGTAAGCCGTCGTCTTCGTCGCTTTCTTTTCTGTCTTCCAACAACATTGAGCATGGCGGTGGAAACGAGTTCTTTGAGCCCCAAGCTAACTCCACTAGCGAAAGAAGAGAAATGGATCTGATAGAGATGCTCTCTGGTTCTACTCTAGGTAGCAACATTTGGTTCCCATTGTTCTAGCTACCTTAAGACCATGTAATGATATGAGATCAGCAGTATCCTACTGATCATTCCCTCTTTCTTTTTCTTTTTCTTTTCGTCTTCATTGATTTAGTACTACTTGTTTTCCTTACAACTTATATAATCTTTTATATTTTTTCTCAAAAAAGAAAACTTATATATGCCATATTCATCCTTCTTTTCATATCAAAATATAGGTTTATGATTGGGTGAGATTGATTCTGACGTTTGCGAAAGTTTTGAGGCAAAAAGTTGTCATCAAAGAAATATACTTGAAAAGCTGGTCATCTGAACGTTACAACTTACAAATACGTTATATATCTCTCTTTACTGTGAAGTATGAGTGACAAGAAAACTCGAGGGCAATTTTCATTTTGTGTTAACTTTCGCCTATCAATTTAAGTAAAAAGTTGTGTTAACTTAAATTTTGAAATATCCAGGTTGCGATCGTAACAGTCATTTTACTAGCTAGTAATAAATAATTTTTCAGTAGTTACAACTTAATTAAAACCAGAGTTTTTCCAGTTAAAATCAGAGTTTATGTAATAAATGATTAGTCCAGCTGGGGGAAAATTTAGTGTACACGTACTTTTTGCAAACTATTTCTATATGCCTTCTACCAAAAAAAAAAACTATTTCTATATGCCTTGAGCCCCCTCCACCAAAAAAAAAAAAACTATTTCTATATGCAAAATTTATTACAAATTTTCTGATCTGCTGTACCCTTTGAGGAATTAGACGTTGGCTGTAGCAAAGAGAGCGGCCCAAAGGATGAATATGGGCCATGAATAGCTTATTACATCACAGTATTGAGTTTGTACTTTTGTTATCAAAGGTACGGGCCGTACGGCCTCGCCGACTCAATGATTTAATTAATAAGAGCTGGCAAAATACCGGAAATCCGAACCGAAGATTATACTGTAAGTTTGATTGATTTGCTTAACTTCTTAGCAAATTTTGTATTTTTCCTAGAGTTTGAATTATTAATTAACCCTTATACTATAGAGGAATTCCTTAAAACACCATCATTTTAGGTTTCTTTCCAAAAATACCACTAATACCAAATTATTGTTCATAGGTGTAAAATTTTAAATTCTTTGTTTGGGTTGATTATTTTACAATTTAGGGTTTTTGATCAGGTTCAACACTCAAAATATTCGAACAAATCGTGAACAAACAAGAAGAACTCAACAGTTTGATCGAGAAGCCTAAACGACAGATTGAGCGGATTAATCAAAATAAAATATCAACTCGTGCTCAAAATTTCCAGAAACAATTTTAACAAATACTAGACTCATCCTAGTATATCCATACATTATTTCACAATTTTAGCAATTACCAAACGATCATGAAAATTAAAGCAAGTAACAGCCAGATCGACTACAAACGAGGTGCGGAATGTGAAAGGGTGTAATCGATATGGGAAGGCACAACCTGGTGTGGAGTCGCTCTGATACCACTTGATATGATCCTAGGTGAGGATCATGTCCCTGAATGCTCTCCAAACGAACGGATGTGACTTTGAGGCTATGAATGATCGGATGAATCGGTTGGATGATGATCGGCGAGTGATGTTGTGAATGAATCGGCCAAGATGGTTGAATGGATTGGATGGAATGGATGAGTGTGACACGAAAATGGAATGAGTGATACTTCTAAGAGGTGTGGAAACACTCTTAGACTACCAAGGTTGCTCGAAGTGCAAGGAAATCATCCGAATACACTAACAAGCTTGATCAAACAAGTTTCAAAGAGATTGAATAATAAGAAAAAGTTTGATGATTGAAATGAAGAGAACTCGGCAATACATATAGAGTTTAGGATACTTGGAATCTAGAAAGACATAGGAAATAGGGAACACTTAATGAGTAAAGACTTGACCAAAGACTAAACAAAGTAACTCTTCAACTTCAAATTGGCGAGAATCCTTGGAGAGAATGGAGTGGGCTTGGGTTTCATCAAGAGGCAAAGGTAAGAGTGTGTGGGCTGGCCTCATTAAAAACCTCTCTTGGAAAACCCATTGGGACAAAACCAAGAGGAGGGAAAAGGAGTACAAGCCACACACCTCTCTTGATGAATACTCAAGTGGCTTGAATCACAACCAAGGTGGAAGGATAAGCACACTCAAGTTGGCCCTGAATATGGTGTAAGAGAGTGTGAAAAGCTTGGTGGAATCTTGCTTGCTTGGATTGAGTCATTGGACCAAGAGGCAAATGTAGGTCTTTGTTGTTTGCTTCCTCGGCTTCAAGCTGCTCCATAGCTCCCTCTTTAGCTTCCTTAAGCTCTGGTTCAAGCTGCTCCTCCATCTCCTTAGCTTCCTCAAACGTGTTGCTGGTCATGATCTCATCAAAAACTCTTCAGGATAGTTATATAAGTGTCATGAGAGGTTCTCATTACGACTATAGAGTATAGTCCTTAGACCTGAGTTCATCATGATTTCTTGCATATGAATTGGTCCGCTTTAACTCTGTCAAACGTCAACCGTAACAGGTGACTATAAAGGCATTGATTGGGTGTATCATGAAGTGTGTGAAGTAACAGGGATAGGACAAGATGGAATTTGTCCCTCCTATATAACTGGAGATAAATATCTCAGGGCCCATCGGAGATTTGATACTGAGAAATACGTGGCCGCGCTCAAACGAGGTGATTGTCAGTCGTTTGTTTTGATCAGTATAAATTAGAGTCCGATGAACATGATTTTGGTTGAATAAGGATGACACGGTTCTTGCCTTATGCCATATCGAGATATAGAGACGAAGGGATTAAGGGAATAGATGATTCCAGTACAAGTGGTAGATTGTTGGGAATGTCCCGAAATCATCCTTGTATTCACTCTAGACATAGTTGTGTTATCGAGATCAGACATTCATGTGACACTAGGTGGTCATTACGTTTTGCTAGAAACCGCTGATGATCTATGAGTTATGAACTCATTGCTAGTGTTATATGATCCTACAAGGTCACACACCTAAGCGAACAGGATGAACTTAAGCAAGGAACGTGTTATGAGGGAAGGTATCGATCGATACTAAGGTAGTATCGATCGATGCCAGGTGCGGACCGAAATAGAGATTTCGGCCCAATGACTTAATTAATTCCAGCTCGGCCCGGGGATAATTAGGTTTTGTCCCATGCCTATATATAGGATATAAGGCACGAGATTTTACAGAGTTAGTAGCCACCTCCTCTTAGAAAACACAGGTTTACTCTGCGAGATCCGATTCCAGGCACTAGCTGTTATTGAGTCGCTTCTGGATTTGTGATGTACGGTGAACAAATAACTTGGATAATGATTGAATCGTGAAGAGAGATCTCTTTCCTTAAAGAGTAGTTCGACCCTTATTAGCCTAGGGTTACACAAAATCTCTTGTAGGATAAGACAATCACGTTTCTCTTGATCTAGGCTATGATCAAAGAGACACACAAAGGAGTTATTGTGTTTGTTTGTATTTTTCTCTCTCAGCAATTTTTTTTAGAAATTGACCGAAAGTAGTCTCTCTCTTCGTACTCTGTTTTTGATCACAAAACAGAGTTATATAATCACCCATAAGTGGCCTCGTACGTTTGCAACCGTACGTTCACTTGGTGACCATTCATGAACAATTGCAATGGTTATGATATAACCGTTATAATAACACTTAAATATCTAACACTAGCATCCCTGCGGATTCATGTTCGTGTGAGTGTGGACTACAATAGAGGCGTAGCACGTGAGGCGCTTCCAGATCTTTGATTCCTGATATCAATCCGCTGCATAACTCCAGGTATCATCGAGATCTATTAGATTCAAGTTTACAAACCCTAGATCCTAGGCTTCAAGAATTGCTAGGTTGTTTAATAGAGATTAAACCTAATGAATCCTGTGCAAGTTCCTTCAGCTGCATCTTATTTTTGTACCTTCCTTTGCCTATTCCAACACAACCATGGACAGATGTTAGCATGGATTTTGTTCTTGGCCTCCCTCGTACTCAGCGTGGGCATGACTCTATTTTTGTCGTTGTGGATCGTTTTTCGAAAATGGTTCACTTCATCCCTTGCAAGAAGACTACTGATGCTTTGCAGGTGGCGACTTTATTTTTTAGGGAGATCTATCGTCTTCATGGCCTTCCTTTGTCTATTGTATCTGATCGTGATTCACGCTTTCTAAGCCATTTTTGGCGTTCCTTGTGGAAGATGTTGCGTACGAGTTTGGATATGAGTTCCGCTTATCATCCTCAAACGGACGGTCAAACAGAGGTTACCAATCGTGCGTTGGGTGATCTTTTGAGGTGTCTAGTTGGTGACAACATTCGTTCATGGGATCGGGTGTTATGTCAAGCTGAGTTTGCGCACAATAGAGCAGTCAATAGGAGTACAGGTTTTAGCCCTTTTCATGTCATTTACGGCTTGTCTCCGCGTGGTCCACTTGATTTGAGTTTGGCTCCTGATCGTACTCGTTTCCATTCCCGTGCTTGTGATGTTATTGAAGAGTTCAGCACCATTCACCAGCAGGTGCGTGATAACTTGGCGGTGGCTACGTCCAAGTATAAGGCTGCAGTTGATATACATCGTCGCAATGTCGAGTTCAAAGTTGGCGATTTGGTTTGGGCTGTTTTAACCAAAGATCGTTTTCCGGCTGGTTCTTACAACAAACTAAAAGCGCGGAAGGTTGGTCCATTGGAAGTTCTTGAGAAGATTAATAACAATGCCTATCGTCTACGTCTTCCACCTCATATGCACACGGCCGATGTCTTTAACGTCAAGCATTTGTTTCCTTATACGGCTAGCGATGATGATGCAAATTCGGGGACGAATTTTTCCTTACCCCGGGAGACCTGATGTAGCGTGACATCTCATGGACTTGGGCTTCGGATTGGACTTTGGCCAAAGCCTCGTTTATTTTATTTAAGTTGGTGTTTCCTTTTTGTTTTCAAGTTTAGTTACGAAGAGATTAGGATTAGGAGATTTGGTTGTTATTCTCTTCCTTTTTATTTTCGATTTGGTTTTATCTTTTAAGGTGTTATAAGTACGTTGCTTCCTCTATTGTAGAAGTCGGTTTTTTTTTTATTGATTAATAAAAGAGAATATTAATTTCTCAACTAAGTCTTCGACTTCTCTGTTCTTGTCATCCATTGATCGACAATAACAAAGGATTCTAAGCTACGAACGTTTCCTTGAGATCCATTGATCCTCAAAGAAGCTTTTCGTAATTCACCTGCTGCAACACTAATTAATGTCGTGCCTTAATTGGCCGAGTCAACCAAAAGTTTGACATTAAATCGGAAAGTCAACAAAAGTTTCATATATATATATATTTCCATGTGGAAAAAGTTTATGCTTTTTTAAACCCAAATTTGAAAGTTGAGCATTTTTTAGACTCTTTTAAGGGAGATTTTGTTGACTTGGAAAGCGATGTTGTTTTGATTAAACGGAGCTTTTCAACGTCCGTTTAATCCGTTAGTTAGTTCCGTCACGGCGTGTCTCAATTGGCCGAGTCAATAGAAGTTTGGCATTAAATCGGAAAGTTCACAAAAGTTTCATATATATTTCCACGCGGACTAAGTTTATGCTATTTTTTTACCCAAATTGAAAAGTTGAGCATTTTTTTTGACATTTTTCCCATTAAAAAACATATAAAGCTATGTTATTTTATTATATGTTTTAACAATTGAAACTATCGAACCAATTCTATCTGGTAACCGGTCCGAATTACTCCTTGGGAACGAGGAAACCAATACTGTTTCGTTCCTTCCCTTCTTCTCCTGCCTGGTTTCATTTTTCTTCGATCTCTCTTTGTTGCCGTCCCTCGCGAATTTACAAGTCGTCCAAGGTATGCAATGGCATAACCCTTGCTCAGGATCAGGGTTTTAGGGCTTTGCTTTGATTGAATAGACGTTTTGGTTTGTCCGATTTCTAGGCTGTGATTTGCCTTTCTCACTTTCTAAATCGCCGTTTCTATTCGAACGTGGGTTCCTCGGGTTAGTTCCGTGTTCTATCGACGCAATTGGTTTCGTTTCTAGGGATCGAGGCAATCTAGCCGAAGATGATTTATTTTCTAGGGTTTGAGGCAACTTAGGGATTTCACTCTGTTTGGTTTAGGGATTTCACTCTGTTTGGTTTAGGGATTTTGTTTCTGGGGATCTAGAGGATCGATTTCGTTTCGTTTCTGGGGACCGAGTCAATCAAGCCGATACATGAATTTTGTTGTTCAATATGTTGTATGGGTTTCACGATACTCTTGGCTCTGATTGTGTGTGTTTTTTTTTAATGTTTGCAGAATTTGGGGATGGAGTTACGTTGCAGCAAAAAACGCAAGAGTGAAACCATTCCGAGTGTGAAGATGGCTTTACCTAGCAACAAAAAACGCAAGAGTGAAACCATTCCGAGTGTGAAGATGGCTTTACCTAGCAACAAAAAACGCAAGAGTGAAACCATTCCGAGTGTGATATATAGCCACCCCAACGGTTTCAAGATTGAAGAGTTGGTCAAGGGTAAACCGGACGGCAAGAAAGCTGTTCATGGAGCACGGGTTAGTGTACGCTACATTGGAAAGCTTCAGAAGAATGGGAAGATCTTTGCTGACTTCACAAAAACACCGCATGAGCTTATTCTAGGTTGGTATTGTAACTAGATGCAAAAGCTATTCTCTCTTGAGGATTACATTTTTGTGACTGGGTACTTGATACAGGTGCTGCAGAAGTTCTCCAAGGAGTCGAATTTGGTGTTGGAGGTTTCTTACTGTTTCTTCACTTTGTTCTAATGACTAATGTGCATCATGTTAAGTTTTTTTGAATAACACAGACAGCTTGTTGAGAATTACATTTTTGTGACTGGGTATTTGATACAGGTTCTCCAGTGATTCTTCAGGGACTCCAACCTCGTATTGAAGGTTTCTTACTGTTTCTTCACTTTGTTCTAATGTACATCATGTTATTTTTTTTATCTCAAGTGTGTTTTTTTTTTTTTTTTTTGAATAACACAGGTATGCTTGTTGGTGACAAAAGAAAGATTACACTTCCTCCACATATGGGGTAAATGTTTCCTGAGTCTTACTAGTTGATCATTTTGTTTAACCTCTTAATGAGAATGCTAATATTGTCTGATTCACAGGTATGGCAAGCACGGTGATGATAAACTGGTTCCTCCTAATGCTTGGCTGGTTTTTGATGTCGAACTGCTTGATGTTTGGTAAAACAACTGAGAATTTTTCTTCGTGACTTTTGAATCTTTTGAAAATGATAGTGTTTCTTCGTAATATTTGATATCTTGTCTTGTTATGAACTAGTCATGTATTGTGTGTTTGTCTACTAGCTAATTATGTGCCTCTTATGTTATTATATTACTGTAGGGATGAAAGGTCCATGATTGAAACCAATTCTGATGTGACAACACACGAATATGGGCTCACCATTGAAGTGTTGGTTAAGGGTAAACCGGATGGCAAGATGGCTGTTCCAGGAAAACGGATTCGTGTTCGCTACACTGGAAAGCTTCAGAAGAATGGGGAGATTTTCGATTCCAAATTCAGCAAAAAACCAAAATCATACCTTCTAGGTAAGTATTTTAACTAGATGCAAAAAATATTACTTTTGGAAATTGATTGAGAATTACTTTCCCTGACAGGGTACTTGATACTTGTGCGTTTGTTCCAATGTGCAGGTTTACATAAACTTGGTGTGGGATTCGATTTTGGCATTAAAGGTATGAAACTAATTTCGAACTGGTTTATTGACTTTGTACACACATCATTTAGTTTTGATCTCATTTTTTTCTTTTTTTCTAAAAAAAAAAAAAAAACACAGGCATGCTTGTTGGTGAGAAAAGAAAGATTACAGTTCCTCCAGCATACGGGTAAATCAATTGCAAATCGTGATTTTCATATATATATGTTTCCTTGAGTCTTACTAGTTTATCGTTTTGGACCTTTGATTTTAACCTCTTAATGGGAATGTTAATATTGTCTGATTCACAGGTGTTACAAGCATGGGGGCCTGGTTCCTCATCATGCTTGGCAGGTTTTCGAAGTCGAACTGGTTGGTGTTGCAGTTTAGGTAAAAAACTGCTCCGAATTCATTGAATCTATGTACCAGAGTTTGAATATCTTACTTCTTAACTCTTGAATCTTTTGAAATGATATCTTCTTAACATTTGATATCTTTCTTTTGTAATAAGTTGTCTTGTATTGTGTGCTTTTCAGATTACCTCGTTGTTTTCTTAGAGACTCGTGTGGAATCCAACAACAGTTTGCCTCAACGCTAACCTCATGAAGAAAGTTCTTCTTTGCTCTATTCCTAATCTATGTTTTACAAACAACGTGTTTAGTTTAAATCAATCAAAGTAGAATCAGCGGTGTGGCAGTGTACACATTTTAGGACAAATTTCATGCTCTATAAATCCACACAAATATCATATTCCGAAGATCTTTCTATTCCTAAGTCAATACTTAAAGACGGATCACATTGTGAAACTTGTCATTTAGCAAAAAAAACGCTTTGCGTTTGCTTTTCAAAATGATTTGTCACCTACATATGGTTTTAAGTATTTTCTTATAGTAGATGATTGTACTAGAGTGACTTGGGTATATTTTCTAAAATCAAAAAGTGATGTTCATTCTCTTTTTCCAACTTTTATCAACGCTAAATTCTTCCAACATCAAATCTATTCGTTCAAATAATGCCCATGAACTTGCTTTTACTTCTCTTGTTGCTTCTGAAGGCATTTTCTTTTACTTCTCTTCTTGCTTCTAAAGGCATTTTCCACTATTTTTCATGTGTTATATATAAATACTCCTCAACAAAATTTTGTTGTCGAGAGGAAGCAGAGCACTTCTTTTTCAATCCAACATTTCCATTCAATATTGGACTGAGTTTATACGTACTTGAGTTTTTCTTATAAATAGAACCCCATCACCTTCACTTGATAACGAAACACCTTTTGAGCTTCTTCTTAAAAAGAAACCAGATTATTCGAGTTTTGGGTTTCTTTTTTATGCTTCAACATATCCTAAAGATGGTCATAAATTTTCCCTAAGATCAAAACCTTGTATTTTTCTTGGATATCCTTCTGGTTACAAAGGTTACAGAGTTGTCAATATTAATAGTCATTCCACTCGAAATGTCATCTTTCATGAAGATATCTTGTCTTTTCAATCTTCATCATTATCCACTCCAACTCTCGATCTCTTCTCTCCTACTAATTTACCACTTCCCATTCCAATTCCAGATAATTTTTTTTTCCCATCAATCTTTACCCCACACACACATTCCTTCTCCTTAGATTTTATCTGACAACACAAACTTCCCTGTACGCTTGTGTTTCTTCTACTTGAGTGATTATCATTGCAACTTGCATAATCACATTCAAGTATCTACTGGCCATACTGCCCATCCCTTCTCATTAGTGTTGGACTACTTCAAGCTAACTGAACATTATCAACAATTTATCTTGAATATTTCCACCGAGTCAGAGCCACGAAATTTCCTTGAGGCTGTCAAAAATGAGAAGTGGCATGCTCATATGAATGAAGAGTTACAAACTTGTGTCAAGACTGGTACTTTTTCAGTGGTCTCATTGCCTCCACGAAAACAAGCCATTAGATGGGTTTATAAGATCGCACACAAGGCAAATGGATCAGTAGATAGATACATGGCTTGTTTTGTTGCAAAGGATTATACACTACAAGAGGGTGTGGATTACATGGACACTTTTTCACCAGTAGCTAAACTAGTTACCATCAAGCAAGTACTAGATTTAGCAGCAAAGCATGGCTAGTCAATCATACAAATGGATGTCAAAAATAGTTTTCTGATCTTGAAGAGGAGATATACATGGAATTACCTCGCCTCCTTATGGTGAAATGTTTCCTCCAAACGCGCGCAGTATGGAAATTACGTAAGTCCATTTATGGACTAAAAAAGGCATCAAGACAGCGGAAAAGGCAATTTTCAGAAGTTTTCTTGGTGAATGGTTTTAGTCAGTCAGAAACAGAGCACACGTTATTTGTTAAACATGATGGTGTCATCTTCATAGCATTGTAGGTCTATATTGATGATATTTTGATTGTTAGTAATGATAATGTTGTTGTTTCTGCTTCGAAAAGATCCGATTGTATATCATGCTCTCATTGGTAAACAGTTGTATCTCAAAACTACAAGAGCTTATGTTGTTCACAAATTGAGCCAGTTCTTGTCACAGCCCAGAACTGAACATCTCACAGCTGCATATCGAGTTATCAAGTAGTATTTGAAAAGAGATCCAAGCAGAGGTTTGTTTCGGATGCTGATTGGTCTTCATGCCCTAATTCTCGAAGATTTACAACTGGCTTATGTGTTTTTCTTGGAGACTGATATGAGCAGAGATCTTAATCGCAAGACAATAGAAGAAAACGATAAAAGCTTATATTAATCAGATGAGAAATACAAGCATAGTTCAAGAGATCTCTCAACTCTCCCCCGTTTTACAACGAGGATCACACTCAATACCTCTCTCAATACAACTTCTCTCTTTACTTATACTAAAAGCATAAAGCATAAAACAATATCTTGGAAGATCTGCCACCTCCTCGCTTTGTGACCGTGTAACCGAAACAGGTTAGATTCAGAGAAATAAGAGCTAGAGAAGAAGAGAAGAAATAGAGAAAGGGGAGGATAGAACACCTTAGAAGATGACTCCTTGGTGGGGTTCAGGAGAAAAGACGCAGAAGCTAGAAGAGGAAAAAGAGAGAGAATAGAGATGAAGAGAATATTATTGATATTGCTTAATTAGGGTGCCTGCTTACATAAAGGGCAACATACCAACGTACCAACTACTGATTTAAAGATAGAGCCGGTTTAAACATAGTACCGGATAGATTAGAAATACTTTAAAATAGATAGTAACCACAGTAATTCTGTGACAGACCGCCTCACCAATCACGTGCTTAACCCAACTTTCGTTAACTCAACCCGCCATTTATTTACTCTACTATAGTTAACTCTTAAACCCTTCTAGAACCTTTTGGCCAAAATATTTCTTGGGCCTCTTGCAGTAGCATTCCACACGTATCAGAGACTCGATGATTTCATGGAATTCTCGCAAACACAAGACAATTTCTTTAAGCAGTGCAGAAGATGAGTATAGAGCATTGGCTGACTCAAACTTGTGAGCTTGTTTGGTTAACTCAACTGTTACAAAACTTGAAGATCAAGGTCACATGTCCGGCTAATCTTTTATGTGAGAGCATTGCAACCATCCAAATTGCTTCAAACTCTCAGTTTTTCTCCAACGGCAAAACATATAGAAAATGATTTTTATCTTGTTCGTGAGAGATTAAGAGTTGGTTTTCTAAACTTGATGCATGTGACTACATGCAACCAACTCGCTGATTGTCCACTAAAGCTCTACCTCCCAAGACTTTTAAGCTGCGGAATGCCAACATATTCATTTTCAAGTTTCTTTATTCCACCTTAGAAGAATTCGACTTTAGGGAGAGGTACTATAGTTAAGAATGAATTATTGTAAATAACCATTTTGGTTTAGCTTGTTTAATATTATTTTAGCTTAACCGGTTATGTATCTCTGTACGTACTATTGATTAAGAAATACAAATATGGAGAAGTACAAATAAGTTTCTTTTGTAAAAATTCACAATGAATGCCATCGAAAAATATAACAGGGAAAAATCTCTCATTATGAGTAATATTAGATTTCATTAAGTCCGATCCCCTATAATTGTGTCCCCAATAATATAGAGAATATCATATTACTTGTTTCCATATATATTTATAAATTTCAAAACATTCCTATAATTTTTTTCTTGTCGTCTATAGACTATTACAATCATCAGAGATATTTGATCCCGTCCTAAGTAAGGATTTTTTGATCAAACGAATTCAACTACCTGCAGCACCTACGATTACGATGAACAGCTTCATGAACAATGACTCCATGGTGCATATCTCCCCTGCAACACTCGGATCTACGACGAACGGTTCCGTTGGAAAATTTCAAAAACTAACAGTTTTATCCATTTCCCACGGAAATTCCGTTGGGAATCGGTTGGGAAATTTCCAACGGATATATTTGTTGGAAAGTTTAAAAAATGTAACAGTTATATCAATTTCCAACGGAATTTCCGTTGGAAATCTGTTGGTATCGTTTCAACTGATTTATTTGTTGGAACTCAGTTGGAAAATTCCAACGGATTCCCAATGGAAAATATCCATTGGAAATTTCAAACGGATTCCCAACGACACTTAATTCTGACGAGAATCCGTTGGAAACCGTCTGTTGGAAATGACTATGTTTTCTTGTAGTGATAATTCTGTGTTTGCATTTATATATAATATATATGTACAGGAAGTTGATTAAGTTGGTGAGGCAACATGGAGAGAGGAAATGGGCAATAATCTCGGACAAGCTTGAGGGAAGGGCAGGCAAACAATGTCGTGAGAGATGGCATAATCATCTCCGTCCTGATATCAAGGTTTTCATATAGATCTGTGTTCTAACAAAGTTTATATGAAAAATCATATATTGATATATATATTTTTAATTTAGATCATATGGATATATGTAAATATTTGTTGTTTTTGTTTTCTAGAAAGATAGTTGGAGTGAAGAAGAAGAGAGAGTTCGTTCTTGTTGAAGCACACACCAGAATCGGGAATAAGTGGGCAGAGATCGCTAAACTCATACAAGGACGAACCGAAAACTCGATCAAGAATCATTGGAATGCGACCAAACGACGCCAAAACTCAAAACGCAAACACAAGCGTTCAAAAAACGCCGAAAATAGCAGCGATATCGAGGATCCCTCTCCATCCGCTAAAAGGCCATGCATTCTCGAAGACTATATTAGAAGTATCGAGAATAATGACAAGAACAATGGCGAGAACATCATTACTACTGGTGGTAATAATGTTCTTTCTACTTCAAATCTTGTGCAGATGAATTCCGATGGAGACTCTACATCGTCGCTCATGGATGATCCTTATGACGAAGAGCTTGTTTTCCTGAAAAATATCTTTGCGAACCACCCAGTTTCTCTCGATTATAACATCGATTTAAGCCAAGGTTCGGAGGAGATAACCCAGTCTTCTTTGTCAGGGTTCATGATCAAGAACCCTAACCCTAAACCTAACTTGTACAACAATGTTGTCGGAAATCATCTTGGAGCAATGGTCACAGAACCTGCAAATACTTCCCACCTCGCATCTGATATCTACTTATCTGATTTGTTGAACGGTACGCAGTCATCTTCGTCGCTTTCTTTTCTGTCTTCCAACAACATTGAGCATGGCGGTGGGAACGAGTTCTTTGTGCCCCAAGCCAACTCCACTAGCGAAAGAAGAGAAATGGATCTGATAGAGATGCTCTCTGGTTCTACTCTAGGTAGCAACATTTGGTTCCCGTTGTTCTAGCTACCTTAAGAGTTAAGACCATGTAATGATATGAGATCAGCATTATCCTATTGCTCATTCCCTCTTCCTGTTTCTTTTTCTTTTCGTCTTTATATATGTCATATATATTCATCCTTCTTTTCATATCAAAATAAGTAGGTTTATGATTGGTAGTCGAGTTTATCTTCTACGTATACTTAGGTGTAATCTTTTTCTGAATGATCTCATATTAAGTTGTGCTTTTCGTTTAATTGTGTTTTCTTTTCTCTTTTTTTTAACGATTTAAGGTGAGATTGATTCTGACGTTTGCGAAAGTTTTGAGGCAAAAAGTTGTCACCAAAGACATATACTTGAAAAGCTGGTCATCTGAACGTTACAAATACGTTATATATATCTCTTTATTGTGAAGTATATGAGTGACTAGAAAACTCGAGGGCAATTTTCATTTTGTGTTAAATTTCGCCTATCAATTTAAGTAAAAAGTTATGTGTTAACTTAAATTTTGAAATATCAGGTTGCGATCGTAACAGTCATTTTACTAGCTAGTAATAATTTTTTTTTCAGTAATTACTATAGTATACAACTTAATTAAAGTCAGAGTTTTTCCAGTTAAAATCAGAGTTTATGTAATAAATGATTAGTCCAGCTGGGGGAAAATTTAGTGTACACGACTACGTACTTTATGCAAAATTTATTATAAATTATATATATTACAAAATTATATATATCTTTTCAGCCATTCTTAATAGACAATTAATGTCAATATCAAAGATGACTAAAAAAAAAAAAAAAAAAAGATGACTAAAAAAGAAGTATATTGTAGAAAAGTATCTTTAGTCAGGGCCTCAGGGGATTTAATGTCTATTTCTGTAATTTTTTGTAAAGTTCGATTACAGAAAGAATTTGGCTATAGATCGATCTTGGCGTCTCCAACAAAAAAAAAAAGTGTAATGCATATGAATAAGTAACAACACATAGTCAATCTCTATAAATTTTCTGATTTGCTGTAACCTTTGAGGAATAAGACGTGGGCTGTGGCAAAGAGAGGGGCCCAAAGGAAGAATATGGGCCATGAATAGCTTATTACATCACAGTATTGAGTTTGTACTTTTGCTGGGCAAAATACCCGAAACTCGAACCGAATATATACTGTAAGTCGATTGATTTGCTTAACTTCTTAGCTAATTTTGTATTTTTCTAGTTTGAATTATTAATTAACTATAGGCATAAGCAATTAATCATAAAAAAAAAAAAATTTGGTGCATTGTCAATTGATTTGGTGTCAAATTGAGTAAAAATGTGAGTTGGGACTAAAATTAAGTCTAGCTAATAATAGCCCCTATATTATATCGTTACGGATGAAAACTTTAGGGGTTATTATGCTTAAGTTACAAAAGTTTAAGCTTGCAGTTAATTTGGTCTTACCATGATCTTGAGAGGGCAAATATAGTAATCCAAATCAAAATGTTGACTCCCTTATAACCTTACAAATATTGTGAATACAATTTGAGCCACATTGGATTCGGAGATCAGAAAATAATAAAGAGATAAGTAGATGCTACTTCAGATTGGCCTAAGATTCCCAAAAAGATGTCAAATGCATAACCAAAAGTAAGCAAACAATGTGGAGAGATATAGACAACACACAGAAGCATTGAAGATGAAAGCAGAAGATGTGTAGAAGTGGTCCATTACAGAATTTAATTTCATTGAAAATGCTTCTGCTTTTTCTTTTCTTTTGATGTCTGTGGTCCAAATTTGGAAGTGAACAAAGCCTAACTTTGAGGGTTAATAAGAGATGTGGACAAATACGCCACTCTTATATTAGCAAGACATATGACATGTTTTATGTTACTATAATCCAACCAATACTACTATTTGGGTATACTAGTTTGTATTAATATTATTATTCTGTCAACAACCAAATTCAGATTCACATGGTGCATGTTGTTGACCAACAAAAACAAACTTATTACTATCCTAATTCCTCCTTTCTTACCTTTTATATTTCTAATTATATACTATAAAACCTCAAATTTTCAATGTTGCATTGTCAATATTCTACAAAAACGTGAATATCGCCACATCCTTACGTCTCCATCTCGCTAATGTACAATTCAAAAGTATATAATAAAATAAAAAGCTTATAAAACTATACATATTCGCTTATACATCTCATAAAAAGTTATATAAGAAAAAGGCTGGATGGGGACACATTTGTAACATTATTTGATCAACAATGAAGTGTTACAAATTATCCTGAATTCCCAAACTTTTCTCAGATAAAAATTATCCTAAATGTGAGAAGAAAGTCATGAAATTCAAAACTTAAGACATGGACGTGGAACTCATAACTATTGCATTCTCACAACAATACATACTCAAAATTTGATTGCACAAGATATATATATAATTTAACGTTTTTAAAAAATATAGAATTTAACGTTTTTGATATAAAAAAGGTATAATAGACTTCCACCAATCATAGCTCTATTCTTTTCACACGATAGGTAATGGTCACAAGTCACAACGTTACCCAAAAAAAAAAGGTAATGGTTACAACACAGCAATGTCTTCACCAAAACCAAAGGACTAATTGAGTAAGAAGAAAAACCAAAGACTTTTTCAGCAATGTGCAATTGTGCATAATAACCCCAGTCACTCTTTCTCACGCGGGACCAAATCACTCTTCTGTTCTCCGTTTTGTCTTACTTTGAAACGTTTCATCTTCTTTTTGTTGGATCGATTCCACGTTTCCCTTACTATCTCTATTATTTGATATACTCATTTAGATCTCTGATTTTGGCCGGTTGGGAAGACGATTTTTTTTTCCGGAGCTGGAGATCAGATTATAGTAAAGTTTTTGATAAATGAGTTTTTACTGGTCAATATTCTTAGCCAATTTAAAAAAAAAAAAATCATACTATATGTATATAAATTTTCACTTAACATTCTTTTTAACCAATTTTTTTATTGTGTGCTTTTGAAACAACAAAATAGCACAAAGCTGATCTCTCTCAAAATTTTCATCCAACAATATTTGTAATCAAGGTAAAAGAAAGATGGGTTATGATTTTATTTGTGTTTTTATAGTGGTCATGTTCTTTAACAAAATGTCAATTTTAAACACGTTTTAACCATATTTGTCCTTCGATTGAAAATTACTTTCATAAGAAAATAATTAATCTACAATAATTGTGCATCTTATTACACCTTTGTCAACCTTAAAATAAGACCAATATGTATGGACTAGTGTCTTAATTTTCTACGTACATACATCTCTATTGAATCTTACATTAAACAGTTTGTAAAAAAATAAAAGAAAAAACTAACTACGTTT
Organism: Erysimum cheiranthoides; assembly: GCA_011420285.2. Lineage (NCBI taxonomy): Eukaryota > Viridiplantae > Streptophyta > Magnoliopsida > Brassicales > Brassicaceae > Erysimum > Erysimum cheiranthoides. Next base: position 18,043,873 of record CM022178.2, on the reverse strand, counting down.
ACATAAACAATTCCGTTACGTTTTTCTTGTCTGTTTTGTTGAACAAATAAGGCTAGTTCCCTCTATTATATGTTTCTTTGTGATCATCCCATTATTGAAAAACTATTTAATAGTGAGCCATGTACACATATATGTGCGTGTGTGTCACTCTAGTGTGATAACAATGATCTTGTCGTGATCGACGTATACTTTTAAGCAATGCCACACACGTATAGTCAATGAGACCTTTGTGTCTTCTTGTTGCATGCGAGTGTGATCAAATGTTCGAACAAAGAAACTTAATGCTTCTCATTACTATTCATCTACCGGATTTAGATAAATCTCAGGTAATTTAGCTTTCCTCTCAGTGAATTTGCACTAACATGATCAAAAGTACATGACGATATGCGTGCGACTCATATTTTTTTCCTTCTCAAATGCGTATATAATTAAAAATGGGAGGGTTCATAATCGCGGTGAACACGAAAGACTTATAATTTTGGTTCTTTGGGAGATAAGCAACCAAACTGTATAATTTTTCTACCTGTTTTTCTTTCTTTTTTTTTATTTTTTAACTAAAAAAAACTCATACATAATAAGATATAAAAAAATAAATAAACAGAATATCCTCTCAAATAAAAGGAATGTTAGGGAGTATTAGAATTGCTCTAATATGCTATAAGGTAATTAAAGAAATAAAAAAGTAAGTCGCTATAGGAACAACTTTGGCAGTGTTACAAAACAAAGTGAAAGATGACGAAAAAACATCCTTTACGTTCCATCATTTTCATCCACAAACCTGACAAAAAGCTTCCTATGTTCTTTCTATGCTCTTTCTTTGTAATATAATAAAATATTTATGCTTTTTTAACTCATAATGTTTTTTTTCTATGTTGTTAGGTTTATGCAAATTTTCATCTACACAAGCCAAGTGTACAACAAACTAATTAACAAAATAAAGCATCATTACTATAAACATCATCCTCGCATTAGATTCACTGTTTCTACAAACATTTCGCCAGTTTAAGGCTTTAATTTTTTGCCGGAAAAAAAAAAGGCTTTTTGCAAAATATAAAACATTTTTAGTTTCTTCTTCAAAATCTGCTATGCCTATTTTCAGGAATAAAAGTTATAAAAATCAGATTCATTCGTGTTACACAAAAAATTACTATAAAAACAATGTTTGTAAAAGTTTTCATTATCAATCCTTGGTTTTCTGTGTGAACAAAATTTTATAGCAAAATCGATTATCTCTGATTTGCTGAGATGACATTGTTTTGTCTTGTGTTAAGTTCTTATGTTCGATAATATAATTAAATGGTGATTGACATGTCACCACTCACCAGCAATCAATATCCTTGTTTCAAGACTGATTTTGCGTATATATACTATACAATTTACATATAATTTCTATATTATTTTTTTGTTTATTTGATTGGCAAATAGCCAAATACACGGTTTTGATCATTGTAGTAGTAAAAAAATCTCTAAATCCTTCGGAAACCACTATTTTAGTGTTATCATATACATTTTGTTAACGACCCCAATTGTCTCAAATTAATTAATTATTAATTAATGATTTTGTTTCTGTCGCTAATATATATATATGGACAGCACAAGTCGCTGATTAAGATTCTCTGTACCACCCTACTCTTTAGCTTTGTCCGAGACAATAAATATAATTAAGTAGGTCCAAATCCAAACTTACAAACAAAATTTTAGGATTGTTTATGTAAATGTGAATACTCCCTCTGTTTTTTATAACTTGTCATTTTAACTGTATTTGGACAAATTAAGAAAAACTATAAAATGACTATTTTAACCTTATAATTGAAATAGATAATTGTGATCATTTAATTGTGATCATTTGATTGATGGTAATTTAGAAAATCTTATGCAAAAGTTGTATTATTACATTAAAATGACAACTAATTTAACAAGAAAAAAAGGCCTAGAACGACAAGTTATCAAAAACGGAGGGAGTAATAAATAATCAGTGATGGTCGTTCAATCAGTAATCTCGGGTGCAAAAGTTCAATGTGTTTGAACGACATTTTCTGATATTTTTTTTTTTTTGCCGTCTTACGCAATGCATATCCGAGTTCAAAGATTTACTGCTCATTGTAATTAACTGGGCGTATTATAAGTGCTGGTTTATATTCAGGGCTGACTCAGTATTGTCATAGGCTCCACTGCTCCAGGGCGCAAAAAAAATTTTGGGTCATATAAATCTTTTTTTTTTTAGTTTTTACTATAGAAAAATGTATAAAACTTTTTTCTATGAATTTTTTTGATCTAGATTTCGTTATTAAAACAAAAAAAAAATACATATAATGTATTGTTTTAATTTTACCTTATTATTTAATTAATTTATTTTTCTTTTAAAAATAATTTCAGAAAATAAGCCCCTTAATATAAGAAATTTAGAACACATAATCGGACAACTGTTTATATATTGCATATTTCATTAACGATAAGGTAAGAGAAAAACAATTAATAAATATTATTTAAGGAGTAATTAGTTGAGCCGTGGGCCGTAGGGCACTTGGTCGTTTCTCGTACGAAAGAGTGTAGGGACAAGAGTTGTTGTGAAGTGGACGACTGTGATCGTTAATGTGACTCCAATTGTCCAATCTGTGTTAGCTGATTGCAGACGAAATGTAGAACTTATCACACCGGATGTTTTCTCGACACATGTCTTTACTCTTTATTCATCACTCACCTTACTGTTTGGATATTTTGGTGGATTCAACTTTGTCGTTTAGTCTTATTCATCTGCTCTCGCGTGTATTGCACGCAAAAGAAAAAATGTTACAAAAATCTATCGAATAATATAAATTAATGCCAAATCTTGGAAGCAGTCAATAGGCTACCAACCTTCAATAGAAACACTCATCATTGGCTAATTTTTATGAAAAACTATTATTGGTCCTTTGGTTACTACTTTCATCTCAATGCCATTTTTTAAAGTATGAGTGAGTGGGAATTTAAAATATCCTGAACAAGATAGAGAGGAGGTACGTTGTTGTATAGAAAATGTCCTGAACAACATCGATCAACTTTTTTCTTTTTTTAATCTCATCTTCGATTTTGTTTATAAAAACTGTTTCATTCAAATTATAATTCTGATTTATATGCATGTTTCTATAATTTCCCAACATTTTTAGATAGCTGGTTACTGTATGTTTATGTGGAATATTTGATTTCATGTATGTATAATACTTTGAGCAGAAGTCATGAGTTCATCATACCAAAACTAATATTCCAAATTTAAATTTGTGTTTCTGATAGGATTAAAAAAAAAAATTGTCCTACTCTCGATTAGACATCAACTATATATGATCGTAAGTCAAATTTCTGAAATTGGTCCCTACCTCTCTAAAATTATGAATCTGCGTTACTTATTGGTCTCTAACAAAATAATGTAAATTTTAATTTGTACGGCTGGATTCTCCTATCCGATCGCATGCCATTTCTTCAGGGACCACAATTAGTGGACAGCGTTATCACGACACGTGTCCTCCGATATTTTTGGCGCCGAGTAGTGACGTCATTATTAATGGTCCCCTCCCTCCTTGCTTTTTTTTCTTTTTTTACCATTCGTTTACTATTTTATTTTCGCCGATTCCAACTATTCATGATCTTTAACAAATATGTATATTTTTTATTATTATCTTATTTCCTTTTTTTTCCTTAACCATTAGTATTATATTTTCACTCTCAAACGAATACAAATTGCGCCAAAATCCTTGCAAATTATTAACCACTACATAATTACTCCGGGAAATAGAAAGATCAAAGATACACAGAAGAAATGTTAGGAACGAAAAAAAAAAAAATGTTAGGAACGGATGAGGAAAAAGTGTTGCAGCAATTTCTTTCTACTGTCACAGTGTCACTTCGTAATTCGTAATATCATTCTTTTGCCGTCAACTCCTACCATCTCTTTTGTAAAACGATGGAGTAAAACTTTTTATTGTCGTAGTAAATGTTATTATGTCACTAGTTAGACCTAATCCCTATTTTTATTATCACCAAAAAAATGGTACTCCATACACTAAAAAAAGAAGCATAAAAATAGGAATAAATCGTCTTTTTGGTGTAAGCAAAGCTACACACATATAAAATTCAAACGTTCAAACACATACACATCTAAACCCTTATATTTCATTTTCTTTCTTTTTTAAGAAGAAAGTTTCTGTAATTGATTGATAAATCTGAACATCAAAGCTAATAATTTTTCTTCATCTTTCCCTCTCCGAAACGGAAATTCAAAAACATATTCAGAGGAAAACGATGGCGTTTCATAACAATCACTTCAATCACTTCACCGACCAGCCTCCTCCTCCTCCTCCGCCGCAGCAGCAGCAACAACATTTCCACGAATCAGCACCGCCTAACTGGCTCCTCCGCTCCGATAACAATTTCCTCAACCTCCACACCGCCGCTTCCGCCGCTGCTACCAGCTCCGATTCTCCTTCCTCCGCCGCCGCTAACCAGTGGCTCTCCCGATCCTCCTCCTTCCTCCAACGCGGAGGCGCCAACAACAACAACGCCGGTTCAGGTGACGTCATAGACGACGTCACCGGTGGAGAGGAGTCAATGATCGGAGAGAAGAAGGAGGCGGAGAGGTGGCAGAATGCGAAGCACAAGGCGGAGATACTCTCTCATCCACTATACGAGCAGCTGTTGTCGGCACACGTGGCGTGCCTGAGGATCGCCACGCCGGTGGATCAGCTTCCGAGGATCGACGCACAGCTAGCTCAGTCGCAGAACGTTGTGGCTAAGTACTCAACCTTAGATGCAGCTCAAGGACTCCTCCCCGGCGATGACAAGGAACTTGACCACTTCATGGTACTTAACTTCTCTTTCCTTCTCACACCAATTTCAATTTCCATTATTTTATTCCTTTTCCTTGGGATTTTGGGATTATATATCAAATAAAATATCATCGTCTATTAGTCTATAGTTAACACGGTTTGGCCAAATTTGAAGGTTGTTTATTTTTATCAGGAATTTTTAATAAATTAGAGAAGAAAATGGAAACTTTCTTTCCTAGATTTGTACTTTTCACCGACACACATGATCAGTAGGTTGGAATTGGATAACTCGTCAGTCTAAAATTTTTTGGATATTAGCTTTGTACAGTTAATATTTGACAGCAGAAGAAGTTTTTTTTTTTTTTTTTTTTTTTTTGATAAAAGCAGAAGGTTTATTTTGAGATGGATTTTGGTTAGTGTAAGTGATTAAGCAAATTCATTGATTGTAGTTACGCATACGTATACAGTCATCTGACAAACACTAGTTAATTTGTCATTTTCTGTCTGTATTTCATCAGATATACTATTCATGTATCTGTATTTGTGTATCTGACGTTGTCTGAAAGATATTTCCATGTTTTTGTTCAGACGCATTATGTACTACTGCTGTGCTCTTTCAAAGAACAATTGCAACAGCATGTTCGTGTTCATGCAATGGAAGCTGTTATGGCTTGTTGGGAGATTGAGCAGTCTCTTCAAAGCTTTACAGGTTTTGTAACATTAATTTTACTTTAATTTAGCTATTTTGATAGCTCTTGTATTGCATTAATTGTAGCATTGGACAAAGACATGATTATTTTATTTTAATCAGCTGTATGGTAACTCATTTCTTAAGGATTTACGTTTGTTTGTTGGGTGAGGCAGGAGTGTCTCCTGGTGAAGGCACAGGAGCAACAATGTCTGAGGATGAAGATGAGCAAGTGGAGAGTGATGCTAATTTGTTTGATGGAAACTTAGAGGGGTTAGGGTTTGGTCCTCTAGTTCCCACTGAAAGCGAGAGGTCTTTGATGGAACGTGTCAGACAAGAACTCAAACATGAACTCAAACAGGTTATACATTGTCTCATCTCTTAATTTAGATCTTCCCATAAGATTAGTGGCACATCCTTCATACCTTACTATCCTATTATGAAACAGTTTCTATCAAGTCTAATCAATCAAAACTTGTCAAAACTGTAGTTTCAACAGTTTATCACTTTTGTCTGAAGAAAGCTTGTCAATTTACAACATCTACTTACCCGAGACCTATATCCATTAATTTTTTTAATTTGTGGTACACGCTAGAGTTAGCGTAATCTGATGATCATATAGAACAATTTTTTTGTGAAAAGGGTTATAAGGAGAAAATTGTTGACATAAGAGAGGAGATACTGCGGAAAAGAAGAGCTGGGAAATTACCAGGGGACACCACCTCTGTTCTCAAAGCATGGTGGCAATCTCATTCTAAGTGGCCTTATCCTACTGTGAGTTTTATCTCAGTCTACTTCTTCAATCACTGACATGACTCATATATTATTTAAATGAACACGCAATGCAGCTCCATTTACCTCCTCAATCTCCTAATTTGAGATGGATAAAATAAACTTATGGCAGGAGGAAGATAAGGCGAGGTTGGTGCAGGAGACGGGTTTGCAGCTCAAACAGATAAACAATTGGTTCATCAATCAAAGAAAGAGGAATTGGCATAGCAATCCATCTTCTTCTACCGTCTCAAAGAACAAACGCAGAAGGTACAAACTTTACACCTACAAAAAATTGTAGGATCGAAGAGTTATATCTAAGATAGGACAATATACAATCAACGATAAGATACAATTAATCTCTGAAATATATACTATATGTTAGGTGTGACAAAGTTTAGCTTCAGGTATGGAATTTAATTAGATTAATGTTTTGTTACAATTTCAAGACACGTGGAGTCATTAAATTTGGAGAGTTGTCTTTATGAAGCAATGCAGGTGAAAATAGCGGAAGAGAGCGTTGAGGTCACTTTGAAGCTCGCATGGAGAGATCCGATATATAGCTTGATAGAAAGTTTGAGATCCATGAAGACAAACAAATTTACACAAAACAAACGTAGAACGTAATTTTGTGCAATTACATGGTATGACTTTCATATTTCATAATTATTAGGGAACACACTAAACCCAAAAGCATGATTTGTAATAAGGTTTTAGATGGACTTTAGCCTGTGACCCAAAAAAGAGGAAAAAAAAGATGGACTTTATATAGGATCGTCACTACCATCTCAACCATCAATCCACGTCATCATATTTTGTGAATAACATGGAGGTTTTTCTCTTTAGCATTTTTGCAATCAATGGTCGTAATCAATACAAATATGCATATATATACATCGTAATTAGCTTGATGATGAGTATATATTTTGTCAATTAACGGTTTCCGGTTTTCTCTTTTGTTTTGTGACTGAAACGACTTCTTATGTACCTTTGTTAACCCTAAAACCAATATATGATACTACCAAACTCCGTGTTTTCAGATCCGGAGATGCAAAGGTCGCCGGCAAACGAACGAAAGAGAGATATTCTCCGCCATTTTCGAACTTACTAAAACTTCATTATAAAGTTTTTCCATTTTCTTTTCTTTATCAAAAAAAAAAAGAAGTTTTTCCATTTTCTTTTCAAAAAAAAAAAAAAAGTTCTTCAATTTGGACTCCCTCCCCCTGGGTTTTTTTCATTTTCTATTATGGGCCTCGTTGTCTCTAAAAGACTCTCTCTACCTTGCAGGGTTTCACAAAAATAGTTCACGTTGTAAAAAGGCCGACCGTTTCATATGCAGTCCACTTGTCTCTATTATAGTTGACTATTAGTATTTTTTTTTTTGTTATCAACAAATTGTGTTATAAAAAAATAAGGTGGTGAAATAACAACAATACTAGCATAAATGATTAAAGATATTTTGATCCCTAGCCATATTATTATAAGACTATGAACCGTCCAAATTTGTATGAGTTTTTTTTTTTTAGCTAAAACTTAGTTTACGTTTTTTCCAATTAATTCTTGAGTTTAATTTTAGTTGAATAATAATAAATAAAAATCAATATTATTGTATGGTCTATGTTTATATACATATATAATTAACAATGTATGTGTATGAATATGAATGGTTTCTCTGTAATGTAAACTCTTGTTCGAAGTAATTATATAAGAACAAATAGACATTTAAAAAAATATATGATTAACCATGTAAAACTTAAGTAAATTCGATTTCTTGGGATCTGTTGGATTCGTTTACACAAAGACGTAGGTCTTGGATAATCATAATAAATCATTAAGATTATAAATTTTAGTTCAGTTTTTTTTTTTTTTTTTTTTTGTCAAGGAAATTTTGGTTCAGTTTAGATTAAACATTTGAGTTTGATTCAATTATGATTTTTCGTGGAGATAGGTAGACTAGTGGTAGGAACTAGGAGTTAAAGAGTCTCCTTTAACAGATACAAGTTCAGAGCGGAATATAAGATTGCATGACGTGGCATTCTGAACGTTGTGGGGTTTTCCGATTGGTCTTGTCTTCTACTTATATGACAGTCATATGAGTGGAGCGTCTATAGCTGGCCCAATCATAAAAGACAGCTAGCTGTGTTATCCGTTATGTAGCAGCAGTGACGAAACAATTGCTTCTTCTTCTTCTTCTCTTTTGTCATTATGGATAATAACTTTTTCAAAAAATTAATTTCCAGTGCCAAAGATATCAAAGATTCGTTATCTGAAAGTGACGCAAAAAAAAAAAAGTACAAAATAATGAAGTGTTAGTGGGTAACTGGGTAATAGAGAATAAAACAGAGAGGATGACAAAGAAGTTCCATATTCTCTCTACTTTATCATGCGCTTCTTTCTGTTACATGTTAGTCAGTGTATGAGGAAAATTTTCTGATATTTATATAAAAATATATATATATATATATATATATACTTTTATATAAAAGTATATATTTAGATAAGCATTAATAGAAATATTAGATTTGTTTGGTGTTTCCGTAAAATTAAGCTCGACATTATATATGAGACTATGAGAGAAGAAGCTCTTTCCCGAACACCAACACGAGGATATAACATTCGAATGAAGTTTGACATTACATACTTTTCCCAATATTATATACTTTTAATTTGCGCTGACGAAATTTATCTAGGTACAATAACAACTGAAAGTTGAGGACGTCACGATTTCATAATCAAATATAACTTTGACGGCATCTATATTCGTTGTTGGAGACACGATGTATTTCATCTTTCTTGTCACAAAACAAAACAAACATCTAACTTATACACACATATTTGATTGTCCATTAGTCATTTGTGGTTATACTTTGCGGTCTGGTGATTTTTCGTTTGTACATATAGTTTAACTTCTTCCATTATGGTAATTATAATGCATACGATGAATAACAACAATACAATAGTTGAATCCGAAAAATCATTATAATAGCAGAAAAAAAAGTTAATACAATAGAGCAAAAAGAATATCAATACTATATGTCTAGTTCATCAAATAGCACTTATTTAATTGTGAAGTGAGCAGATACTTTGATAAAGTATACCATTGCATATTTGCATTGCATCCCACCAAAAAAAAAAGTATACCATTGCATTACAGTTGACAAAAAAAAAGTATGCCTATACAATTTATTAAGTATTATTTATTTTTTTAATATCGTAGTACATTTTTTAAATACAAACACGATATATTTATATATAAATTTAGTGGTGAATACAAATATCTAAAACTGAAACAATCAATGACGATGACTGACATTGAATGTTGTAACTTTAATGGGAGATCAAGTAAGTCTATAAATAATTGAAAAATGTATAATAATGTATAGCAGGCAAAACGAGTAAGATTTGAGGCATCAAAAGAGAAAGAGACATGTCGACCGATGGCAAGTGGGTATGTATCACTACATAACAACACAAACATCAAAACATGAGAAAAAAGCGTTTCTGGTTCGCTTTTCTTTTTCAACAATCATCCCCACTTCACTTCATTTCACTTCACACTCTTATCCTCAGTTTCTCCACTTGTTTCGTATTTTTAATACAATTTTTTTAATATTGGGGATAATACGATAATTGGCCTCCACTATCTTAAACCGGCTTTGCATGATTTGTGCCCGTGACAGCTTACCAGAATCTCTATATTTTGATTAATAGTACACTTTTTAAACAAAAAAGGTTTTTTCTGACCTAATTCATAATTAGTCGAAACGTAAAGATTGATTCTTCTAATTATTAAAATTCATATATTTATTTACAGTAGCTGAATCAGGTTTCCTGTGTTATAAAAGTATACCGAAACCGTTTTTTTTGTTTCGACATGAGTTTAATAATATAGATTACTACAAAAAGAATTAAAAGTGTTTGGGAAAAGATAGAAAATAACTCTAAGATTGTGTCTTTACCTCCAAAAAATACCAACATTGTATCGAAAATACTAAATCGACATAATTTGGCTTTTGAAAATCCGATTGGCATTAAAACCAACTCCGATCCGGTGTACAACACTGTCTTGCTACGACGACTTCAATGATCACGATTCATAAATCATAAATACTACTAATGTTAAAACGTTAAGATAAAATATTTAAACACTTTTTTGAAAAAATAAATATATTTAAATTATAAACATTTTATATGACGCCGACACAGTATATCTTTTATTTCTCGTCAGTCTTTAATGTTTTGAAATTTCACTCATAGTTATCTATCTGCTGGGAAATTAACTTGTGCTGTTTTGACACTTTCACTCATAGTTATCAAATGCAAATCTTTTAGAATCCTCACTTGACTCACGATTCAACAGTGTTCCAGCAAAACTGATTTAATCCTCACTCATCATTATTTTCTATAGTTCTTGATGAATCAAGAAACTCTGACCATCTCTTGTTAATGAGCGCTAAAATCAAATCCAGGTTGTATGATGCACAAATAAGCAAGTTTTATTAGCCATCCATTAGATCCACCCACATTTTAGGGTTTGTCCATAACCGTCTGTATATAATTATATAATAATAATAATTCTCCTTTGAAGAACAATTCTACAAATAAAAAATTTACAAAAGAAAAGAATAAATATACAGAAAATGTTTTTTTTTTTTTTTTTTTGGCACACATCAATTTTACAGGTATATCAATCAATATGGCGAGAGAACATTTACATATATGACGTCATGCCTATACGTCCTTTATCAATTCTCAAATCACAGCACAACGGAGAACAATTACATTTCAACCGTCACACAAGAAAAGAAAAACGAAACGATATTTTTTTAAGGATTTTAATTAATTAACCGTCAGAATGAGATGAGATCAACCGTCGCCGATCTCGTCTTCGTCACCGGAGACTGAGGCAACCTCGCCGTGAAATTGGGGAAAGAACCGTCCTCATCAGCTCTCACATCATCCTCGAAATTGAGCGCGTAACTCAACGCATCGTAGCTGAAATCTCCAGGATAACTCTGGCTGTGATGTCTCTGGTGATGATGATGATGAGCACAATTGTAAGCGCAATTGTTGTTACGGCACGTAACCTTGATGCGTGACTTCACGCGCCGGCACCGATCTCTTAATTCGAGCTCTTGCGCCGTCGATTTAAGCCATTCGTAAGGAGATCTCGGCGTTCTTTGTCCACCGATCATCATCGCTTCCGGTTCCACCACCGCGTTGGCTCCTAAACAACAGATCGGAGATCTCATCCTTCCTCTCGTCGTTGATCTAGCGGAAGACGGAGAGCTACATTCGTTGTACATTATCGATCTTGAATGTTTTTCTTGAGGAAATTGCAAAAACAGAAATTGTAGAGATTATTAGAAAAGATAAAAAAGAAGAGAAGTGAGAGAAAGAGAAAGAGTCTGGAGGGAATAAATAGGAAAAAACAATTGTAGGGATGAACAAGATAACGAAAATCCGTGGTTGATGCGTGGGCTTTGGGCCCAATCCGCGTTTTCTATGGGTTTATTTTGTTATTTTTTATTTCCTCAGGTGATTTGGTAAATAATATTTTTTAAAATGCTACTTGTATAATATATAGCTTTTAACTATAGTCTATGTGCTGCTAAAAGAAGTTTCCTTGAAATTCAAGTTTCACTTAAACCAGAAAAAGAAAAATCTAAGTTTGGATAAAGTTTGTTGCTTTTGACTTATAGGCTAATCAATTCTTTATTGCAAAAAAAAGCGTTGCTAGTTTGCTACAATATCATGTACCAAAAAGAAAGACATTTTAGTGTACTACTACTACTCTAATAGTGTTTCAAATGTAAATATAAAAGCTTCTCTTCTCTGTGCACCTCCATAATAGCCTCCTTTTGCCACCACCAAATTTCACTCGCTCTGCGTCATCCACATCCAAAAACAGCGTCTCAGAGACAAAACTCCAACCATCTCTTTCTTAGCTTTGCTATTTATAGTATAGGTTTAAACTAGTAACTGTGTTTACCATCTCTCATGTTCTGAATCCGAAAGCTCCTCCTGCACATTGATACCAACACTCACTCAACAAATAATTTTAATACACTGCATATATGTATCATATACCCAATATTCCATTTAATTACATCTGTGGTAAGTTGAGGAGAGCTGGTATTGTCTGCATTCCGAGATACAAAGAAATCGAATTCAAATTCTTGGTGATTCCCCGATAATCTCCTCCTCTCTGAAACAACTCGTATGCTCCTTCCTGCTTCAATACTTGTTTGCAGCCAAGAGTGATGCGACTATGTGAAGAATATGACCAAAATGTGTATCAATGAATGAGACATCAATTGGTAATGTAGAAAGAGACAGAACAAACATGTAACAAATCGTCCATGTCTCCCATTCCTTTCAAAAGCTTTTGAAAAACCTGAGAACAAAAAGATCCAATCAGAGACGAGAACATTCAAACCAAACCAGCCAAAGACTAAATTTTGTCTACTGAATCTCCATAATCCGTTCATTCGGAGACTTATTATGAAAAGTTTACTCTACGATCACTCCAGGAAATAATATACAAACTCCGATCACCACGAAAACGCATAAAACTTGTATGTATATGACTCTTTTCATGTGAGACCGCAAACGGGTATTATGTTCCTACTCTTTGAGAAAAAGTTTAATCTAAAATTGTGTATGGCCCATGCTGGCCTGTTTAGGGGTAGGCAAAAAAGCCCATATCCAATTTTAAAAATATTATTCATAGGGTTCCAAAAATAATTATTTACTACTCCCTCCGTTTTATTTTATTTGTTGTTTTGGAGAATATTTTTTGTTTCATAATATTTGTTGTTTTGGTTAACTTTTACTTTATTGGAATATGTGTAACCAATTGTATTTTATACTTCTTTTTTTTGATTGGTTGAATTATTTTTAATTGATTTTTTAATTAATTTTTTTTAAGAAAAGTTAGTTGCCTAAATTATTGTGCAAAAACCTTAAACAACAAATAAAAGGAAACGGAGGGAGTAATAAAGACTTAATCATTGTTTGGCTCTAGACCCTGCATTGTTGAGCAGAAGATGATGATTCTCCATATTTAAAATAATTGTTGTGACTTCTTCTTCTTCTTCTTTTTTTTTTTTTTTTTTTTTAAATGAAATTTCTTTTTGACTTCTTCGTCGTCGTTGTTTTAGAACTCCGCTCTATAACATGCAACAAAGTTTTTAGTGCATATTATAAAACTTCGACGCAAATGAACAGATCATATATATATATATATAATACATTAATATTTTTGTTTCTTGGTCTTCTTTGGCGAGAGGATGAGTTGAGGAATGTCCGTCATGGTCTCCAATTCCCTATTTGAAGCTCACTAGTCACTACTCATTCTTGTATAATTATTATTTTTGTAACAACAACTTGAATTAAAAAAAAATTATAATCTTAATGGCTAAACCAATAGACATTAGAGACAAACCGTTAAACCGTAAACTGTGGACAACTATAATTATTTTATTCATATTATATCATCGCATTTATGAACCCATCGGGAATCTTTTACTCTTATAACGTCAATGATAAATGCAATTTATGGAGTATAGGTTGGTTGGTGCATGTGTGTGTTTTAGTGCTACTGCTAATACTATACAGTAATATCTCTACGAGCAGTCTTCTTGACCTCTTGTGGGGTTTTAACGTTTACTTTTTTAATTGATGTTTTTTACAATAATTAATAGTGCAAAAGATTGTACGATTAGAAGAATTAAAATATATTTTGTAAGAAACATTTTTCTAAATTTTTACACCATCTGTGATGAAAAGCGAAAGAAAAATAGTTCTATTATTTTTGACCAAAAAAATAGTTCTATTAATTCATTCCACTAAACAAACTGAAATAATGAACAAATTTGAAGAAAAGTATCCACTACTATTTTGAAAGGAGAATAACCGAGAATTGGTGAAATATAATTTTTCCTTTATTTCCTTTTATTCCATTTTAACTCTTGTTCATCCAAGTTTATCAATGTCATTGATTCTTCTACTAGTAACTATCCTATCGTAACATGTGTGTTTATGTGTGTTTAGCAAACAAGAAAATGTTTGGACTGCATGCATTCGGTGGAAGTGATCAACTGATCATGTCTTTCGATTTACTATGGGTACGATAGGATGCAAATGGTTACCAGTAAAAAATCAATATAATATGGTTAAAACACACATGTGCTAGGGTGCAAATGGTTAAAACTAAGAAACCACAATCACTTCGTCAAAATTGCTTCGTATATAAAAAAGTTTAAAGATAGCTAGAGGAGTCAATAATGTCGATATGATTAAAACCTTTACCAAAAAAAAAGAAAAACAGAAAATTATTGGTAAATAAGTTCTTTTAATTAATTAGGATTTCTGGATTGTAGATAATACTGAGATATTCAAATGTCTCTTTTAGTGGATGGTTATTGATTAACCAATACTACAAACAGATGTCGAAATGGAGAAGAAACAATGGCAAATCAGCATAATATCATAATTATTGAAATCTTTATATTATAATATTGGATACTAGTACAACATCATTGCTACACCCACTTTAATAAAATGAAAATATCCCAGAGTAAAATAAGCATCTTATTCGTTTTGATTTGTAATGGGATTCTCAAACTTGATTCAAATTAAATAATCATTAAAGTCTTTACCATTGGTATCGAGACATCAATGTAAGATTTTTCAGTTTTACATTCTCAAAGTTTCTTTTTATTTAGTGCATGAGATATGGGACATAATTTTCCATTAGAAGAAGAAGACTTTAAATTTAACACGCTTTATACTCGCCAAAAGAAAACAATTTAACAAATGCTAATAAGTATCTACTGTTTAAAAATGTATCTAGAAACATCTCGCCACGACGCCACCATAAAGTCGTTTCCTAAATCAATCACCCAAGATGACAAAATTACTCTTGTGATGTTATCGCCATTAGAGAGTAAAAGAGTTTCCTTGCAAAAACAAAAACAAAAAAAAAAAGAGGAAAAAATTCAATAATAAAACCCAGAAAAAGGGAATCGAGATGATACTAGTGAATTTTTAGACTGTTATAAGAAACAAATCAACAATAATCACATGACCACGACCAGACCATGACCATGTTAAATAAATCCAACATCCACTCTAAATCCAGTGTCAGACATTGAATCACAAGTAAAACACTTTTGTCTCTTGGATTGTTATGATGCTAGGATAAGCCTGGACACGTGTGACACGAAACCACACGTGTCATAGTAATGTGGACGAAGTGGTGTGAGTGTTGTAGCCTATTGCTTTAGCACATTGTATGTCCCGACCATACAAAAATAACTGTTTTGTCCCTAACTCACCCAACACGACCTCCATGTGCCGCGCATTATTATGATCTTACTATTTTGAATTATTTTTATTTCCTAGATTCGTCTAAATTAACCGTCGTCCCCACTTTATTATATTTATAATGTTTAATATTGTTTTTTACTTTATTTACCAAGTGATTGTACCTTTTTAGGGTCTGAATGGAAGCACTAAAAAAGGCGGACTAAATTGCTGGCGGATTAGACCGCTCCATTTTTAGGATGGACAACGAACCGCTGCGGTCCAAGTTTATTTGTATGTAAAAGTGGTTCGCAGTTGGTACGCAGCGGTTTTCTTTTATTTTTTTGGGTCCACATCACTGCGGTTTATAATTTACGAATGGTAAATTAAAAGCGATCCAATCCGCAAATGATTTTGTCCGCCCCAACCGCCTCCACCATTCGAAGCCTTAGTGTTAATAATGTTTTGCTAATTTTTATACTAGGAATTACAGGATCTGGGTTCCGTCTAGAGTCAAGAGTGAAGACCATGTTTAGAAAAGAAAAAAAAAAAAACATTCAGTTTATATATAGAAATCGAGTTCGTACAATCTTGATCATAAAATGGTATCATCCACCTTGAAACACGACAATTTGTTTTCGCTATATTTATCAGCAAATCTTTATGAGATTGAACTTCTTAAAAAGAGATCGTTCAGTCCTTAATCAGTTAATCATCTCAATAACTCTAGGAGATGTGCTGATTAACCTCCTTTTCGTTTAGTAAATCAACCAAGATTCTTACCTCATCTTAAAACTGGACTTTGAAACCCAAGCCACATCCAATATTTAATTATATTTTTCAACAAGTCTTATTCAACCTTCTCAGTTCTTATAACCTTTACTAGTATATGTTTCGATGGCTACAAACGAAGAAACGCTCCAAACTATCGTTTTTTAGAACTGTATTATTTTATAGGTTTTCAGTAATAAAAGCAGCTTCAGATTTTGATATATAGTTGCCTTCAAAGCTTCGTTAAATGTTAATCAGAAAGTTTGGAGAATACTTAGTGCCTAACCAAATACTTCCAAGAACTTTTTGTTATTTTTAGTATTGTGAAAAACTTAAAATGTGATGTTATATATATGTTGATTAATCAAGAAGATGGAAAAGCTTATATCACTGGTTGGGAGACTTTGCTATGTCGAATTAGTGAATATTTTGAACCTAACTACCTCATTAGATATTTGTTTCATTATCTTATATGACTAACAAAATAGTCATCATACTATATTTCTGTGACAAAAAAAGTCATCATACTATATTCTTTTCCAAAAGTTAACGATGTTAGGAACTTAGTACTGTAATAATCACCATTCATTAGCATCCAATTCCAACCTAACTTACAGGATCTTAATTTCGGATTCAATTTAAGCAAAATTTACAGCTAATTCTGACCGTAAAACGCTTAACTTCTATCGAAACCGTGTTTTATAAGTTTGGCTGGTAAGAACTTTTAATTTCTTTTTATACACCACAAATTTAGAAATGATAGTACGCGCGCCATAATACGTAGACTTATTGGGGTTAAAAAAACTAGCATCTTTTGCGGTCGATGTCGCATTGGGATAAGACATATACTAATATGGTTGAATTTTTATGATGAAATTCTTCTTGCGTAGAAGCTTAATATAATGGGTTTCTGCGAAAAAAAAAAAAAAAAAACTGTGTTATACCGGTATGATAGAATATGCTCTAATTACATCCGAATAGTGTTCGAACTTCGAGACATTGTTCCATGAATTTGTAGGGACTTTTTAGGTCCAATGTTAACACAATTGCATGGATCCACCGAAACAAGTTGATACAAAATTCTAGATTCGTTGTGGTTGTTACCTTGCTTTTAAGCCCCTTCAAGAGTTTGGCTAACTCACCAGTAGGTTTGAGGTGAAAAGTTGTTGAATTGTGTTTAATTGTTACTTGTGATTATTATGTGTTATGATTTGTCAACTCTCTCCCTCTTTATTATGTTGTGAATCTTGTGATTTGTCAACTCTCTCCCTCTTGGTTTTTGCATGAAAATATGGTGTTTCGATCTTTATGACAAACCATTTAAATCTGCTTTTTATGTTCCAAAATTCTTTTACTCATCTTAATAAGATATTTTCAAAGTGCTACGAATTGATGATTGTTAGTGCTTTCTAAAGAACTAGCTATTTCAAGTGCTCTCTCTGTTCCAGCATTATTAAACCTTCTCGAAGGGAAACAGACCAGCAAATCTAGCTACTATACGATGGTATCAGCTAGATCATATATGTAACTTGATATGTTTAACCTGCATGTTATATGTTTTCTATAATGATATCAACAACTAATATTGACGTTCTGAGACTATATATAGAGTATAGACCAAACGCATGTTTCAGATAAACAAACAAGATCAATAGAGTGCTAAATTTGATAAATGTATTAGCTTTTAATAGAAGTATCTAATAAGTTGTGCTACAAAATCTATAATTATTGAAAAATTTCAGAAACATTTAAATTACTATTAAATTTAAATTACATATATTCGTTATTTTTGTTCAAACATTATTACATAATTTTAATTACTCAAAATATGTTGAAATTGGTAATTCTATAATTACTCATTAATTTTTGAGACTTTGAAAGGTTTGACTAATCAATAAATATTGAACTTTCTTACACATTTGTTAAAATTATGTCATAGTAATATCTAGTATATGATATTTTACATAGATTGATTTACTGAAGTCTCCTTTTTTTGTGATTAAAGTCTTCTTTAGATAGTAGCCTAAATTTACACAAATGTTGTTAGATGTTCTTTTTTTTTTTTTTGTCAAAGGTGTTGTTAGATGTTCTAGATAATAAAACTTTAGTGCAGTTTAAAATTTTTTTCTCTAAATCGATACCGTTATAAAAAAACCTGTGACGACAAAAAAAAACCATTGGAATTGTAAATCCGGCTCTTGGCAAAACAACGGGCAATGGCATTTAACGTAATAATCGCATGTTTTCTTGGGTACTCTGGAGCTGACATCTTTCTTAGTCATAATACGTGGCAGCATTTCTAACTGCCCACAAAAGCATCCCCTCTGATTTGTCATCTCAGCCGTTGGATCAGAACCCGATTCTTTTCGAAACGGCAAAACCGCCTCAACTTGAAAATAAATTAAAAAATCCCTAATATTATTTTGCTAACCATGGTTAAGTTTGACTAACCCGACATAGAATCACCTAAATTTCGAAATTGGTCAAAATCTTTGGAGGTATTTACAATTCATGCCATTGAAGAAGCTTTTGCTATAAATTCGGTTCCTGAGACTCGCTAGGTTTGCCGAACCAACCTCCCTTAGGGGCCTTCTAAACAGAGCTAATCAAAACAAAACCTCTTCTTCTTTCTTCTTCTTCTTCCTCTGCAAGACTTTTTCTTCTTTTTTTCAATTTGACTTTCAAAAAAAAAAAAAATGGTGACTACATCGTCTCGAACCAAGTCAAACGGCCCAGTGCTTCGTTCCCAATCTCCGGCAGGTCGATTTTGCGGTGGTTACGCAAGAGCCGTTCCGTCGTCTTCTTCCTCAGCGTTCGCTTCATCAACGAGTTCTAGCTTTTCGTCTCCGTCTTCAGCTTTTTTCAGCAATCACCGTAACGACAACAATCACAGTCACCACCGATCTGCGTCACCGACTCGTGTGAATCTCTACACAGCGCAGCCGATGTCTCAGTCATTTCGGTATTCTCTCGATAGCAGATCTATATCTCCAACTAACCCATCCATCTCCGTTTCGAAGAATCAGCCACCGAGCAGTCACAAGATCTCTGAGACGAGGAGGAGGTGTATGTGTTCTCCGACGACTCATCCTGGATCTTTCAGATGTAGTCTACACAAGAACGTAGCGAATCCACACGGTCAAGGTACGGCCTCGTATACAACCAACGGATTGAATATGCGTCGATCGGCGATGACTAATTCTCTGGTGAGAATCGGTGGTGTTGAAGGAGAGTGGGTGAGAAGAGCCTTGACGACTTTGATTCGACCTTCTTCACATCATCTGAAAAGACGAGCTGCCTATCAGCCTCGTCCTAGTCGCCTCTCAATCATGGCCAAAGCTAATGAGAATTGATTGATCTGAAATTTTCAGATTTCAGGTTTGTTTGTTCTTCTCTCTAAAAAAAAAACAACCACAGGATAGTAGATCCGGCGAAGAAGTCTTGTTCTGAAGCTATTGGAGACTCGAACCTAGCCGGATTAGTCAAAAATTATCGGAGGGATCTGGCTGAGAATCTCCGTCCTCGAAATCGAGATTTTGTAAAACGAAGATCGAAAGAAACACACCATCATAATTTTTTTTGTTGTTGGGTGAAGAAGATGCGAGATGCATTGTACATACTTCTCATTTTACTGTTTTTTTGATGCTCTCTCTCTCTTTCTCAATCAAAAAAAAAAAAAAAAAAAAAGTCGGAAGGACTCAAAATTACACCTAAATCGAGAAGCAAATATGTGGTAAATAGAATTGAATCCAAATTTTCATAAAACAAAGTGAGATTTTAGATCTCAAGTCTATCTCACATCCATGGTGTCTGTGTATTGTGTGTATGCAGCGTTTGTTCAATTTCCGTTGTCTCGTGCTCCGTCAAGTCAACGTTCGTGTTTTTTCGTTGACCGTCGTCGTTTGCCGTTATCCGTCGGCGTTTCTACCGTCAAGCGTTCCGTTGGTTTTCCAGGTATGCGTTGTTCATCGTGTCAGGTATGTTCATTCGTTTTTTACTTTTTTTATTTCTGTATTAATTTTTATTCCTTCGTTTAACAATTTGCTTGTAATTACTCGTAATTGTATTTTTTTGTGAACATTGTGATTTGTTTTTCCATTTTGCAGGTTGCGTTTAGCGATGGAATTTGAGATACTTGACTAACCGGGACATGAAATTTTGGATGGAATTGGAATTGAGAGAGAGATAAACAAAAAAGACCATCGGAAAAATACGAATACAAAAAATATTTTAATCTAAGACGAGGAAAAGGTCTTACTCACTTTCTGGACATAAAAAAATAAAAAAGCGTGTGAACATGATTGGAAAAAAAAAATTACATAAGGAGGAAAATTCATTAGTATTTTGGTGAAAAAGATGAGCTGACAGACCAAATTAGAGAACGACTGGACATGGAATAATTAGTGGAATAGAGGGAAATTTACATATATGAAAATGAAATTGGGAAACATTGGATTCATGAACAGGTAAAAATTGGAATGTTTGAAAGTAGAAAATCGAAGATGTGGAGGAAAGACATGTCTTCCTGATCTGGAAGATTTTATTATATTCCTCTGCGTCCAGGATATACCTATTTTAAAATAATTTTTAATTATTTATTTTAGTATAGTTTGAAAAATTCAAGAATTTTTCTTTGATTTTTAATTAAATTTATCCTCTATTTTATAGAAGACAATCACAAAAATTTCTTTTCTTACTTTTAAAAGTTTATATAGTTAGAGAGTTCTATATTTTATTACTATGAATTTATGATGGATTCGTAACTAAAAAATACTCCCTCTGTTTCATAAAAAATGTCATCTTTGGACTTTTCACACAAATTAAGAAAAAAAAATGTCATCTTTGGAGTATATCTTTCTACCGAGTGCCAAGGCATTTGCAAATTAAAAGTTTCGAGACGTGCCGAGAGGAGTAATTTTCTAAGAAACTTTGATGTGTTAAGTTAAATATATTTCCATTGATCAAAAAGCTAAAACTAGGTGAATTTGACGTTAGATGATGATGATGACCATATTGTATGTTGTACTTGTACGTGGAGCAATTTAGTTTGTTTGATCAGAAGTTTTCAACTTTTAGAAGAAGTCGGCTACTTACTGTCAAAAAAAAAAAAAGAAGTCAGCTTTTTTTTTTTTTTTTTTTTTTTTTTTTGTCAAGGAAAAAAAGAAGTCAGCTAGTGATGATTTATGAATAAAATTGTTGGCGACCACAAAGTTGGACCGGACTTGTAATCTTTTCTGAATGACGGATCCCCTCGGATTAAATCGGTTTAACTTGGATCCGCTTCGGTATGTTTTACTACAACCATCTAATATTAAGCGAGTCTCCGGAGTCCGGACTATCAATGGCATAGTCGATAGTTTTTTTTTTGATAAGAATGTAAATATTCATTTCTCAATGAAAAAATTTAGTTACACAATTAATCATAACTAAATTACATGGTCCCATGCCAAAAAAGAAATTAAAAAACATGGAAGCATAACACATTCTTGGGCAAGTCATCAAATTCTAGCCATTTGAATGGTAGAAGACAAGTTGACGCAAGATAAAAAAGAATCTCTAAAGCGAATCTGTAGACCAAAACAACAATGAATAATCCAAAGAGAAGCAGTTGATCGTGAGCGAGAATGCAGTCCGTTCAACAGTTGCCCGAGTCAAGCAAGTGACTGCGGAGCCACCGAGCTAATTGAGGCAGGCAATGCTTTCTCAATCTACGAAGTCCCTCCCAGAGTTGGTAGTTCAGAGCCTAGCAACATCATATCCACAATAGCCATACTAGCACCACCAACTTGCAAAATCAATTACTGGTCACTTTGAAAATTTTGAGACTTGATAACAGAGACACTAATCCGAAGTGGTTTGAGCAACACGTTACTCCTTCAAATGTTAATTGTATTTGGCGGCTCTCAAAATGGGAAGAAGACTCTCTGAACGATCCGGTTAAGTGCCAACAAGTCTTTACGTCATACGTCTTCATATATTTAGATTCTATATGTTTTCGTTATGACTCGTCTCCACCTCAATTTCTTAAAATGTACGAACAAGTTGAATTTTAATATTTTGATATGGCAGATAAAAAAATATTGTGAATTTTGAGAATGGTAGTTGAATTAATGAATTTTCATATATTCAAAATCATATTGGCCGACTACTATATTTGTAAATTGTACCTAAAGAATAACATGACGAAACGGTGAAATATAAGATCCTTCAATTTATAAAGAGGAAAAAGTGGAATGGAAGATGGGATACACGTCTTTCTTACCTGGAAGAGTATATGCCACCATCATATTGTTACATTATTGATTTATTAACATCTTTTTATTGATTTTTTTATTTCCATAGATTTGGTTCAACTCATAGTGACATCATATAATTAAGAGGTCCGCCGACTCCTTGCCTAAAATTATTTTTAGGTTTTTAAATTTCCTAAAACTACAAAAATAAAGAGATATACATGGAAATATTATATCCCCAATTATTGTCACAAATTTTGCAGTACGTAGAACAATGAATGTGTATCATGAAAATAAGATTTAAGCGTGAAAGCGATGTATTATATTTAGGTGAGATGGAAACCAAACTTATTATGAAAACAGGAATAGAACAGAAATAAAGTAGGGATGCATATTCCATAATTAGGGGAGATACAGTTTAAGGGGTGTGACTAAGATTTCATCTGATTTAGAATCTTTTCACGATTTTAAGATTTTACGAAGGCTTGTACCATAATTAAATGGATTTGCAAAGATACGTAGCAGTGCCATTAAGTCATACACCAGCTTGATGGCTCATGAATTTAGTTTTTAATTAATCCTAAGCGTTACTTCTGACTTCAATCTCGTGTCGACCCTAACGAAGACGTGTACCTTTTTAAATGGCTTCTCAGATTAACACCCTTCAGGAGAATTGAAAAGTGATATTTAATTGTGTTTAACCGAGGATATATACTGTTATTAAATTAATTAATTGGTAACATTCATTTGGTGAGTTGAGGTCAGAAAATGACGAAAGTGAGTGTATTTTGCGTGGCGGATTGGAAATTCCTGAAAAAGACTTGAAGATAGGGTTGCTTGTGTCCTAAGCGTGGGAGTTCAACCAACTTGATATTCTTTTCTTTTTCTCCAACTTCATTATCTTTTAAACCTTTTCTTTGTCTCAATTATTTTGATTTTTCGAACTTTTATAAATAAATTTCCAATATTCTATAATTTCTTCCGCCATAGCTCCATATAAAAGCATAAAATCGAACTCATACGTTTGTTTTGGTTAAAATCGAAACTCAATACTTTAGATCAGTTTAAGTAAAACTCGTCAGAGTTCCTTTGGGAATTGAATCTAAAATCACGATATCAATTGTTTACAATCGTGCTAATGTTTTTTCACATCTACTACTCAGACTCAGAGCCAGATTTGACTTGTCAGGTTTTCAACCTTCCACATGTTATACTTTGCATGTTGTATTTATTTATCACTATAGTTAATGAATATTTTTTATATAAAATTAGCCTCTAAAATTAATAAAAAGAGTAAATATGGTGACAATCTCGTAGCGGATCAATACTCTAGCTAGCGGGCTGGCATTCCTGTGGGGCGACAAGTCGGATTGTTGTTCAATCGATCAATACCACAACATAAGGTTTAACACCAATCCCGCTCGTATATAATCTTGATTATTTGTTTGTCAATATCACACTAGTCACTAGGTATTCTCTTAAATCTTCTACACTCTAATCACACGTAATTTTGCACTCTTGCCCTTGGGACACGTATGCAAGGTTAAACTTTTATGTCAAACCGACCTTTAACAAAAGGAGATGACTATGGACCAGGGACCATATGTTATATTAACGACTATATTATATCAATATCTTTTCCTCCAATACCGACTTCTTGTGTTGCCCTTTTCCTTTGGCCTCTAGTTATAGAATTTCCAAAATCTTCTCTTTTAAGTTTGATTAGTTATAGAACGGACAACGCAAGAAGGCTTAACAAGCAAGTTTCCCGCGGATTTTTGTTTCAAGTCCATTTTTTTTTTTCTTCTGGGCAAAAGTTTCAAGTCCATTTAAATTGTTGAACTTATATATAAAACAATATCAGGGCACTTACAAATTATTTATAGGTTTTAACTTCTCATTTTGATTAGTAGGAAAATGATCATTTAACTATTATTATTTGGTTTATTTTATTTCAATTAAAGACTTAGGCATATATCAGCTAAAGCTGTTTTCATAAGATCATAATCGGCTTCTTCTCATATTCATCTAAAATGCATCATGATTTACTATTAATTTTTGTCTTTCCAATAGTTTTTCTTTTTGTCAACTCCTAGTATTCTATTTTGATGATCCAAAATTTCCGGAAACGATACAGTCTTGATGATATATAGGTTGATCGTATTAATTTGTTGATTGTTATTCCTAAAAATAATTTTGAAGGATGGTCAACAACGGCAGTTCAATGATCGAGGAGGAGACCTAAACATTCAATAATTTCTGCTGTTCAACACCTCATTTGAAATGTGACTTCTAGCTATATATAGCAAAATTAAAAGATGTTGAGGCAGGCACATGATGCTCTTCAATATGATTAATTGTTATCAACTGTTTTCAATAATTATGACTATTAAATGCAAGAGGCAGGGCTCATGTCTTTGTTCTTTCCATCATTACCACTAGTAATTTTTTTTTACAACAACTATATACTTTGATGAATTCTCAGCTAATTGTTTAGGGCTTCTAGATCGAACCCAGTGATGAAAATTATATATCATGTACCGATTCCTTTGTATTTCGGGTTATAAAATCAACACATTATAACTAAGACCTCCATATTTATATTTAAAACTTTAAATCCTCTTTATACTTAAGTACAGTAGCTTAGCTGAATATATTGACTTTTACAGTTTATTTACTAATTTTAAAGTTTTTTCCTGCATTTTTATATTTAATGTTTCACAAAAAAATATATTTGAAATTAGATAATTTTTATTTTATTGATTTTAAAGATTTTACATTCTGTAAATTGTTTTGCTATTAATTGAATCGTATTTAGATAAATAATAAATGGTATTTTAGTTTTTTAAAAACTAAATTAATTGTTATCAATGTTTTAAAAACTGGTTTTTCAATCGCTACTTTTAAACCTGACTGTATCCGTTTACTTTTTTCTTAAACAGCGTTAATTACATCATTATATTCAAACGAATCAAAAACTATCCGTTAAAAAATTGATTACCAATTAGGGCATCTCCAACCCACCTCTATATTTGCTTTTGAACTCTATTTTAGAGTAAAATCACTCCAACCCACCTCTATTTTCATCTCTAAAATAGAGATCTCTATTTTTGCCTCTATATATAGAGGAACTCTATTTTTTCCTCTATAATAGAGTTGAACTTTTTTATTTGTAAAATGGTCCTTTAACTTTTAATTCTTTTATATTTGTGATTAAAATAAATAAAATATATAATAATTTAATAATAAAAACGAATTTTTAAAATATTAATAAAATAATATTTTAATGATTTTTTTTATATTGATAGGATAATTGATTATAAAGTTAATTTTGACCAATTATAATATTTTGAATTGATTTTAAATGTTTTCGTATAAAAAGTATTCTAAAATTTGAGATTATTGTTTGCAAAAAAAAATTTATATAAAATTTTATTAAATATAAATAAATTATATATTTTATTTTTCATTTATACCATAATATTATTTTTAAATAATATTTATGAATGTTAAAAAAGAATATATCATAATTTTATGAAAGTTTCACAAATATTAAAAATAAATGGGTTAGTTTGCAACTTTTATAAGTAAAAGGTATTAATAGTAAAATAAAAAAGGAATCTCTACAGAATATTCTTTTTTAGAGGAAAAAATAGAGGTATTCATTGGACCAAAAGTCACCTCTATTATAGAGTTTCTCTATTTTAGAGGTAAAAATAGGGAAAACCATTGGAGATGGTCTTAGGACAGCAGTTGAGGTAGGGAAACGAGACATGAGTGATGAGTATGGCCCACACGTTTTCATTAAGATGAGTAATTAACTCTTTAACTTTAGGCTTTAGCTTGAGAAGAGCCAATGTTCAGACACTACATGTGACAATCAAAAACCACGAAGTGGTCAGATAAACTTTTTTCTCTTTTTTCTGTTATTCGGCATTTTTTAAGGCTATGGCACAATTTCGGGTTGCCTTTTCTTAGATCCTGAAACTCGTTCACATTCTTTTTGTGAGTTTCTGATTCTCTCTTATTAATAATTCAAAATTTCAAATCTTTCTATCTACACACTCTTACAAAACTAGAGAATTGTTGTTTTCTTCGTGTCCTTTTATTTGTAGCTCCTAGAGTCCCTCTCCATGTTCCTAGATAATCTACAACCACTCACTATAAAGATTCTGTGTATATATTTATATAAAAGGTATTCCTTTTCCTTATACTTTATGTGTATATTAACTAAGAGCGTTTGTTATGATCAATATCCAAGATTCGTTGGGACGCAAATTTATGCATTTCACATTCATATATAAAGAAAAAATCAGGACATAAGAGTAAGAGAATTTCCTAGATTCATTGGGACACACATTTATGCATTTCACATTCATATCAAGAAAATTAGGACATAAAAGTAAGTTTAAAAATTAGGAGAATAATCATAAGAGATTGTGTTTGAAGCATTGAATTAACAACATACAGTATATACTATCATGAGTTTCCATCACGTTCAATCTACTTAATTAATTTGAATGAGAGTTTTCCTTTACTTTTTTCGTATTATTCATGAATTAATAGTGAAATATAGGGCGAAAATATAACAAGTTCATAGTTAATGTTCTGTATACTACTAATCACAAAATGCTAATTATTAGTTTTGATATAATTAATTTATGTTTATTTATTAACGCCTATAAATTTGGTTACAACATTATTGTCTTTTTTCGTCGACAACATAACTTTTTTCGTTCTAAAAACATATAAATGGATTTAACAAAAAAAAAAACATATAAATGCATGGCAACACGTGACATAACAATTTTCGGCCTAGTATAGTTGTTGTAGTATATAATCTAACTGATCATGAAGTTGCCAAAAAGCTACTTGTTGAACGGTTTACTTACTCTAATGACTAACTATATCCTATAGGTTACCTAATGCTAACGAAACAAAATTTCAAAATCAACTGTAATTAGAACATTGAATATTTCAAAGTCAATGCTCTCTAATAAAGCATATTCTTTCTGTTTCGTTGCAAGTTCAAACATCAAATGTCATATTAAAGAACAATCAGAACCGGTCATAAGATAATCGAATCACATAGGAAATAAAAAAAATTGAACTCCTATATTTTCAGTATATATATATATCGCAATCTTTAGTTCATAATTTTCTATCCTAGTTTTGATATGTGTAAAGAGTAATTACCTATTTAAAATAAAATAAAATAGACCCCTAAAAATTGGGGCCACAAACAAATGTTTGATCTTGCTGTACAATTGAAGAAAAACTAAAATTGATATAGAAAAAACGGCAACGTCCAATGTCAACTAGGACCTTAGTGTGAGATTCCCGCCGGAAAAATAGAAGTTGAGAAAGGAAGAAGTGTAATTGAATGCGAAAAGTGATGTAAAAAGTCATAAAAGAGTTGAAAATTTAAGAGTTATGACAAAATATATTGCGTACGTCCATGAAATTGTCAAGTGATCCATCCAAGGCTTTGATAACGACTATCCATCTTTACGCTTCCAACTCCAAGTACATTTTTATTAATTACATGGATTTCACAAATCCCACCATTTTACATCTCTCCAAAAATAATTGTATACACTTTTGAACAGAGGGATTTGACGAGAGCAGTTGTAAACTACAGTAATACCCTTATTAGAACAAAACGAATCATATGTGTACAAGATAAAAAAAGCCTAAGAAATTGGAATAACGTTTGTGAGTTGGGCTGGCCCATCCTGAAGCTGAAGCAATTCTCGGCCTAGTAGAGATTTCTTAGACTGACAGAAAAATAACGGAAGTTTTCTAACGTTATCTGTCCGTTAAAGAAAACCACCTGTAGTTTAGTTTTGGTTTAGATTCGGTTCAATTTTAGGTTCTTAAAATAGTTTTGGTTTATTCAATTCGGTTTGGTTTGGTCATAGAAAAACCACGATTTTAGGTTTTTTTTAAGGCTAAAACCAACAAAAGCAATCAGATTTCCTTTTAAGACATTTTCATTTGGTTCGGTTTGATTTCCCACCCCATAATTTGATTTATATATTGTATATGCTAATTACACATGCTAACCAAAACATATGACACTAAATAAGTAGATTAAATAAATACATAAAAGTTCCAGAAGCATGCAGAAGAAGAATGAAGAACAACATCGAGATAATGAGATCAGACAGGATCAAATTAAAAGCAAAAGAAAGTGAGAGAAGAATCTTGAAAAGCCAAAAATCATTAAATTAGATGATCAGAGAATACCTAAGCGCGAAGTAATCTCGTCTTTAACTTTATTGTCGATCACTAATTAATCTCGAAGCAGAGCACTCTCTGTTCCGATGAATGGATCCCATCTAAAATCTATCGTGTCTCTCGTCCCGGGTTCGATCCGTCGAGAAGTGGGCAAAAAATGGGTTTTCTCTTTGGTTTGTTCATAGGAATCGCAGTTTCTTTCGGCTTGGTCGTTGCATTTGCACGCTATTCTAATGTCAGATCCACTCGTCGAGCTGATTTGGTAAATCATCATGTGTTTTCATCTGTGATTAGTCCATTTTGAGAAGATCAAATAAATAATAAATAAGTAGAACAATGTTTTTATTAGTCTCTTGGTTTTTCTAGGCGAGGACCATTGCTGCATTTGCAAGAATGACTGTTCAAGATTCGAGAAAACTTCTCCCTGGAGAATTTTATCCTTCTTGGGTTGTGTTTTCGCAGAGACAAAAGTTAAATTGGCTTAATCTTGAACTTGAAAAGATCTGGCCTTATGTAAATGAGGTAACTTCAATTGAAATGCATTTGTCTTTTTTTTTTTACCTTTTGAATGTACTGATACATTCACTAACTTCGTTTTTTCTTGTTGGTTACTCTTGTAGGCAGCTTCTGAGTTGATTAAAAGCAGTGTGGAACCAGTTCTTGAACAGTATACGCCAGCTATGTTAGCATCTCTCAAGTTCTCTAAATTTACTCTTGGGACTGTTGCTCCTCAGTTCACAGGTTGGTTTTGTTGGTTCATATAATTAACCTTGTTTATGTAGCTGTATGCTTGAACCATGCGGTTTAGAGAAAAATAGCGTCGTAATTAGATAAAAGTTTATAGCAAAAACTATTTCATTGATGAGTTGACTAACTCATGTGATCTAGGGAGAAAAATTCGGTAGCAAGTGAAATGTTTTTGTCAGAGTTTCTATTTTTGTCCATCTGGGTTAACTTCTAAGATCTTCTTACTGTCCCCATGTATTGGTTCTGGTTAGTTTGTAATTCAATTGCAGAGATAAGACATTAAAAGCCGTTGTGATGCTTTCTCATTTTCAGGAGTTTCTATCTTAGAAAGTGAAAGTGGACCTAATGGAATTACAATGGAACTTGAAATGCAATGGGACGGTAATCCGAAAATCGTCTTGGATATCAAAACCTTACTTGGCGTAGCTTTACCAATTGAGGTACTTCACTAGTAATGCTATTATTATTATAAAGTTTAGTATACATTTTTAATTCTTGAGCTTTCCATGTTGTTTGTATAGGTGAAAAATATAGGATTCACTGGTGTTTTCAGGTTGATTTTTAAACCTCTTGTTGATGAATTCCCTTGCTTTGGGGCACTTGCTTATTCACTGCGGGAAAAGGTAATATAGTGATGAGGGTCATTGCTTGTTAGAATCTTTACGGTCATGCATGCTTTAGTAATCTTCTTTTGTTTTGTTTGAGCAGAAAGGGCTTGATTTTACACTTAAGGTTATTGGTGGTGAATTAACATCAATTCCAGGGATTTCAGATGCAATCGAAGTATGTCAAAAACAAATTTGATCTTATATTTTTACAGCGTAATGTAACCTTTTATTAATTGGTCAATAATCCTTTAACGCCTTTGTCAGGAAACTATTATCGATGCGATTGAAGACAGTATAACATGGCCCGTTAGGAAAATTATACCAATATTGCCAGGAGACTACAGGTTTTTGCTTCTTTATATTGAAAACCATATGGATTTATTTATGGTGAAGACCATTTTCATAAAAATCTGAAATTGTGTTTTTTAACAGTGATCTGGAGTTGAAACCTGTTGGAAAATTGGATGTGAAGCTTGTGCAAGCAAAAGACTTAGCCAACAAAGACATGATTGGAAAATCTGATCCTTATGCTGTTGTATTTATACGCCCATTGCGTGACAAAACGCAAAAGACCAAAACTATTGTAAGAAATCCCCTTTTGCCAGATTCCAATATCTTTATCCTTTGCTGATTTGTATTGTGTGTAATTCTCTCGCTATTTCTTTTTAATGTCATGTAGAGTAACTCGTTGAATCCGATTTGGAATGAACATTTTGAGTTCATTGTGGAAGATGTCTCAACTCAACATTTGACAGTAAGAGTGTTTGACGATGAAGGAGTTGGATCTTCTCAACTTATTGGGGCTGCTCAAGTACCCATAAATGAACTCGTGCCTGGGAAAGTTAAAGGTATTTGGTTGAAACTAGTCAAGGATTTAGTGATCCAAAGGGATACAAAAAATAGGGGTCAGGTTAGTACTTCCTCCTATTTTTCCAATTTTTTCCTTGTTTAAAGAAAAAATGTAGAAATATATTATTAGATCAGAACATTTGCTTTGCTAACATCTCTTCTGATAGTATTAAGGATGTATATGTGCTTATATAGGTGCAACTGGAGCTCCTATATTGTCCCTTAGGCAAAGAGGGTGGATTGAAGAACCCGTTTAATCCCGACTACTCATTGACCATCTTAGAGAAGGTACTTAAGCCAGAAAGCGAGGATTCGGATGCGACGGATGTGAAAAAACCGCTGAGCTCGAAGAAAAAAGATGTGATTGTTAGAGGAGTGTTGTCTGTGACAGTTGTGGCTGCTGAAGACTTGCCAGCTGTAGATTTCATGGGAAAAGCAGATCCATTTGTGGTTATAACATTGAAGAAATCGGAATCGAAATCCAAGACAAGGGTAGTACCGGATAGCTTGAATCCGGTGTGGAACCAGACATTTGATTTTGTAGTGGAAGATGCTTTGCATGATCTCTTGATGCTTGAAGTATGGGACCATGACAAGTTTGGCAAGGATAAAATAGGGAGAGTGATAATGACATTGACACGAGTGATGTTAGAAGGAGAGTTTCAAGAGTGGTTTGACTTAGACGGAGCTAAATCGGGGAAGCTTTGTATCCATCTCAAATGGACTCCAAGGCTTAAGCTCAGAGACGCCTCTTGATCATTCCTTCTTCATTCTCAAGACTGCTTTTACTTATTTCATATTGTTTTATTTTTTGTTGTATAGTGTGCTAAATGTTTGCTACCTTGTTGTCATCCTTCCTTCCGTGCCATAAAAAAAAAAAAGGTGAAAGCTTATAAGTTTATGACATTTTGGGAGTGGTACGTGGGCAATAATATCGTGGCATGGTCGTGGAGTAAAGCAATGAATTAAAAATAAAAGTGTAGACAGCTCAATGTAAAATAATATTCGCTCGTATAATAAAAGATGCTTGTCAAAGGAAAACAAAAAATAAGATTCTTATGCTTATTTCGACAAACAAACAAAAAAAAATGCTTTATGCTGTTTCTAGACTTTGCCAAGTGTCCTCATTGCTCACTGCTCTTCATAACTATTGGTCAATTTTCTCTATAAGACTCTTTCCGAATAATCAAAAACAAATCGTTATGGAATCTTCTAGTTTGCTACGCTTTACGTGACTCATAACCAAATTTGACACATCACTATTTTTAATTTTCTTTTCATTAAAGAAGTCCATAATTTACGTCTTGAATTGACATTAATCAGATATTCACGCTTAACGATCTAATAAAGAAATACTTGAATAATATTTAAATTTAAGATTATAAGAAAAAAAGGAAACGAAGAGACATTTTCCCAATTTCGCCAAATAACCTCTTTCCCTCTCCCTCTACTGCGTCTCTCGTTCGTTTTCAGAAACTAACATCTCTCTTCATCTCCAGATTTCGTAGCCCAGAGATCACAATTCACACAAGTATATATATATATCCGATTCTTGTTCCACGAATATTGCAGGGAGATCAGTTTTTGTGGGGATCGTTAAGAGCGGGCAAAAATGGTGGGAAACGACTGGGTGAATAGTTACCTGGAGGCGATCCTTGCAGCCGAACCAGGAATCGGAAATTCAAAATCGTCGCTTCTGTTAAGAGAGCGTGGACATTTCAGTCCGACTCGTTATTTCGTCGAAGAGGTCATCACAGGCTTCGATGAGACTGATCTTCATCGTTCCTGGGTTCAGGTATACGCCGTTCGCTTTCGGATTCGTCTTCTTTTTTTGATGTTTCTGAGAGTTTTTCGATTGATGTTGGTTGATTTATTTGTCCTTCAAAGGCTGCTGCGACGAGGAGTCCGCAAGAGCGGAACACGAGGTTGGAGAATTTGTGTTGGAGGATCTGGAATTTGGCTCGCCAGAAGAAGCAGGTTCGTGTTTTCGTTTTAGGATCGGGAAAATCGAAAAGAATCGTTGTATGTTAACGTGATCGTTTGCTTGTAGATAGCCTTAACTATTAATTGTGCTAAGAAGATTACGAGATTTTGGGTTATTTGATTTTGAATCTGCTTCGACTCTTAATGTTTTAGTGATTGTGAAATGTTTACTTAGGTTGAAGGGAAGAATGCTAAGCGTGCAGCTAAACGGCAGCTTGAGCGCGAAAAAGCAAGGAAGGAAGTAACTGCTGATATGTCAGAAGATTTCTCTGAAGGAGAGAAGGCAGATTTGCCTGGTGAAATCCCAACTCATAGTGATGGCAATACCAAAGGAGGAATGTCTCGGATCAGTTCTGTTGATGTATTTGAGAATTGGTTTGCTCAACACAAAGAAAAAAAGCTGTACATTGTGTTAGTAAGGTATTATTCATTGCTTGAGAATTGATAGTTGGTTAAGTTTGTTTCACATGGTGGTATGTAATATTAGAAATTGTTCTGCAGTCTTCACGGGTTGATACGTGGTGAAAACATGGAGCTTGGTCGGGATTCTGATACTGGTGGTCAGGTAATTTTCTGCCTACAAGCATTTAATTTGTTTGCATTTGACTTTTAAAATTGCTCAACTCACACAGTATGAATCGAATTCTGCACTCAGGTGAAGTATGTTGTGGAACTTGCAAGGGCATTGGGCTCCATGCCAGGAGTCTATCGTGTCGACTTGTTGACCAGACAGGTGTCCGCGCCAGATGTGGATAGCAGCTACTCTGAACCGACTGAGATGCTAAATCCTTTAGATACAGATAGCTCAGAGCAGGATCATGGAGAGAGTAGTGGCGCTTATATAGTCCGTATACCTTTTGGTCCGAAAGATAAATATGTACCAAAAGAGCTCCTCTGGCCTCATATCCCTGAATTTGTTGATAGGGCACTTAGCCATATTATGCAGATTTCCAAAGTTCTTGGTGAACAAAATGGTGGTGGACAAGTGTGGCCAGTTTCCATCCACGGGCACTATGCAGATGCTGGTGATTCCGCTGCTCTTCTATCTGGGGCTCTGAATGTACCAATGGTGTTTACTGGGCATTCTCTTGGTCGTGATAAGCTTGAGCAACTCCTGAAACAAGGGCGGCCAAAAGAAGAAATCAATTCTAACTACAAGATAATGAGACGGATAGAGGCAGAGGAGCTATGTCTTGATGCTTCTGAAATAATCATAACTAGTACTAGACAAGAGATAGAAGAGCAATGGCGCCTTTATGATGGTTTTGATCCGGTTTTGGAGCGTAAACTCAGAGCAAGGATGAAAAGGGGTGTGAGCTGTCTAGGCAGATTCATGCCTCGCATGGTTGTAAGTATCATCTCTGTCCTCTCTGTTCCTCTATGATCTTCCTCATTGGGACTTGAACTGAGGATTTTTTTTTATCATGACTCATGAGAAGCCTTGTCGTGTGATTCTAGGTAATTCCTCCAGGAATGGAATTTCATCACATTGTACCACATGATGTGGATGCAGATGGGGATGATGAAAATCCACAATCTGCTGATCCACCAATTTGGTCTGAGGTTATCATATCTTCAAATCATAGCCTATTCGTTTTCCTCTAATCAAAGGTTTTACATTTTCTATAATTTTTTTACTGGTACCTTTATATTTACTACGAACTCTTCACTTGGGCAGATTATGCGCTTCTTTTCTAACCCGCGCAAGCCTATGATACTCGCTCTTGCTCGGCCAGACCCTAAAAAGAACTTGGTTACTCTAGTCAAAGCCTTTGGAGAATGCCGTCCATTACGGGAACTTGCTAACCTTGTAAGTCTTGTAGTTATTCTTTTTAGAATCATGATCTCCAACTAATTTTATGGAAGTGTATTTCACTTTTTTCATTCCTTTCACTATTTTCGATTCCAGACATTGATAATGGGAAACCGAAATGATATTGATGAGTTGTCCACCACGAATGCCTCTGTGCTGCTCTCGATTCTGAAGCTAATCGACAAGTACGATCTATATGGTCAAGTGGCAATGCCTAAGCATCACCAACAATCTGATGTGCCTGAAATTTACCGTTTAGCAGCCAAAACAAAGGTAATGGTCAAACTTGTGTACTTTTTCTCTCTTATGCTCATATGAGTCCCAGTATTTTTCTTTTTTGGATCTCTTCTCTTCGTTTTTAAATGGTTATAGGAAATGAACGTCATATATTATTTGCAGTAATCATTCAGTGATCAATAATTGTTCCCATATTAAAATGCATAAGAAATTAGCCTGTGTTTTGCTGCCGTTTCTGTGAATCAGTTTAGTGCCTTGCACTGTTTATCCGTCTTATCTCAAACCTTTTTTCCAGGGAGTATTTATAAATCCAGCTTTCATCGAACCATTTGGACTGACTCTCATCGAGGTATATATCATTTTTTCTCTCTTCAGTGCTCTATTGATTTCAGGATATCTTCTTAATTAACACGCGCTGTATCTAACAGGCAGGAGCTCACGGGCTGCCCACTGTTGCAACAATGAATGGAGGACCTGTCGATATTCATCGGGTATGTTGCTTTCCAAATTTGAAAAGAAATTTTGCACTATAGAGCATTGCGCAAGCGATGCAAAACAAACTAAACCTGATATTTGCTACTAACTTGCAGGTTCTTGACAACGGTCTTCTAGTTGACCCTCATGATCAGCAAGCTATAGCTGATTCTCTCCTGAGACTAGTTTCAGACAAACAGCTATGGGCAAGATGCAGACAAAACGGCCTTAAAAACATTCACCTGTTTTCATGGCCAGAGCATTGCAAAACATATTTGGCTCGGATTGCTTCGTGCAAGCAAAGACATCCTAAATGGCAGAGTGTTGATTTTGAGAACTCAGACGCTGATTCACCCGGTGACTCCCTTAGAGATATAAATGACATCTCTTTGAATCTAAAACTTTCCTTAGATGGCGAAAAGGGTGAAAGTAACAACGGTGTTGATACTAATTTAGAAGCTGAAGAAAGTGCTGCTGAAAGAAAAGCTAAGATAGAGAAAGCTGTTTCAACCTTGACACAAAAGAGCACATCAGCAGAGAAATTTGACTCCAAGATGCCGACTTTGAAAAGACGGAAACATATATTTGTCATTTCCGTGGACTGTGGTGCAACCTCGGATCTTCTCGCAGTGGTCAAAACAGTAATTGATGTTGCAGGAAAAGGCGGTTCAACAGGATTCATACTCTCAACCTCAATGACTATATCCGAGACTCACACAGCATTGCTTTCAGGAGGGTTGAAACCACAAGACTTTGATGCTGTTATTTGCAACAGTGGAAGTGATCTCTACTTCACGTCCTCTGCTTCTGAGGATAACACCGCGCTTCCTTATACGCTCGATG
Source organism: Erysimum cheiranthoides (assembly GCA_011420285.2). NCBI lineage: Eukaryota > Viridiplantae > Streptophyta > Magnoliopsida > Brassicales > Brassicaceae > Erysimum > Erysimum cheiranthoides. The sequence continues at coordinate 18,007,508 of CM022178.2, read as the reverse complement.
CAGATTACCATTCCCATATAGAATTCCGCTGGGGTGGAGAGAGCTTGAGGAAGACTTTGATCCGCTGGATTAGTTCTGTTCAAGAGAAGAAAAAGGTGAAGCAAGGAGAGATTCTAGCTGAAGACGAGTCTTCTTCTACCAACTTTTGCTTATCCTTCAAAGTGAAAGATCCCGCTTCGGTAAATATGCTCTCAGAAAATAGGTTCGCTTGTGGTTTTCCAGTTACGTTCTAATCTCCCTTCGCTCATTCAATTTCTGCAGATTCCTCCGATGAAAGAGCTGAGGAAATTGATGAGAATTCAAGCATTACGTTGCAATGTAGTTTACTGCCAAAACGGAGCTAGGCTCAATGTAATCCCTGTTCTTGCCTCACGATCTCAGGCCCTTAGGTAGGTTTTGATCATAAACCATTATATCTAGTATCTAAACATCATCAAGTGTTTTCACTTTCTTGGATTGGAAACCCCATGAAGTATATAGGTTAGGATTTGAGCTTTTTCTGATCACAGTGCACGTGTCTTGCTCTGTTTTCAGGTATTTGCTAGTGCGATGGGCCATTGACTTATCGAACATGGTGGTGTTCGTGGGAGATTCAGGTGACACAGATTACGAAGGCTTGCTTGGAGGAATTCACAAAACTGTGATACTCAAAGGCTTAGCCAGTGACGTGCGTGAGCTACACGGCAATCGAAGCTACCCAATGGAGGATGTGACTCCACTGAACAGTCCTAACATCACCGAAGCTGAAGAATGTGGCCGTGACGCCATTAAGGCTGCTCTAGACAAACTTGGAATCAATCTCCTCAAGTCTTGAGGCTGTTTTTTTTTCTTTTTTTTTCTCAATAAAGGAAGTTTTTCTTGTACCAATATGCGATGCTGCTGAAGTGATAATCGTAACGGACAACAAAGTACAGTATACCAATAAGATTGTGCCAAACAAGTTTTTTTGTTTAATTTCCGTGGTGATGTATTGAAAGAACCTTTGTAATTTTGTACAGTCGAAAATTCTTACATTTCCGATAGGAGGAACTGGTAACATAAGAGATCTTATGACGTAAACCAAATATTAACTGTGGGAGAGTAAGTAGTGCTTTTAAATACAGTAAAAGATAACAATAAGAGATAATAAAATTCATTTGATGAAGTTTTAGTGGTTTGAATAGTATGTATAGTTAAAAGTAAATAAAACTAGGAAAAATAGATTTAGAAATATTTGATGCAAATTGTAGCTTAGTTATACTGCTAACTTCTTGTCTTTCCTTTTTACCACCAATTTTTTAACCGTTTATTTCAATGAATGTTATTCTTCTTCTTTTTCCCTGTCATAACTCGTATCGTAGTAACCAATCAAATCCTCTGCAGTCACTCATCTAGGGGGTGTATTGAATTTGATATTTTAGGAGATTTGCTGGGATTTTAATATTTCAGAATTTTGGGAGATTTGAGTGTAATTTTGAGAGATTTTGATATTTTGGCAGATTTTTGAGATTTGGGTTTTGGGATTTGGTGAGATTTGATTATTAAATTTTAGGTGATTTTAGAATATAGAAAGGAAATAAATTAAAAAGAGGATATTGTGTGAGCGGAACTCCAAAAGAAGAGCACATTGTATGCAGGAAAGTATTTTTGCATAATTTAGAAAAAACTAAAAGGTATAGTGATAGTTCACCAAAACAAGTACCAAAATCAGTAGCAACGTCATATGTGATGATGTAAGTCGTTAAAAGTGATTATCCTTTTTGCTTTTTCTTTGTGTTGACTTGCTTGGGGCTTGCCTCTTTCTAACAAAAATTATACTAATTAAGAGAGCCAAATTCACATGATAATATGTAAGGCACTTTGTCATTTTGCAAAATTTCCCCATGGAGTACTTTAATACATAATACTTACTCATGATATCTCATCTAAGGGGGTATTATTGGTTTAAGATTTAGAAAGACTTTTAGTGATTTAATTATGAAAGATTTTAAAAGATTGCTAAAGAGTTTGATATTATCTTGATGATTTTATTTCCAAAATCTTGTAAAGTCTTTTAAAATGTTTTCCATAATCTTGTATACTCTTGATGACTTTTCTAAACTTTTCCAAACTTTTCCTACAAAATATTGCCCAAATTTTTTTTTCATCTTCTTCCTTTGATATCTTCTGATTCAGACCTCGGTTTGGAGATCTAAAAGATGTTCTGAAATCTTGAGATCAAGATCTTTCCAACCGTATGAAGATGAGCTTCTGATTCCTTGTGAGTCGACCTGAGAAAAAGTTTGAAGTTGGTGCACTTCAGCTTCGTCGCTCTGTTCTTCGGTCTTGGTAGATTGGTCATAACTTTCAGACCGTGACAGCAAATCACGTTCCGCTTTCTCCTGTAGCTTCGTCTAGCTCTTTACTATTTTTCCACAAAGTTTCATATTTTTCTGGGTTGTTTTGATAACCCTTTCAGTCTTCGAACCAGAACACGTCTAATCTGTTCTCCTTCTTCTTCTTTTTATGGTTTTCTTGTTTTTTCTGAAACAAAATAAAATACCCGAATCTCAGAAGTTGGAATCTTCTCTGTCCATTGAAGTTGACGGGTCAGTTTGGTTTGGAATCGTAATTTTTTTATTTGTGCTTGCGTTGTTTAAGGATGGCTTTCTTTCCATATGAGCCGAATAACCACACATACTTGTCGTTGATCAATGGATATGTGAGCTGCGAGAAGTACTTCGAGGTGGTGATTTTGTGGAAAGAGTTTAAAGACAAGAAAGTCATGAATCTTCTAATCATTCACAATCTCTCTATTTTATGGGGAAGTTTTCATGACTTTTTTTATGAAGAAAATTATATAAAATCCTAAACCAATAACAGAATATTTTAATTTGTCAACAATCCAAGATTCTTTTGTTTTAATTGAATAACACAAAACTTTTAATGACTCTATAAAACTCTTAATCCAATAACACTAGATTTATAAAGATTTTAGATTACTTTTTATAAATCCCAAACCAATAACACCAAATTGTAACAGAGTTTTTAAAAATCTTGATTGAATAACAACATATTCTACATAACTTTTAAAGTCATTAAAAATCTTTCTAAATCTCAAACCAATAACACCCCCTAAATATTAATTCTAAATCCTTCTTATCTTTACGTCTATTAACATAAAACATACAAATCTTCACAATCGCGAGTTTAATGTGGGGTTGCCCAATTATCTTTACATTTTTTAACATAAGATAATTGAGTTGAATGTAATCTATGTTTTACTTTTTTAATTTATTTTGGAAAATCGTAACAGAAATTTAAGCCAATCTAGAATGAAAAAAAAAAACGAAATAAAAAATTTACTAGAAAACCAAACCAAATCCAACCTAAACCGTACCAAAAACAAACCGCATGAGAGTCATGTACTAATTGAATTTCGTTGACCAAAAAAATAAATAACGATATATAATATTTGACATATTTGTTAACCCCAAACATTCGAAACCGGATTAGACGATCAAAAGTAACACAAATATAAATAGAAGAGTAGGGGAAGTAAACAAAAAAAAAGGGAGAGTAATAAATCTCTTTAAACATTTTGAGAGATGAGATAGAGATCAAAGAAACAAACAACCCTAAAATTCATCTCTTTTCTTCTTGACTTATTCTTCTTTTTCTCTCTAAAATCAAAAGGCAAACCCTAATTATATTACACCCTTGAAGAAGAGAAGAAAAGAAGATCCTAATTATTAATTTAATGGCGGATCTGACTTGTACGACGCCGTTTCTACTCTACCCATCACTCGTCATCATCCTCTTCTTCTACTCCATTAATCACCATAACCAAATTTTCTCCTCCGTCATTGATGATGATCCTTCTTGTCGTCTATCTTCTTCTCCACAAGCTGTTTTCTCTTCCTTCAGAATCTTCCCTTTTCGTTCTTCATCTTCTTGTCTTAATATCACTCTCAACAATGTACATTAATAATTATTCCCTTTACTTTCTTCTTCTATAAGTATTATTTCATTATTTTCTTCTAGGTTTGTTGGAATTAGCTACGAAGTGTTAATTTTTAATTTCATAAATAATTAATGTTTTGGTTTAAAATGAAAATTTTCAGTCGACGTCAGAAGTTGCGGTGGTAGAAGAAGTTGATGAAGCGGTGGAGAGAATTGAAGAAGGTTTGGCAATGGCGAGAGCCGCCATAAGGAAGGCCGGAGAAGAGAATCTACGTCGTAGTCGTGATCGGAGGAATAATTCGGATTTGGGATTCGCATCAAATGGATCATCTGTCTATCTCAACGCTTTTACTTTTCATCAGTTAAGACCTTTTCTTTCTCCTCCCCTTTTTTTTTCTCCCTATTTTTGCGTACTCTTTTTTTTCTCTCTATATATATTTCTTATGCAAATATACAAATTAGTATATACATATTTTACCAACATTGTTTAGTTTGATCACTAAGTGATTTCCTTGTTACATTTGAGTTAGTTAAGCTTTTTTTAGTTATTATTATGGGTACCACTTAAGTTTAAGAAAAGTTGCTGGCTGAAAAAGTGGAGTTTAAATAAATAAATAACAATATGTAGCTAACTAGTAGGTACTAATTAGGATCTGTACTCTTTATTTTCAATAATGGAAGAAATATGTGTCAACATCAAACTTCTATGTCAGGTTCCATTTTTAGAAACCTACACACTACTGGTTTTGCAGTTTTCAGTGTTTTACAAGGTCCCTTTTTCCCATTTTTTGTTTTTAATATATTTTTAGACCTTTGTTCTTCTTGTTTTCATTTTTCTCTCTCTTTCTTTTCTCATAATTCAAAATCAGACACACTTCGAGGAAAGAGTAGTTCTAGCTTTAAGAGCTCTCCATACTTTCTCTCCATCTCTCAACTTGACCTTCGCAAACACATCACTCACTTTGTTCTTACTTTTATGTTAAAGTTTTAAAAAGTCTCACATTATGCACTCAATCTAATATACATAGACAAACACGGGGATATTGTGCATACATATGTAATGTTTTTTCTCTACACATATGTATAAACAGGAGCCACAGAGAGATGGAAAAGAGATTCAAGATATGGACATATAGAGAAGGAGAAGTTCCTTTGTTTCACAAGGGCCCTCTCAACAACATTTACGCCATTGAAGGCCAATTCATGGACGAGATCGAGAACGGAAACAGCCGTTTCAAGGCGGCTTCACCCGAGGAAGCCACCGTGTTCTACATCCCTGTAGGGATTGTCAATATCATACGCTTTGTCTATAGACCTTACACTAACTATGCACGTGACCGCCTCCAAAACATTGTCAAAGACTACATCTCTCTTGTCTCTAACCGTTATCCTTATTGGAATCGCAGTCACGGTGCTGACCACTTCTTCCTCTCCTGTCACGATTGGGTGAGTCTCTCTACCTATAACCATTTCTTGTTTCGTAAGCAAACCGTAAAACCCTAAATCTAACATTTATTGTTCTTCCTTGTTGTTCAAGGCACCTGATGTCTCAGCTGTGGATCCAGAACTATACAGGCATTTTATCAGAGCTCTCTGCAATGCCAATGCTTCTGAGGGATTCACCCCCATGAGAGACGTTTCATTACCGGAAATTAACATTCCACACAGCCAATTAGGGTTTGTACACATTGGAGAACCGCCTCATAACCGCAAACGCTTAGCATTCTTCGCAGGTGGTTCTCACGGAGAAGTCCGGAAAATACTTTTCGAACACTGGAAAGAAAAAGACAACGATGTCCTTGTCTATGAGTATCTCCCCAAAACCATGAACTACACCAAAATGATGGATCAAGCAAAGTTTTGTCTGTGTCCCAGCGGTTGGGAAGTGGCGAGTCCAAGAATCGTGGAGTCGCTTTACTCCGGTTGCGTTCCGGTCATCATCGCTGATTCCTACGTTCTTCCGTTTAGCGACGTGTTGAATTGGAAGACATTCTCAGTTCATATTCCAATATCGAAGATTCCTGAGATAAAGAAGATATTAGAAGCGATACCGGAAGAAGAGTACTTGAAAATGCAGAGGAGAGTGCTTGAGGTTCGAAAACACTTTGTGATAAACAGACCATCAAAGCCATATGATATGTTGCATATGATCATGCATTCTATTTGGTTACGGAGGCTTAATGTTCGAATCCCTCTTTCACAGTGAACTATAAATTGTTATACTCTTTTTATATTTAATACACGATACAGATAATATAGGGTCTTCAGAAACTATAACAATGTCCCGTTCTTGATTTCCGATTAGAACAAAGCCTCCGAGTTTCGTTTGGGAACGAAAAGTACGATTTGCAAGCAGGTGTACTTGTAATGGTTGGAAAGCCCAAAAAAGGCCCATTTAGGATCATTGTTTTAAAAGAGAAAATCTAATGTTCTTTTTGATTTTTAGATCTTAACGACTTTACTACGTAGCTTCTGCCTTGGCCTTGTTTCCTTCAACTTTTACCAAGTCTTTGACTCCTTCTCGTTCGTCACTTTCCTTTTTTAGTATATATTTTGTTCCTCTTGTTTGAGCATAATAACAACAATAGGAGGTTGACAAAGTCAAGAACGCGATCAGTGCGATTATTTCATCTAGTCAAAGTCAGAACTCAGAATCGTTGCAATACACAATAAAATATCGTTAAAAATAAATTACGCAGAATCGTTACACATCTTTAAAAAGAGGGAAAGAGAGGAAGAGAACTTCAGATTTATTTTCTCGAGCTTTCCTGTGAGAAACAAAAGCTTTTTCCATTTTAGAACCCAACTACTTTCTCTTTTTGTCTGTGTTTCTTAAGTAAAAGACAGAGATGAGTGTATGTTCACAGATCTCTTTACTCTCTGTTCCTCATTGGAACAGCGCATACTCTGTTTTCAATGATGACGACCAAGACTCTGTTCTACTCTTCCCTGAGCTTCTATTGTCACCATTGAGCAAGTCTCTTGTGATCAATACCTGTAATTCGTCCGACGTTGTCTATGTCGGAGAATATAAAATCAAAGCTAATCTCTCCTCTACCCTTCAAATCATATTTGACAAGTATGGAGACATCACATCAAATTCCAAGCTCCAGTCTCTCTCCACACGAATATACCACCTCGAGACTCTCGCCGAGGTTGTTATCGAGCTCCAGTCAACGCCTCTGCATCGGCTGTCTGAAACACGAGCCAGGGAGATTTTAGCGGTCGTTAAGGACATAGAGACGGCAAAGATCCAAGTAGGTTGGTTTCGATCCGTTCTTGAGGAGCTTCTTGAGGCCACAAGGTACTTTAATAGACGCGAGATGGTGGTTATGGAGAAAGAGAGGTGTGAGCACCGTTTGTTGCATGCAAGGCAAGAAATGGAGTTGAGTTTGAAGAAGCTTGCAGAGAAGGAGAAAGATATGAATGAGTTTCGGGAGAGATTAATGAAGACTACAGGGAAATTGGGGTCATTGGAGATGAAGCGGACGTGTCTTGATAAGAGATTTGTGTTTCTGAAATCTAAAGTAGAGAAGTTTCAGGGTCAATCTGTTTTCAACGACATTTTTTGAAGAAATTCTTTCGCCTTTTTTTTTATTTATTTCCTTTTCGATTCTTTGCATAGAGAGAAAGAGACGCGTTGCGTTTCCAAACGCTGATTCCAGAGTCCATTTTTATTTTCACGTTTGTATATCACGTTTTATTCAATTTCCGATCGGTTATCTTCGGTTTAGATTGAATCGATGTAATTTCTACAGCCAATAATGAAGCAAATGTATCTTGTCAAAACCTAAAGTCCCATGTTGCATCTTCACTATGTGATTAGAAGTTAGAACATTCTTCACAAATCCGATCCAGTAAAAGCTGTTTTATAACCTTAAATACAGACTCTTTAAGTCTTAACGACACAGCTTAAATTGCAAACAGACAGGTGATGATCATTAACAGTGAAATCTCACACTTACAAATAACAATTGATTTTCTAATTCGAAGCAATATGCAAAAAGTTGATTTTTGAAAGAGTACATAAACACACATTTTACACAACACATCTCTCAGGTTTCAAAATCGACCCAAATTCTCTCCCGAGAAGGGAAAGGTGAAAATAAGAGAATTGTATTCTTACTTGAAACATGAAGGAAGACTTGGCCCGTGGCAAACAAAGGCCATCGCGATGTATACAACCAATGCGAGTATAAGTATCAGAGCAATCCTGCAGAAAAACAAGCTCATGCATGAGCAGAGAACCAACAACGAGAACTCCACAAACAAAAGTAAGATAATAAAATCTAGTTTCAAACATATGAAGTGATCAATTCCACAAGAAACCATGTAATGGAACTGGAGCAAGAAACTGCTGATTTTATGTCTTGTCAAGTTTATTAGATATATAAGATTCTTGGAAAGGGTTTTTGGTTCAGAAAACTTACGTAAGCTTGACATTTCTCCACCACATAATGGTTCTGTAACGGCGAGCTTGCTTTCTGAAACGAAAAGTGTTCCCTTGCATATTTTCAGTTTTATCAACTAGCAACTCCAAACGCTCCCCTCTGTCCAAGACTTTATCAATATTCTCAATCATCACGTTTCGAACCTGAAAACAAAACAAAAAACAACCGCACAAGTAATAGTTAGTAATAGCAAATCATGAGTTTAATGGATAAACAAAACATTACACCTGTGTATATTGTGGTAATAGGCTATACCGACATCGACTTTAGACCGCAAAAATAAATGATTTAGCAACATTACCTGACTCATTTCACCTTTAATTCTACTCATCCTGTCTGCAGTTGGATCATTCGAATAAAATTCCATCTGCTGACTCACAACTCTTGAAAATTCATCATTCATGGAATAAGCTTGAGCTGAATGAATTGCACGGCCGTATGTTCTCACAAACTTCTGATGAATATCATCCAGAAACGCAAACGGAATATTCCCTGCCGCAATTATAAGATGTTAGAATTCAGAAACTATCAAAAACAAGAAGCAACTAGTCATATGTGACACAATCCTAAAATCACAAAAATGCTTCCCAGAAATCACATCAGTTAATATATCAAATTATCAACATCGTTCTACTGAATCTTTCTAATCCAAACAGCAGAATTCAAGCTTCTAAACAACAAACAAACTGATAGTGAGATAAGATCTCATCCTCAAAAACAAAAAGCAAAATTGATGAAATTAGTGAGAGGGGAAGCGGCTTTACTTCCGGCGGTTTCGTCGGCCATACAGAGAACGGTAAGACCATCGGTTCGTTTGACATGGAAGATGTAGCGATCCTGAGAGTAGGACATGTGGCTATCGCTATCGTTTCCGGGTAACTTGTCCAAAATCTGCTTCGCGATTGAGTTCGCGTTAGTCGAAGTAGCGCTAAACTCCGATAACACCACCGTTCCACGAGCCACCAACGCATATAAGATCGCCATCTGCTCAGGCACCTCTTTCCAGCTCACTTGTCTCCCTAAATCCGCCGATTTCAGATTTCACAGATCTTGGGAAGAAGGATGAACAACAAAATCGCTTAACAAAACCCCAAAACTGATGGAATCCGAGAATCGTTCAATACCGACTTGCAATCAAAGCATCACCATACATGGAATTGAATTATTGCAATGATTTTGAGAAACCCTTACCCTACATTGATATTTTATCGGAGAAGCCCGCTTTGAGTGAAAAGTTGAATTTTGAAAAATATCAGGCGCAACAAAAAAAAATATCTGGCCTCAATCTAAGCTCTTGGGCTTATATATACTTAATACTCGCTTGTTATAATAGCCCAATACTACTTACATTTTCACAAGGCCCAATACTTTGCTTTTTTTAGGTGTTTCTAATTTATTTCAAACGAAAAATCATTTGAGGAAAGAAAAACACTACACAGTATTCATTGATGACTCATATTTTTGCTTTCATCGGATAAGGATATCTTAAATGTTTTTTCTTTTTTGTTTTGGCAGTCGAATGTTCATTGTTTTTGTAAGTATTGCTATTCCGGTTTGGAGTTCCAAACACTTATTTAATTGAAGTTTATTTGTTGATAAAAAAAGGAAAGAGATCATGATTTAGTTTTTTTTTTTTTTTAATTACGCAATTCAGTTGTTGAAATCAAGTGCAAAATACGAGAGAATACAGTAGAATCTCTATAAATTAATACTTGATAAATTAATAATCTCTATAAGTTAATAAATTTCTCTGGTCCCAAGTTGGGACCAGTGTAAATTTTGACACAATTCGATAAAATAATAAGATAATATTTTTTAAAAAAAATCATATGTAAATATATGGTTTCATTAATACTATAAATTAATAATTTTATGAATATGTCAAAATATATTTATAGATATGTTACATATGAATATATTTAATGAAATATGACCTTTGTGTTATTTGTTTTTTTCTTGAATTTACATTAATTTTTGTTAAAATTCTTTTATAATATTTTCACTGCATCTAAAACTTTTGATATTATATGTTAGACATGATAATTATTTTCTTACTTGTAATTGATTCTAAAAAAGTATTGATTATAACTAAAAAAAAAAAATTTATAAAAATTACGAAATAAGACAAATCTCTCTATAAATTAATAATTATTAATTTATCGATAAATTAATACCTTTATAAATTAATAAAATTTCACAGTCCCAACGTTATTAATTTATAGAGGTTTTACTGTATAATCATATTGCAACAAAAAAAAAAAAAAACCATTATGGTGATCAACTCATGCTCATCTAATAATAGGTCTGGTTTTTTTTCCACTACGGTCCCAGATCATTCGATTATAAAATGTATAAAAATGGAGAGAATAGAAACTATCAATTTAAAACCTTTTATTTCTTTTGGTATTCTTTCTGTTAACAAACCTGGTAGGAATATTGAATCCAAAATATTACATGGACCAATTTTACCAGTAGTGCTCAGTAATGAATAGTTTGTCGTAGAATACCAACCAACTTTAGCAGTGCTCAGTAATAACCGCATTAAATTTAGTAAACCTACTAGTTGTACTTTTTCAGATTTCCCGCATAAATTAAGAACGTATCTTGCCCTTTTAATGATTACTGTTATTAGAAATTTGATTAAGATAAGATAGTGATCCACTAGAATATCCACCAAACAAACAAAACAAAACACAACTTGTAGATTCCACCAAACAAAATCGCTTCAGCAAACCGGGCAATGTAAATACTTTTTCAATATCCCGGTTTTTACCAACCACTGCCGTGGAAAGTACACATTGTCCTAACTCTCACATAAAAACAGACATCAAAATTCAAAATCTACAGAGAACAAAAGAAGAAAACGAATACAAGACGTTGGAACCCTAGAATTTCAAAAAAGACTGTAAACAAAGAACCTTGGAACTCTCCATGAAAAGGAAACCGAACGGGAATTAACCGGGTTGTATTCTAACAGAACTCATCTAATCCACTAGGCTCCACCAGCACATAAAGCGGCTTCCCTTTCAGCTTATGTTGCCCCTAGAAACAATTCAAAATTTTACAATAAATTTTTTTGACTCAATGAGAAAATTTCAGTTGAGATTATATCATAAGCCCAAAACCAACTCTATCACACTACTGTATTCAGAAGTCATATCCTTTTCTAAAGAACAAACCAGAGATAACTTCTTTAACAAGTAAGAGAAGTGTGTGTTACCTTGACTTCAGGCAAGCCAATAACACAAGCACACTCCACAACTTCAGCTCCTTGGCTTTCTTTTAAACGTCAAAGCAAAAAAAAAAGTGTCACATAATATAAATCAAGAAAAATATCTGACTATTCATAGGAGAAAAAAACAAGAAAAAGAAAAATACCCATAAGACTAATGGCGGCTGAGAGAGTGCCGCCGGTAGCGACGAGATCATCGATGATAATGACGCGTTCTTGTGGCTCAACGGCGTCAACATGCATCTCTAAACGGTCATGTCCATACTCAAGCTCATACGACTCAGATATCACTTTCCCTATATTTTACAATTTTGCCACTTTACTTTCGAAATCTCAAGAGAGTCTATCTATATTTAAAAAAAAAAAAAAACGAGAATGCAGTAAAAAAAAAAAAAGTTACCTGGTAATTTCCCTGGTTTACGCAAAGGGATAAACTTTGCGCCGATGGCTAACGCAATGGAGGGACCGAACATGAAACCTCTTGCTTCAACTCCTATATAATATACATACATACATTTGCATGTAAAGACAAAAAAAAAAAAAAAAAAAAGACAAGCTAAATTTCTTTAAGAAGAAAAAGACAATATTTATAAGTAGTTGTTTGCTTTATGATGTAAACCCATTTAGAAAGACACCGAATTTTTGGCGTTACTTAACAAACTTGATGACGAAACACTGTAGTAAAGAAATGGAGAGGATAAGGAAGAAGAGGTGTCTTACCAGCAACGACAGAGATTTGCATGTCTTTGTAACGATCTACGAAGATGTCAATTGTATGTTTAAACGCCTTATGATCCAATAACAACGTTGTTATGTCCTGAAACATAATCCCTATCCGAGAAAAAACAAGAAACATCTTCAGACAAGTGGAAAAAACAGAGCAAAGATAAGAAAAACAGAGGAAGAAGTAGTTTTAAGACCTTTCTTGGGGAAATTAGGAACCACTCTAATGGCTGCCGATATAGCTTCGAGCCTTGGATCTCCTTTCAGACCATTCTCCGCCGCAAACATCGTTTCTCTGTCCTCTCTTTCTCTCTCTAAAGTTTTGAAATTCAATTCTGAGAGATTCAAAGGAGCGTCTCACTTGTATATTCGTGTTAATCTCTCTCACTCTCTCTCTCTCTTGACGAGTAAATGGGAAAGATTTCAAAGCAGAAAACAATTAAATTTCCCTCGCAGAAGAAGGAAACGAGGAAATGAAATGAGATCAGATCCTCTCTCTCTCTATGTGTCTCTGTCTCGCTCTGTTCCTCTGTTCACCACCAGTTGTAGAGAAAGTGGGTGAGAGAGCATTTAATATTTAATGGAGAGAAAAAGCCTTCAAAACAGAGCGCGTGGCGTGTGTGTTCCACGCGTGAACTGGGTCGGCACATAGGATTTATGAACCGCAATAAAATCGCAATCACAAGGGTATGTATTAAAGAGACTGAAGAAGATCCGAAGAAGAAAAGAAAATCTTATGGATCTTCGAGAGAATCTTTGGCCTTTAGCTCTTTTTTTGAGTCTTGAACGAAAGACCTATAAAGGAGAGAGATTCGATACTCTGCAAAAAAAAAAAACCATTTTCTATAAAAAGAAGTACCCATTCTCCTAAAACTAGTTCACATTCCATGTTTTGTGTCTTGTCTCCTCCATACACAGCTACTTACCTCTTTTATTTAAAAAGTTACAATTTGTGAACTGTAATTTGTATTTTAATAAATTGTAAACTTTATATCGGTAGGCGTAGGGATAGAATTTCTTATAGTTTTAGTTACCTCTTTTTTCCTTAAATCCCTCTTCGTAGGTGCTGATATTTCTTGTCCCCTACACTACACTATCTCGTGTTTGTACGAGTACTGTTTTTGTAGATTGCGTCGATCACATTTATATAGTAGAAGTAGTACTGTTTTTTTTTTTATGTGAATTCAAAGCGCAAGTAAAAAAGTACAGGGGAGCAGATCACCGAACAAGAATAAATATATTTACATATATAGTCAGCAAAGAGTCAACATGCACCAGTATTTGAGTGGTACATGCCAACTATAACATAATTAGTTTGCATGGTACGGGGTTAGTTTTTAATACACCAGGTTAAGATATAACTCTATTTTCACTTATATCTTAATAGATTAATAAAGGATATAATATCTGAAAAATAAAAAAAAATAAATAAAGGATTAATATAAATTTAAATATATATTTTAATTTGTGAAAATGTCTAAAACAACACTTTTAATGCAGCGGAATTGGTATAAAGTAAGAGTGAAATAAATAAATAAATAACCAAAATAATTGATAATATTTAAGAAAATAGCACAATGGAAACTTCATAAATAAGTGAAGAACATGTTATTAGCAGTTGGATAAAAACACCCTTCTATTCATGAGCAACTTCGATTTTGAATTTTAATATTGCTATATGTTTAATCAAAATTATATTTCAAGTCAGAAACGTGTATTGATTTGAGGTTTGTGCTGGTTCACAGAAGATATTTTGTTAGTGTCTTTTATGCTTCTCAACAAATTCTAACTACTGTGCTGCAATTTTTTCCAGGCCGCCAAATGCACAGTTTATTACGATGTCCTTGTGAAGCATGTGTTTAATACGATTTCCTTAAACCATGTTCGGTCCGCCGAAAAGACTTCTCGACCTCCAAAATTACTTTGCTTCCAAAATAAATAACGATCATTATTTATAAGTGAAACTTTTAAAATGTTCAAGTTTTTTGGTGAAGCTAACATTCTATATGATAAGAAAGAGAAGGAGATAGAAGTTCTCGATCACTAACTCCTTTTTGAGATGATTTGGGAAACCCTGTACTAACTCCTTATATAGTGGACGAGGATCATTTTTTGGTTTAATACTAAATAATTAACATTATCTCCGATTATCTTTTTGTTGGATTTCAATAGTTAATGTGAGATATCTCTTGTACCCCGTTATCATTTCGTATAGAATATTCTCTACATGACTCGAAGTAATGTTCAACTTATTCTCCAATCAATTCGAGATAAATGAACATCAATCATGGATTATATGAATTAATATGAAAGACAGACTTTTTGTTGGTAGACAAATTTGTCAACATCAGCCAAATTTTTTTTTGGTATAATGTGAACATCATCCCAAATTACATGCCACTTGTCTGAACTTGTTAGAAAAAAAAAGGGAATGCACTAGCTGAAAGTTGAAAAGGTTAAGATAGATACTTGCGTCGAATGACTGTATTTAGTGCATATGAGGTAGATAAGATTTAAAGTTGAAAAGCAAGTTAAGCATGTATATATCGATACTGTCAAAAAGAAAACAAAAATCTTTTGTGTATAGCTATTCAAAGGGTAAATGAACCTCGTACCGAGAAACCCACCACAAAGCTTATCGACAACCTAAAGAAAAACGAAGTTCAGAAATAGAATAACAATATACTATATCCCTAATCTCGTTTTCTAACTCTATAGTTTTTATAATTAAATAAGCAAAATCATTCACAGCTTATTACATTTTAGTTTGGCTGTTGTTAACATAAACTGCAAATGGATTATTCCAACTTCATTATGAGCGAGCGTGTTGTTAATTTACAGGTTAGTCGTTCGATCTTCTGGCTCCATTGATTTATAGCGATTGGAAATATTACTGACTATATATATATATATATATATATATATATATTTTTTTTTTTTCTTAAACTTGAACTACGCCTATTTTTATGTTACGTATACTACCATAACTATTTGTAACTTAGATTCTGATTCTCATCCAGTATATATAAATTTTGTAGCATAAAATGTTGTAGTTATTTATTTTTTTAAAAAGTTGTATTCAACGAACATGTTTAAGAAAAAAATTGACTCATCTGCTAGACTTTTATTATGACTCTAATAGTCATAATTGCATCAAATACTCTATTGGGTTTTGCATTAATACTTTATTGGGCTCAGGCTCATGCAATGGTCGCTTAGCCCCTTTCTGGGTAAAATTTGTAGGGTTCATTTGGATCCAATAGGCCGTTACTATTGGATACAAGAAAAAAAGGGCAAAAGCGACCATACCGAACGCTCATGTGTCATAGGAAGGTCTAACGATTTGGTATTAATCACTTTTCCACAAAGAAGTATTGCGGCGACAACCAAAGAGGCAACAGCCAAGATTTTTGGCGACAACAAACAGAGTTTAGTTGACATTTGTAAAATCACTTTTACACTTATCACTTTTACACTTAATGAGAAATTCAGAAAAAAAAATATAATATATATATATATGTTAGGTTAATAGGTTTCCACATATTTTTGTCTCGCCTTGTACCATTGACCTCTACAATCATATCATTAATATTTTACTTAAAATGTACCATTGAATCAATATACATAAGTCACCAAAACACTTATAGACATATAAAACAGTGGTTCGAGACCTAAAAACATTTTTAACTTGGACTTAGGACCGTTCATGCGTAAAAATGATCTTTATATAGTCATGTCATAGATCAGAACAATAGAAGCTCACTAAAAAAAAAATAAAGATCTTGAATCTCAACGGGGAATTGCATAGGTTGTACTTAATTAGCCAGAAACCAGACATTATAGTGCCAAGGTAAGTTCTTTCTGCATGCGTTGAACCTGGCCCTCTAACCAAACCAAATTACTTCTTGAAATCTTTTCCCTACCAAATTTTAATTTCCAGGAAAACAAAATAAATACGGGTCCCTTTTACCAGCTTATGATTAATTTTCATCGAAACCAAATTAAATTAAAGTCTTACAAAAAAAAATTAGGACGATCGAGCAACGGCGCATCCGCCTATAGTCTGCCAACCCATAATCTTTAATATTTTCTCAAAAAGTCGACCAGTAATGAAATTGTTAATCCATGGTTTTAAAACTACATAGATATAAAAAAAACTTTGACTACTTTATTTATTCTTGATGTTAGAAGCGCCTTGGTGGGTGTACATCTTAATTTAGGTTAGATGAAGATTAGTTACGGATAAATGGTTCGGACCAGTTACCATTTAATGTGTTGGTACGATAATTAATTAAAGGAAAAAAGTGGATTGGTTTAAGAGTTTGAGTTAGAGTATGGGATCCACCGTCCTTGCTAATCTTGTTGCACCGTAATTTACCAATTCATCTACTATATTAGGAGGAGCAATGTTAAAACTGTAACAATGATTTGTTTTTCTAAACTAATTCCAAATTCGTATTCAAGAATTTTTCACATAAACCAAAACATTGATTATATGAGCATATACTTTTCTTGTTTCACATTCCATTTCACTTTATTGATGAATGCTGTACACGCTTTGAATTGGATCTATTTCTCTTTTTTTTTTAGTTAAGCTATACTTATTTTCTATTCAATTGAGAGAAGATAAACAAAAAGCAAAAGAAACCATCTACCAATCGATCGACAATGGCAAACCTACTTTTGTAATGTTAGCAACGGTGTTAAATTACCACATAAATGAAAATTATTCTATTCATTAGCTTTGTCCACAGGGTGAAGTTCAATGGAAAAGTCTTCTGCCAAAAAAGGAAAAACGAAAGATATTTCTATAGGCTTTTGATTTAGGTAAAATAAAGTTAAAAAAATGTTAATATAAACGATGGTAAGTGTTAAGTCAAAGTTTATACCAACGAGTTACTTGTTCTTTGGAATTTTCGAACTCACAAAATCTTATCGCATACGCAAACTTTGAAATTAAGGAATTCTTACTTTAGTTTTATTTTTTAGACCAATGAATAGGAAAATATGATTTTAACGATGCATCTTTTAGAATTTCAACAATAGGATCATATGGTAATTCCAGTGACCAATTCAAAGCAAAATGTCGTTAAGTCACAGTATTATGTTTAGAAAAAATTATATTTTATGAATGCATCATGTATATTATCCAGACTTAAAAAAATGTTTCTATTTAAAATATGTAATTAAAACAATCAGAGTTTAATTTATGTTGAAATTTTGCACTAGAAATTGACTACTAAAAATGTTTAGAATTGAATTAATAATTTTTTTGAGATAACGGTTATTGATTTAACATAACGGTAAAAAATTTGGAATGAGAAGAAAGAATAATGGTAAACAATACCATAATAATTAAAAAGATAAAAAAAAAAAAACTGATAAAAAGAAACACTGCATAAAAAGTGAAGGTATTATTTTATATATAGTTAAATATTACAATTTTTATGATTGGTAACTGGTAAAATGATATACTCATTTATTTAACAAATGTCTCAAAGTTTGAAGATTACACAGTGACAAAATTTAGTTGTGAAACTCGCTGTAGTACTTTAACGAATGTGATTGATTAGTGATTAACTGATTACATCCCATTATCAAAAGAATGAAAAGAAAAACCAACGTAGTACTGTAGTAGACTAGTCTTTTAAATCGCTAATTTTAGTTTTCGCCGCTGAACACTTAGTAAATTATGAAAGACACATGTCACACATCCATTAGAATTGTCCGTATTGGAAAAAAAGGAGAAAGAGATTGGTGTACGTACGTAAATTTAATACTAAATGTTTATTATGAGAAAGCAACGTAATACATTACTTTGTCTCTAGGTAACAAATTGCGGATTTTCGGTTGGGTAGTAACAACAAAAAGAACCGATTGGATAACTACATACATATTTGACAAAAAAAAAAAAGAAAAAAAAAAGAAAGAAAAGGATAACTACATATATATGGTGAATACTCTAAAAAAGTAAAAATTAATGCAACGTGAGATTGATAAAGCAAAAAACATGGACTATTTCTTCTTTTAACTATTGACATTTAAGTTCCAGATAAAAAAAAAGAAAACAGTAAAACAGTAAGTACGCGTGATAATGAATTTTTAAGATTACTGGTTTTTTGCTGTATCGTGATTTCACATACAATACAAATCCGACTTGAATCTGTCAACATGACATGGGTTTTTTGTTATTTTTTTTTCCGCAGGGTTTATTGTTAAATATATTTAACATATTTAAAATATTTGTTAAAACTATATTTTACGTAACTTTCTATTTTCTTTCTCTGCACCTTAAAGAAATATGCATTCCAATGACTACGACGAATAAAAATATATAATACATATAATTTTAGCATATCTATGCATACTAAATTAATATGAAAAATTTGCAACTGTGAAATTGTCTCATACAACTTTAAAATATTAAATTAAAAGTCAATACTTGGATCAAACAAAGAACTTAAAAACCCCGAACCAGTGGTATGAGTAAAACTTAAATTAGTAGACCTACATTCTGCATTATTAATTTTTTAGAATTTTTTTATTTAAATTAAGACTGTTGTTTTCCTGCACACGTGTCAATCAATTTCTGGAGATATCAATACGCACTACACAAAACCAACTAGACTATATACAATCGGCGCCACCTTACTTATAACTTCAATTATAGTCTGACAATATACGACTGAAAAACATTACTGCAAATTAATGTGTTCTACATTTATCTTAACATAAAGTTTAAAGAGTTCTTGGTCTATCGACTATCGTAAGTTTAACCTTAAATGAAAGTGGAAATATCTATGCTCTTTCACCACCCGTCCCACCGACAGTTATTTGGTTTTTGGTTTTTTAGATATATAGTTTTTAATTTGAACATGGAAATTAAATTAAACTGAAAGATAAGCAAAGGCGCACCATGAGTTTGAGCTGAACTTACGACGTGGCCTTGCAGCTATATGTTACGTTTAAGTATACCAAAGTTTGAAGTACAAAATTGGGTTGTAAATCTGTTTTGTGAAAAGAAATAATTCGAGTAGTTTGACTCAGATTAGACCGCAAAATAAAATTTTATTTTTAAACCGATTCATATGTGTTAAAAAATTTATAGCTTTGGTTACTACTATATGCATTGTCGCTGGCACTGGCATTGGAACTCATAGTTTGTGAAAAGAGAAAAACATGACATTAATTTAAAACATGCATGTGAACTCAGAAAACAGATTTTCAATTGACACAACTTTGGTTAAGTAGTTTGTAAATGTCAGTAACATTAAATAAATAAATACATAATGAAAAGTCAAATACTGTTAATATTGCATATGGTAAAAATATTCATATTGAATGTATAGAGTGATTTAACGTACCATATATTATCAGATTCATGTTAATTTGATAGAGATATATTCTTTGAAGGTACTGAATCTTCTCTCGCAAATTCATGTTAAATTTTTCCATGTACTACCATATTTTAAAAAGATCAAAGTATTACAATCATCACTTGGGATCTCCGCCTTAATCTTAATGGCACGTCTTTAAGTAACCACAAATGTTTAAGATCTAACCAATAGATCGATGGATCTCCAGAAGAATAATACCGTTATTATTTTTTAATTCTATGGTTTAGTTTATCTTTAGTAAAAACAGTTATTTTTCTACTCAAGTATGTAGTGTTTTTCAATATAAAACATCAAGTATATATATATATATATATATAATATTGATGTTTTAAAACATAAAGCTATGATATAGAAAATAGTTAATAAAATAAATAAAGCTATAATATTGACGTTTAAATAAAGAAAAGCTATGATATTTTAATTTGTTTGTGGGTATTAATTAAAACTTAGGCATGAGTCCCTATATGGATCGGGGAAAAAAATAAAAGAGTCCCTATATGGCATTTTACGTTAGAAACGAAGGTACAAGTCGTCTCTTCACTAGAGTCATTCTATTAAAGTGAGGAAGTTGTATTCATAAATAGAGAATAGATATCTATTGATGTTACGGCCCTCGCGGAGGCTTCAGAGACAAGTAGTGGGCTCAAATATCTTAATTACTATCGTGAATCGAATTTATTAGATCATCGAAGAAAGGTCAATTTACAAACAAAGAGAAAGTTCAAATTAAATCTCTTTATAAATAATTAGTTGGAAGCGAACCACAGTAAGATCAGACACTAGTCAGTCTCCATCTATCTCTCTTCTGATTGTCTGAGTTCGTATCCGCTTAGAAGAGAGAAATTCAAAACCCTAAAGTTTAAAGGAAAATAAAAGATGGTTCATGCGAGGAAGTTCCGAGGTGTCCGCCAGCGACAGTGGGGTTCTTGGGTCTCTGAGATTCGCCATCCTCTATTGTAAGTTAATTTAGGCTCGTATCTGTCTATAATATATACTTAAAATATACGATCTCAATTGTTTACTTTTTCCTGTTTAGGTATAATAATTATAACGTTGTAGTTGCTTTTTCATATGAAACTATAATCTTTATTCTTTAGTATTTTAATCAAAAAATGCAAACTAACGTCTGCTAGTATTTAGTGTTTGCGTTAACAATTTACTAAAATATTTGAAGAGGAATTAAAACTGACCATGAAATTCGCCATGTTGATTGAAGTTATAGGTTACATTGAGTTTCATCAACATTTTATACATACCCCAAGAAAATAGTTAAAATATATGCATATGTTTTGTGAGTGATCGATGTGTATATAAATAATACTATAATGTATTTATGCGTGGGTGGGAAATTAATCAGGAAGAGAAGAGTGTGGCTTGGAACATTCGAAACGGCAGAGGCGGCGGCGAGAGCCTACGACCAAGCGGCTCTTCTAATGAACGGCCAGAACGCTAAGACCAATTTCCCTGTGGTCAAATCAGAGGAAGGCTCCGATCACGACGTTAACTCTCCGTTAATGTCACCAAAGTCGTTATCTGAGCTTTTGAACGCAAAGCTAAGGAAGAGCTGCAAAGACCTAACGCCGTCGCTGACGTGTCTCCGTCTCGACACCGATAGTTCCCACATAGGAGTTTGGCAGAAACGGGCCGGGTCGAAAACGAGTCCGACTTGGGTCATGCGTCTTGAACTCGGGAACGTAGCCAACGAAAGTGTGGTTGACTTGGGGTTGAATACGAAGAAGAAACAAGACGTCGACAAAGAAGAAGAAGAAGAGGAAGAAGAAGGTGCTATTAGTGATGAAGATCAATTAGCTATGGAGATGATCGAAGAGTTGCTCAACTGGAGTTGACTTCTTTGACTTTCACTTGTTGGAAGTCTGAAATGGAGTAAGGGTTTTATTATTTTCCGGATTTTATTATTTTTTTAAAGTTTATAGTGTGATGGTGATGAATTTATTTATTTTATTTTTTTTTGAACAAGATGGTGATGGATTTATCTATCGATTATACATGTAAGAAAATTGTCAAAAAATACATGTAAGAAATGTAGTATACATATATACTTGCAATTTTTTTTAATTTTTTATTTTTTACTTTTATTTTATAAAGTATATAGACTTGTTGTATTGATGGATATAAAAGATTGTTGGATTTGGATATTATATTAATATATGTATTTTGATACTTTCTGTCATCGGTTATATTTTTTTTTGTTTAAAACTGTTATCGACTTGGATAAAAATATCTGGTTTGTTCGAAGAGCGTAAGGAAATACCCAGGAATCTATTTAGCATATACAAAATAAATAGTTTAATACCGAGATTATAACGTATATGTATTTTCATTCAAGTGCTCCTTTGTGGTCTAATACTGTAGTTTTAGTTGGTTTCAGGTTCAATTCAGACCTCGAGTCCCAACGACAAATATGTAGTGACTAGTGAAAGACTGGATAGAGTTGAACTGAGTCTATACTGGGCTTTGTTTCAATGGGCCTATAACTTTTTTTTTTTCCTCAAAAGGGGTTACATTTTGTAGGAATTAGTTAGCCTTCCCAACAATTCAACTAATTTCAGTTTTGTATATTTTAATTTTGTGATTTTATACTAGACTAGATTAATCATGAGACTTATAAATATTTATATGTATAACAAAATGTTATGAAAAATACATGTTGAATTCGGTAAAATTTTCTAAGAATTAGGTATATATGTCTTTAATATGAACTTTGAGTTTGAGGATAGAGAAGAGACTATTAATATGATTTTGTTTTTTTTTTAAAGATCAATCTACATCTCTCTACTATGAAGTTAGTGTTAATCTATTGTCAATATGCATTGGTGTCACCAAAATTTTTGCCAACCTTTTTACTACTTTTAGATATCTTATCAAATTTTTAACAGGTTTCACGCGCTGAAAGAAACCTGTTTTTTCCCCACTTTTTTTTACACGATTTATTTTACTGCTATTCAAGATAACTTAAATTTTATATTCGAGAATAGAAAAGTTTTTATAAGAGAATCTACAGGAGATAATTTTTAGTTAGTACGTAATCGAGAATAGAATTTTTTTTTATAATAGAATCTATTAGAGATAATTTTTAGTTAGTCCGACATAATTCATAAAAAAAAAATATTTTTTGCACCATATTGTGAAAAACATCATTGTTAGATGGTTGTCATCTGAGCTTTTTTAGAATTTATATTTGTTTTATCAAAAAAAAAAAACGGTGATCTGAATCAGGAAGAAATCGAAGCACCTATTATAGTATTATCTTTAAGAAATATTTAAAATTGCATAAATTATTTTGTAAACAATAAGCTAAATAAACGTGGTGTTTCTAATATAGAAAAGTTGTTACAAAATAAAAGAAATGATCTTAATAAAAAAAACAATTTGGTTCAAATCTCTCGTTGGGTTAATGTTTTTATCCTCACCAGCCCTGACCGTCGTCTTAGTCAAATTGACTCGAACCCATCCTTGAGTTGTCGTTCATGATTCATGAATGTAAGTTCAATCCTGTACACATAACGAGAAACAAAACTTAGATAAATAATATTGGCGCACAAGGCCGATTTATACAAACTCTAGGCCCATTAAAGAAAAGCCCAGTCTCAACCCTATCTAGTCTCCGTATAAATAATATCAATCAGGGGATTTCGAAACCCTAATCGATTTCGAGATCCAACCAAGTCTGCTCACCTCTCAGGTAAAATTCATCAGATCTCACCGTTTCTTAAGAAATTCATGGAGCTTACACTGTTAAGATTTCGAAAGCCCAATTGCATAGAACTATCCTAGGTTCCAAATGAAGATGCTTTCTCACTGAATCTTAGGTTTGTGTTTCGGATTTGGAATCTGACCCGAAATTTCTCGGCAGCTTGTAGAATTTGCCAACTATGGGAGACGCTAGAGACAACGAAGCCTACGAGGAGGAGCTCTTGGACTATGAAGAAGAAGACGAGAAGGTCCCAGATTCTGGAAGCAAAGTTAACGGCGAAGCCGTCAAAAAGTGAGTTTTATTGCTTCGTCAATCTGTTTCATGAGACAGTTGGTGTTTAAGTCTGATGGTTTCATTAGTAGCTTACCTTTAAAAATATCAGTTTTACTAAGTTCTTCAGTTTGAAAGTTCCTATGAGATTGTCATGTTTAATCATATTCTCATCAACTAATTTTCTCTTTGTGCCAGAGGTTACGTGGGAATACACAGTTCTGGATTCAGAGACTTCCTTTTGAAACCGGAGCTTCTCCGAGCTATTGTTGACTCGGGATTTGAACATCCATCTGAAGGTAATTACAATTCAATTCTGTTATGGTATTTAATTTACCAAAAGGACTTCCCTGTTAGCTGTTATAGTTGTTTTAAGACATCTAATTTTATGTACTTCGTCTTTTTTCTTGGAAAATGTGTTATCTTGGTCCTTCACTTATCACCTATCGTAGTCGTACAAAGTTGTGTTATGTTGTATTAATTATGGGGACAGATTCTTTCTTGTCCTGTTATAATTTTTCTTTTTTTGGTCCATTAACATTTCATCGATTACTTTTTCCAGGTAATAAACGCTATTTCAATCTATTGATTTGGAGTGAGCTTAGCATGTCGTAAAGCCACCAATTATAAAGAAATGGAGGTTATATTCTACTTATAAACGGTTCCTTCGGTGCAATTTTCTTTGGTTCTCCACCAGTTCAACATGAATGTATCCCTCAAGCTATCTTGGGCATGGATGTTATTTGCCAAGCAAAATCTGGTATGGGAAAGACTGCTGTGTTTGTGCTTTCCACTCTGCAACAGATCGAACCATCTCCTGGCCAGGTTTCTGCGCTTGTCCTGTGCCATACAAGAGAGTTGGCTTACCAGGTATGCCACTTTTTGTTTCCTTAACTCGGTCTTGGGCTTATAATTGTTTTGTTGTCTGTCCCCAAGTTGTCTAATGCTTTTTATATCTTGCTGCTGAATATTACTTACAGATCTGCAATGAGTTCGTGCGATTCAGTACCTATCTGCCTGATACAAAGGTTTCGGTGTTCTATGGTGGAGTCAACATTAAAATTCACAAAGACTTGCTGAAGAATGAATGTCCTCACATTGTTGTTGGTACACCTGGTCGGGTGCTTGCACTCGCAAGGGACAAAGATCTTTCTTTGAAGAATGTGAGGCATTTTATTCTTGATGAGTGTGATAAAATGCTCGAGTCACTTGGTATGTTGCTTTTTGGCATCCTTATGACAATAAGATATCTTACATATCCTTGTATACTTGTATTTTTTAACACTTGGTACTTTTCTCTATCAGACATGCGGAGGGATGTGCAGGAGATTTTCAAGATGACTCCTCACGATAAGCAAGTTATGATGTTCTCAGCTACGCTCAGCAAAGAGATACGCCCAGTCTGCAAGAAATTTATGCAAGATGTAATGTCCCATGGCCAATTCTCTCTCACTCTGCAAGTTATCTAGTTTTGAATTATTTCTAGCCTTCTATGGGAGATCTTAGTGTTGAGATGTTAGTGATATTTGAGCATCTTCTGGCTTGGATAAGCTGCAGCTGATCCTTGGATGGGACTCGATCCAATAATCCTTTGGGTAGGTTTTAGGGGTTGAGACCTGTGAGACTCTGAAGATGCCACTTTGCTTTGGTGTGGTTAAGAGACCTTTGCACAATGGGATCTTCCTTCATCATTACCATTTTCTTTATCAGTTTCTTTGCAATTCTAACAGTGCTGGGTGGGTTTTGGGTTGGGCTATTGTGATGTTTGAAGATTTCTTCGTGCTTGTATGGGCCTTTAATGTTTAAAAGCACATCTTTGAAGAAGCTAACCCGGGGGATGAGAATCTTACTTCGGGGGTTCTTCATCCGTCGTCATTTTCGCAGTGGAAATCTTTGCCTGCAGAAGTCTTGCTAATACCATTTACTCTGATATCTATTCCTTTCAGCCAATGGAAATATATGTTGATGATGAAGCCAAGTTGACTCTTCATGGGCTTGTCCAGGTACCCTAATTAGTGTGAGGTCTTCATTTTATTTATAATGGTTAATACTTGGTACTTGATACTATTTGACTTGACTATTTTTCTGTTCTACTGTAACAGCACTACATCAAACTGAACGAGATGGAGAAGAACCGCAAGTTGAATGACCTTCTTGATGCGTTGGACTTCAATCAAGTTGTCATATTTGTGAAGAGCGTGAGCAGAGCTGCGGAGCTGAATAAGTTGCTGGTGGAATGCAATTTCCCTTCAATATGCATCCATTCTGGCATGTCTCAAGAAGAGAGGTTTGTACACTATTTGAAGTTTCAACTCTTTCTGAATGAACCCAACTTGCTCTTAAAGCCCTCATGGAGACCAACTCTGAAGCCTAACATGATGTGATATGTAGGTTGACTCGTTACAAAAGTTTCAAAGAAGGGCACAAGAGAATTCTCGTGGCAACTGATTTGGTAGGGAGAGGCATTGACATTGAGCGTGTCAACATTGTTATAAACTATGACATGCCAGATTCTGCTGATACATATCTTCACAGGGTAAGTACTCCTATATATAAAATCCTCAAATCTTATTAGGTATATTGATTCTCATGAGGGCCCTTCGTAACATTAATTTGTACACTGCTTATGGTGTAGGTTGGGAGAGCTGGTAGGTTTGGAACAAAGGGTCTCGCAATCACATTTGTTGCATCAGCTTCAGATTCTACTGTTCTCAATCAGGTTTGGAATTTGACCTTGTTTATAATTCCCTCCATCCTCCACTTAATATTATGTGGGGTATATAGTAAAGTGGCAATTGAAAATGTGGACAGGTACAAGAGAGGTTCGAGGTTGACATAAAGGAACTTCCTGAGCAGATTGATACCTCCACATACAGTAAGTGTTAATCCTTTTACCAATTACCCAAAAGTTTGGGTTTTGTTTGGTTTTGACACTGATGTTGTTTCTTCTTCTTTGTGCAGTGCCGTCTTAAAGTAGGCTCGTCTCTCAGGCGTCACATGGATGTTCTCGAGTCTCGAGTATCCTTGCTCCGTTTGTTGCTATTTTAGTCTTTTATGAGGATAAGTTTTTCTTTCGCCCTATATATGTTTTAGACCGTTTGTAACTCTGGAAAGAAAGAGGATCTAGTTACTCTCCAAATCGTACTGTTAAAATCTGTCCTGTTTTTTGAACAAGAAGTTATCATGTTTTAAGATCTCAAGATTTAAGTCTTGCCGGGGAGTAAGGTATCTGTGTTCATTATTGTTTAGATTTATTAAATTGATTCATTTTCAAAATCAAATTAGAAAACGATATTTGTTGAGGAAGTGAATCTTTTATTATTGTCGATATGTCATGACTAACTAATCTATTTCTTGTACCAGATGATTTAGAGGCCTCTAGTTACAATTTTATCTTTAACATGACCACCATTAACGGTTTTGATGTTGGAAACTTTTGGTCAAATACTGAACCAATGAGACTTCATATTTATGAAGAAGAATAAACAGGGGAGGGCATCCCTTAGATGTTTGAAA
The DNA here is from genome assembly GCA_011420285.2 of Erysimum cheiranthoides. Taxonomy (NCBI): domain Eukaryota; kingdom Viridiplantae; phylum Streptophyta; class Magnoliopsida; order Brassicales; family Brassicaceae; genus Erysimum; species Erysimum cheiranthoides. The sequence continues at coordinate 17,980,283 of CM022178.2, read as the reverse complement.
GTTATATTTAAAGAGATATCCTTTTCTTATCTTCTTTTTGACTATCATTAGGACCTATACTAAAATCGAAAAACCCAAAAAAATCTAAATGAATTCTCTGGGAACTCAATTATGCCGAGTTCATCCTTGAAATGATTTTTTTACCGCGACGGCGAATTAAGCCTGGTGGTGAGTGTGGATCTTGTAGTTGCACCAGAGCTGGCTCCATTTCCATAATATTATCCTCATTATCATCTGCTTCATCTCCATCTCCGCCATTACCTTCTTCATTAACTTCCACGATATGATGCTCATTATTATCTGCTTCATCTCCACCTCCAACATTGCCAGCTTCATTGACTTCCTCTCCAGCTATATTCACATTACAGTTTTCACCATCTCGTGCATCCTCTTGGCCTTCAGCCCCATCGTTTGGCGGATTTGTTGGAGGTTCGATCACGTTGCCGTGTGTTTCTTTGTATCTTTTATAAGCCAACATGAACAAGACTAGAAACAAAGAGACACCAAAGACGATTAGAAATAGAGCTTTAAAGCTGTGGTGATCGAGCTGGTTTAGAGAATCCGATATGGTAGAGTGTAGACAATGATTTTCTCCAATGAACCACTTGTTCTCCATAGCTTTCATGGTCTCTCCCTCTGTTATGTTCAAGATCTGTCTTGAAATATCAGACACCAACGGGGATCCTAATGGAAAGGCCTGACCCAAAAAACGTGGAGAGTTATAAACACTTCCAAAATCCTAGTTAAGAACAAACTGATCGTTTAAACAGTGGCACCAGAGATTAGACCATGTTCTGTTCACCATTCACAGGTTTTGGTCCGAGGATTAAAATACTTAACTAAGAAAACCTGAAAAACTTAGCTTAAAGTTTTATGTGCTAGTAGACAGATTTTAGGATTCAAAAACTTGAAAAAAAAAAAAAAAACTTAAAAAAGTTAGCATGTCCGCTTCTACCATTTAAAGCCTAAAAAAAAACTTTTAAAAAAAGTAATTAGCTTTACTTACAAAGCCAAAGCCATCAGCCTTAAAGCTAGGCTCGATAATGGAATACTCTGAGCAATATCTAGCCATGAAAAGCTTGATATAAGCCACTTCGTCGAAAGCAGCATCTATGCCACCATTGCTGCTCTTGTTAAGAAAAAGCGCACGCATTTCTTGAGGAGAATTGTAAATCTTTAACCTCGATTCATCAAAAAACCCATTTGTTTCAGCCTTTCGAATGTAAACGAACCCTTTTGATATCCAATGCTCACTCCGCTCTTCCTCAGATCATCCATGTGTCTCACTGTTGGTCTAAGCTCTTGAACCGTCAACATGGATGTCAGCGTCGCTGTGTAGCTCTGAGTCAGTATTAGCAACACAAAGCACCAAACCACAACAAGAGCCCTTGTGAAAAAGCTCTCTGATGGCTTCCCTATAGATAAAAATATTGAAAATGTCGTATTAGTTTTTGTGAAAGATGTAAGCCGTATGATTAGAATCTTCAGTTGTGTGCAGATGACAAAAACTCACTGTGTGCGAAAAACAAGGTCGAAAATGAGAAGTAGAACACATTAGATATTTGATCTATTATCTTCTTTTCCCTGAAATCTTTATCTGCTTGGTACTCAAAAAGCCAAACAATCATTCCAATGTAGAGAAAAGAAGCAGCAGTTAGGAACCAGAGCTCCTTTGTTAAGGCTTTAAGAAGACCCATTCTCTTTTCTGCTTCTGATCCTTGACTGGCACCACAAAAACAACACCAGTCTCTGAGTATGGCAACGCGAAATCGACATATATTGACCGATTAGCCAAGATTGTGGTATCTCCTACAACTCCATCAAACTCCTGTTAACATCATAAATATTGGAATGTTTCAATGGATCGAAACTAGAGATCGAGTCTCATCCAGAATATTTTCATATTGGCCAGTGTAGATGCTCTAACTGGCTAGAAAATCATATTTTCCACAGCTATCATGACTAGTCTTGATTTCAGCTCATAATTTACTTTTTTTTATCAATGAAAAAGACCAAAAAAAAAAAAAATGAGAATTGGTTTCCTCAAAGGTTTATGGATCAATGTAACTTACCCCAAGAAACACATTATAAACCATTTCGTCGTAACTTCCACGCGGTTTTCCATCAGGAGTTTGAAAGGGGATGTACTCATATGGGACAGCATATGGCATTTGTCTCATTACGGTGTCGAAAACATCTATGCAAAACCCGGTGATGGTGAGGGCATTAGTGCTTGCATCCTTTGTTACCTCCACAAAATTGTTGAAACCATCCTTCTTTGGAACGGCTATTCGCAGCTTCTTTGCATTTGTTGGCAATTCCCAGCCTTTAGGCACAAAAGTAGTGTCCCCAGGCCATATTATCGGTCTTAGGCTGTGTGATATTTTAATGCCTGTTTGATTCACTCTTAGGCTCTTCACTAATCCTACTTTTGTTTTCCAAAATCCAACTGTTCTTTCCCCGCTTTCCTCTATATTGATTATCTTGAAAGTCTTCGCCTCTAGCTTTCCGTTTTTTAGCTGAAATCTCCCGGCAACACCTTTGAAACTGACTGTTGTCAATGCTTGAAGAAGCTTGGGACCAGAGAGAGCAACGCCGAGATCATCAAGATCAGTGCCTATATCTTGTCTTGAAGTGTTTGTTTTGGTCTTATCGAAACTCATGTTTACGTTACTGATTTCCTCAATTGACATTGCAAGTGCTGTGGCAGCATCATAAGCCCAACACTCAAAGTTGTTTAGCTGTTCTCCTCCGAATCTTTTTCGCCAACGAGCTTGAAGATACATTAGCTCTTTTAATTTGATCTTGAGAAATATGTCTTGACACCCAAGACACCATGCATATCCTCCAAGCTTGATTCCCTCATCAAACTCATGAGATCAGCTATACCATTTGTTACGATCCATACATATCCTTTACTCATCATACCAATATCTTTTGCTATCGAAAAAAGCCTTGATCCCAGATCAGGCAACATGTGCACGATAAAAACCCTAGTGGGCATGGTCATTAGTTTGTAAAGCTCTTTCGTGATTTGATCATCAGAGGAATGTAAAGATATGGCACTGCGGTATCGAATACGTACGTTGATCTCTTGAAAAGCATCAACTAAGTAAGGAAGAATACCTTCTCCGAACTCATTGTCTGCATAAATAGGCACAACTTCTCTCCATCTAAATGACTCTATGATGCCGCTAATAGCGTGAACTTGAGATGAGTCGTCGTATGTGGCTCTGATGAAATATGGACTACGGAGGGAATCAAGAACAGGGCTTGTTGCAGCGAATGAAATTATGGGAACTTGAGATTGATTTCCGAGGTTGATTAAAAATGGAGCTTGCATTGAATTCCCTGGTCCGATAATGGCCACCACTTCCCTCTTCTTTATCAAGTATAAAGCTGCAAATTATTTTTTTCTACAGTATTTGAGAAGTCGTTTCCGAAAAATGTGCTTGGAACAATGAAAACAAAGTTAAAAGTTTTTTTTTTAAAAAAAACCAAAACAACAATAAGTTTTATAAAATATTACAAAATATCATTACTATAATCTAACTTATAGTTATTTAATATAAAATTATCTTATAATTCTTTTAATTCAAATCAACTAACGCCCAAGAAAATTATGTGGAATTGAGATTTGATCCAGGATCCAATTCATTGCCTTTCAATACATGATATAAAAATCTATCATGATCTTCAAACGCTATTATTTTCTTACTATAATATTTCAGAATTCTATTTTATTCTTATATAATAATATTTTAATTTTATGTTTCTTCCTTAATTTTTATGAAAAATATAGATTTTTTTTTTATGTTTCAAAATATTATTGCTGATTTTTGGAACGATCTTCACTTTCGAATTAATATTTAATAGGACTCATTTGCCAATTTAGACAACACAGTCACTTCCTAAGACAAAGATCTTTAGATCTATCAAAAGACGACATACAGTTGACAATTTTATACTATCACGTCCTTCGTAAATCATTAATTGGATTGTTCATATTATATATGTAGGACTTTGATCCCAACCTGCTGGCTGCTGCGACCGGCCCGCTAGTTTTTCTAAAATTAATTAATGTAAGTTTTATAGAATTGTAAATATAATATATAAAAAGAATCAAAAAGAATATTATCAGCAATGAATTGTAATAATATATAATGTAAAATATATACTTATAGAAGAACATGATTTATTTTTTTGTTTTGTAAGATAGTACGTAAATATATATTAGAAAATTTTCATACATCGATATATGAATGTTCAGAACGAAAGAGTACCTGAAGCTGCAGCACCAACAACAGTTCGTTTGGAATCTCGGATGTTGAGGACAATCCTTGTCTTGAAGCCATTATGAGTGTTATAAAATTCCGCCAGAGACATGTTGATTGCTCGTAAGCTCAAATCTGCTAATGTCACATTAGTGTTAAGAACAATTCCCACTTTAACTTGTAAAGCTCCCTTTTGAGATTTCCCGAGTAATACTAGGAAGATAAGAAAATATAAAAGCCATAAAGGAAGATAACGAGATACAAGATTATGGAATAAAGACATAACTAAGATTTCATAATTCATGAGGAGAGACGAGACACATAAATAGACAGTTTTGAAGACCCTTTCCGCTTATTAATTAATTAACTGTTGGAATTTGCAAGTAGACTATTAATTTATAACTATCACATACCTTAGAGACAATTACTAATGCACAGATGATGTAGCTAGAGAGGACTTGTTTTGGTCATTATGGATTAGTTAACGCGTTACCCGAATGAGGCAAAGACGTGGTCTTCCAAAAACATATATACAATATTGTTATTAAGGTGATACAAATATAGAATGGATAATCATTTGTTAGTTAATGAAGCGTAAACAGAACATAAAAAGCCGTCGCAAGTTTGAAGACATTCAATATTTTGATGGATCAAGAGAACTTGTAATAAACCTGCAGATACTCTTGCCAAACACAAGATTCTCAATAATCTCTCTTTTTCCTGTCATTCTTTGATTCTTTCTATAATTTATGATGTTTTACATTGTATTTATAAATTAATAAAGCAGATGTTAAAAAAAAAAAAGAGCCAGTCGCAAGCTGCAATATTTAAGATTGGTTTGACTTGGTGTGTTGAGTGAATGTAATAAAATATGATAAGATTCCACACTAAAAGGAAAAGGACTAAATGATTAAATGTTTTGAAAAAAAAAGAAAAAGAGAGACTAACAACTATCACTAAAATATCCCACATTGGAAACTCATTCTACTTCTGCATATATAGGCACAACTTCTCTCCATCTAAATGACTCTATGATGACGCTTATGGCGTGGAGTTGAAATAAATCTTCGTGTCTGGCTCTGATGAATGACTACGGAGGAATCAAGAAGAGGGCTTGTTGCAGAGAATGAAATGATTGAAACGTTAGATTTAGTTGCATTGTTCACCATCATGGTCCGCTCTTTTATATTGTCATAACATCAGCACGGTACACATTGAGATTGATGTTTATTTCATGGGGGAAAAAAGTCACCATAAGAGCTTTATGTGTTCTTTCATGTTCACTCGTCACTTCAATATGCCGATATATTCATCGAAGATCTATGTACCCACTATGTTATTTTAAGAATTCAGGTCCAATCTCAACATTTGAATTTTTCAAGGCTTTTCTATGCGACCAGGGTGAGAGTTAGAGCATAGCTAAATTAGAAATCTAAATCCCCTTATAATCCTTCATTGTATCCTTTGTAATCTCTTTTGATTAATTTTCATTTGCACACATACGTATGTCGAGCATTGACCTGCCTATCATGAAGCTAAGTTTTTGAGTCTATAGACAAAGTTAATAACTATTTAATTATGCACTTTTGTGTATGATATATTATATATATTACATACATTTGTGTATTTTGCTTTGTGTAAGATATTTCAAACATTTGGAAATAAGATATATATATAATTATCAAAATAGATAAATAGCATTTAAAAAAAACAAATATTAAAAAATCCAAGGTGTGATAAAGGTATTCATCTAATACACGTAAAAAAAAAACTTACACTTATAAATATAAAATATCTACATTAAAAAATCAATTTGATTAGAGGTTTTTATGTACCATCGATTAACAATAATCACATCATTTCCATTCTGTTTTTTCCAAGCATTGGATTCTAAATCTCTTAGTGTTATTTCTTGTTAATATGTAGAATGGTCTTTTTAATTTTCTTAACAGATTATTGTAACAATCTTTTTTAGACAATGTATTCAAACTTAGTTTATTAGGGAAAATATGTTTTGGCTTAAGAACTTGTTGAAAATTTTAATTATTCTTTCACCAATTCAGATAACATAAATGGTATAATTTATATTTAAATTAAAACAAAAGATAAATCAAATATCATTTACTACGATATTTTTATCCAAATATGGTTAGAAAAGTTTCAAAGTTATCGAAAATATATCTACAAATTTCTATAACCAATCACAAAAGTAGAAAATAATTGAAAAGATTAAGTATTCTCCAATTAGATAAAAAGAAAAGACAATAGGATAAAAAGAAATGACACCATTAAATAGTTTAAAAATAGTACACAATAAATACAATTTCTGATATGTTTAAATGTAAAGACATTACATACAATATATACAATGAATAGAGACAAGACAAATTCTCATTGACCACCTTAATTAAGATAAAGATTGATGTCTAATTATAGTTAGACCCATATAGTAAAACTGATTTGCTAAATATGTTTAACCAATAAATTAATTTTTCTTTTTATAGTCAATAGTCAACTAACTTCCAAAAGAATCTTGTCAGTAGGGGTGAAAGTTACATGTAACAGAACTAACTTACAAAAAAGAGGTCATTGGTCATTTCTTTAACTCTTCTTTTGTAAGTACTGTTACTTCGAAACTATCAATAAACATCTAATTTATGGTTGAATATATAAGATAATTAACTCCTTACATTCATTATCTTAAATAACCTTTCAAATCATGTGACCCTCATATGTGTATAAAACAAACCAATTACACAATGAATATGATATATTCCAACAATCTACATATCACTTTCACATCTTCCAAATTTTCCGCAATCGAATTTTTCTAAAGTTTCTTCGGATCCAAAATCGATTATGTCACCTCCCACCAGAGAACAACTACACACTTTCCATGCTCAAGACAGAAAAATATTCTCAAAACTTGTCCTAAAATTCTCACTACCCCCGGCTGAATCACTTCTTATCATGGCTACATGGTTTTGGCTTGAAGACTTTTGTTTCCAAAATATCTTATCAACCATATTGGCTTTCAGTGATCCAGTGCTTGTGGCTCTCGCTAACGAGGCTGTCTTGTGCTTCCAATGCCTCGATTCTGCTAACCAACCAACTGACTTCAATCAGATTCCTCTCACCGCAGAACTTATGACAAAAGACATATCTCTTCAGGTAATCTATAAACACCGATACAGTGCCATCACAGGAATCAAAAACTTTTTAACCACTGTTTGTTCTAGAATTTTTTCTGACATCCTTCAACGAGTTCTTCCTTCTTCTTCACCATACTCCTTTGTTACTAGACTCTGCCACCCTCTTATCATTCCTGGTTTTCCCCATCCGACGTTCGGGAGCATCAATGTTATGCCCGACGTCACTATTGGGGACAATCTCTCCAACAACAACTTATGTCTCGTTTATCATGGTCTATGGGGGTGGAATGCTAATTGCATCGCGACTGAGAATGATCGGACCATGTTTTTAACATTTTCTCGTGGATTTCCTGTATCGCAAGCGGAGGTGAAATTTTTTTTTACTAAACATTATGGAGAAAATTGTGTTGAAAACGTTTATATGAAAGAAGACGATGAAAACTCCCCCATCGCAAACGGGAATTGCATTGGTCAACAACAGTCACTATTTGCGAAACTTGTCTTGGATTCAGTTGCTACTGTGGATCGCATACTCGACGGCGAAAAGATAAAAAAGTTTAAGAATAATGGAAAACATATTTGGGCTCGTAAGTATAATAAGAATAGAGACGGCTAACTTAATTAACTAAAGCCAAAATGAGATTTAGTTTTTTCCTTTTTGTTATTTCTGTGTTAACAAAGTCTTTATATTAAAAATAAAAAGTCCTAATACTATGTTTTATGTTGTTGTTTATAACTATAAAAAACATATGTGATACCCTGACGACGATTTCGGCTTCTTCATTTCGGCTTCTTATAACTATGTTTGAAGGCAAATATGTTTTCACATAATTAAATTGGAGGTTATATGTCACTCTAAATATCCAATATATATTTCAAAATATTTTAAACGAGAGTGACACAATATTTTTATGCATGAACACATCTTTTTTTGTTTTCACAAAAAGTTCATAATTCACACACTTAGATAGCTTTTGACAGATGATTAATCTTAGTTTCAATGAAATTTTTCTAATTTAAGGGGGCAGTTTCGTGGTAACCAAATTTTATATTCTTTCATGAAATTATTTGTGAAGTAGTACTATGCACAAAAAAAATCCACAGATAATAAATACGAAGAGACAAAGATTTAATGTCGTTATAAATGAAAATTAACTGCACAAGAGAAAAGAATAAAAGTGGAGTAAGAATTTTAAAAAGTTGTAAACGTATACACTTTGATGAGACATTGAGACTATTCACTTGAAGAAATAGTTTTTTCAAAGTTTTGTCTTTTAGCTGTCAAAGAAAAAGAAAAAAAAAAAAAAACTGCGTCTGCCGGGAGTCGAACCCGGGTCTATTGCTTGGAAGGCAATTATCCTAACCGTTGGACTACAGACGCTAATTGACATTTTGACAAGATTTGTTTCCTATAACGCCTTGTAAAAAATCTAGAAAATGAGGTTCAAGCCTAATGGGCCATTCCCATCCCTGGAGGGAAGCTACCGAAAAGAACATATCCGTATTACGTTTAGTGGAGCCATCACTAATTTGTAGATTAGATTCTTTTTTTCTCGGAACTTCACGATTAAAAAATGTAGAAATTATAAACTTGATTAATAAATAAAATCCTTAAAACTAACGAATAGCCAACTACATGTATATATATGTCGCTGATAATATAAGGGATACGTGTATGTGTGATTACTGATTAGTTAGTATTCAACGAAACCCCTTAAACATTTATATACAAAGGCTAAGTAAAATACGATATACGTATACCTTTATGATTGGCTAGGCGTTAACATAACATGATTAGTATTGCTTGGCAGGTTAACTCTGCAATACTACAACTACAAGGTAATCTGGCAAATCGGTCCATCCGTTGGGTCTTTTGGTGTTTAGTTGTTTTGACAATGTTATAGCAGTTGAATATGAGTTGTTTGAAATCTCTAATGAATTTCAATAGCAACAGTTAGCATTTTTTTTTCTGGTGGATATACGTTTAATTGCACAACGACAATAGAATAAAAAAAACTCAGTTTTTGAGGTCACCATGATCCTGTTACTTTACATTTTTTAAGTTATATATGTACTTTGTTGAATACTTTGGTCTACCATTTTCGTTTCCTGGATCAGGATTGTTATATTAACATCATTTAAAAAACCATCATTTACTCTAACTAAAGGAAAAACAAATCATGCCCCGACCGGAAACTAGCTAATAATTGTGTCTTTGTCAAAAGAAGGCATACACAATTTCTTATGTCATAGGAAAACTAGACAAATTAAAGAATTAATCTAAATAATCTCTCAATAATATAAGGTGCATATTTTTGTTAATTTTCTAAAAATGTGTTAGAACTTGAGGGATTAATTATTAAATAAATAGAATAACTGGATAAAATTTGTTAGTCAACAAGATGGACTCTAACATCAAATCATACAATTTGTTAGCTAACCACTTGCACATCTCCTAGTTTGGAAGTGGTCCAAATGAAAGGGATTTATGAGCTATACAATAATACGGTATTTTTATTAAAATCATTATATTGAGACAATCATATAACTAATTGACCAAAAAGCCTGAATGAATGACTCATTGACTAATTAATTTCTTCGTGCAAATTAGAGAAGGTCATCTCTATTTGGTCTATTGATTATGAATTTTGATATAATTGGTATGTCACAAACCCTAAAGTAATCATCCACCAAATCATTTTTATTGTGCTACGATGATAGAGATGGTGATTGGTGAGAATGGTGCGGTTAAAAACAATAGATAATGGATCATTGTGGTTAGTAATAATTTAACATCACCTAGAATAAGTGGCTTTATTTAACTCGAGAGATTTGTTCAAAGTCTTCCACTTGATATATATATTCTTCTTCAACACACTCCCTAATGTAGAACCTTCAGCAAATTAATACTACATATAACACAAAAAGAAAGCCTCCCAAGTCCCAAGAAAATAAAATTGTTCAAAGTTGAAATCAATGATGTTTTATACATTGTAACGTAATTATATATTATGTTGTCATGTTTCTTATACGATTATTCTCAACTGATTACATTATTATTTATAAAAAGTCTCCAACATCAAATAATAGATGAATTAACAGTGTTCGAAAGGCGAGTACCAACACATAGAAGAAGACAAAACAAATTTGATATTACTTACCAATTACAAGTAGAGTGTCTTACTTTTCTTATCCATTTTTATATCTATGGATGTTAATAAAAGACAAAAAAAGAGAATACCATTATTTATTTTATATCCCCTAGCGGGAAAAACACGTCCAAGCGACAAAAAGCATTGAATCACATTCACACGAAACGCGCATCACAGGCCGCGTGACTTTGGTGAGACGCATGGATCACACTTGAACGCTCGACGCGCGTTGCCCTAACACCATTTTCCTCCCGGCGTCTTGTGTACGCTATTGGGCTTTGGTTGCGATTAGCGGGCCCATTTTTTAACTAAAGCAAAAACACTTAATAGGGAAAAATCTTGGGATGATGACAATTGTTCATGGAATGTAAATTATAAATCTCGACTCATTGAACCAAAAAATTTATTACGGATTTATCTACCTAGTAGTCTAGTACCTACTAATCAATGATAAAAAAAAAAATTATTATTCTATAAAAGATAAATGAAAATTAGTTGACAAAAAAAAAAGATAAATGAAAATTAGAAAATTTTGTTTTTGTCTACACTGGCTTTTATAAAGATGATGATTTGAACAAAAAAAAAAAAAGAAAGTAAAAGATGATGACAAAAACCTAGTTTAGTAGTTGTAATATCCTAGTTTAATGAATCAAATTATCTTAAGTTAAATCCAATGACATTTTATGTACTAAAAATACAAATTAAATATTTTTTTCGTAAACATGATCCTCAATTAATAGTATTAGATTACTCTGATTACTAGTCTATATTCTACAATGTTAAAAGATCCATAGGATATATTATTGAAGATATTCATAGACAATATTCACAAACTAATAAATCTTTTGGTTGTTTTCCAAAGCGTTATCTCAATCAATTCCGTGGCTATCTAGTTTTTCAATTTATTTATTTTTTCCCATTCACATTATTATCGTTTATTAATAAAAAAATTAATATTTGGAACGTACCTTAATGAGTTATATAAATCGTGAAACAAAACATGGAAGAGCACAACTAAGCCACTTCTTGGTGAAAAATAAACCCCCCGAAGACTTTTTATTTATTCAGGATCTCACCAAACATTACATTAACTAACAATCTCTCTCTGCTTAATTATCCTGCGCCGCTTCACCACCGTCGTCTCCGCCACAGAACCACCGTACGGAGAAGCGGATCTTTAACACCAATCCACCGCAATGGGGAAAGGTGGCACACTCAGCGAAAGCGTGGTTAAGAAGATCCTTCTCTCCTACAGCTACGTAGCGATATGGATCTTCCTAAGCTTCACCGTAATCGTCTACAACAAATACATCCTCGACAAGAAGATGTACAATTGGCCATTCCCGATCTCACTCACCATGATCCACATGTCCTTTTGCTCAACCCTAGCTTTTCTCATCATCAAGGTTTTCAAATTCGTCGAGCCTGTTTCAATGTCTCGCGAAACTTATCTGAGATCCGTCGTCCCGATCGGTGCTTTGTACGCTCTCTCTCTCTGGTTATCGAATTCCGCTTACATTTACCTGTCAGTCTCCTTCATCCAGATGCTTAAAGCTTTGATGCCTGTCGCTGTTTACTCCATCGGTGTTCTGTTCAAGAAGGAAGGATTCAAATCGGATACTATGATGAACATGCTCTCGATCTCGTTTGGCGTTGCAATTGCTGCTTATGGAGAAGCTAGATTTGATGTTTGGGGTGTGATTCTTCAGCTTGGTGCTGTTGCTTTCGAAGCCACTCGTTTGGTATTGATTCAGATCTTACTCACTTCTAAAGGAATCACTCTTAATCCCATCACTTCGCTCTATTACGTCGCTCCTTGTTGCTTGGCTTTCTTGTTTATTCCTTGGATCTACGTTGAGTTTCCGGTTCTTAGAGATACATCTAGCTTCCACTTCGATTACGCCATTTTCGGAGCTAATTCCTTCTGTGCGTTTGCTCTGAATCTCGCTGTGTTCCTTTTGGTTGGGAAGACATCTGCTTTGACCATGAATGTTGCTGGTGTGGTTAAGGACTGGCTCTTGATTGCATTCTCATGGTCTGTGATCAAGGACACTGTGACTCCTATTAACCTTTTCGGGTACGGGATTGCGTTCTTGGGAGTTGCGTACTACAACCACGCGAAATTACAGGCCTTGAAGGCTAAAGAGGCTCAGAAGAAGATTCAACAAGCTGATGAGGAGAGTGGTCGGTTGCTTGAAGAGAGGGAAGGAGATGGAGAAGGTAAGAAGAATGAGTCTGGTAACTAAATGAAGAGTTATCGACTCAGAAACAAGAGAATGGAATTTGAGCAAACACACAGAATTGGTTGAATAAGAGCATGGAAGAAGATTATGATTTGGATAATTTGGGGATGGTTGGGTTCTCTTGTGGAATCTGAGGTTGCTTTTGATCCATTGATTTGCTCATAGTTAGTGAAGTCAGAATCTCTTATTGCTTTCGTCTTGTTTTTTTCGAGCTTTCTTTCTCTTTTCGTATTGTTTTCTTCATGTTATTTATGATTACAATGGTGTTACTAAACCTTTGTTTATGGACTTTTCTATTTCTTATTTAACCATACTGAGATTATTGAAAGTTTCAGTGTAATTGTGGATGGTATGTTTTTTGAGTTTTCTTCTAGTGGATTCGTCCTTGACATGTTCGGTTAATCGTGATGGTGTGATTTTGTATAGGTTGTTCAAAGCAGTAGGTTGGACTATATAGAACAGAGATCAAAATTCAATTCAATTCAGTAAATTCCTAAACAAATGCATTCATTTGTCTATAAGACACGAATAAAAAGTATTAATATACCAAACTCCTAAGAGAAGATTTTGATGTAAAAGTTCTTGAATGATTTCGTAAAGGAGGTTTGTGAGATTGCAGCAGTTAGAAGATTTGTTACAAGAAAATGGCTGAGACAGCTTTGTGTTTGATTGTCTGATCATGTTATCATCACCAAACAAATATGATTATAAATAGTTAGCATCCTACGGCTCCAGTGCGAGATATTTTCTCCAAACATCTAACAGTTTCGTTCCTTCCAAAACTAAACCAAACTAGCAATGGAAAGGCTGAGAGAATCTCATCAACAACTCAACTACGTAATTCCTTTTGTTGTTCTCCAGAACAGAAAAAATAGTCAAAGTTACCAAAAAAAAAAAGGAAGTGACGGAGGGCCAACTCTCATATAAGGTGTGGACTTTATTTAAATGGAAACAAGCCCAATAACTATTTGGCAAAGGTTTTATAAGGCCCGTTCCCCATTTTATTTCCGAACATCACAGGGTCTCAGCTCCATAACTACAATTTTGGCGCATTTTTTTTTAATCCTTAAAATTTCGGTTGATTAGATTATTAAACCCGTAATAATTAAAATTGACAAATCCAACCCGTTCGCCGTTTTGAAACCTCAGAAACAGAAAAACCTCTCAAAAACCCTAATTTGGCTTCTTTTCTTTCTGTTCTTCTTCGCGACCCCTCACTCTCTGTCTCTCTTCTCTTCCGCCACCGTCTACAGATTCTCACCTCCTGGGCAAATTGAAGAAACTTGTATTTCGTTGACGTCCGCTTATCCCTCTGTCTCTTTCGCTTGGTCTGTGTGAACTGGTTAGTTGCTTGTTTTTGTTAATCTCTAAGTTGAATTAGATTGTTTCGACTGATTGGGTTGGCAAGTTGCAGCATTTCTTGAAGGGAGATTAGTTTATCTGTGGAGTTTTTTTTTTTTAATCTTTTAGATGGGGATAGAAGACACTTAATCCATTGAATTCTTAGACCTTAGCTCGAGCTTTCGTTGTAGGTTGATAAGGAAGGAACTGTAAACCCAAATTGTAATGATTTTCGTATCAAATTAAGGATATTTTTCTAGTTGGAGATGTTACTGTGTGTATAGTGTACGCATGTATTTGATTGTTTGCTTGAAACAATTTCAGGGAAAGATGAATTTGGTGAACATTAGAGATGTATTGACTTCTTTCAGTCCTGCATTAGATTACCTAGCTCTTAGCACCGGAGATGGCCGTATCAAGGTATCCTCATTTTTCTTCTTTTTTTCTTGGTTTAATGTTAAAAGTTACATGTTTTGAAACTAGCTAAACCGGGTATATTTTTACCTGTATGTTTTAAATGGCTATCTAGTTATAAATTTCTGTTAGATTATTGGTAATTTATATGCTTGGTGGTGGATTGTTATTCATACAACTGTGTACGAGACTTGTTTGATCTTACTTGTGTTGACTGAATTTGGCTCATATTTCTTGCTCCTGTTCAATTTTAAGGGATCTATTCAAAGGGAAGATCTTTTGCTTTTCTATTAATGTAATTTTTTTTTGGTGTTGTATAGATTTGGGATACTGTCAAGGGTCAGGTCCAAACAGAGTTTGCTGATATTTCATCTACAGAGGAGACAAATATATATACCAAAGTTGGGAAAGGTCACCTCTCTGTCGATTATACTTGCATGAAATGGTTGTCTCTGGAGAAGAAGGTAAAGAGGCTTAGTTTATTTTATTCCTAGATGTAGCTTGTTAAATCATTGTTTTGCTTACAAATAAGCTTTATTGTTGTTATTTGCAGAAGAAGAGAAAACTTGGAACTTCCGTATTGGTATTAGGAACTGGTGGAGGCGATGTTTTAGCACTTGATGTGGCTTCTGGTCAGCTGAAATGGAGAATAAGTGACTGTCATCCCGGGTGAGTTACTAACTCTCACTGATTTCTTCTTTACTATTCTTTTATTGGATCATATTTGAAAGCAAACTGATCTATTTGTTAAATTGGCACTCTGATATATGGTTATGCGCTAGGTAGTTGCTCTCTTTGCAAATTTTTATAAAATTTCCTCTAGGAAGCTGCTTTTGGACATTTATAATGTGTTTCTTGTCTTGTGCAGTGGTGTCAATGCTGTTTCATCTTCAGCAAAGGCCTCTTGCATATACAGCGGTGGGGCAGATGGGATGGTTTGTCAAATTGATCCCCATAGTGGAAATCTGATCAGAAAGTTCAAAGCTTCAACAAAAGCAGTTTCTTCTTTATGTGTTTCACCAGGTGTGTCCTTCTGTTTGATCTAAATAGAAAAAACTGGTTTCTTCAAGTATGTTTTGGGTATACTTAATAATGCCACATTGAAGTAATATGGGGAAATTTCAGTTAACATGGTTAGACTATAATATTTATGTATACCTGCTGATGATGTTTTTTTCCCTCCCAATTGTAGATGGAAAAATATTAGTCACTGCATCTGCTCAGTTGAAGACTTTTAACTGCTCTGATCTCAAGAAGATACAGAAGTTTACTGGTCATCCTGTGAGTACCTGAACTATTTGTCTGCATTACTTTTATCTACTGGGTTTTATTTTTAGGATGCTACCTCTATGTTACACATTAGAAGGTTGTTAACAGTTACTAATGTTATATAGGGGGGTGTGCGTTGTGTGGCTTTTACCGAGGATGGGAAGTATGTCCTCTCATCCGCAGTCGGTGAAAGATATATTGCAGTTTGGAAAACAGATGGTGCAAAGAGGCAGTCAGCTAGCTGTGTTCTTGCTTTGGAGCATCCTCCTGTCTTTGTGGATAGTTGGGGTGAAACAAATGAAAAAGGGTTATACATTTTAGCAATTTCAGAAATAGGTGTCTGTTATTTTTGGTATGGATCAAATGTTGAGGAGCTATGCAATGCAAAGCCTACAAAAGTCGCATTAGCAACTGAAGATTCGTCACTCGAACATCAAAAAGGCTCATTGCCTATAATCTTTGCTGCCAAACTGCAAGGCATTTTGAAGCCTGGTTCTGCGCATGCATTCATTGCATCCGGATTGCTGGTGAAACCATCATTCCAGAAAATGGTGTTGCAGTTTGGCACCGACTTGGTGCTGAATGCCTCTAAGGATGGGATCCTTCTCCCCATCACTCAGTCAGTTTCCAAGTCCAGGAAGGGGCAAGGCGTGCAGAATAAAGGTATCTTCTATGGCTATACCCTTTACTAAATCATGAAACTTGCAACAAAATAAAAAAATTGATTAGGCTGGTTTTTGTCTATTTTGCCATTGTATTGCGAAATTCAAATTGACTAATTTATTCAAAGATTCCAGGAGTGCCAGCTGTTTAACAATATCCACACCATGTTAAGTAGACTCGATAATTTTTCTTATTATGTTTAACTGATTTTTGACATTAATGGAACTACAGAATGTATTTTCCGATTTGTTGAATCCTGTTGTTTCATCTTCTCAGTATGGAGGATCTTTGTCCTCAATACTGCTTTGTGAATTGTGCAGTTTCCATTTTTTCCCTTTCCTGTTAATAACAATGACTGACGAAGATTTTATAATATTATAGTTACAACATTAGACCGTGCACATGCGGAGGATGCTTTGCTGCCAATCGCAAGAGTTGCTGATCTGCATGAGAAAAAGAGTGTACAACTACACTCATCTGAGAAGGATACTGATATGGTTGACCAAAGTCAAGCTGGTGAGTTTTACATCACGATACTGAAGTTTCACCGTACTGATGCAGATCACTTGATTTTTGGCTCTTTTAGTAGATAAATGCAGATGCTTCGGTACAAGAACTGCTCTGGCCTTTTGTTCATTCTTTTCTATTTCAAATTTCAGATCATGTAGAAACATTTAGCATGGAGGATAAGTTGAGATCGTTAGGGATACTTGGAGGTACAGATGAACAACAAAATCTTTCCTATGCTTCGATAATTGATGGAATTGATCTTGAGGCTTATCTACCACCAAAGAAGGTACATTTGCTTTCTGGATGCTCAGTTCTTTGGCATGTGTACATCCTACTGATGCATTTATTTAGAGATTTCCAGAGATATTTCTTAGAGTCGACCAATCTTATAATTTTTTGTATTGGCAGTTAAAGTCTGCTGTTTTGTCAATGGAACCCTCCTCTGCATTCAAGACTCTAGAAGCTTTGGTTGCTATGTGGCAGACAAGGTTGGTTCTCTGATTTCCTCGTTTCTTGTTCGCAAGTTGTCTCATCTATGCTTACTATTGAAGCTTTACAATTGAAAATAAAGTTAACGCTTAAAACCTCAATGTTCTTCTCTAGACTAGGAATTTGTTGTTTAACCTTCGGCTATAATAATAACCCAAAACATGTTTGATTCTCTGGTCCTTAACACAGTTGATACATTTCAACAGGGCATGTGGTGGGAGGCATCTTCTTCCATGGATATACAGCATAATGGTGAATCATAGTCATTACATCATATCCCAAGAACCTAAAAACCAGCAGCTTCTTAATACATTGCTTAAGGTAAGAGATAAGCGTATAGCCAAGGATTTTTGTTAGTTCTGTAATATTTGCTTGGTTTAACTATGTTATACTGTTCTCCAGATTACCAAGCCCCGAGGAACGGCTCTTCAACAGTTACTACAGTTATCTGGGCGCTTACAACTTGTTACAGCCCAGGTTACATACCCATCATCTTCTATTCAGTTCTCAAGGTAGTTACAAGCAATCATATCGCTATTTAGTTTTAATAAATCTTTCTTTTATGGCAGCTCAATAAAGCTGCAGGAAATCAAAGTCAAACAACAAGTCCCGATCAAGAGATTGATGAAAGTGAGGACGAGGAAGAAGATGTAGAAGAGCATTTCTATGGTGAGAATGATAATGAATCCGATTTAAGCAGCGACGATGGAAAGGATAAAGGTAAATGATTTTTGTTTCATTATTCGCATATTGGTTTGTAGAGTAAATGTTATATCTTAAGATCTTGCCTACTATTTAACTTTCAGATGATTCCTTGATGGAGATGTAAGCTAAACAGCGAAGAGTAGAGAAAGGAGCTTTGCCTCTTCTTCTCACGTTTTTGTCACTTCCAGTTATTCATCTCTTGTATTAGAATTTGTAGTTTTGGGTCAAAACGAGAAGTTTTACACATTTGTTGTCTTCGACGCCATGCACAGCATTATATTTACCTTTTTAATGCCAACTAAACAAATTGCTTTTTTAAAAACTGAACAAGACCACAAACTAAGCACTCAAGTTCTCCAGGAACTCACAATCTCCTGCATCTATGATAGAGAGAGAATCTGGAATCTGTGGGAGTAATACTAGCTTTCTGCATCCCTTGACCACGAGAAGTTCAAGACGAGAGATTCTCTTGAACTGATCGAGAGAGGCACTTCTTCTGTTGCAGTTTCTCCAATAAGTGAGACCAAGTACATCCAAAGATTCCAAGTTGGATGTTGGTGGGGATTACATCTAGCTTAGAGCATCCTCCTAATATCAACCTCTGCAACTTCTGAAGGTTTCCAAAGGAAAGAGGAAGTTCCACCAGATGAGAGCAATTACTAATGTCCAATTCTTGGTGGCATTCCCTCAACAAGACTTGAGATATAATTTCTCGAGATTAGTGGCATACTCAATACAGGAATGGAGTTTGATCAGACTCGGGCAGTTACGAAGATTCAGTTTCCATAGAAAAGACGCAAACAATTTCAAGGAAGCAGTGATCAAAATCAATGTCTGATTTTAAAAAGGAACGCAGAATACTTACATGGCTCTTCATCCCTCAAAGCTTGACAAGTTAAGATGTTTCAACTTGTCTCATGTAATCGAGAATCCTCGGTGTCGAATTCGGTAGTGATAGATACAAAAGTGGAATATCTTAGCCAAAAAAATAAAGATTCCAGAATTAGTTTGGGACTTTGAACCCAACGTGATTCACGCAACCTTCCATAGTGTCACAATGTCATATCTCTTTGTTAAAAACAAAATTACCATTCAATTAAGAAAATCTAAGACTAGAAGAGAGAACTTGATCTACTACAATTGCAATTTTAGCCCTCACATCCCATATAATTTAACATGATAATTAATAATACAATTCTCTGTAAATTTTATCCACAAAAATATAACACAAGAAGAAGGAGATCAAAGGCTGGCATCAGCGTTAGAACCACCACCTCCTCTCTTGTTTCCTGTTGTGTTCTTCAGAATCTGCACCAAGAACAAGAGAAAACAAAAGAACCATTATTATCAAACAACCAAGAAAGAATCTAACTTTGCATTCTCATCTTTTCCACAACTTGAACAACCAAAACCAGGCCAACAAAGTTAGACTTAGCATATAGAGAACAAAGCATCCATATAAGAATTTACATAGCATTTGAGAATCTAATCTCAAGCTTATGATAGCTCCTTAGTCCTTTTAATTTACTAAACTAATTGGTGAATCCTACCTAGGCTTGCAATTTCATCAGTTCCCCAGCAATGTGATATATATTGAAACAAATGTCAAATCATTCACATTCAGATTGAGATAAGAGCAATAAAACGTACTTGTCTAAGCATCTGATTCTCGTTCTGCAAAGTAGAGAGTCTCTCTTCAAGTTCAGAGTTTTTGTTCTCCAAGTCTTTCACTCTGTTTTCCAACTCACTCAAGTAAGCCTTTTTCCTCTCTCTTGCTTGCTGTGCTGAAACTCTATTCCTCAACAACCTTTTTACCATAAAATTACCAAACAACCTCATCACGCAACCTTTTTTTAAATTAAAACTTTCAACGCTATAAAGGGTAAAAATGTAAATTTCGATGAAGATCAAAAAACAAGAAACAACACCTCTTCAGCCGCTTGTTCTCTTTCTCCGCCGGTGTCCTCCCTCGCTTCCTTTGACTTTCTCCGACAGTCGTTTGTGCCCGCTCCTGACCGGTCACCGATCCAGATTCTCTACCGGAAGTTTCTTTTCCGGCAGCTTCTCCTCCGAACTCCGGCACTCGCCGTATCTCCTCATCGCTTTCTATTCCTATAGAACAAAAAAAAAAAAAGAGACTTTAAAGATATAATTGAAATTACAGATCTTCTCGATCTCGAGAATTACGTCGGGGAGACTAAAAAATCTGCAGACCCAATTGAGAAAACCAATGACGATTCAAAACCTAGATGTGAGTTTACTTGATATCCAATGCATGAGGCTAAAAATCAATGAGATCAATCGTTGGGAGAAGAAAAAAACAATCAAAATTTTTTACCTTCTTTGATCCCCAAATGTGGAGCAGAACTTGAAGATCTCTCACTGCTTGATGGTAGAGAGCTTGCAGCTAAAGAGCTAGTCGCTTGTTCCTGCATTTTTGTTAAACTCGAAGATCGATAGAGAGATAGAGATTGTCGACTTAGAAACGAAGCTGGTGAGGAAGATAAAAGAGGAAAAGAGCGGGACTTGGGATTTACACAACTTGGAAAGAATCTAACTGCGAGACATTTTGGGAAGGAATAGATTAGTATGGTCACAGCCGTTTGATCCAAGGAGAATCGAACGAATACAGAGAGTGAATCGTGGACAAAGCTAAGCCTTGAGGAAATACAAGGATCCAAAGGCAAATGAGATGGGAGCGTGGATAGAGATGAGCCGTCGGATCTGGTTAGCATCTTACGATGAATAATGGATAGGTGAGATATTAGGTGGACCCCATGTCTGTCCTCGACAGAAAAGTTTGGTCTTAGTTCTTTCATTCTGTCACATGGCCCACGCCTAGGACACTGTTTTCAAAAGTGTTCTGACAAGAATTGATTTAGTTTTGGTTAATTGTGTTTGTCATGCATTAAAATTAAACATCCTACCCATAAGTAACCCATTAAAGGCCCATAAAACCAAACAAAACTGAAAACTGAAATGTCCATGGCTAAAACGTTTTCTTGTTCTTCAGTGATAAATAACTAAATACAACTAGATACCGAATAGAAGAGATATCCCATAATTTCTTAGCTAACATATAAGCCACACCATTCGACAGAGTCTACTATAAACACACCACGTATTACCAAAAATGGGTCTTGGGATGATTATGTTCATGAGTTTCTGAGAATCCCATCCGAAAGCAAAATATTGCCTATTTCAATGATATTCATATCGGTGCTTGATATGGAGCTCGCTTCTCTGGAACTCCATCCTCTGCTCTTTTATCTTCGAACCACTTCAAGACTCGCTTCCTTGGAAGATTGGTCACTTGAACAATGCTGCTAACTACAGCATTCTATACAGCATCATCAAACATTCATTAAATCTATGTGAGACAAAAGATTCAACTAACATTGAATTGATCCGAATCTAAAGGAGAATCCTTACAGTGGGTCGTTTTGATCTTCTATAAACTTTTTCTAGCGTTTCAATGTGAGCTTTCTTCACTCTTTTCTGAGCAGACCATCTCTGTTGCATCACATGAACTGCCTCATCTTTTACTTTTTCCTCAGGTTCGACCACAACATCTTCAGCTGATGATGATTCCACAGGAATTGGATCAGGTGAGGAGTTTTCAGGTGCTGCTACTGGCGGTTTCTCATCTGGTAGTGTCGCACTTAGCATTAGAAGCTTTGGAGGCGGGTCACGAAGCAATTCAAGAACATAAGCCCTGTCAAGACAAACCTCAGCTGCCAGATTTTTTATCTGTAGATCACAACAAATCCATCTGTTAACAATGATTCATTTGAATAAGAGAACTACTTGTTCTTTGTCACAAAACCTGCAAAGCAAACTAACCCAAGAACTATACTAAAGTATGATTTAAACAATGTATGCAACATCTATCCTCAACAGTGAACTGAAACTTACACTAGTTTTACGGCGTCCAGCTTTCAATGCATAAGCCAATCTCCGAAGTTGCCAATTCTTCAGCTTAGTCGGTCTTTCATCTTCTTCGCTGTCATCATCATCATCATCATCATCATCAACATCAACATCACCTGTGGCTGAACCAAACAAGTCGATGCCATCAACATCGTCACCGCCACCCAATGCTCGAGCTAACTCGTCTGCTAATGCATCTAAGTCTTCCTCACTTATCTCCTCATCATCTATTGACGATTTATCATTCTTCAAATCTTCTTCCAATAGATTAAACAGTGCCTCAAATGGATCATCCTCCTCTTCACCTCCTTCATTATCATCTCCCTCGAAGCTCTTCTGCCAAATATAATGAAATCGAAGGCTGATACGAAATCAACAAGAGACACAACACTAATTCGAGAATTCACCCACTCAAACCAATTTTAGCTCACTTAGTGAGTGTATCAAAATTCCAGCCGAATTCGGTGAAAGCAACTGCGAACATTCTCATTCTCATTATGATTGTCTTACCTTTTTGTTCTTCTTCGGCGACGAAGAAGACGAAGACACGAATCCCTTCCGGTTCTTCCCACGAGCAAAAACCAATACAGATCGAGAAGGACTGTGAATTGAAAGAGCTACACCAAAAGGACTAGCGTTCCGATTCTGAAACAGAACTCTGTTGGTGGATAAAACTGACGACGAAGAAAACGACGGAGGGTGAAGACGAGAGACGACGCCGGAAGAAGATAGAGCAACCGCCATAGATTTTATCATCAAAACTGTTTGCTGTTTTCAGCAGAGTGAGAAAGTAATCGGATTTTATATACTAATCCTCGACACGACGTCGTTCGCTCTCTAAGAACTAAACACTCATGCTGTTTTGTGTTTACAATATAGCAACGCGTGTCGTTTATAAAGTACTATTTATTTTTGTTCTTCGTCGTTATCGTCTGTTTAACAACGGGTCCACTCTGTCTCTCTCTCTCCAGAAGAAATTGATCTCTCTCTCTATTCGACTTCTTTCCGGGCTTGATAATGGCGAATCCAGCGCAATCAAAGGGATGGATTAAGAAATGGACGTCAATGGCTTCATGGGTTTACTTCGTCTTGATCATATTTCAGATCCCTCTCTTCAGGTAAATTCATACTAAAACCATCTCTCAGCTGCATAATTTCAACCCTAGATTTCGTTATTCAAACGAGAGATGCGTATATGAACCCGAGATATGGACGAAGCTGAGTCTTTCTCTTGCATAGGTGAATTGATGAATACTTGATTTCCGATTCACTTTCAAGTTTCCGCATTTTTGTGTAGTATGTTTTAGTATGTATCAACTACTTTTGGATCTCTTGCTAGATTAAGAAACTGTAAGCTAGTTTCGGTGCTTACTCGAGTTGAATCAACTAGAAACTTAATAAAATTGACCTTAATAAAGAGAAAGTTAATTGTTTTGAATTTAAACTTGATCAGTTGATTTAGACTCTTAATTATATGGATCATTACTTGGTTTGGTTGTCTCTCTGATTAATCTGACTTGAATCGTAATCTTGAAACAGGGTTCCATGTAGATCTGGTATGTGTTCATCACCGATCCATGTGACATCGTCTCAGTTGATTTCTAGTGAGATCTTTCCTGTTCCAGTGATTAAGGCTCTCCTCTTCCCTGGTGCTATTGTCAATGGTCTTGCCACGAACATGACTTTTCCTAAGTGGGAAAATGTGTTAGATATTTACAATCTCACAAATGTTAAAGAAGCATCTGCAGTGACTGATCTTCAGCGCCTAGAGGTTCGGTTTTTCCATCCGGAGATCTCCTAACAAAGTTCACTCTCACATTCTGATTGTTTTTTTTTGCTTTTTGTAGCAACCGGTTACTAAGATTCAACCTGATTCTGATTTATTTTGTTCAGGTTCTTGCTGGGAGCTACTTTTCTGTAGCTGGGGCGTTTGTGGGTTTACTAAAGCCCGGTAGGATGAGCATGTTTGGGTCATTGCTACTAGTTTGGGGTCTCGTTAAAGAAGGGATCTTAGGGAAGCCAGTAAATACCGACCCAGCTAGAACCGTCTATGTGTACCCGACCATGGTGATTGCAATGATCTGCGCTTTCTCTATGATAAAATATGACTTGAAGAAAGCCACGAGGGCAGCTCCAGCTCGTCCTATTGCTAAACCTCTAATGAGCTCTTCAAAATCTAAGCTGAAGTGAGTTTTGAACGTGCATTAGGGCTTGTTGTCTTGTCATTGCTGCAAAAGCTGTGATAGGAGAATGACACTGTCACACACTTCACAGTGTTTTTGACACTCATGTATCCTGAGTTCTGTGAGTTGTTTAATTTGTGTACTCTAGTCATTTCCAGCAATTGAAATCCTAATTTTCTTCTCTTCTCTTCTCAAAGGCTTGCCTGATCATATCGCCCATGAGATGGACGTAAGTGTAAATACTTTGGTAAGGATTTCTTGTTAGTCTAGTGGAGGACTGTAGTAACTAGTCTAGGGATTTGTAGTGACTTGTAGCTGTATAACTCAACTACGGAACTGAAGTGGGTTTAGATGAGGGTTTAAAGGGGGAGTCAGGAGAAAATGATGGAGTATCTTTGAGTATTCTAGGATTTGAATGAATCTGTAGGAGTGAAGAACATCAAGCCATGGAAATGCATGGATTGATGCATACCTGCAGAGTAATTCGACGAACAAGAACAGGCTTGGAAAAAACGGGATAGCATGTTAATTGTAGATGTAAACTTTGCCATATGAATATAGCATTGTGAAATCAGAACGAACAGCATAACAATCTAACCATGAAAGATGAATTATATATTTATAATTACTTTTGTCTCCATTCGTTCTCCAAGAGCTCTTAGGTACAGAATCCCGCAGGATGGTGATTATTTGTAGCAATGGGATTAAAATATTCCATGAGAATTATTAAAGCTAAGGGGTGTGACAAGTAATGGCCTAAAATCAAGGCGCCACAAAATAGCTACAGAATAACAGACAGACAAAACTGGCACAGAAACAAACACTGGGAAATTAATGGTCCACTTGAACCATAACATCCAATGTCTGAAACTGGGGATTTGATCACCTGGCTTGGCTAAGCTTTCGATGTTTGCTGTCATCTTGAGAAAAGTGATGCGACTCGTTTGGGAGATGTCAGCTTTGCCACGCTCTTAAACTATCAAAGTCATGCAGAATTAGAACCAGTTCAATCACCAATTTATTCTTCACTTTTCTTCAACAATCACCAGTTTGATTTAACAGTGTTTGGAAGAGTAATGTACCTTTGGTTGGTTGTATTTCTCACGGGTGGCAGCGAGAGTACAGCCACTGGTGTTGCGCTGCAAGTCCTCCATTGCGAGAACTGCGCTCTTCAGCTCAGCTACCTCAAATCTGGTGTAGTGTTGCAGAGTAGGGTTCTATAACCAATAGCATTTCTTTTTATCAGCACAAAAAAAAAAGACGAACACAAAAACAACCTTTTTCAAGATTCAAGAAACATGAGCTGACCCAAGGATGGTCAGTTTGGTCGAGTGTCCATCTGGCTAGGAAAACAGCTGAAGCAGCAATTAGTGATGGCAGGAACCTTAGGAAAGTATATTCCACGAGTGTCAATTCGGCGAGATAGTTTGCTAAAAACTCCAGTTCAATGAGAGGCACCTACAAATAATTATAAGAAAGAACGCACAAAGTTTAGATTTTAGGTTTCTGTAGTAGTGAAGATTAATGGCGAATGGATCATTGTTTAAAACCTTGTAAGAAGTTTGAGCTGCTTTAATGAACCGCCTGGAAAACATAGTGTTGAGGTAAGATGAAAAGTGGGTGGTACTATTTTTAAACTAAGTTGGGAAGATGCGATGACTCATAGTTCTGCCCTTTAGTGTTTACCTCAGAAATGTTTTGGTGGTAGGAACTGATAATTTGAAGTGCACAAAATTTAGAACTTGAATCTCCATGCTCAGCACCTGAAACACAGTTTCTAGTTTGTTTATGTCTATCAAGAATTTATACACATCCAAGACAGAGATATGTGTAATTTGAACGTTAATTACTTCTGGTCTTGTGTATGTGTTGGCCGTAATGAAGCAAAACTCCTCCACCCGTGGTGCACAGAGCTCTTCATATTTTCTACAAGGCTCAACAATAAGGTACAAGGAAGAGAAAGCCTTAGTGTTTCTCTACTTAACAAGTATACATATATTATATGTTCGCGCTCTCTTGTGATATAAATGCTATTCGCATTGCTATAACTTGAAATTGACACACACACACAAACAACAGAGTAGGGACTTACGAAGCTATAAGCATGCAAGTGACACCAAGGAGCTGGAGTCTTTGCCTTTCAATGTAACTGTTGGACAGAAACCGGTCAATAAGATTCACTGTAAGGTAAAGCGTATCTGGAACCAGCTTGTAGTCTTCAGAAACCTGAATAATACCACACAGTGAAGAATTTTACTCAAAAATCTTGGAAAAAATATTCTTAGTTTGTGCTCAAATTCTTTTAAGCTATGTTTAGGAATGTTCAATGTCCTGTTCAATAAGAAACATTATAAGATGATGCTGTTATTTATACATATGTGCTAAGTTTAAAGGATAACCTCTACTAGCCAGTCAATCAGAATCTTTCTCATGTCTGGGTCGATATCTCGCTGCACAAGCTCCATATAATTAGCCAAGGGTCGTTGTTGAAGCTGCAAGAAAAGAAGGGTTATAACTCCAACAGTCTTTATCTGAAGTTGTTATATTGAGATTATTTACAAGAAGTTAAATGTGGAAAGATGTAAACCAAATATTTGGATCATGTAATTCAATACCTCTGCAACATGTATGTTGTCGTATATATCAGCAGCATACAAGCTGCAACACTGGGGATCTTTGGCGTTGGAATCAATATCTATAACTTGAAGAAAATCCATGACACCAGATCCGTCTTCTTCTGAAAGATACATACCAAGTAAGTTTGAGAAATCTACATTTTGATATAGACTTCACTTGTTTTCAACCCTTGACAGCACAATTTAAACTACTAAAATTTCAGCATTTTTTAGTCCAATGCTTGAGTAAAAGTTGGCAAGGGATTAGCATGACCTCGGAGTTGAGGAGAGTGTGGATTCTATAATTATATTCACTAACACTGCAGTTCTTACGTTGCTCAGTAATTTCTTCATCTTTGGAGTTTGAAAGAGAGGCATCTTGGACTTCAGCCACCCTGATCTTGGACAAATCTTCTGCTAATTTTGATTTTTCTGTATGCATATCTACCAGAATTTCCATGGCAATATTAGCACCTTCCTTTGCTGCTTTTTTAGGCTCTTTTAGACATTTTCTGTTAGCCTGCGACGTGATGTCGGTAATAAGAAGCCCAAAGGAGAAGAAGTTTGAATGCTATACCCAACATAAGATATACACCAACCAAAAAAATGAAAACATATCATCTGAAATCTTTACCTTGATGTTACCTCCCTTTAGGAGTTCTGAATAAATATTATCTGCAGAAGTATTACTCACATCCTTAAGTACTGAACGTCGCTTTTGCTGATAAATCAAGAGGCAGGAAGATTAGAGATTTTAGCATCATCTGCTGCAATTCTTTTATGACTTTCTCTAAAACATTTTTCAGTACCTGTTTGAAAGAGGGTTTTGTTGGAGGTAATGATACTCCTCCCAAGGCTTTTTTAGCTCGTGATCTCGTTATTCGTACAAAATTTTCCTGAATATCTGAAGAAGAGATATTTTCTTTGTTTGCATTTGGATGCATCGAAGAAGAGGAGCAGTACATAATTTAGTCTGCAAAAAAAAGCCACTAGTTTAGCCAAGCCTGCAGAGCAAACAGGTCATAAGCATTGTCTATCCCATCACCTCGATCAAGAAAACTAATCAGTGTTGAAATGCAGCATAAATTTCAGGAAGAAACAAGCATATAATGGAAAGTGAAACGATTTATCATACTCAAATTGAGCCACGGATCTCAATTTCAAACGATTCTAGCTAGGGAGTGAAGTCAGCTTAAACAAGCAATCCCATAGGTTATCACAACTAGTTTCATGTTTCCTCCACCTTATTCTTAATCGATAGGTCCAATTTTCAAGCTAATCATTCGGAACTGGAATTATTAAGCATTGTTCTTCACAATCCCATAGCAAAATCCTTAAGAAGACCGATTACCTTAACAAATAATGAGCCATAGAGTATACAGACACACGCACGTTTCATAAAATCAAGTAAAACAACGAGGAACGATCTCCACAATTTCAGTTTCCCAGTGATTAGCCATGCTTGAAGAACAAATACGCAGAAACCAATTATAAGCGGAAACAACAAAGAGGAATTATCTCAATCGAAGACGGAAAACATCGCCAGAGAAATCGATCAGCCTAAAGCCCAAACTATGAGTAACTCCGATCGATCAAAACGAAGAAAAACATGCTACGATTCTGGAAATATAGAGGGAAAAAATCAGAGAATCGGTAATCAAACAGGAAATGGTGAGCAGACGAGACGTGAATACGTGATGATGGTACCTGGCTCAGCAAATCGGTTTATGAATCTCTGAACGAGCTCTAAAGGCGGTAGAGAGAAGCTCAAGGTGAGAAGAGAACGCTCCAGAGAGAGAGAGAAAGAGTGTTGAAATATGTGTAGGTGGGGAGGAGAGCGGAGAGGAGCGGGGAAGCGACTGAGTGAAAAAGGTACTGTTTGAAATTCGGATTTTTTGGGAAATAAAAAAAAAAAAAAAAAAAAAAAATCGCAAAAACAAACTTTCTATTTAGAAAAAGACAGAATTTTACAAAAATCTTCTTTGCTTTTTCGGAAAAAACTTCTTTTACATGGTAAAAATATTGCTAGAATGTTTTCTGTAACTTGGTCTTCGTTACTATATACAAGGAATAGTGCAACTGTAATTTTTTTTATATCAATTATATAAAAATTAATTTATTTGATATTTATAAATAAACTAATATTACATCGTCACGAGAAATTATTGGTCGGAAAATTTCCGACAAAAATAGACTAAATATAGAATTCCTAACGACAATAACGAATTTTTAAAATACACAATTACATTTAATGTTACTGTACGGATATGATATCACGGCTGTTTGTATTTAAATATATATTACCGTTTATATCTATAAATATAATTCTGGTTTTTCCTAATCTTACTATCAAAATTAATTCATTCTACAATCATCGAATCTAACCCAAAAACACAATAAATGTGGTATTAGAGTTTGAATCATTTACAACATTTTGACAAAGTTAAATTGATACAAAAATTTCAACTATTTTATCTTTAAACTAATTTAATATGTTTGGTCAAAAGTATTTATATGTTTATCTCTCTAAAGGAAATTTTAAAAGAAAATTGAGGGAAAACAGAAATGCACTAATTGCATTCTCACAATTATTTCGAAAGATATCATTCACATTCATTTTTGTTAACATTAGTCAAAAAATCGTTTCTACCAATTCAACAACATTAAATTATATGTATTTGGTCATATACAAATCACACGTTGTCGAAAAAAAAATTGTTATGTCGAAATAGAAACTCACATATTCTTACTTGCAACATGATAAATTGTATATACTTAAAATTAAAAAAGATTTTGTCTACGTGTGAGATAAGGGGCTAAAAATACAATTTGTAATTTGTATGAAGAGATATCAAAAAATTATTGTACTAAAATTTTTCATTTTATAATAATGGGCCATGTTGACAGATATTTTCGGTTAACAAACAAAAGCCCAAATGGCGCGTAATCGGAGTATCCTAATTTCATCGGCGGCCACCTAATTCTATTAACGGCGGCGAAAATGAACTCTCTGTTCACCTCCTTCCGCCGCAACCTCCTCTTAAACCCTAATAATCCTCACCACAACTTCCTTCTTCATGGATTGTTATCATCATCTCGCCGTTCATCCCCGCTCATTCCCGTTGAGCCTCTCATCCAACGGTTACAATCACCCGCCGTACCCGATTCTACATGTACTCCACCGCATCAAATCACCGTCCCCGATTTCTCAAAAACCGATCTCTCCACTATATCGAAACTTCTCGAAAACACTAATGTTATTCCCGGTTCGAGTCTCGAGTCTGCTCTGGACGAAACCAGAATCGAGCCGAGTGTTCAATTGGTTCAGGCGCTGTTCGATCGGTTAAGTTCATCGCCGATGTTGCTTCACTCAGTGTTCAAATGGGCGGAGACGAAACCTGGGTTTACGCTTTCTCCTTCACTGTTTGATTCTGTTATCATTTCTCTGTGTAAAGCTCGTGAATTTGAAATTGCTTGGTCGTTGATTTTTGATCGAGTGAGAAGCGATGAAGGATCGAATTTGGTTTCTGCAGATACGTTTATCGTTTTGATCAGACGGTATGCTCGTGCTGGTATGCAGATTTCTTGTAGCCTCATTAATGGAATGTGATGATCAATTTGCTGATACAAAGAGCTAGCTTAGAGTAATAATAGATGCATAAAGCTTTTGCCTTTAATCAAGTTTTGCCAATTTGCTTGTAGGGTTGGTGCAACAAGCTATACGAGCGTTTGAGTTCGCTAGAAGTTATGAACCGGTTTGTAAATCAGCTTCGGAACTTAAGTTGCTTGAGGTTTTGTTAGATGCACTTTGTAAAGAAGGACATGTTAGAGAAGCTTCAATGTATTTGGAGAGAATACGAGGGATGATGGATTCAAATTGGGTTCCTTCTGTTCGGATTTTCAACATTTTATTGAATGGATGGTTCCGTTCGAGAAAATTAAAGCAGGCAGAGAAGTTGTGGGAAGAAATGAAAGCGATGAACGTGAAGCCGACTGTTGTTACTTACGGTACTCTCATCGAAGGGTATTGCAGGATGCGTCGTGTTGAGATTGCTATGGAGGTTCTTGAAGAAATGAAGATGGCAGAAATGGAGCTCAATTTTATGGTATTTAATCCGATAATCGATGGTTTAGGAGAAGCGGGTCGGTTACAAGAAGCTCTAGGCATGATGGAAAGGTTCTTCATTTGCGAATCAGGTCCTACAATAGTGACTTATAATTCACTAGTGAAGAATTTCTGCAAGGCTGGAGATCTCCCTGGTGCTAGCAAGATACTCAAGATGATGATGACCCGAGGCGTTGTTCCTACCCCGACTACATACAACCATTTCTTCAAGTATTTCTCAAAGCATAACAAGACCGAAGAGGGCATGAACTTATACTTCAAGTTGATTGAAGCTGGGTATAGTCCTGACCGGTTAACATATCATTTGATCTTGAAAATGCTCTGCGAGGATGGGAAGCTGAGCTTGGCGATGGAAGTCAACAAGGAGATGAAAAGCAGAGGAATCGATCCTGACTTATTAACAACCACGATGCTGATGCATTTGCTCTGCAGACTCGACATGTTGGAAGAAGCATTCGAAGCGTTTGAAAACGCTGTGAGACGAGGGATTATTCCACAGTACATCACATTTAAGATGATCGATAACGGGTTGAGATCGAAAGGGATGACCGATATGGCGAAGAGACTATCCAGTCTAATGGCGTCTCTTCCTCACTCTAAGAAGCTGCCAAATACATACAGAGAAGCGGTCGATGGGCCGCCTGATAAAGATAGAAGGAAGTCTATTTTGCATAGAGCAGAAGCAATGTCTGATGTGTTGAAGGGTTGCAGAAACCCAAGAAAACTCGTGAAGATGCGTGGATCGCAGAAAAAAGCAGTTCGTGACGACGAAAGCTTGATAGATGATCTGAACGAACAACATGGAGATGCAAGGGATTTTGAGTGAGAGTACTGGGGTCTTGAAATTCTTTGTATAGTAAGAGGTTGAGAATGGGCTTGTAATGGGCCCTTTAGTTCTAGAGTTCAAGGCCCTTTTGATCTAAAATATACCCATTTCATGATAACCAGCCTAAGCATCTTGATTTCTACCCTTTTCAGACGCAGACATCTGTGTACTGTAATGGAGGACATGCAAACGGCAAAATAACGAATTCAAAAAAGAAAAAATGTAAATAAATATCTGTCTATGTATCATTCTGACAGGTATGAGTGTGTATATTTATTACGTCGAATCCTGCTAAAATTCGATCACGTGCCATATCATATCTCTCTTACATAGACTTGTCATATAAGTGGAAACGTAAAAAAAATCGACATGTAAACATTTGGACCAAAAACTATAAACAAACAAGAAAATGTTGCTAAAACATATAAAGAAACAAAAAAAAAAATATATGAGATGGGGGTGAAGTGAATAAACAAGAAGAAAAACAAGAAGACAGAGGGAATCAAAAAGACGTAGGAGGTTGTGAGAGGTCCCTCTCCTTCAATGAAGCCTACGTAATAAACACAGAGGATGATGACATTAAAACTCTTAGGTTTTGAAAATGTTATAACAATTTTGTCAGCGAAGGTCAAGCTGCTCTTAAAAGCAACATACCACTGAGATGTGTTCAGATTTGGACCCACTCTTCTTCTTATTGTTCTTAATGAACATTTTGGTTTTGGTATCGAGGTTCTCAATCATATTCCATATATCATCATCAAATCATCACTACCCGAATTTGGGATTCAAATTCCATGTGAATGAATAAGAAAATGAAATCTTAAAGCGGCAACGAAAGGCAATATTTTTTCTCTGTTAACGAAAGTAATACATTTCAAAGCATTTAATTAGAATTACGAAAATGAACTCAAATCCATCTGGTCAACTGGTCAGCCAATAAATAGTGATTGATTAATGAGTCAATTGAATAGATAGTCATATTGTGATAGTTAATATTTATAAATGACTATTATTACTATTAATCTTTTAAAACATTTATTTGGAGTACTATTTTCTATCATAATAATTTGAATATAACAAAATGCTATTTGATGCTAAAATTTTGTTATTTAAAAAAGTAGCACTAGTTTTTATATATCTCAAAAATATTTATTTATATATGTGAGACCGATTGGATGCTATATATTCCGGAAATGTATATTTATATAGCACTAACTTTTTTATTTATTTTATGTTCATTGTAGCCACAAATTATCAGCTTTTTGAAATGTACCAAATAATAAAAAACAAAAATATCAAAATCAAAATTATTCAAAGTTATAATCATTAAAATAGTAACCAATCGACCCTATATATACCTAAGACCATCAGTATCGTCATATTTTTATGCCAAGTCTTAGCAATTAAAAACTCCAAAATATTGAAAACAGTTCGGAAGAAGTGTGAGAGAAGTCTTCCGCAAGATGTTTTTGTTGAGGAGTCTTAGAGACAAGTGGCGGAAGGTGACTGGCTATCAATTTGGGAAAAGAGAAAAATACTTTTTATAATTAATTAATTATTACTAAGAAACAGATTCTACTACTAAATTACTAATCAACTCATTTAACCTTGTTTCTTATCATAGACACTTAACTTATTTTAATAATATAATTGTCTTAAGATCTATCCCCACACATATGCCAATAAAGATGCTCTAATATAACAATTTTCAATGCATATTTAGTGCAGTTAACCTTTAAAATTGATTGTTTAATTCAATAAAATTAGAAAAACTAACGAATGAGTTGGTTCAAATATCTTTTAAATTAACGCAAGTTAATATATATCTTTATTAAAGTTTTTTTACATATATCCTTAATTTAGAAAAAAATTACAGTACCCAACTATTTAATATGTATTGATTCCACCAAAAATTACTTTATACTAGTTGTTCTACCATTAAATTGGTTTTGTTCTTCTAAGAGTCAACTAAAGTTTAAATTTTTTACTTGAGTCAACTAATTTAAAAAATCAGTGAAACGTTTCGGGACAGAATCTTCGAAAAGCACTTAGGCCATGAATGGCAACAGATTTTAAATTGGTTTCTAGTTTTTAGATTTTGGATTTTAGTTTTTGGTTTTTGAAATTTTGGTTTTTGGTTTTTGCTGTAAATTAAAAATTAATAAATAAAAAATAAAAAAATAATAAAAATGAAATATGATCTCCGTTGAATTTTTTTATTTTTACAAAATCTACAAAATATTGGTTTTGGTTTTTCTTTGAAACTTGGAGAATCCACTCAAAAACTAGTTTTCCTAAATTTTAAGAAATCTACTTTTTAAAAATCTTGAATGGTGAAAAAATAGATTTTCACAAAATCAAAAACCAAAATCCACCTAAAAACTAGTAAACATTCAAGGCTTAATTTTTCAAAATCTTTTGTTAACCCAGTATGTATCTTATATTTGACCTTGTTAAAACTATCATTAAATAATCATCACAACTTTCAAAATCTTTCCCTTATAAAGCTATCAATCTTTTCTCATTAAATGTTGCTTCTAACTAAAATTTTACCCATCTGCTGATAGTCTGATACGACGTTTAGATATACGAAGCACACATATACACAAAATTTGCTTCTCCGTGTGTATAATATATACTTACGTGTATTTTCTAATATATATATGATGTAAGCATATAAAAGAGTGTGAGAGAAAGATCTTGTCTGATAGTTCTCGTACGAAATGATACAAAATCTGTCAGAGCTCCATCATTGTCGTCCTCGTGGACAACTGATAAAATGAATTTTTACGTATTAATTCATGTGAAATTTTTTCATATTAACTCAATAATACTTCTAAATACTATTTTTGTTTCAAAAAAGACAAATAAAATTCTAAATAATGGTTAAGTCATTAACTAGGGTAATAGGTAGGCACTTAGATACTGAGGACAAGTTGGCAAAAAGAAGAAAAAAAATAATACTGATGGCATAACTATGTCGAAGTCATCGTCATCACTCCCTCACAGTCTATCCATATGTCAAATGATGGCCAAATCATGAACCTATATTTTCAATTTATAAAAATATCAATGAAGTTTAATATTACAAATTTAAAATGATACTCCATGTAGATGTGTAATTGTGTATATAGTCAACTGTTTGACTTGTGTGAAAGTGTGAAAATAGAAAGAACCTACAAAACAAGCGGTAAACCAAAATTAGATGGTGATTACCAAAACAAGTGATAGCATAAACGTTTATGCTTTTCTATTTTTTTTGGTGGAAAGCATAAACGTTTTCTATTGTTATTGCTTAGAATTACGAAAGCCTTTTAAAAATTCTCTTTTTCTAAAGAACAAAAAAGTTAACTGCACCATGCTGTAAACAAAATTCATTATGAAATTAGTCCGGTACTTGAACAATGTTAAATTCCAGTATGTTTCGTTTACAGCCTAAATATATGTTTAGATTAATTTTCATAGATATATAATTGATGTAGTCAATCAAAGTAAATCTTTGTGGACTCCATGCAATATCTAAAGGACAATTCAGAGTGGCTACTGTGGACAATAATGAATTATATATCAAGAACTGTGTATCATGTGGTTAGCTATTCGTAGAAGCACATATATATTATGAATTTCAAGAGCTTTTAATTATAGAAAGAATTAAAGAAAATTCAAAAAAGGTAGAGAAAAATTCAATATTAGAAAAAATTATATGTATATGATTTAATAAGAAATAGATTATGTGATAAGAAAACCATTGTAATACTATTAAATTTCTTTATGACCTTTCAAGATTACTTCAGAAGTTAATGGAGTATTATAAGTAAAAACAAAACTCATAACCAATTTTACATAAATTGCACCAAAATTTAGAAGGCACGAGAGGAAATCTCATTTTACAGCCAAAGGAGTAAATGATATTTACCCAAATTTACAACACACATAATAGCTTGGAAAATGAGGAAATATTAAATAAATAAATAAAACCAACTAACTTCATCAGCGATCATGAAGAAAGAAACAAGTCAAAATTGAGAACAAGAACAAAAAAAGTAACCGAATTATTACGATTTCTTGAAATGAAGATGGATAAGATGGGAACTACAAATATTCCTACTACTCAACGGTCCGTTAAATTTCATCCATTGGTCTGTTATATCCTCAGCGATCTTAACGGCGTCATAGGCTGTTCCCGAAAGTCCTCTTCTCGTGAAACCCACCGTGTATAGTCCCTTCTCTCCTTTCCAACCGTTAGGAAACGGCGTTTTTGGCATTCCATCTTTTGTGAAAAAACTATTGTCCTGAAAATTTCAAAGGATAATCAGATTATTTTAGTTTCTTAGAATACAAAAATAACGAGGAGAGACGAGACAAAGAAAACAAGAAAAAACAAAAGAGATTTTTGTTGTCTTTATACATATATAATTGTTTGTTGTAATTTTTGGGAATTTTAAATTGTGAAAAAGTTCCATTTTGCATGGAGAAAAGAAGAGTTTTGGAGTGTTGTTCCCTTTGCTGCATGTGTTATGTCCATATCATAGAAAGCGATGGATGATTCACTAAATGATAACACTAAAACCTATTATTGTTTTTAGGCTATATACCTTATATGCATATCCTTGATGTCAAAATATATATATGTATATATATATATGCATACCCTTATCATTTTACCATCACCATCACCGTTATTCTTGAAAACGAAGTTTTTAATTGCATACGTATTTTGTTGGTTCACATAATTTCATCATCATCACATACACACATATATATATACGAGCTAGAGAGAGAGAGAATGATTAATATATGCTTTAAAGTACCTTGAGCCAGTCGGGTACATTACTCTTATACCCAGTCGCTAATATTATTGAGTCGAATTCAATTTCTTGCCCGTTTACAAATTTTGCTCCGCTCCTCGTGATTTCTTTCACCGCTTGCGTCACCTAATATAGTTAATAACCACAAAACAAATTAATTATGTTAAAAAAAAAGGGAAAAAAAAAAAACTCAAAGCTAAATGAAGTAAAATGTCAGCCACATTCATAAACAAAAAGTACAAACGCACGCTTGTAATTTTTTATCTAATTGAAACAACTACTTTCTTTTCCAAACTATTTTATATACATCAGGTTGCTATGTTTCATTAAGGGAGTACAATATTTTAGCTAACAGCAAATGATAATATTACTTTAAGAGAAAAAAAAGCGTGAACTTACGCTAATTTGTCCTGATCGGATTAAAGAAATGGCGCCGACATCAAGAACCGGAGTTTTTCCGGTGACGTTCTTGAGCTCAATTGGTCCGGTTTTAGGTCGTCGAAGGCCTAAATGGTCGGTATTGCCCAACTTAGAATTAGCAAGAAGTAGGAGAAAATTGTCCACCAGCTTTAGTGGAAACCATTTCAGTAGTGTCATTGCTATTCCAAATATCGATAGACCCAAAAAATCTCTTGGTAATACATGTACCTGCGTCATTAATTATAATAATTGATTAGGCCTCGTTACTGCTTTTAATTAACATACAGTATGTAGTTTGATAATGAGCATAATTATATATTTACTTACAGAGTTTCTAACTACCATATGAGGCAGAGCATTGTATCTACAAAGATCCAAGCTGACCTCCATACCGGAATTTCCACAACCAACCACCAAAACCTTCCGGTTTGCAAACACCGAACCGGACTTGTACGCACTGGTGTGAACAACCGGTCCAGTAAACTTCTTCAAACCGGGTATATCCGGAACCACCGGCTCCGCGTTTTCCCCTGTGGCCACCACCAGCCACGTAGATGTGTATACACCGTCTTGCGTCTTCACCTTCCATAGACCAGAGACGACATCGAACTCGGCTTTCTCGACGGTTTGGTTAAATACCGGTTTGATATGAAACCGGGCTGCGTATAACTCAACGTAGGAGATGAATTGTTGCTTGGAGGGGTATTTAGGAAAGTTCTTAGGGAAAGGCATAAGAGGAAGCTCACAGAAGTGTTTAGGGAGATGGAGTTTGAGACGGTCGTAGGTTCTTTTTTGCCATAAAGAAGCTAAACAATCGGTTCTCTCGAGGATAACCGATGGTACGCCTCGGTTTGATAAACAAGCCGCTACGGCTAGACCGGACGGACCGGCACCGACGATGATCGGACCAGGAACGAAGATTTGACTAGGCTCTACTTCTCTACAAGTGCCCATGTCGATTAATAAGAGAGAGAGAGATCTTAAGTAAGGAGAAGGAAGGGAAGAAGGAAGAAGAAACTGTCTTTATCTTTCTCTGACGATCACACACACACGCACCTAAGAAGTGTCCTGTTTTAGGGTCTTCTTTTGATTGTTTCTCGGGAAAAACCAAGAAACCAAGTTGGAAATTATAAAGAGACCACGTAAGATGAGGTGTAAATGCTAGAGAGTGAGACAAGGCGTGAGAGTAAAGGAAAGGATTTGTGTGTGTGTGGGTGTGTGTTTTTCAATAAGTAATGGGGAGGGAGAGAGAGAGAAAGAAAGAGAGAGTGTTGATGTTGTATAGTGTAGGAAGTAGAGTAGGTCTAAGACGGGGAAAATGGTGTAGATATTAAATTTAACCCACTGGAAAAATCTTTGCCATAGATTCTTTACTACTAGTCAAACTATTTTTATTTCTACGAGTAATGACTAGATTTTCTGCTATAAATATCATTTTAACAAATTATTTTTGGATTTTATGATATAAAAAAAAAACTGTCCTAAATATTATAGACAACAACAAAATTAAGAGATTAGTGTTACATAATTTAATTGATCAATAATTTAGAGGTCAATTAGTTGATAATTTTTTTAATACATGTTTGAGAACTCGAAGAATGTGATAACAAAGAATTAATGTGTACGAACTGGTATAGTTGACGTAAAATAAAACAGAAAAAAAGTGATCAGTATAACTTTTACTATAACATAAAATGAACCTCCCCTTAATATATTGGATTTGATATTTGCGTTGACGTGTTTCATGATGTAGATAGATTTTAATACTTGAAAATTGAAATATAATCATCATCACATTCGTACCGTTTTCATACTTTTTTATAATTAATCTTCTACCGAAAGTTTTGTGGTCAAGAAAGTAGAAATAGAAGATTCATGTAATAAAATGCCTAGTAAATAATATTTCTTTCTTTTTGATAATTCTAATAATTAATATTTCTTGCTTTAACAAAGGTTTAGATGGCCTTCTGACCTTTTTTCCATCATTAGTATTTATAAAAGATCATTTAAATAATTAAAATGAAGTAAACCTTTTTTTACAACAAATTAAACCTTAAGCAAGAAGGAAAGGTACGGTGTATAAGTATAACTGTAGATTCTAGTGTAAACTCTTCGTTTTTTTTTGCAGCTATTTGAAGTCAACGAATATATAATACTTATTTAGATAATTTGCATCGTTAAAAAAAAAAAAAAAAAAAAAAATTTGCATCGTTAATGTTTTATCGATAAAATATGTTTTTGTTGTTTGACAATTTTCATATATATTACATATCCGTATAGTAGCTCTAGCATTATATCAAGATTACTTAAAAGCATTTGCAAATTTTCAAAAAGGGTTTGCCCATACCAAAACTTAAAGTATATTGGTTTTTGTTTAACTTCAATTTGCATCAACATAGTCATCACAACTAGTAATATTTATCGGAAATTAAACATTTATTGGCTACTGTTAAACTCGATAAATCTTGTGTGCGATTTTGTTTTTTGCCAGATGTTTGTTCTCTATATGCGTGGCTTCACTTTCGTGCGAAAGAAAGAAAATCAAAAGATAACAACTTCTACAATTTGGTTTTTGGGGTGGCTGGAGGGATGATATATACAAGCACAATTAATGAGGATTGCACCAAACACATAATTAATATGTAGATATGTGGAAAATGTAATTGAGTTGCGCATGACTGACCACTCCTTCGTTAAATGTCAACTAATGCAGCCGACCTCCACTTCCCCTATGATCTCCTCTGGGTTGCAATATCAACATATTTTATGCGACGCCATCTTTTTCAAAGCAACTAATTATGAATCATTTAATTCTAGATTGGATTTTATACTGGACGCAACAACATCACATATACTTATAAATTTACGGCTAATCACATATACTGATATGTCACTATTTTCAATAGATAATATAAACAAGTTACTAATAAATTTGAACCAAAATTACTTTGCTAATATCTTAAAATAATATGCAGGTAGAACCAAAACTATAAGAATACGAGATATTACTAAAACAAGTCCTTGGGTTCTCACTCATCCAGGTTTTGCAGCCAAACACATGTTTTGGATGAATTGTTTTTGTATATACATACATATATAGTTTATACTTTGTAGGTAAAGAGGAAGATAGGAAGAGGAAGGGAAAGTATGGGAGTTAAATGTTTTTAAATGAAAAGAAAGAATGTGACTTATTATTTTATTCAGAAATGTATGCGCGTGGTAGTGAATTCTAAGCGGTATTAAATTTAATGATGGAGTGCATGCTAATTGCTAAACCTCATCTCATTGATTAAGGTCTGACCTTATTATGGATACCATTTCACACAATTGATTAAGACGTAAACGATATCCCACGTAAATGTTTTAACTATATTAACTTACTTTCGGGGTATTATTTTAATCGAAACATAAACTATATATACGCTTTGACCTGGATGCATATTATTACATAGACCCAAATGTTTTGTCTACTCCAATCAAATAATTAAAGACCTTATTATTGTCAATAGATGATTGACTTCATCTTAACAATATTTAATTAACATGCCAATTCTTTCATATATGGTTCCTATTATTTACGTTACCCCACATATATGTCTAATCATGACATGTTCAGTTTAATTTACAAACCCCCCTTTTTTTTTTTTTTTTTTTTAAGTAGTTTGCATATAATTTATAAGTATACGTGAGAAAATCCACATGTTAGAAATATACATATTTAATTCATTTGTATACTAAAGATACTTCTTGAATAGAAGTTCAATATAGAACATAACTTTTGCACTACACAACCTTTTCAAAGATCAGGTGTCCATTAGTAATAGACTGAATAAGAACCACATCAACTAGAAATACTTGGACAATAATCAAATGTTTTCTTACACAAAGATTAAAAGATAACTTCAAAATCAAACAAATTATATAGACTCATTATTTATGCATGCTTGGTATAATAGAATGGTCCATACGTTTTCTTTTGTTAATTAAAATGGTCCTAACTTTCAGTTAAATAGAGCCTAGACTCATGACTATGCTGGAAGAAAAATACAAGGTATACAAGTGTATCAGCGACTATTAATCTACTTTAGATGCATGTTACATAGTGTATCGATGGTCCCTTTTGTTAGACGAGGAATATTGTGGTTCTTGGATGGATCAACATCAGCAATCTTGTTTACACTATCGATAATGGCAAAAATATGAATATTACAATGTAGACAAAAGAATTTAGGGTCCTACAAAAACGTCATCTTCCTCTGGCCTCTTCTTCCATTTTCTCCTTCTGCATTATCCGACTCAATGCTCTTTGGAAGTTTTCTGTCAGGCTTGAATTTGCCCTCAACCTCAATTTGTCTCACCATAGTTACATGACCACACATAACACAATACAACATTATATACATACCATATACGCATGTTGGACAGCTGAGATAGTTTAATCAGGAATTTGAGATGTATGTTAGAATTGAATTATTGTGTCAAGTCCAAATTTAAACTTAACCATTGATATCTCGGATTCAAATAAAAGTCTAGGTTAAATTATGGTCTACGTCTTATCTAAAAAGAACCAATTGACCTATTTGATATTTCCCCAATCCTTGACGACTTGTGTATCTTTTAGCTTGCATGCATCGTAAGCAGTCCACTTTTCTATATTTTATCTTGCAACTTGCAAGGCCACGTTAAATGTGAATTTTGTTATAATCGTAGTCGTGTAAGAAATAAAAAAAGTTTAATGGATGATCCATATATACGTATACTTAACTAATGCATCTTGTGTGACGCATCACATCAGTATTTTTGTTTTTCTCCAGAATGGACAATAGATAAAAGATGTGTAATATTTATACAATTGTCCATAAATACCTAAAGAAGTCCAAAAATAGTATACACTTTGCAAA
This sequence comes from Erysimum cheiranthoides, assembly GCA_011420285.2. Taxonomy (NCBI): domain Eukaryota; kingdom Viridiplantae; phylum Streptophyta; class Magnoliopsida; order Brassicales; family Brassicaceae; genus Erysimum; species Erysimum cheiranthoides. The sequence continues at coordinate 17,938,262 of CM022178.2, read as the reverse complement.
AATCTCCCAAATATCTTTTTTTTTTTTGGTCAACATCTCCCAAATATCTATAGTGTCATCTTATGCACAATTACCAAAAATGAAACACGGACATTTTTGTTTTCACCACCACACCGAGGTTTGATATTATTAATTCTAGATTGTAAACACAAGCGTCTGTAGTCCAACGGTTAGGATAATTGCCTTCCAAGCAATAGACCCGGGTTCGACTCCCGGCAGACGCAGTCGTTATTGATTTTCTCTTTTACAGTTAAAAACAAAAATTTTCCCGCTTTCAGGCTTTTACCGCTTAGGCCTGTAAACGTAAATGTGTTTTTTTCATCAGTTTTATAAAATTTGTATTTCAAGTATCCATAGCATTTACAATTTGACATCATGTTATGTTCATATCTAGTAGCACAAAATCACTCGATACCATTACCATACAACATCTTGCATCTCTCGCATCAAATACCACTACACAAGAGGAGCACTAGAAAAGAAAGGCATGTTTTTCTGCTCCAATCCCAAACCGGTACCGCCAGTTCCATCACGATCCAGACCTTGTTTGATACGCCCCAAACGCCTTGCATACAAGACTTGCTCAGAAACAACATGCAATCTTATTCTCTGATATTCCTCAAGACCCAAACTTAGATTCTCAGGTCCACATTTCTCCAAGCATTTGCCTAGCACTTGGGCATCAAGAATCGACATGTTTGTGCTTCTTAGACCATGAGGGGTCGTTGGATGAGCCGCATCTCCAACCAGCACGACGTTCCCCCAGAAGATCCGTTCCAAAGGGTCACAGTCGTAAATAACATTAAGGAAAGGATCCTTTGTTTCTCTCATGAGTTTCGCTAGTTCGGGGATCCAGATGGTTTCTGCTTCTTGATGCATCTTATTGATCATTTCTTGGCTCACTTTTAGAGTAACAGAGTTGCTCTATCATTGTAATTTCATAACAAGAAGAAAGTAGAATCAAAGGAAGCTACTTCAAAATTTCATTCTAATAAGAAAGAAAAGAGTATTTAGTTTTTACCTTGAGGTCAGGCTCTGGTTGATTGACATACCAAATCCAGTTGAGTTTCTTGTTAAAAAGCTCGTAAAACACGCTATGAGTCTGTTCACCAATATCAAAATACAAGCATTTTCCAAGATCTGGATACTCTCTCTTGATTCCAATAACTGTTTCCGAGTTTTCATTCCATGAGAAATCAAAAACACCTCTCCAAGCGCAATAACCAGAGTACCTTTACGTAAATAAAAAAACAAAAGCCTATATAATCCAGTCCACAAAATATCAAAAGAAAAAAGATCACACTTCTTATTTCAAACCTCAATTTAAAGTCAGGCAAGAATGTTTTCCGGATCGAAGACAGACACCCATCTGCTGCAACAAGTAAATCTCCTTGAATTTCAACGGTTTCTTGAGTTTCCATAACTAAAGTCTGAACATTTACAGTAGATTCATCTTGTGACATTGTGAAAGACAGAAACTTATGTCCCCAAAGAAACATGGTTTGAGGCAATGCGTTATACAGAAGAGCGTGAATATCTGACCAATAAGCTGCTCGGAAATCGAAATTCTCATCTCTTGTTAGAATCCTCGTCATCTTCTTCTCACTATCTGTTGCCTGATTCTATAGTCCCACAAAACAAACACAAAAAGCTAAAAACTTTAGCAGAGACTCCGAAATTCAGTGTTTTAGCTGAGAAAAATCGATTATACCTGGTCAACTGAGAGAGGCAAAGTGATTTCATCTAAGAGGTGTGGAGTAGGAAGCCAGGATTTGATGATTTGCCGAGCCTGAGGGTCGAGTCCGAGCCCAGCACCAGTAGGGCTCCGAGCCGGAGGTTCGAAAGATTTCTCAAGCACCAAAACATCCCAGCCTGCTAACGTGAGCGAGTGTGCGCACGATAAGCCTGCTATGCTTCCTCCTACAATGATCGCTTTCCCCTTCTTCTTCCCCATCTCATAAAATTGTTTCTTCTGCTTCACAAATGTTAACGATAAGTGTTTTGCGTTAATGAAGCCACTAGGTGAATGAGAAGGTTAGAACTATGTGGACTTATTACAGGCCCGATAATAGATTCAAGGGCCCAATTATTTGATCGTTTAAATAGGAAATTGATCTCTATTTTATGGGCTAGATCCAGGCCCAGAATGAATTCTAGGCTCAGTAACTTGTTCTCTCTCCCACGATTGTCATTATTTCTAGTTATTTTTTTTTTCCCTAAATCTGGAGCTTTCCCTTTGATTTTCTTCTCTCTGTTCGTACGACGTCGAATTCTAGTTTGTTGGACGGCGATGGGAGCTGGGAGAGAAGTCAGCGTATCGCTAGATGTAGTCAGAGACAAAAACTTGATGCAGCTTAAGAAACTCAACACGGTTTTGTTCCCGGTTCGCTACAACGACAAGTACTACGCCGATGCAATCGCTTCCGGCGAATTCACCAAGCTTGGTTCGTCTTCTGTTACAATTTCATGGGAATGTGCCTTTTGAATCAGAACCAAAATTCATCGGATTGTGTTATCATTTATTGAAATTTGTTTTGTTTGCTTTCTTTGAGCATTAGTCTCTTCCTTTAATGGGAAAAGTTATTTGCGTTGGGGGTTTATGATGAACTGTTCTGTGATTAGGCTTGGTAGATTCTATAAAGAAGTTTCTTTTGTAATTGTGCTTTTCGGATTCTTTGTGTTGGTTGTCTGTTTAGTGGATTCACTGGTCTTGTTCTAAAATGGATTTGCTTCCTCTCAGCATATTACAGTGACATATGTGTTGGAGCTATCGCCTGTCGGCTGGAGAAGAAAGAAGGTGGGGCCATGCGAGTTTACATAATGACACTTGGTGTTCTTGCACCATACCGGGGGATCGGCATCGGTAAGTCATAAATTCTGCTCTCCCAAACTTGAATCTTGGTACCGACACAACAGGAATAATATAGAAAATTGTAGCATTTGTCTAATTCTACTGTTTTCTTTACGTTTCACCACTTGAGGCTCTCGGTTTTATGTAAATACTGTAGTTCTCTATCTGAAGTTTCTCCATTTAGAGATTCAAACCATCAAGAAATAGTCCTTAGGGCTGTATGCATATCTTTGTTACACCGAGAAACTGGAACTTAGTGACAATGATTTCCTCATATATCAAGATTTACGATCGAATTCCCCTGATCGTTAAAAAGCAAAACTCTGTCTATAACTTGTGTATCTTGTTTTTTTTGTCTTTTGCAGGTTCAAAGCTATTGAATCATGTTCTTGAGATGTGCACCAAGCAAAACATGTGTGAGATATACTTGCACGTCCAGACAAACAACGAAGACGCCATCAAGTTCTACAAGAAGTTCGGGTTTGAGATCACAGATACCATACAAAACTATTACATCAACATTGAACCAAGAGATTGCTACGTTGTCACCAAGTCCTTTGCTCAATCTGAAGCCAACAAATGATGAAAATCCCAACTTGGGGAAGCCATTCCTCCCCAGTTTGTTTGTTCCATTCAATATCTATTAATGTCATGATGCGTCTGTTTCCAAGTTTTGGTTGTTTTGTTGACCTTAAAGTTTCTTATTGATTCTAAAGCTATAGATTCCTGGTTATACACTTACATAATTTCTCTAATGACCTCTTGATTTTGGACCTTTTTGGTTGGTGAAGTTTTAACTTTGCAACTCAAACCTTCGTGTTATACTGCTCAGTAGTCAGTATCATTGTGTTCGTAACTGCGACTTGGGGGTTTGATCAAATGAGATGACAGATACTAATTAAACAGATATTGAGGTTCCATAACTGAAATGTTTTTTTTTATCAATGTTGAGGAAAGAGATAGTGAAGAAGAAGTGACTTCATTATGACTCTTGGTGTGTGTATCGTTTTGGCTGGCCTGCCATTTTAGTCACAGTGAAGACAGGGTACTGAGTCTCCTTAAAATGGGAGAAAGGCAAAAGGTACCTGAAAAAGCTCCTCAGAAGCCCATGGATCCAAGAAGAGCAAAAGGCACTTGCATGGAAGTAGTCTTCAAAGAACAGACTCTTGGGTGGAAAAGCAGTCCAAAGTGAATGAGTCCCTCAGTCTGGGAAACTTGGCTATGAAGGGTAAGACAGAAGAGTTAGAAACGCCTTCCCAACATGTTTTACGGGTGAAATTTTCTGGTGAACTTGTCAGTGGAAAGACACCAGATATTTCAACACCATTCACCAAAAAACTGAAAAATATTGCTGATATGGTTGTCGTATCACAACAAGTTAGCAATCCAGTAGAGCTTAAGACAGACAGAGATGTTCAACATAATCTTTCAAATCCCAACGACCAACAGGAGGGTGTGTCAGGTTCAGCACCATCAGTAACAGGCTACAGCTGGTCCCACTCGTTCCATGTAAAGTTGGGGAGATGTGGAACACCTATTCCAAGGATATGATGACATTCAAAGCAGAGAGAGAGTTCGGAGAAGAAAAACGTTTGCATCTCAAAAGGTCTCTCTTGTCTTGGATATATGACCACACCCTTCTCAATTCAGCTAAGGTTAGTTTAGCTTTCTTCAACACACTTTCAGATTCTACGTCAATCAATCAATCTCCTTGCACATATTGTAAATTAACAACATACGAGTTATATCTTTGCAACATCAAAACACAGCCGAAAGCTAGATTGAAAACGGGGGAAGCCACTAAAGGGTGAAGGCAATGTCAAATCCAAAATGAAGGCTTCCTTGCATTCGAAGGGATCCAATATGAGAAAGCCTAACACGATTTATTTATGGGCTTTAGATGGGCCTTCATTATGAGTATCGTTTCGGCTTGCGTGCCATTTTATTCACAGTGAAGACAGGGAGCTATGTACCTGTAGATTCCGAAAACGGCACGATTGTCTAAGAATCTCCGTTACATCGGATTGATTCGTCTCTGCAATTAAGCACCGCTTCTTCAACCTTCGAGTTCGATTGACCAATGCGGCGTTCTCGTTTTCTCCCCCAAGTTTTCTCCGACGCTGCCTTTACTGACGTTACTTCTGCTCCAATCTTCGCCATGTCTACTCGTGCTCCGGTAAATTATCTCAGCCATTCTTTTTTCGTATCATTTTCTATGCGTTGCTTCGGTTAATGAATGAAGATTTGTTTCATACGGAGCAGTACAGAGGTGGCCGAGGACGAGGCCGAGGCGGGAGAAGTTTCTCCGATCTTCCGTACAATAATGACGCAGGAAGAAGAGATCACTTCGTGACTGGAGACTCGCATTTTCAGTCAGTTCATGACGCCAATCTCAGATTCCGGCATGCTGAACCTTATCGACAACCTCAGCCTCCGCTAGGTCAGCGGCAGCAACCACCGTTCAATCAGAATTACGAAATTCGGCCTGCGCCGCCGTCTCGAGGTCAGTGGCAACAATTCCGTCAACCTAATCAATTGCCGTCCAATCAAAGCTATTCGGCATGCCCTCCCCCTCCCTTCTATCAAAACCAGATTTCTCGGCCGCCTCCGCAGCGGAGCTTCCGTCAACGGCCACGGTCAAAACCTTCAGATTACCGTGAATGGGAATATGCCAAAACGCCACTGCCTTCCGGCTCCGGTAACTTTTGCTCAAAATTTGATCATCTCATTCAACTTCACGCCACTTTCTATGTTTCCGCAATTTGATTTACTTGTTTTTTCTGTGTGTATGCGCAGAAAAGTTTCTTATTCTATCGTATAATATCTTGGCGGATTACCTTGCAAATGATCACTGGAGAAGTCTTTACTTTCACATACCGAGGAATATGCTGAGTTGGGGATATAGAAAGAGCAAAATAGTGTTCGAGCTTGGCCTATGGTCTGCAGATATAATGTGCCTTCAGGTTATAGTTTCTGCTACATCTTCTTGCAATTGTTTGTATGAGGGAAGGAGACAAAGCTTTCTTGCTTTCCTCTTCTTCATCATTTACGGAATGTATCTCTCATATGCGTAGTAGTCTAATGTTATTTTGCATATGTCAGGAAGTTGATAAATATCAGGACTTAGAGGAGGAGATGAAGCACCGGGGGTATAGTGGCATTTGGAAGGTACGTATATGTTCTAAATTTGTTGAAAAACTTTTTGGGGTTATCTATCTTTCTTACGAATCAGCATCACCTGCATCGATTGTTTTTATTAGTTTTGTTTAAAGATGGCGATTTTGAGTTTCTATTCTCCACTGACTCTCTTGAAGTAAAGATTAAATGGTATGTATCAATGGTTCTAAGAACTAGGCTTCAAATGTGGGCTTAACTCTGTTGTATAAAAGTGTAGATGCGTACTGGTAATGCTGTTGACGGCTGTGCAATATTTTGGCGATCAAATAGGTTTGATTCTCTTGTTGTTCCTTGTGTGGTTCAGTCTAGAATCTTGTTTGGGATCTCATTGTTATCATATTAGATTCAAGTTGGTTCACGAAGAAAGCATCCAGTTCAATCAACTTGGTCTTCGGGATAATGTTGCTCAAATATGTGTGCTTGAGGTAATATGGATACCTTCTATTGATAGTGACTTACATACCTTTGCCTCTTTACCCTAACTTAAATATGCTGTGTAGACACTGTTGACTTCACATACAAACGAAAATGAGGCCTCTCTACCTGAAAGGTAACTTAAAAATATCTATAAATGTTACTATCATATTATTTTATGGATAGGTAATTGCCATTCACTAGGAAGTGGCGGATTTTCTTCAGTCTCAACTTGTTATCCTTATGGACTATACTTTGTGGGTTAGTGAAATGAATTGCTCTTTTCTTTTGCAGCTCTGCTGGTTCCCGCCGAGTTGTCATTTGTAACATTCACGTGCTTTTTAATCCTAAACGAGGAGACTTTAAACTTGGTCAGGTACTTTCCTTTAATGACATATTCTAGTTTGTAGAAATCTTTTGTCAAGCGACAATTTCACTCTGTCTATAAGCTATGAACATATAAAAGTGTTAGTTGTCTGAGAAAAATATGGAGTATCACACTCCTATTTGAAGGAAAACACGTCGGCACGTCACCCCTTGCTTAACTTGGTTCGTTTAACTATTTCCATTTATCATTTATGTATTTATCTCTGTTGCGCAGGTCAGAACACTCTTAGATAGAGCTCATGCTGTTTCAAAACTCTGGGATGATGCGCCTGTTGTTCTTTGTGGGGATTTCAATTGTACACCAAAGGTAGGAAAATTTTACCTTAACCGTGGTATACCCAAAAACACTTGCTTTGTGATATGGTCATAACATTCTTTTACCTGATTGCAGAGTCATTTGTACAACTTTATTTCAGAGCGGAAGGTACAGCTTCATTGTTAGGCAATTCTTTCACGTATTAGCAACATTATATATATGGTTAATGGTTCACATTGTATCTTGTGATTCTCTATGCAGTTGGACTTGTCTGGTTTGGCTAGAGACAGAGTTTCGGGGCAAAATTCTGCTGAATTTCGTCCACCAAGGCCAGAAAATTATACGACGAGGTAGAGCATGAACTCACCAAGTTCTTCGACATCATTATGTATTTTGTTTTGCAACTTAGCACCTCTATGTTTACCCTAGAATCTGGTGTTCAACTCTGCTTTCGTAATTGTCAGCAAGGTTGATAGGCCTACTCAATTTTCCAGGTTTCAGTCCGCCAATAAATATCCACAAGGTCAAGTTCAACCACCAGATTCAATCGCAGAGGCCCCTTCTAAGAACACATCTGAGCTTCCATGTGGTGATGCAATTCTTGCTAGTCACGAAGCCACCTCCAGCTCTGATCGAGTATTACCAGGCGAGGATCTGGCCTCAGATTGTAATTTAGGAAGAGAAGACAGAAAACCTGATGACTCAGAGGATCTCTCGATAGCTGAAGATCTTTCTTCAATAACCTTATCAGATCAAGAATCTCCACATGCTTCCAGTGCCAAAGACAATTTGAATACAGAACTTTCAGGAAGTTCCGTTTTATCAGTGACAGAGCCTGGAGAAATTGTGTCCAGTGATCAAAATATTTCATCTAGTCTCTCCACCAAGGTTGACAATACTTTGGCTGAGATGAAACTAGATGGCTTAAAATCGGACGAACCAGATGTATTCGCCCAAGATGAAGAAGTTCTAGGTGAAGATGGGGAAACCTTTTTGGCTAAGCTACACGATAATAATGAAGACTTGAGTCAAAAAGGGGAACCTGTGAATGATTTTTCACGTAAATCGGGTTCTGAAGCTTTTAATAATGAGAAAATCATGTATAATCCATCCTCTTGGACTCCAATGGAGATAGCAACTGCAACAGGTGACCCGGAGATAACTACGGTTGAACACGCTCTGGAGCTTAAAAGCACTTACTCAGAAGTGGAGGTATTGTAATATATCCTACCTACAATTTTGGCCTTTTTATCTTCTATTTCTTGAGAAATTATATTCTTAGGAAACTGTTGAAATTTGTGGTTAGGGTCAAGCGAACACAAGAGATGAAAACGGAGAACCTGTAGTGACCAGTTATCACAGATGTTTCATGGGGACAGTTGACTACATATGGTACTAGCATTCGAAGCAAAACCATTATCGTGAGATTAGACATGATCATGGATTTTGCGCGTTTTAACGTATTTTCATGTTTGGGTTAGGCGGTCGGAAGGTCTTCAAACAGTGCGTGTGCTTGCTCCAATACCAAAACAAGCAATGCAGTGGACACCAGGCTTCCCGACTCCAGTAAAATCCCATGATCTTGCTTTTTTTTATCTAGCCCAAGTGCCCAACTATTAAGCTATATATAGGCTATAAGACTTTTTAACTTTTGTATTTTTGGTTTGTTACAGAAATGGGGAAGCGATCACATTGCACTGGTTTCAGAGTTGGCCTTCTGCAGCAGCAAAAGTCCGCCCAAAAGCTGATATTCAACAGGGGGTGACTCCATTAGAAATCTAAGAAAGTGTAAGGAGATTAGATGTTGGAGCTCTTGGGGTCAAGCACATCCTCGTTGCAATGTTCGTGATCTTAACTTCATTATTTTATATACCAGCAAAACATCTAAGAGTCAACTTTTACAGAGAATCTCATAGGCTCCAGTTTTGTTTTTCTCTCTATCATAGTTTACAATGACAGATTGTATTTTAGTTTTTTCTTTCGGCGAATCTCAATTACAGAAAATCTGCTATAAAAGTTTAAAGCATGTTTCTTGATTTGAAACAGCTTCACTGTTAACCCACCCACAACTCTTTCAAATCTAGGCTAAAGTACAGCTAGCTTTATCAATGTCCTTGTGTCCAATATAAGTACCTCTCACATTAGTACTTACTCTCTGCAATATAATACAGAACATCCAAAACTTGTTGCATCAATGGTCGATTCTTCTTGTCCCGCTTGGTGCAACTTTGGATGAGTGTGCACATCTGTGTTGCCGCATTCACAGGATAATCGCTTCCAAGTCGGGGATCGATTATTTCTTCAATCTTATAATTATCGGGCAAGAAAGATCCAGTGTAATAATCTAAGCTTTGATTATTCAAAAGGTTTGTTTTATCTTCCGAACCAGTCAAAAGATCAAGCAAGATCACACCAAATATGTAAACGTCCGTCTCTAATCCCGAAAGACCTACATACATTACACGATTGTCTTTAACACTAAACAATAAAAGATTAATCAGAATTCGTATCAATAGTTAGATTTTGGTGTACCTAACATAAACCATTCTGGAGGCATGTATTCACTTCTTCCCACGACTATTGTCTCATCCAAAGATTGATAGTTTGGTCCAAGATAGAACAATTTTGCATTGTATTGCTGATGAAATCCAAAATTAGGTATTAATTTCTAAGATCACAAACAAAAAGAAGATCGAAGAATGGAACAAAAACCATTACCACCTCGTCAAGCATAATGTTATGCATTCTGAGTTGTAGAAATAGCGGGCAGTTCTTGATTGAGTGGAGAAACGCAAGACCTTGAGCTGTTCCAATGGCTATCTTAACCCGTATTTCCCATGGCAATGCCTCTTCTTCTGTTGAGAGAAACATGAAACTGAATGTAAAGCAAAATTATCCATAACGACTTCTGAGATAATGTACCCATGGATTAGAAGAGATCTTAACTTCCGAAAATGTGATGGTTCAAACTTCCTTTGTGCAAGTAGTCTAAAACCAAGAGTGATTTTTTATCTTCACAACTATAACCTAAAAGTTTGACTAAATTGGGATGAGGAATTATCCCTAGAGACTTCACTTCTTCCTGCAACGCCCATCAATAAGTACACAACACAGAGAACAGATTTGAAAAAGTAGTTGAGTGAAGAAAATATGAACAGACTTTGCTTACCATCCACTCTTGTAGAGCCTGTGAACTATTATGAACACATTCGATGACAGAAACAGGGGTACCGGTTTTAGTTCTTGATGGTGAAAATGTGGTGCCATCGATGTAGCCCTTGTAGAATGCTCGAATATAGCCATTCTCGCAAGTTTTGACCCTGTCTTGTCTGAATTTCTTCTTTGCTTTCATCCATTCCGCGAAGCTGAAGACTCTCAGATTCTCGTTTTCTGCCTCCACTTCTCATATACGTATTTATAAATATGAGCTACATATTTTTTAAAACATTATATGTAAACAGTAGTAAAGCTAGCGCATTTAAAAAAAGAGATATGATGTACCTGAAATTAGAGGGTCGGTGAGAGGCTGGTAAGCAAAAGAAGAAGGTTGTTGTTTGAAAGGCTTTACAATGTTTCCCATTGTTGATGATGAAGGCTTCAGGCTTGTTTCTCAATCGCTTTGGCTCTCAAAGTCGGAAGGGAATTCACAAGATACTTCCGGTTGAGTTTTAAAGAGGTTAAAATTGTTCCATGGTCAAAATTCAACCTTTTACAAAAAGAAACCACTATGTCTATATGCCTATATGACAGTATTACAGTTACTAAGTTGGGGAAAAATTCTAAGACTCAAGTTTAAAGAATCTCAGAAAAGTTTTAAGGGTCCATTTTAGTAAGTTATTGACTTATTGCTTCGTTGATTAGAAGTTTTTCTAAGACTCAAGGAAACGATTTCAGAAAAGCGTGGAATTTTACTAAGTTATTGACTTTAGTCTTATTGCTTAGTATATCTATTGATTAGGAGCAGAGGCTGTAAATGGTAACTTTGAAACCTATAGGGCTATCGAGTAAATTGTACAAAAGACGAAACCAAGAAAAACGCGTTAATTTGTTTTTCTTCTCTTCGTTAGATCCTATAGTTGAACAAAATACATAAAAGAATTTTCCAAATAAATTCACTGGTGATATATTAATTTTTCTATATAATGTATTTCGTTATGATTTGTGTTTTCTCAAGATACAATTGAAAGAAAAAACCAGAAAGTGTATAATTATATTCTTGTATCAACTTTCGTAGCTTATATTGTTGCATTAACTTATAGTATATGATTCCTGCTTTCTTAAGCAGTTTTATAAACGTAAAAGTGTATATAATTATGTGTAAAATTTCAATACGAATGTTTATTGACTTATTATGAATTTGCTACCTTACAAATGTGTAGGCGATGATTGGATCAAAAATCAGAATTATGAAATAGGCCCAACTAAAGTCTAATTGGGTTTACTAAAAGCAAACTTTATGGGCTTTAATTTATATCTCCAGGCCTCAACGTAGTTTCTTCTTCTTCTCTCTCTCTCTGCCAACTCCTCTGGATTTTGTGACTTCTCTTCATTCTCCATATTTCTTTTCAGCATTTTCGGCGATTTTCGCGGCATTTATTTCGAATTCGCATGATGATTCTCTGAAATTTCTTGTATAATTTGTCATTTCTTCTCCATAATCGTTCTCTAAAGTTGATTTTTTTTATAAGTTCTCTCTCTCTTTATGGGTTCGGCTTCGATTGGTTATCAATTCGGAATCTCAGCTCGAATTGACGGGAATTTCGATTTGAGGTCAGATGTTACTGTCTCCTCTCTTCCATGTAAAGTTGAGGTTTCCAGAAAGAGCCTCTTCTCAGCTTCAAGCTCCACTCACAAGGTAAGACATGTCAGATTGTTTCCTTAAAAATTATTTATGCCAAATAGCACAAAAGAGCCAAACTTTTAATCTGGGTTTTAAGATTTCTATCATTTGTGTATTTTGCTTCGGATTTTAGATTGTTATTTTGTTGATGGAATCTCCTAATGTGATGTAGCTTTTGATATCCAGCAATTTTCAAATCGAGCTCGGCTATGTTCTTTGCCAAATACTGATGCGTACTGCGATGGAAATTTTGAGACGCCAATACTAGACAGCATTGAAACTCCATTGCAGTTGAAGAACTTGAGTGTTAAGGTAATTTCTTGATCTTCTTATGTAGTAGAAATTGAAACTTAAAGGGCTTGGGGTTAATGAGGATGGTTTCTTCTCGTAGGAATTGAAGCAATTAGCTGATGAAATCCGTACGGAGCTTCATTCTGTATTATGGAAGAAGACCCAAAAGTCTATGAACCCTAGCTTGGCTGCAATAGAGCTTACCCTTGCTCTGCATTATGTTTTTCGTTCTCCGGTTGACAATATATTGTGGGATGCTGTGGAAAAAGTAAGCTTATGTTTTGAAATTCAGGGGATTGACGATCAGATATTTCTTATGTTTTGGTGGAAGGTTTTGATGTGTTTCTTACGGTGTTAATAGCTTTTTTTTTGGTCCTTTGTAGACATATGCACATAAGGTCTTGACAAGACGTTGGTCTGCAATACCATCGAGGCAAAAGAACAGTAATTCTGGGGTCACTTCTCAATTGGATAGTGAATATGATTCTTTTGGCCCCGGACATGGCTGCAACAGTATTTCTGCTGGGCTCGGTAATCTTTTCGTCACCCGTTGTTAAAGAGTCAGTAGCCTATAGCTTTAGTTTTTTTACTACTCTTTTGCCTTTTTTTTTTTTTGTAAAGCAAAAAGTACACTTAGCTAATGAATGTTATTTAATATTTTATCGATTTGGTGTGCTGAACGTTTATTTCTGTTTCTTAGGATTAGCGGTAGCTCGAGATATAAAAGGAAAGAGAGACCGGGTTGTTGCTGTAATAGACAATGTGACAATAACTGCTGGTCAAGCATATGAGGCAATGAGCAATGCTGGTTACTTGGATTCTAATATGATTGTTATACTAAATGATAGCCGTCACTCTTTACATCCAAATATGGAGGACGGATCCAAGGCATCCATCAGCGCACTATCTAGCATCATGAGCAAAATCCAATCTAGCAAAATTTTCCGGAAATTTAGAGAATTAGCCAAAGTATGCATTCTCCATACTCTCTTTATGAAACTTAGTTACGATTTTGAGGCTGGAAATATGATGTTCAACAATTAATGTTATCTGACTATTTGATTTTGCTGTGGATTTTGACAGGCTATGACGAAAAAGATTGGAAAGGGCATGTATGAATGGGCCGCCAAAGTCGATGAGTATGCACGTGGTATGGTTGGACCAACAGGAGCAACTCTCTTTGAAGAACTTGGTTTGTACTACATTGGTCCTGTTGATGGACACAACATTGAAGATCTAGTTTGTGTTCTCGGAGAAGTATCTTCTCTAGATTCAATGGGTCCTGTGTTGGTCCACGTGATCACAGAGGAAAACCAAGATGCAGAAACCGGAAGGAAGATCATGGTCAAAGGTATATCTCTCTCTGCTTATGTTATTTTATTGACACTATCCAAATCTTGACTTTGACAGTTTATTTTTTGTGTCTCAGACAGACGCACTTACAGCGATTGCTTTGTAGAGGCTTTATTAAGGGAGGCAGAAAAGGATAGAGATATTGTTGTGGTTCATGCAGGAATGGAGATGGATCCATCACTTGTTACATTTCAGGAGAGATTTCCAGACAGATATTTCAATGTCGGAATGGCTGAACAGCATGCTGTCACATTCTCTGCTGGTCTTTCTTCTGGAGGTCTCAAGCCCTTTTGTATTATTCCCTCTGCTTTTCTACAAAGAGCTTATGACCAGGTTTCACCTTTCTCTCCATCTCGCTCGCACATAGTAAGACAGTTCTAAAAGGTTTTATTAGAAGCAAAGGGCCTTAGTGTTTTTGATGGTTTCATTAGGTGGTCCATGATGTAGATAGGCAGAGAAAGGCCGTGCGATTTGTTATTACAAGTGCAGGGCTTGTTGGATCCGATGGTTCAGTGCAGTGTGGAGCTTTTGACATAGCTTTCATGTCATCCTTACCAAACATGATATCCATGGCTCCAGCTGATGAGGGTGAGCTTGTAAATATGGTTGCAACTGCAGCTTATGTCACTGACCGCCCAGTTTGTTTCCGGTTCCCTAGAGGCTCCATCGTCAACAGGAATTATCTTGTCCACACTGGATTACCAATTGAAGTAAGTTCCAATCTAATCTTCAAATCTTTTGTCGCAAAATCAGACCGTGCTGACGCAAGAACCGCTTTATCATATTAGAGTAGGTGGGAAGCGGAAGAGTTCTTGTAGAAGGTCAAGATGTGGCTTTGCTTGGGTATGGAGCCATGGTGCAGAATTGCCTCCATGCTCACTCGCTTCTCTCAAAACTCGGTTTGAACGTGACTGTAGCTGATGCAAGGTTTTGCAAACCCCTCGACATCAAGCTTGTGCGTGATCTTTGTCAGAACCACAAAATCCTCATCACTGTCGAAGAAGGCTGTGTGGGAGGGTTTGGTTCTCATGTGGCGCAGTTCATAGCCCTCGACGGCCAGCTCGATGGGAATATCAAGGTAGAGAGAAATCAAAACCGCATATTTCCAAACATGTTATTTGTTTTGGGTTCTAATCAACTCTTTTTGTTGGGACTAAACATTGTGTAGTGGAGACCGATTGTGTTACCAGATGGCTACATAGAAGGAGCTTCGCCTAGCGAGCAGCTTGCTCTTGCCGGGCTAACTGGACATCACATAGCAGCAACTGCTTTGAGTCTTTTGGGTCGAACTCGTGAAGCGTTGCTCCTCATGAGCTAGCTTAAAGAGGCATCACATTTATTACTTTGTTCTCAACTCTTCAAGAGTGAATGATCGGTGTAATTATCAAGTTTCTTAAACAAAATTTGTAGATATATATATATACATACAGTATATTGAGAATTCAAAGAACCCATTTTATCTTTAAATGAATCTTCTATGTAAATATGTTGCAAAAGTAGAGGTGAAATTTTACTGAATAATAAAAAAAAAAAAGTTCTTCATGAATTTTATAGGAAAATTTTCATAACGTCCATACATTTGTTTTCCAAATTTTCATATCTGAATTTTGTTGTTGTCACTTGAGACTTGTTGTGTCAATATCTCACATCACCCCTAATAATAACACACAGGTAGTTTCTATTTGGTGTCGCTGTTATAACATGTCCAAATCTGGAAACAACAAATGAAAATTATAGATTGTGTTTTTTCGACACTTGAAATTAATGAAAAGCTTTTTAGAAAATTAGTAAAGAGTTACTGTCAAATAGTATTCGTTTAATTACAAAATCAGACTTTGTTCTTCTTCTTCTCGATCTCTCTCTCTCTCTCTCTCGCGCTCGTTCGCTCGCTCTCGCTCGATCATTTCGCTTCTTTGATCTGGATCGTGTCGTTTCATTTCTTAATGTAAGTTTTCTCTTCTTCATTCGTTTTGCGTCGATCTCAAAGGATTCGATCGGAAATTAAACTAAAAGAGATTAACGAATCTGTTGTTGAGACTTTATACCTAAATCTTTTCAGGAATCGACAAATTCATTCTGATCTAGCGGAACCCTTGATCATTGCTTCTTAATTTCCGAATTCCGATCTTTATTTAATCTCGCAGTTAAATTGAAAGATGGAAACAGAGACGGAACATCACAGGACTGTCTCTGTCGATGACAACGACAGCCTCGTACCAGAGCCTAGTTCAACAAAAGAAAGCTTTTTTGAAGATATCTCTTTTAGTGGGCAAGTTATGAATCCACAACTTTCAACCGCAGGCCAAGTTCTGACAAAAGTTGAATTGGATTTTGCTTTTGTCTCTGAGAAATTGGTCAATCTAAGTCTTCTTACTATGCAACTCGGCACGAGGGAGAATGATTTTGAGTCTTTTGTTGCTGAGAAAGAAGAAGAAGAAGAAGAAGAAGAGCCTTCGAGTAATGGTGATGATTCTGCTGAGAAGGCGTTGGAGTTTGATCTCTTGTCTTCAATTCTCAATTCAGAGGTGAAAGAACTTGAATCGCTTCTTGGTTTTCTCCAGAACGAGATTCAAAGTGCGCGTGTCATGATATCTCCGTTTCAACATGATGGAGAAGCTTTCTTGGATTGGGAAGGGAAGTTACATGATGCTGAACAGTCTTTGGGTCAGTTAATGGACCAAGTGGTGGAAATGAAGAAGCAATCTTCTAACTTTCAGAGGTTATCTTGTGGCTTGGATGAACCTGGAAGCTGTAAGTGACAAAACCTGCCAAATTTAGCTTTTCTTTTAACTTTGTTGTGCTGACTAGCTGGAGAAAATTCTCATGTTCCATATAAAGTAAAGAAGGTTCTAAGGGTTTGATCAAAGTTATGTTAAAACTTTGTTTTGGCAGGGTCTGGAGGGAAAACTGCAGTGTCTCAAAACGATGGTGAGTTTGGTGATCTGAGCGCTAAGATCAAAATGCAGACTGCTGATCAGCAAAGGAACGTTTTGAGGATGCTTGAGAAATCTTTGGCTAAGGAGATGGAACTTGAGAAGAAACTAAGTGAATCAAGAAATACTGAACGAGAACTAGAGATGAAACTATATTCTTCTGAGCAGGATGTTGTCTACATGGAAGAAGTAACCGAAGATGCGTTCTCAAAGTGGCTTGAGGCAGATAATGCTGCGGAAGTTTTCAAGGGAACGTCAAAGGAAATGTCTGGAAAACTCCAGGTTCTTCAGTTCAGCCTAAGCGGCTCTTTTAAGCGGGAAGATGACTTGAAGTCTGAGCTCGTTGATTCAAAGGAACTTTTAGAAGCTAAGGAATGTGCCTTGCACAAGCTTGACAGCAGCAATGCAAGACTTAATGACTTTCTTATGGCACAAACAGAAGGCTTAAAAGAGAGTTTGAAAGAAGCTGAGAAAAATTTGATTCTTTTGAACACTGAGAATTCCACATTAAGTGAAAAAATTATCTCCCTTGAAGAACAACTGAATGAATATGGGATTCACAAAAAAGATGTGGATGCTACTTCTGCTGCTCAGGTAACAGATCTTCAACGTATCAACGAGGAACTAAAAGAGAAATTAGCAAAAACTGAAGCAAGGGCTGAGGAAGCAGAATCCAAATGCAAAACACTAGAAGGAAGGAGTAAGGAACTTCAAGATGAGTTGGGGGCTTTCAGAACCAAGGGATTTACTCCGGAGAAGCTAGCATCGCTTGAGAAACACTTGAGGGACTCAGATCTTCAGCTAGAACATGCAGTTGCAGCTGTTGAAGCAAGTAAAGAAAAGCAAAACTTGTTATATTCTACTGTTTCTGATATGGAGGATGTGATCGAGGATCTAAAATCAAAAGTTTTGAAGGCTGAAAACAGGGCTGACTATACCGAAGAGAAGTTGATTATGGTATCTGAGTCTAACGCAGAGCTCAACGAAGAACTAAAATTCTTCAAGGGTAGATTGAAAGAAGGGGAGAAATACTTACGGCAAGCAGAAGAGAGAAAAAATCGAACTGCTAAAGATATTGCTGTACATAACAAAATCATGAAAAAACTGGTCATGCAACTAGCTGCTGAACGAGAACGACTTCATAAACAGGTATTAAGATGTTAACATATGCTCGTAAAGCCAGTTTGTTGTTAGTTCATGTCTTTGTAGCTTCATCATCATCATAGTGGATGCTTAGGTATAGATAATTCTTTTTGCAGATAAGTAATTTGTCAAAAGAGAATTGTGTATTGATGATGAAGTTAAAAAAGATTGGAAAAACTGGTTATATGGAGAGTGGAAATGGAAGTGAGGTTTCAGCAAAGTCTGACCAGAATGCTTCTCGCCATCAAGAAAGTAGACCTCAAGCCACCGTCACTTCACTAACTAATCCAGAGGTAAATTAGTTTTCCTTACTAAAAGTCTGATTTTTCAGTGCAGGCATTTAAGTGAATTTCACCATTTAGCTTTAGTCGAACAAAATCAAGTATTATGAATCTAATCTTGACTTTGTTCTTTAACAATCTTGTAAAAAAAGTAATGGTGGTCACCGTTTTGTAGGAGGAAGAAACAGACTTGAAATCAGATATTGGAAGTGTAAGGACATTAGATGTTGGTGGTCTTGGGTTCAAGCACATTCTCGTTGCACTGCTCGTGATCTTGACATCGTCAATGGCTTACTTTATACTCCAGCAAAACATCTAAGAGTCTTCACTTTTTCAGAGTCTCATAGGCTCCAGTTTTGTTTTTCTCTTTGCCATAGTTTATATTTTAGTTCTTTTTGACTATCCAAATTACAGAAGATCTGCTATAAAAAGTTATATATGCATCTTGTTTTTATATATCTTCACTGTTAACCCCCGACTCTTTCAATTTTTGTCTCAGCACCTCTACACTGATCTTTTCATTTAGTACAATTTCTTTTTCAATGTCAAGTACTGGTAGCTCTACACATTAGTCCTTAATCTCTGCAATATCATTCAGACCATCCAAAACTTGTTGCATCGAAGGTCGTTTGCTCGTGTCCAGCTTGATGCATCTTTTGATGAGTTTTCCCATCTGTGTCGCTGCATTCACAGGATAATTGTTCCCAAGTCGGGGATCGATGATTTCCCGGATTTTACTTTGATCAGACAAGAAAGGTTTAGTCCAGACATGTAAGCTCTCATTCTTTTTTCCACTTGAAGCTTTCATACCAGTTAAAAGCTCAAGCAAGATCACACCAAATGTATACACATCACTTTTCGTGCCCAAATGACCTACATACATCACAATTGTCTATAACATCGAACCATGAAAGATTAATTAGAGTTTCGTAAACAATACATAAGATTTTGGTGTACCTGACATTATATATTCAGGAGGTATATATTCATTTCTTCCTACGAAACGAGTCGTCACACTTTCTTCTAACAAACATAGTTTCTTTGATCCAAGATAGAACAATTTTGTGTTGTAGTGCTGATGAAATCCGAAAGTTCTGGTTTCATTATTGGAAGATTATAGTAATAAACTAAAAGAAAAAGAGGAGTGTTCTAAAACCATTACCTCGTCAAGCAAAATGTTATACATTCTGAGTGCACGATATAGCGAGCTGTTCTTGACCGAATGTAGAAATGCAATACTTTGAGCTGCTCCAATGGCTATTTTAACCCGTATTTCCCACGGCAATGCTTCTTCTTCTTCTTCTGTTGAGAAAACGTGAAAATTGAGTATAGTGATTTTTAGAAACGGACCCATTGATTAGAAGAGATCTTAACTTAACCGAAAATGTGACGGTCCAAACTTCTTTTCTCCAAGTATTCGAAAACTAAGAATGTTTTGTTATCGTCACAACTATAACCTAAAAGTTTGACTAAATTGGGATGAGAAATCTGTCCAAGAGACTTCACTTCTTCCTGCAACTCGATAGTTTTTGTCGCCCATCAGATGCATAAGTACACAAAAACATACATAAATAAAAAAACATACATAAATAAGACAAAAATATATAAATAGTAGTTGCGTAAAATTGGACAGATTTTGGTTAACCTTCCAGTCTTGTAGAGTCTGCGAATCATCTTGATAACATTCCATGACAGAAACAGCGATTCCAGTTCTTGATGGAGCAAAGGTTGTCTCATTGATGTAGCCTTGGTAGAATGTTCGAGTAAACCCATTATCATTACCTTTTATGACCAAGTATTGTCTGAATTTCTTTGTTGCCTTGTTCAATTCCGCAAAGCTGAACTCTCTCAAATCCTCCTTTCCTGGCTCCACTTTTACATTTAAAATTATGTATTTATTAGATACTATTTGTAAACAAAAGTAAACTGCAACTAAAAACAGATATGTACATGAAATTGGAGGGGTGATGAGAGGCTTGGGAGAAACTGGAGGAGGTTGTTCTTTGAGAGGCTTTAGACAGTTTCCCATTGTTGATGAAGATGATCAATTGTAGATTTTGGTTTCAAGATTGATTTTGACAGATCTTGTTTGGTTTTTTATTATGTGGCTGAAAATGAGTTTAAGTGTGAAAGAAGAAAGGTTGGACTGTCTCAGAATTCAACACTTTGAAAAGTCAAGTTCACATTTAAAGCCAACTATGAAAAAGAATCCACAGTATTTACTATGTCAGTAGTGTGTGCATATAAAAGTGGATAAATATCACAGACTCAGGTCAACAATTTCAGAATAAACAGGAATTGAAAATTGATTCTTGTTCTCTGTTGAAACAGAAGAGATGCAATGAATATAAAAATTATGTAACTGAATTAGAGTCATGCAGAGACTAAGCAGCCTGAATTTAACAAATAGAACAAGAAGTTATGTCTCACACAACAACAAGAGGTATGATGGTCATAAGTCAAAAGCCAGGTTGGTTCAACTAGTAGTAGTACGGGTCGTATTGTGTCCAAAACGGTGGGTAGGTTACGTAGGTATAATATGGCAGTCCAAACTGGTTCCAGTAGGGTGCTGCAAAGGTAACAAATTGTTGGGCGTTTTGGTTATTGTTAACCCTAGCACCAAGATAAGCAAGATTGCACTTAGCCTCTCGTCCTTCTATGATCGGTTTTGGATTCTCGCAAGCTCTCGATGCAGATGCAGCATCTCTAAACGTGACAAAACCATAGCCCTCTGATCGTCCCGTTGCTCTATTACAGATCACATTAGCATGGATAATTTCTCCGAACTGTTGGAAGTAGCTTCTCAAACCTTCGTTTCTTGTTTGCCAAGGCAAACCTCCCACGTATATCTTCGTGTATCTCGTGTTGAAGTTTTGGTTCGCGTAACGTTGAGACATATCGCTGTCACAAAGTCTAAAACAGTTATAGAAGTCAAACAATAGGAACCTAGAAGGAAGAGATATGAACTGAATTAAATTAATAAGTGTGTAAAAGTGTGTGTATATATATTAAATCCATAACAGAAATAATCAATCATATATAGGAAGATAAGGATTAAGGAATTATAAAATCTTTTTTTTTTTTTTTTTTGGTAAAAGGAATTATAAAATTTTCATACTGGATGGTGGATACATAACAGAGTCAAATAGCTGAAATCAAACACCACTGTTTACGATTATGGATCCTTATTCTAACACACGAATTTGAAGAGAGATGAATATTATAATCAAAGATGATCTTTTCCAGTTTCAACAGAGATTTTAATGCAGGGGAAACAATTTCATTACCCATGATTATGTGAAAGAGAGAAACAAACTCACGAGGAAAAAAAAAAAAAAAGAACTCACAGTAAAAAACACACGCTCGCGAATAGAGAAACCTAAGGAAAAAAAAAAAAAAAGGAGATCAAAGCTAAGTAGAAACGAATGATTGATTAGTCATTAGTGTCTTAGTAAAAAGAAAAATTGTCTTTGGTTATATATATATATGTCAGGATTTGCGTTAAGAGGTAAGTTAACAGGCCCAAATCCAGGCCCAAGACCAATTCCTTTTTGTTTTTGCAGGGAAGTAGGGAACTATGAGTATATAAAGTTTTAAGTTCTTTTTGTTGTAAAAAAAAAACACGGACACTACAAATTACACTTTCAATTTGTGTTTAGTATTGCGTTTAATTAACAAGTACAATTTTCGTAAAATATTTATAATCGTAGGTCGTTCATTTACTAAAGAAATATACAATAAAGTAAAGGGCCAAAATAAAAAAATATTATGTAGATAATATATGTAGAGCCAAAATCGGCAAACTCGTGCGGTGATATTTATATAGATATTTAATGTAGTTTTTACTCTGTGTGCGTTTAAGAAAATGTGATATTATGTAAATTAGGTGTTAAATATAATAACATGTAATTTGTTAAAAAGATATAACAGGTGGATAGCTCGACTTGAAATGTACCATGAAAAAAGTCAAGAAACTGAAGGATCAAGTAGTAGCTGGTACAGATAAATTAAAGGTTAATATGGATTTTCGGAGATGTATAAAACGTCCGAAACTTCAAACTCAGTCCACTTGAAGTTATATTTTGAAACAAACAATTTGGCTATTCATCACTATATATACTCTAAAGTAAATGGAAATGTAACCGGAAACAAACAATGGAGGCCACATAATAGACAAGAGATTTTGAGAGTTAGTCCTATATATGATCGATGAGTCTAACTAAAGCTTTAAAATCCTGATCAACTCAGATTCAAGCTCACATCTTTCTCTATGAGATTTCACTCCAACATCTATAAATACGATGGGTGCCCACAAAATGAAAGTTATACATAATGGATGATGGCACTTAACGCGTAAATATATGGCTAAGTTACGGATTTTGCGCAATTTATGAGACCCATTATGATTTATGGCACATACATAATGGAGAAGTGTTTCTAAAAAAGGATAGGCATGAAGTGAAGAGTTAAAACATTCCCATGTGAGTCACATTCACACGATGGTCCTAAAACATTGATGAGCTTATCCTCCTTGTCTTCTTTAAATGCTATTTAAGTTCCCAGCTAATATTGTTAGTAATTTGATAGTGATACCACTGGTATTTCTTAATGTGATAGTTTTAAAGACATTTTATTCCGATACTAACATGCATCCTCGGTCTTTTTGAAGTAACACACTTATATATACTCGTCGATCGTATCCTGGATGCTAAGTTCACGAATGATATAATTAATACTTTTGGGCATCGTTAGAGAAATCATGTTAAAGCTAGTACGTGGTTAAAGTTGGTTATATATGGGATGGCCTGATGGCCATGAATCCATGATCACCGATGCTTATGTTAGTGAGTTTGCGATAGACTATGGTCGTTTATAACTCGCAGTGAACCCTCAAATACAAAATATATATTTCATGGTTTTTTTTCCCTAACGTCAACACAATTTGGCTTTTAATTTTTTTTTATAGCCAGTAAAGAAAAATACGACCACAATTTTTGCCGACAAAGTTTTGAAACCAAATAGCTTACTGTCATAGTTCTATATGCAATTGATCCTTAAGCAAGTGAAATGTCAATGTTTTGAAATTTTTACATACGAAAAATGTTTAAGATTTTGTATATTGTAGATTTGAGTAATATAGCAACTTGTCCACCGTACCGACTAATTCGTCTTTTTTTTTTTGTTTTGTCGTCTTAAATAAATATAGTGGGATCGAAACTGAGCATATGAGTTTTTTTGCTAAGAAAAACTATCATATAATTAGTTTTCTGAATAGGTCATATGATTAAATTTTCTGAATTTTCTTTATTTATTTATTGGGTTTGTGAAGAGAGTCAAGAGACTGTAGATGCTCGTTGTATATTGGCACGTGGTTCAAAAATTTGAGCATGACGAGGGTAGTTTTGGGTTTTCATGGGAAGCCACGTACGTGGGCCGTTTAAGCCGCCGTTAAATATGGATGGAAGACAGATTTTCCTCCGTCAGAGCCTGAGAAGTTGACGCCAACTGACAAGAGTCAAGTGGGACGTTAGCCGCAACCGGAAAGAAGCAGAAGACTCTCCACGCTCACATGACACTCTTAATGTTCTTAATTGGCTTCATGCACACTTGCATCATATAATACGACACATGATTTTTATCTAAAGGAATAATTAGTCATGGAGCGATATCGAGTGCAATTGTAGAAGTATTTTGGATTACTGATGAAAAAATTATTACATCATTAGTGATTTAGTGTTGTAAATTCATCAAGTGAAATTGCATAGAGTTCATTATCTTTAATTAAAAAAAAAAATTGCATAGAGTTCATACTTCAACTTACTGAAACATTTTAATGGTAATTTTTGTTTTAACTTTTTAAGGTACTACATGCATGCTAATAAGTACTGTACATAAAAATTTTGTATAATGCATATTAAATTGTAAATATAGTTTTTCCGTGTGTTACATATAAAATTGTTTTTTCATCGTTCGGGATGTATTAATTGATGGAAATAGAATTTTAATAGTATAAGTGAAGTCGGCCCATGGGCCCATGAGATAGTAAAAGAAGTGTTTGTAATAAGAGAAACTGAGAAAGGCTGAGAGACAGTCGCACGACGGTGGCTTTAGCGCTCTGCTTCTCTCATATCGGCAGTCTCCTTTTCAAGTGGGCCGTACTCTCACTGCATCATCAGCCACTGGCCCCACCCACGTTCCTCTTCTCTCATCCTTGTCTCTATGCTCATTGCTCGTCATCTTTGATTTTCTAAAAAATAAACTCTTGGTTTATTCTTTTATGCATTGAAATAAATATTTTTGAATTTATAATTAATATTTATTTTTTGAACAATATAATTAATATTTTTTTTCATGTATTTTGCCAATAGTATTACGGTCACCGACAAAGAAAAACTTATATTGTGGAGTATATTACTTTGATTTGTTTTGGTAAAGTAATATACTTTACAACGGGACACTTCTTTTTTTTTTTTGTAAAGTATATTATTTTAACTATAGTATTATACATATATATATATATATATATGACTCAAATAAGTTACAAGTAAAATAGTTTTTGATATATATAACTCAAGTTTGTTGCAACAATTTAAAAAGTTACAAGGCCACTTACCGGCCGACATTGAAGAATAAACATTAAAATTTTTGAGTTAAAAGAAAAAACATGAAAATTTTATCGAAATATGAGAAGGAGCTGTGAAGGCCACTTACCGGCCGACATTGAAGACTCCTACGTCCAGATTTTAGCCGAGCAATGACATATAAGCTGACCAGTCACCACAACCGAACTGAAATAAAAAAAATAAATGTAAATATATAAAGAAAACAAAAAGCCTAAGAAAAAGACAATCACTCAAATGTTGTCCAAAAAAAAAAAAATTACTCAGATAAATTACATGCATATCTAAAAAGTGAGATCCAACAGCTTATAACTTTAATGACAAAGAAATCTCACACGACCCTCCTCGTAGGCTCGTAACAACTCCACCGCATATCCACTGTATCAACCAGATTACCAAAACTGTCTTTTTCACTCAAAATCTCAATATAAAAAGTCCAACGTTATGATACAATTAAAATAAAAACTTGAATCTCCTTTAGTTTAGCTGACCATATTGTATGTAAAGAAAGATATTTGGATATGAGATCAGATGTCTCCATGAGTTGGCATTTGAGTTGATCAAACATCGACCATGTGGATATGCATCAAAACAAACTTTAATTTGTTAAAACTCTTCAGATTAACACAAATAACATGCAAACGCTGTCTAATGTTTTGTAATGTCTACGACGATTCATAGTATATTTTAAATCTTTGCCAACTCACTTCTAAATGATTTACGAACACTCTCTACGACGTATTCATTATGTATATTTCATTTGGCAAGATATCAACTCTCTACGACGTATTCATTATATATAATATTTTTAAAAAAAAATAAATTTATATATATATATTTAAAAAAAAAAAAAAATGAAAGGGAAAACGTTCATTGAAGATTGGGTGTTAGTTAACTTCATATTTTAGAACTTTAATGCCTTTTGCAGCCATTATTAATGTTATTAACTTATAAATATGTTTACTAAATAAAAGCCATAATATAAAAACATGAGTGTTCTAACTTAAAACTTTTTTGGTTTAAGGATGATAGATAATCTGACGGCAGACAAAAAGATTGAGAAAAAGGGATTTTCCTTAAATAACCCTCTGCGATCTTTATGAAATCTCGGCTAATCTCCAAAAGAGTGAGTCACGGCCCCACGTGGATACGCAAACCACATCAGTGGCATAAATACGTAAATTGTAATAACCTCTAGTGGTATTTTCCCAGTTTGAAATCCATATAAGCAATTGCTCGATACTCTCTTAATTTCACATAATCCTTTATTAAAATCAGTCTTATCTCTCTACTCTTTTAATTCTCCTCCGTCACAATGAAAGGAGGCAGCTTTTCGTTTCTCTTCCTTCTTCTCATCGCCACTGTCACTTCCGTCGTCTGCTTCCGTGACGGTAATCTTTACATACATATATACATACACGGCCATACTCTTATCATGTTTAAGCGTATACGATTGTATTTTTTGTGACATATTTCTTTGAAAGCTAAATTCTGTTTGAGAGAACCAAGTCTCTCTAATGAGACATTTTAGCAAATATCCTACTGGTATTAGAGTAATGTTTTGCACCCTAGTTTGAACCTTATTTGGTATGAAGCTTTTTAATTGAGGGATGGATAAGTTCATCCCAAATCGGGACCATGTTGTGTTCTTTGTTATCATTATGGTTTTTCTTCTCTTTCTTTTTAATAATTGATTGATTTTGTTAGTCGGTTAATAGTATAATTTACCTTTATGCCCCCAATTCTGACACAAAACACTCTGGACATTTTCAATGAACGACATAAGTGGGTCCAGCTACGAAATCTCTTTGCTCTGCCGTCCCAGTTTTATGCTTTTTTTTGGATATAAACCAATTCTTCATACAAATCCATGTTTTTCTTTTTGTTAAAACCCTGCACTATTACTATATATATATATATATATATTATGTATAATTACTAAATATATATACCTTTATATTGATTGCCATTGTTGGTTCGTGTTTATAATTGGCGTTTACGCCTATGTGTAGTATTGAGTCAAATGAATCTAATCTTCAAATCCTCTTGTTAATTGTAAACGTAAAGACATTATGTAGTAGATTTACATTTAAAAAAAAAATTATATTATCAAACCTAAAATATTCTACATTACAAAATTTCAGAAAGGGAGTATGCAAAGGCAAAAGTTGATATATTTTCCTTGGAACTGAGGGCACTTTTGTAATTTTAACGCAGGGATGTTACCGAACGGCGACTTCGAGCTAGGACCAAAACCATCGGACATGAAAGGAACGCAAGTGATAAACAAGAACGCGATCCCAAGCTGGGAGCTTTCGGGCTTCGTCGAATACATAAAATCTGGTCAAAAACAAGGAGACATGCTTCTTGTCGTCCCCGCCGGAAAATTCGCTGTCCGGCTAGGCAACGAAGCATCGATCAAACAGAGACTTAACGTGACGAAAGGAATGTATTACTCGCTCACGTTCAGTGCTGCAAGGACTTGTGCTCAAGACGAGCGGCTCAACATATCGGTGGCACCTGACTCGGGCGTTATTCCTATACAGACGGTGTACAGTAGCAGTGGATGGGACCTCTACGCTTGGGCGTTCCAAGCCGAGAGTAACGTGGCCGAGATCGTGATTCATAATCCTGGTGAGGAGGAAGATCCTGCTTGTGGACCACTTATTGATGGTGTGGCAATCAAAGCTCTTTACCCTCCTCGACCTACCAATAGTAAGTGTTTATTTTATAATATCAATCAAGTTTATGTCTATATATTATTATGAACGTGATCTGTCATGTTTACAGCTATATGTAGTTCGTTATAGTTAAGGCCCTAGGGGAGTAGGGGGTTGACATTTGATACTCCGGTTTGGTTTTTCCGTTTTGAAGTTTGTTTGTCAAAATTTCAGTTCGGTTTGGTTCAGTTTTCGAAAAGAATTTCAAAAATGATTAGTCATTTCAATTCATATTAGTTAGATTCAGAATAAATAACTGTAAATAAAATTATCTTTTCAACCATGCCAAATATATGTATTTGAAAATTTTGGCTTGGTTGGATTCGGTTTATATGTAGACTTGTAATTATAGTCATCTTGGGTTGATTAGTTACATTACATGTGTTACAAGATCTACAATCATTAATTAATTGATGTGGTTTTGCTCTTATGTGAAACAGAGAATATATTGAAAAACGGAGGATTTGAAGAAGGTCCCTATATACTCCCAAACGCAACCACCGGCGTTTTGATCCCTCCCTTCATAGAAGATGACCACTCTCCTTTACCAGCTTGGATGATCGAATCCCTCAAAGCCATCAAATACGTTGACATCGAGCACTTCTCCGTCCCACAAGGCCGTCGAGCGGTCGAGCTGGTAGCGGGAAAAGAAAGCGCAATCGCTCAGGTGGCTCGGACCATTGTGGGAAAGACTTACGTGCTTTCATTTGCTGTTGGAGATGCGAACAACGCTTGCCAAGGATCGATGGTGGTCGAGGCATTTGCAGGAAGAGACACTTTAAAGGTTCCGTATGAGTCACGAGGGAAGGGAGGATTCAAACGCGCTTCTATGCGGTTCGTGGGGGTTTCGAACCGCACAAGGATTATGTTCTACAGCACGTTTTACGCGATGAGAAGCGATGATTTCTCGTCACTGTGTGGACCCGTGATCGACGATGTTAAGCTCCTCAGCGTTCGTAAGCCATAAGATGGTCATTGTTTTATTTTGAAAGGTATAATTATAAGCAGTGTGGGTTTTTGATTTTTTCCTTTCTTTTATCTCTAATTAATGCTTTTGAAATGAGATGGTGAAGTCGTAAGGAGTTATTGTGGTGTAGGGGTTTTATATTATGGCAGAAAGGTCTTACTTATATCTATTTTACTTGTATGAGAAGGCTGAAGAAATGTTGTTCCTTTTTTTTTTTTTTTTTTTTTTACTATATTGGGTTCTTTTAAGGAGATGGGGTGATTATGAGAATAAAAGTGTAATACAGTTATATATGATACAGAGGAACGAGGATAAGAGGTTGCGTTTTAAAATGTAGCTTCCGGTGGTTATTAGTTTATTGTGTTACCAATTCGTGTTTAAGATTAACTTTTTCCAATCACTTTCAAACTGAACTCCCTTGAAATCCATGTTAAATTAGTGACCCTCCGCTCAAATTCTCAATTTACAAACTAAAATTCAACTTTAACGTAGTCCTTGCCGAAACCACAAGGAAGAGGAGACAACTCCTCCAAAGTCAAACCGCCAACAAAAGCCGAACGGAACCGTCTTGACATCTCTTTTCTTCCTAAGTTCCTCAATTATAACGGCGCGAACCCTAAATCCCAAAATGATTCATACGTGATTCTTCATCATCTCTTTTCTTTGAGAGTCGTATCGGCGGCCCCGGCTGTTAACTCTACGTCTGTGTAACAGATGAAGCTATAACATCAACGTATCATATTAACAAGGTAATCAAATCTTCTGTTAACTCAAATGACAATCACGTTCATTAACTACACAATATAAAATATGATTATAAATTTTGATAAAAGCTACCCACTCACAATCATTTCATTAGTAACATTAGTTAAAAATGTAACTCCAGATGTTTCAGAAATGTCCAGTCCAGTCTAATCTACTGCTTTATCATTTGTTATACCGTTCACATCCCTCCCAAATCTCATCTAAGGGGTTACAAACTCATGAAAAGTCTCTCTCAGCGTTGAAATAATCATTAACCATAGTACCATAAATTTAGTTATGTTATTTTTAAACTTGTAATTGATCGTTATAATTTGTGGATGTTACCGTTGATTTAATCGGCGAGGTAGGTTTGAGCAAAATACTTAAATCCAAAAATTCAAATCGAATCCGAACCGAAATTTCTGATGCGAAACTGATCCGAACATTAAGAGATATCAAAACGGGTCAAGCTTGTTTTCATCCTCGAACAAAAAAAGAAAAAACAAAAAGGCTTTTTCACTATGGTCCAATATACTCTTTTTTTCTTAAGCCCATTAGCCCAATGATGAGGAATCCACGTCGAACACACAGTTTGCCTTTTATCAGCAAGCAAGAGCTTCAGCATCATCACAAACGCAAATCCGTTTCATCCGGATTGGTTTCCTCTGCTAGGGTTTCTTCCTTTTCTCCTGCGTTCCGCTTAATCTCTGCATCTACAGCCTCCGGTAGATTTGAGGACCTAATCTCTGCATCTGCAGGTAATTTAGGGTTAAATCGTTTGGGTCTATGGTCTTTGTTTAGATTAGATACATCTAGTTGAAAGTTTCAAATTGTTAATTCGATTTATGTTTTGATTCGATCTTCTTTGTCCTTGTAATTTGTGCTTTAGTTCATTGCCCATACAAGTTTCTCGCGAATTTTCACATTTCTTCATCCCTTTCGATTTCGATTTTCATCGGATTTTCTGGGAATTAGTTGATTCGGTTTTCTAGTTGAGATCTCGGAATCGGTTTATGGTGCATGGAAATTGATACTGTGATTTTTGACTCTTTTTTCTGTTTGTTACCTCGCAGCTGTTGAGGTGAATGCTCAAGTAATATTGAGCCTCTCTCTACGGAATCGGAAACTTAAAAAAAAAAGAACTTTGATGGAAATGGCAGAGTTGAATGGGTCCATGCAGCTAGCAGGAAAGCGCAAGTCACCACCTGAGACCATTCTTGGTGGTTCTGCATCCGAGGTGCCAAACAAGCAGTATAGACCATGGTTACAGCAATCGTCTCCAGCAAGCAATGGGATTCTGCATATTCCAACCAATATGCTTTCTCAAAAGACACTACAATCGCTCATGCATGACAAGAAAGTGACGCAAACGGAATCCGCTCTCCAGAAATCTGTAAAGCCTCTTGTAAACAAGAAACAGCATATCCCACCGCGAGGGTCAGTGAAATCAACTGATGAAGTACATGAGTCTGTGAGGTCTAAAATGAGGGAGTCATTAGCATCTGCGTTGGCCTTGGTTGAGAAAGATGACGAATTTCCGAAAGGGAAAGAGAATTTAAAGACTGAAGAAACTCCTGGGATTAATCTGGAGAATACTCAAAGTTTTAAGCCTGCCTCACCTGCTAACATCAGTGTCCCTGTAGGCGAAGGGATCATGTCAGAATTGCCCACCGGTGTTGAAAGTTCTGTGCAGAAGGATGGTGTGGTTCCTGTTGACATCAGGATGGAAGACGTTAATCAATCTGATGGACTCAAGTCTCAATATGACGAGGTTTTCCCTCGGGATAATGTTCCTTTTACAGATATTATTTTTCCAAACGATGACCTTTTACATGGTAATGAACTCTCATGGGTTCTGGAAAATGTTTCAGATCTTGGCCAGACAAAGGATTTTGGAACCGGTGGTGAAAAGTCTTTTCAGGATCCAAAACTTTTGGCATCTAAAATTGAAATGGAACTGTATAAGCTATTTGGAGGTGTGAACAAAAAGTACAGAGAGAGGGGAAGGTCCCTCTTATTCAATTTGAAGGATAAGAACAATCCTGAGCTAAGAGAAAGAGTTATGTCTGAAGAAATCTCTGCTGAGAGGTTGTGTTCTATGACAGCTGAAGAATTGGCTTCTAAGGAGCTTTCTCAGTGGCGTCAAGCCAAAGCTGAAGAGATGGCAGAGATGGTTGTCCTACGAGATACAGATATTGATGTCAGACGTCTGGTGAGGAAAACACATAAGGGTGAATTCCAGGTTGAAATTGACCCAGTTGACAGTGGCACCGTAGATGTCTCTGGTGGCATCATGTCACGTGTCAAACGTCGACCCAAAGCCAAATCTCATTCTGCCAAAACCACTCTCAAAGATGAGCCAGCAAAAGCTGATAGCGAAAAATCACGAGCAACTCCTTCCTCAACTGAGGAGATCGATCCCATGCAAGGTTTGGGGATAGATGATGAATTGAAGGACGTGGAGTTTCTTCCTCCAATTGTATCACTTGATGAATTCATGGAATCCCTAGACTCTGAGCCTCCATTTGAAAGTCCGCGTGGTAATTCTGAAACGCAGGTGTCTGTGTCTGAGAAAAGTGATTCCGAAGCTGGGTCAGACTCAAAATCTCCAAGTGATAAAAGTTTGCCTGAACAGAAACCAGAAAAGATTGACGAAGTGTCCCCAAAGTCTGATGCCAACGTCAAAGTGGATGTTGATGTTGATGTTGATGTCTCTGGACTTGAGAAAACATCTGCGCTTAGTGATGTTAAGGGAGAAAGAGCATGGGATGGAATACTGCAACTGAGTATGTCTTCCGTAGTCCCTGTCACTGGTATTTTCAAAAGGTAAGTTCTTATCACCTAAACTAATATGATTTTTGTGATATTGTTTTCTTTGGTCATAGACAATTTCTTCTCTGTGCTATTAGTATATATTTCTTCGAAGATTGAATATTATTAAACTGTTACCTGAATTGGAATTGTGTTAGCAATCGATCTCTTTTCTGATTCAACTAGAATGGTATTTGAATAAGCTTAAGAATAGGTCTATGCTAGATTAGTTGAAACACCAGCAAGCTAGGTGTAGTGTCTATGATAAGTACAAAAAGGAGATGCATCAGGTGTTTAAGGGGGTCAAGTATTCTGTGTACAGTAGGGGATGCTCTAGAGTCCATCCATAGGTTTAATGTCAAGATCAGTTTATCATGGTAGTTTCAGAAATCTGTTTTTATTAGATATACTTGTGCAAAACCACCCTGGAAATTCTTTTTGGTTCCTAATTGTATTGATATTATCCTCAGAATTGAATCTTTAGTACAGTCATGACGTTTGGATATATGCTTTCATTGGTTTAACCAAAAAAAGTTGAAGTGAGAAAGGAAGTAAGCATTCTCTGATCAGGTTTTTCTATGGCAGTGGTGAGAAAGCAGAGACGAGCGAGTGGCCGGCGATGGTGGAAGTTAAGGGTAGAGTTAGGCTGAGTGGGTTTGGGAAGTTTATTCAAGAGCTTCCTAAGTCTCGAACCCGTGCCCTAATGGTATCCAAAGCTTTCTTTTGTTATCACTGTAGTAGCATTACATTGAATAATCTCTTGCTTCATACAACAGTAGAAGTAAACCTTTTACATCTCTTATATATAATCTTTAGTTGTCTCACTTTGTCTCATCTCAAAACTCTTCTGTCTTCTCTTCATGGAAACCAGAAAGGAAAGAGATTACAATTGAACGCTTTACATGTATGCGTCACAGGAATGGGACACGTTTTATGCAGAGAACCAACTATAGATTGGGCCAAATTTTGTATTAAATTCATCCATAAAATGGATGCCAGATCCGTTTTTTTATGTCTATGTTGTATGTGAGTTACTGTGTCTGTGTGGGGGACATAGAATTATCAGGAAATCTTATAAAGAATCTTTCGACCCCACACGCAAAAACATGGTCAATAAAAATTCCAAAACAAAGTTGCTTTTTTTAACTATCCCAGATTCGAATCCAAAGCACAAGCTCACTACACATACATCATACATGAAACAACTTAAAGTTGTATCTTTTTGGGAAAATCTATTGTGAGGTATTTGTTTTCTAATTAGGGTTATTTTTTCTTTGGCGTTGCAGGTGATGTTCTTGGCTTGTAAAGACGGCATTTCTGAGAGCCAGCGTGGCAGCCTTTTTGAGGTAAAGAAATCTAATCATTTTTTTTAATAATCTTTAACTTGTTCTCTTGTACCAACCAACAACACATTTGAACACAGAACCATGTCTTTTTGGAAAGTCTCACCCTTTTTCTTTCTTTTTTTTGGTTAAGGTTATTGATTCCTACGTTGCTGATCAGAGAGTTGGCTACGCAGAGCCAGCCTCAGGAGTTGAGCTTTATCTTTGCCCAACACGTGGCGAGACTCTAGATTTGCTGACTAAAGTCATCTCTAAAGACCAGCTCGATGAGATCAAGTCTTTGGATATTGGATTGGTTGGGGTTGTTGTGTGGAGACGAGCCGTCGTTCCCAAGCCCGGTTCCGGTTCGAGACTTCAGCATTCTTCTTCTTCTTCTGGTTCTAAAACTTCTGTTTTGCCTGTAAACAAGAAGCAGAGAGTGAATGTCACAGAGAAACCGCTTGTTGTTGCATCAAGGGGGAATCATTATCATGGTTATGGAGGTGAAGCTGTGAAACATGATGCTGCTGCTGATGATGATGATTTGCCGCCTGGATTTGGTCCTGTAGCTTCGAGAGATGATGATGATTTACCGGAATTTAATTTCAATTCCTCGGTTGTACCAGTTTCTTCTCCTCAGCCATTACCGGCTCAATCCAAGTCTCTGGATCAAGTAAGAAAGCTCATACACATGTATGGAAAATCTGCAAGCGTCTCCCATGATGATAATGATGACGACGACGACATACCTGAATGGCAGCCAGATGTCCCTAGCCACCAGCTTCCACCACCACCGCCTCCACCTCCCGGCTTCAGACCAGAGATGGTTCTTCAGGATCATAGCAGAACGATGGTTAGACCGCCTCAAGATGGGTGGTGGGAAAATCAAAATGGCAGCTCAGGGCAACACTATGATCGGAACGGGTCAAGAAGCAGAGGATTTTAAACATCTCTGTTGATAGTTTTCTCTGTAATTGTAGTTTTTTGGTTTCCTAGTCTCTCTTTAGCTGTTTTTCTTCTCGGAAACTCTCTCACCTTCGTTTTGTGTAGCCATCGTAGAAAACAAAGTTCGAAAAGTCCCAACTTTTCAAATAAAAAAATTAATACATTTCGGAGTATTTAAAAGAGAGAATCAGCTTTGCTCTGTTTTTCAATACAATTGATTTGAAGATCTGAACATGATATTACAGACAGATCATGATTCCTACTAACTGTTACAAGTTTTCTGAGTTGCTCTTGGCTCAATAGTTTATAACTTCTTAATACACGTTTGAGAGTGCAATTATGCTTAAATGTCAATCTTTTTTAAAACTGAATATCAAATTTAAGCCGGTGATCGTTTCCATTTCTCTTGAGCAAATAGTTCGTTTTTTCAACGATTACAAACACCAAATTTAAGCCGGGATTCTTGTTAATTTTTCTATCAAGGTTTCACCATAATAGACAAAAGTTGTGTCTCCTGCGATTTTCGCAATTTCAAGAAATACATCTATGATCTATCACATGAAGAACTCAAGAAGGTTACTGAAATGAGAGCAAAGATAGTAGGATTGTTATGATTAGCCGCCCGGCCCAGAGTTTTAACTCTTCAAGGCTGCAAGAAGAGTTGCTCTAAAAATGATTACATAATTTCATACCCCTTCACACACACTCACAAAAGGGTTTTTGTTGTCATTAACAAATCAAATATACATATATGTATAATATACCAAAACAAACATATCAATATCATTCATAGGAAATTCCAATCCACAGATGGTGGCACTGCAAATAAAAAGCAGTCAAAAGAGCAGACAAATCTGCCCAACAACACACCACTCAGATTTACACTCCCAAAAACTATACATTTTCTTTTCATTAAACCATTTCACATATCATTTCTCTACGATACCGTCAACTTCACTGATACCATACCCCATTACTGTACTTATTTATGGGTATGCAAACCAAGAAAAAAAAAAGAGAGTAAAATTTCACAACTAAGGATTCATCAGATCAGGCCGATACAGGTGCATTGGGGATAACCGATGACGACGATGCAGTGACTTCAGAAGCTTTTGAGGTTGAAGGCCCTGATTCAGAGATATCCCCAATATCAAGCGTCTCTGGGAGGTGTTCTTGAGATTCAGTGCTGTATATCTATATAGAAAGATGGATCAAAATATGGCCGATGATCATTACATATAAAAAAAGAAAGAAAGCAGATAAGATATATAACATTCTGGCCTATCTTAGGGAGACTGAAAATGTGACAAAATAAGATGTTTTACCTCAAGCTGATTCAGCATCTCAATGGTTGCTTCTAAATCACCGCTATTGGCGAGGTATACATCAGTTATAGACTCTTGTGAGAGGCCAGAGAATGTGACCAAAAGGTATTCAATATCCATGTCTATATCCATCTCCATGTCCAAATCATCATCCCTGATCTGCTTGTATGCCAATTCAGAGGATTTCTTGGGCATTGACACTTCAACGCCTGAGAAACTTATCTGTTGGCCCTGCATAATATGAGTGGGAGACTTGGCAAACACCAAACCATCATCACCACCATAATCCACTCTTTTGGAGAGTGGTACATATGATGCTGCATGTGGATTCAATGCAAATGCTCCAGGCTTCATTGCTTTGTCTTGCTAATTCGTACTGATATTCAACCAAAAAAAGACAAAAGACAGAGACAATTAATAACACGAAAATAAAACAAACCAATGATGTATTATGCTGCAAAAAATGAAACAGTCTCATATTATATCTAACTAGGACTCAACCAGAACAACAACGATTGTTGAACAATCTATCTTCTAATTAGACACGATAAAAGCAACATTGTTGCAATCTCAAGAATCAAGATCCATGTTCCTTAAATTGTAAATATGGAAACAAAGAAATGCTCTGTAGCTATATTACATTAGAGGATTTTGGCACCAATCGCGTTACTGCATGAGCAAATTGACAAACAAAACAAAGATTCTCCACAAAAGAATATGATGCGAAGACCAAGTGATTATAAGCAAAATCAAAAAGACGAAAAGGAATCATGTTGACCTCGTCAACGATCGACGTTAAAGGAGAAGAAGAAGAAACGAAACATCAGGAGAGAAAATGAGCTTACCAGACAAAAAACTAGCGTTGAAGATCGATCGACGAATTTTGCACTGTGACCCAAGTAAAATGCGATTAATGTGCTAAACCCAATTATGGAATTTTAAACATTAGTATTGTTTTTCCCGATGGTATTCGCTTGGACACACGATTATCTTTATCCTTAACCGGGATACTGGGATACAAACCGGAAATCAGGGTTTACGCATTAAAGATCAGTTTAGACCGAAATATATTCGGTTTGATCAATACCGATTGATAATCATAGGAGAACCGGTTTTGATCAAAACAAAAGAGTGAATGGATGAGCTGAAGGAAGAAGAAGTAAAGCTCCAAAACACGCCATAGCCATAGCCATGGCTCTTCTCTGTCAATCTCTCCCCTCTCCGAATTGTCGTCTTTTCAGGTAAAATTATCTGCTGCGATTTTCGTGTGCTCGCTCCAGTTCTGTTTGTACTTGTCCGTTTGTGATTTTCATTGAGAATTTTTCAGGTGCAGGAGCAGCAACATTTCGAGCAAGTATCATAAGGAGCTGATGATTGCTCGTTCTGGCGTTTCTACGAGATCGATTACTTCAGAAGAGGGGCTTTCCCGTAGGGATTTGGTGCTAATTGGTCTCTCTTCTCCTTTGTCTATGCTCTTACCACTGTCTCCTGGTAATGCTTTGCTACACTCCCTCATTTGGATTCTTGTCTTGAACGCAAATTAGTTTTGATTTGTAAGTAGAGAGAAGGAATTAAGAGAGATGGTTCATGGAAGTAATTGAGAATCTCTTACGGTTTTTAGGCCATTTATGTTCATCTACTTATCTTCACAAGTGTATACTTTTTTGTACATTTTCCTGCAACGTTTGGGGTTTTGTTATTGCAGTGATCACGCATGCAGAAGAAGACTTGAAAATGGGTGCAGAAGAACTGAAAATGGGTTCAATGGTGGATGATATTAATGCTTATTCTTATGCTTACCCACTCGAGTTTCCATCTGAGAAGCTTGTCTTCAAATGGTATTGACTGAAAACTTTTCATGTAATGCTTCTTACTAGTTCCACATGTATCTCACTTTTTTACATTGATTTTGCAGGGTCGAATCAAGAAAGCCTGAACGTTACTCTTCAGCTGCACCGCTCTCTCGTAAGTGCTATGCTTCCTTTTGATTCCATGAATTCTGGATGCTTATGAAAATGTCCTCTGCTGTATAATATACATCATCAAGTTGTGACTGAATCTGTTTCAACTGGTCCAGCTGATGCACGTTTACGCATTGTTTCTGAACGAGTTGACCTCATCGACAACCTCATCATTTCTGTTTCGGTAAGTTTTGGTGTTGCCCATTTACCAGAAGACTGCTTCTCTTTGCTATCTTTCTCGCGATATGTCTTTTACGGTTCTTGATCCAGATAGGTCCCCCAAACTCAAGATTAACATCAAAAGAAAAGAAAACATGGGCAGCTAAAGAAGTTGCTGACTCTGTTTTGTCTGATAAATCAGCATTGGTAACCCGTCTAACATGAAACACATCACAATAAACTTTTCTCCTTTTCTCAAACTTTAAACTGGATGTTTAAATGAGCAGCGTGTCACCTCAAGTCAGCGTCTCGAAGAGAGCTCGGTTCTTGATGCACATGCTACTGATGTAAGTAGGATTTTACATAACAAACGATACAAACAAAGTACAAATTTGAATCTACAAAACTCAGAAGCCCCATGTGCTTTCTATATGCAGATTGATGGGGAGCCTTACTGGTACTACGAGTACCTTGTCCGCAAATCACCAACTAAAATTGTAACTCTCTCTAATTTTGAGCAGATTCTTCTTGGTTAAACACATTAGGTGTTTGTTTTATCGGACTTTTGCCTTTGCTATGTTATATGGGCAGGCTGAAGCATCAAAGCTTTACAGACACTATATTTCTTCAACAGCTGAACGTGATGGTAAACAACTTTTCACAAGGGAATTGATTGAGATGCAAAGTTTAGAGTTTGTTTAGCACGTGGTAACGCTGATTTAAAGTAATAACATTTACCTGAATCTCACTCATTGCAGGGTACTTATACACCATAAACGCTTCGACCCTTGGCAAGCAATGGGACAAGGTACAAAATCTGTAACCTCTACTTTCTGAAAATCTTCTGTGTTAGTGTGAAAATGTCTGATTTTGAGGGTTTGTATAAAATGCAGATGGGACCGGTGTTAGAAAGAACAGTAGAATCCTTTAGGCTTCTTCCTCCTACCGATAGTTATGTTCCTCCATACAAGGATCCATGGAGGTTTTGGTGATGCTTCCATCTACCTCAGCTTTTCTATAAATCCTTTTTTCGAGTTAATTTTGATAGGAGAGGGTATGAAAGTTGCCGTGGGAGAAATGAGCCAAGTGAAGTACTTTGTCCAAATCTGAAGATCTTTGGTCACAATCATATGTATTGAGAATTTGAGAGGGATATATATATATTTGCATAACTTGCATTCATCTTCTTAACTCATCCAACTGATATCCAAGGAATATTAATGCATATGTTCTTCGAATCAATATCAAATCAGATTTTTCTGGTCAAAATCAAATTTATTATCATATGATATACACAAAGAGAAAGAACAAAAAAAATAGAGAAACTTTCTTCTTCATGGGACTGACTTAATAGTTAATACATTGACGGATTGACCACTTACTCCTTTAGTTTTCAGGGTAGGATCAAAAATGAACAAATGAAAAAGAGATAACCGGAAGAGAGCCACATAAACCGGCTTCTACACTCCTCTTATATAAATTAAGTTATAATATCTGAGTAAATGAACCATAATTATAAATATCCATTAACAATAGCCATAGTCCCAAACTCCCAATCACCCACCAAAACCATGAAAGATGAGACCAAAAGTATTTCTTTTTTAGGTAGCAGAAGCACAAGCAATATACAAAAACGATCATCCATGGCCGCCTCGGTTTAAAGAAACCAGCAGCTCTTTTTCTTGAACAGATGATCAGCTAAAGCTTCTACTTTCCTTCTTTTATGGACTCAAATCGATCATGGAATTGGTGGGCGCATTGGAGTCAACCCACAGTGAAGAACACACTGTTACTCTTCTTCTTAGACAGGTCCTTGTCTGAAGACGGAACAGGCTTGATTGCTTCTTCATCCTCTTCTTCTTCTTCATCCTCCATTTCCTCATCCCGATATATCTCCTCTGAACGGCACTCACTACTGCAGAAAGCTTTGTATCCTCTAGAAACCAAAACCAGGACATTGATATTTAACAAGATGTTAATTGTGTGTGATTTGGTTGCATTTGAAAGAACTAGCTTGATTAGTATAATACCATATTACCTAAGAGCTATGCAGTATAATAACAAAGTACTGTAAAGAAACTAAGTTTCCATTTCTATTATGATTAGGCTATTTTGTGTTTTGGAGATCTGAATCATGTTTTGGAGTTTCATTTGTGGGCTTAAAACTATCGAAAGTTCAAGACTTTATCTTAAAACACACTGATGCAATGAGAATAGAGGATCAATTCTAAGTGCACGAGTGTTGAAGGGGAAGAAGAAGAGTACCTGTACATGTATATATCTTTCCCCATACCCAACTTCTTGCTACAGCCGTAACAGAAGCTCAAGAAGTCATTGGGAGGTAAAACATCAATAGGTGTTGTCAACTCGACAGGAGCAATTGCAAAAATGCTCTCTTTCTTGTTTCCGCAGAAAGGTTTCTTTAACCCATTGTGCTCCACGGACTCCAGAACCTGATCCCCGTAAAAATGGGTGGTTTTGGGGTTAGGACCATGGGAAATAACACAAGTGTAGTCCTCTGAGATCTCAAAGTCACTTTCAGTACGCCTGTTAAGTGATCCTGAGGCTTGATTTATCACCTGACAAGCATTGTGGATGCTCCCGGCACCCGAACAGTGAGCATTGACTGAGCCAGATTTTCGAAGCTCAACGACATCAATGACATCATGTCCAATCTCAACGACAGCATTGGGCATAACATTCTTGGGCATCAAAGCCTTGGCAAAGGGTTGAGAGAGTAGATGAGGTATCTGGCATTTGGGGTTGTTTCCGCTTCTCATCAAGGAGCCAAAGATGATGTTTTTACTATCCGGTGATGGTAGAAGAATCCTTGATGAATCAGAGTGATGATCACCAAGAGAATGCACAATGCTCAAGCCTACTTTACCAGAATCCCAGCTCTTTTGTTTCCCTTTCCAGATTGACCTCGAAGAAGAAGAAGCCCCAAAAGGATTCCCTAAACTCGAGAACAATCTGAAATCCAAAGGAGAAGTTGGGCTCCAAGATGACTCATAATCAGATGGACACTTTCCTTCAAACACACCAGAGATAAGCTTGTGGCTCTTAATCCCAGACAACTCCGGTTTTGTCGAATAGAAATCGGAAGCAGTGGCCATTTGATAGTTGGAATGCTGAGACATGATTGAATCTGTGCATTCAAAACAAAAAGCAAATGTTAGCTCAGGCAATGATCGAAGGTCCATGGCATTAAACAGATGAAACGTTGTTTAGTTTGATCAATCTGACAAGAGTTTTAAGTAACTCACAATGTCGGAAAAAAAAAAAAGCAAGCTTTGATATTTCAATAAGCAAAGCAAACAATCTTTAGGAACCCAGATGAGGTAAAAAATTACAAAAAGAAATCGTGGATACAAAGGAAAGGATCATCGAAAGAAGATATCATCACACCAGACAGACTACTTAAACGTAAAAACCAAGAAAAGCTGAATAAAGAAAAATCATACGGACTTGTAAATCGATTGGAAGCTGAAATCTGGGAAATTTCTCTGGATATCAAAGATTCAAAAGTAGAAGAAATTGAAAGGACAAAAAGAGACCTGGGTTTTTCAGGACTTGTTCTTCCTTCTGAGGTAAAGTTGAAGAAGATTGAAGAAGAAGAAGAAGAAGCAAGAAGATTGCAGAGAAATAAGACAATGCGAAGTCTTCGTCTATATCTGTGCAAGTCTTGTGAGGTACTCTTCTCTCTTTCTCTCTCTCTCTCTCTCTCCTCAAAATCAGCGTAGCAGTGAGCTTCACAGTCTCTCTCTCTATCGGATTCACGTTTTAAGCTCTCTCTGAAATGCAAGTAGTAGGGTCTATGTAGCTAAAAACAATTTACCTTTCTTGACATTTATTTGCATTCAATTTTAAACAATTTTATTAAAAGTTTTTTAATTGTATTAGATTTTTTTAATTTATTTGGCTGAAAAATATGGCCGGAAGTGACAGAATAAAAATGATGGTACCTCTCTGACCAAATTCTTCACTTTTTCTTTGGCAGATTTGGCTGTTGTTAGCTAATTCATTCGGTTTAGCGTTTTTGTTTTAAGAATTCTATTAAGTTATTTTGTTTATATCACTATCATGATTTATGAATGATGAAGAATATTAATTTATAATTTTTATACGTATTTAGATTATTCTATTAATTATTTTTCTATAAATTTTAGTTATATTGGTATATAATTTATAATCGATTTAAAAAATTAATATTCACGATCGTTTCATTAAAAACATTTTGGGAAATCGATCGCATTGATTGATTGTTATTACTTAGAAAGTAAGTTTTTGACTATATAAACTTTACGACAAAAAAAATATTATATTAAAATTTGTGATCGGTATGCGATCGTTTCAGTAATAAATTTTTTTTCAATTCGATCGTTATAATTAATTATTATAATTTAGAATATAAAATTTTGATTATATAAACTTCACGACAAAAAAATAATATAAATTAAAAGTATATGTCAGCTTTTCGTAAATCGACAAAATCAAAATTTCATTTTAATAATTTTTATCGATCGCAAAACACCAAAATAAATTACATCTATTATATGATTTTTTTACACTTTGCATGAAAAAGAATAATAGTGAAATCATCTATTTATCCTTTAACCAAAAAAAAAGTCATCTATTTATTAAATATTGTCTATTCAACATTTGAATTTTATATGTTAAACATTTTATTAATGTTTTCAAGTATTTCAATAATAAAGTTGGTTATGTATATGGCTATGACGTTTGATGAAAGTATGAAAAAGATGTCTAACATAATTCTTTTTTTTGTATGTTGATTTTTTGTTAATGACAGAGCAATATACATAACCAACGTTATACATAAACACTAATAAAGATTAAAAATAATTTGCTGTATTTTTACATATTGTATGAGTGATGTTTTTATTATTTTTCGAACTTTGTTTTTGGAAAATGACCCCGCTACATCGGCTTTGTGTACTTTTTTGTGCTTAATAAAATTTAGATGAAAATGTATAATTTTTATATAAAAATATTGATCGTTATTACGAGTTCCATTTTACGGATACTGTATTTTCTCTCTCTCTCAAAGTCCCAGTTATGTCGACATTATATAATTATTAGGTGTCAGAATCTACAAGAGATATTGAAATTACAGTTGGTTTAAATACCAAATAAAAAAGAATCCCTACAGAGCAATTATATTTTTTTGTCCTTTTTCTTTCTGTGGTCTACTTTTGCTTTTTACATTATGTCATACCATATAACTATTTTGCTTTCTTTCTTTAATATGCTGTTACCATAAAAATACCCCTATAATAATAAATTACATACAATTTTCTAATTGACAAATAAAGAAAGACATTTCTCGGCAAGTCAGAATCTTTCGCACGTCACTATCTCTCTTTGTTATTTTGTATATGTTTTGTTTAAATATACTACTCCCTCTGTAATTTATTAATTGTCGTTTTAGAATTTTTATTTCTTTGAATTAGATGTCGTTTTCAAATCTCTATGCATAATTTATTACTTTTTAATGTTTTATAATGTTTATAAAACATTAAAAAGTAATAAATTTTGCATAAAAATTTGAAAACAACATCTAATTCAAAGAAATAAAAATTCTAAAACGACAATTAATAAAATACGGAGGGAGTATTAATTTTGGTATTTATGTTTTCTAACAACCATAGTTTTTTTTTTTTTACCATAGTTTCTTAATAATTAAAAATGCATA
The DNA here is from genome assembly GCA_011420285.2 of Erysimum cheiranthoides. Lineage (NCBI taxonomy): Eukaryota > Viridiplantae > Streptophyta > Magnoliopsida > Brassicales > Brassicaceae > Erysimum > Erysimum cheiranthoides. Next base: position 17,895,046 of record CM022178.2, on the reverse strand, counting down.
AAAAGAAAGATAAAACAAATTCGGCTTTCATTTTGTTTATGCCCTATCGTATTTATTTTATCTTATACTTTAGAAAAGCAAATTTACATGTTTAATATTCTTTCAATTTCATATTATTCATTGGTAACGAAATCTAAGATCTTTAACTAGGGTTGTTGTGCTAAATAGTTGTGGGTTGATCTGGTGGGGTCTAATCCAATCCAGTAATAATCAAATTACGTTTGGATCAAATGTTTTATTAAAAAAAAAAAAAAAAACCAGGATCATGTCCTTTTTGATCCATTATCTACCCTACCAAAGTCATGCTAGATTTATCAAACATATCGTACTGTAGTTTTCAGTTGGTGGTTAGTCGCAAAATGGTCTGCACGACACGAATCTAAATACCAAAACGAACTTACTTAATAAAATAACTTATGTTGAACCAATCTTTTTATTTCACTGTAAAGATGTTGAACCAATCTTTAAAGAATGATCATACGAAAACGCCACAATAATTCTATTATTGAACAATAAATTTCACGGTTGAAAAGAATACACATAAATAAGGGAGTCACAGATCAACAGAATACAATTTTCCAAAAAAAAAAAAAAAAAAAAACAGAATATAATTTTCACATAACATATAAAGTAATAAAAAAAGATATGCAAAAAAAAAAGTTACGCAAGAAAGAGAAAATAAAGAAAAATAAAACCTGTAACACGTTGACGGTCTGGTCTGCAAGGAAACGGTCACATTAAGCGGATGGGTTTAGAGCTAAGACCTGCTTTAGTCATCATCAATTGACCGTCAAGATCTTTTGCCTGCGTGGAGATCTCTCCATATGCCACGTGGACACGAGTCACCATGACCTGACCAGTGAACCATAGTTAAACAAACCTTTAGGCTTTAGCCATCATTATTTATTTTTTTTCACTTATTTGTCGTCTTGTGCTGACTCAGATTTCTCCTTTTGGTTTATTGCATGATGACACGTGTAAGGTCCGACTCTCCACACCTGCCTTCAATACGGTGCGTTTTGGTCTTACGGCCAGCGTATGTCTTTTGAAAAATAAATTTATACGCCTTCCGAAAAATTCCTTTTGCTATAGTTTATTACTACAACAGAAATTAAATAATACGGAGTATTAAAAGTTAAAACAGTAGGCTAGGCGAAGATTTGGTGCAGTAGTGTGTAGGTGTGTCTGATAATTCCTAATTATTTTAATATAACCTTTTCATTTTTGGATTTATAATTAAGGATGATTATTAGTAATTACCCCTTTCTGGTTGATAGAAAGAAATATTGGAGACAGGAGAAGGAGAACGTCGTGGAGAATGTACGTTCATATGATATGATGTGTTGTCGGTGATAACTTTTTTCACCACATAAAATATCAACTTTGTTTCCTTTAAATTATTTTGCATTAAATCATACATTTTGCCTGATACCATAATAGTTTGCTTAAAAAAGGCTGACAATAATTCTATTTGGACCCTAAAATCTACTAGTATTTCTCTCGGAATACAGTATAATTGTAAGTCAACATAACATTCGATCACTTCGAATACAGTAACTAAAGTTATAGTTTACAAAGAAAAAAAAGTTCGAGAATAAGACGTTAAGACATGTCAAAGATCATTATTGAGATTGGCATAGCACATTACACAGTAAAATCTGTTTCTTAGCCAAAATAAACGAATAAGTGAAATGAAATAACAATAGGATTTATAAGATTATTTTTTTTTCTTCTTTTTGTGCGAACCCCACTTAGGGAGCTAGTAAGACCCACCTTCAAGTGGATGGAAGGAGTCGAAACTCTTTTTTCAGATGACAAGAGACGGCTTAAGTGGTGAAACTAGACTAAAGGAGTAAAAACGTGCGTCATGAAAAACTTGTTTAAACCCCTACAAAAGTCACAGAAAATGTATTTTTACAAGTCACAATAACTCTCTTGAACATTTCCTGATCAACACAAAAGTTTAGCACTTCGAGAAAGAAACTGACCCTTAAAAAATATTTAACTACAAAAGGGTCGTCCGTTTGAGACCAGAAGTCGCATCAGTATGTTCCTACACAAGTAAAAATGAAAGAGCACAAGTGGAAATTATTCATATTTTCCTGCAAAATTTTGATCAGGAAAATTTTTTATAGAGAAACCAGGTATTTACCGAGTCAAAAGCTGGTGGATTCGATGGCATGGAATTTTTTAGTACGATACCAAAATTCTTACGTCACCGTCTTTAGAGGCCAAAAGAGAGCTTGTGTTCTTCCTTCTAATCTACACTTGGTGATGTTCCTGTCTGAAACAAAGATGGTAAGTTATAGTTTGGTTTTTTTAGATGTTCCTCGAGGGGAATAAGAGTTAACACTTACACGAGAAAGACAAGATGATTCTGAAACTAAGGAAGTTTAGGCTTGAAGTTAATTCGCAGCGCTTTAATCTCCTCCAATTGCCTCTACAAGGGTTTAAAGATTCAGTTATTCTAAAGAAGTTGAAGAACACAGATTGATAAATGTTATGATTCAGAGAGCTGAATTCAATATAAACCCGAGGAAGAAGAAAAGATGTTTATCAAATAAAAAGGAACAACAAACTAGGACATGAAATCAATTTCAGATTAGTTTCAATAAATTTATTAATTTAAGATATAATCAACCCAAACTTTTTGATGGTGGGACAGTATTACCCTAAAGAAATATATCTAAGTTCACCACTTATGGTCCCTGGCCATTGAGTAAAGCTTATAAAGGATTTTGCTTTCTTTCCTTGTGGAAGAGTAAACTAGGTACTTTTTTCCTCATTTTTTCCAAACAGAAACTCAAGTTTTCAGTCAAAACAGTGGCAATAATTGTCTATAAAATCTTATACCTTAGATGTTCTTTCAGATGCCTGCTCGTGTCTGGCTTGGTGCAAGCACCATTCCATGGCCATGTCAAATTCAAGGTTGTTCGGCTGAGCACCATGAGATGTAGCCACGGCATCTCTCTGGAAAAACATATAAAGATCAAAGAGCAAGAACATTGGTAAAAGAACAATGCAGTTTTACTTGTGTGTTTGAGTGCAAGGACAAGGGCAATGAAAACAATACCATCTCTCGTCGCGTTTGAGTTTTGTGTAGTTTGATATGACCGGAGAATGATGATGGCTTCCCTGGTGGGGTAATCTTAGCAAAAGCAGCAACAAGGGGCCTGTTGAGCAAAAATGGCGCAGTACATATTTCTTAGATGAAAGTAATAAATGGCACAGTACATATTTGAGATTTCTGCAATTTATCATTGGGAAGCTTAGGGAAAATGTGAAATTATGTCATGCGAGGTTTACCTCCCATTTGATAGCAACAAGCATCCCTCATCTAGTCTTCTAATCACCCTTTCTGCAACTTCCCTTGTTTTGAAAGTAACCAAAGCTTCACCTGTACATCAACCAATATGAGATACCATAGTAAAGCTCCTCATTCCATTTCTACTACGTGAGAAGCATAAATTAGAACCCCTATGAGTAAAATGGTAGCTTACCAATATGAGGAACAGTGATTGATGTACGCTCTATCATCCTCGCTTCGCATTGCTCGTTCAAAGCAGAATAGACTATATCCTGAAATACAATATATAAATTTCTTAGATAACATACAAAGAGGAAGGAAGGGAGGTTTCCATGAAGTAGATCAGGAAACAACTGCAATACATAAGGTTACATTGATTAAGCATATACAAAATACATTTTAAGAGACTCCTAAATAAACTGTGATACCTCCACTTCATCAGATGTATAAGTAGGATCCAAGTTTTGAAGAAGAACCACAGTCCCTTTTTTTTCTGCGTCCCTCATACTTTCTTTCCAAGGCTGGACATGGTTTTAGACAAATTAAAAAGTCAGTCCAGATGGGAATCGAAAAGGTAATTTCTGATACGACGTACAGAATCTGATAACCATACAGACTAGCTAGAAGAGTCTGCAATGGCCAGCCAAAAAAAAACACAAGTGCATATAGAAAGTGAACAATTTGAGTGCAGCTGTCAAAGTAAACAACTGAATTTCTCGAACATAGAAACGATAAAGAAAATATACTACTTTCAGATTAGTATATGAACGAGTCATTAACAATTAAATATAAAAGGATTAACATGTCACCCTATTAACATCAAAGAACAAGCATGTTAATACTTACAAGATTCACAGAATTCGAGTGCAAAAAGAAGCAAGGGAAAAATACTTACAAGATTCCGGAACCATTTAATTTTCTCCTGAGATCAATAAAAAGGAAACAAAAGTCTGTTAGAAGAACTTCACAACGTTTACAAGCACCTTGGTAACATAATCTGATGAGAAGAATGACAGAACATCAATTCAACTCTACAACATACATAGAGAAGGACTGGAAAACAAAACTGTTAAGACACGAGTTCTTACAAAACCACATCCTTGCACCTAAAGATTTTACAACACACTCTGACTGAAATTTCATAAGAGCAGCCATTTCCAAACCAATGTAAACTAAATCATACTGCAGGAATCACATAGTAAATATATACTTACAGCATCCGGCCTTCGGCTCACTTCAATTACTTGATAATCTGCCAAAATCTTGTCCTCAGCACGTTCACATCTGGGCTTCTTGGATAAACATTTTTCAGTTGCAGTTTTCGTATCTTTTCCTTCAGAAACTAACACTCCCAGATCTCGCTTCTTAACAAAGCTGGGTTTCTCGGGAGGGACTTCCTCTCTTTTCATTTTGTCTCTAGGTCTCTTAAAAGTTCCTGTATCCTGTTTACCATCAGAAGTGATGTTCTGCAAACTGGTAATATTTCGTCCATCTGGTACAGTTGCAGAACCATCTAGTTTCTGTTTCTTCGGAGGCCTATCATCCAATCCATTTGACTCTTTATTATATCTTCCTTCAGCGGGCATAGATTTTTGTTTAGTCAACTGTTTTTTCACATCATTTACTTGAGCTTTCTTGGAATTGGAATGAATTACCCTAGAGCCAGAGGCTTCGCAAGAGCTACGATATCTTTCTTCTGCAGGCATAGATTTTTGTTTAATAAACTGTTTTTTAACTTCACTTTCTTGAGCTACGCCATCACAATGATTTTCCCCAGAGCCAGAATCCTTGTTAGACCTTTCTTCTGCAAGTGTAGATTTTTTTGTAGCCCGTTGATAGTGACCTTTTTCTTTCTCTTGTTTGCAACCATAACTGCTTTCTTTACAATCAGACGATTCAATAGAGGTGTCTCCAATTTTCCTATCTGAACCACTAGCTAAAGGACCATTTGGTTTCAAACTATCTGAATTCCCATTTATGTCTGCTTCAATTTTCTGCACAGCAGTTGCTTCTTTCTCACAACCCGCTCTGTTAAAGATAAATTTAACTGCAAGAATTAGAGTGAAAAGAAGATATGATGTAAATAAAGAATCAAGATAGCTATTGATCACATAATAGAATGTCAAAGCTAGCAACTGAGATGAAACAAACTGTACCGTCAACTCCAGCAATTTTATCGTCGATCTTATCCACAACTTTGCAACTTCCAACATCAAATGATCGGCGAAACACGAAGTCCGTTGATTTAATTTTTTCATCCGAGGGTTGTGGATTTCTTTTGTCCTTTGAAATGCAGAGAACAGAGCATTTCCCACCGATTGCTTCCTAGTGGAATAATGTTATATCAGTATTCAAGCAGGTGTAATTTACTAACTAATCCCTTGCACCAGCTATACGCACATTGGCACATCAAGTTAAACGAATATTCCAACCAAAAAGTTATGCAGAGGTCAATCTATGGAGACACAAGCACATGTTTGGTTCACCATCGAAAGACACTTGCAACATTGACTGAAACCAATAAAAGTAATTGATACAAGTATTTCTGTTGAGGGTCTTCAAAAGAGAGAGTGGCTACATAATAATGCTTAAATTTTTGCTTGGGGGTGAGATCTGTGTCAGGGTTACAAAAGAGGACAAAAAAGCTACTTGGAGCACATATGTTGGTGCACAGAGAACAAGGTATCCTAGTGCAAGGAATATAATATTCAACAAAATAAAAATGGCGAGACAACAAAATTTAGTCCGCAGCATAATATGAGAGCATATCAATAAAAAACGCAAAACCATGCTCAACAAGTAATATGGAGAATGAAAAATTCAACATAGTATGCAGAAGAATAATCTTACCAATTGGTTGATATTAGCGAGCCCGCGACCTTCACCCGACGCCAAAAACAGTTCATTTGCAAGTACATCTGGGACTCCTTCAAGATATGGCGCAATCTCAGAAGGTTTAAAGAACCAGAGAAGCTTGACTTTCCTTGGGATGTGCTTATCAGCGTGTTCCCAAATTTTTATGATCATGCCAATGAAGGGTTCAGTAGAGTCTGGTTCACTGGCATCGCCAACTAAGACACAGTCATAAAGACGGTATTCATCTCCATCATAGGTGAAAGATTCATAGAATTGGACATCTTTCTTTTTCCCACCAACAGACCTCTTTTTACCCCACTTAAATTCTAAGCCTTCAGATTCTAATGATTCTTCCATCCTCTAAAAAGCAGTTTTCTACCTGGGACAAGCAGCAAAATAGTGCACCTGAATCAGAATTGCACGTCTGATGCAAGAAAGGATTAGAAGACTGAACACATATTCGCACTCATTCATCTAAACTGATGCAGTTCCTGATCGAGTAAAATAGTTGCATTGATAAAACGAAAGGAATACAAGGTTCCCCACAGGAGATCAACTCTTTTTCCAAGGATAACCGAGAGTACCCTTGAACAAGATGCAGAACTCTTCACGGGCTTATCAAATACTAACACCAAAAGACACATAAAAGGAAAACACATCATAAGATAAATCAAATCAATCAGTCCCATGAATCTCTCTACTAACAAAATCAACTCTCAATCACTTATTTACCATATATCCCAATCAATCAACCCAAAATCACTCCCGAATCTCTATCAGATCCACTGGTAAAGAAGACAACACATTTATCTTTCAACTGAATCATTAGCATTGTGCATAAAAGCAAAAACCATCCAATTACATGGTGATCATGTGCCACAACGAAACCATAAGGAACATGTAAGTATTCAGTACTCAGACTAATGTAAACCAAGGAATGAAGATACAAAACTAAAGAAACACGAGAGACACAATGTATAGTAATGACAATACATATATTCACTGGGAATAATAATAAAACGAAGCAAATCGGTTGATCGACACAAAGAGTAAAATAATAGATAATCGAGTTCAAGTCAACAAAAAGGCGACATAACAAAAGATTCATGCAATGTAGGCTGAGATAAGCGTTTATGTTCAAGAAGATCAACCATTAACTGGGAAACAAAGAAGACAAAGTCCTTTCAACAATAATTCAACTTTTTTTACCTTCACTGAAGAAATCAGTTTACAGGTTCCCAAGCCACCGAACAGAAATTTCGAACCCTAGCGAAATCAGAGAAACGCGAGTTCGATTAGGTCAAGATGAACAGAAATTGGCGAAGCACAGATTATCGGAGAGGGAGAAAAAAACCCTAATTCCTCGTTTCACCAGTTACACTACTTCTTCCTCTCTCTCCCCCACTTTATCTCTCGCTCAAGTTCGTCATAAACAATTCAAATCAAAATCTCTATGGAGCAATTCAAGTTTGGTCGAAGATTGTTTATTCTTGCAGAGTTTCCAGATAATGGTAAGTTCATGAAACCGTTTCCCCTCCCATTCCCTTTTGTCTGGGATTTTCTCTATCAACTTTATTTTTTTAAATGAGTTGTGATTTAGGTCTTTAAATTACTTTTTTTTTTTTTTTTTTTTTTTTTAACAAACTATTGTATTGATTAGATCGAGCATGATTAAGCTGAATGTAAAACATCAGAAAAGGAATATAAAAATGAATCAGTTGTTAAAGCACAAAGAAATCCATAATTTTGAGAAAATATAGTGAGTACCAAAGATTTTTTACCCACATGTGCTCTAATTTCCAATTTTGACATATATACTAAATCTGAAAGATACGGTCTGATTGTACTAACCGTTATTATATACTTTATTTCTTGGCTTATAGATACTGTATATCTGAAAGATATAATCGTCATACTCGAATCTTTGGTCATGAGATTTTCAGTACCCTTTATAATGCCATCTTTGTCATTTTGATCACTGCTAGTTACTTTCATTAGCAACACAACTTTTTCATATAAACAAATGAAATAAGTCTATTAACCTTCAAGTGTTTCATATTGTACGGAGGTGAATCAACTGTTTGTGCTTCTTAGTCAAAACTTTTTTTTTTTTAAATCACAAAATTTCCTCTACGTGCAGCTTCGAGAGTTTCTTATGGACGGTCGCATTCACGAGCACCATGCATTCACCAATGCATATTAATCACATTTTCTTATCTTCGAATGTCTTTTATTTTTCCAGAACACCATTAATCTTTTTTTGGCAACGATGGTCAATGTTGAGAAGTTAAGATATGCTTATCAAAAATGAAAAGGCTCTATCAAAAGGTCTGAACTGAACTGGGCTGAAAAGAGTTGGGTTTGAATACACTGGGCTGTTATATGGGCTGCTTCGTCTTCTATTGTTGAATAAAACGGCATCGTTTTGTCATTTGCCTTTCACAGAAACAAAACTTTTAAAAATGCGGTGAGCGTGGATCGAACACGCGACCTTCAGATCTTCAGTCTGACGCTCTCCCAACTGAGCTATCCCCGCAACATGTCTAAGTACTCTATGTTTTTTTATCTATTCATACAAATACGGATAAGTTTGTAGATTTTATAAACTTCAAAATACTGTAGGCAGATGAATTGTAATACATATCAATACAAAAACAAAATCTCAGCGTTGCATTAAACAAAAACAGTGCCCAGATACTTGGTACACTAACTGTTTTTTTTTTGTTGTTGTACACTAACTGTTATATAAGTCTCCTTCCTATTAAAGATAATCTGGACAAGTGTGGTTTGGGTTCTTAGTGTTTGAGCCAGTAGTTTCTTAGCTGAGCCATATGCAACAATATCTCGTCCCGACCTTGATTCGTCACACTGCTGGTCATAATCCATGGTGGTGTTGTCTCAAAAAACCCTTGGATCAAGTCTTGGAACTCCTTTATGTTCTCGTCCGGTTTCTTCCCTCCATTTTTCTTCTTCTTCCTCTTGTCGCATTTCGTGAATATCAGTGTCATTGGAACCTGAGATATTAGATAACAATAATTTGTTTCAGAGACATGGCATAATTAGTAAAAGTCTTGATCATGATGACCAATTAATGGGTTTAAGTGGGGGTTTCAAGGTTTAGATCCTTATATACCTGGTTTTGACCAAGCCAGCTTGCGTACTCGAGATCGATTTGCTTTACAGGAATGCTGGCATCAACTAGTAAAAACACTGAGACCAATGTTGATCGGTTCAGGAAATAGTCTTTGGTGAATTTGTTCCAGTCTTGTTTAAGTTCATGCGGTGCTGATGCATACCTGGATATATAAAATGCATCAACTTCCATTTTCTATACCCGAAGTTTCCAAAATTCCTCGGGACAGAAACCGTAATTGTATTCGACAAAAGGAAGAAATCGGAGAGACAGAGACTGGCCAGAGCAGTTTTAAGGGGATATGGCAGTGGTCTAATCAACAGATGAAAAACAAAACAGTAGTATAACTTAAACTTACCCATAGCCAGGCAAATCTACCAAGTACCACTTGTCGTTGATCCGGAAATGATTAATGCATTGTGTCTTTCCTACATGAAAATAAATTACCAAGAGTTATAATTAACCAAAGCAGCTCTATTACTGATTTAAGGAACGAAGAGAAAATTCCATTTTAAAATACTTGGGAGCAAAAGAAAATGAATTGAAAGAATCTCTTCTAAGGGTTGAGACAATATTGACTCAGTATGGTTTCTACTTCTGAAGTATCACAATCTTAAAATTCTAAACATTCTAATGCTGCCTGCTAAAAATATAATTAATGCTTGTGGAAATATTTCCACAAATATTAGCAAAATCATTCATTTACTCAAGGCAAGCTGAAAAGATCTAGCATAAGTACAAGCACGGCATGGATGCCTATAAGTTTCCACTTCTAAGATCGCGTCTATCACAGTTTGCATATACCAATCATTATTTATCAAAAAAAAAAAAAAAAAAAGATGGCGTCTATCAACCTTTCTAAGCAGTTCACTGTGGAAGGAGTCCTTGTCAATGATATGTTTTAGAAAATTTCCAGATTATCAAGTGAGGGTAGTCTATTGGTTTTGCCCTGTAGAATATTGATTGAGACTACAGACCGATTCCTACTCGTCACACTTACTTGGCCAATACAGAATTCAAAAGTAGGCCGTTTGGCCCAGGATTAGTGCGTGGTCTCTAGCCTAGGACACCCAGTTATAGAAGAATCATTTCAATCAATCAATTGACCTAAGCTTCCAACAAAAAAAATAAAAAATACTGAATCGTCCTTACCGCTTTACCAAAACTCTCCAATCTCCTCGTAACCACTAAAAACTGACTAGATCACTGTGTCTCAAAGATGTGATTCCTTAAACACTGAATTCAATTTAGTCTCACATGACATTCACCCTCTTAACATATGTAGGTAACCAGTGCCTCAGGTCCCAAAAGTGGAAGCTTTTTACCCATAAATCTAATTACATCTAAAACCATGTATGAATCACACACACCAGCTCACGACATAGCAAAACTGAAATTACCAGGTTTCTTAGAAGTCAAGGCAAGGCGTTTCCTCCTCACCAACGAATTGAGGAGCGAAGATTTCCCAACATTGGATCTCCCGACGAGCGCAAACTCCGGCAATCCATCGGCCGGACAATCCTCCGTCTTGACACTGCTCTTCACGTAATCAGCCTGAACCACCTGTGCGTCCCTCGCGTACTTGCTCAGCACTATGTTCGAGCCTTTCAGTATCCTCGTCGTTAGACTCGCCGCGTCATCGCCGGAGATATCCGTTTCCGGCGGAATAAAAAGCTTGTCGAGCGAAATCTCGACAGGAGCATCATCCAGATCTGATGAATCAGAGACAGGCAGTGGTATGGGTTCAACCGTTGCGAGATTGGATTTAGAGGCGAATGAGAAAAGTGTTCGAGCTACTGTAACCGGCGGCTTAGGGTTTATGGAATTGAAATGCGAAGAAGAGAGAAAGAGAGACGGTTTCGTGAAGATTGAGAGATGAATTCTTGGAAGCTGCGCTAAAATCATATCTAATAGTAGTAGTCTGTGCTGTTTAATTTTCTCTAGATTCTGTGACCAGCCATGGATGTAGGAGAGAGCTTGCGGATGCTGGTGGAGTGAGAAATGTGAAGGAGGTCGAGGAAATATCCGCAGCAAAACGCATCGTTTTGGTGGTGCGTAGCTTGGAAGAGAACGTTCCTTATTTTACATTTTTTTTTTTTTTAACCAAATCTTATTTTACAATTAACCCGCTCTATTTCAACGATTGTTATCAAATCGCCACTAACTTCTTTTTTTCATCACATGATTTTACAATGAACAGCTCAATTTACTACAGTATTCTCATATTTTATAACTACATCTTGATTAAGTCATTGAGAATCAACAACTATTGGAATGTCCCACATCGATTAGTTGAGAGATTTGTGGCCAACATATATGTATGTGGCAATCCTCCACTCATAAGCTAGCTTTTGGGTGTGAGTTAGGCCCATGCTAAAAACAACAGTTCAGATTGTGGCCCATACCCGTGTATGTCCACGTTTCAGATGTCCTTGAACGTGAAGGGGGGTATTGGAATGTCCCACATCGATTAGTTGAGAGATTTGTGGCCAACATATAAGTATGTGGCAATCCTCCACTCATAAGCTAGCTTTTGGGTGTGAGTTAGGCCCATGCTAAAAACAACAGTCAGTAAAAATGGATTTTATATAAGCAAATTTAAATGATTATGCTAATTGTCGAATTATATTTTAACATATGAAACTGATAATCCGCGTGTGGTGATGAAATAGTTGAGGATTAAAGTTTTAAAGCATAAAGTTGTAAAAATTATAGACTCGATTTTACTTTAAACAATAACGTTACCCGTGTAATCACTTGGATTCGTTAACTCAAAAGTGAGTTTGCGAAAATTCAATGTCAAAAAAGCTTTTTCACCATCTATCAGTTATTCAGTTGTGTTTGACATGAACACCGTACCAAAGAAAAATGGTTGTCTTGATAAAAACATTACTGTAAAAAACTTTTAATAAAGTTATCTCACGTAGAATCACTATATGTACATTAGTTACAAAATTGACTATTAAGATTTGGTAGATCTCCTTCAGACTACTTAAAGAATAACTATAGAAAAAAAAAAAAAAAAAAAGTAGGAGGAGTACATAGCAAATCGGGTCGTTGGCATTTTTCCCCACCTCTTCCAAGCACGGACGAGACTTCGACCAGTGAACCAAAATATCTCCCAATTTAGCAGCGCGTGCTTCTGATCTCGGTAGGATTCTCTCCGATCGGTGGCATCTCGTGGTTCCTGCTCCGGTGAATCTCACGGCGTAATAATTTATCGTATCTGATCCGCAATCATATTAGCCATGGCTCCTCCAGCCGCTTCGCAGCGTTATCCGTCACCGTCTCAACCTTCAGGGTAACTCATGCTCTAGACCCCTCTGCTTCTCTCTCGATCAATAGCACTGAATTTTCGTGTTTCCCTACGTTATTAAGCTAAAAAGCTGAGATCAATTTTATAATTCGATCATCTCTTTTCATGCGTTGTCGGTCAGCTCATTAGTCCTCGAATTTATGATCTGTTTTGTTCCTATACTCAATCCAGAATTCAGAAGCTCCCATGTAAGGGATCTAGAATTAGGATGTCTCGTGAGAGTAATCTGAGCTAATTATTTTCAAAATAGCTATAATGTGGGATCGGAAGAGGCCATTAGTCTGAATTCTCTGCTCTTAGATTCTAATTGCTATAAATGCAGTGGATATGTGCGATAATCTGATCCCTCTTTAGTCAAATGGAGCGTGAACTGAAACTAGAAAATTGTTATGTATCAGGAAAAGCGAAGTGTCAGATCTGAAAACCCAGCTTCGCCAGCTAGCTGGAAGTAGAGCTCCAGGAGTTGATGATTCCAAACGTGACCTCTACAAGAAAGTAATTTCCTACATGACTATTGGCATTGACGTCTCATCTGTATTTGGAGAAATGGTCATGTGCTCGGCAACATCAGACATTGTCCTGAAGAAGATGTGTTATCTTTATGTTGGAAACTATGCAAAGGGTAATCCTGATCTTTCTCTTTTGACCATCAATTTTCTACAAAGGGATTGCAAAGATGAGGACCCTATGATCCGTGGCCTTGCTCTGAGGAGCTTGTGTTCCTTACGAGTGCCAAACCTTGTGGAGTATCTCGTTGGTCCCTTGGCGAGCGGACTAAAGGACAATAACAGCTATGTGAGAACGATCGCTGTGACTGGAGTACTAAAGCTTTATCACATTTCAGCCTCAACATGCATCGATGCCGATTTTCCTCCAACGCTGAAAAGTTTGATGCTTCATGATTCAGATGCTCAGGTTACTAGTGTTTAGTATGTAGGATATTTTGTTGAATGCAGTTGGACATCACTCTCCCTAGCATATCGCTTGTTTTGTATGATTACTACCTTTTTGATATAAAATATGCTGTCAGGTAGTTGCCAATTGCCTGTCTGCACTTCAAGAAATTTGGAGTTTAGAAGCAAGCCACTCTGAGGAGGCATGCCGGGAGAAAGAATCCTTGCTTAGCAAACCAGTTATATACTATTTCTTGAATCGGTATGTCCTTAAGCTCCTCCTTCAACCTTCAATCACAATACCGTGTTGTTGTAGTGGTATCTAAGAAGGGAGAAGCAAATTTCACCATTGTCGTGTTTCCTTGCAGAATCAAGGAATTTAATGAATGGGCACAATGTCTTATACTTGAGTTGGCAGTAAAATATGTGCCGTCAGATAGTAATGATATTTTTGACATTATGAATCTGTTGGAAGACAGACTTCAGCATGCCAATGGAGCTGTTGTCTTGGCAACAGTCAAAGTATTCTTACAGTTAACGCTCTCCATGACTGATGTTCATCAACAGGTTCAAAGTCCACCTTCTTTAACGTTATTCATGGAAAATTATTCCTGATGAAATTAGTTGTGCGGAATTTCATGATGATTAATTTGTAAAATAGTTTCTGCATTCTCCAAATAGTGAAGCATTATACTGAAGTACTTTTGGTCTCATAATCTGGAAGCTTGAAAATCAGATCTTAACAAACATAGTAATTGCCGTTAGATGAAATTTGAAATCTTGATTAGATTTGTTATTGGTTAAGATGATCACTGTCTAACTAATGTCAAATGATGTTGAATAGGTATATGAGCGTATTAAATCTCCACTTCTAACTCTCGTCAGTTCTGGAAGTCCAGAGCAATCATATGCAATTTTGAGCCACCTTCATCTTCTGGTTGTTCGTGCGCCATTCATCTTTGCCTCAGACTATAAGCATTTCTACTGCCAGTACAATGAACCGTCATATGTCAAAAAGTTGAAGCTTGAGATGTTGACTGCTGTTGCAAACGAGAGCAACACATACGAAATTGGTAATGGTTTCAAACTATGTCAATATGGTGGAATCTGGAGCGAGAAAACCTTTCTTTAATGTTACTAATTCGTACTTTTTCCGGTTCAGTGACGGAGCTGTGCGAGTATGCTGCAAACGTTGATATCGCAATTGCAAGGGAGTCCATTCGGGCAGTTGGGAAGATTGCTTTGCAACAGTATGATGTAAATGCGATTGTTGATAGACTTCTTCAATTTCTGGAGATGGAAAAGGACTATGTGACTGCTGAAACTTTGGTAAACTATCCTATGAACTATTCACGGACGTGATTGGCCATCACATTGATACTCATATTGTTTACATATTCATAACGAATCCACTTGTCTGGTTCCTCTGGTAGGTTCTTGTGAAGGACCTTCTAAGGAAGTATCCACAATGGAGTCATGATTGCATTTCTGTTGTTGGGGGTATCAGCAGCAAAAATATCCAGGAACCGAAAGCCAAGGCGGCTCTTATATGGATGTTGGGTGAATATGCTCAGGACATGAGTGATGCTCCTTATGTTTTGGAGAATCTGATAGAAAACTGGGAGGAAGAGCATTCAGCTGAGGTATTTAGGCATCGCTTTTCTTTTTTCCTTGCTACTGAAATTATGGTTCCATATATGCGTGAGAACGAGGACTTGCTCATTCGTCTATGTCCCCAATTTTTGCTGTTGAGCAGGTTCGGTTGCATCTCTTAACTGCAGCAATGAAATGCTTTTTCAAGAGGGCACCTGAGACTCAGAAAGCCCTAGGAATAGCTCTAGCTGCAGGCATTGCTGATTTTCACCAGGTATCGTCCAATCTGCCCTTCCAAATTTCTCTTGTTTTGAAACCATTGGCCCATTGAATATCTTATTCAACATTTACTGTTTGGCATAGGATGTTCATGACCGAGCCTTGTTCTACTATCGGGTTCTACAATACGATGTACACGTGGCAGAACGTGTTGTTAGTCCTCCAAAACAGGCGGTTTCAGTCTTTGCTGACACTCAAAGCAGTGAAATCAAAGACCGTATATTTGACGAGTTTAACAGCCTTTCTGTGATCTACCAGAAGGTATGTTGCCTGACTTTACTGCCAAAACCAATGTAATAGTATGCATTCATTAGCCAATACTTTTCAGAGGCTATCTTTAAGTAATATCAAAATTCTTGCAGCCATCTTACATGTTCACGGATAAGGAACACAGAGGGCCCTTTGAGTTTTCAGACGAACTTGGAAATATTTCCATCACACCTGAAGCCTCCAGCGACATTGTTCCAGCTCAGCAATATGAAGCAAATGACAAGGACCTGCTTCTGGGCATTGACGAGAAGGATGACAATAAAGGACTTTCCAGTAACAATGGTTCTGCTTACACGGCTCCTTCATTTGACAACTCCTCTAATATAACCTCACAAATGCAAGAGCTTGCAATCTCTGGCCCCGCTACGTCTGCAACTACCTCACAATCAAGCTTCGGTTTTGATGATCTCCTTGGTTTGGGTTTATCAACAGCTCCTGCTCCAACACCATCAGCACCTGTTTTGAAACTTAACCCAAGAGCTGCTCTAGATCCAGGCGCCTTCCAACAAAAATGGCGCCAATTGCCAATATCACTAACACAGGTTTTTTCCCGCAATTTTTACCTTCCGGTACTACTTTTTTTCAGCTTGCGAGTATATTCTAACCTTACAAAAGACAATTCATGAACCTATTGACTGCGTTTTTTACAGTCTTACACGGTTAGATGTATTCGGAATCATAATTTGTTTCCTTGTTTGTAAATTCATGAAAGATTTTCATAAGCGCTCGGGAATTTTGACTGGTGAGAGATTGTAACTTTCTTAACTTCATGTGCAGGAGAGTTCTGTGAATCCCCAGGGAATCGCGGCCTTAACCGTTCCACAATCACTAATCAAACACATGCAGAGTAATTCCATTCACTGTATCGCATCAGGTGGTCAATCTCCAAACTTCAAGTTCTTCTTTTTCGCTCAAAAGGAATCAGAACCATCGAACTATCTCGCTGAGTGTATCATAAACACGTCATCAGCCAAAGCTCAGATAAAAGTGAAAGCAGATGAGCAGAGTACGTCTCAGGCATTTGCAACCGTGTTTGAAACAGCCTTGTCCAAATTTGGTATGCCTTGAAAGGCATTCAAGAAAAGTAAATCTCTATGTATCAATAGAATTCTGTCTGGATGGATCTCTACACTTGTTGTAAAATGCGATGATACTTTTTTGAGTTTTGTAGTCTCTCTCACCTTTGATTTCGTCTAGTTCTTTGTGTTAGAAAGATATTTTTTTGAGGTGTTATGGAGAGGTACTTTTTATCCTTAGATTTGGAATGTTCAAATGAAATGATATGATTTGGCCATGTTATATTAAACATCACAGCTTCAATACACGTTGCGCCAATTGATGTCGGATCATTCTAAGATACTGCGAGATCACTCAGTCAATGATGATGTCCAATTTCTCATGTTCACCAAAATAAAAATAAAAATAAATATTGAACCTCTAGGAAGTAAAATAAAAAGTTTGAGGCCTGAAACGTTAGATTTGTATAAAAGGGGTTAGTTTTGAAAATATAACATTTATAAGGAGACCGAAGGAAAAAAGTCAGCAGCTTCGGTTTTGTAATATTTTATTTTTATTTGTCGTGAGTGGTTACGATTTCTTCAGTTTCGTAAACTTCTAGGGAAGAGAGGGGAGATAGGAAAGTGAGAGGGGGAAACCCTAGATTCGATCTCCATTCGATTTGGTTCGTTCTCGAATCGAAGCGATGGTGTTCTACTTCAAGGCCCGACCTGATGCTGGCGACTACACCATCTTCATGGGGCTTGATAAGTTCGAGAACGAGGAGCTCATCAAGTACGGCTTCCCCGAAGACGTCTGGTAAGCAGTCTTTTGCGACAAACATTCTCGATTTTTCCTGATCATCGATTCTTTTTTGTTTCTGAAGTTTTCTCGGATCGATTTTAGTTTGGGATGGCTCAATTGTTTATTTACTTGGCTTTAATCGAATTTTGAGTTTGTTCCCGGTCAGATGTTTTGTTCTTTCATGATCTATGATGTAGAATGATTTATGTGGTGAATTCATGGGAATGAAAAAGGGAGACAATGGTGGTCAAACTTTGCTCAAGTTTTATTTTTGATTATATCAGTGAGTTTAAATTTGGGCTGAGTCTTGCAATGGTTTGTTCTTCTTCTTCTTATCGGATTATCGAATTCTGTTATCTTCATTTAAAGTTTCTTTTTTCTTAGATGTTATTTGGCAGAAGGGGATTTTTGGTTGGTTTACGTTTCAGAAATTGTTTGTTTGTTGAGAGATTCTAGCTTAAACGCTGTCGTGGCTATTCTATTTTCTGAGATTGATAATGGGAAGGAGGATGGAAATATTCTTTCCCCCCATCGTCGTGTCTTGGTGTTTTGAAACAAAAAGTTAGTTTAACTGTAGTGATGTTGGATACTTTTCTGAGTTTCTGAAATGTAGTTTGGTCTGGTCATGCAGTTGCCATATCAAATTTGATGGAAATACCTTGAGATCTTGGTAGCTCTAAATAGCTAACCACTTTTGATATTGTTTAATTGATTAGTCCATATATGAGTAAGACTATTGGATATACTCCTTTTTGAATATTGGGCTGTTTCTCAGCATGTATATTGTCCACTCATGCTGTGTTGGCTATATTCAAATTTTGGTGTTTGGTACCTTCTATTTTGACAAATTCCCTTTCTTAAAACAAACTACTTGAGTTTGATGGCTTTTCTATTGATCGTATGCTGATGTTACTGCTGAGGTGTATGAGTAAACATATGGATACATAATGTCTATCATCTGCTCATGCTTTTCTTGCTAATTTCAGTCTTTGATGTGTTTAGACATGTATAGGGTGTTTTTACCTTCTAAATTGAAAATTTCCTTTTTTCAGATAAGCTCTAGGAGCTTCACCTAGTCAGCATTTTGTTTTAATGTTCAGTATGTTGATTCACGACCAAGCTGCTAAGAGTAATTCTCATTTGATTCAGGTTTCACGTGGATAAAATGTCGTCAGCTCATGTTTACTTGAGGCTTCATAGAGGCCAAAGTTTTGATGACATTAGTGAAGGTGTGTTGGAGGACTGTGCTCAGCTTGTGAAAGCTAACTCCATTCAAGGTAAAATCTGAATCCCTTTTTCTACTTGTCATGAACTTAACATTTGCATAACAATTAGTCTTAGAGTACCAGTTTGTTTTTTAGAAGGAGGGCACATATAGGCTATTTTCTGTTTACTTACCGACTGGTGTCTGGGATTATGTGCCAGGCAACAAGGTGAACAACGTTGATGTTGTGTACACTCCGTGGTCCAACTTGAAGAAAACTGCCTCCATGGATGTTGGTCAAGTTGGTTTCCACAATTCAAAGATGGTAAGCTTCTTCATCTCTTTGGTTGTGCATACATGAAAGCATAGCAATGATTATACCTAACTGATATTTGTTTCTATAAAGGTCCGGACTATCAGAGTGGAGAAGCGAGTCAATGAAATAGTTAACAGATTGAACAAGACGAAAGTTGAAAGAACGCCTGATCTGAGAGGTAAATATTTTGGTTTGTGGGATCTTCAATAAATTCCAATAGATAGAGACCATACATACACATCATTCTCGTTCTTACAAATTTATTGCATATGAAGTGTCAGTTAAGTGACTATAGCTTTCCCAGGCAGTATAACGTTAAGATCTATTAAAATAATGTGATTGTTCATAACTGTGTTGATGAAGCCGAGAGAGAAGCAGTGAATGCTGCAGAAAGGGCAGAGAGGAAACAACATCTGAGGGAGAAGGTCAGTTTCGGTTTTGGTCTTTGTCATCTGAAAAAAGTCTTGAGATTTGGGCTTTTTGACTAAAATTTTGGTTGTTTCTTGATTTTGCAGAAGAAACGTGAAGAGATAGACAGGCTTGAGAAGGAGAGGCAAGCAGAGATGAGGAGTTACAAGGGATTAATGGTAACTGATAAAATGACATCCAACAAAGACATTGCTTCAAGCAACAAATCACTTCAAGAACTCGAAGACGATTTCATGTAAAATCCCTGGAGAAATGGGGAAAAAAAACAAACCAAGTCGGTATCATTTGGCCAGAGGTAATCTGGTGCTATCCTTCAAAGAAGGCTTGTGATGTTCTAATAGCCTTAGATTATGATGATGATGATTGTCTGGTTTTATGTTTTCTTTCAACAAAGGCTTGAAGACCTAAAACCCTAATCTGGTTCTTTGACTCGTTTGGCCGTTGAAATGTTTCAGAGGGATTGAATCTGATCTGTGAGAAAAAAAAAGAGCATTATATTTATATATACAGATGAACCAGTGATATGGTGCAATCGTGGTTTACTCTGCATTGCTGTGTTTCTCGAAAATCATTTTATTGCCCCTATAGTTTTACCTTTTGCCAAGAAAGCCCTAAAATCAATATACGCTGTTGGACATAGCTCTGTCCTTACTTTCTGTCGGAAAATAAGAGTGTCTTGGGTTTGAAATGACTCTATTGACCATAGTCGCGATTGTTCAAAGAAGGTGTCGGACCAACACTCGTGCTGAATCTAATTCTTTATGTGAATCAGTTTGCGATAGATTGTGGCGGGTCTAGCGGGCAGTTGCGCAAACTACGATTTGTACAGTATATTCAGATTTGTACAGTACAGTACACTAATCTTTAAAGACCAATATTCAGATAGTCCATTTAAACCGATCTGGTTGACTATCCCCACCCTAAAAGTCCCATGATTTGAAATAATTACGTGGCCCCCCGAAGATGATATCAATTCAATCTTATAATCCAACTAAACTTGTACTGGGGGAAATCAAGGGGTATTTAAATCTTTAGTTAAAATTTGAAAAAAAGGGAAAAAGAAGGGGAAAAAAGGGATAGAGAAACAAATAATTATATGTCCGTTGAGCGATTTTTAAAGATAAGAGACACGTGGCATATAATATTTAAAATGGACGGCTGAGATTAAGATTGAGAGCCGCTCATAAAAAAAAAGAAACCAAACGTTATTGACTTTGTTTGTGTACTGTATAGGGTTTGTTTGTTGAAGGAATTCGAACTTCCGCCATTCTTGTTTGAAATAGCTCTGCCGACCGTTTACACTTGTCTCTTTTATCTTCTCTGCTAACTTTTCAATCACTCTCTCTTTCAAACTAATACTGTTACATTTTTCTCCGATCGGACATTCTCGTTTTCGATTGGTTTTAATTGGGTTCTGTCCCGCTTCTGGGTAATTCTCCCGATTCTCCACTCTTCGATTTCTGATTAAACTCCCATCGGTGAGTTTTCGGACTTCATGGTTAGAGATCTTGAACTATGTCTTATTGATCTATGTATCTAGGTTGATCTGGGTACGAAGTGATTTTGAATTTATTGTCTGATCTAAGTAATTTCTCTTTCAATTATTACGAACTAGAGGCGTTTGAATCTATTACCAAGTTCCAACACCACTTTTTTCAAGCTTCCAAGTACTGATGCGACGGATTTTGAGAGAAATCTAATTCATTTGAGTTTCACATCTTTTCTTAGGCAGATTGTGAGATGGTGCAAAGGAGGGGACAATAGCTCTTGCAAGATAATGTTTTGGAGGTCACATTGCAGAGAAGAAAGGCAACGTATGGGAATTGGGGTTACCATTTTTGATTATTCATTGACAAGCTATGGAAAGTGAGTCTTCAACTATCTCAACCCCTCAGGAAGGGATCCCGAAATCGCGTCACGGGTATGAATCTACTTCCTACTAGATTGACATGTTTTGGCCTCTCTAGAGTTGAGTTGAATGAAAATCTGTTTGGATATTACAGGAGGACTAGTGGCCCTGCAAGACGTTCAACTCGAGGTCAATGGACGGCTGAGGAGGTGAAATTTTATGCTTTTATCATATGTTCATGCAGCCAATTAATCTGGTTTCAAGTGATTGGTATATGCAATAACGTCTGCACTGTGTTTGTTCATTTGCATGATATCATTGATCATGCTACACAATAAGTAGACATTTGGATATATGCATTCTTACACTCTTTGATCTGCATACTTACTAATTTTTTTAACCAAACCTATTTTCAGGATGAGATCTTGAAAAAAGCTGTCCATAATTTCAAAGGGAAAAACTGGAAGAAGATAGGTAAATTTAAATAATTGGACATACTTTTCCTTTTTTTTGTTTTGATTTACTCAAGTGAACTCTAACCATTCTTGTCTAATTGAATGTCACGTATTTATTTGTTTGATCTACTTTTCTTAACTTCCAGCTGAATATTTCAAGGATCGGACTGATGTCCAGTGCCTTCACAGGTGGCAGAAGGTCCTTAATCCTGAACTTGTTAAAGGGCCGTGGACGAAGGAGGTGACATAGTTTGTTCCTCACTACTTCTATATATGTGCATCTTGCATAATTGACCAAGTTTACTTTATAATTTCCATACGTCTCCCGATGATTGCTTATTGCTATTGTGTGATATGTGTATAGGAAGATGATATGATCGTTCAGTTAATCCAAAAGTACGGACCAAAGAAGTGGTCCACTATTGCTCGATTTTTACCTGGCCGTATTGGAAAGCAATGTAGAGAGAGGTATGGTTATAAACAGTTATTTCTCTGACAACAGTGCTTTACTAGCACTTGAAAGTTTTTGTCCTCTTTTCTAGATTTTTACTGTGAAGGTTGTAATTGATATAGGTGGCACAATCACCTCAATCCTGCCATAAACAAGGAAGCTTGGACTCAAGAAGAAGAGCTGGTTCTCATTCGTGCTCATCAAATATACGGTAATAGATGGGCAGAGTTAACAAAGTTCTTGCCTGGAAGGTACTGATATTTATTGTCATTTGATCATTGTACATCTTTGTTCAATCTTAAGGTATTCTTCTATTTGTTCTAGCAATGTAGTTTTTTACTATGTTATCAACAGGTCGGATAATGGAATTAAAAATCACTGGCACAGTTCAGTTAAGAAGAAACTTGATTCCTACATGTCGTCTGGCCTTTTGGATCAGTACCAAGCCATGCCTCTAGCCCCTTATGAGAGAAGTTCCACATTACAAGCAGCTTTTATGCAAAGTAATATAGATGGAAATGGCTGCCTAAATAGACAGGCAGGGAAAGAAATAGACAGCCATCAGAATTCAAGCATGGTTGGCTGCTCACTATCTGATTTTTCAAATGGAGCTATAAACATGGAGCATCAATTCCACCCCTGTGGAAGCTCTCAAGAGAATGAGCAAGCTGTATATCATTCAGATCAGTATTTCTATCCAGAATTGGAAGATATATCAGTCTCCATCTCAGAAGTCTCTTATGACATGGAGGACTGTTCACAGTTTCCTGATCATAATGTCTCAACTTCTCCGAGCAAGGATTACCAATTTGATTTCCAGGAACTATCAGATATTTCACTGGAGATGAGACATAATATGTCAGAGGTACCGCTGCCATACACGAAAGAGAGCAAGGAATCTACTCTGGGAGCTCCAAACTCCACAGTAAATAGTGATGTGGCTCCTTACACTAACCCAACAAACGTTTTGACACCTGAAACGGAATGTTGCAGGGTACTTTTCCCTGATCAAGAGAGTGAAGGGCTCAGTGTTTCTAGATCCTTGACCCAAGAGCCAAACGAGATTGACCAGGTAGATTGCCGAGATCCTGTTTTCTGTGCATCAACTTCAGACAGCCAGACATCAGAAGCTACAAAATCTCCTATGCAGAGCTCTTCTTCAAGGTTCATTGCAACAGCTGCCTCAGGCAAAGAAACTTTCCGTCCAGCTCCTTTAATCATATCACCTGATAAGTATGCCAAGAAGTCATCTGGATTGATCTGTCATCCTTTTGAGGCAGAACCAAAGTGCACGACAAATGAAAATGGTAGCTTCATATGCATCGATGATCCATCAAGCTCCATTTGTGTTGATAAAGGAACCAATAACTCCAGCGAAGAAGATCAATCATACCATGTTAATGATTCCAAAAAGTTGGTTGCAGTGAATGATTTTGCTTCTCTGGCAGAAGATAGGCCACACTCTCTTCCTAAGCATGAGCCAAATATGACAAGCGAGCAGCATCATGAGGATATGGGAGCGTCATCCAGTCTCGGTTTTCCAAGCTTGGACCTACCTGTTTTCAGCTGTGATCTTCTACAATCTAAAAACGATCCTCTGCACGATTTCAGCCCTCTTGGTATACGCAAGCTACTAATGTCCACCATGACGTGCATGAGTCCCCTTCGACTGTGGGAATCTCCCACTGGAAAAAAGACGTTGGTTGGTGCACAGTCAATCCTGAGGAAACGAACCCGTGATCTGCTGACACCGTTATCTGAGAAAAGAAGTGATAAAAAGCTTGAAATTGATATAGCAGCCAGTCTGGCAAAAGATTTTTCACGTCTAGACGTGATGTTTGATGAGAGTGAGAATCGAGAATCTATCTCTGGAAATAGCACTGGTGTCATTCATGGAGATAGAGAAAACCACTTTCAAATTTTGAATGGAGAAGGTGAAGAAAATTGGAGGGGCAAGGCTTCTTCACTCTTTAGTCACAGAATGCCAGAGGAAACATTTCATATCAGAAAATCACTTGAGAAAGAAGAGCAAACTTGCATGGAGGC
Organism: Erysimum cheiranthoides; assembly: GCA_011420285.2. NCBI lineage: Eukaryota > Viridiplantae > Streptophyta > Magnoliopsida > Brassicales > Brassicaceae > Erysimum > Erysimum cheiranthoides. The sequence goes on along the minus strand of CM022178.2, from coordinate 17,870,849 downwards.
AAATGTCAGGGAAAAGGATGATTCTGAACAAGATGTTGAAAATGTAAGTCTCTTTTTTTACCTTTAAGCATTTGAATATATGTTGAGCTAATGAATTACACAAACTCATTTCCATTAGATTTTGTCCCCAACTTAGATTTCACTTCATGGTAGCAAATCTTATGAAACTGGGGGACTGTTTCTTAAACAAATTTAGTTTTTGGTGGATTGTGATCAAACTATCAAAATAACTTAGTTAAAATATTTTCTAGTTGTTTTGGTGAGTTTTAATCTTCATTGTGCAATTATTTTCTATATTATTTTTTTTTATTAACTGACATACTTTTACCTTCATGATGTACCAGGTTGAAATTTTCTCTGGTATTCTTGCTGAGCACAATACCGGCAAGTCAGTCCTGTCTCCTCCTGGTCAATCAGTAACCAAAGCAGAGAAGGCGCAAGTTTCAACCCCAAGAAATCATTTGCATAGAACTCTCATGGCTACGTCTAACAAAGAACAACATTCCTCTTCAAGTGTTTGTTTGGTGATTAATTCGCCTTCTCGAGCAAGAAACAAGGAGGGTCATCTTGTTGACAACGAGACAAGCAATGAGAATTTTAGCATGTACATCTATGCCACCTTTACCAAATATTCTTTTTCCTCTACTTGCTTTCAGTTCTTGCTACAATGATTTTGTTTCTCCTTTTTTTGGGTCCATTTACAGATTCTGTGGAACTCCATTCAGGAGAGGTCTTGAATCTCCCTCAGCCTGGAAATCTCCATTTTACATGAATTCTCTCTTGCCCAGCCCAAGGTTTGACACAGAAATAACTATCGAGGTATTTCATAATGCTTTAAGATCCTTCTATTATATATTCAACCTCTTTACTTCATGGGTGCATGATGTCAAATTCTTTTAGGCCATATAGATCTATTATCCTTAGGCAATTTGTGCATACTTTTCAGGACATGGGCTACATTTTCAGTCCTGGGGAGAGAAGCTACGAGAGCATAGGAGTGATGACACAGAGAAATGAACATACAAGTGCATTTGCAGCATTTGCAGATGCAATGGAACTTTCATTATCACCAACTAATGATGATGGAAGGCAGAAGAAGGAATTGGATAAAGAGAATAATGATCCTCTACTGGTAAATACATACTCTACAATTCATTCACTCTCTAAGTAGACGATTTTGGGATTATGATCATGTGGTTTTAGAAACAAATAAAAATGTTTTTTCCTCTATTGATTTTTGGTTTTGTAACATTTCTCAATCTATAGGCGGAGCGTCGAGTGCTGGACTTCAACGATTGCGAGTCTCCCATCAAAGCAGCAGAAGAAGTCTCATCCTACCTCTTGAAGGGATGTAGGTAAAATGCCAAAAGCTCAAACATAATATGTAATGCACATACATGGAACATGTATAAAAATATGTATGTGCATCTTTTATGACCAGACCTTGTCCCTGGCTGGATCATTTTTTTTTCTTTTTAATGGATCAATTTGAATGAATTTATGTAGATTCTGTGTTCAATATATATATACATATTTCATATTGCCTGCAATGAATATGTACATACACGTCCATATACTTTGGGAAAAGAACCTATACACTGCAGCACATATGGGAGTATATGAGTATATATCAAAAAAAATCAACTTCTTGTGCTTATGGTGAATTGATGAACTTGTAAAGGAGTAGAAGAGAAGAGCAATATTGGGAACAAATCGCCCTTTTAGGGTTTCCTTAACTAATTTTGTGGATTAAATATGCCTCGGTTCGTGGCATTCATCTGCTCACTCGAGTAAACCCATTAAGTCAACAAGAACATAACTTTATAACTGTCCGTTCAGTAGCATATTCTTGTTCTGTGTTAGTTCTAATCTAAATTGAGTTTTTGGTAACAAGCTTAAATCTCAATATTTTCATCTTTAAATTGATTATTGTCCGTAACATCATCCCGAATTTGATTGGTAATCTAAAAAGATAGATTCAGTCATACGTTGATGGCGGTAAATTCAGTCATAGTCTGAACAAGTATTCAAAATTTCTCCATAGCCAAGCAAAGCACTGGAAAACAGAGAACTGTAAATGACGATGGGTTTTAAACTTTTAATGTAGCTTTACTACTAATGAACTAAATAAACATACGTTTGTTTCAGATTTATGTCTAGATATCCGGATTTCGCTAAAACCTTCGACTAAAATAGGTTGTATGCAAAATTACGAAATTGAATGTAATTGCTGAGATAAGAAACCAAAAAGAATTGGACGTAATAGTAGAAAAAAGAGACACAAAGCTCGTACTTTATTAATACTGTGATGAAATAATAATAATGTAATAGTAACGACATTTATATTGTCACTGCCGGAAATGCTATAATAGAGAGAAACAAAAATCTTTATTATGAAGATTGAAAAGAAGTGGTCGTTGTGGTGTTTGGTTTCTCAGACGGCTTTGGTGACAACAGCGTGGATAGCGTCTGCAAGGTGCGGTACAGTCTTGGAACTCAGACCAGCCATGCTTATCCTCCTTTTGTTCATTTATACCAATCACACGCCAAGTTAGACAAATTTCAAGAAAATTAATGGATGAAGAAGAGAGTCTTACCCGTCGGATGTCATGTAGATGTGGTACTCTTTGGTCATGAAGGAGACTTGAGCTGGGTTTAACCCTGTGAATGTAAACATACCGATCTGCTTTATGATGTGACTCCAGTCTCCGGGCGTGCCTGTCACGTGATTTGAGTTTTCTTAGCTATGTTGATTTTCAGTCCTGATGATCTTATACAATCAATAAGACCTTACTTACCTCGAGTACGTAGTGCCTCAAAGAGCTGTTTCCTCATGCTGATAATTCGATCAGCCATGGCCTTCAGTTCCAGAGTCCATTCGTTGAACAAATTCCTGTCACGGAGGATTACAGCCACGATTGATGCACCATGGATTGGAGGGCTTGAGTACATTGGCCTTATCACTAATTTCAGTTGGCTTTCAACTCTCCCTGCAACATCTGCTGATTTACATACCTACACAAGCGCTTTATGTCAGAATTCGCTAGGAGTTCTTAAATAGTTTTCTTGCAATGCAACAGATTCTTACAATGCTGAGAGCTCCAACTCGTTCTCCATAGAGACCCATGTTTTTCGCATAACTTTGAGCAATAAGGCATTCTCCACCATCAGCAACAAACATCCTAATCGGTTTTGCATCTGTATCCAGACTACCACTTGCAAAGCCCTGCAATGCCAAAAAAGAGACAAGTAGTAACCATTTTACTCAGAGGAGTAATGGTTTAAACATCAGCTTATCTTATACACAAGGATCCATCAGGTGTACCTGATAAGCACTATCAAAGAATGGCATCAATCCCTTAGACCGCATCAACTGCCTGATTTGCTCCCATTGTTGGATGGTCGGATCAACACCAGTTGGGTTATGAGCACAGGCATGGAGAAGCACAATAGAACCAGGTGCTGCAGCACCAAGGTCTTCTAATAAACCTGTGAACAAAAGAAACAGACAATTCAGAAAATTTTATAAGCTTATCAACAATATCGAAAAATCTTAGATACGATATGAAATCATATAACTCGGTAGTATTTTAACAGTAACTGTAGTTTCACCTTGAAAGTTCAATCCACGTGTGGATGGATCGTAGTAGCGGTAAGTTTTCGCTGTCAAACCGGCCAACGTGAAGATTTTCGGATGATTTCCCCATGTTGGCTGAGTAATATAAATAGTTTTCTGGAAAACAAAGACGAGTCTCCAAATTTACATGAGAAGTTCTCTAGGATGAAGAAATTCAACCAGACAGGAATTCAAACTTAAGCATGTACCTGATGATAATGCTTGGCCAAAAACTCTCCTCCAACTCTGAGGGAACCAGTACCAGACAAACACTCCACGGTTGTAACCCGATTCTCCCGAATAGCAGGACTAAATCATACATGAAACACACAAATCAGAAATAATTGTCTGAAAAGAAAAAAAAAACTGATGAAAACAAAAAGAATACTCCTTGATATTTACCTGTCAGCGCCTAATATGAGCTTAGCGCTTAACTTGTTGAACTCAACCAATCCAACAATGGGAAGATACTCCTTAATTCTTGATCTACAGATTAAACACAAAACAAGACTCAACATCATTAAGCACGCAGACACATAAAGGGTAGAACCAAAAGTCAACCCAAAAGAAAAAGATAGTATAAACCTGTCATTGATAAGCTGCTGCTCAGCTTTCCTCACAACATTAAGAACCAAAGGTTTTCCCTCCTACAACCATTAATGAACCATTAATACTAGCTTTCCATGACAGTGAACATAGTTTCAGAGGATCATTACCTCGGTTCGGTAAGCACCAACTCCCAGATTAAGCTTAATTGGGCTTGGGTCTTTGTTATATGCAACTGTCACCTATTTATTTTGTTAAAACCAAATCTCAGAACCACAAAAATAATTTATCTTAGAGCTGATGATAATTCTGAATTTCACAATAATGAATGAATGATTAGATAATTCGGTGACAAAAAACAATGAATCAAGAAAATTTCATCAGTTCTACTAATCAAACCGAACAGAAATCAGAAGCATAAAGATAAAATCTTATCCCATTTCATCTATCTATCATGTCAACATCCCGTAATTATATCGCGAGATCGAGAGCCGATCCAATGCGTAGGAAATACATATCCAGAAGCGTCGTTGAATATGTTTGAGAAATATATAAACACAAAACGTAATTGAATAAGAAGAGGAAGAAGAAGAAGAAGAAGAAGGTACCCCAAGAATAGGATCCTCGGGAGCTTGAACAAGATGAGCGAAAACAGAACCACCAGTGCCTCCCGATGTAGGTGATACAAAAACAGAATCCGCAGTCGGAGAATCTGTCCCGGCAGTGAGATGACGGAGCAGAGCACCGATCCTGCGATCGCTTGGTGACGAAGAAGAAGAAGCGAATTCAGTAGTTTTCATTTTTATCTTGTTTTGGTTTGTGTGTAAGAATGAATGAGTAAAAGCCTCAATACTCTTTAAATCAATTTGGACTTTTAATTATTTCTTTTTTTTTTTTGCTACCTAAAGTTGCCACGTAAGCTTGGCATAAAGTTGCGTGCCTGACCATCATCAAGATAATAAAAAAAGTCTTTTTTGTAAGATTATCCATCAAAAGCCGGAAAAACAGGGAAATTAATTAATAATACTCCCAAAATAGGGTTAAATCGCATTTTAACTAGTGAAATCTAACAGAAAGTTTACATTTTTTACATAAACATGTAACTAATCTTACAGATGTTTTCCGATAGAAAATATGCTAGAGATAATACACTTGTTTTTGTCAACGACCTTCCTTGAAGAGGATGAATATCTGATTTAGTACTTCCAAATGTTATGATGATAGAAGGTGTTTTGTCCAATACCAAAATCAGCTTATGTTGATTGTTCCAGTTTATTATAATTTAATCTTTATTTTAGAATATTTTGGTTTGTTTAAAATCTGGATTGGGGAATCGCTTAGGTAATGTGAGAAAACAAATCCAAAAGCAGGTTATTGAACAAAGCAAAGCATTGGATCTAAAATCTGATAAATTATACTCCTTCTGTTTCAAAATGTAAGATGTTTTAAAATTTTTTTTTGTTTCAAAATATAAGATGTTCTCTATTATCTATGTATAATTAATGACAAATTATTGAATTCAAGAAAGATAACTAAATACTATTGGTTTAGAGTTGTTGAAAATTGTAAATCACAAAAAATAATGCATTTTAAATATGGTTTTTTAATATATGTGAAAATTCTAAAACATCTTACATTTTGAAACAGAGGGAGTAATGTTCATTCATATTAGGAATTCTTTCTAGTTTCTTTAGAATGAAATTTGTATCTTTTTTAAAAAAAAAAAAAAATTATCTTCGAATGTACTTAATTGTATTAGGTGTTGATGGTTAGCAGACCGGTCCACTTATTCATCGGGTTAACCCATCAAATCCGCAATCCATCGTGGGTTGATATATGAATTTTAACATGGTTAAAAAAAAAAAAATTTTAAACATGGCTAAAAATTTTTTAAGTCCATACATATATCTCATAGTGGGGGTGGTTGGGTTCGGCAAATGGATTTTGACCCGTTAAAAGAATGGAGATGCAGTTACTTGGATTGTCGATGGCTTCATCGAGCTTGGAATTTGTTGTAAAAACTGGTTTTCGGAGATGCTACAGTGTGATATAGATGCCAAATCATCAGTCTCATAGTACCTAATTGTTCTTCTATTGTGGGGTTTCTGAGTTTTGGGATGCTTTACTTATATTTTTATGGATAAAATAAGTCAAATTAATGTTTTACTGAATAAATGGTTGGTCCATAAATGTTTTAATTTGAGAGAGGTAGACCAAATTTTATCTGAGTGCGACAATGGAGAAGAAATTATTTGCATGCTGTTTTTGTTGTTGTAGAATATGGGATATAAAAAATATATATATATGGAATATATGGAAACCGCCACGTATCGAAATGATTCTATAATTATATATATAGCTGAGAGAGATTTGGTTGTATTTAGTTTCTATTTACTGTGTTACAAATAGGATTTCTTACCTTTATAGGATTTCAAAACGCAACTCAATAACGATGTAGTGTTTAATTAAACTTAGTCAAATGTTTTCCGACCGAAGAGATTATATGGATCGTTAGATTAATTGAAATTCCTTTGATCATAAGAAAAAGAAACCATAAATGCTGAAAATGATACCCGAAAACTTAATTGCTTACACGACAAATGCATCTGTTGGAATTTTGTGATGTAATAATATTGCAAACGGTACGTATCATGTCGTGTTTGAGCTGTAACTCGTCTGAGCTCTAATAGCGCCCTTCATTATTTCGCATAATTCGACTTTATATAGATACGACTTACGAGGTCGTCTAAAATTGTAACAGTAATTAGTAACTATACAACTTGTTTTTTTATCTGATTTGTTTTCTTCGAGAATTCTTGGGTTTTTAAAATTCAAGATTTATTTTAGTCATCAGGTTACAGGTAACAACTGGATCTTAAGAAAAGACAGCAAAAGATTTTTTTCTAAAATTAATTTGGCAATCTGTGTTTGACCTATAAAATAATGGAGCATTTCAAAATACATCACCTTTTGTTCTGTTTTGAAAACGAAATTCTGAATACCCTAAAACATTGGTTTAGAAACATTTTCTTTACCAAATGTTTGTAACACTTTTGGAATTTTAGAATATGATAATTTTGGAAACAACAAAGAAATGGTAATTCAGGAAAAAAAAAAAATCAAAATCAAAACTGTCTATTTACTTAAGAGATACCTTTACTTAAACACAACTCTTTCTTAATTAGAAATTCTTGATTAACGGTTTGTTATCCATAATGTAAAATGCTTCTAAGTGTATGACGCACGGAAAAATATATCAAAAACTAAATTGCGATTATATACACGCTAATTAGTTGAATTTCATTATATATATATATATATATATATTTACAGTATAGCGCCCAACGATATATGATTATAATGAAGTTTTGTTGTTATATACGATTCACACATATTGTCAAATTTGAACCTGATTTAAAACGACGTACAACAATAGAAATCCCTATATTACAAGCTCATGTTATGATTAGCATAGACTTATGGTAAAATTGTGCATTGTGGAATTCGTTTGTGAGGTGTTATGAGAAGATATGAAATTAAGTAAAAGACAATGGAACTAAATTCCTACACATCTGATCTCTATTTTTCTCCTATTGCAAAATCTCAGCTAAGACTATCAGCAATAATTCGGGGAAAAAAAAAAAGAAGACTATCAGCAATAATTATTTATTAATTTACTAAGTAACTGTAGTAACTGTAGTTATAGTTTATTCCAACCAAAATGATAATGGATTTGAAGACTGAAAACGAGAATTACTTTTCGTAATTAGCATGTTAAATTAAAGTATCTAACTTGGTCAATTACGTTTATTGACTAACTCTATCATTTATCAAGTGATGTTTGTGTGGGGTTTCTTCTTTCAGAAACAAAGATGTGCTGGATCGTGTGGCTCAGACGAAATGCCTTTTCGGTTCAATTCAACCCAGTTTTTAGGTAATGGCTTAAAAAAAAAAAAAAAGGTATTTACCTAGGGATACTAAAAAAACTGTCAATTTTTTCAGATTTTATTAGATATTGCCTTATGCTGTATTTTTTTTCTGTTAAAGTGCCTCATGCTGTATGCCGAGACAACAAATTAAAAATGTCAAAGAAAAAACATAACAAATTAAAATTTGAATACTGTGGTTTTACTTGAACAGGAAACTAAACAATGGTGAATAAATTGATATTATATAGCATACGACAAACCTTTTTTTTTTTATATAGCACATATATATATATATTTTTTTTTTTAATACCAACTGATTCTGTATCGAAATCCGTAATCCCTCAGCCCCGAAACCACATCATGTAATATTAGTTTCATTCCAAGCGTCACTCGAACCAGCGACCTCTAAATTTCGCCTAGAATCTTTACCACATATTTTACTATTAGTGACCGTATGTCCGGCTCGAATTAACTAATATCTTATTTTTAAGGGTTACTTATTCTAGTTTATGATAACAACTATTTCTTAAAGACCACAAAATTTGTTTGCTTTTACTTAAAAAACTTATCTTTTTTAGCAAATATTGTTGTTAGAGTGTCCCACATCGGAAAGAATTAAAATTCTTGGACAATATATATAGTATGTAGCAAACTTCCTCTCCTGAGTTAGTTTTTGGGTGTTGAGTTAGGCTCATTACTAATATGGTATCAGAGTCAGGTTCAACTTTCTCAAAAGTGGGCTACCACCCGTGGATGTCCAGTCCCACAAACTTCACGCTTTAGATGTCCAGTCCTGAACGTAAGGGGGGGTGTTAGAGTGTCCCACATCGGAAAGAATTAAAATCTTTGGAGAATATATATAGTATGTGGCAAACCTTCTCCCTTGAACTAGTTTTTGGGTGTTGAGTTAGACTCATTACTAATTAATAATTGTGGTTACATGATTTCTGAAGCTAACTAACAAAGAAGAGACAAGTTTTTTCTGATTCGGACAAGCATTTTCATTGGATCTGTTTTGGTGACAACAAGAAATATTTTAGGTTATGGAGAGATTCCTTTTTTCTAATATTAATATAAAAAACAAACATAATTTTTTCATGTAAAAAAACATTCGAGGTCATATGCAATCATGAACACTATAACATTACGTACGACACTAATTAATGAGAAAACATAATTGATAGAAATATCCATTTTTTTCATTATCATGATTTTATTTGGTATGATAATTTTTGTAAAATTTAATTACTTAAATCATATAAATAAAAAATGTAATATTTTTACTTTAATTTTTTTTTCTTCAGTAAGATTACCTGAAGTTACAACAGGCCTGTATTTATGCTAGTTTACTGATATGCTACTACCTTGATTTAACTATGTTTAATGCATTTAATTGACAAAAGAAAGTTATAATATTTAACTTTAAAACCATCACAAAATCAGCATTTAAATTTTTTAATAAACTTCTGAATTTAACTGTATGAAACTTTTTAAAAGTTTTAAAGAAAAGGCTTTATAAAAAATCTTCTGAATGGTCTTAATTTTGTCTTTTTTTAAGAGTTGTGGTAGTTTTAGAAAATAAAATATAAAAAGGCTATTCTAGACTCTAGAGTGTATTTAATTTCTTCTTAGGTTTTTTTAGCATTTTTTTGTTTTCATATCTAAAAGTGATATGGAAACATTAGTATTTAATAAATATAAGATATATAGATTATTGGACGTAAGAAAGATCATAGACATTTTTTATCAATGTAATTCAAATTAATTAGTGAATCTATGTTTTCATTATTATATAAACTACAGAAAGTTGTGGTAAAAGAAATGTAAAACGTAAAAGGTTAAATATTTTAAACAAAATCTGAAAAAGATATGCTTATATATATATAGATTAAAGCTTATATATAAACTTTCTCTGGTCTTTTTTGTTTTAGTAGTATCAAAGATATTGCACATAACACGAACACAAGCGTGTATTTCCATGTTTTGGTAATGGATTTTGGACTTCTGGTGGAAAGTTGGAGTTAATTGATATCATCGTGCCTTGACGGGTTTACGTTGCCACCATAATTACGACCAAGTAATATTTAAAGACGACAGCTTTAGTTAGAAAAAGGCATATACGTACGTAACAAACACACACATGCATGCATTATCATTATGCATCTAAAAACAAATATAATGATTAGCGAAAGAAAAGCTGGGATGAGATTGTGGTTCATGTAATTTCAAACTCCTTAAGATGGATCACTGGAAATCATACGCAAAAATCCTTTAACGTGACTCAGAGTAGCTTCCACAATAGTATATATTAACCCTGCAAAGCGTCCTATCTTCTCTTCATTTATTATTTGTTTTTTACATAGTATTAAATAGGAAAATATTATTTGTCCGAATCCATTATGAAAAGTTCTTTTGGTTTATAAGTTACGAGTAAATTCTAATTAATATTTGTTTTCAGTTGTGAATTTTTTATGTTTGCATGTTTGTGTGTTTTTTACAGGTTTTCTACAAACAAAATTTTTTCAAATGATATTTTCTTATAAATTTATTTTAAACTTGCAAAAAATACATATTAAACCTATAATATCAAATTTAACCTGTAATAATTCTTTGTTATTGTCTTCAAATTTTTTAAAATTATGATAAATAAAATATTAAATGGAAGTTTTTGTGGCGATGAGTCTAAATCTACGCTTAAAACTTTAAAACTCCAACATATATAATTATAAAAGCTTTTCAGAAATATATATAAAGTCATATTATGAGTTAAATTTAACTTTATAGGTTTGACATGCAATTTTTTTGTAAGTTTGGAGATAAACTTAAAATAACATTTAAGGAATTATTTTACAAAAAAAAAAACTCTTTTTCTATATGAAATTTTAATCTTAAGCATCTCTTCAATGCAAAAGCCAAACGCAAACGAAGAATCGTTTGTTCCACAGTCCTCGTTTGTGAAGTTATTATATCCCCTTTTACAGAAAAATTTTTATCAGAGATTGGCCATGAGTTTAATGAGATTACAAAACTATGTATTTTCTTGATATACAAACAGCTTAAATGTTTGGACCGTCTCGATCGAGAACCAAATGGATCGCTGATAAGTGTTCGTCTAGGAGCTACCACATCCCAAAGTGAACCGTACGCAAGTGTATATGTGCGTGCATAACCGTATCACCCATTATATTTTCTATTTCGCTCGAATGCTTATAAGGAATTTTAATGGCCCACAAGGAATGCGTGTATAATTAAATACGAATTGCCTATATCTGAATAGTCTCATATGGCCCACGAAGCAAATCAACAGGCAATATTACCACTCTTGACTTAATTAATTAATGAGCTTTTTAAGTCTGCGTACGTCTTTGGTATCTGGTGTTCACCCTAAGCGCTGAAGAAACTCTTATCATCGAACACTTTTTTTTTAACTATGAAAGTTAGATATTCGGTACATAATTGTTTTAGATTTAGAATCAATCGTTGATGAATAAAACGTAAATCATTAATATGGTTCAAAACTAATTTATTCTCCAAAATAAACCTTTAGTCAATCAAGTGAGCTTTCTTCACAGAAATGTATCTAACATTTTGGGTCGATAAAATAAAAAAATCAGACTTTAGACATTAGGAATTTTTTAGATTTTAAGCGTTGATAATATATAGATGCATTGATCAATGTTTCTAACGGAGAACTTAGGTTTCTTTTCTAAATAGAAAAATGGTTAACCAAGTGAGATAAGCTATCATCTCATGGGTGTAAGGCCAAACGATTCTGTATTTTTTTTTCCACCTAATTAAAGCTTGGAGTTTAAAATTAAGTAATATGTAAATGGAGATCAAACAAACTCAAAGGGATCTGTAACATATATAATGGGTGATACACATAGATGCATGAAACTGAGTATATAAACAAAAATGATAAATACATATGTATAAATAGATATGATGATGTTGGGGTGTGTGTAAGAAGTAAAAATCCAAGAGTTAAAAAGGAGTGAGAGAGAGGAGAGAGAGAAGGTTGATGTGGTTGTCGAGATGCTAACAGAGAGGCACATGCAAAGCTTAAATGATGGTATCGCTGGTGGCCAAAGCATCTCCTTAAAGCTGTCCTTTTTCATCTTAAGTCCTCTTTTTTTATTTCCCTTTGCTACCGCTTCTCTCTTCCTCTCTCTATACATACATACATAATATATTATCAACTTGTGTATATGTAAATTACTAATGTGCAGATGTGCACGTATGCATACCTAAAAGTGTTTTCATTAATTCATTAATTATATATATAATCTCCTTTGAAGATAGTATTCAAAAATATATGAAACTTGATTTATACGGTCGAGATAAAATGTTTGGTTGGTTGAAGTTTAGGTTCCGCCCTTAATTATCTATACAAAAGATAAGATCATCACGAATATGTGCTCAATTCCTTTTCCATAAAGTTGGGTATAATGTATTAATATTAGCTAGAAATTTTAGAGGAGCGTATATAGTGTGCAATTTTCGTGATAAAAGTAAATAATGCATCCAAAAATTCAAAATGGATCACTAAACACGTTTTTGTATATACATCAGAATTTGTCAAACCCGTAATTAATTGCGTCTAACAAGAAAAAATGATCTTATATGACAGTGGGAAGAAAAAGGAGATTATATTTTTCCCCCGAAATAGACTAAAGTAACAAACCTAAATTTCTCTGTAAAGAATAATATTATAAACCTCGAAGCCGACAAAAACTAAGAAAAAATAAAAACCCAATTTACCGAAGAAAGAATATTATAAAAATCCAGGAACAAGGAGAGAGAAATGTGTTATAAAGGATAAAGCCCACTAAAGGTCATCACTCATCTAACTGTTTACTATTATTTTCTTCGAGGCAATATATAATTTAACCTGATCTAGTATTTTATTTTCACTATGGTTTGGTATACGTTTGTAAAATTTAACACAAGTGAATGATACTTACTTCTGAATATATATATATATATATATATGTATGTGTCAATACGTACAAATCTATAGGAAAAAAAACATTAGCTACGTCAAAAAAAAAGGAACACAATAATAGCTGTCTAACAGTTGAATTCCAAATCTAGATTTGTAGTGATTATGTAACTGTATTATTATTTATAGCGACGAATTTGATAAACAAAGTAGAGTCAACATCCAATTAATTGCTTTATATAATATCGAATATGCAAAAGGTCTAAAGAAAAAACAAAGTGTTTTGTTAAACTTTGCTTACATCATAGGTATCCCATTAGGTTGGTGTACCATGTGATGATTCTACCACCGAAAAAACAGAAATCAAAATACATCTATAGAGTACATACATAATAATTATTTTAAGAGAAAATAAATAGGGTTATATATGTAGTGAACCAGATTGTATATATATTTTTTACGGAGGTAAATTTTAGAAAGGGGGAAAAGAGTGTTAGGGTTAATATATTATTCATTTAATGAGGAAATGGGCTCATCTAGGGTAACATCACCTACCCATACAATTTTATCATGCTTTTAGGGCTTTTATTTTTCTCACTGGTCCCACGACTTCCCCACTCTCTCTGCCCTCGGGTGCACCACACGCTCCAATATCTCTCCTTCGTCTGTGCCGACGCTCCTTACCGATCCGCGCCACGGACGAAACGTGCCCACACGCTAAAAGTAAAACGCCGTGATTTCCACGCGCCTAGGGTTTTCTTTTTCAGGACACAAGTGAAATGGGTTGTGATAAGAACCGCACATTACGGCCACGTGGTCTTTTCTCATTGGCTTCTTGTGCCCCATCCTATCACACAAAAACGTCTATACGAATAAATAAAAGATAAAAAATGGGGCTCTTTCCTTAAATAAAGAAAACACTGAAACTTTATAAAAATCCATAAATTTCTTTATCTTGTTGTTTAATTTTTGGATACTGTTACCCTAATCCAGCTGTTTATTATTATTAATGTTTAGATTTTTTTCACCAAACATAACAACTATTGCATAGAAATTTTTCTCCTTTTCTAATTTTGTGACAATATACAGATACAGCTACAAATGCAGATACAGAGATGCATATACGTGTACACAATATATGTCAAAAGATACGTAACCTTGTTTCGTGTAATTGGAAATAGGCAGACCAGATGGTGACATGGCATTGTCATGTTCTATAGATGAGTTGTTCTTTTTTTTTTTTAATAAAAGTATTATTTTATTGAATTAAAACCCTTATATCGACGCAAAAAAAAAACCCTCATTTCAAGGATAAGAGAGCTCCACTTTCTCTCTCTTGTTTCTCCAACAGTCTCTCTCTACAAGCCAAAGAAAAAAAAAAAAAAGTCCCCCTTTCTCTCTCTCTCCCCTTTCGTCTTAGGGTTTCTCGAAAATTCGCAGTCTAATTCTACTCATCTCCCGACGAATCAATCCTCGGAGCTTCTCTAATCTTCTTATCCATAAGCTTCTCAATCTGCCGATACGGTTTTCTTCCCTTGCCGCTTAAGATCGAGCTCGAATCTCGTATTCGCCTTTTTCCTAATTTCTGGTCGGATTTATCCAGGTGCGCGTGTTTCCGACATGAATCTCCGATTTGTTCGATTTAAGGTTTCAGCTATGGTTTGATCTTGTTGGGTCGAGATTTCGCTGACTTGAAAGCTGACTTCGTGTCTTTAAGGGCATTTTTTAAGCTTAACTGTTCATTTATACGTCTCTTCCGAAACTCGCTGTTCTTACTTTTTTTTTTTTTTCTTTTTTTTTTTTTTGTGTTCTTCACGGACTATTCACGTGCGGATAGATCTGGCCCGTATTAATTGGTGGGTTTTGGTTAATCTTTGTTAATCACATGCGGTTAATTTAAGTGTTTTATTATCTGCTAATTTCGTTCTAATTTTTGATTTTAAACCCTAAATTACGCAGATTAATAATTTGACCTTTCTTGGGGTTTGTAATCCGCAGATTATATTCAATCGGGTCCGATCTTTTTTTTTTGGGCTGGTCATGTTGAAAAAGGTAACAGCTTTGGGGGTTTCCCGTGTGTGTCTGAAAACCCTAATTTTAGGTCGTGTTTTAATTTAGGTTCATAAGTTAAGTGTTAAATGTATAAAATTCACTTGCACGATTAAGTTTTGTGTTAGTAGTGTAAATCAAATGGGATGCTAGTAAAGAATTTCGTGCTTGATTTTATGTTGACCTTAGGGTTTTAAATGATTTATTTGCCGTGGAATTGTGGAGTTTAATGTTGGTTATGAGTGTTATTTTATGTGGATATTCATGGAATATGCTTGAACATTATGTTATAAATTAGTTATATTTATTGCTTAATTAAAATTAGAGTTATATTTGGTGTCGTATATATAGAAAGTTAAGACTTTGGAGCCTTATTACGTCTTTTATATGCAACAACAATGCGATCATCAAGCACAATTTTAAGGTGTGATATATAGCTTAAATATTATATTTCGTGATGCTAAGAAATATTATTATTTGTAACTTTGCAGCTCTAGTTGCGGAGAGAGTATAATGGTGCATGGAAGTTAATCATCACTGAGGCATAGAATCTTCTTCAAGCAAATCAATGGGATCCTCCATTAAGATCAACTCAATATCCATCGATCTTGCAGCTGCTGCCAAAGAGATTGATATGGTTAAATGTGATCATTTCTCCATACGGTGAGTATAATTTATTGATCTTAGATATTGTCAACCTTCCTTGTTAGTTTGATTAGTTTATATGTGTTAAGTTTACATGATGTTCGCTTCCAAATGCATAAATGTAGCAGCAAGGTACAAGTTTAAATGATGCGAGTATTGAGTTTTTGTTCTTCTTGATTAATGCAGTGGGTTCGTATCTGAAACCCGCGAGAGAGACCATAAAAAATGTTGGCCATTTTCAGAAGAGAGCATTAGTTTGGTGGACCAACAAAGCTATTCTCTTCCTTCTTTATCTGTTCCAAAGTTTAGATGGTGGCATTGTATGAGCTGCATCAAAGATATAGATGCTGATGGGACAAAAGGTATGGGACCTATTGGTAATGCACATTTCCAATACTGTTTTTATCTTCTATATATACTAGCTAAAGACATATACTAGTCCACTTGAACTTATGCATGCGAGTTGCTTCCAGATGGTGGACTGCATTCAAACTCAAGAACTATTGGAAACTCTTCAGTTAACCCAAGTGAAAGCAAATTGAATTCACTAACTGTCATTGATCACGAGAAAGAAAGGAAAACTGATATTGCAGGTATGCATCATCTGCTGGTTTAGTTTCATAAACTCATAGCAACATTAGTCAATTTGGATTATCATTTTTTTCAGGTAATGCTGTTGAAGAGAATGAGGATGTAAACTGTGAAAGATCTCGGAAGGATGATCAGACAGGTATAGTTTTCTCTGGTCGAGCAAATTAAAGTATGCACATGAAGGGAATACTAATTTCTTAAAGCGAAACATTGCAGCTACTACGTTTCTCAAGAAAGCTCATCCTCGATCTATGGATGCTTCTACTGTTAGGAGCAAGAGCAGAAAGCTCGCGAGTCCAGAGCAGGTAGGCAACAAGAGATCTAAAGAAAAAGTAAACAAATCATCGATGGATATTAGCAGCTGGAAAGAGAAACAAAACGTAGATCAGGGTGTGACAACTTTCGGGTCATCTGAAATTGCTGGTGTGGTTGAGGATACACCGCCTAAGGCAATCAAGAATCGTAAAGGCATTCGTGGTATGGTGGAAGGTGATAATGGGTCATCAGAGAGTATAAATCTTGCTATGAGTGGGTTGCAGCGTAGGAAAACTCGCAAGGTTCGTCTACTCAGTGAGTTGCTTGGTAAAGCCAACAACAAAACCAGTGGTGGTAATAATAATATCAGAAAAGAAGAATCTGCTTCGAAAAGGGAGTCGGTTAGAGGTAGAAAAAGGAAGTTGTTACCTGAAAACAATTATGTCAGCCGGATATTAAGCACAATTGGCGCAACTTCTGAAAATGCCTCTAAAAGTTGTGACTCTCATCAAGGTAATAGTGAATCAACTGATAGTGGGTCTGACAGAGATCCAATTAAAGGTAAGCAGAGAAACAGAAGATTTCAGGTTGTTGACGAGTTTGTACCATCACTTCCTTGTGAAACTTCACAAGAGGGCATCAATCAGACTAATGCAGATCCCGGTAAGAGATCAACTCCTGTGCACTCTTTATTCACTGGAAAAGATTCGGTTCCTTGTCCTCCGAGTACTCAGAGAACAGAGAGGAAGCTCAGTTTAGCCAAGAAGAAGACAAAGAAGCCTGTTGTAGATAATGGGAAGAGCACCCTGATCAGTTTTAGTGCTGGCATTGATGGAAATCAAGTTAAATCGCAAACTGCTCCGTCCATAAACGCAGTTCCCCAAACTACTCGAGATTTATTGAATGAGAAAAGGGTGGGCAGTTTATTTGACAACCGTTTGGATTCAGAAGGGTATTTCAGAAAATATATCCCTCAGCCTAATGATAAGCCGGTCGTTTCTTTGCATTTGCAAGACAATGATCATGTGAGGTCAAGAGATGGGGAACAAAACTGTCTTCGAGATTTTAGTTCCTCTTCTAAAGCCAGCACAGGTGGATGGCTGGGAACTGCAGTAGATGTTGTTGACTTCAGCAGCAACAACAACAATACAAATAGATCGTCGTTCTCGAACTTTAAGCTAAGATACGCCCCTTCTTCTACTGAAGTTGCGGATGTATCTCGGATGCTGCAAAAGGTACAAGCTTTGCATCTATTGTTTTTAGATACCCGTCCAAAAGTTGTTCTTTCGGAAAAGCTCTGTATTACAGTATGTGAATGAGTGTTTTCACATATAAGCGTCAAAAAAAATTCCCAAGTTAGTTTCTTCAATCGCCAGGCTCTCTCATTCTGTTTTCCAACTTGTACCTATTGTTGTTTATTCCAAATTCGTGTGCTTCAGTAATTGTACCAGGGATAATAACAGGATTGGTTTACTTGGCAGGGTGCTTCTGGTGCAGACAGAAAGGGGAAGACTGTTATGTTCCACGAACACCATGGAGCACCCAGAAGCCAAAGCCACGATAGAAAGGAGAATATGACTGAAGAGCAAAACGATGATATTCCCATGGAGATAGTGGAGCTCATGGCCAAAAACCAGTACGAGAGGTGTCTTCCCGACAAAGAAGAAGATGTTACCAACAAACAGCCAGCACAAGAAACAGCACACAAATCCAAGAATGCTCTACTGATTGATCTCAATGAAACCTATGATAACGGGATCTCACTTGAGGAAAACAACTCATCAAGACCACCAAAACCATGTGGTAGCAATGCAAGGAGGGAAGAACATTTTCCTATGGGAAAACAGCAGAACTCTCATGACTTTTTCCCAATAAGTCAGCCTTATGTGCCTTCTCCGTTTGGGATCTTTCCTCCCACCCAAGAAAACCGTGCTAGCTCCATCCGGTTTTCTGGTCACAACTGTCAGTGGCTTGGGAATTTGCCAACTGTGGGTAATCAGAACCCATCTCCATCCTCATTTCGGGTATTACGTGCTTGTGATACGTGCCAGAGTGTTCCTAATCAATACAGAGAAGCTTCTCGTCAAATTTGGCCATCTTCCATGATACCACAACAGAGTCATCATAAGCCAATTTCTTTCAATATGGATCAGTCAACAAAGCCGCTTTCACAAGCATCCAACAATGAAAATACGTGGAACCTCAACTTTGTCGCTGCCAACGGGAAGCAAAAATGTGGGCCTAATTCGGAATTCTCATTTGGCTGCAAACATGCTGCTGGGGTTAGTAGTAGCAGTAGTAGGCCAATAGATACCTTTTCTAGTGAGAGCTCTATACCGGCATTGCATCTATTGAGCCTTATGGATCCTCGGCTGAGGTCAACCACTCCCGCTGACCAACATGGAAACACTAAATTTACTAAAAGACATTTTCCGCCAGTCAACCAGTCTAAGGAATTTATAGAGCTTCAAACAGGGGACTCTAGTAAGTCAGCCTACTCAACCAAGCAGTTACCTTTTGATATTTACAGCAAGAGATTCGCACACGAGACTTCCCGGAAGAGTTTCCCCATCATTCCACCTCTTGGGACGTCTTCATTTTCAATTCAAAATGCTCAAGCTTCATGGAGTCCTCATCAAGAGAAGAAAACCAAGAGAAAAGACACATTTGCTCCGGTTTACAATACTCATGAAAAGTCGGTGTTTGCAAGCAGCAACGACCAAGCAAAATTCCAGCTTCTTGGGGCATCGAATTCCATGATGCTCCCTTTGAAATTTCACATGACAGATAAAGAAAAGAAACAAAAGAGAAAAGCAGAGAACTGCAATAATGCCTCTGCGTGGCCTGTGAAGAACGGCTCTAGACCCATTGAGTGCAGCGTCAATAGAAACCCTGCTGATTTCACCATACCTGAACCTGGGAATGTTTACATGTTAACGGGTGAGCATCTTAAGGTCCGAAAACGCACAACCTTCAAGAAGAAACCAAGCTTGTGTAAGCAGGACGCAATGAAGCAGACGAAGAAGCCGGTTTGTCCAGCTACAGAAAATGCCTAAAGATATACGGCATGAGAGGGATTTGTGCAGGTAAGTTGCTAGGACTGACTCCCTGTTTCTACTTCTTTTTATTTTCGAATTTGCTTGGTTCATCTTGAAATCAATGACTTAAGAAATCGGCACCTTACTTAGTGTTTCTTTTGCAGTTCAATTAGCTAAGAACTTTGGACAGATTTATTTTCGATGTTAGGATTTAGAACAGAGTTTAATTAGTCTCTTCATCAAATATTTGTGTCTCCAGTTCTAACAAAACATGTTTCTTTCTCTAACTCAATATGGAACAGATACTGAGGCAGAAGGATACAGAGAGAGAGAGAGAGAGGATTCCTATTAAAATCAAGAACAAGTCAGACAGGAAACATTAAGTGCAAAACTTCCTCTTGTTCTTGGTTTGTGGTCTCTAACTCTACACATCTCATATCCTTTCTTATGTTTTGTTCAAGCATACTTGGGAACATTCAGCTTGTGTATATATTTAAATTACCGTACTACCCCTGATAGGCTTTGTTTTTTTGTATTTTGGGAATATCAGATACCTTTTTGGTGCGTTATATTTATTTAATTAGTCTTTATTTTTATATCGTTGTGTTATTCTTTTTGTGTTGAAACGTTACTGTCAGACCAGCCCACTTCTCTAAACTCACAGGAAAACCTAAGAGACACCCTCTTACTTTTCATTCATCTTAAAAAAGTAATTCTAACTAAAGATTACGGAAGTCAAATCTCCAATTTGAAAAAAAATCTGTAAAAGAAGTTTTATGTCAATGAAAAACCTAAGAGTGTAAAAAAAAAAAAAAAAAAAAAGACACTTTATAGTCCTACTCCCACAAAAGAAGAAAACAAAGGAAATCGTTACTTTTCTTAAGGATACATTGAAAATAGTTGGGTTGTTTGTATTATTTGGTCAAATAATTAAGTTGGGTTGGTTGATTCCACTGCAACTCCATGTTTGTAATTGGTTGAGTAGGTACGGGTGGAGTAGAGCATCATAGGAGAAGAAGGAATGATAGAAGCGTGAGCGGATGCGAGGTTCAAAGATTGAGGTTTTGGCGGATTGGGGAGAACAACAACGGTAATGTTTGTTTCATGGTTCTTAAAGGAGAATTAAAACCGAGGGTGAGAAGAAAGTGAAGACGGTTACGGTTTCATCAAATGTGACATGACGGGAAAAGAAAATGTGATGATGAAATTCTATATCTAAGCAACGATAGCCACTTTGGTTTGTAAGATATCCTAAGAAAACGCATTTACTGGATTGAAAAGCTAGAGGGTGGGATAACAAAGTACAGTACAAAATTCTAAGGGTATTATTTGAGATGGGCAAGGCGAGCGAAAGATATCAATGCCAGTGGATGACGAGAATAGGATGTTGAATAAGTGGACTTCCATAGGAAGTGTATCAACCGAATAAGAGTTACGTGATTGAGCTTTAAAAGTGGAGAGCTCAAACAAGGTTGTATAGAGTTTGAATAAAAAATTTGGAACGTCCAATTTATTGAGTCGTGTAAATATATGAAAACGAGGCTTAATGCCTTGGGCCGATAAAACCTCGAGAATGGGGCGGAGATGATAGTATTCTCCACTATTGTCACTTTGGAGATTATAGTCTCATTTTCGACGTGTCAACATGGCCGCTTGAGATTATGAATTTGGCTCATTCATTTATGACTGAATCCCAATTTTTTTATATTGATCATACTTGCTTGCGTTTACTAGGCTTTGATACCATGTTAATTGGTAGTAAAAACTAAATCGATGGGTTGATCATGAATTATACAAAGAGATTACATACCGGTTTATAATTAAGTATCATTAACATGCATGAGACTGAGAACTTTTTTCCTATACAAGATTAATTCTAAAGACTTTTTCTATTCTATCGGGTAAGAGTAGGGATCTAGCGGAAGCAACATGATTTTTTGTTCAGACAACTGTTTGGAACGGGTGCTAAATCCACGGACAAAGCTAAAATTTTGCAAATGTTTTTGAAAGAGTTAACTATGGATCGGATAATAAATATTATTTCCGTACAAAATAACACAAACCCGATCGATGTTAAAAGAAAAAAAAAACAGACATATACCCAAAAAGTTTGGATATCCGATATATATCCTAGTAAAACTGCAAAACATTTATATCCTTGATAACACTTATGATGAAGAATGATATTTCTGTCTCATTATCTTTTCGTCACTGGATGACATAATTTTAACATAATTAATAACTCGAATTACGTCACTAGAACTTGAGCTGGAGAGAATCTGCAAACCCTAGCTTGTGGATAAACAAGGCCTTCTCTACAAAAGTAACCCTTGGACGGGCTACAATGTCTGTCTTCTGAACACACACAATTCCCTTCAAGGGCACATCCGTCATACTTGGAACCTTCTCTTCCAAACAGAATCTCATCAGACCATTCACTTGAAAACATCTTCTTAGGATCTAACTTGTTCTTCACTTCCAAGAATTTGTCAAAGTTAGGTCCATACTTTTGCTTCACGCCAAAGAAACCCACTCTCCTATTCTTCCCCCAATGCGGCTTTGCGCCATGTTTGAAAAACGCCATTTGCTCCATCTCCTCCATCACATCTTCATTCAACCTTGGGGTTAACTCATCGTCTGCTCGGTAATAATTAAAGTCAACAACCACAGAATCCTCTGTCTGGCCAAGATAAGCCTTTGAACCCTTGATGAAACGTATGAGGATACCGTTATAGATATCAATCCCGCATAGTCTTTCGGGTTTCAAGTCACGTAGCTTCTTCACGTCAAGGAGAAAGTCTCTAAACCTAGAAACTGGGAATATAGCAGTCGTTTCATAGAAGAAAAGACCACCATATCTCGGGTCCCATGAGCAAGCGACGTCAATTCTAATGGAAGATGAGTAAAGGCAAGACCCGGAACTCTGAATCTTACCTTGCTTCCCAATAACCGGATATCCGGTAAAGATTAAACCATTATTCTTCAGACCGTTCCCGGTTAGTTTCTTGTATGCTAACGTAGTATCCGCAGTGTTGCATTTACCCTTCTCGCTCTTGCTAGATTCAAGCGCCTTCTCTGCAACATTTTCAAATCCAAATACTTTGAACATCTAAACCGTACTAAACCGGGTGTAGCAATATACTAAAAGAAGAAAAAAACTAACCTAATGCTCGGACCCCTTTAGAGATCAAGATAGGATTAGACTGAAAACCAATGAAGTCGTTGACTCCGTTGCCGGAGACGTTGACCGGTGCTCGGATATCGTAACGGTAAACCGCAGTTTTTCTAGAAGGATACCAAGTTATGTCTCCGAATTCGAATTTCTTCCCATGCTCCATAAAGATGTCTTCAAGTGCTATGTCTGATGTGAAATTATACGTCATGCTTCTCGTGAATGCTTTCTCTATCGAAAGCTTCACCTACAGATAAAATTTACATAACGAGATATTATAATAATAATAAAAAAAACACACAGAAACTGTTAACGGCGTTAAGTTATACCTTAGAGATGACTCCTAAAACACCCAAGGACACTTTAACGGCGTTAAGAAGCTTATCGTCTCTCCCTTCTTCGAGTCTAACAACCTTGGCGAAACCTTCTGACGAATTCGCCGGAACCACAAGGCTGATTCCGACAACATGGTCATGAACCGAACCGCCCCGTCCCGACCATGAGCTTCCGTGGGACCCAGTACTAATCAACCCACCGATACTCACTCCTTCCCAGTACGGTGACGTTCCGATGCTAAACCCAGCTCCTTCAACTTTATCAATCAGCTCTCTCAACGAAACTCCCGAATCAGCCGTAACTGTTAACCGCTCCGATTCGATCTCGATAACCGAATTGTATTTTGACGTACTAATTAGCATTGCGTCTGAACCGGAAGGACAAGCTAGCTTCGGTATGGTGTGAGAGAACTTGGTGACGGTTTTAACTTTGAGATTGTGCTCACTCGCGTAAGCCACGGCGTTGCGAAGCTCCTCCTCCGTCGTTGGGTATGTGACGTTAGCCGCGTGACAGGTTTTGCGGTCAGGCCACGTGCCGTACGCGTTGGAGACTGTGCAGCCGGTTTGGTCGCATCGAACCGGTGGTTGTGGTGGTACGGATTCGACGGTCCATATAGTGAGGAAGAAAGATAAAATTGAGAAATGGAGAGTATGAGAATAACGCATGATTATTATGAGAAGATTATTACGTTAATCTTATCTCTTGGATCTGTGATTTTTTTTTCTTTCTCTGTTGAGGTTTATGTAGAAATGCTTTTAGAGGTGGAGATCGAACATTGCTTAGAAGGAAATAAATGTTGCCGGATCTCTTTCTATTAAATATGCTTATCTTATGTTTTCCTAGCTAGGAATATTTTGTCAGAATAGGATTTTTGGGATACTAGACTTTTTTTTGGGTCTGTGAGGACGATAAGTTATTGACTTATTGTGTGACTAGTCCTTTTTTTTCGCCGCTGATTTATCCTAACAGGCCAAGTATTAAAAATTTCGTATAATATAAGATCTGGGTCAAAACCTAAATTATGGAAATTAAATATTGTAGGTTTAAACTTTGAACTATCCACTAAGTATGTCATCATTCTTATCATACATGTATTACACATATGGATGTTGGTGTAATAGATGAAAATCAATGGGTCTAAATTTAAAAGGCGGAGGGCGACAAAGCAATTGATCTGACAAAAAAGTATAAAAAGAGAAAGCATGTAGTGTTTGGTTTTAAAGCGTAATAAAATGATTGATGCTTCTAGTTTTACAACAGTTGATACAAGTTATGTATTTCAACATCTTTTATAGATAAAAAAAATATATATGTTGAATAAAAATGATTATTATTCACAAAGTGTTGAGATCGTTAGATTAATTCAACATATTTTAGTTGGTTACGATTTCTATGATTGGTACACGTTATCGTCATGGAGTGAACGGCAAACAAATTCAGGTCAAGATATAATTATAACAAAAGGTGATCTGGTGGGAGTCATGCCAATCCAGTCCAGCTTGGCAGCTTTTGTAGGACCGATTTTAAAATTTGGAAAAAAAGTTGGTCAGTGACTTGGTCTCACCCATATAGACCAAACCCCTATTTAACGGATAGTTGTGGACAGTGGACTGATCCGCAAAACCAAAGGATCATGACGGATTAACTAGAGTTTTACTCAAACGCATCGAGTCGGATTAACTAATCACAATATATATATATATATATATATATATATATATAACTAATCACAATATATATATATATAGACGAATTTGCTAGAGAATATAGATTTTTCCTTTTCTTTTCTTTCGGACTTATGTTTTTAGATTAATAAAATTTCAAACCAAGATATTTATGTTAATTTTGAGAAATATTTGTTTGGTGATAAAAATACCTATATAAGAAATTTAAAAATTGATTTGAAATAAACGTTTCATATATAGTTTCATATATTAAAATGTTTTACATATCGTTACTATTCAATAACTTGGATAGCTTGAGTCATGCAACATACATGAATTAGTGTGTCGTTTATGGTGTTTTCTGATTGATGGTAGATAATTTCGAGTTCAGTAAATTAAACCATTTTAGTATATATATTAAGAAAATGCAAGTCTTATATACGTCCATTGGTAATTAGATGTTTGGATGTTTTAGTCTTCTAAAATTTGACGTAAATTAAAGTACAATTCACTTTTGTAAACTAAACGATCTTCTCAGTTCTATTCAGAGATTAATTATGTTGTGTTAGACAAACGTGCAAGGTCAGTTATATTATATGGTATATTAGTAGCACATCATTGACCTCGGTTTAACCGGAAACCATATTATGAGTTGGATCAACTTCTATCGTTGGTCAAAATTGAATAATTAGGTTAAAGTAATATTTGGTCATTAATACTGATCATGCTTCTATCAGTATAGATCATGAATTTTTTCATACTTAAAAAGACAGTTTCGAAGAAGACCTAGATCACTATTTTGTAGATTTCAATGTGTATTATTTATGTGTGTGTACCAATGCTTAGTTCTTATTTAATAATCTACGTTCGTTTACATCAACTCTGATATTCAGAGCAATAAGCAATATCTAATTCGTATATATAATAATAAGCTTCTACCATTTTGATTATTGATTTTTGAGTTGTTAAGACTTGCAATATTAAAAATAAAATAATAGAATATATGTGTATATATAAGGTTCTAAACTTCTAAAATATGTGTTATATAGTGGTATATATCACAGTTGCTATGAAATGACCTGGCGATGTTCTGGTATCTGTGGAGGTGCCTCTCAACTATAAATAGAGATCACCTCACATGTTAAATGCCAATAGTTAATTATTCGGAAAATGACCAATCCTGAACAGGCAAAAACACATGAGTTTTCTTGTTTCTAAAATATATTTGGTTAGCATTCATACCGGAAGTTCGAAGGAACTTAAAATAACACATAATGAACATGTGTTACGTACTCTATTCACTGTCAAATAATTTTAAGTTGAAAAATACTCATCTAATTAAATAAGACATCGAAGTATCATTTATTTGATTAAAGTACCATTTATCATCGGTTTTAGAGTGAGATATAGTTCGAAATAAACTGATAAAAATTATCATTCAAAGAAACGCATTTAAATTTTATATGAGAAGCTCGAAATAGCTTTAAATAATAACAAACATGTCTTAACGTAGTCATTATCGATTTAGTTTTGTTTTTAATTAAGAAAATCAATAAAACGTAATTCAAAACCAATCATATGAAACTTCATCAGACCAGATGCGTGAGAACTGAGAAGCTAGCTAGGATTGCATATATGGTTTCCGATCCTTAAGAGTTTTCGTTATGATTTATTCAATAAAAAATGGTTTCCTGCTCAGAAATATGATCTTGTACGTGTTGTTAACGTTTTAAAACCTAAATTCATTGCTAACAGTCAAATATGTCTTTCGAGAGGATTAAAATATGGAAATTTATTCCGCAGTAAAATCTAATAATTTTTGACATATATTTGTTGTTGTCAACTTTTGACATAGTTCATATCTAATAATTTAAAGGGACTATAATGTAATATATACATAGATAGGGGAGACAGAGACGAAGGCCCACACTTCTTTAAGAAAAGAACAACAAGCCCGTGACCCCCAAACTAGCTTTCAGATTTATTTTTCATCTGACATAATCTCGACCGTTAGATTTCATTTTCTTCATGTCCCATTCTGACTCAGATCCAACCGTCCATATTCCTCAAGTGTCTTCAATAGTTGGGCCCCTTTTCTTCTTCCTCTCGCTGTACACTCTCCTTCAAGCGCCAACGCCACCGCCCGAGCCACCTCCTCCGCCGGCGCCACCGCTATCTCTTCTCCGGAATCTCCTCCTCCGCCTCCTTTTCCGTAGACCACGGAGAGTATGCTTATGGCGTATTCTCTTCCCCTCCCGGCCAATCTCGCCATCACCGCCACCATCGCCGGCACCGTCATCGCGTGAGCACGAACCTCCGCTGCGCCTTGCGCCGTCGTACACATGAGCTCAAGCGCAGCTAAGGCGCGCTCCACCGCTGAGATCTCTAGTCCCGCCGCCGTTTCCACCACCGCTCGAGCGGCTCCAGCCTCGACTGCCACGTGGCGGTTCCCTTCAGCGAGGCATAGGGCGAGGAGGATCTTGGTGACGTATTTGGCCGTTACGATTTTGTTGTTGCTACGAAGGCAAGAAACGAGGCCTCGCATGAGACCCGGTGGACAAGTCGGATCAGAAGGCGGGTCGGGTACGACGACTCGCTCGAGTAGCTGTAGAGCGAGGAGCTTGTCGGATTCGGAGACGGATGTGAGGTGAAGCTCTGCGATCTGGAAGGTTTCTTGGAGAGTGGCGGTGACTGGAAGAGGCGGCGGAGGAGGTTGAGGAGGACGAGGAAGAGGAGCGGTGGATGGAGTTTGGTCAAGGTGATGTGGGAAGCGCCATTGAGTGAAGCTTTGAGAAGTCGAGGTTGAGGAGGAGGAAGAGGAGGATGAGGTGGTGGTGGGCTTACGGCGAGGTTGCTGCTGGTGAGGAGAGGTTGGACTGAGGACGGATTGTGTGCAGCGGCGGAAGAAGCCACAGGAGAAGAGAGGACGCGGCGGCGCGTGGGCTTTGGGTTTCTGGTTTGCTCTCATCATCGCTCGCTGGAGAGAGTGAAGACTTAAAGTGAAGTGGAGTGAAGTGAAGGGAAGCGTCTCTGTTTTAAATAGGAAGAAAATAATTGATTCGCACCAAATTTGTCAGGCGTTACACTTGTATTCTCCCTAAGATTATTACTCGCATTAAACATTATAATAATAGTATTATAATCATGTGCCGTCTAATGACTAATATACATAGGGGATATACGGATGGTCCAATGACGAATCTACGATTGTGAATAGTGTGAATAGTAATAGTGGATAGTGTATAAAGTAACGATAAACCGTTATAGAGTTGCCTTTTTGGTTTAATCATTATCATGAAGACCACAAAAGGCAGGCTGTTTTGGATCTTAAACCCACATCAAAACTACCAAAAAAATGTTAAACAGAGGCTTCTATAAACTTTAATTTTTTCAGAAGGTTCAGCGCAACTCTAGAATGTGACAAAAGGTCAAGAGTCTGTAAAGTAATACTCAGTTTCCAAAGCTTAACACCAAGAATTAAGTTAAGTCAATGGTTTTTTTCTACGAGTGTCAAAAAGCGTTCATAAACATTCTACAACTGTGAAAAACCAAAGAGAAGGAGGGTTTAAAACCTTTTAACGACCCAATCACCTCCATTTTTCGCTTAGTTCCTTCTTCTCTGATAGCACCCAAGTGATGTAGATGGCTGCAACAAGTGCTACAATTGTGATCAGGAGAAGCGCGTAACTGAAATCGTCGGTCAGTGAGTCGTAGGTCTTTGAGGGTGCAAGCCTTGTGTAGAAGAGATCCACTCCATAGGCAAAGACGTGTGTTGTTGACTCCAGCTTGGTCGGAGCTGTTACTATGCCTCTTAGACCTTCTACTTTGAGGGAGTGTGTGACGTACGACTGTGAAATATGACAAGTTCATTAGAATCAATACAATCACTAAACTGAAACCAAACCAGGGATTGCCCAGTCCTAACAAAAATATGGAAAATGGGTTTGAATGAACCTGAGGAATGATGGGTATTGAATCCGTGAGTGGGATGATTCCTTCTTCTTTCTCAGCTTGCGACGGGTTAAGTGTCCGGCGTGAATCCACAAATCGTTTATCAAGTGCCAATATCTAATCATTCATTGGAACAGTTTCGAGTATCAGTTTTCCAATCCCTGGACGTATAATCTATATATGAGAAGAAATGTACAAACCTGATCCCCGATGGTACCAATGAGAAGATGCTTTGAAGTTATACCCTTTGCTGTGAATGTCACTGTGATGGTTTTCACGGACTGAGCAAAGAAGTATGACTGTGACTTTGTAAACACCTCTGGTCTAGAGTACGAAGTGATTGGTGCTGTTAGATTGTGCTTTCCCAGAATGAGTTTCCAGACATTTTTGTTCTCCTGCAAATAAAATTTATAACATTTCACAGTGCGAACACTCAATCAACTGAAAAAATGTTTTGAGTATGAACTATGAAGCCATACCGCCCTAGACTGATCATAGATCTCAACGACCGTAACCTCGTACTTGTGAGCTCGAAGATTGAAATAGTGGTAAACAACCCAATTTTCACTAAACACCTGAAAACAATTTGAAGGCTAAGAAAGTTGCATTGAATCTGTGGCAAAGAAATGAGATGAAATTGCATGAGGACTTACTGCATGAACCGGCCCTTGACAGCCTTGATGTGACAAACGGTGCAGTATCCGTCCTGTGATGGTATCAATGAGGTATACTACAAGTGATGACTCCTCTGGTGTTACTGAGCCAATCTCACCAGCACCTTTTGGTGAAACGGTGGCCACAAACAGTAAGTTTCTTGATACATATTTATACAACAGGTCTTGGTCTGTGTTGACTTTGGCTTGTGTATGAACAACCTGGAAATAAAAATCGTAGGCAATTCATGATTAAAAATGTGTATATGTTTTGAGTAAAAAACACTAACAAGAATTAAAGAAGAATTGACTTAGAAACCAAGAATTATACCTCATTTGGTTTTCGTGTTAGTGTTGAAATAATCTTCTCTGATTCTGAAGGAAACACAACAGTCCAAAGTTCTCTGGTTGTAAAGCAGTACTCATCTGCAGTCTCACCAGAGCAACTGTCCTTCATTACGTGTCCTCTGATAATACCAACATCAGCCTCAACAGTGTACCAATATACATTTTGAAACTCGCGTTGAAAGATGCTGAGAGCCTCTGAAGTTTTTGGATACAAGTGGACGTGGCCAACGGTGTCAGCTATTAGATGTAAACGTTGTTCCGTTGAGTCAGTAAATGGAAGAGGCGTAACTTGCACAACAGAGTGACCAATATCTGATGAGCGAAGCTCCTTTCCCGTGTACACATCCACAAATGAAAGCACACCAGGTGCACTTGAATCTGAGCCGCATCTGCCAACTACAAGAACAGAAGGATTCACGTCCATGGCGTGATGATGAGGGACCTGCCATTGGTACAAGCTAATACCGTTTGGGCGTTCACAGGCTTCTGATTTGCTTGGAGAGTTTAGCAGCATAGACCAGACAATCCTCCCATCTCCAGTGTGCAGAGCAAAAAGTTTTCCAGCTCGAGTAAGTGCTAAGATTAATTTCCGAAAGCCATTATGGTCACGGGTCAGTTTGTTCTTCCCAGAACCCTTCACCCTCAATTCTTGAATTGCTACCACGTCCTCTGGGCTTGCTAGCAACAAGGATCCCTTGAGCTTTAGCACATGCCCCTACCAAAAGAAAAATTTCAATTGATTAGGGTGAGAAAACAAGTAGAACACATTAAATGCACAACAAAACAACACAACTCTGGGAAATTAATAAACCCAACTAAGACGTGTAAGACCGTTCATACCTTAAGCCACTCAAAGAGAGTGTGCTCCACTTTTGCCACTGATACACCATCCTTTTCCACAGGGAGTTCTGCCATTGTAACATCAGTCACTGAAGCCAGGCCTTCTTCCCTGCTCCAAACAATCGCCCCTTGTTGCAGTAACAAGAGTGAGTGATCTTCCATCACAATAAGCGCCCTAAATCCATTACTCCTGTCTGTCCTGATATAGTTGTTCATGAAAACTTTATGGACACGCCCCCTATGTTGGTCCATTTGAATGGTCTCTCTAAGCAATACATTATCCAAGTCGTTAACAAGTTTCACCATGAGGTGAATCTTGCTCCCTTCATGATGAACTGAAGCAAAGGCCTCCTGATCGTCTGCAACTGGAAGTGAATCACTCATGGCTGTTTCATCAGATAATGAG
Organism: Erysimum cheiranthoides; assembly: GCA_011420285.2. Lineage (NCBI taxonomy): Eukaryota > Viridiplantae > Streptophyta > Magnoliopsida > Brassicales > Brassicaceae > Erysimum > Erysimum cheiranthoides. Next base: position 17,839,868 of record CM022178.2, on the reverse strand, counting down.
TCTACTACCTCCAACTTGCCTTCGTCACCAACCCTCACAAATATAGTATGTTTATTGACTTTTACAGCAAGCATATTGCTCAGAAGAGGTGATAAAATCTCAGCATTTCCGGAATCCTCAACAAGATCTAAAATAGGGGTCTTCTGGAAGCTAATATCTCCATCTAGGAAGCCAATAGTAACCAAAATTGACCTCGTTGAATCAAGAACAACAACTTTATCACTTGAAACTGATGAAATTTCGCCAGAGAACCCACCAGGGAACACCATACTTTTTTGTGCCACTACCTCTCCACTTTTGGAATCAATCTGATAAACAACAGCCTCGGATGATTTAAGGAATCCCAGCACATAAATTATACCACTTTCAGAAGGTTGAAGAACCCGCTGAACTTCAAACCTGGAGGAGGCACCATAAAGCACATTGAAAATATTACTAAACGCCAAAAACATAATAATAAGCATGTCTGCACTTGAAACAACCTTGTTCATATATAAAGTGAGGGCTGTCATACCCTTCCGCTGTGAAATCCTTTTTCCAGAGGACCTCACCATCTATAGCAGAAACAGCATGAAGGTACCCACCACCAAAAACAATAATAGAGTGGTCCTTGTCAACCTTCAAATTTATCTGCAAGATAGCTCTTATTCATAAATAAGAAACCAATGAAATGATGAAGCAACTAAGATTTCAGATAATATCACTCTTCAATGTCCTATGATCAAAGTTGTTGTTTTCTTATAATAAGAAAAGGATAGCAACAGTTGTCCTCCTTTTAAAGAAAATAACAAAACTCCTAAGCTTATATTACTAACCGGCACAGATAAGAGTGCCTTTGAATGCTGCGCGCTATGCAGCGATGTTTCCCACACCATTTGGCCATCAGGAAGGTTCCAGGCTCTTAGAGTACTTCCTTCTGATGAAAGGGTGATAACATCTGAAATCATTTGAAGCAAAGAAAATAGAGTTCAAGATGCTGGTACTATATTTTTCAGGTGAAAGCAAATATAGTGTTTGGTACATCGAGACATAATTGATCCACATGTATTGAAGATAATCCCTACATTTTCCCAAGGCAATATCAACCCCATCGATAGCGTCCTTTGGCCCAAGAACATGACGCCAAACTGCACCAAACCAGAAAACAATGTAAAAAGATAAGGGAAAAAAAACAATACAAGGCCGTGCCAATCATAGTAGAAGATACTTCAAGATTCAACATGGATAACAAATATATGAACATGACTATTCTTACATATCTCCCCATGTCTGAGATCAAGTGAGGCAACAACATTCTCCTCGGTTGAGACGATAACACGCTTTCTCCCAGTCTTCTGAGTGTGGAATACTGCGTGCTTCACTTTCCCGATGTAGCGTTGGTGCCTACACAATACAACAATGATTCTCCTCGATAAAAACACTTGTAATTTCAACGTATTATAGTCACTTCAATCTTATGCAGCAAAAAAGTAGCTTTAACCCGATCGCATCTGAAATTCACTACTACTCGAAAAGGATCTTTCAATGAATGAATCCTGTAATTTACAAAACTCTCTAGCTAATGAGATCTAAACCACTAGATGACAGATTCTAGATACACTCCCCATTGGATTATTCAGATTAGCGAACGCTCTAGTAACACTTCTAAATCGTAAACTTCCAAGCGACGAATAGTTGTAAAAGCAGAAGTAAGCTTCGAAACTTGTCAACAGTTGTCTAAGGAAAGAAAAAATAGAAAGACAGAAGAAATCGGATGAAGAAGAAACGAGTTACCAATCAGTGAGGCCGGCTTGATCTTCATAGAGAGAAAACGATACAATTGCAGATGATAAGAAGAGGAGAAGGAGAAGAAAAACCCTAATCGCCATAGCTATGACGATCGCTGACTAATTTATTTTCAGCAGATCTGGAGATGAAAGAGAGTTTTGGTGTGGAAGATAATCGTGGGGGCTTTAAACAAGCCAAAGGTCTTCTGCAGAACAAGCGAATATTTTTTTCTTTTTTTCCTGTGTAAACAATACACGAATATTTATTTTATTTTATTTTGTTGGCCTCATAACACAAGATTTTAAATCCACGTATGAAATCCTACTATTTATCAACAAATAATAATAATAATAATAATTCCTCAACTATATATCCATATGATATATATATATATATATATCGATTTCCAACATTATAAATATATTTGCTGAAAATAAAAATATATAAAAATAAGATATATTTTTTTTAAAAAAAAAATTTGATGTTCAAAAGAAAACCAATTTTGAGATTTTCTGAAACAAAATATGTAGATCTACTATACTACATACTACATAGATGTGTTCGGGTAGAGTAGTTTCAGACTGTTGACTTTGAGAATTCAGTTCCGATTGGGTATGAATATGCTGTGTGTGGGTTTTAATTTTTTGTGTTATTAGGAATGTGGCCTAACTTATCCCAAAAGCTAGCTCAAGGGAGGAGGTTTGCCACATACCATATATACTACCCAAGAAATCTTATTTTCACCGATGTGGGACTTCCAATACCCCCCTCACGTTCAGGGACATCTGAAACGTGGAGTTTGTGGGACTGGACATCCACGGGTATGGACCACAATCGAGTGAATTTGAACCTGCGCTCTGATACCATATTAGTAATGGGCCTAACTCAACACCCAAAAGCTAGCTCATGAGTTAAGGATTGCCACATCCTTATATATTACCCAAAGATCTTTATCCCAACCGATGTGGGACATTCTAATAGGCCTCCTCGAGATGTGGGTGGATAACGCTCCAACGGAAACAGTCCAAGCCCAACATCTCGGAAATACAACAAGACATGCCACTTATATGGGCCACATAGGTGGGAAACCATTTTTGTGAGAAATTATCTGTTGGGCCAACCTTGGGCTCTGATACCATATTTGGAATGTGGCCTAACTTATCCCAAAAGCTAGCTTATGAGTTAAGGATTGCCACATCCTTATATATTACCCAAAGATCTTTATCCCAACCGATGTGGGACATTCTAATATGGGTTAAAAATACAAATGTTATTTAACCATTTTTATGTAACGATTTCTTGTTTCCTAAAATATATTTTGATCAGATTTTTGCTTGACCATTTTTATTGATTATTAAATTGGTTTACATATGGTTTAGTTCAATTGTAAATAAGTTAGATAACCGGTTTGTCCCGGATTAATTGCATATAGTCTGTGTACAGCTCATTTATCAATTCAACAGAAAACTTTACCAAATTCTCATCTTATCTCTTTCTCTCTCGAGCTCATCTTGATGTTCATCTTCATCTGAGCTTGGATTCTCTTTTCTGTTCATCTATTTTCTTCTAATATGGTATCAGAGCTATACGCTTAGCTCGATTTCATCTGATTTGTTGATTAATCCGTTTTATTTCAGATTCTAGATAAGATGGTGACAGCCGTTGTTCGTCGCAGTAATCGGAGGCCGGCGAGATCCACACGTGCAGGAAGCTCGAGCTCCGTTCCGGAAGCTCCGATGCTACAGCCATCTGCGATAGCTTCTTCCATGTTGATGAATCCCGATAGCTCTCACTCGCCGATGTTTCTTCATAGTTCCGATCACCCAGGGATGTCGCTTGTCTCTGTTCAGTTGGATGGATCGAACTATAACCAGTGGTGCTCTGCGATGAAGGTGTCTTTGGACGCGAAGAACAAGATCGCGTTCATCGATGGCTCGTTACCGCGTCTTGAAGAAGGTAACCCTCTTTTTCGGGTCTGGTCTAGGTGTAACTCGATGGTTAAATCATGGATTTTGAACTCGGTTTCTAAGCAGATCTATGGTAGTATACTGTCCTTTGATGATGCTACTCAGATTTGGGTAGATCTGCATAATCGTTTTCATATGACAAACTTGCCACGCACATTCCAACTTGTTCAGCAAATTCAGGATCTTCGCCAAGGATCCATGGATCTTTCTGGTTATTATACAACTTTGAAAACTCTATGGGATAATCTTGATGGTGCTGAAGCCACTGATCCGTGCTTCTGTTGCAACAAGTTTAACTGTGATGGTCAGCGTGCTGCAAAGGTTAAGATTGAGAGAGGTAGAATCATTAAATTCTTAGCTGGCTTGAATGAAAGATACTCAAACATTCGAGGACAGATTATAATGAAGAAACCTCTCCCTACCTTAGCAGAGATTTACAATATTCTTGATCAGGATGATAGTCAGAGACAGTTCAATACTTCTGTTTCTCCAGCTGCCTTCCAAGTCAGTTATGAGATGATTCAGCCTGGTGTGTTGAATCTTGCTCAGAATGTGGTTCAACCTGGTGTGTTGAATGCTTTTCAGAAGAAAGAAAATAAAGTGATTTGTTCTCAATGTGGTTTCACTGGGCATACTGTGGATAGATGCTATAAGCTCCATGGTTATCCTGTTGGTTGGAAGAAAGGGAAACAACAGTCTGACAAGCCACAACAATCCAACTCTTCTCCTGCAGTTGCTGCTCAGGTTTCGGTAAACAGTAAGGGTTCCTCTAGCAGTTTAGAGAGTCTCATTGGAGATCCTTCTAAGGAACAGATTCAGAGTTTCATTGCCTTGTTCAGTTCTCAACTTCAGCCTAGCACTCAAGTCAATAACACATCTACCATTTCAAGCGCTTCTCACTCTGATCCCTCGGGTATAACTTTTTCATCTTCCACTTTCAGTTTCATTGGTATTCTGACTGTATCTGCAAGTGTGGTGACTAAGAAAACATGGATTATTGATTCTGGTGCTACGCACCATGTTTCTCACGTTAAGGAACTATTCACTGAGCTTGATACATCAGTACAGCATCATGTGAATCTCCCCAATGGGATTACAATCCGAGTTGGAGGTGTTGGTACTGTTGTTGTTAATGATGACATTGTGTTGAAGAATGTTTTGTACATCCCTGAGTTCAGACTGAATCTGCTGAGTGTCAGTTCTTTGACTTCAGATATTGGTGCTAGAGTTATTCTTGATCCTAGTTGTTGTGTGATACAGGATCTTACCAAGGGGTTGACGATTGGAAGAGGTAGAAGAGTTGCAAACCTATATGTCTTGGATGTGGAGGAGCAGGATACTGAAGATCTTGTTTCTACTTCTTTTGTTGCTAATTCTGTAATAGATGCAGCTGTTTGGCATCAAAGACTTGGTCACACTTCTTTTGAGAGAATAGATTTACTCACAGATGTACTTGGGATTTCCAAACAAAAGAATAAAGGTTTAATACACTGTGATATTTGCCAAAGAGCTAAACAGAAGAAATTATCTTATCCCATTAGACGTAATATGTGTAATGCGCCATTTGATTTGCTGCATATTGACATTTGGGGACCGTTTTCAGAACCAACACAAGAAGGATATAAATATTTCCTCACAATTGTTGATGACTACACAAGAGCTACTTGGGTGTATCTTCTGAGGCTTAAGAGTGATGTTCTCACTGTCTTTCCAGATTTTCTAACTATGGTTGAAACTCAGTTCAGTGTTAAGGTCAAAGTTGTGAGGCCGGATAATGCTCCAGAGTTAAAATTTGAGGATTTGTACAAGAAAAAGGGCATCATCTCACATCATTCTTGTCCAGAGACACCGGAACAGAACTCTGTGGTGGAGAGAAAACATCAACACATCTTAAATGTGGCCAGGGCTCTTCTTTTTCAGTCTCAGGTCCCATTGTCTTTTTGGGGGGATTGTGTGCTCACTGCGGTGTTTCTCATTAATAGAACACCTTCACCGCTTCTCTCCAATAAGACTCCATATGAGCTACTCACTAAGAAGAATCCCGAATACAATTATCTGAGAACTTTTGGGTGTTTGTGTTATGCTAGCACTTCACCAAAGCAGCGCCACAAATTCCAGGATAGAGCACGTGCTTGTGTGTTCCTTGGATATCCTTCTGGTTATAAGGGTTATAAATTGCTCGATTTGGAAAGCAATTCTATCTTCATCTCACGTAATGTGGTTTTCTATGAAGATTTGTTTCCTTTTCACAAGGAGAATGCAGTGAGGTATGATGTCTCCAACTTCTTCCCTCGGATTTTAGTTGGCACGGATGAAGGCAGTACCTCATCTCCTCCAATATAGCCTACTGTACAATCTGAACCACCGGTTAAGCAAACTGAATCAATTAGGACTGGACCACATCAGCGAGTCCCTAAAACGCCTTCATATCTTCAAGACTATCACTGTTATGCTGTCGACTCTTCCACAGACCATCCTATATCTGATGTTCTATCGTATTCCTCATTGAGTGATCCCTATATGATTTTTATCAATGCAGTGAATAAGATTCCTGAACCGCATACTTATGCTCAGGCACAAAAGATCAGAGAGTGGTGTGATGCCATGGGCATTGAAATCACTGCCCTTGAAGACAACAACACATGGATCATTTGTTCTTTACCGGCTGGTAAGAAAGCTGTTGGTTGTAAGTGGGTGTATAAAATTAAGTTGAATGCTGATGGTAGTTTGGAAAGATATAAGGCACGGTTGGTTGCTAAGGGTTACACTCAGTTAGAGGGATTGGACTATGTTGAAACATTCTCTCCTGTTGCCAAGTTAGCCACTGTCAAGTTGCTGATTGCTGTTGCTGCTGCTAAGGGTTGGTCATTGACACAATTGGATATTTCTAATGCTTTCCTCAATGGAGATTTGGAGGAGGAAATATACATGTCTCTGCCACCAGGATACTCTCCAAAAGAGGGGGAAAATCTTCCTCCTAATGCTGTTTGCAAGCTTCAGAAATCATTGTATGGTCTCAAGCAAGCTTCTCGCCAATGGTTCCTTAAATTTTCAGCTGTTTTGTTGGAGTTGGGATTCACCAAATCTTCTGCTGACCACACTTTGTTCATTAAAAATGCTGGCAACATATACATGGCAGTGTTGGTTTATGTAGATGATATTATCATTGCTAGTAGTTGTGATCAAGCTACTGCCCTATTAAGAGAAGCCTTGCAATGCTCTTTCAAGCTCCGTGATTTAGGAACTCTGCGCTATTTTCTCGGCCTTGAGATTGCCAGAAATGCCTCAGGGATTTCAATCTGTCAACGAAAATACACTCTTGAATTGCTCGATGAGACGGGTCTCCTTGGTTGCAAGCCATCTTCTATTCCCATGGAGCCTAACATAAAGATGTCTGAAGATGATGGTGAGTTACTTGATGATGTAGAACTTTATCGCCGCCTCATTGGTAAGCTAATGTACCTCACTTTTACTCGTCCTGACATCACATATGCAGTGCATAAACTCTGTCAGTACACTGCAGCACCTCGCGTTCCTCACCTTGATGCAGTTTACAAGATAATTCATTATTTGAAAGGAACTGTTGGTCAGGGGCTGTTTTACTCTGCTTCTTCTGATTTAAAGCTGACTGGTTTTGCTGATTCTGATTTTAGCACCTGTCCCGATTCCCGCAAATCAATCACTGGATATTGTATGTTTGTTGGAACCTCTTTGGTCTCATGGAAATCAAAGAAGCAAGATGTAATATCCATGTCCTCCGCAGAGGCAGAGTACCGGGCTATGTCTCTGGCCAGCCGTGAATTGGTTTGGTTACGTTATCTGCTTCAAGATCTTTGGGTTGATGTCTCAGACGCTGCAGTCCTCTATTGTGACAACACCGCTGCGTTGCACATCGCCAACAACTCCGTCTTCCACGAACGCACCAAACACATAGAACGTGACTGCCATTACATTCGTGAGAAGATCACCATGGGCTTACTGAAGACTTTACATGTGAGAACTGAGAATCAGTTAGCAGATATTCTCACTAAACCCCTCTTCCCCACACAATTTCGTAAGCTTCTGTGCAAGATGGACATCATTAACATTTTTGCTCCATCTTGAGGGGGAATATTGATTATTGAATTGGTTTACATATAGTTTAGTTCAATTGTAAATAAGTTAGATAACCGGTTTGTCCCGGATTAATTGCATATAGTCTGTGTACAGCTCATTTATCAATTCAACAGAAAACTTTACCAAATTCTCATCTTATCTCTTTCTCTCTCGAGCTCATCTTGATGTTCATCTTCATCTGAGCTTGGATTCTCTTTTCTGTTCATCTATTTTCTTCTAATAATTTTTGTGTAAAGGAGTGTAAGGACTACTTTTTATGTTAAATTTCCGTTGGAAGACTTTATTCGAGTTATTACTTTTTATAAAATTTCTCACACTTGTCGTTTATATATTACATTTACCATAAGATTTGGTACACCACACGAAATACAGAACATTAAGCACAGATAATCCTGCCAAGAGCCAGTAGTAATAGTCCAAGTGCCCCTCGTTTATATTCCCTGTGATCCAGCTCCCGTGGGTGGCAACGTCTACGATGGTGATGATCCAGGAGGAGATGAGGCTTGCAGAGGCCAAGCTAAGGGTGGAGAGTGTGGTGGCGACGCTTGACATGGATTTCGGAAGCTCAGAGTAGAAGAACTCGTTCTGTGCTATTGTGTTAACTGCTTCGCCAATGCCTCCTAATATGAAGTACGGTAATAGCCACATTGCCGACAACATCGTACCTCTCTCGTCTATCTAGTGAATCAATCAACCACCCAATATAATACAGTTGAATGATCTTCAATTCCAAGTAATAATACAGCACATTTTTACTTGCTATAAACGTTTTTCTGTGAATGTTATATATATATACGTTCTTTGAATCTTTGCCTTTAGTTAATTAGTGTTGTTTCGGATCATATGTACAACCAAACCCTAATACTTTATCCTGAAATTACAAACTTTGAATTGATTCATTTTTTTAACAAAAACCGAAACAAACTTATACGGGAAAGAAAATAATTGACTGAAAAACATATTTGAGTTAAAATAAAGAAATTAAATGAAAAACAGCTAACCGAAACAATTATTTAAAAACCGGAAAAGCCAAACAAAAATTCAACCAAAACCCGAATATAATACTTACAGCCGTTTTTTTTCTGACGTACTCCACAGCCGCAAGAGCGGAGATGCACGGAACCGATATTACACACCCAGCTCCCATTCTCACCATAACTCCCAATCGAAAGGGCTTTCTTTGCGCCCAAGAAACTACCCGGACAACAAGATCGTAAAGAACAAGGAAGAGCCCGAAGGAAATGACCTGGAAAATGCCGAAAGACCCTGGAGGAATCTCGAAACCCTGAATGAAGGTGTGGCGATCCATGGCCTTGGCTTGAAGGACTACGAAGACTTGGCAAGTTGCAACAAGTGCCAAGATGGTCCCCGTTGACCAGATGGGTAAGACATTGATGAGAGATTTGAGATCCTCTACTTGTTGCACCCTACATAGCTTCCATGGATTCCGTGAATTCCCCGTAAGGGTTAGGTCTTTTCTCGGGTTACTTATGACGCAAGCTTTGTTCAAATGCCTATAGTAGTTAGAAAATAGTGCCAAATGTATCATCAGGTTTCGTTACATAATTAATTATATATATAAATAGTTTATTTTGTTAAGAAAACCTACAAAATTTAATATAGTCGGATCAATCCAACAACATTTATATAGAAATATGTATATGAGCAATTATGATAATAGTTTTCTCCTTTTTGGCTAACTCCGGAACATTGCAAAGCTATGTGAAATGTAAAATTGCCAAAACACAATAATCCTTTTTTAACAGGAATTGATATGTGGTCTAGAGTCTAGACCATGAAAATTCTCTACTAGGTGAGTACTATCTTTAATTTAAATTAATTCCGATGATTGTTAACGAAAAGCACCAATATTTTACTACATGTAACGACTCAATCAATATACCTCAATTTCTGGCTAGGGACTGAAAACGAAGAGCCCTCTTCGTGATGGTACGATATAATACGATCCTCCGATGACAAATCAACGTGTCGGTTCCTGAAAGCAGCAACGATAACCTGGAAAAGTCCAGCAACAAGGCAGGACTCACACTTAAACCTTACATAGTAGGGAGACGCCGCGAAGAACAAAGCGACCGATAGAGCCATGGCAGCGACAGAGACTCCAAAACCAATCTGCCAACCGTACGTTGTCTGAACGAAGACGAGCAACGACTGAGAGGTAAAGCATGCGAGCATGACCGAGAAGAAGAACCAGTTGATTAGGGTTTGTAGGGCTGAATTGGCAACACGTGATTCCTGATTTGTTTGGAGCTGGTCGGCGGCGAAGGCTAAGCAGGAGGACCTGACGCCTCCGGCACCGATGGCGGTGAGCGCAAAAAAGGAATATAGGAGGAGAAGTTGGAGTGGTGTGGTGGGTTGGCACGCGTGTGTTGATTTATCGCATCCTGGTCGAATCATTGTTGTCAACCATAATAAAAGCATTCCCTGTTGTTCATAAGAAATTAAATACAATTAACCAAGCCAAAAGTTACATAATAGTATTAGAGATAACGATCTAAATAAACTCTCTCATTCTCAGTAATTACTCTAATGATGATTACAATAAGTATGTCTATACAGCTATACAACTGTATGTATCGATATGTACAGTATGTATGTACACTCGGATACATAAATCACGTAATCATCATGGAAAAATTATACAATGATTACTGTGTTATGTAAACGATACTTACATGCATCATTAGGATATTTAGTTATTTGTTGTTTATCAGTGATATTCGGGACTAGGACAAAGCTTTTGCAATAATATATGGTTTAATTGTTTAGTTTTTCTATTTATAATATTTGAAAATAATGTAACTTGAGTTTTGAATTTATAAAAATTTTGAACTATTTGAATTAATAATTTATGAATCATGTTATTTTATACGTTACATGTCTAAAGTCTAAACCATTTCCTTGAACAGCGTGACGTGTCAAATTTTGGTTGGTTTCTCAGAGCAATTGTGCTGATATGGAACTAACTCTCTTATTGATCCTCTTGGGAATATATATAAGTTTATCGGGATACAATACATAATAAATAACTCTGATGGCCTTATTGGGCCCAGTTATAAGTCCAATATGATGTATTATAACAATCAATTTTTTTTTTCCTATTTTTTTTTTCAGCCTTTCTCTGATGAATCTAGAAAGCTATGGTGCGATAAGCTTCATCAACACCTTCAATCGCTCGGTTAGTTGAATTATCTAAAAACTTGGTATCGCCTGAACAAAATTCGAAATCGTATCGGTATGGAAATGCATTTCTTAAATTTCGATGCTGAATTGGTAAATCCTTAGGTCGGCCAAAGAAATTGCTTGTATTTGTGAACCCGTTTGGTGGGAAGAAAACCGCGAGAAGGATGTTTCGAATTTTATAGGTTAAGCTGGATTGGTTCAAGAAAAGTGTTGGTCTTTAGTTCAATTTTGGTACTTGAGGCAGCTTTGATTGTTATGGGACTTGAAGCAAAAAGTTATATTCTTGCTTATGTGTTCATTTTTGGTTGCCTCATTTGTGAGTTCCTCAATTCCTGAGTGCTGGATTTTGCCCATTTCTTCTACATTTCTTGATGCCTTTTTGTTATTCTATTGATATGATCTCTGTTGTTTTGAATTTATCAATTATAGGCTCATTTCTCTGTGTATTCTTGTCATTACCCAAATCATGATTACTAATCGGCTATTACATGAGAAAGGTATTTGCTTCACCTTCTTTTGATTTCTGTTCAGTTCTATATCATTTCTTGGACTTGTTGAATTTTGAATGTGTCTGTGACTTTGTGTGTTTGTAAATGTGTATGTGACTAGTTTTATGATAACTAGTTTTTTTCAGTGGTTAGAATAGGTGCTTTAGGTGTGAAAAACATGAGATCATGTTTGGTCTTTTCAGGAAATCTATGGATTTAGTGTTGTTTTATGTGACCATGTCTTCTTTAACCTGTATTTAGGAGTGGTATTGGAAACTAATTCTAAACGTTCAGGTCTTTCATTAGAGCTATGTGTGTTGAAATCTATATAAACATTGAGTCTGCTAACTAGACCAAACATCTATATAATATTAGTTTCTTTCTTCTTTTTCAGAAATTCATCATTGGTGGTAGATATTGATTTGGATCAGATGCTGCTACGTTGCTACTTATCATAGTTAGGAGTCTACAACTTTGGTTTCTATGTGTTGCAGGTTTTTGTAACCTTAACTTCAAGTTTCAAGTTTAAGACTTTAAGTGTTTAATGTTTGGATTTGGTTTTTAGACATTGTTGTCTTTCATTAGGTGTTATGGTGTTTCAAGTTTGGATTTGGTAAGATTGTATTTGTAAGTGGGTTGATTTGATTACTTAGATATTAATTATATGATTAGTTTATTCATAAGCAACTTTTAAAGGTTTCTCTAGTGGAGTTGGTCTAAGGGGTTCTCCAATTTGATCTCACATAATTATCATCCATCATTTTTATTTTTTGTTCTTATTTGTAAGTTGATAGAAAATATCAAATATGTACCAGAAGGCTGATGGAGGATCCAAACCCGATGAGAGGAAAACGACCGGTGTAAGAATCAGCGATAAAGGCACCAACAAGAGGGCAGAAATTGGTGGCGGCAGACCAGAGGAAAAGGATATTGGCCGCTTTCGCCGTTCCCATGCCGTATTCCCCCGTCAAGTAGAGTATCATGTTCGGTACCAATCCGTAATATGCAAGTTTCTCCAACGCCTGACTTGCTACATCCAAATTTTTTTTAATCAAGGATTAAAATACATTTTATCTATATTCATCCCCTATGAATACGGAATGTATCAAAGATATGAATGAATACGAGAAGTAATAAATTATACCTAGAATGAAAGGTATTGTCGGAATACCGCGTTTCGGCATAGTTTTTCAAAGTAGGTATATTTAGTCTTGGTAATTTGAAGGCAATGTGTCAAAGACAAATAGCTTTTGCAATGAGGGAAACTTTGATGCATAAATAATAAACAAGTTAGGAGACTCGCATGCAGCAAGTTGATATACAGAATATAACTTTACACAAAGGGGATGGACCAAATTAAATTGAATCAATTCCTTTCCACTATCCGATCCTTTCCCCCCAGTCAAATAAAAACAATCTCTCAAGAATATTCCAAACTTTTTTGTGTTCTGCTTTGCATCACAAACTCTTAGCTCTCTTACTACAAGTGGATAGTGAAAGGACATTAATTACATAAGATATGGAATCAGTACTTTTTTTTTTTTTTTGGACAAATGGAATGAGTACTTAGGGAATGAAAGTTACATCCACTTTTTTTTTTTTTTTTTTTTCGGACAAATGGAATGAGTACTTAGGGAATGAAAGTTACATCCAAAAAAAAAAAAAAGTTACATCCACTTTGAGAAAAGTTAAATATGGCTTTTGATGAAGCCATAGAGACGTGTCAAAGAAGAAGCCACCATTAGCATAAATATTGAAAAACTCAAATTACACATTAAAGAAGAATCCTTCAATTACTGAAAAACTCAGAATCAAATTCACAAAGAAGCAAAACTTTCTAATTTCAACATGGAATCAGTACTTAGGGAATGAAATTAACATCCACTTTGAGAAAAGCCATAGAGACGTGTTAAAGAAGAAGCCACCATAAGCATAAATATTGGAAAACTCAAATTACACATTAAAGAAGAATCTTTCAATTACTGAAAAACTCAGAAATAAATTCACAAAAAAACAAAACTTTATAATTTAAAAACAATTCTAGGATCCAAAGCTTACTGGGTTTTAAGTTTTAACCCAACAAGTTCCCGCAATAGCATTAGTCACATGCCTTAAATTCAGTTTTGGCATTCAAACAAGAGATGATAAAAAAAAAAAAAAAAGGGATGGTCGACTAAAATTTCAAAACCGAAATACAAATTTTTCTCTTAAGTATAGCAGAGACTTGAATGTGTATTAAGAAATCCTACCCAAGTTTCAGTGTTCTATATAAATAAATTATTACATAACGGAAGAATCAACCTATAAATTACAATATGAATTATAACATTTCTCACACCTGTCGTTTATATATTACATTTACCATAAGATTTGCTACACCACACAAAATACAGAACATTAAGCACAGATAATCCTCCCAAGAACCAGTAGTAATAGTCCAAGTGCCCCTCGTTTATATTCTCTGTGATCCAGCTCCCGTGGGTGGCAACGTCTACGATGGTGATGATCCAGGAGGAGATGAGGCTTGCAGCGGCCAAGCTAAGGGTGGAGAGTGTGGTGGCGACGCTTGACATGGATTTGGGAAGCTCAGAGTAGAAGAACTCGTTCTGTGCTATTGTGTTAACTGCTTCGCCAATGCCTCCTAATATGAAGTACGGTAATAGCCACATTGCCGACAACATCGTACCTCTCTCGTCAATCTAGTGAATCAATCAACCACCCAATATAAAACAGTTGAATGAACTTCAATTCCAAGTAATACAAGCACTTTTTTACTTGCTATAAACGTTTTTCTCTGAATGCTATATATATATATATATATATATATATATATATATATGCGTTCTTTGCCTTTAGTTAATTAGTGTTGTTTCGGATCATATGTACAACCAAACCGTAATAGTTTATCCTGAATTTTAATACTTTGAATTGATTCATTTTTTTAACAAAAAACGAAACAAACTTATACGGGAAAGAAAATATTTGACTGAAAAACATATTTGAGTTAAAAATAAAGAAAAAGAAAAACAGCTAACCGAAACAAATTTAAAAACCGGAAAAGCCAAACAAAAATTCAACCAAAACCCGAATATAATACTTACAGCCGTTTTTTTTCTGGCGTACTCCACAGCCGCAAGAACGGAGATGCACGGAACCGATAGTACACACCCAGCTCCCATTCTCACCATAACTCCCAATCGAAAGGGCTTTCTTTGCGTCCAAGAAACTAACCGGACGATAACAAGATCGTAAAGAACAAGGAAGAGCCCGAAGGAGATAACCTGGAAAATGCCGAAAGACCCTGGAGGAATCTCGAAACCCTGAATGAAGGTGTGGCGATCCATGGCCTCGGTTTGAAGGACTACGAAGACTTGGCTAGTTGCAACAAGTGACAAGATGGTCCCCGTTGACCAGATGGGTAAGACATTGATGAGAGATTTGAGATCCTCTACTTGTTGCACCCTACATAGCTTCCATGGATTCCGTGAATTCCCCGTAAGGGTTAGGTCTTGTCTCGGGTTACTTATGACGCAAGCTTTGTTCAAATGCCTATAGTAGTTAGAAAATAGTGCCAAACGTACGTATCATCAGGTTTCGTTACATAATTATATATATAAATAGTTTATTTTGTTAAGAAAACCTACAAAATTTAATATAATCGGATCAATCCAACAACATTTATATATAAATATCAAATATGTATATGAGCAATTATGATAATAGTTTTCTCTTTTTTGGCTAACTCCGGAACATTATATTGCAGATTTGCAGCCGCTATGTGAAATGTAAAATTGCCAAAACACAATGATGCATTTTTAACAGGAATTGATATGGTCTAGAGTCTAGACCATGAAAATTCTCTACTAGATGAGTACAATCTTTAATTTAAATTAATTCCGATGATTGTTAACGAAAAGCACCAATATTTTACTATACATGTAACGCCTCAATCAATATACCTCAATTTCTGGCTAGGAATTGATAATGAAGATCCGGGTTCGTGATGGTACGATATAATATGATCCTCCGATGACAAATCAACGTGTCGGTTCCTGAAAGCAGCAACGATAACCTGGAAAAGTCCAGCAACAAGGCAGGACTCACACTTAAACCTTACATAGTAGGGAGACGCCGCGAAGAACAAAGCGACCGATAGAGCCATGGCAGCGACAGAGACTCCAAAACCGATCTGCCAACCGTACTTTGTCTGAAGGAAGACGAGCAACGACTGAGAGGTAAAGCATGCGAGCATGACCGAGAAGAAGAACCAGTTGATTAGGGTTTGTAGGGCTGACTTGGCAACACGTGATTCCTTATTTGGTTGGAGCTGGTCGGCGGCGAAGGCTAAGCAGGAGGACCTGACGCCGCCGGCACCGATGGCGGTGAGCGCAAAGAAGGAATATAGGAGGAGAAGTTGGAGTGGTGTGGTGGGTTGGCACACGTCTGTTGATTTATCGCATCCTGGTCGAATCATTGTTGCCAACCATAATAAAAGCATTCCCTGTTTTTCATAAGAAATTAAATACAATTAACCAACCCAAAATAACATAAATCACGTAATCAGCGTGGAAAAATAGTACAATGGTTATTATTACTGTATTATGCATCATTAGGATATATAGTTAATTTTTGTTTATCAGTGATATTCGGGACTAGGACAAAGCTTTTGCAATAATATTGTGTAAACCATTTTTAAAAAGGTGTGATTGAATATTCAAATATTGTAGGGGACTAGGGGGTAGCAGCCATGTGCATCGGCTTAAAGAAGTGGAGAAACGGGACATCTTTTACCTTGTTTCTTCACTATTCGCGGGTCCTATTGACACATGATACCCCGCGATTGGTTATTTTTTTTTATCTAAAAATAATAATAAAAAATTAAAATTATTATTTCTAAGGACAGTTTGGTGAAAGACACTAATGCATATGGTCTTATTGCCTTTTGTTTAATATCTATTCCAAACGTTTTTCAAACATTTATATAATTGATGTACACAACTTTATTAAACTATTAAAACAAACATAATGGGAGTTAGTTACGCTTACGTCGTTAATGAAAAGAAAAATAAAAAATGGGAGTGGCATCAAACGTTTATTCTATCAAGACTCAAGGGGTTCTCCAATTTCACACATAATTATTTCCCTGTCGTTCTCCGATTTGAATATTTGATCCCACATACTTATCTTCTATCTTTTTTATATTTTTGTTCTTATTAGTAAGTTGATATAAAGTATCAAATATGTACCAGGAGGCTGATGGAGGATCCAAATCCGATCAGAGGAAAACGACCGGTGTAAGAATCAGCGATAAAGGCACCAACAAGAGGGAAGAAATTGGTGGCGGCAGACCAGAGGCAAACGATATTGGCCGCTTCCGCCGTTCCCATGCCGTATTCCGCCGTCAAGTAGAGTATCATGTTCGGTACCAATCCGTAATATGCAAGTTTCTCCAACGCCTGACTTGCTATATATACCCAAAACATTTTAACCAAGAATTAAAAATACATCTATCTACATGAATACGGAGTAGTAGTGTATCAAATATATGAATACGAGAAGTAATTAATAACTATACCTAGAATGAAAGGTATCGTCGGAATACCGCGTTTCGGCGTAGTTTTTCCGACGAGAAGAGCTTCTTCATCCATTTTCAGTTTTTTTTTTTTTTTTTTTCTCAATTTTCAGTTACCTTCTTTTGGCTTTTGGTGATTTTGATATAGGGCCTTGCGATGTTCCCCTGTCGCGATCAGATTCACGATAAAAAGATTCCCTATAATAATACTAGTATTATTTAACTGAAAACAAATACTATACTCCTACGGTTCTTCCTACCGAATAATTGGACTGGACCCTCTTCAAAGATATTTTATTATTTTTCTTCTCCTTTTTAGTTTGTTTGCGGAAGGAAGGAATCTTTATAGAAAAAGAAATGAGATATATGGGCCTAATTAAACTAAATGGGCCAATTCCAATAAAGCAGAGACAGTGAGACTGAGCACTGGAAATATATTTTAGATAATTATATATTTTTAGTTTAAAGCTAAAGAGTCGAAAGATTGTATTTCTTTTGATCGGTGAAGCCTAAAGAATTCTTAAATAGCAAACGGAGCACAAACACTATAATCCTACCTAATAATTATACTGGACCCTCAGTTCAAAGATACTCCCTCCGTTTCTTTTTATTTGTTGTTTTGGAAAGTATTTTTTGTTTCAAAATACTTGTTGTTTTGAATAACTTTAACTTTATTGAAATATGTGTAACCAATGATATTTTATACTTCTTTTTTGTAATTGGTTGAATTATTTTTAATTAATATTTTAATTGATACTTTTTAGGAAAAGTTAGTTGTTTAAATTGTTGTGCACAAACCTTAAACAACAAATAAAAAGAAACGGATGGAGTAGTATTTTTCTTCTCCTTTTTTGTTTGTATGCGGAAGGAATCTTAAGAGCACTTCGTAACACTCCTCCCAATATCTCAAAAGCAATTAAAAATTATATTTTAATTAAATATATACTCCTTCTGTTCCAATATATAGGTTGTTTTAGGTAAAAGCGCGC
Source organism: Erysimum cheiranthoides (assembly GCA_011420285.2). Lineage (NCBI taxonomy): Eukaryota > Viridiplantae > Streptophyta > Magnoliopsida > Brassicales > Brassicaceae > Erysimum > Erysimum cheiranthoides. The sequence goes on along the minus strand of CM022178.2, from coordinate 17,821,765 downwards.
ATATTAAGAAATTATAAATGTATATCATTTTTAATATAAAAGAATTATTTAATAATTTATTAAAATTATTTTAACCAATCACAAAAGATACTGCAAACAATAAATGATCATAACATAATAAATAAGAATAAATTTAGCATAGAAACTTGCAAAAAAACAAATAAAATGGAACAAAAAATAACTCTTAAAAGAACCTATATAATGGAACAGAGGGAGTATATTTTATTTAATTTTTAATAAACGATCTAATATATAAATGACACATGTAATAGAAACGTTGCTCAAGTGACTTAATAAAGGAAACGTTTCTGTTTCTCTTTTATCCTTTACATCATTTTTAATATTATTTTAATAGAGAGCAACTTGTTTTTTTTTTTGGTAGGATAGAGAGCAACTTGTTGAGTGGAGGTTATCATAGAAAAACAAATGAGATTTGACAAAAAAAAAAAAACAAAACAAATGAGATATATGGGCCTGGGCCTAATTAAACTAAATGGGCCAATTCCAATAAAGCAGAAAAAGCCTACGCAAACACTACAAAGACACAGTGAGACTGAGCACTCGAGATATAATATAGTTTGGATAATTATTGTATACTTTAATCTAAAGCTATTGTTAAAATAGAAGTAAAAGAGTCGAGAAGAAATGTCTTTCTTTTGATCGGTGAAGCCTAAAGAATTCGCACAAACCTTATCCGTTAACAGAAAACCCCCAGAGAAATCCTCAAGCACTAACAATGGAGGATACAACGCCGGCGTTACCGATTTCTGAAGATTTATCCCAGAAAATCATCTCTCTTGCCGCCGGTGAAGCGCATACGATCGCTCTAACCGGTAAAAAAAATCAAAGAGCTTAATTTAGTAGATAGAGAAATTCCAAGTTCCTATGTTTTCTTGAGTTTGATTTTGCAGGCGATGGATGTGTTTACACATGGGGAAGAGGAATGTTCGGCCGTCTTGGCACGGGTAGAGAATCGGACGAGCTTGTTCCAGTTCTAGTCGAGTTCGAGTTCCCAGATCAAGTGGCCGGAGATCGGATTCGAATCATTGGTGTTGCTTCTGGTGCTTATCACAGTCTCGCTGTCTCAGGTGCTTTTTTTTCTATTCATATGTCTAATTTCACTTTTCTGTTTACTTTCGCTGCTGATTTAAATGATCTATTTGAGAAATTAGTGACTCTGATGATGAGAAGATTTTTGTTTGATCAGATTAACTCCTTTGTTTGCATTCATCAACTTCCATTTGTAAAACTGAGTATGCTTGATATATCATAAGATGATGGACTAAAAGTACGAACATAAGCTGGTTTATATGTATGTATATAATAATGATCTGTATTGACCATTGTCTTGTCTTTTGTTTCTTTTGCCTTGTAAGCTTTTGGCAGATGATGGCTCGGTTTGGTCTTGGGGTTATAACATTTGTATCCTTTATCTGAGTGTTACCATTTCTAGTTTGATATGATTGATAGCTGCATTTTTTTAGTCTTCTGTTCTCTACATTGGCTGCTACCATTTACATTGCCTTCAATCCTTGACTGGTAAATGGATGGCCAACTTGGTTTTGATGGGGAGAACTCCTTGGCACCATGCTTGATAAAAAATTTCTTTGAACAAGAAACATCTAGTTCCTCTCTTAATGATTCAAGTAGCGAAGCTAGATCAGATTTAAAGGTATGGTCCTGGAAACGCTTTCTTTGTGTCGGTTTATTATTCAAAAGCTTGAAGCATAACAATTTTGCGTTACGCTTGTTAGGTTTGTACTGTCAAGGCCGGATCCATGATGTCACTTGCTATTGATAATGTGGGAGGTCTTTGGATGTGGGGGAATGTTCCACCACAAGACAGCAAACCTGAGCCTCGCTTGTCTTTTACAAGCATCCCAATTCCGTTTCCTATACTCGACTTCCACGGCCGGACTGTTTTGAAGGTAGCATGTGGGGATGAACATGTTGTTGCCCTCGTTGGTCCTGGGGAGATCCACAAAGACAAGAGTTCTGATGAATGTGTGTTGTATTCTTGGGGCAATAATCATCATGGCCAGTTAGGGCTTCGGGATAGAGAAAGCCGTCCAAGGCCTCAGATTGTGGAGACATTTAACCAGAACTCTGGTCTTATAGTCTACGACATAGCATGTGGTGCTCATCACACAGCTCTTCTCACCTACAGGAAGGAGACACCGAAAGGACCGAGCATTTGCTGGACATTCGGCTTTGGAGAAAATGGTCAGCTTGGGCATGGAAGTACCAAGAGCTCCTCGATTCCAGAGCCAGTTTCGGAGCTCCCAGAACACACTTACTTTGTTTCTGTTGACTGTGGATTATTCCACACAAGCGTGGTATCATCTGAGGGATACGTGTGGTCGTGGGGAATGGAGAGGGGATTAGGGTTATGCCCCGATGTCAACTTCTCAGACCTGGAAGCAGGAGATGACAGTGTACCAAGAAAGATTTCAGGCGGGTCAAGATTTCGTGACCCGGTTCAGGTTTCTTGCGGGGCTGCACATACAGTTCTTGTGGCAAATGGTGGTTACAAGCTGTGGTCTTGGGGAAGAGGAAGAAATGGAGTGCTCGGGACTGGGAATGTTAGCGACTGTTATGTCCCTACTCCCGTCTTCTGGCCGAATGAGCTTAAACCGAACAAGGAAGAAGTACTCGATGCTGGTCAAAGTGCTTCAACTGAAGAGATTAAACGACTAGAATCAAAGCTAATGGTGATGGAAAGATATGCAAGCATACTTCATGGATCCATATTTGGAAAACCTTTTAACGAAGAGGAAGATATTCCGTATTCGTTACGGGTTTCTGGGTATTTCGATATGGGGAAAGAATGGGGAGAGATGTTGGAAAGTGCAGATAAGAGTCAGCTGATGAGGCTTCAAGCTTTCTATGAAGACATGATTGGTAGAGTTAAGGACAAGGTGTTGCAGAGGAGGATTCAGGAGATTATGAAAGATTGTCTTCAATCTTCAGCCCCTAAACACTAATATCAACTGTTGTGTGGTATAAGCCTAATACCTTCACTTGAACTGACAATAGTAATTTTCAATTTCTGTGTCTTGGACAAATGATAAAGGAAGAAAATTTGGTTTCGGTGTTAGTAGTTCGACGTTATGCCTGACAAAAGAAGCTGATTACGTAATTGGTTCGACCTGGAGGCCATAGAATTCCTAATGTCTGACAGAAGAAGCTGATCTCACTTGATTTCTATGGGACTGTACTTCAGTTGGTCAGAACAGTGTCCTGTCAAGGTGAAAGCTGCAGGTTCGAATCCCGTTAGGCAAGAGATTTTGGATGCAATCCCCTCATGTTAATACAACATTTTCAATATGTTATTAATTGGTAAAAATACCAAAACTAAACAATACTTGTGTACATCCATAATCAGTATGAAACTTTGGTTTCATAGCAGTCTCTTTAGCATAGCATATTTTTCATAAACATCAATTGTCTAATAAGAAAGTTGCGATGTCTGTTGCATGTTTGCGATCAAATGACCACCCCAACACAACAATTTTCCTTGTACGATTTTTTATGTGATGGAGGTGTTGCGACAACTTGCTTTCTTTGTACATTTGTCGCTAAATAGCTATGTATTAATGACCAATTAATATGCACAACTGCACAATAGACTACTGACTACCGGTATAAATTAATCAAGACGACGCTTGTTCTTGGTTATTCATTTGTAAGATTTTACGATGACGTATTATGTTGTTTTTAGGGAATTTTCAATGGTTATCCTCAATTTTTCCTTCAAAATGGACATTAGAATGAGCTTGAATTTTTCTTTAATGAGTCGCTTCATTTTTTCCTTTAAAAAAGAAGATTCCAAATGTACTCTTATCTATTACACATTAGTATTTTATTAAAATATTATTTTTTAAATAGTTTCACTTTTTAAAGAAAAACATCAAAAAATGAAGAAAATCATTCTCCAATAATACATCATTTTGAAAAACTTTGGAATTTACGAAAAGTGTTCCCTCAAATATAATGCAATAATGTTCATAATCTCTTTTTTTAAATGAGGAACAATTGAAGATGATCTTACATCGCAAATGAATTGATATCTTGTCAATAACATCCACATTAAATAGTATGTGATATTACACCAAGATTGTAGGTTTAAACCATCTTCGACAATCTGTTGACAATTTGTTGTAATGAATATCCAAAATCATGAGTAACTACAATATTTAGTATACTCAGATAGAAAAACAATTAAATAAGAGAAGAGAAATTTTCTGAATTAAAATACCAATTACTACGTTTATATTTAGAAAATCACTGAGTTATTAAAATTGTCAAAATACTAAAAAATCAAAAAAAAAATTTAAACATTTTTTGAAAGAGTCTGAAACTATAGAATAAGAGTTATTAGACGTTTCTTAACGATTTTTTGACAAAAAAAAAACGTTTCTTAACAAAGGACTGGACTGTCCGGATTTTTCATGAGTATAAAGAGGCTAACCGTATTGCAGACGCGTTAGCTAACTATGCCTTCTCTCAATTCTTAGGGATCGCTATTTTTTATTATTGTCTCGTTTCTCTTATTTCGGTTTTAGACGATAACTCTCGAGGGTCGGGGTTTCCGCGACAAGTTCACGTGTAGTTTGTTTTCTATTTTACGGTTAATAAATTGAGGGAGACATTGGCTCCTCTCTCCCACAAAAAAAAAGAGTTATTAGACGTTTAAAATTCCCTTTAAACCTTTTATTCGGGAAAAGTTTAAATTTATGTTATTTTGAAAAAATCAAATTAAAATTGTATTTCTGAGGAACCCTTCGTTAAAAAAAAATTCTTATCGAGAATCAGTCCATAAATGATCTTATATTATCTTATATTTAAAAAAAATATTGGCACTGTAGTATCACATCATCCAACAACCAGTGGAGGACAAGAAAAAATCATCCAACAACCATTGCAATGTCCTTTCATATTAAATTCGCCAATATATAATGTCAATCTAATCATTTCATTGCCAACTCATTATTAATGTATGTAGAAATATACTAAATTCGAATTTATAAATTCGTTATAAGTATTATCAAGGTCGGGTCTCAAACTTGAAAAAGATTGTATAGAAAATTTTGGTATTTCCTAGTTAAGAAAAACTAAACATGGTTCATATTTTTATCAAACATGGTTCATATTTTTAGAAGTTAGTATCAATATATATCTATATATATAGATATTTTTTTTGTTTGTTATATGATATAATATAATCCAATCTTCATTATGCATTCATCAAATTAAATACTGGAGAATAGTTCATTAATACTGTATTACTTCTGTAATTGGGGGAACTTACGACATCAAGTGAGTCAAACATACATTTTTGCCGAAAAAAGAAAGTGAGTCAACACATAAATAAGCTGGAATGATGAAATTCTTTAATATTTATAAGGAAAAAGTTATTCAACTATGGCCATTTGCATTAATTAAGTATATAAACTTTACTATTTTTAGAAACGGCCGTGATATATTACATTGAGAAACGTGCAGAATTCAAATAATTAACTAACTATAATTCAAATAGTTGATTTGATAAATTATATTTGATATTAGACGTTAGTACGTTACGAAACTTTTTTCTAGGTTAGATTTGCAACCGCCGTTGCAAGAGGACTAATCATCTGAGTAATTTTTTTTAATTTTTTTTACATATGTACATTGCATCGAGCATCATAGACTTCGTACTATGCTATATAGTATATATTGTGTGATATGTATATGATGTATCAGAATCAATCTAATTCAGTTAAACGTATATTATTCCAGAGTCTAAAGTGCTAACTTTTTTTTTTTGTTGTTGCCAAAGAAATATTATCCTTTCTTCCAACTAGTAATATGAATGTTCGACGTCCAATTTTATCATATATCGGAAGGGGGCATGTTTTGTTGAAGGAAAAAAAAACAAAAAAAGAAAAGAAAAATCATGAGACGCAACTCCTATCTAGAAAACAAAACAACTCCTATCTAGAATTTGAACCACGAAATGAATACACACACTCATTTAAATGTGTTGAAAACGCGGAAGCATATACGCAATCTAGATTTAATGAACTAGTGTATTATTATTTTTTTTGGTTTTATTATGTAAATTGTTATAGGTTTCTATTTAATTTAATTATGATTATTTAGGGTTTTATAGTTCCATTTTCTTATTAATAGCTGTTTACTGCTACCAATTTCAACCTAACGGAGGTAAAAGAAGCAATTACAACCTAACAGACGGGTGTATTGGTGCCAATTAGCTTGTGATAGTAGGAAATGGTCGGCTTAACCATAGCTGGAGAAGTGAGCTGGGTAGCTCTGGATTGTCTTGTCCAAACGAGGAGGCTGCATTCCCTTACACATTTATGATTTTTGCTTATACTAAACACTTAAGCGGATATAAATAATAGAAATATATAAGAAATTATAACATTCTTATAAGTTTTTCAAAAATTTATGAAGAATTAAAAAAATTAGTATCCTATAAACCGGATTAGGTGGCGCATAAACTCTATTAAAAATTTCTTCTCTAGGTAGCTAATTATAAGTAAAACAATTAAAGGCATTTAGACAGTTTGTGTGGTTCATTCGTTGATGAAGCATGCACCCTAGTCGGTTTAAGAAAAATAAAATAAATGGTTAAGCTCTCTAAGCTTTTTAGATGATCGGACGACGAGTGATTAAGCCTTTTATATGGTCGGTCAAACGATCAATATGCTTAAAACGTTATAATTCACTTACAAACTATTTTATTAATTTTGCACAAATTAAAAAAACTATTTTATTAGTATGCATACTTATTATTTATTGGTTAGATATTTCATGCTCTATTAAGGTTTCGAATAGTAATGTTTGGAACAAATGCAGGAAAAAGACAGTGTGGTTCTAATAATAACAATAAAAAGAAAAATATAAAAATGCGATCCGTACATTCATAACCTAAATTGTATAATAAATTAAAGTGAGCGCAGAACTTCAATAAGCATCTTGATTTTGATAAATAGTACTTAATAGTACTTTATAATTAATATATAAATAAATAGTCATGCATGATGTAGTGACAGTGGTGTAAATCGTCAAGTGTTTATGGTAATTTTCTTTTTAGATATATATTTTTAACACTAATATATGATTTTCTACCAACTATATATTCGATATCTATACTCGCTTAGACATTACACGTTGAAATACTACCCTATTGTCTAGCACTTTTTGCATATAATAATAATATTCAACATTAATACTAAATCAAGCAGCACTAACCCAAGATATATATTTAATTTGTACAAAACAATAATTAAAAGCATCCTTGAAATAGCAACTGGCAAAAAAAAAAGTTTTTACAAAAAAAAATAGCAACTGGCGAAAAAAGTTTTTCACAAAGAATATATATATCGTCTTTTAAGAGGCAATGATTTAATACGGACGTAGTTTATTTCAATTGTATTTTGCTAGTGCCATGGGTCTTTGCTGTTCTCTCTCTCATTCATGTCCTCTTCTTTTTTGCTTTGTGATATATTTTTACATAAATACTACACGAAAACATTACTTATCATATGTTTCAGAATAGAATAAAAGCAGATATTCCTAATAATATGTCACCTTTTACAGAAAAATTATGGACAAAACAAGAAGATAATAATGGACAACAGATTTGAAGACTTGATAATGACACTTATTCATAAGATAACGTGATTTCTATATGTATATTTCTATGTTTTATAGGTAGGTTGCAATTGTCTCAAACGTCAATTTTTTGGCGTTTATATGTTGAATACATATATAAATCAAATTGTAAGTTAAAATTTCAAAAGTTTTTTTATAAATTTATTCTTGCAAAATGTAAACGCACATTGCGTTTGGCGTTTGCAGTTATAATTACAAGTCAACAGGATGAATAAGCCAAATAATATGCATGGCTGATCGGCCGTTAAATCAGTTTTCTAATTAAATTTCTAACAATTCAACAAAATTCGATTGTAATAGTCACCGTCAATTAAATTAATCCACCAAACGGGATTAACCTGCCGACTTACTTGATCCCTAGATATTTAGAACAAAGCATATTAGTGGAGCGTTTCAAGTGGTTCAGATACCCTTTAATTTAATTTTAGCATTTTGTAAAGTTATTTTTGACGATTTTGGTCGAAATCTCTGAAAAAGTAATAAAGGAGTCAATAATTCCTTTTCCGTTTTTGGAGTTATGCATAGTCCCATCATTAGACACAGATAAATTTGATTTAAGAATTTCAACACCTCACAAAAGATATGCAAGAAAGTTAATGTCGGATCTACTCTAGATTTGCGTGGTATAATCCTTATTTTATAAATCACAAGTAGATTCACCACCAACTGCAGCCTTATCCATCTGACACGTGGCTTTGAGTCTAAAATTTGATACTTTCACTCTTTTCCTTTTAAATCTTTATTATTCTTAAAAAAGAAAAACAATGTCACCTATTTTATTAAATAAGAATTATTCTTAAAAGAAAACCTAGAAAAATCTTTTAGTAACTACTTCTCCCACGATCCCTATCTCCACTTTTTTTACAGTTCATATTCTAAATTTCAACTCCTTTCGCCTATCTCCTTCAACGATGAAACCACACCCCGATTTCATACAAAAAGCTTCCAAATTTCTTCCTTCTCTAATTCCAATTCCCTGTAAAAATGTCATCACTCTGTTGCCTTCAGTTTGCTGTTTATTTCGACATTTGAAAAATCTTTGTTCGAAGTGGAAAAAATGTCGTTGACCAATCAGCTCTCTTCATCAATGATATCTTCTTCTTCTTCCACATTCTTAGCTCCTTCAAATCTACATACAAGGTACTATCTTTTAACTCTCTACTTCATGTTTGACTGATGAATTCAATCTCTAATTTAAAGCGATTTGATTGGTGTTTCTTCTTTTGTTCTCTCTAATCTTTACTTCTCTGTTTCGCAGACCTCGAAATGCTTCACTTCCAATGGCTAAAAGGGTCAATTCAGTCAAATGTGTGGCTTCACCATCAGAAATGATTGGTAAATCTTTCTCTTACTTATCTTTCAAATCCAAAGTTCAAGTGAAAGTTAGTTACTTTGCTAATGGTTAAATCTCTGTTTTGTTTTATCTATAGAATATAAGACAAGTGTCTCAAGGAATTCAAACATGTCCAAACTTCAAGCTGGTTATCTTTTCCCAGAGGTTTGTAAATCATAGTCTGTATTTGGTTTTAGGAAATGTTGTTTAATGTATTGTGACAGTGTTTCACTAACTTTGGGAAAATTGCAAGTAGATTGCAAGAAGAAGATCTGCACATTTGTTGAAATACCCAGATGCACAAATTATTAGTCTTGGAATAGGTGACACTACTGAACCAATTCCACAAGTAATTACTTCTGCAATTGCAAAGGTACATTTTTTTAATCTCAATTCATCTTTTCTCTTTCTTTTTGTTTTAGTTATCTATATCACAAATATTGTTTCCAGCTTGAATTTGGTTCATAAGTCTTTTGTTTTTCTCTGCAGAAAGCTCATGAGTTGTCCACAATAGAAGGTTACAGTGGTTATGGTGCTCAACAAGGAGCAAAGGTTAGTATCCAGCTCTCTGATCCCATCAACACAATAAAATTGTTAATTTCTTTTAACTAATTTACATTTAAGCCGTGCAACGCACCGGCCAGAAAACTAGTGTCGTTAATAAAACCCAAGGAATTCATTTAACTAATCAAAAATAGTTAGTGGGGAATAGGTAGGGCTACGTGGATATAAAATCCAATGAAACCGATCAGATTAACCTGAACCAATATCAAATCAAAATGACAAACCGAAGTTAGAAACTGATATCAAATCAAATTATTATTAAACTAGGTGAATCAATCCAAAATTAAAACTAACTAAAAACACATCAGCCGTTAATTAAACAGAACCTCAACTAAACATAGCCAAAAAAAAAAAATATATATCAACTAAACCGCAATCAACATCAAACATAGCAAAACTCAAAATCCCATACCGTTGGTTTATTATTTAATCTTGAACTTTTTACTTTTTGTAGTTTAGGTGAAAAAGAAAACCTTCTGTCGGAGGAACTTCTCTTAACGTTTGGATTTTGGAATTAACATTAGATATCTTGTAAAATTGTTCTAGATTATGTATGATTGGGGCTTAAAGTTTTAAATTTTAGGTTTTAGAAAAAGGAGGATGTGAATCAAATACTTTTTTTTTGGGCAAAACTTGTTTTCATTCATCAGAAAAGAAACCAAGTACAAAGATAGGAGGATGAGACTCCAAAGTTTAAAATACAACTAGAAAAGACATTCCCCAATGCCAACATAAAAGAGATACAATGATAGAAACGGTTAGTCGATAATGGATTCTTGAGAGCTGTGAACCAAAAGCTATGAAGCTTTTTGATACATGTGAGATCAAGGATTATCAACAAGTCTTCCAAGAGCGAGTCAAGGGAGGACTGAATAGCCAATGTCATCAGACTAAGTGGCGTTGATGAAGGGGCCAAAGACTTGTTTCTCGCCGGCGCAAGAAGAGCTACACGAGGTAGTGCTTTGGTAAGTGTTTGGGCAAAGGTGTTGTTGCTCCATTGGTTGAGGTTGAATGTTAGAATTGGCGAAGGATGAGAGTTGAGCTCCAGGATTCGTAAAGGATAAATGCAGGACCGTAACATAACAGGTGGGTTCTCTCTCGCATGAAGTCCTCGGCGGCCATGGAGATTAAGAAATTCCACACAAAGTTTGTAGTCGGTTTGCAGCAGAAGAAATAAATCAAACCTGGGTTTCAAGCTTCTAGGGGTAAGGAGGTCGTCCCTGATATAACAGATGTGCATAAGTGAGGTTTCGGCATTCAGGGGGAACAGGAAATAAGGCCTGAAGAAGCATCGGTAACCACCTGTCCTTGGAGAGGGGATCATAATGCCGTTCTTCTTCATCCTGCTAAACACATGAGAAGTAATCCTAGATGATTCTAGAGGCAAGGTTCTCAGATAATTGGGAGATGGGGGCCTAAAACCTTTTTTCGTATAGCTTAATCTCTCATGGTCAGATAGTCTAGGCGAATCTACAGGCAGGGTTCTCAGAGAAATCTTGTATAACCATAACAACAAAAGAATGTTTCCTTCCGTTTGCAGTCTTCGGACAAAGGATAAGAAACGGTACTTGAAATCGCTAAGGCTGGACAAGGGAGAAGTGATAACAGACCTGGGCTTTTGAAACTGATAGTTTGGTTCACCTTTATTGTTACTGGGCTTCGGGTGGCTTAATGGGCCAGCTTTAAGGGAGAGGCCCAACAAGTGAAACCCTAGGTTTCCTGTTTCTGGGCAGATGGAGTTGGCGGCTTGGTGGCTGTACGGAGACGCTGCAATGATCGGAGTTGAGTTCGTCGTCACCGGAGGAAGAGATCCCAGCATAGGCGTGCTAAATACGGGGTCTGGGGCGAAGAAAAAGGTGGTGGCGGAGGTTTCTTCAACAGTTCTTCGGAGAGAAACCAAGAAGATCTTAGATCCAGCGGGTAGAAGGAGACAAATCTCAGATTTGACATAGATGGCGCAGATTGAGACGAAGACTTCATCATATGTTGTCTTTGGGCCGCGAGGGTTAAGCAAAGGGCGGAGGTGGCTCGCCGGGAACCACGTGGTCGCTATGTCAAAAGTCGCAACATCAAAGAGGGGAATCAACAGTGGACGAGGGTTCGAGATTCCCGGAAAGACCGGTTTGGAAAGCCAAAAAACTGAAAGAAAGGGTTCATAAAAACAAGAGATACTGCGGAAAAATCGAGAAGAGCGAGAGAGATCCCGACGCCGGCGAGCCATGGCTCCACCAGCGTCGGAGATAGAATCGAAAGAGGCTTCCTCGGTAATAGTGTCTGGGAGGGTCTTGTTGTTTTCTATGAATGTGAATCAAATACTTGAACTGCAAAAATAACAAATATTTTTAGAAAATTAGATCACGCGATGTCGTGTTCTTCCAAATATATACTCTGACGTTTTTTTTTTTTTTTTGAACACAATACTCTGACGTTTAATCTAATATTTTTAGACAATTATCTACACTAATATTAACTTATACTAATTTCATTAGTGGTCGATCGAGTTTCAAGTTAGATTACGAACGGGATGGTCCTGACCTAATCTGATATTTAATTAGTGAGGTTTTTGTTTTTATCTAGAAAACATAGATCGGTTGATTGTATATGAGTGAGAGGTTGCTTATTTAATTTTTAAAATCTATTCGAAGAATGAGATCGCATGTAGAGAATTATCTCACATGGGGTGGGAACTCTAATTGCTGAGTCAAAGTTTATATAGTTGTAAATTTATTGTTCATGCTTTTACTATATGATCATAGATTTCGGTAGAAGAACGTGGATGTAAGCGCTGCAATAATTCATTATTCGGTTAAATAAAAGAAATATAAAAGGCAATGTAAACATGGAACAACTAGAGAATAAACACGAAACAACTAACAATGTAAAATACAGTATCATTTATATATTTAATATTAAACAAAGTTTTCCACCCTATTGACTAAAAATAAATGGAAGATATACATAAATCATGGATATATAATTGACAGAATGATATGGATCATTGTTTCATGTCCCACACTCTCGTAAGAAAGTCTTAATTAAGGGGTAAATCCAAAATCTTTCATATGTTTGGTGTCAGTGACATCATTATTGTATTTGTTTTGGTAACAATAGTCTCTATCTTTATATTTAACCAAAAAAAAGACACTAGTCTTTATCTTGGAAGAATCTTGTCGTTGTTGTATATTTTATCATAAACAAAATATCATGTTGAAATCTACAGATACTTTTGGAGTTTGCGAACATTAGAGATGTTTTACATTGATTAAAGAGATGGTATAAATCCAGCATAAATCGATATGTAACCTCGAGTAGCATAAGGATGACTAAGACAGTTTAATTTCATGGATATTCCACTTTAGACCAAGTAGTTTATCGATTATTTTTTTAGATCATCACATCTCTTTTTCATGATTATAATTATCCTAGAAACGAGATGTTGGAACTTAAAAAGATATGCATGTGACAGGACTAGACATATCACATTCTTTATTCTCCCCATATTTATCATTCATCATTCATGTCATATAGATTCAAATATATTAAGCCTACATTTATTTCAGGGGTTAATTACTATTCAGTCTACTAGTTCCTTCTAGTTTTGTATCCTGCTCCAGTAACACTCTTACATTTTTTCTTTAGAAAATAACATTCTCATTAATTTTGTTAAAATTACATTGATTTAAATTTGTCCTTTTTGAACGTAACTAGTCATCAAACCGGTAAAAATGTCGATGGATGTTGTTCATCACGTTTGCGCAGTAATATGTCATACACTTTTTCTCAAGAGGAAATTTTCACATTTTTGGGAAATTTCCACTAATTTAGATTTTTTTTTTAATTAATTTTTCATAAACCAAAAAACATTATCAAATATAAAAAAATAAAACAGATCTACGCACACTAATGGAAAGTACGGTAAAGAATCTAACAACCAATAGATTATAAAAAGAAGAGAAAAACATATATTTACATTTTCGTTAACATCAAAGTTCAAGAAACAAACACTGGTAGATGCCCAACAAAACCTCGAAAAAATCAAATTTAAAACTTAACAAAATCCAACAGGATGTAAATCATAGGAAACTAGACAATACCATAATCAAGCGAGATGCATTATCTACAATATTTTATGCGTTGAAAAGTTGTTTTTACAGCTTGATAATTAACCTAGATCCCATAAACCGGAAAAAGGTGACACACGCAAGCAAAATCTCAAATTCGACGATGACAGGAAACGATGATAAACGCCTAAATAAAAACCAAAGAACATAACATATTTTGAACCAATATGATAAAGAGAGACAATGAATAGCCACTATTTAAACCAGTTGAGTCGGAGGAACTCGCTTAGGGGTTGAAATTATATGAGCTCATTAGATAACAGAAAAGAAAGTTATCCACCTCAATTCATTTTAATATTGAACTACTAATTAAGTCTGGATATTCTGTACATTGTTTTTAATAGATGATCATAATGAAATTTTGATAAATCAGTCTTTAGTCTAGCATATCGTACGTAGAATCAGAACAAACAAAAATCATCTGGAGCTAGCTAAATAAGTTGTATGATGCTATAATGTTGCCAGTATTGTTTTGTGAAATATTCAAGTGGGAAATTTGGGTCATAATCATACTAATATAGATGATAATAAAGTATTGCATGGCTGTGTAATGTTTGCGTCAGCTTAGACAAGTTGCTCTCGTTTTTTTTTTTTTTTTTTGTTACCCTAAGTCACATTCTCCGTTCCATTTATGTCGACAGAATTAACAAGAATTAATGGATAGTGAGACTCTAATTTACAATTAATGACTAAAGGTGTTACCTATCCTTTTTCGTCAAAAAAACAAAAACAAAAACACCAACAGTTTTAAACTTTTGATGATTTGCATTATTACAATATCATAAAGTTAGTGGACTTTTATTTATGGCTTATTCACTTGATGCTACTCACAAAAATTTCACTTTTTTTCCCCTTCGTTTCCGACAAACAAAACCGATATTTATATATAAAGAACACAAATAGAGTTTTGTACACGTATCATTATGGAGCTCACACACGCACCCAACAAAAAAAAACCCCTTTCTTAGCTAACACCACAGAAGTCAAAAAAAAGAAAGAAGGGTTCATAAAAACGTGATTAAACAAAACATTTATTATAACAGTGATACAAAATCTGTTAGAGATCCCATGACATGCCATGGCCAAAATTAGGGATTATTCCGTAACCGTAGTTATCTTCCGACGACGACTGTCCCCACGGCGGCGGATATAAACAGTAGTCCATTGAGTCAGAGAACACAAACTCGTTCCCAAGCTTAGCCGAGTCAACGTCATAACTTGCTCCGAGACTTGGCAGTTCCACAATCTCACCGAGCTCCTCCGAGTCAGTCCTCGAGAGGTCCATCACTAACACGAGTGACTCAAGGGAAGACGTCGAAGACGAGGAAGACGACATGGAAGACGAAAACGATGTCGTTGGTTCCATGTGGGCTGCTTTGAGAGCTGCTGTCTGAATGTCTCGAGGGCTTAGTGAGACGGGTCGAGGGAATGAGTCAGCGAGTTCAGGGAAGTTTAGTATAGCAGAGGTTCCTTTTATGCTCAGAGCCGCTACGTCGTGTGCACGCGCCGCCATCTCCGGCGTCGGGAAAGTTCCGAGCCAAATACGAGATTTCTTCCTCGGCTCACGAATCTCCGACACCCATTTTCCCCAGTTCCTCATCCTTACTCCCCGATAAACCGGGTGTTTACCGGAGTCTCTCACGGTACGTTTCGTCTTCTTCTCGCTTTGCTCTGCTTTGCTTTTGTGACTCACTGAGTCAGACGCCGAGTTAGTGACAAGATGCTGAGTTACTCTCTCCGAGCGGAGGTTGTAGTATTCCTCCACGGACGCACTATCTGCCATTGTTTAGCTTTGGCAAAAGAATCGTACAATTCTCTTATTCTGATTGCTTTTTTACGATTCGGATCCCGAGAATTATGCAAATAGAGGAAATAGCTTCCGGGGAATTTTTTTTTTTTTTTGAGAACTATTCAAAACGAAGAAAAATGCAGGGAAGTGATGAAGAAATGAGAGAGAAACTTTCATATGAGAAGAAGAAATGTGGGGGAAATTTTGTGTATCATTTCTCAGTCACTCAAAATATTTATATGCATTAATATTTTTGGGTACGGGTTAGAGAGAGGGAGGTGAATGGGACCAAAACAATGCAATAAATCTATTGAATAAAGGAAATGGACCCAATGGCTCTATTTATTTTGTTTTTCTTATAGACCCACTCTATTTTTTAATAATTACTTTGTTATTAGTATAAAACGACACACTAGGGGTCACTGTTTGCTTTAATATATATCTTTGGGGTACTTAAGATCTTATTATGTAACTAAATTAGGAAAACGTTAATACTTTTTTATATAAAAAGATTATGAGACAACCATATTTAGAATGGCAATGTTAAACATATACACACCAACGACTTTGTGACCCGGTCGGGTACGTAAATTATATGAAACTTGTCTCCGAGATGAACATGGTTAGACAAGCCTTTTTTGTTTTTTTGTGGTAAGGAATTTTCACCTCAATTTTACTGTTAAATTATCCTTTACCCTGATCTTCGACTCAGTGTATCATACATTCGCATTTACATATTTTTACATATATGTGCATATGCCAGCCTGCTCATGATGTATGTGAAGCCAATCGATGTATCCACATATATGATATGTCATTTTTATTAGAATTAACATATATTATTTAAATGCATACTTTCTTGTCTTTCCGATTTTTTTTTATAAACATGTATTGAAATTTTCTTTGACAAAATTTCCTTTTGATGATTTTTGTAATGGAATTCAGAGGCTCTTTTTTATATGATGGTATCAGGAGCCTTAATCAACTTCCAGACACTTTTAAACGATTACTATAGATTACCATAGTCGAAACCCTTAGGATATAGAAATGTTTGGATATAGAAAAGTTTGGCTTTTAGCGATAAGTTAGATATCACCGTAACATTCACGTACTAATTTATCGTTAATTATTTTATAATTATATCTACAGTTCTTGAAGATAATTTATTCAGAACATTTTTTTTTAGTAAGCAACATATGTTTATTTTAGTTACATATATGGAGGGTTAATTAGGTTGTGTCTGAACCATATATATGCCTCAAAGCTGAAATTTAAATTTTGGAGAAATTTATGGCTAAGTTTTCTATTTGTTGTGGTTGCAAATGATAAATTATGGCACCAAAACGGTGTGATTACTAGTACTGATTATTCCATTCAAGAGGATATGTATCAATACTAATTCATTTATATTATTTGAGTAATTATTATTCTTAGAAAGGATTTTTAATCATAGTAAAATGATAACTAGCTAAGACATCTGTCCTGGTCTTAGAAAATATATGGGAGTAAGATCCATAAAAGAAATTTATCAGCCAATCTATTAGGTTAAAGTTGGTTCCAAACGCCAAAAAACAGACAAATAAGTACAGTTTTGCGTAATAATACAAATAAAGAAAAGAAGTACGTAAAGGAAACTTCAAGAAATCTCAAGGGACATTAACTTGTTCAATCATGGGACCGTATTTGCGTACCTATAAGGACGAGTTTCTGTCAAACACACACACACACACAATATATATATATATATATATATATATATATATATATATCTCAAAGTCTTCTAATAATCATGCCAAAAAAAAAAAGGTCTTCTAATAATCATTTTGTTTTTTTTTTAATATTCACAAATAATAGCGATAACTAAGTACTTGCAATGGACGGCGTTGTTTGTTCCTTCGCCTCTCGTTTCAGCGATAGGTATATGCATTTTATTTTCGTCATATACATATATTACTAATTAACAATAATATAGGGATATGTTAATTTATTCAAAAGACCAAAATTGATCAACAAAACTTTTAGAGATTATAAGTGATCTAATTAAAATTTATTTGACAATAGGTAGAATGACTCATTTTATACATGTATTTTATGTGAAGATTCTTACAAATCTATTTGAGACGAGAACGAAAACTATTCATCGTTTAAAGATACTAAAAAAGACGAGAACAGTATATGAGAATAATGAGATCACTACAAAACCATCTAATTATAACCATGAGATTTCTGCACAAAATTGATTAGTAATGAATTAAATGATTTATGTTTTCTGTATCACATGCTGGAACCTATTTCACTAGCTTTTAACAAATAAAAAAATCTACTTCATTAGCAACAAACGATTTTAACAAACATAATTTTGATGATATCGATATATATAAAATTATACTAGCAATATTGTGATACGTGACAATTCTCGTTATGACATTTGCTTCCTTATCCCCTTTACAAGATCGTTCAAGCTTCTTTTTTACTCATTTCAGAATTTGTCCTTTAGTTATGAATGAAGACCATCTTAATAAACAAGCGGACCCACTGAGAAATAGAGGGGAGAAAATGATTTTATATGTATTTTCTTTTTCTTTTCATTTTTGGTCATTGTTATGTTTATTTAGGGAGACAAAACCAAATATCAATACTTCCGACTATGGTTTTATTAGGTATACAGAGACTATAAAGTTCGAAAATTTTTAAAAGGGTCCAAAATAAGCCTTTTGGAAAGAGAACTTTTCTTCTTCTTTTTTCTTTCTTTTTTTTCTTATACAGGAAAGAGACATATTATTGCTTTGTGTTCTCGTCATTTGGTAAGACATATATATGGTCAAATATCGTTAACAACCAAAAAAAAACAATAGGGTCAGAGTTCAATTATGAATGCAATGAAAAAATTTCAGTACTTTTGATAGATTTTGTGACTAATTTTAAATTTTTAACGATTTTTTTAATATGTATTGGATAGATTCGTGGTGGAATTTTTTATTTTATAGAAAATCAAGCCACATCCCTAAACAAAAATATGTCAAAAAATTTAGTTTTATATTTAGTAAATAAAAATAAACTTTTTTTTTGGTGCAAAAGTAAATAAAAATAAACTTAAAGTTATAAATTCTATTGCAACAATTTCTTACAAAAGGTTGGGTTTTTTAAAACGTCTTTTATAGGGAATAATATGTTTAAATTTCTTACAAATTTCCAATTGATATATTTACCCTTTTCTAACACTTAAGCTGTCCTGCCGTTGGACCATCCCAACTGCAAAACCACAGTGATAGATAGTAATTAGACTTTTGACCAAAAAAAAAAAGATAGTAATTAGACTTAAGGTGGTTTTACGGAGGTATCCGTTGTGTTGTTTTCAGAATAAAGCACATTTAATTTATGTTGAAGTAAGAGAATAAATATATGCTATTTATATTCTTCTCTGAGGAATGAGTATATAATTAAATTGCAGTTGATATCATGGTGGGTAGTTTTTATTCCTACTCAAAGTATATATGTACATATGAATCACTATCTTGTGTATGTTCATCTAAGAGACAAAAAATTGACAGATAGAGAAAATTAAAATGAGACACGTCGAGATGTTGGACAATTACTCTTAACTTGTTTTTGCTTTAGAGAGTGGTCAACGAAACACGCAAATGGTTGTCGTTTGGACCCATAAAGATGTGGAATTGCTGAAATATTCTAAATCAATATTGATCGATGCATGAAACATGAAAAACGATATTAATCTGCTTAAAAACACTCATCCGAGCTATCCTGGCTGATTTAACAACGTAATATATGCTGATGAAAATACAAAAAAGGACCGTATCAGTGAAGTCAGACCCCATTTTTTCGTATTAATAGGGTCGTTATCGTATTATACAGATCAAATTTGATAATACGTGTGAGTTGTATATGTAGAACAAAAATAAACCTTCTTTTTTTGTCAACCTTTTTATTTTACATTGGGACTGACAAATAACGATTCGTGACTTTTTGTCATGAAGATTTCAGGGATTTTATTGGGTTTTGAGGAAAAATGGATAATTTAGTATTGTAAAAAATATAGAACACCGACACTTCTAAATATCTATCTTATTAATGTTTTACTTATTTTGAAAAATCTAATGACATTGTCTGTAAATAAGTCTAAACTCCAAACCTTTTTTATCAAAAGTACTTCAATTTTAATAATATAGATATGTTTTATTTTTGTGGAGTGATATATGGTTTTCCCTGAAATTTTAGATCACTAATCATAATGTGAGTGTATTTAATTGAAAATGGTAAGGAATTAAATAGTGGGAAATAATGGTCTTTGATAACAAAAAATTACTCTACAATTAATTATACACACATGACCCACTAGAAAGGAGTGTCATATCAGTATTAGTATTATGAAGTGTCATATTGGGATTGACAATGTAAGTGTAATAGTTTGATTGCTAGTTTGCTACTATTTATTTTAAGATTGTTGATAGATCAGTGTGAGTCCAGTCTTAAAAAGACTGTGACCAAGACTAGGGAATTCATTTAATTTCCATTATAAATCATTTAATAAGATTAGACCTTTCGAGGTTCGACGATGTATTAAATCATTTTATTTCTTCACTTGCCTTCTTCTAATCCATCACACACACATATAATTATGAAAAGTTAAAATGATGAAAAGTTAGAAACCGCAAGATTGTGTAAGAGATGGACAAAAACATAGAAAGAAAACATGATTCTGACTCAACAAGTACATCAAACATCAACAGTCGAAATACACCATCACCATTTATTGCACTCTTCTAGTTTTTTTTTTTGGCAAAGTCTTCTACTCGTTTTTATTTATTCCCAATTTTTCGGCAAATAAAACGTATCATTATTGTAAGAATTATATTCAGGGAAATTGAAAGTATTGAGTGTCTGACTATTTGACAGCTTCAGTCCTGCTGCCTGTTTGTCACATGCAATTGCTTGGTTCATGATATAGCTAAAGTTGTTTTAAGTCGTTTAAGATAAATAATGAGAAATAGTGAAGTGTTTAACCATTAAATAAAACGAAATAATTCATTAGAATATTAACAAACAAATTTTCAAAAAGTAGCTCCTAAACTAACATTATTTAGATAAACAAAATAAATTATTAGCGCAAAATATTATAAAACAGCTAAAAATAAATTAATTTCTTAAGTATTTTTTAATCATATTTTACATGGGTTGAAACGCGTAATAACGATTGGTTACATTTTAAAAGTGCTCAAATGCGCAGGGATATTGAGAAATTTTGAACACTAATTCATAGAAATGAAGATTTGATCGATTTAAAAACTTGTTAGCCCTACGTACGTAAGCCCACGGTCAAATTGAAAAAGAGGCTCGTTTTGATACACATAGTAAAAATAATATTGTACATGTTGATTACAGTGCTAGTGATTATGACGACGGTCACGATAACCACAATTACGGAGAACCTATCTAAATGTTGAAGATATGAGAAAAATTTGGCGGGGAGTCTGTGAGTCTTTCAAAATCGTATCAGTCCTATTAAACAAATTTCTTGTAGTTGTAGAGATTCGCATAACGTACGCATTATAAGTGAAAGAGTTTTGAAAGTGTAAGGTTGAGAATTTACTAAAATCTCATCTCATGTTTCTTTGCTTCTACACGAACAACTCTATACGGAATTATTGTGTCATGGACACATCCTCAATGGTCCCGTGAACAATATTCTGAGGATCTTAATTACAGCAACGATCTTTGATCACTTATTAGACGAACACTAAATAACAAATTAAGGTTCTTGATCTTAACTGCTATTGGTTATTTTTCCCTAAATAACGAAACGAGCTCTTAAATTTGTATGGTTTACACTTTACACTTTCCTTCTCTTTTGGCAAAGGATGAAATCGTCTTCATCATCATCAACGACTTTCTTCTTCTTTCTCGCATCTAAATCGTTGTTCTTGGACGCAGATGTTCTTTGAGAACTTCCCGCTTTACTGGAAAACGATGGTGCCGGTTTACTCGGTGTCCCCATTCGAATTTGCTTCATTTTTCTCTGCTTTTTCTCAAAGGCTCGCTTCGCCTTATCCGGAGACAACATACCATGTTCCATTAGCCTGTACCAACACATACACATTCAAGCTCGGGCATGCACGCAAGAAATCATTCAATTTCCATGCTAATATGAGCCAAGAACAATGTATTAATTAAGTTCATCATAAAGACTTGTTTTCTTTACCAAAACTCAGCCATTTCGCTCCCTGGTATTTGTTTCGATAACGATTCGTAAAATATCCTCAAGGGCTCTCTCTGCAAAGGCAAAGACAGAGAAACCAAGAATCAAGAACTTGATGAAAAAAGAGAGAGATTTAGTTAAGAAATCATTAGATATGTCTTATAACCTCTTCAGGAGGATCAAACTTTTGTCCGGATAATGAATAAACCTTCTTCTCTCTTTTCGCTTTCCCTTTAGTTGTTGCAGATGTTGTTGCTGTGGATTTTACAGGTATTTTGGGCTTTGCCTTCAGAAAAGTTTTGCAATAAATATGTTACAAGTTCGACCTAGAATCAATCCAAAATCACGTCATGATGCAGAATTTACGTAATGGTAAAAAGGATCTATTATCAACACAATTTCAATTTCATCGTCAATTAAAAAAGTTCGATCAACAATGAATCCGAATTAAACAAAAACAATTCCCCAAAATTTTATCTGACAATTACCAACATACAATTAGATGCACTCCTTTAAACCTAGAGATCGACTCTAATCTTTAACAAAGCAGAGCTTTGGAGAAATTTCAGAGAACCCAAACCAGAAACGCGACATATATCAAAACTTAAAAACAAAGACTTTTCCGGTTGATACCTCTGATTTCGCCGTGACAGTGGAAACAGCGGATCTGGGTTTGTTATCCGACATGATCGGTCTGCTAGAGGTCACGATCTTCTTCTTGTCCTTCGAGGATGGATCGATCTTGACTCTGGAAGCAAGAGAAGAAGACCCATCGCGTGACTCGCTCTTAACCGAACTGGGTCTCGTCTGTGTCGCCATGAAAAGCTCAGATTTACCTGAAATTCAGCTCAACTACTTTTTTCTACTCGAAGAACCCGACAATGATTCCTTGTAAAGAGATGCAATCTTCCGATTAAGTCTTGCCGCTTCCATAGTTATGTAATGGAACGGTAAAAACTGAAAAGTTAAAGAACGATCCATTTGCAGTTACCTTTTTAACGGTAATTTAAAATTTACACGAGAATTAATAATTAGCCACACCAATCCTTTGCACAAAAAAAAAAAAAAAAAAGCCACACCAATCCGATACCTTTTTCTTTCCTCCTAGTCACCTTTATTTAATTGGTGAGCTTTTTTCCATACTACTAAAAAATCTTTAGAATTCAAATGGAAAAATATGATGAATCATGAATCCCTGAAAATTAGAAAATAATTATTTCTGAAAAAAAGACTAGATTATTTCATAAATTTATATATTGCATACTATTTCTATTTTAAACCTTTTAAAAACTTTCATAAGTTCATTAACTTCACCATGTATCTATGTTTGTAATCAAGTACAATTGCCTAATATAAATTAGTAGATCACAATAAGTTTATGTGATTTATTATTGGGCACATGCAAAAATACAATTAAACAAAAAGTGTAAATTGATCATGTAACAATCCAACCCATAATCCTTGCCAAACCGGTTTATATATTTCTTTCTTTTTTGGTTTAAAACCGGTTTACATCTAATCTGGTTAAAACGTTTGAAAAACACGGTTATACCAAACCGAATGAAGAATCATATGAAACAAATCATACCGAACGGGTTCACCATCGTGCCACATGAAATGTTTTTGGACCTTCAACACCCTCTTATGCATTTCCACGTATCTCCTCACCGGAATCGATATGAGAATCTTCCTAAGATTTGGAATCTCCTTCTCCGACACAAAAACAGCGAAAGATTCCCAATTCAGAATCTCAAGAAACGGTGGCACAAAGTTATCAGAGATAATCACCGGAATGCAACCGTACAAAATCGACTCCACCACTCTAGGGCTATTCACCTCGTACCCTTTAGCACAAACGCAGAATCTGGTGCGCTTCATGAACCGGATGTACGATTTGTGGTCAATCCGGTTAAAGATCTTCATATCTGGTTCGGGTGTCGATGACCATTGGTTAAGCAAGATGGGTCTGACGTAACCGTGCAAGTTCCCGGCAAAGAAGGCGAGTATGGTTCTCTTGGAAGGGCGGTTACCTCCAATGTTACCGTTTGGGTTTTGTGACGAAGAGATTTTTGTTTCCGGCAAAGAGACGTCTTTTCCGACCACGAAGTCTACTCCGACATCGGCGTTACAGAGTGCTCTGATGCAGTTCATATATGGTCCTCTAGTCTCCGCAGGAGCCTATAAAATGTGAACTTAAATGAAAAAAAAAACTATTTGTCCAAAAAAAAAATGAAAAAAAACTAAATCATAATAATCAGATCACTCATTGTATTTTACGCCAATTTAATTATATTTTCTCAAATTAAAAATATATATATATATATATGCATATATTTAGTTATCATAAATATTCTTATAAAGCGTAGGTTTGCATCAAAATGGATGCTAAACCAAATGCAAAAAGCTGGTTTTTCTTTTGATGCTTTCATTTACGATTAACAAATGAGTGATTTTAGAGTACTAAAGAATCATGCATGGTTTTATTTGAAAGAGACACTTTATTATTGTAGCTTGTAAAAACAAACGTAAATGCAAACAAAACAATCTAGGTTTTAAAGCACATACCCAATCATGGCAAGCGGTGAAGAAATGGTCGGAGCCGTGAGTTCTATTCCAGAAAGGGTAGTTGGAAGCGATGAGATCAATGTAGTTTCTGAGATATTTAACAAGATTTCTACGACTGTGAGAATCATGAACGTAAAGTTTCTGTTGAAGAATTCTTGAACTGAAAGGCAAGTAAAATAGATGAGCTTTGGTGGGATCTTTTGTCAAGAATTTATGGCTACTCTCCATTAGTTTCATAAACCATCCTTCTGACGCGTAAATCCCTTCCATTATTGCCTCAGGCTGATGGAAGATCGGTCTGTCTCCTTCCGTGTAGATGTACACTTTCAGAGTTCGCTCCATTAGCTCATAGCTCCTGCAAAAGATCGATCATTTAGAAACCATTATTTTTCTTCAACAACATGCATTATTTAGACTTTAAATTCGATTGAGAACGGAACACCAACACCAACACAACAATTGTTTCAAACGTATTTATTTATGTGTGTATGTTTATAAAGTTGTATAGTAATTAAAAATATTTACATCAAAAAACACGATTTCCTCCTTTTTTTTAATTAAAAGGCAAGCGGAACGAAAATTTCTGTGATTATTGTTTCCGTTTGCAGTAACCACTAACCACGATTAAAATAAACACTCATATTGTGTTCTCTTTTGTTAATAAAACATATCAAAGCAGACGCAAGAATTAGTCCGTCACTACCCTTATATATATATATGTATTGCTTAGATTGGTTAAACGTTAAACCTTTTGAAGATGGATAGGTTGTGGTAGAGAGGCGCGTACAGAGTATCATCCTTCTTGACAAAAGCCGTATTTCTTATCTTGTCTCTTGCAGTTTTAAGCTCTTCGTCCACTTTTAATCCCCAACGAGGTGCCTATGAACATGAAAAAAGGTAGAAAAACAGGGAATCAACGAGTCGTGAGTAATAAGAAATTGGAAATTATGGCAAAATCATTTGCATACAAGTGAATTTTTTGGATCATTATGCCGATTCAGTAACATATTGTTCATCTGGGTTATTGATATGACAACTAGTGGTGGCTTTTTTGTGCTCCTTTGCGCATATTTCTTGTGGATTTGAGGAATCTTGGGTTGAAGAGAATGCAGAGAACTTGCGGTTTGATTGCCTCTACTTTGTCCAGAAGCTTCTGTTTTGGGAGAATCATTCAGAAACTTGTGCTCAAAACTCTTCAAAACCTCCGTTGTGTTATTATACGGTTTAAGCCCGGAGGATGCTTCTTGAGATGCAAGAAACGTTTCATTTCCAGCACTTTTGGTGGTATCATTGGATTCTCTGAATTCAGAAACGGTTCCCTTACGAGGTGAAACAATAGATACTGGAGCGAACTCGAAATACTGAAGGCCTGAAACGAAGGCAACAACCAGAACCATGAGAAGAACAACTCTACATGTCTCTGCTTGGCCTAGAAACCGCAAACCTCGAGTTTGATCCATCACAACCTGAGAAGTAGCTCAGATTTCTATTGAACTAAACGGATTTCTTTTTCCTGAAAACAATATTAGCTTTGTCTAATTAACCAATCAAAATAAAATTAAAAAAAAAACTAAATACACCAACTGTAACTGATACATGAACTTTTGGATAAAAGCTGATGTACTGATTCACGAGATTGTTCCAGAGACAGAACTTGATCACTTACCGGGATATCAGATAAAAGCTTGTGATATATGGAGCTCTCAGATCCCAGCGTTTCTTTGAAGTTTCTTGGAGTGATCATCATCAAAAGAACTAGACAAATAATTAACAAGCAAAGAGACAAGACAAGGCAATCGATGGCTTTTAATTTTGTACAATCAAAAGTCTTTGACTAATTAAGTATCACCAGAGCAAACAGTGTTTTGGATTGATAAGCCAACAAGGTATGATAATAACTTTTCTCAGATTTTCAGAAGACACCCCCTTAATTATCTATGTTTGATCAATTATGACCCATAGTTTATTTTCCAACATTTAATCCACATCTACGATAATATCACCCAGTCTGTTTTCCTTCTTAAACAAAGTGTACTATATTTGGTTAGATATTGACTTGATTATTTTTATAAATTAATATCTTACACAATCCAACAAAGTGTATAGAGGGCTCTCAAAACAATGAGCTTATAGATAGTATTTGAAGTTTGAATTTCATTGTCAGCGTTTGCGTCCCGCACTCTGCTCTACAACGTGATCCAAGCATTGGAAGTTGCGATTTTCTGTATTTCCCCAAGAGAAAATTAAGTCCTCGGCATCATTGGTTTTTTCTTTGTTGATTTAATATTCTTGACATTATATATCAAATAGTAGAAAAAAATTGATATCAAATTAAGTTGAATATACGCAATCAGATTTATAAGAATTGGTTTCTAACTTTATATATATTTTTTAAAAAATTGGTTTCTATAGAATTGCCACAGCCACCTGAAATACTGTAATATCTACCCAAAGTTTGAAGAAAAACGCAAACTAACAATTTACGACGACATGAAATTCTCTATTCATTATAACCGATCTTTCTCAACGTGCCCAATTCTAAAAATGTTTTTACTAACATATAGTGCGAGGTAAGAAACCATACCAATTGGTTATCTCAATAATCCATGAACACATCTATGTACAATTAAGATCTTCAATATTTGTAGTCGTTAAATGTACAGTATTTTGTTTAAAATGATATTTATAAGCGCATAACAATCAATCCTTCAACTTTCTCAACAGTCAACACTGCCGTTGGCTCGTGCCAACACTATCTTCCTCCTCTTCATCAACATAAGGAGCAAGATTCAAGTAACAATTACCGTGGAAGTTCTCGTAATTACCACCAAGGTTAGGACTCTTACTATAACTATTGACTCGCCACCGTGCACGGCAGACCACGCAGATCGCCGGCCGCCGTCCACGACTTGCCCTCCACTTCAGCATGCATTCTTCATGCACTTTGTTCTTGCAAACTCTGCACTTCACCACCGAGATTTCCTTCTCCTTGCCTCCACCATTTTCACCGTTTAGGCTTTTGATGACGTTAATATCGTCTAGACATATTGGACATGTTGCCGGCTCTTCGTTCACCTCATTTTCCTATTCAAATGTAACAAATTATCTATGCTTGTACGATATTTTAATATCTAACCAAAAGTAAAGTTAATTTTTATTTAAACATTGATGATTTGGAATGATAAAAATATCATTCAAAAACAGATTTATATTTCTACAAGTTTGTTTACATATATTTTTTATGTAAAATAATGATTTTTGAACAAATACTCCAAAATTATTAAACTAAAACCAAAAGACAGACAATAATTATGTATTTTGTGGTTTTGTAATTTAATGAAAAAAAGTTTAGGAGACTTTATTATAAAGTTTTAAAGGGTTTTCATAAGTTTTAGAAGATTTTAGCAATGTTAAAAGAAAACGACATTTATAAGGTTTTATAACTTATATGTATAGTATTTTTTTTTCCTATATCAAAAGTTCATTAAAATATTCTACATGAATCTTACATACAAATTGCTTTGCAAAAGAATGTTATAATTTTCTTCTGTTGATAAATTTTGCAAAATAATACCAAAAATTACTTTGTATAGAATTTCTCAAATATTATAACCTAATCCGTAATAGTAGCCCGTTTGTCACGTTTTTCATGAATTGTTCTATTTTGGCATAATAAAGTAAAAAAAAAAAAGAAAAAAAAGTTAAAAAAAAAAATATAGAAAAAAGACTACCATTTTACCCGAGGAGGAGGAGGAGGAATTAGTTTCCCTAGGTTGAGAAGTGGTGGCCGCGGAGAAAAGCTGAAGAAACCGTTGCTGGAGGTGGAAGCTGGCGAGGCAGTCAGGCCGTGTCGGGGCGGAAACAAGGCGGTAGAGGAGACATGGCCGGAGTCTCCGTTGCCTGAGACACTTGTCATCGAGAGGAAGGCCGAGAACTCGAATTAAGACAAACAAGATGTGTTTGCACGGCTTCTTACGGTCGGGACAAGTGCAAGTCGGTGTAGCCATTAGCGTCACGGTGTAGACGTTACACGTGGCACCGAGAACGTGAAACGTACTGGCATTTGGACGGTGAAGGAGACGGATTCGGTGACGAAGAGCACGAAGTATACGATCTGCCACCGGTTGAGCCAAGAAATGCCGTTGGTCTCGGTTACTGACGTACGGAGATATTTGATTCGATCCGACAGATTCCATGGTTTTAAGAATTCCGTTACGGCAGTTGGAGATATTTGAACGTGTACAGTTACTTATACACGTCACGTATTTTGTGGAGATTCTTTGTATGAAACGATGGCACACGTGTGGAATAACGGCGACGTGTAGGAGATCACAAAGACGGCGTTACACGGAAGGCAACGTTCATTTAATTATTGGGCTTAGGCAAAGTCCTCATATTCGCGACCCAATTTGATTGATCTAAAATATAGACGTCGTGTGGTTTTTTGGAAGTACTGTGGCACAGCATGCCGTTCTTAATCATGACTTTTGTTTTGATAACGGCGTCGCTTTGTGTTAAACCTCGTAAAAACCCACTCTTCTTTGCTCGCTCGCAGTTGACCTAGAAATCAAAATCCCAGCTTCACATTCGTTTCATTATCCGGCAAAATGGCTTCTCGATGTCGATCTTTGTCTAAACCAGCGTCTTCTATGTTTAGATCTGCAATGAACAAGCCCTCTCTCCGACCCAAATCGGCTTCATCATTTCTCGGCGTCCCTCCTTCTCCTGGACTTGCAAGGTACACCTTCTCGCAATTCTCTTATCCTGATTGATTGTTAGCTTTGTGAAATTTAGTCATGTTTTGATGTAATTTGTTAAGGGTTTTTTTTTTTTTGGACTTTTGATAGGCCGATTGCTCAGCTGGGCACGCTTCAATCGTTGCTTCCATTGTACAGTGCGGTGGCTTCTGCTAGATTGACTTCGTGCCTCGGTATCGATTCACAGAATTCTAGATCATTAGCTCAGGGTATGCTCTGCAGTGCGAATCCAGGAGTTTGATTTTCTCCAAAATGTTTTGTGTTTAGTATATCTGTAAGCAACCTTTTTTTACTCTTTGATCTTTGCATAGCTTCCAACTTACACGTTTCTGTACTCTTCATATCAAATTAGAGCTTTGATTAATTGATTCTCCTTATTCAGAATTTGTAGCAGTTGAATAGCTCTGTGATCCTTTCCTACCCATCTTTGCAAAAATGAGTATTGACATTGAATTCAGAGAAATGTCATAGATATATGACTTCTTGCTGTATCAAACTTGTCATGCTCAGTTTCCGTTTAGTGTACTATTAGTGCTGGCAGAGACATAGATTCTTCGGACACATAAACACAAATAGGTTCTGGCTTTCGATAAGAATTGTTTCGCCATAAGAATCTTGTATTGGCTTGAAGATGAAACATGTCACTTTGGTGCTGCTCTTTCTTCATCTTCTTGTATTTGAACTTCTTGTAGTATCGATTGAAGATTACTATTGAAACAAGTATGTGTTGATGGTGCATGTGCTAATCTATTTTGGTGTCTCTCATGAATCTTGCAGAGCTTGGCCTAAGCGTGCCTCGATAATGAGACCAGACTCGAAGAAAATGGATTTGTTTGAGATGACATTCTCTGCCTTTTTGCTTTGCTGGTCTAGTTCAAAAACTCGGATCAGTTTTCTGTTTTCTGGGTGATATACACTCTCTCTCCTCTCCTTTCATCCAACTAAGTGAACAATTCCTATTTTCAACACATCAAAGATTGAACAATAATAGTCTCTTGTCTATGTCATTGGTGTTCCTAAGCCATGTTTTTAGTATTCAATTACTGACTTACTTTTTCTTTTAATTGTGTATGGAGTATGAGTTATTGAACTTTCGAATTCCTGTCTAAAATGAATAATGCGTTATTTATCAGACGGATTAATTTTGGTGATTGTATATAAATATCAAAAATGATATTTTCATTGTGAAAATTGACCAAAATTCTATATGAAGTAGATAAACGCCTTACCGTTTCTTAACATGTAAAATGACGTGACGTCTGCTGTGTTTTCAAACAAAGCTTTACCTCAGACTCTCGCAGCTCTTCAACACGGAGATTCGTCGGAGAGAGCAAAAATGGAGAAGAAGCGTGTAGGAGTAATGGAAGGAATGAGTCGGATTATATCAGATCCTTACTATTTCCTCCATTTCATGGCCTTTTTCTCTTACCTTCCGATTCGCAACTCCGCCGCACCATACTCTTCTCATCGACTCTTCGACAGAGAAATCCAAGCATTTCTAGCGTTTCTAATGTTTTCAGCTATTAAGGTTTGAGTTTTCTTCGAATTTGCTTCAACCTCTTACTTGTTTGCTTCCTGCTTCATCGATTGTTCAAAATCGTTTTGTAGATGGTGAGGGAGGAAACATGGGAAGCTTTCGTTGCGGATAGTTTACTCTATGCTAAGGTTAACTCTCGCAGATTTCAGATTCCGAATCAAAATTGAATTTTTAGTCACTTTTAGGATTCATATATAATCCACTGATGATACACATTTACTTGCCCAGATCTTTCTCATAGCTGTTTCGTTGATTATGGATTATCGAGTGGCGATCTGGTTCTCTATCATATTTTCAGGTGAGCTCAATTTCTATCTCTTGATTTAAATATCTGATATTTTGTTGGAGATGCAGATTTGAATGTTGATCTTAACTCTCTAGTCTTTCTAAGTTTGATTTGAATGATTCCTTTTGCAGTTATATATCTATTAGCTCAACAACCAGCATTTAGTAAATTAGGTATGGGAAGATTCTTCAAGTCTCTTCTTGCTTCTGTGAAAGTTTGGGAATCAAAAGTTGCAGTCTTTGTAAAACACTTAAACGTTTGCAGGAACTGCAAAGAAGCTGACACCTATGCAGTTGGAGGATTTGCTATCAGATGGGAGCACAACAAAATACTGGTTGGTACGTGGCAACTTGGCTTTATCTTCTACTAGTTACTGTTGTAGCTCTTTTCAAGTTAGTGAGGTTGTGACCTGATATGATACATTTTAAAAACCAAGGAGAGGATTTCGGGTAACAAAAGTTATTCATTACATAGAGCAGAGCTTACAATAAAGCATGATATCTATAAAGCTAGACAATACTTATAGCCTCCCCTTACTATTATGACATCAAATTTTTGGTTGTCAATGAATTAAGAAACAGAAGTGCTCTGTAACATCTTAATCAGTAAAACAATATATGGAATTGAAAATTTGGCTCAAAGGGTATTTTTGTAGCTACTTTTATGATGATGTGTCTTTCACACCTTTTGCAGATAGAATTCTTTGCATGTAGTTCATCTAAGTGTGTTCGTTCAAGCCGTTGCTTTCCTGAGCTCTCCATCACGTAAGCTTTGTGTAAAGAAAACACCCCAATTTCACTGTTGTCTTAAGAGACACGCTCACTCATCTTCCATTTCTTCAGGTACTCGAACAATCTTTTGTCTTTTGGAACTATCGATCTTGGACTTTTCCCTAATACTGCAGCAAAGTTTGGAATATCTCTTGCCGGTAACAGTCCTTCAAGCACTCATTTATTTGCACAAACTCAAAAACACATTGAGCCTCTGTTGTGCAAGCAACTGATGTGTTTTGTAACATGTAGGTGGAATGTCTCAGCTTCCCACATACATATTGTTCGAAAAGGGTGTCGAAGTTTCTCGGTTCCCAGACTTTTATGTTGACGCTGCACCGTCTTTACCAATAACCAAGGTATATATGCTTCGGTCCAATTGGCAAGAAACCAGATTTTCAATGGCTGTATTGTTTTTTTCTCAAGTCTTTAATGAAATCCCTTATTGTTGATGTTGCAGAAACTTCTGTGTCAACATTTTGAGCTTGATCGACTTTTGCTTGACTACATAAACGGATCATAGCCGGAGAATACCAATAAGCTATACACACGACTTTCTGGCATCTCGCAATAGCAGTATGAACACATCAACGCAGCATCGGACTGTCATATTCGTTTGTTTGTTTTCTTATAATGGGTATTTTTGGTGAGGCTCTCCAGAGAAAACGACAGAGTATGTTTTAGTGCTATGGAGGATAGAGAGATTCTTGAAATTTCATGGGGCTTGAATTTC
This sequence comes from Erysimum cheiranthoides, assembly GCA_011420285.2. Classification (NCBI taxonomy): domain Eukaryota; kingdom Viridiplantae; phylum Streptophyta; class Magnoliopsida; order Brassicales; family Brassicaceae; genus Erysimum; species Erysimum cheiranthoides. The sequence goes on along the minus strand of CM022178.2, from coordinate 17,789,413 downwards.
AACGAAGATTTCATGAATATGATGGTGTAATGAAATCTCAATTTGTGACTATTAATGCCTTTCGTTTTCATGACTTTTAAGACTTGTCGGAACTCCTACGTCTCTTATGTGTTTACTCTGACCCATATCCCCTATATATTAAAAGAGAAACATTTTCGCCACGTGTCGTTGTTAGAGAGCTCGCATTAATTATAAAAATAAAACCCTATCCAAAGTTTTCAAACTCTCCTCTCACCTATTGAATTTATTTAAGGAAATATTGAATTTTATCTTCCCTCTAATTTTGTTAACAAAGTTATTTCCATTTAATTTAGAAATATTTCAAAAATTTTATTAAAAACTTATCTCTCATCTTTTTATGATTATATTTTTAAAAAAAATTGAATCAATACATAGTCTATATAATAAATAAAATCTTTTTATTTTTCATATCTGTTGTGATTTGAATTTTTAAAAACGGACATAATTTACTTAATTAGTAAAAAAAAAGAAGTGAATTTTAATATTTTAATATTTGATTTAACACACATCAAAAAAATATTTAATATTTTGAATAAAAAGTAAAGAAACTTTGACAAAAAAAAAATAAAGAACAAAACTATTCAATCAAAAACAATAAATAATCATTTTAAAATGTGAAAAAATTGCATTGTATCATAAAGATCAGCGAGTTACTGAAATTTGAAATCAGAATATATAAACAAGCGCTTGTATCATAAAGATCAACGGGTCACTATGTCTTTGATTCGTTTAATATCTTTTATAGATCAATTAGAGTTTTATATTTACGTTACTAGTAAACTTTCAAATCGTGAATTTTAAAATTTATAAATTTAATGTTTGTCCCGCGGTGTACCGCGGGTTAAAACCTAGTACTTCCTATGTCCATGTGTGGACTAAAATTAACATCAAATAAGAAATTATCGAACTCGAACACAAAAAAGTTACAATAATATATGATATGAATTAATGATCGATCGTGTGGCGACTATGTTCTCAAATATCGTGTGTATCATATCTTTACCGGCCATTTATTTTTTCCCACAAATTCCAAAATTGATATGTAGTGAAAGCAACAACTAATAAGTACAAAGCATCATGCTCTTTATAAGACGTGTGATAAGAGTTGGATGAACAAGAAAATGGTAATACTTGGTAAAGATGATGCCTAGTGGCAGAGTATGGTCAACATGCTCCAATGCTTACAAAATCCCAATTAAGCCATTAATTAATGATTGATTTATTTTTTCCTACACTTTCTCCTCTCTATCGTTTTATTTACATACTGTATATACAAATACACGCTCATATGATGATTATCAATATGAGATTAATACAATACATATGTCAAAATCTAACAAATTATTATCAGGCAAACAACTCTTTGTAATTTATCGAAAAAAAACTCTTTGTAACGAAATAGATGGTATTAATTTTAATTTAACGAGAAAAAAGAGAAAACCAATAATTAGTTTCTCAAAACGCGGTTTTTGAGCCGAGTCACGAGTAATTAATTAAAATCATTAAAGTCGTCAGTAACGGACCATTTATCCTTCCATCTAACTCATCAACGGTTTCCGACCGAACTCTCGCAGAAGCACCGTATCTGCACCGTCCAAATCTCTGACTTGACCCTCAACAACATTACAATATAATCTCGTTTGTTCAACAACCAATGAAATGTACCCACGTAGTCACTCACACGATCCTCCGCCACTGCATCAGATCAATGAACCTTTTTTTTTTTTGTCGTCTATTGACTCATTGAAGTATTCACCCCTATAAATTGAGTCCCACCATTTCCCCCAAATTTTCTGACATTTTCTCTGTTACACGCTTTCTTCTTCCTCCATTCTTTTTTATTTTTACGATTTGTGATTTTTTATTATTCCGGCGATATGGCGTCAACGTCGGCGGAAATGGAACAATTGACATCAGGCGCGAGCAATCGGATAATTTTTATCTTGAGAACGCTTAGGAAGTGTCTCGTCTTCCTTCTCTCTCTCGTCCTTTCTCTTCTCCTTCTTCTTCGTCTCCGTCCTCGTCGCCGTGTCTCGCCTCTTTCATCGCCGGAGGAGGAGGCTGACCCTGCTCCTTCGAGGCGATGGAGGCGGAAGATGGCGTGGAAGCTGGAAGAGGAAGACACGGCTAGACGTCGTTCATTGGCGGAAGGCGTTGAGATGGCCGGAGATGGAGAGATCCCTTGTCGTTGGAGCAGTTCCTTGTTTTACGGCCGTCGGGGTAACGCTTTATTCTCTCGGTCGTGGTTGCCTCTTACCGGCGAACTTAGGTAAGCCCTTCGAATTTTTTGCATGCTTTGAATTCTCCGATTAAGTTCTTCATCGGTACTGAAAACTCACCTTGATTTCGATTTTTGACTTTGAATTTTGAATTTATGTGTCTCTCTCTCTTCAGGGGGATTTTGATTATTATCCATGGATTGAATGAACACAGGTGAGAATCCGTCAAATCTTTTTTTTTTGTCTCCAGTATAATCACTCTTCTTCTTCTTCTTCTTCTTCTTCTGTATACTTCGATAAATCCCTAAATCTGTGAACCGTATCATTTGCAGTGGAAGATACTCTCAATTCGCCAAGCAGCTAAACTCGAGTAATTTAGGTGTATACGCTATGGACTGGATTGGTATGGACACGAGCTTGTTTTGTTTCTTTTCATTTTCATATTTGTTCTGAAACTGTGGGTCTGAACAGGTCGCCATATGTTTGGTCCATAACTGTATTAGGTCACGGTGGGAGTGATGGTTTGCATGGTTATGTTCCTTCTCTTGATTATGTTGTTTCCGACACCGTAAGTTCACAGTCTTATGAAACAGTAGTTGTTTTGGGTTTTAGAGATGAAACTAGAGAAATGTTCCATTTGAAGTTGTTGATCTCTAGTGATTTGGTGTCTTGTTTTGAATTCTACAGGAAGCTTTCTTGGAAAAGGTTAGGTCTGAGAATCCGGGGGTCCCGTGTTTCCTCTTTGGTCATTCTACGGGTGGAGCTGTCGTCTTGAAGGTACCTAACTTCGTACCTTTGAAGCTCTCTTCAAGATTTTATCGTTTACAGTGTCCTGATTTATTGTCTAGCTTTTCTTATAGGCGGCTTCATCTCCCTCTATTGAAGATATGTTAGCCGGAATTGTCCTAACATCGCCTGCACTTCGTGTCAAACCCGCTCATCCCATTGTCGGGGTGAGTCGTCTCTTTTGCAGTATTCAACTTAGATGCTTTTTTCATTCTCGGCTGGAGAATTTAGTAGGTTATTATTAACTCATATATATGTTTCTTTGTAGGCAATAGCTCCAATCTTCTCATTGGTCGCCCCAAGGTTCCAATTCAAAGGAGCAAACAAGAGAGGCATTCCGGTCTCAAGAGACCCTGAAGCTCTCTTAGCCAAATACTCTGACCCGTTAGTCTACACGGGTCCAATAAGGGTCCGAACAGGCCATGAGATTCTTCGCATTACAGCTTACTTGACCCGGAACTTCAAATCTGTTACAGTGCCTTTCTTTGTTCTCCATGGTACAGAGGACAGAGTCACTGATCCACTAGCTTCACAAGACTTGTATAATCAGGCACCATCAGTTTTCAAAGACATCAAACTCTATGACGGTTTCTTACACGACCTTCTCTTTGAACCTGAGCGTGAGGAAGTCGGTCGTGATATCATAGATTGGATGATGAAGCGGCTTGACGATGTTAACGGATCAGCCGCTGGCCTCTGGTAAAAGATCAAATGAGACATCAGAGGTCTTTTTCTTCTCTAGGTAGTTGTGATACAAATGGTGTGATTGTAAATCAGAAACCAAGTGTAGGAGATACATATATAAGGGGTTTAATCTATGAATTGTTTGATTTTTGTTGTTTGATTATTGAATATTTCCGTATCACAGATGAAGATCGATTTGTGAATACGTGTTTCATATATTATTATCATTGATGCATTAAAGAAAAAAAAAGTTTTGAGTGACAAAAAAAAGTTGATCCATAAGATCAATCCACTCATTCTTGAAAATAAGATTATCAGTATTCTAATAGCGTGATTAAAAATTGATCAAATATCTCTCCTACTAGCGTGTTTATCCTAATTTAGGGTAAGAATTTCTGAAAACATATGTAAATATCCTAATTTAGAGTAAGGGTTTTTAAGGTCAATGGTTTATTTAACTACAGATTTTATTGTTAAACGGTTTATAGCATCTTCACTAGGTAACTCAATTAGATACCAATGTAAGCGAGTGTTCTCATACGATTAGATACAATCATACAATGTTTTCACTTTTCAAAAACAAAATAAAGAAGAAACCTTTTAAACTATTCGCACGGAAGTATTGCCTACACCAGCAAACTCCGGCGACGATCTGAATTGTCACTAAGATTCCTACAATCACCAACAAGAGAATCAAGATGTTAGAAATAAATTTGGAGAGATCGGGAATCTTGAAACTCATTTCTGTTTTCTTTAAGACTTTGTGAAACAAAATGCAGAAGAGTTTATATAAGCGAGTGTTGTAAACTATTAGATAGAATGAATTCATCAATTTTCAGAGAGAAAAAATGAAGAAGAAACTTTTTGGTTTCTACTGCACCCAAATTATAAGGTAAAAGGTAATGACGTTGATACGGTGTCACAGAGAAAAGAAGAAAATAGAGGGGAACCACATTGGTTGAAAATATTTATGTTGAGCGAGCCTTTTGACTTTATAGAAGTGGAAAGCGAGAATTAAGGGGTCAAAACATGAAATAGAGAAAGTAAACTTTGAAAATGTAGGAGTTGGTGAAATAAATATATGTTGGAGTCGAGGATTCCTTCTTTGTTCTAGAAAAAATGAGCTTTTATCGACTATATTAACGCGTCTTGGTCCATTTTAGTTTACTTTTGAATGAACACAAGAAAATAGGAATGACCGGGAAAAAAAAACATAACAAATATTGGTCAATTAAAAGTAAAAGACAATAAAAGGCGAGAGCAGATAAAATTTTGGTGGGAGAAACCGATATATGAGTAATGAGTTGTTCTGCAACTATTAAAAATTGCAAAAAAAAAAAAAAAAAAAAAACTTCTTTTAAACTAACATACGTAGTATGTCCTTACGAGTTATGAATAATTAATTCACATACGCACTAGTTGCAATCCATATCCATGAATGATCGTTAAATTAAATTGTTACTAAACTAAACATTCAGTGACATGCACTAATAATGACAGTTCGGTCCGTTTCCGACGTGGGTTTTTTCTTTTCTTTCTAATAGGAGAACTGGAGAAGATTATATGGTAATTTTTACTTTTCTGTAATATATTAGACAAATAAACATCGTGTTGACATATATAATATTATTATATATATTGAAGTTGGGGTCCAATATGGCTGCCAAGTTTGATCCTTCGACACATTCCCGCAGCCTCAAATACAATTATTGTTCTCTTTTTGATTTCTCACTGTATACAATTATCATTATTTATTTCAACATCACTATATCCATTTATTATTATTATTAGATAAAGGGAAAAGGACCATCGAATTTTAACAATTTAGAATTTATTATCGCACCGAGTTTAGAAAAGCCTCATATACAATGAGTATGTTTTGTCACTCTTGTTCCTTTTATCCATTAATTATATAATTTACCTATAACATAGTGCATATATACTGAATTTATATTTGTCTATCAAATTGGTAGTGGAGTACAATTATTTAGAATGTGAAACTCGTTTAATAACAAATGAAAAAAGACAAAAATAATTAAAAAAAAAAACAAGTGTGAAAAAAAGGAATAAAAATGAGGTAATGGATGAAGAGAGGGACCTACGAAGGATGACTCCGTCCACGATCTTCTTCTCCATTTGACGATTAGCTCCATTTTTCAGACTTTTCATTTCAAACTGTGTGTCATATTCCTCTGGCCTATATAAATCCACTATCCTCCACTTCTCTATTTCATCATTCATTCACCTAAAATATATTCCAGCTCATATTAATAATTCATCAATCTACTCCGTAAACTTTGCTTCCTCTGTTTCTTGATTTCTTGTTGTTAACCTCAGAAGAGAGATATGGGAAGTACTCCGACTGAATTACCCTGTGAGGATGTCGCCGATAACAGATCCGGCGTCGGAGGTGGTATTTCTGACGTCTACGGTGAGGATTCCGCCACGTTGGACCAGCTCGTCACCCCTTGGGTTACCTCCGTCGCTAGGTGAGTCAACGTACCTTTAGATCCAACTCATACCCTTTTCTTTTACTTTGATCTTTATTATCACAATTGCTTCAGCTAAGTAACGCTGCTAGCAAGTAAAAGTTCGCTCTTTTTAAGTTTCTAAACTTACCAACCAAGAAAATTTACTGTGAAAGATGAACCTAGTTTTTCTTGTTGTTGAAGTTCCAAGTTTTCTGTGGAGCTTATAGTGGATTGAATTGTTTTTTTCTTTTTTCTTTCAGTGGCTACTCGTTGATGCGTGATCCGAGATACAACAAAGGACTTGCATTTACTGATAAAGAAAGAGATGCTCATTACTTAACTGGTCTTCTTCCCCCTGTGGTTTTGAGTCAGGATGTTCAGGTGACTTGAGCTTTAATTATAAAAGAACCTACTTTTTTTTATAATTATGATTTGGATTTGTCTGTGTTAACATGTGTGTTTATGGTTGATTTATTAGGAGAGAAAGCTGATGCACAATCTGCGTCAGTACACTGTTCCTCTTCAGCGTTACATGGCCCTCATGGATCTTCAGGTGATTGATTGTTCCTTCGTATCATGTTTGGTAGTTGAGAGAATGCGTCAAAAGATTTGTTTGGTTAGTTTTTTTTCCAACTGGTGGCTTATGTATCTGAAACTTGCAGGAAAGGAACGAGAGGTTGTTCTATAAGCTTTTGATTGATAACGTCGAGGAGTTGCTTCCAGTTGTGTACACACCAACAGTTGGTGAGGCTTGCCAGAAGTATGGGAGCATTTTCAGGAAGCCACAGGGACTCTACATCAGCTTGAAAGAGAAGTGTGTTTTAATTCATCTCTTTACCAGGTCACTTTCCATTTTGTTTCTTTGAAACACTAAAGTGAATGTATGTTCTTTAGGGGTAAGATTCTTGAAGTGTTGAAGAACTGGCCCCAGAGAGGGATTCAAGTTATCGTTGTTACTGATGGGGAACGGATTCTCGGTCTGGGAGATCTTGGTTGCCAGGTAATAAATGAGTTCTTGAGTTATAACACTTGAAACCTCATCCCATTTGATGTCAAAAATCTACATGTAACATCTGTTTGAACGATTGTAATGTTTTCCAGGGAATGGGAATTCCAGTGGGGAAACTTTCTCTTTACACAGCTTTGGGAGGAATCCGTCCATCGGCTGTAAGCACCTGAACAAAAGCTGCAATATTATGTGCCTAGAAATTGGTTTCCACTTGATTGATTTTTTAGTAATCTTTTGATCCTAAATGCAAAATCCGGTTTCAAATGCAGTGCCTTCCAATCACCATTGATGTGGGTACAAACAATGAGAAGTTGCTGAATGATGAATTCTACATCGGCCTTAAACAGCGAAGGGCAACTGGCCAGGTTTACTAATCTCTTTCCTATTATTGCTTTCTCTTTTTATAACTTATACAATGATTTTCTTCAGAAACTGAGAAGTCTTTTTGCTTTTGTAATTCAGGAATATGCAGAGTTCCTACACGAGTTCATGTGTGCTGTTAAGCAGAACTATGGAGAGAAAGTGTTGGTACAGGTGAGCCATAGGACCAACTCTCTTAAGAACTATGATTGTTGTTAGAATTATTCATTCCTTTTTTTTTTAAGATGTTCCGGAATTAATACCATACATACTCTTCTTTTTTCAGTTTGAAGATTTTGCAAATCACAATGCGTTTGACCTTTTGTCTAAGTACAGCTCTAGCCATCTTGTCTTCAATGACGATATCCAGGTAACATCTTTTCCTCAAGATTGATCTTTTTCTTAAATTTTGGTTGAGGTGTTAGGGAGCTTACCAAGAACTTGTTTTTGTTGTGTAATTGCAGGGTACTGCATCCGTGGTGCTTGCTGGGCTTATTGCCGCTCAAAAGGTGCTTGGTAAAACCCTGGCTGACCATACCTTCTTGTTCTTGGGTGCCGGAGAGGCTGGAACCGGTATCGCTGAGCTAATTGCTCTTAAAATTTCGAAAGAGGTTAGTCAATCTGGGTGTTTTCTTGCGTTTGTTCTGCTTTCTGGTTAAGAATGTGACTGATCATATCCTGGTTGTTTTGTAGACTGGAGCTCCCATCAGTGAGACCAGGAAGAAGATTTGGCTCGTGGACTCCAAGGTATTTTTGGAAACCACCCAGATCAGTCTCATCCTCTTTAGCCAAACTTTTCTTGTTCATTTATGTTTCTCTTTTCAACTTTATTTGCAGGGACTGATCGTTAGCTCACGCAAAGAATCTCTTCAGCACTTCAAGCAGCCATGGGCGCATGAGCACGAACCTGTCAAGGACCTCATTGGTGCTGTTAATGTACGCAATGAACTCATATTTAAATCGCTTGATGGGAGAATAAAGAATCTTGGTGTTATACGTTTTATTCTTGTGCTCACTTTTTGTTGTAACTTTTTCAAACAGGCAATCAAGCCAACCGTTCTCATTGGAACATCCGGTGTGGGTCAGACTTTCACAAAGGAAGTTGTCGAGGCCATGGCTACTAACAATGAGGTTTCTCCTTGTTCCTCCTCTCTGCTTTTTCAAAAAAACAACGTTTATATGCTATTGTTCTAATGCTGGGCTTGATGTTGGCTTATAGAAACCATTGATTCTTGCTCTCTCAAACCCTACTTCTCAAGCTGAGTGTACCGCAGAACAGGCTTACACATGGACCAAGGTATACTGTCTCATACGACTTCTGAATGTGACTCATGATTATAAAAAAAGTCTGATTTGGTTTGATGCCACTTCTCAAGTCTAATCATACATTGTGCTTAAAATAGGGTCGTGCAATCTTTGGAAGTGGAAGCCCGTTTGATCCTGTTGAGTATGATGGCAAAACCTACTTGCCTGGCCAGGTTCGTGCTATTTCCACAACTTCTTCTATCTCAACTTTGTATTTCTGTTTGACAATATGAGTGCTTACATCATATTTCCGTAATCCTACTTCACTTCAGGCAAACAATTGCTACATTTTCCCGGGTCTGGGTCTTGGTTTAATCATGTCCGGTGCAATTCGTGTCCGTGATGACATGCTCCTCGCAGCTTGTAAGTAAAAATAAACATCAGAAAATCAAATTTGGACACTGATGAATTATGACAGACACTTAAAAGATTCTCGATGTAAACTCTCTCTAACTGGTCCCTTCAATGTAAACTCTCTCTGACTGGTCTCTCTCTCTCTCTGTTTTCAACAGCTGAAGCATTGGCAGCTCAAGTCACAGAAGAACATTTCGCCAACGGTCTGATCTACCCGCCATTCTCAAATATCAGAGAGATCTCTGCTAACATTGCAGCCAGTGTCGCGGCCAAAACCTATGACCTCGGTTAGTTGAATGAAAACGTCTTAACTCTAATAATCTCAAGTTCTTGACATCTTTTTCAAACTTATAAGCAATTGTGTTATGTGGTGTAGGATTGGCGTCTAACCTCCCACGTGCAAAGGATCTTGTCAAGTTTGCAGAGAGCTCAATGTACAGCCCTGTGTACAGAAACTATCGTTAAAAAGTTTTGCTGAAGAAACCTGCAAATTGTATTCAGAACCATTAATAGTTCTTGAGGTTGTATTAAGTTTTATTGGTGTTTGTTTGTTTGTCTGTCTTCTACATTATGATGCTGTTTGAGAACTCTAGCTCTTTCTCTCTCTGTCTTTGCTGATGAATAATAAATTACATTTTCCAAACGTTATTGTCTCAAAGTTACATTTTCCACCCCCACAGAATACAATAAACTTGTCTTGTAAGGGAATCACAGAATATGCTTTGTTCTTGTCTCGAATTCTTTCGTATCTTTATTGCCTGAAAGTCTGAAACTAAAGAGTTAATTGGTTATTTAGATAGAAGTTTAGTGCACTTCAACTGTTGCAGATTAAATGAAAATAATTTTATCAAAAGTTTCATGTATGTAGATTAAAGGAGCAATTAGCTGAATAACCTATTTTGAAAACTTAATCTACTTCAGTGTCTTTCCTTTTCATCAAATAATAAGCACATTTCAAAAATTCAAAACCGATTTAACATCAGCTTGACATGAACTCTTTTGTTAGCACTATTATAAAATACTAAACCAATAGCACATGATTTAGTTAGTATATAGAGAGTCTTGAAAATTCTCAATCCAAGAAGTCAAGAACAGTAGACTCTCTCTTTTAACTCGGCGTCAAGTTGAAACTTAACCAAATTCCGGCAAATAGAACAAGAAAAAAAAAAAAAAAAAAAAGGAAATTGGGCCCAAATAGATTTCTGTAGAAATGGGGTCAAAAGTAGTAAAATCTAAATTGCGGGCGAAATCGGGCTACAAAATAAGTTAAGAGGGACTTGAAATTAAAAGGTTAACTTATTATAGTAATAAGATTCAATAAACCGCGTGATTGATCATCTCTCTTCTGGAGAAACCGAGAAGCTGTGATCTCTCGTCAGTCGTCCCTTTATTATATTTATATCCTTTCCTCTTCTTCTTCAACCTCTCCTCCGATCAAATCCTTTCCACCGAGGTATGTTCTTTCAGATTCTTTTGCTTTTTCGGAGAATTCTATACTAGTCTTCAGATCAAAGGCGGCGCGAATACGTTTTCGCGAGTGCAGATTTTGATTCTCTTGTAAGTTACATGTTCTATTTGTTGATTGATTTGTTTTTATCAGTAATTATAAATTTAGGTTTTGTTTCTGTATTGTACGAGTTGTTTGATTTGGAATAGATAATCTCAATGCTGTTAATGATTTGTAAAATTGAACGATTTATTTTGCTTAACTGAAACTGTAAAATTGATGATCAGTGCATGTTACAATCGGCTCTGGTCACTAAGTGTTAATTGCTGATTTGGAGCGTGTTTCTTTGTGTTGGGTGATAGTAATTTTGACTTCTGATAATTAGTGTCTTTGGAAATGTATCTACATTCTCATTTGTATGATCGATAATTGCTTATATTGTCCCTTTAGTGATCAGGTTACACTGCAAGGAAGAATTGAGGTTTGAGAAGCAGAACACGGCTTCATCAATCTAAACTGCACTTCATGGCGCTAAACCCTCAGCTTCTATCCAATGGGATGCCTATTCCCTTTGTTAATGAAATGTTCGTTCTAGTCAGAGATGGTGTTGAGTTTGAAGTCGACAAGATCCCTGGGTTCGTGTTCCCTTCTCTTCTCTCACACATGTTTTGGATCTGCTTAAGCGGTTTTATTTACTGATTCTGGGTTTTATTTGATAATTGTTCTGTGGGTTTCCATTTTTAGTACCGTTTTTAGTTGGTTTAGCGTTCATCTAGCATATGGACCAATACGTTTAATCCTAAAATTAGATAAGCCTCTGAAGTGAACAGACATATGAGCTGTGGGTGTTAAACACTTCCCTGATGTTCTTTTTTTGGTTTGATCCAGAGGGCATGGAGGTCATGTTAAGGCCAAGGGAGTGATTTACTTATCTAATATACGGATGGTCTTCGTTGCAAGCAAGCCTGTTGAGAACTTTGTTGCTTTTGACATGCCCTTGGTACTGTTACAGTATCTTATGTTTTTCTCTTATTCAGTTTATACATGGCACAAGTATATTTCTAGTGAATATATAGTTAAGGAACTTCGGTGCTACAGACATGGGTATATCTATTACTGCTGCTGATACAATTTATGTAATACATGTTACTCTACTTTGTAGCTTTACATCCATGCCGAGAAATTCAATCAGCCAATATTTCACTGCAACAATATTTCTGGACAAGTGGAGCCTGTAAGTCAATACTTTCATGGGGGATTTACAATTTTTTTATTTACTATAAATATTTACTTATTGGCATGTAATGTAATTTCTAGGTGGTGCCAGAAAACGAGCATAGAGCTCTATATTCAACACACACTTTCAAGATCCTATTTAAGGAAGGTGGTTGCGGGACTTTTGTTCCTCTCTTCTTGAATCTCATATCGTCAGTGAGACAATACAATCGACAAATGCAACAAGCAGCAGAAGCAGCGGCGGCAGCTCCACGTGTTGATCCTCTTCAAGCTGCTCAGACCCCTGTGGACGAAATGATGAGACATGCGTAAGTCCCCTCTGAACCATATTGAAGGTTTTGATTGGTAGTAAAAAGCTGTTGTTTCTCAAAACCGTGTGTGGTTGTGTATGAGCAGGTACGTGGACCCTAACGATCCAACGAGGATATATTTGCAGCAACCTTCAGGAGAATCTCAGTTGAGGCGGAGAGCTTACCATCCGAGTGCAGCATAACATTGAGATACACCAAAAAATACACAAGGTTATGGATACATAAACAAGCAACAGATTAGTGTTGCAAATAAGCGAAAGTGTTGTTACTTGTTGGTTTAGACTTAAAAACTAAACCACTTATGTAATGAAAGAGATGAGACTTGTTGTGTGTGTGGGTATATCTGGTAAAATTGGAGTGGTAACAATTTAAAGTATTGTTTATATATCGCACATACTGTGGGGTGAAAAGTCTGGTCAGCCTGGACTAGTCTTGAAAAGTCGGATCGGGGATGATGTGGTGTTAGTTTCGGAAGTATTTAGGAAACGGACCAAGCCGAACACGTTTCAAGTCCACTGTACTTTTTGTCAGATTAACCGCAATAGTTACGCAATAACGAGATTATTACAAACTACTTATTAGGCGAGCAGTCTAATGTCTATGATGTCTAAAGACTATATATTTTGCAAGCTAAAAATCAAAAAATCAAAGTAGGGTTAAAATTTTGAAATTATAAGGAGAAGCTAGGAAGGGATTTGAGTGGGCAGCTAAGCGTTGATCGCTTTGACCCTAGAAACCCTAATTTCGGGGGCTCTGATCAGAAGCAAGCAGCTTCATATACAGTTGGTCACTTGAATCTGCTTCTTTCTGGTTAGTGTTTGTTTCTTCTTCATCGAAACGGAGTTCCAATTATTAGTAGATTTGTTTCTTTGATGGATTTCTGGTATTCGGATTCTTGTGCTGGGTTCAATTCAGTATTAAGGATTTCTTAGTTTCGGTATACTTGATGAATGTCGCAACTTTTTGAAGCTCCATTGATTGTTTAGCGCTTCTCTGTCTGTCTAATTCGTATTCTCCATTATCCAGCCGTTTAACCCTTTTCTAACTTGCAGCTTTTTATGGTTGTGTTCCTAGTTTGGTCTAAGGTTATCGGATGATTCAATTGTGTTTGTGTCTCTGACCTTCCTTTGTAGAAACCAAGCTTGTCATTGGATTGTAATAATGCTGATTGATGATGTCTTAGCTCCCTTGGGATGATTTACTTCAGCTTCCACTTATCTTCTCACTTCAAATGAAGAGAAATAACTCTTGAGGGTGTTTTACAGAAAGAGAATCTAGGTTTTGTATGATGGACACCCAGAAGAAACCTCGGGAACATGGCCTTTACCGTTTAGTCAATGATATCGGTTATGCATTTGGAGTGGGAGCTATTGGAGGTTCTGTATTTCATTTCGTAAAAGGGACATACAATTCCCCAAAAGGTGGTCGTTTGGTTGGAGGAGCACAAGCAGCGAGCATGTATGCTCCTCGTTTGGGAGGCAGTTTCGCTGTATTTGGAGGATTGTTCTCAACATTTGACTCCACGATTGTGTACATCAGGAAGAAGGAAGATCCATGGAACTCAATCGTAGCAGGAGCTGCTACAGGAGGGTTTCTGTCAATGCGACAAGGGATTGTTGCAGCTTCAAGATCAGCGGTTATGGCAGGGGTTTTCTTTGCTTTGATCAAAGGGAATGCGTTAATAATGAGCAAGTAAGCTTTTTGGGTTATGTTAGACGAGAGCCTCTCTCTCTCCTCTCTCTCTCTCTCTTTCTAGTTTCTAAGATAATGTCTAGATTTTCATGCTAATAAAAATACTCAATTATTTCATCAAAGTTACAGATTCCGTAGCAAGACTGTGTTTGATGACTTGTGATCATTTTTGTATAAACGTCACATCAAGATATAATTATTGTTATTCAAGTGTTAGTTTACATTAAAGAGTTCATTTTTGAATAGTTATAACTAGGGATTCCTTATAACTACTGTAAATGGAATCTCAGAAAAAAACCATTTGGGAAGAGGAAGACGGAAAAAAAAGAGGGAATGAGTCAATATGTGTGTGATCAATAAGTCGTTGGGCTCAAAAGTCAAAAGTTTCCCTTGTTTGATCATTCTGATAAATCCTTAATTAAGTCCAACTACTGCACACACCAAATTAAGAACCTTCCATTTCTTGTCAATATACACCAAAAAAACAACTCAAGTGTACTGAGGGCAGATATAATAAGCACAGCCTCAAGTAGATAGATCATTTGGTTTCTCACTTATTTACATACAACCTTAGGAGGATCTTCACCAATCACCAACAGGACCATCCACTCAAAACCAAAAACGAGACCCCAGAAAAAACCCAACCAGGATCTTTTAGATTACAAGTTTTGTCCCTAATTATATCCCTCAAATAAACTTGTTTCCTTTTTTTTTTGTTTTCTTTTTCTTTTTTTCCCTTAACAATCAGAGTTCCTTCTCTTTTGTATCCTAATTCTATTCACCTGGAGTAATAGAATTACAAGAAGAGAAACAAACAAAACAAAAAAAGAAAAGTAAAACTGAAATCCCCACTCCAAACAGGGACGACAGTGCTGTTTTTAATTGTTCTGAGAAAAATTACCTGACTTGTCACGACTGCCAAAACAGCTCAAAATCCTTACTGTACAATGAGCGGTCTTGTATCTCCAGGTTTGCTACATGTCGATTTATGAGCTGCGATTGCATTATCTTACACACGACCAGTCCTGCTGGGAATATCCACCATTCACTTTCACCCCTGCATCCACCAAAAACGTACAGACATCACAAACCCAATAAACCAAAACATAAGATTATCAGAGACAGAGCGACTCTTTTCAACTTGCATAGTAGTAAAACTCACATGTTTATATTCCACGGCTGAAATGGGATTTTCTTGCTAGCTGATGATTCACTCTTATAATGAACATATCCGCAGAGAAAGGCAACAAACTGTCACAGAACCAAAACTCGTCAGATAACGTGCGAGATGCAGCCTTTTCTCAAGAATCAACACCAATAATGTCCACAGATATACTATTATATTCATCCTCATGTGACGTGAACCACAAAGTTCACATTGCATTTCTCCACAAAACAAGCTATCAACAAAGAACTTACCACATTGACTAAGGACATGAAGTTCCATAAAGCATAAACACGTGCTAAGCCAGCAGAGCGTCTGGGTCCATGACTGAATAAGGCATTAATCCCAGCGGGGAATGGCAGAAGCAAGCCAAGAGGTAATATAAACAATGCCAAAAGTACATCCAGCAAAGAAATCGAATACAGCTGGAGCAGTGTGAGCAAGACTAGACTAAAATCTCCTAAAAGTATCATCGAGATAACTAAGCCAACCATATCCTGCAGTATCACAAAAGATAACAGAGCGAACAGACATTAAAATTCTAGAAAATTTGGACGTCCCAGCATTTAAGAATGCATTCATACCATAAGGATTTCTTGAATGGAGACGTACCTGGTGGCCCACTGGTTTAGTGTTGTGAACTAAGAAAGAGAGAAGGAAAAACATATCTCTCTTCTCTTTCAGACTAGGTAAGCTGTCAAGGTCGATTATCCCTCCATAGTTCTTCCTGCGTGTTGTATAATCCTCGGTGTTTGTGTGGGGCTGGTTGAAGAGCATACTCTCTCTTAAATGTGCCGGAGAATTTTCTTTATGTGCGTTCACGCCGTAACTAGAAGTTCCAAAAACAAGACATCAGAACGCCGCATAACTAGATACGAAGTGCAGAACAAAAAGATACTAAACTGTGACATCAAAACAAAACAAAAAACTTAAATTTCTAAAGTGATCAACAGAAAGAATAGTGATCATCTTGTTTACCTAGATTGCACAGTCTCGTATTTTATATTCAACTTAAAACAACACAATGCATTCAGAAGAAAGAACGGTGTCGTGACTAGTGTCACCATGAATGGACCCTATGATACAAAAGAAAGACAGACTGGATAGAATTTCTCGTTCATTTACCGTGGCTGGATTTCAGTCCATGCTGTTTCACTGACACACTGAGGTGATGTTGGTTCACAATCCTCAGCAGTATGAATTAAGAGACCATATTGGCAGTACCCACAAGCTGTAGTCTGGAACCAGGCCAGATCAACCCGTATGCCATGTGTTTCCAGAGCGGGATTAGCATGAGTTTCTAACCATCTCAGAACAGAATGAAATGTTGATCTCAGACGACCACGGCGAACAAGGCGTAATTGAGCATTTACACCTGCCACCAGTCTGTACCAAGTGGTGGGTGGAACGAGCTGGGAAAGTAAAACAATGGCAAGGTATCAATACAACCCTATACATGACTGCTGAAACTGCTTCTCTTTAACTAAGGAACCAACCTGACTCATCAGACTGGTAAGAATGTTGTCATTTTGAAGTGAGAAAGGAGCCATATAACTGCCATCACCACCAAACAATATGGGCATTGGAAACCTTTGGTGAAGCCGAGGTGGAAGGTCTGTCCTTTTTTCATCCCCGCCAAGGAAGAAATCCAGATATGCAAGCATCAAATCTGAGGTGGCCGCGACCTATATTTAAAAAAATATATACATATACTAAACCTTAAAACAACAAATCCTTGTAAAAGGAATCAGATATCCTCAATATCTGTAGTCCAGTTTGGCAATTATGTGATCAAATAAATCATCAAGAAATTACCTTCAGACCCTCGTATAAAGCTCGGGAGCGACAGGAGCGTAAACAGGAATGGTCATATTCTGAACGTACAAACTCTCGCAATTTTTGCAACTTCATCTTCCGCCGCCATTGCTGCCATGACCACGCAAGCGGATATGCAACTACTGAAAGAATACTATAAATTGCACCTTCCCACCATTGATATGCAGCTATAGAGTTGATTTCGTCGACAAATGTGTTAAATGCAGCCTCATATCTAAAGAACCCAAAACAAATATAAGAATATTTCAGAGCCAAGGCAACTTATTTAGTATCTATAGACAAACCAATTAGAAACAATCCTAAATCAGCTTGAAAATAAAATAAGAAACAACTAACACTATCTCTTTTATCTCCTCCGGGGGGATGTGCGAGAGATGCCATGGCTCACTGAATGTATTAGGACCCATAAAATACATTCTATGCACATGACTCTGAGATTGCTCTGCTCTATTTGTTTCCAACACCTGACAAAGGATAACATTATAAACGGCAGTACAACACTGTAATATAAGGAGTGTTTGGCGGGTTATTTTGCTCAATCATATCTGCTGGATAAACATTGCTTGCATCTGGAGTGAAATATCAGCAAATACAAAGATCATTCTTCATTTGCTTATTATATAAATCAGCTCAGAATGTAAGACAAACAAACAGTTTTCGGATGTAATGCTTAAAGAGAAAGAAAACAATCTAACCTCATTTAGTGATTCCAGGAAAGGGAAGGAATGATCTATTTGAGAGCCATGCTGCGTGGGAGCTGGGCCCGGTAAATCATCAACTCCAACAAATTTCATTCGTGCAACACTAAGTACAAGTGCTAAGAGGATGAGGAGACCCATTAGAAGAAGACCAAATAACCAAGGCCCACCAAATGTGTAAATCAACTCCTCGAGCGCAGTGTAACAGTGTGGCATGTGATACCTTTCCGATATGCATCGATATGGACATGGTGTCTCAGAAACACCACCTGTTATTAAGCATAGAAAATTCCAAGGTTTATATTTGAGACATGGGCATTTCCAGCATCAGTTACAGGTACAATACTATAGGCAAACTTAAATAAAAAGATCTTTTTCAACCACAAAGTTAAAATCTACAGACATGGTAGTTAAATGGTTTATTCATGATCGTGGCAAAATGAATGGAAAATAAATTAGGCTTGGTAGTTGAACGGATAACAAAACTTGTCACTGACAGTTAGGAAAAAAGTAGCTCGTATGTAATACATAAAAGGTCAAGATATAAGCGAATGCTATACCTCGAACTGGGACATAAACAGCACGAGTTGGAAGCTCATCAACGGGACAAGGACGACAAAGAGAAGGGTCAGATCCAGTAACATTCTTGAATGTACCAGATGGGCATTCCTGGCGAAAATAATAGAACTGTGAATACAATGAGCTTCGGAAACTACAATAAATTCAATAATGATAAAGAAACGGCAAATAGAAAATTTCACCGTGATATGATAGAGCAGGAAAATGCTGAACCGAGTTTTCCTAACCTTACAAAATGTACCGTGGAGTCCCTTCGGACAAGCCGTCCCAGTTACTGTGCCATTTTTGCCTGAAAAACCATCATCTACTGCCGCTCCGCCCCTACGATTACAACAAAAAAAATAATTATAAATGCGATAGGCTGGAAAACGAATCCAATAACACAGACATTGGAAATAATGATGGGGAAACACATTAATGATCATGGAAACTGCACAGGTATATAAAGGACATACCGTGCATGAATTATTCCTTTTACACTAGCAATTGGCTGGTATATGTCCCCAGTGGGAATGTTTGACCAATGAAAATGAATCCTCCCACCTCCGCCACCACCACCACCAGAAGGACTGCCAGACCCACCACCAGTTGAGAGAAGAGACGATTCTCCTAAAATAAGATAACGCAGGAACAAAAGGACTGTTCCACCAGACCCACCCCCAGGTGCTAGAATAGAACCGTTTTCATCTCTACTCAAACGTTTGACACTTTCTCCATCAGCCCTAATTGAGCCATCAAGTGATAAACCAGATAGAGGCTGCTCCATTGAACCAATCACTGACCAAATTCAAAGGAAAGAAAGAACAGGTTAAAAGGTATCATTTTGAAAGCAATAAGCTTTCATGGCAACCACATGTAAGCATGATAGTTAGTGTGTGGCCTAAATGATGACAAACTTCTACAATGTTATCGGGCCATGAATCATAAACTTGTGACAAAATGACAAAATATAATTTTCCAAATATATGACACATGGAATACGAATATATAGTCAAACAGTCTACATCATACATTTGCATCAAGTCATATGACGACACAACCTAATCTCTCAAGTTTACTAGAACAGAATCAACAAAATCTCTGACATTTCATACCTACAATACCACCACCAGCAGATGAATAACCAGGGCTATAGTCGCCACTTCCACTGCCAAGCTCACAAGGGAGATCTGCATTTCCATATGTAATTCCACCTTCAACACAGCTGTTATTGTAACATACGTGCCCTCCTTTACCACCATGCCCACCACCACTGCCAAAGCCATTTCCAAGCAATTTACCTTCACCTACGCCACCTCTACAACCTGTGAAACACATTTAAGCATATGTATGTTGCTATGAGAACATATTAAAAAAAACGTAAGATCATATCATCTTTCTCCCTATATGGAGGTAGCACCTTAAATCTTATATCGAGGGAGTAAGCCAAGGGCATGCCCATACGAAATGTAGAAGTACCCATACGAAATGTAGAAGTACGATGCGCGATCAAAACAAAATCCAAAAAAAATAGTTATTGTTACCCATTCCGCTGGCACTAATCTCTCCAGAGGATTGAAGGGTTACAGTTTTTGCTCGGTGGAAATGAACTACTGATCCTCTAATGAAACCTTCGACAAGAATATCCTCAACTCGGCATATCTAAAAAGAAAGAATGATTATCAGAATTTTCATGCTAGAGCATACAATACTAGGTTAAGAACGGTAGAAATACCTGTAGGGTAAAGGACAGAGATGAATTGACATTGCAATCCTCTGGAGGATTCAGTAGTTCATAGGGGCAATCTTGTCGTTCACAATAGAGCTTTGGTGTACTGCAAAGGATGTGAGTTCAAACATTGTTAGCTGTTTTCATATCCGAAGAATATTGCAATCAAACTAAACATCAAGATGGCATTTTCCTTCGAACTCACACAGCATCTCGGGATGCATTCTGTAGAGGAGCACGCAAAATGGACCCAGGTCCAACCTTCAATTGCCAGAAAAAAAAATCATTAACTCCCACATGGCCAAATCAAGTACCTATCTATATCTTTTATTTAAAAGCCAATATGGCCTTCAAAGGAGACTGATTGTCAAATTATTGCTATACTGATCACATTTTCGGAGCTATAAACACAACATATTTTTGATTCTGCACAAAATATAAGATGGCATTTAATGCAGGATTGTCAGCAAACTAGCACAAGGAGACCCCTTACAAAAATCCGGTAAAACAGTGACAAAACAAGCCGTTGTGCTTCAATCGAATCCCCTGGTCCAGTTAGATTCAAGAAACCTTGTCCATGGACTCCAAGATTTGCATTTGACCGAATGACAGATGATCCCTATATTTAGATAGAGAGGTCACAAACAAATTAAAAGCAATTGTATTTCACAAATTACTCAAAGGAGAAAAACAATGACATAAATTTGTGAGTACCTTAAGAACGAATAAATTGCTAGCCTCAAGTATGGAAGTCGAAACAGTTGTATCTCCTCCTCCTCCATCTATATGCAATTCTGAATTCCACATCAAGAACATCTTGACAGTCATGCGTAATGCCCCATAAACCTGATACATACCAATAAACACAAATATGATGAACAAGTGATTCACATGAATACCAATAGAGAATATGGCATACAAAGAAAGGCCAGGAAAACCAAGAATGAAGCAGATAGTAGCAACACAAAGAAATAATCATATCTGACGTAGACAGACAAAATGCTGTTGCATCCCCATTTCCGAAAAAGGTGGAGAATCAGGATAAGACTCACCTTGATAGTAGAATCACTCATTAAGAGTTCTTCTGCCAACAACTCAAATACTGATGTACCATAATGAGCTAATCCGAAGCTCAAAACACCACCGCACAACAAACTAATTTGTCCTTGAACCTACATAATGAGTTCCGTTTGAGTACTACATCTTCAATTTTGCAAAATTCTATGCTGAGAAACAGGATATTCCACTAAATACCTTTAAAAAAAAAACAAATATAGAGGCGACACAAAAGACACTAGAGTTGCAGAAAAAAAAGAAAGTAATCCTTGTATATAAGATCACAAATAGTGCTAACATAAACACTGTAAAATGATAAATCAGTTAGCCTACAAAGCCCATGTACTGGAAATTTATTTTCTAAATACCTGGACACGACTCCATAACAGAGGACAAGTTGCTCGCGCTTTATCCTGAATATAAACATTGGTCCAAAGTGGCTGGAAGGGAAATTCTAAGAGAAGCGTATAAGTGTCTGTCGTCATGTTGTAGTTGCTAACGAAAAGGCTTCGGGGAACAGCATCATATAGGGTCCCAGCAGCACCTGAGTTATCTGGACATCCGATACTGTATCCACCTGTGCATAGGAGAATAAGATCAGTTCGAATGATTGAAGATGTTAGGCAAGCACGTATTGGAAATTCTGGCTCAAAACTAAAAAAAAAAAATTAAAAACAAAAACTATCAAGGATTTGAAATGTGCAGCAGATGTAAATGAAATAATCAAGTACAGATCAGGATGAAGAGTTTTGCTGTGACGCTTAGTCAGCTGAGGGAATGGAATCATAGCTTTATTAATCTAAACTTTAAGACTTAATAAATTCTGCAACAGTTAAAAGTACAGGAGCTGTGGATATTATTACTATGGCCAGAAAGAAACATTGACCTCCTAAGTAAGAGAATCTAACCATGCACAAAGATCTTCGGGTCATCATGCCTGCTAAAAATATCAACAGATACTCTTCCACCACCCCCACCACCATAACCACTCCCACCACATGCGGTGATCAGTCCAATTCCAGTCCTGCATCAAATAATAGCAAAGCAGAGGATGCTAGCTGAGATCAATTTACCAAGAACTAAGAAGACAAAAGGCTCACTACCAGCCTTTGAAATAAGAAAAGTAAATGAGGTGTTCCATGTGACCCACACAACAGCAACAAAAAATTCCGGAGAGTTATAACCAAGCTCTAAAATCTTTCAATTTCAGTTGAAAATAGAAACTCATAAGCACAGTTCTAGAATATTTGACCATGAAAGGAAAGTGCAACTCTATTTCATTTCTCGAAACTTGACTTGCCCTAAGGTAAGAATATGATCTTGAGAAAAAATCAGGACCAAGCAAGTATTGCAAACTTAGCCTTCTCTGCTGACTAATAAGATTAATAATATATGCCTTTAATCAAATCAACAGCTAGTGAAAGAGAGCATAGAGACGAATGCTCATTACATCTTGTATGCCTTGATGTAGATGCTGCCACCAGACCCACCACCGCCTTTGGCTCCTCCATAACCTCCATTTGCCAAAATGCTACCGTTAACATCCAGAAACTGCAGAATATCCATCTTCACTTTCCCACCTCCTCCTCCTCCATAATCAATCTCTTTGCTTGTTGACCCTCCTTTGCTACCATAGCTCCAAGGCTTCTGCAGAGTTGACCACGAGTACGCATCACCTCCCCAGACATCTTCAGGAAGCTTCCTAGTGTCAGTCAAACAGCAAGCGCCTCTACCACCATGTCCACCACCAGCACCATCAATCCCTTGCGGCGTCCCACTAGTCTGTGGCGGAGGATTCCCAGCTAATCCTGTTGTGTTCACCGCCGAACCATTGGCAAAGCTAGCATTACCAGCTGAAAGTTCCAATGTCCCGGCCACAATTGTAGATTCCGCGCCCAAAGAGAAGTTACCAGAAACATTGATAGCTATAGAGCAACCAGGGATCGGGCAGTGGAACCTAACACCAGGCAGGATAATAAAATTCCCCTTCCCAGCTATATACACATCGTGCGTTAGGTTCAAATCGGCGACAATCTTACAAGTAGTATCCAAAAACCCAACGCCGCCGAGATCCTCGTTACAAGATACCGATGGTCCGTGCGGTGGTGGTGGTGGCGGAGCAGGCGGAGAGTAATCCTGATGGAAAAGTAACGACTCTGAATCCGAGTCCAAACCCGAATCAGAACCCGAATTCGGTTCCACAATGGTAAATCGATAGCTTGAACTAGGGTTTACGGCCAAAACCGCAACAACGACCAAGAAGAAGACGAATTGAAATCGAAATCGAGCCATCCACTAGTACTAAGAGTCATCACAGACGAAGTCTAGTAAGGTTTTCGATTCGACCCCAATTCGGGTCATTGAGCAATAGGGTTGAGAAGAAACTGAAAAAAAAAAAAAAACCACAAGACCCAATTCACAAACAAACCTTCCCTTCTGTCTCCAACACACAAAACTTATGTATACATCAACATATGCATGTATACGTATTTTAGTCGTCTTGTTGAAGAAGAAGATATGAAGACGAAAAGCGCATAAACCTTCACCGAAAATGGCTCTTAGAGAGAGAAGTGGTGCTTTTCCTTTCTCGGAGGAGAGAGAAAGAGAGGGAAGGGAGCTTCCAAGAAGAAAGAAACACAGGTTGGAACGGAGAGTAGTTACGATCAGCTACGTGCGACTTCACCGTAATCAGCTAGATTTTAACAAATCGGATTACGCCACGTCATCCTGTAGATTGCTCCAAAGGGTAATGCTACTATGCATCGTGGTTCACATGGAACTGGATATGTCAGGGGTATCTTAATTTATCTTCTCCTCGAATTGTCTTACGACACGTGGCATACTACAATTAATTACTCGCTTTGCTGTTTTGGATTAAGGGGTTAATGACTTGGTTTTTAAATTTTTATAACGTCAGGACATACGTTCAGACATTGAAAGGTGTTGAGATTTGGGCTTTGATGGACCCTGTTTGATATTGACGCACCAAGCTTTGAGCGTAGAGTGTTCGATTTTGAGAAACAGAAAAGAAAGGCGTGTGACCTGGACGAAGTAAAAACAAAAATTTAACAAATCTGGCTGGCCCAATAGAAAACTAGCAGCATTATCAACACCAAATTTTCAATCAATCGAACCAATCCTTCCATTTTACGTTCTGGATCATATTCCTCACTGCTTGAAATGGAAAATGATTTTTTATTTGAATTTTAATATATGCTTCAGCCAAAATGATAAGTGTTGGTGTGTATGCTAAACAAGCTTCAAAACATATAAATTAAAAAAAAAAAAAGTGATGAGAATATATTTACATGGGACATGTTTGGGGACGCTCTCTATTGTTAAATAGATTGTGCATGGTCAACAAAAACCAATTTAGACTAGTGGGCTACGTGATGTATAATTTGATATTATGTGGTTTAGTTGATTGGTAGCAGAGTAAAAACAAATGCAATTTGACTTACATATGACTCATCATGCTGACTTCTTCAATAAGACAATAACTATATTTAATGTCTCGACCAAAAAAAATAACTATATTTAATGTACAAAAATTTGTTAGCTATAATGTCATTATAAGGAAAATAACCCCAAAGTAAAAGAAGAAAATGATCATAGTAAAAAAAGGGTAATTTTTTTTTTTTTTAATGTAAAGAAAAAACGAAGTTAACTGAAAGTTTACTCTATGCAGTTTGTGCATGATTTTAATACTTTTGACTTTTTCGATTTTACAAATAGATACTACTGGTAACTTCATCTTGTTGTGGCAAGAAGCTTACTATTATATGTACAACTGTTAATGCAACTAATTAATCAGTCATGGCAGTGATGATTTGTACTGCGTCATCATGTTTGTGTCGTCTGAAACCGTTCCAAAAACGCAAAACTTTATTAATTTGATTACCATCTAAAAAGTCAAATGAACCGAAATAATGTTTTAGGTTTATACTTTTGAGGTTTTCTCAATTCCTTCTAACATGAAAATAACTAAGAGGACTAATTGGTAGATGACCTTAGAAGCTTAATCCATAGATCATGAAGATTAGTGTAGGTTTTGGTCCGGTATTCTGACCGAATAATGATGTATCGGGTAATTGAAACCACTCATACCCGTGAGTTTCGGAGAATGCAGATCCGGCTACGGTCAGGTAGAATTACACGAAATTCCCAGTTATTTTCACGCCTTTAAAAATCAATTACGCGAAAAATCGGTTTTGAGGTGCTACTTTTTTTTTCTTTGGCGTCAGGTGAAAAAAAATAGAGGAGGTGCTACATTTTTGTTGTTGTTGCTTAATTGCTTTTCCTAAAAAAAAAAAAAAGCAAAAAACAAAAAAACCCATAAAACGAAGACGGGCCATTCCTGATCAGATCTACACTTCTCCTCGCTCACCAAATTTTGCCAGTTTTCGTTCCTCAGTTCATAACATTTTCTCGAATCGAAAATGGATTTCATGAAGGTCTTCGATCAAACGGTTCGAGAGATGTGAGTTTGCCGTTTCGTCTATCTATTCTTATTCGATTTCGATCTTAATCCGTAGATCTTTTTGGTTTTGTATTCTTTTCGATTGATCTCGATTGATTTTCAATTACAGAAAGAGGGAGGTGAATCTGAAAGTTTTGAAGGTCCCCGAGATGGAGCAAAAGGTGAATTCATTTGATTCGTATCCATATGTGCATGTTTGCTTGATTAATAGGCAAAATGATCGATAACTTTCTATGGTGTTAGCTATTGCACGCAAAAAACATCTTGCTAGATCGATAATAAATACTATTCCTGAACAATTGAGCTGGATTTGTTGTGTTCTTGTGTTCGGATGCTGAGTGTGTTCATAGTTTTTATTTCTCCTGATGCTGTGCTCGAGATGAGATCCATCTTTGGGACTTAGAAACCTCGAGTTCTTATTCAATGGATATACAAGTTCAGCTTGAGCTTTGATGTTTATAGAAGTTTTGTAAAATTTAAGTTAGGCGGCAATGTGTAGTATCCTAGTTTCCGGGATTCTCAGTTTGATCGTCATTTTAGTTTGGGTATTGTGATCATTTTTATAATTATATGGTTATGTTTAGTACAGGTATTGGATGCTACAGATAATGAGCCTTGGGGTCCGCATGGTACTGCATTGGCAGAGATAGCACAGGCCACTAAGAAATTGTAATCTCTGGCTTCATTTTCTTTCATGCGTATTTTTTTGTGTGATTCTACTTGGAAAGGATATTGAATTTATTTTGCTTAACATTTGCGTTTGCAATTTGTTTAGCTCGG
Organism: Erysimum cheiranthoides; assembly: GCA_011420285.2. Classification (NCBI taxonomy): domain Eukaryota; kingdom Viridiplantae; phylum Streptophyta; class Magnoliopsida; order Brassicales; family Brassicaceae; genus Erysimum; species Erysimum cheiranthoides. The sequence goes on along the minus strand of CM022178.2, from coordinate 17,763,216 downwards.
AGTGCCAGATGGTTATGAGTGTTTTGTGGACTAGACTAAGTGAGACAGGAAAAGATTGGCGATATGTCTACAAGGTAAGTCTTGACGTTTTCCTGAGGCATTTGGAAGTTTACAGTTTATATTTTTGGTGTAACCTGAGGTTGTTTTTCTGCCAGGCATTGGCTGTCATCGATTATCTGATTTCAAATGGATCAGAACGAGCGGTTGATGAGATTATTGAGCATACCTACCAAATATCTGTGAGTATATTTCTCTCACACCTTGATATGTGGTTCTCTCGTGGTAGAGACTGTGGTTTCTCTACTGACATGATATTTGTTTTGTGATTTGTCATCCATGTAGTCACTCACGAGTTTTGAGTATGTTGAACCAAATGGAAAAGATGTGGGAATTAATGTGAGAAAGAAGGCAGAAAACATAGTCGCTCTCTTGAATAACAAAGAGAAAATCTCAGAAATCAGAGACAAAGCAATAGCAAATCGTAACAAGTTAGTTTTTATACAACTGAAAATAATTGGTTTGCCCATTCTTCTTTAAATGTTGTGTTGATCGGTTTTTGATGCCTCCAATTAGGTATGTAGGCCTCTCATCCACGGGGATAACATATAAATCTGGTTCAGCTTCAGCTTCTTTTGGTGGTAGTTTTCAAAGTGGTTCAAGCAATTATGACAGCTACAACGATAGGGGTTCCAGAGAAGACAAGAATGACTACGAGTCTTTTCAAAAGTCAAGACGAGGTGTTAAAAGTGACGAGCAAGGCTTTACTTCAAAGAAGAGTTTTTCACGCTATGGCAGGTTTTATATCAAACCACATTCATTTTTTGATGTCATATTCATTACAGATTTTGGGTCTATTTCACTTTGGAGTTTTATTTTCCAGATGAGGCTGCATGTTTTCTTTTATTTTCTTGTTTCTGTTTTTGTTTATACTCATTTTGTATGTGCTTTTTCTGATGCCGAGTAATTTAATCATGCATTCTTGCTCAGTTGATTTCAATTCTGAATGTGCAGCACGGACCATGATAATCTGTCCAGTGGAAAAAAGTCACCCGTCTCTGCCAAACACAGTTCACATGTATCAGCAGCTCCTTCAAACAACGATGATGATTTTGATGATTTTGATCCACGTGGAACTTCCAGCAATAGTATGTTTCTTTCTACAACTTCTGAGTTTGTAAATTGTTTATCATCGATTGGAAAAAAAGTTGGTTTGATAAATTATAGCCCACAACATGTATATATGATAGACGTATGTGCATGTCTTATCTGTATTATTTTTCTTTTTGGCAGAGCCATCCACAGGCAGTGCCAACCAAGTGGACCTTTTTGGAGGAGATCTGATTGGTGACCTCTTGGATTCTGGGCCAACAGAAACATCTTCCACCAACAACAACCAGAAATTTCAAGAGGCGGACTTGTTTGCTGATGCAACTTTTGTATCAGCCTCAGTTCAGGGAACAGAATTTGGGTCACAGACACAGGTGGGTGACTTCTCTCATCTAAGCTAGTATACGGCTTTTAACAATTGAAAATTCATGTGATGCAATTTCGCTCTACTTGACAAACATGTTAAATTTTCGCTGTTGAAGTCGTTACACCTCACAGTTACTTGTGCTGTTGATATGTAGACTGATGTATTTCCGCATGTCCGTTTCTACAGAAAGACGTTGATCTTTTCTCGGCATCTGAACCTTCTGTCACAGTTTCTTCAGCTCCTCCGACGGTTGATCTTTTTGCATCTCCTGTATCAGTTGAACGCCCAGAAGCCAAGATATCTCAACCTGAGTCTATAACCACTCCCAACATTGTTGACCCATTTGCTGCAGTTCCTATGGATAATTTTGATGGATCTGATCCTTTTGGTGCCTTTACTTCTCACTCCGGTTCAGTCTCTACAGGTCCACAGGCTCCAAATGTACAAGGGAGTACAACAAACACCACAAGCCCGGTGTCTTTAGCAGACTCGAAGCCACAACACTTGCAAAAGAAAGACCCTTTCCAGGTGAAATCTGGAATTTGGGCAGATTCGCTGAGCCGTGGACTAATTGATCTCAATATAACTGCGCGTAAGTCGAAACTTCAAGAACTCTCTCCTGTGCCGTGCACTAGATTGTTGTAGTTAACTAAAAAATATATAGTTTGTTTTCTCATTAGATGCAGATCAAACCCAAAACTACAATAGTAGTTCAGTTACTTGTCGAGTAAATTGTGTCAAGACAAATAAATTGTCTGTGTTTACTTTCCAAGTCCGATCTTAGTCCTGACTATTTTATTTTCCCTGTAATCAGCCAAAAAAGCTTCTCTAGCTGATGTGGGCGTTGTGGGTGATCTGAGCAATGATGAAGGGAACAAAGCATCTGCAGCTTCGTACTACTCAGGCTGGTCAATGGGCGCAGGATCCGGGCTCGGTAAAACCGGTCTATACAGTGCACAGCAGCAACAACAGCAACAACAAACACCTGATATCTCAGATGATTTTTTCTCCAGCCTCGGTAACCAGAGGTACCAATCTGGAGGATTTAAGCAGTGAATTTGTCTTATCAGGTTTGATTCTACATTCAATACCGGAAATCTAAGTTTTTTTTTTTCTTTTAATGGGTTTGTTGTTATTGCACTTCATCCATGGGACAATCTGGTCGGTGGCTGATGTGCCATTGTTGTTGTGGCATTTACTTTGGGTTTAAAATGAGAGAGAATAATCTAAATGGGTTTTGATAAGAGAGTATCATTATTGGTTTCAAGTTTTGTTGTGTTCATAGAACGAAGTATATGTATTTCTACCGACTCCACGAACTATGATTCTATGAAGAATTTATCGTGTGTGATTAAAAGAGACTCCAACTTTCTTCTTAATGATTTTATCTAAAAAATTGTATAGCATATTGACCAAGTTCATTCTTAATGATAATTGACTAATTGTACTCGCACTAATCTTATCAGTACACAATTGGTTCGCTGGTAATGAATTAATACAATATAGGCTAATCTTATCTACAAAGAAACTGAGTGAGTAGGTGAGAAAACAAAAAAAAAAACAGTCCAACAGCAAAATAAAAAATGTCATCTCGTCACTGGTTTCCAAATATCTTCATCGTAGTCGTCATCTTCTTCTCAAACTTAGCTTTGCCCTCACATGGAAGCTCACAATTCATAGTAGAAGAAGAAGAAGCCACAGTTGTTGGATACGGCTACGTCGTTAGATCAGTGGCCGTTGATTCCAACCAGAAGGTTTTGACGGCGAATCTTGATCTGATAAAGCCGTCGTCCGTTTACGCACCAGATGTTAAAACGCTTAGTCTTCAAGTCAGGTCATTATAATCTTCTCACTCTAAATCAGTCTGAAGAAATTTGAATTTGGCAAGTTTTTCAAATCAGTTTTTAAATCTGCGATAATTTAGGAAAGCGCCACTATAAGATATGTATACATATTTTGTGCAGCTTGGAGACAAGTGAGCGTTTGAGAATCAGAATCACAGATTCTAGTCAACAAAGATGGGAGGTACCGGAAACCGTTATTCCTCGCGCCGGAAACCACTCTCCTCGCCGTTTCTTAACGGAGGAGGACTGGAGATCCTCGCCGGAGAACAATTTCTTAGCAGATCCATCATCGGACTTAGTTTTCACACTCCACAACACCACACCGTTCGGTTTCTCTGTCTCCCGACGATCCTCCGGCGATATCCTCTTCGACACATCTCCGGATACATCAAATCCGAACACTTACTTCATCTTCAAAGACCAATTCCTTCAACTATCTTCCGCGTTACCGGAAAACAGATCGAATCTGTACGGTCTCGGAGAGCACACGAAACGATCGTTCAGGCTGATTCCCGGTGATACAATGACCTTGTGGAACGCCGACATCGGGAGCGAGAATCCGGATGTTAATCTTTACGGATCACACCCGTTTTACATGGATGTAAGAGGATCAAACGGCCATGAGGAAGCAGGGACGACTCATGGTGTTCTCTTGCTGAACAGCAATGGAATGGACGTGAAGTATGAAGCACATCGGATTACTTACAATGTGATCGGAGGCGTCATTGATCTCTATGTGTTCGCCGGACCATCACCGGAGATGGTAATGAATCAGTACACGGAGCTTATTGGAAGACCTGCTCCTATGCCTTACTGGTCATTTGGTAAGAGACATTGTTGCTCTGTGCATTTTATTTGCCTAAAGTATGATCAAAAGTTAAGTCCATAGCATTACGAGATAACATTGTCGTTTGTGTGAATTGAGATGTGTGTTTCGCTTTGATCTTTTTGTGAAGGATTTCACCAATGTAGGTATGGTTACAAGAATGTTTCAGACCTTGAATCTGTAGTTGATGGATATGCAAAAGCTGGAATACCTCTTGAGGTTATGTGGACAGACATTGATTACATGGATGGCTATAAAGATTTCACTTTGGATCCCGTGAATTTCCCGGAGGACAAGATGAAATCATTTGTGGATACACTTCACAAGAGCGGTCAGAAATACGTGCTGATCTTGGATCCCGGTAAACACTCATATACTATCTCTTGTGTCTTTAACAAATTGATTCAAGACATAAAACTTTTGGGTTTACTTGTAGGTATTGGTGTGAATAGCTCTTACGGAACATATAATAGAGGAATGGAAGCGAATGTTTTCATAAAACGAAATGGTGAGCCATATCTCGGTGAGGTTTGGCCCGGAAAAGTATACTACCCCGACTTTTTGAATCCAGCTGCTGCAACTTTCTGGAGCAACGAAATCAAGATGTTTCAGGAAATTCTCCCTTTGGATGGTTTGTGGCTTGACATGAATGAGTTAGCAAATTTCATAACTTCACCTTTGTCCCCTGGATCTTCACTCGATGATCCTCCTTACAAGATCAACAATTTAGGGGACAAAACGCCAATAAACAAGAAGACAGTACCCGCAACATCTATCCATTTTGGAAACGTTAGTGAATACAATGCGCATAACTTGTATGGCCTCTTGGAAGCTAAAGCCACTCACCAAGCTGTGATGGATATAACGGGAAAGAGACCGTTTATTTTGTCGAGATCCACATTTGTAAGCTCGGGGAAATACACGGCTCACTGGACGGGCGATAATGCTGCAAAATGGGAGGATTTGGCTTACTCAATCCCCGGAATTCTCAACTTTGGACTGTTTGGGATTCCGATGGTTGGAGCTGATATCTGCGGTTTTTCATATGATACAACGGAGGAACTATGCCGTCGATGGATCCAGGTAGAGTAATTATTTCTCGGGCATAAGCTTTAGATTTATTCCTGAGTTCATGATCTAACTTTGGCTCTTAGATTATCAGCTTGGAGCTTTTTACCCTTTTGCAAGAGACCATTCGTCCCTTGGTACTGCCAGACAAGAACTATACCTGTGGGATTCGGTTGCTTCTTCTGCAAGAAAGGTTCTCGGCCTCCGTATGAGACTGCTCCCACATCTCTACACATTGATGTACGAGGCTCATGTTAGCGGCATCCCAATCGCGCGACCACTCTTCTTTTCATTCTCTCGAGACACCAAAACCTATGAGATCGATTCGCAGTTCCTGATTGGTAAAAGCATAATGGTTTCTCCGGCGCTGAAGCAAGGGATGGTGGCCGTTGATGCATATTTCCCCGCTGGAAACTGGTTCGATCTTTTTAATTATTCGTCTGTCGTGGGTGGAGATTCCGGCAAGCACGTAAGACTTGATACTCCCGCTGATCACGTCAACGTTCATGTTCGAGAAGGTAATAGTATATTCTTTGATAGCCAGTTTTGATACCCGGAGTTGAGCTTGAACCGAGTTTGGTTTAAATGTGTGAATAGGTAGCATTGTGGCTATGCAAGGAGAAGCGATGACGACTAAAGACGCCAGAACAACACCGTTTCAGCTTCTAGTTGTAGCCAGCCGGCTTGAAAACATCTCCGGCGAACTGTTTCTCGATGACGGAGAAAACGTACGGATGGGAGAGGGAGGAGGGAACCGTGATTGGACCCTCGTGAGGTTCCGGTGCTATGTGACCGGAAAATCCGTGGTACTGAGATCGGAAGTGGTGAACCCAGAGTACGCGTCGAAAATGAAATGGAGCATCGGGAAAGTGACGTTTGTTGGGTTCGAGAACGTGGAGAGTGTGAAAACGTACGAGGTTAGGACAGGTGAGAGATTGAGGAGTCCAAGAATCTCTCTTATTAAGACGGTTTTGGACGATGATGATCCGAGGTTTCTCAGTGTGGAGGTTTCTAAACTGTCGTTGCTTGTTGGTAAGAAGTTCGAGATGAGGTTGAAGTTGACTTGAGGAAGTATAAACCCAATATTGATGATAAGATTAAATTCTGGATGGTTGATGAATAAGGTGTAAAGACGAGTCATAAATAATCCTCACATTAAAATCAAAGACACAGTGGTAAATAAAGATTTCATATAATTTTATAACTCCAAATTCAAAGTACTGAACAATGCGGTGCAATTACTTTGCTAGTTGTCGTACAAGAAAAATAGTTACCAGGTCCATTTTTTACTAGAGTCAAGAGTAGATGGTACTTGTGAAGGGTTCACCGTTCAGATATGAATAAAGTTTTTTTTTCTTATATCAATCAACTTCGTATAGATAGATTCTGAACGATTGAATTGATATAAAAGTAAAACCACTTAATTCGAAGAATGTGATAAAATGATTGAATTTATTTATGGTATTGATTGAATTTAAAAATTAGTCTAAAATAAAAAACCAAATCAGGAAAATAATACTAATAATTACGTCATGATCCGATTCCGATATACCCGAAAGTCTTACGCGAGAACAGACCACCGGTCTACGCAAAAAGAAAAGCCGTTTCGGCGTCTTCCTCACTTTACTTTTCAATCCCGTCTTCTCCATTCATCATCTCTCTCTCTTTCTCTCTCACGGATTCGTAAGTTCTCAGTGCTTCTCCATTATCTTCGCATTATTGATTCTTACTTTTTCTGTATTTCCTGTTAACTCGACACGTGGATTATCCTCTGCTTTTTCTCCCCTTTCGTGAGATTCGTTTCATGTATCTGTAAGAAACTTGATGGAGTTAGTTTCTTAAATTAGCTCGCTCTAGATCCGCGTTTCGATTCGCTGGAACAGTGAAGAAATAGTAATTGAATCAACTAGATACTAGCGCTTCCGTTTGCTGGGGCGATCGATTTCGTAGATTTATATTGAAAAACTTGGCCCAAGGCTGTTGATTCTGTCTTCTTGCTGGTGAAGTCTCAAGCTGCTTCCTGATTAGCGGAGGAGATCTGGAGTTCTATTTTAGGATATTTACTAGCAAATTCATTGACTTCCGATTTTGCCATACTTAATTCAGATTCAGAACATAGCTTTAGACTACGTTAGAAGCAGAATCAGAATCTGCAAATCGGTTGTTTAGATAGCTACTATAAAGATGCAGACTAGGGTTGTACAGTTGGAAGAAGGGAAAGAAAATGGAATCACGGTTCGAACAGGGCAGTATAAGGCATTTCCGTCGAAATTGCTACTTCTGCTAGGGTTTTTTCTTGCTTTTGCTGTTACTGTCTTCATCATTAGTGTATCTACAATCAAGTATACTGGAATACAGAGTGTAGTAACCACAGTCACTTCTAGCTTTGTGCCATGCCGTGAGGATGAATCGAATGGTTTGAGTAAATGGATACAACCTCCTGCGGTTCTGATGCATAACATGACCGATGAAGAGCTCCTTTGGCGTGCTTCTTTTTGGCCTCGGAGAAAAGAATATCCCTTTAAAAGGGTTCCAAAGATTGCTTTTATGTTCTTGACCAAAGGCCCTTTGCCGCTTGCTTTGCTTTGGGAGAGGTTTTTAAAGGGTCACAAAGGTCTTTACTCGGTTTACATTCATCCACACCCATCTTTTACAGCCAAGTTTCCAGCTAACTCTGTTTTCCACCAGAGGCAGATACCGAGCCAGGTCTGGTTCTTCTGATCCTCTTTCTCACAAGTTCTTCTTCTGTTTCATGTTGAGCAGTTACATGTAGTATGAAAAAATGGAACTCTTTAATCAAACTTGGTTTCTTTAGAAGCTTTTTTGGATGTGATGTTGCCATTCCTCCTGAAGTATAACTGTTATTTGAGTGATTAGATGGGATTACCAATTACATAAAGTATCAGAAAATGCTACCCGTGACATAAACTTGGTTTCTTTAGTAGCCTTTTTTTCTAGCAGTTCTACTGATTACTTCTAAGCTAATTGGTTATGTACTTGATTTGGTTGTAATTTGGATATCTACATCATTGTGCAGGTTGCAGAATGGGGGAGAATGTCCATGTGTGATGCAGAGAAGCGGCTTCTCGCCAACGCCCTGCTTGATATATCAAACGAATGGTTTGTTCTTGTCTCAGAGTCATGCATTCCACTCTTCAACTTCACAACCATCTACAGCTACTTAAGCCAATCGGAACACAGTTTTATGGGTGCTTTTGATGACCCTGGACCGTTTGGGCGCGGCCGCTACAACGAGAACATGGAGCCTGAAGTTCCCATCACCAAATGGCGAAAAGGGTCTCAATGGTTTGCGATCAACCGGGACCTTGCAGCTACCATTGTCAACGACACCTTGTATTACCCGAAATTCAAAGAGTTCTGCAGGCCTGCGTGCTATGTGGACGAGCATTACTTCCCGACGATGTTGACAATTGAGAAACCAGAAGTCTTGGCTAACCGGAGCTTGACTTGGGTGGACTGGTCGAGGGGCGGTCCCCACCCGGCTACGTTTGGGCGATCAGACATTACAGAGACGTTCTTTGGAAAGATCTTTGATGGAAGAAACTGCAGTTACAATGGTGGCAACACTTCCATGTGCTATCTCTTTGCGAGGAAGTTTGCTCCGAGTGCTTTGGAGCCTTTGCTTCACATTGCTCCCAAGATTCTTGGATTTTGAGTAGTTTAGTAATGTCTCTAAACCTCTTGACATCAAATAGAGATCACGAAATGGATGTGATATGGATTCTGTGGGAGATTTTACGCCAATATTATTTTATTTTGTTTGTTGTGATATTAGTTTGGAAGAAATTAGCAGAGAGACGGTTGCACAACAGGATCCACTCATATGTAAACTTTATATTATAAAGAATTACTATGCATAGATCGAATTTTCTTTCGAATCATCTTGGGACTATCTTTTCCGATGCATTAATTCATTTTCAAGAATAATTGTAGATTATTATGGAACAGGTTTATACACAGCTGTTCTTATCGAATCACAATTTGTGTTTTTTAATGTTGTGTCTGATTTTCCCGTATCATTTACTCTTAATTCCTTAAACCCTTGTGCCTAAACAGTGTTGTAGAGTATTTTTGTCTCTAACTCTTTTTTTTTTTTAGCAAATTCTCTACCTCATTTTTTTTAACAAGTAACAAGTTCGAAAAACGAACAATCTTTCTTAACATGGATATATATAAATCTAGTATTGGTAAATGGCTTACCGACCTGGAAACCAAAAAAGAAATTGCTTACCGACTAAGATGTTGCTTTGAATGTGAATCCATAAGACCATAACTAAATGACAGTGGGAACAAAACAGAGCCAGGTGGAGAAACACTTTTACACCTAATCGAAGCTTCTCGAAACCCTCATGAGCCTGCCAACGTCTACCATCTGTCTTTTTTTCCCTTCTACAAAATTCAATAAAGTTATTCTTTTTTGGCAATTCATTAAAGTATGTGAAAAGGTTTCATTTGAGGGAAAATATTTCAATATTCATAATTTTTGTGAGGCTAATAATAATCTTATTGGAATATGTCCAGTAGGACTTACAGATAGAAAGACATTCCTCAAATCCACCAAATAATTTAAAATATATACGGAAAACATTTTGGCCAGGCTAATGTTTGAGTTATTGGAATATATGTTCTCTACTATAGAAAGATTCCACAAAATCAACCGAACTGAAAAAAAAAAAAAAAAAAAAAACTAAAAATGAAAGTAGTTTCATTTATTTTCTTTAAATTGATTTTGTTTTTATTAGAAAAGAAATTTCCACTCATTCAATGATTCAACTAATTATTATTCAAATATAGAAAAATCAAATTAGCACGGTTTTAAATGCTAATTTAAGTTATTGAAAAGCAAGACAATTTGTAAAATTATTATAATTATATATATTATAACATATTTGTGATTCCCAAAAAAAATCAAAGTTACTAATAACATATTGTTCTAAATATTTGAAAAAAAAAACACATTTGTTTGTTTACCAAACAAAAAACATAATTGTTCACCAAGTTTGAAATTCCCTTCAAAAGTAATTCATCAACATTGCTTCGAGAAATGAAGGACTAGGCTTTTGTTTTCGTCTCTGTCTACACATGTCGACCCCAGCGTCTTTTTAAAGCTCTTTTCGCATTAGCCGTTACACGAACCCATGTGCTCAATGGTCCCCACGTCCCAACAAATACGATACAAGTCTGCGCAGCTTTGGCCGTTTCCTTCACGGAACCGCGTGACTGATAAAATAAAACATATAAATAGACAGCTCATCAAATTCTTCACGCGCCAAAACAACACATCTCACCGACCGTTGTGTCTTTTCAGGTTAGCGAGTTAGATGCACTCGCCTCGATGAGCGTTCAATAAAAGGCATATCGGTTCCCGAATAAATATCTATTAAACGGCGCCGTAACGGAGAGAGATGACCTGTCGAAATCTCAGTGATTGCGCGGACAAATATCGACCGTCGATTTATCTTGATCTAAGGGACCCGCAACTGGACCAGCTGGAAAAATCCGGGCAGCTAAACCAACTAAACCGGGCAGCTCTACATCTGCCCGACCTCTTTATATAGCTACGCCTCACCACATTTTATTTTAGAAAACCCTCAAGCTTAAGCAAAATTCGAAGCAACACAAAAACCCTAGCACCTCTTTGTTCCTCTCTACGCATCTCTTACACTTTGAAATGGCGTTCTCTAAGGCTTCCGTTGTTGCTCTCATGGCTGTGATCATCTCAGTCGTTGCTACCGTCGCTTCAGCTCAGGTTGAGGCTCCAGCACCTAGCCCTACTTCCGGATCTGGAGCGATCTCAGCGTCAGTTGTCTCAGCTGGTGTTGCAGCAGTCGCGGCTCTTGTTTTCGGCTCTGCTCTTCGGATCTAAGTTTCTGTGATGGTGATTTCGTACAGAGATTGTTTTTGCAGCTGATTATTATTATTGTTATCCGGTATAGGCCATTCATCATATTCGTCTCGTGTGTATTCTGAAGCTTATAGATCTCATTTCTATTTGGCTACCTTCTTCTTTCTTCTATCTACTAATCTTCATATCTGTATGAGGATATTATATTATCTCTTTAGCCTGTTGTGGTTGTGATTCTCTAGACGATTTTTGGTTATGCGATATGGTTTTTTGATATGATATAAATCTATTCTATTTATTTTTATATATGAATGTTCCCTGAGATTTATGTCTTCTCGTTCTTTGCTAAATTATTTATCAAGCATCTGCTGCTATGTCACACAAATCCTGCGAGAAAAAATGAGAATATGCTTTTATGTTTTTAATCAGAATATATTCCAACGCGTTTAAAGCGAACGAATTATTCCAATTTCCAACCCAAATTGAAGTGATAAACTGATTTCAAAAGCAAACTTTGAATCCAATTCAATTAAGAATCACTTTATATTCTGCTGGAAGCTGAAGCTAATTCACTAATTCCGTCTATTACACACTGATTAAAATTAAATTCGATATCAACAAAACTCCTACAACTGAAATTCGGGAAATCGAAACCAGCATTAAGCACACGATGTCCAAAAAACTAAGAAAAAAACAAGCATTAAGCACTTGCGCTCGGTACTAAGTTTTGGAATTTGTTCAACCAACTATGCGTGGTTCATTTTCCTCTTCCAGCTGTATTGTGGTCTTCATGGTATGAAACATTGAATGAGTGGCTTGAATAATTTGCATCGTTTTTAAGCATTTCAAAACTAATAAATAAAATTACAGTCCAAGTGTCCATTTCTCCTGTGTTCTCTTAAAGCACTGGAGAAAACTCATTTCCAATGTAAACCATTGACGTTGTTTTAGAAATTGCGGTCTGACTTGTAAAAGCACGTTTGCGTGTAAATTCAATTGAAGAATGAGAAGACCGACAACAAGACGCTTGTGCTTTCATTATCAGGTAGGAAGAAACATGAGGTTATAAATAGTTGTCCCTCGAAGAGATTTAATAACGGAATAAAGTTTTCTTATAATGGTCACCAATTTTGTTCAAAATTAAGTTGGGATTTATTTGGTGATAGGGAAAGTTTAAAGACTTAAATTAAAAGTTCAAGCTGTTTTTTAGACGTGGAGAATAATCAACTCTGATTTGTATCGAAATATGTAACATCTAGATATAACAAAACGATATGTAACGTGTTGTGAATCTTGTAATATATGTGATTCTATGTAGCTACGTAGGATTTTCATAGTTGAACAAATCCTTCAAAAGTGTCTTTCAGGCAGTAATGACAGTCTAAATGCACTTCTATGTTCACATGATTCACCGTTTGGTTGTGAGGTGTTAATATATTTGGCGCATGATTGGTCTCTTTACTTTGTAGGCCTCCTGTTATTATTAGTATTTTAATAAATAAATTTGTCATCGACTAAAAAAGAAGCGGTCTTTGATATCATCGTTCGTTGACTGCTGAACTAATCAATAAGAAAAAATCAAACGAGGTGGAAAAAAAATGACAAGGCATCATGCAAAAGAGAACATGAAAGTGATTCTAGAGTTTATTATACAAAAGAAACTCGTTAAAGCTTGTTTGCAAAACTTGACGACTAAGAAACTGTAAATACAACATATAATTTCAATAAGTATTCGTATCCCTTATAAAATGGAGTTTTTTTTTTTCTTTGTTAAAAAGGAGTATTTAACAAGCATTAATGAAACTTTTTGTTTTTTATTTTAAGTGAATGATTCTACTGATAATTGCTCTAGTGGTCTGTTTGAGACTTGCAGCCTTGCAGGGGATGGATTGATTGACAAAGGCCCAAAACACGGCAGCTCTCACCGCTTGGACCTGGACAGAGAGAGTTTATGGGCCTTTGGCTCATAACATCGGGTTATATCACCCATTTGTCTAGTCTCTTTGATTTAATGCAATGATTTGGGCGTGATGAAAGTAATTAGTTTTAGTTTTGTGTAGAACTACAACTTATATGAAAATTCAAGGGTTTTATATGAAAATACCAAAGATAACAAAAAAAAAAAAGAAGAGAGCGGGTTCATTTGATGTAATCATAAAAAATCAGGGGTTTATATGTAAATTACCAATAAAAAAAAGGAGAAAAAAAAAAAAAAGAAGCCTGGAGGCTGGAGGAGCGAGACGAGGGTTTTACATTGGTTTCTCAAAACTCCGCCAAATCTCTGAAATACTTGAAAACCAAACAGATTTGGATATTGTCATCGCGTAGATCGATTCATCTTGCGGAGAAATGCAATCGATTCGTGGTAGTACAAGGTTGCTTCAGAGGCATCGCTTCTCCATCTCCAACACTCTTCGTTTCACTCCTTCTTCTTCTTCTTCTTCTTCTGCAAGCTGGTCTGATAATGAATCGAGGAGGCTAGGGTTTGATTCTTCCCGTTCTACCAGAGCTTTTAATTCAGCTGCAACATACCTAATTAGCTCATTGACAAAGACCGTTTCTTCTTCCTCCTCGGCACTACCTGTAAGCCACTCTAGTATTCTATCTTGGATTGTAGAAATGTAGATGATATTTGGTTGCTAATGGAGATCTAATGTCAAATTGATTTGAAAGATTGCAATTTTGTGTGTTTAAAGACGGAAGCTTTGCTCTTGGATTGGTCTTGCTGAATATTGATGAGTAGTCTCGTCTAGTTACAGATTCTACTGATTTTGTCTTCCAAAAATCATAAGTTAGCTCTCAGAGTCTTTATGTGGGATTTTGCAATCGCAAAATAGACAGTAATTGAAGAAAATATCGTCATTGTCTTAAGCTTCGTAGCTTGTTTTTTTCTTCTTAAGCTCTTTGCTGTTTTACTTGCGCTTCTCTCGTGTGGTAGTAAGGGTTATATAGATATATATGAATCAGTCTCGTGGTGTTGTTATTTCTTTCAGCTTTGCAACAGTTTTATGCTTTCACAAAATGTTTCGGTCACAGTGATATCTTGATTAGGCTTTTAAGTGTTTTAGACACGCTCTGAATTTATAGTGCTTGGAAAATGTTTGGCAGAAACAAACCTTTACGAATTCATCGAGGTGCTTTTCCACCATTGGAGATTCTGTTCAATCTACTCCTCAAGGATCCCCTGAGTCAGCTTCTGATGTGCCTCAGAGAATTAAGTTTAAGCGGCTTGACAAAACCGCCAAGCATATAATGCAGGTGCAACTCAAACTTGACAATTGTTGTCATGGATTACTCTTGTCATGTTTTACCTATGTCACAATCTTTTGCAGATTGTAGACAAGGAGGCAGTTGAGGAAGTGAGAACTCTCAGAGAGATACCAGAGATTAAGCCCGGTTATATTGTTCAGCTAAAAGTGGTAATACTATTAAAGTTGACCTAGACTGTACTCTCTTTTCTCTTGTGGGAATAGGATCAAATGAAACCTTTCATTAACTTTGTTGGATTTCCCTTGTGTGAACAGGAAGTGCCTGAGAACAAGAGACGTGTTTCAATCGTAAAAGGCATCGTCATAGCTAGGCGTAATGCTGGTCTTAACTCTACATTTAGGATTAGAAGGCTTGTGGCTGGAGTGGGTGTTGAATCCATGTTCCCCTTGTGAGTACTTTAATCTATTTCTCTCGAGTTTGTATGACTGTTAAGAGCCATTATCATAACTCAACCCACCATGTATTCTGTTTCTCTTTGCCTTGGTCATGAAACACACTGATGTGAGTGGGGGGGTGTTTGGTGACAGGTATTCTCCAAACCTGAGGGAGATTAAGGTGGTGGACAAGAAGAAAGTAAGAAGAGCCAAACTTTATTACCTGAGGGACAAGATGAATGCTCTGAAGAAGCATTAACACTTTATAATACATGCAGTCTACTTATGTCTGAAACAATGTCGATGGTTTTAGTTACATTCCCTCAGAAGGAGACGATTTGGCCCAAGTGTTCCATATTGGATTGTGTAACGGTGGATCCCTTCAATCCTCTTTGATTAGTTTGTTTGCTTATTATCCAGCTTTGTCATGAGTTCGTTAGCTTATCAAAAAATAATTTTGTAACTGAAATAAATATTTTTTCTGCAACCATCTTCTGTTACTATCCACCAAGAGAGGAAAAAAAAAAAAAAGACTTTGTTTTTTTTTTTTTTTTTTTTTTTCTTTTGTTCAAAGTATATTTTGATTGTAACTTTATAAAGTGGTACTAAAACTAAACAGTTTTACAATTGGTCTAAAACCCTAAATAGACTCTCTGTGTATTATTTTATTTTAATTTTAAAAGTTACGAGCCGACTCGACCCGTCTGGGCTCGTCGCTCCCTATCTCTCTCGATTAATTTTCTGCAAGGCAAAAGCTGCTTCGGTCTACTTCGTGTGGTTTCGTTTTTAATTGTAAGTTTACCATCTTACTCCTGTTTGTGTCGATCTCAAATTAAAAGATATTGATAAACCCTTAATTGTTTCTCTGCCTCTCTATTGCAGAAACTTGACCTAGATTCTGAGCTATTTAGATTGGGAATCGAAGATTTTATTGTAACGAAAATCAAGTCATGCAATCGTTGCATCAAGTTGAAAAGCTCTAATTTTTGGGGATCTGTAGCGAGTTTCTCAGGTTAGTTCGATTTCATATTTCTTGTTTGTGATGTAGCTAAAAAAGTTGTATAGGCTGGAACAGAATTGTTTAATCTGTCTTATATTTGTGCCATTGAAGGTGAGTTTCAACCTTGCTGGGATTGTGGTTTTTATATGCATCAAAAAAAATGCCTAAGAAGGAGCGTAGTAGCACTTCCTTGAAGAAACCATCACAAGAAGAAAAAAGGACCAAAAAGTTAAAATCTCGTGAATTTGGGAAAGAGATCGAGGACATCTTTGCTGGGAGATATAGAAAGCCAGAGGTCGCAGTACCGGAGAAGAAAGAGACCAAAGCGGAGATTGCAAGGAAGAAGAGGAAGAGGAAGAGGAATGAGCTTGCCAGGAATACAACTCCAGACGTGTTCAATAACAACGCCAACAGCCGACCCAGAAAGACAACTCCAGACGGGTTGAAAGTGTACACTGAAGATGAAATTGGTGTCAACAAGCCTAATTCTGGTTATACTCCTCTTTGTCCCTTTGCCTGTGATTGCTGCTTCTAGATCTTGTCTCAAACCACTTTTGAAGCTTTGTTTCATGGTTCCAAAGTAGATTAAACTCGGTCTGGTTTTATTGGATGAATGATCTCAGTTAGTCAGATTTGTTTTTGTTGTTGTTGTTGTTGTTGTGTTCATGTTTGGTGGGAAAAATACATTTTACTTTCTACCCGATTTTGCTCCTAGTCTGATGAAATCCTACACGAAGGATGAGATTTCTATACAAGAACTTTGTTTCCCAGCACTTTTGCACCATGAACTACTAGATGGTATATAGTTCATGCTTCTCTTACCTGTCAAAGCCATTATGACTTATCTAAACCTTTTGTGTAGTAGCCTCCAATATGTAGAGACTTTTTTCCTTTTTGGCAAAAACATCGAAAGTATAAGTAGATCATGACCCTAATTAAATAACTAAATATTGTAGTATTCAGAGTGTAATAACACTAGGAGGAGTGTTTTAGATATTTGTGTTCCGGCTGAAAGATTGAAGAGAGGAAGTGGAATGGCCATGAAAGGGTTAGGAAGAAGAATGATCCACAGAAACAAGACAAAGGCGGTGCAGATTTGTCAGTTTCTCTTCCTCAAGATCTTATTATAGAGACTCTCGTGAAATTACTGCCTAAATCCTTATCCAAGTTCATCGTCGTTTCAAAACGCTGGTATTCTATAATCCGCAGCAAAAGTTTCACCGATCTCTCACTTGTCCGTGTCTTCTCTTCACATTCCTAACAAGGTGGTGATATGGAATCCTAGCACGGGCCAATTCGTGGATTCACCCAAAGTCAATAGAAGATGCATGTCAAGCTCTATGGGATACAATTCGATTAACGATGATGAATATTGCATGGCGGTAACTCCAGTTGCTTAGAAATATGGACCAGTTGTGAGCAAAGAGCATCAAGTTTTCATTTAGGAGCTCAGAAGAAAGAAGCAACATGGAGAATGATCAAATGTAAGCTTGCACATCATTTTCCTGTAACTAAATGGCTATGCAGCAACGGTGTTGTTTATTACGGATCTTGGTCGTCCAACAATCGTAGAGAAAAATCTCTATTAGTGGGTTCTGATGCGAGGTTGGAAGAGTCTACTCTTGTTAAATTACCCGACGATGTTGAATTTCTACCTTATTATGATTCTGAATTGGTTAACTACTAGAGAAGGTAGCTTTATTAAAGCAATCATATAATGGTGAATTTGAATTGTGGGTTTTGGAAGATGTCTTGTTGCTTCCTACTCTATTTATGCCCTTTTCCCCTAACCAAAACAGGATTTGAATGGACTTTAAGCATATATGTACATTTAATGGAAAATTTAGATGGTAAAATCAAATTTTATTTCATAAACATATATATATTGTACAATTATAATATAGAGATTGATTAATTTTTGGTGATTTTAGAAGTAGAGACACAATGGTTCCACAACTCATCTCTTTTCTTCAAATATTGGGTCTCATTGGCCCGAAGACTTGGTCTATCAGAGATATATTGAATAAGAGTATCATGACAAACTCTTCCCTCTTGAACAAGATCATGACAACAAGAATCGGTGATAGTTCCATTTCCAAAAACGTTGGCGATAATATCCAATGCACACTTTGGAGTTATTTTAAGAAGACACGTATCCCACAACTGTTTGGCTTCACTTTCTTCCACGGCGAAAGTTGGTACACATACATACACCAAAACTATGACAATAAAGATGGAGGTCAATTGGGTGGTAAGCTTAACCATGTTTCTTTTTGTAGTGGTAGTATATAAGGCAAGAACTATATTAAAAGAAATAAGAGAACAATGTGTTTTGTTTGTTGTTCCTAGAAATGAAATATCACCACTATTTATATACTAAATGATAGTAGATACAAACCGAAGCATTAAACAAAATGAAATATGTTTCAAAATTAATACCAACATTTCATTGCAATAACTATTCTTACACGTTTAGGGTCAATTGAATGCGTAAATCATCCAACTCTAACCAATTACAGTTGCAAGATTACTCAAAACAATACTCATTGTTAGTATTTTTTTATATGATGTTTTTTTCCCCCTAAATTTCTATGCAAGAAACTAAATCTGTAATCCCATATCTCAAAGTAGAGTTCAAAATTAGGAAAATCTTCACTACTTTTTTCACGATATGTAAGGTTGTAAGAGTAACAGATGAGATTGAAGAGTGCATTCACCTGAAAGCAACAAGAGTACATAACGACCAACATTATGCATCTCATCCACTCGTTTGTCCGTCCTAACTTTTTGTTGGATACTGTATATGCTTTAGAATACGCACACACACATTCGTATATATAAATATATGTAAAATATTTAGCAATAGTCAGCATCTAGCTGAAAACTGGTGGATATATCAATAATAAAAGAACTCAGACAACAACATCTTAAGTTTATTAAGTTTCCACAACAAACTTTAGAAACACACTCCTTTACGTGGCATCTCCACCACAAAGAAACATGCAATGAAACGTCCACGATTTATTAGCCCCAAACTTTGGTAAAAATGTCTGAAATAAGTCCCTTTCACGATTGGAGGAAGGATTTGAAGCTCACTTGTTCCACCAATGCAAGAAATCCTTGCGCCTATTGATTTTCTTCTGAAGCTGGAGGAGTCCATAGAGCAAAGCCTCAGCGGTTGGTGGGCACCCAGGGACGTAAATGTCGACTGGCACAATTCTGTCACAGCCTCGAACCACTGAGTAGGAGTAGTGATAGTATCCACCTCCATTGGCACAACTTCCCATCGAAATCACCCACCTTGGTTCAGGCATTTGGTCATAAACCCTGTGATTGTATCCAGACATTAGAAGTTGGAATTTCACACATGATAAACAAGAACCGAAACTTCAAATCATTTGAATTTGATCCGCATATACAACTTCCTCAATCCTACCAGATTAAGACTAATTTCTGAACATATCTCTAAATACTAGTTTCTCACTAATAGTTTATTCAGCATAATAACTGGTCTAGACCTGCGTGGAAAGCTGTCAATCATCACTCAGATGCATCTAAAAATTGCTCATCTCAATGGTTGATGTTTAGAGAACCTGTGGTTCCTTGTGGCTATTAGATTGACTTGGGATCTTTTCTAACTCTAATGTCTGGGCCAAAAGACATCACTACTATAAGCCAGCTGCCTAGCAATAACCATCGACATGCATTTCTTAACAACATGTTGAATGAAGGCTTAGTACATCAAACAAGAAAAAGATGAATCTCTTTAAGTGTGTCAGATATCAATTTCCTATAACAACACACCTTACAGAAAAATTTGGACATCAGGTCTCAGAGACAACAAAGCAAACTCATCACTCAAGATCCTTATCAGTCAACAGAAGGAACTATAAATTAAGTAAAAGAAAATATCATAACAAAGAAAATTCAACCGCCATTAGTAAGATACAAGTTTGATAAATCCAAAAATAATAGGTGAAAGGAGGGACACTAATACATGTTTCCCTAATAAACACAAGCTAGATAATCTGAAAAACCCATCTCCCCACAAAAGATAAGCACAGAGATATCACGAAAAGAGATACTACTCTACCATAATATACCTACTCGTCATCCCTTATCGATAAAAAGTTCCCAAGTTCATGAATTCGAACCAAAACCTTGAAGAAATACTGAATAAATCTGCGGTAGACAATGAATACGAACTGTATGGCATCTCGGTCAGTCTTATATTCACACAGCCATTCTCAATTTGTCAGAAACCTAACGATATAATCAGAATACATGAACCCTAAATCACCGGGAAAGAGAAAATTCCAATGGAAACCCCCAAATTATATTCTCCGAAAACCTAATTTTACAAATTGAATAAAGAAAAAATCTTCCAACGAAAAATCAAGACAAAAGCGTATATCCGAGATCCAAAGATATAAATCAGCCGTTCATTCTATGGGAAAGGGAGAGAGAGGCGTACTTGCGAAGAGCCGGAGCCATCTTGTTGGTAAGAGTCCCGGCGACAATCATACAATCGGATTGACGAGGACTGGGCCTGAAGATGATACCGAATCGATCGAGATCGTAACGAGCAGCACCGGTATGCATCATTTCGACGGCGCAGCAGGCAAGACCGAAGGTCATAGGCCAGATCGAACCAGTACGAGCCCAGTTCATGAGATCATCGACCTTGGAGATCACAAATTCGGCCGCCTTGGAGAGACCAGGAGGAGGGGAAGTGGAAGGAGGACCTGGCCTGGTGTAGGATGTCGGTGATGTGGGGGGGGAGAGAGCGGGAAGGGATGTGTGGAGGTGAGAGACCGAGGCGGCGGCGACGGCGCGTTGAGATTGGAGGAGGAGAGGGAGGCGCGTGGCGGTGTTGCGCGTAATCATCGCCATTGCTCAATTGTCTCTTTGAGTTTTTCTTTTTTGTTTTCCTCTCGTCGTGGAGTTGTGTTAACCAGGCGACTCTATCGTACATTTACTAAATACAGGTTGACAACTTTATATACTATTGAATAGTACCGACAAACTTATCATTTTTTCACCTCGTTTTTTTTTCTTTCTTTTTTTTCTTTTTACAGTATATAGTTTTATGTTATTTGCGAAAATAACTTCTCATGTAACTTTGTCACTAAAAAAAGTAAAAAACCAATTAGATAGAATATTTATCAAAACCTAAAACTTTTATGTTTTACCATAACTGTGAGTAAAACATATCTGAAAGAGGGAGAGCCAATTGTATTTTGATATGAATTGAAAGAGATCACATGATTGATGTCTGATAGCATCCTCTCTTATTATTTCATGAGTAATTAGCTAAACATCATATTCTTGAAAATTTAATTTATTCACACTTCATAAATCATTTTGTAACTAGCACTTTCAAAATTTCTGGACTGCTTTGTCTTTGAGTTGACAAAAACTTAAGTTGGTTTAGTTTTACATAAATTTATTTAAGACACCACAACTTTATCTCTTTAGTTGACATAAACTTAAATAGCACTACCATTTGTTTACTCTGTTGGAAGTTTTCTGATATTTTCTAAAGATTAAAAAACAAAGTTCACATATAATGAGAAGAAAAGTAAAATAAAACTATACTGCAGTAATACGTTTTCCATGTTGTAGTGAACTGAATTTGAAAATGTAATGTACACATTTAGCCTTATGATTCCCTCTCTTTATTCGCCCCCTTTTGCTTTTAAATTTGATATTACATAGGGTTTCTCTATTTCCTTCCAACTTCCCAAATTTCAAAATCCCTTCTCTGTCACCGGAAAATTCCGAAAATGCAACCTCCGATTTGTAAACCCAGGCCTCAGAACCACCTCGAATTTCTGAAACCGCTTCTCAATGACTCGATTAAGCAGCTCTTGTTGCACTACCGAAGCGGACGAACCAATTTCTCCGATTTCGACTCCATCTTCACTCGTATCCTTCACGATCTCCCTCAACCACCACCTCTCGAACTCGTCTGGTTCTACTCCGCCATCAGATTCTACTCTTCCAAATTAGCTTTCCGGGACGATTCCGTTAGGTTAACTTCCAGCTTCTTTCAGTTGCTAGTTTCTTTCTCCGATTCTTTTTCCGGCGTTAAGAAGGTAGCTCTGCTATCTCCCGTTGTTTACCAGCTGAGTCGTTTAGTTTTTACTAGGAGGAGAGATGCTTTGAGCTTGTTAGAAGGGATTGTGAGCTATATTAGCATGTACTGTCTCGAGGAACCTGGAGATGGAGATGATGATGTGTTGATGGTCTCAGGGTTTAGTTTTGCTGATTTGAGTCGGGTTTGGGTTGTGGATGAAGTGGAAGAGAATTGTAGAGTGGAGGATTGTTTAGAGATCTTCATGCCATTTGTTAGTGAAAGTTTGCGTGAAGAGATGGATTCTAAGTCCTGCCGCGTTGGTTACTTAGCTGGAATCGTAGCTTCTCAGGTTTTCTTGCTCAGTTTATGCTTGAGATTTGATTCGGAGTTAAGTAGATCCGAGCTACAAAAAGATCTCCGGGAATCTGTACTTCAGATGATTTCTGGGTTCCAGAGTTGCTACTTTTTTGGTGAGTGTTTTACTTTTTCTTTAGTGACTTAGCATTCTATTGAGATTTCTGGTAATTTCCTAATCAAATAACATCAGATTTACAGGGCACTGAGTTTATAAGCAATATTTGACAAGTGTCTCGTTCTTTATAAGTTTTCAGATATCTCAGTTGGATTAGTTTTCAATTATGGGATGCTTTTCTTGATCCTATTACAGATGTCATTCTCAAAATGCTGCTGCTGGAGCCATATCTGCATCTAACTTCCCTACTGGTTGGTTCTTTGACTAAACTGTGTATCAACTATATAGTCTTCTCTCGCTGGGTGACTTGACAGTTTATAATTATTGGTCTGGGCTTTCTAAATGTGTATACAATGGGATGTCCAAGAAATGCATAGCTGCTATATTGAGTCACATTGTATGTAACATAGAATTGAGTTTCTTTTTCATGGGAAGCGTTTTAATCTTTCAGGGTCCGAAAGATGAAGCTACTTTAATGGAAATCATAACAGAATCTGTGATTAAATCAGCGGAGAAGCTGTTCCTCAACCCTGGAAATGGAACTTCACAAAGAAGTATACACTTGAAGAACATTGCTATTAATTGGTTATTTCTTTTTGACAATGCTATGGCTTCTCTAAGGTATGCCTATGATGTTTATAGGATTAATATTTGCTTCAGTTACTTGATTGTTTTGCTTGATACTCCAAACGATTACACAGGAGATATAAAGATCAAGAGAAAACCAGCAGGTACATGAGCATGTTCTCCAATTCACTAATTCCTTATCACTTGATCAATTGGGTAATCAGTCAAGGTGAAGTGATTAGAGATGCAGACGCACTGAGAAACTTGACTCCTGCATCCTTCATCGGTAAATTGCTTCCTTTATTTTTATAATGTAGGTCATGTTGACTGTTTTCCTTAGTGATTTGTTCCACAGAACAATCCCATCTGTTTTCTGAAGCTGTTATGTCTCGCTTGACTAACCCATTGTACAAAACCTTATCTCCAGAATGGCTTGTATCACTTGAGGAGCAAGGACTAAGGGTTTTTGACTGTGACCATTCCAAAAACTATGCCAAAACTGTGATTGACAGGTCAAGGCCAGGTCTCAGTCTCGGATCCACGTCGCTGAAACAACAGGAGGAAATTGATCAAGATGCAGACATGGCTGATGGACACATTGTATCGTCTATCTCAATTCTCAGTAGCAGCACAAGAAAGCGTAAAGAAGAGAGGCATAATAAGGATGGAGAAACGAAAGTGAAGCTCTTCAAACGTAGACACAGCAACTTTCAAGAGAACTCCAAGTTTCAGCCTTTTGTGTTCTCGGATAGTTTGGTGAATGCAACTGAGGTTGAAGTTTCAGACATGGAGCTATGAGTCGGGAACAACTTGTAGTAAGTGAGATCGGCTTAATATGAAAACCTTGTATGGTAGAAATGTAAGAATGCCGCTGAAGTAATTATTGTCTAGAGGTTGCAACAAGAAGTTCACTTTTTAACTATTTAGAATCTTCGTATCGTAAAGTAAAACTCATGAATAGGGATGAATCCTCCTAAGATCAAAAAGTTTGGGACTAAAAGATATTTGACTGATGTGATTGGGCATTATGTGGTAAATGAGAGATTCTTAAAGAATAAGTGTGAATCAAGAAGTGGCAGATATCTCTTAACTTCTGCTAGTGCTAGAGCTGCAAATGAATAAGAGTTTGTTGTGGTATGGGAAGCTAGATATGACAAAGTGCTTCGATTCATGGGTCTAGTTGTTTCATCATTACTCTGTTAGTGTTAATGCCAATGGGCCTTCGTGTGCTCTTTCATGAGCTTTGCTTATGCCTATTTTACCCCAACAATATATATATATATATATATATAAATTTTCGAAGATGATGTAGAAAAATTTATCTAAATAGCAAAAATGAGTTATAATGGCTCTGATTATTTGTATGTGATAATGTTTGGGTTTGCGTTTTTTATGTTATAATATTCTAATCATGATAACATGAGAAAGCAAAGTAGACACATAAAGTGATCTAAAGCCTTAACCCCAAGCTTCTTTTGCTTAGACTTTATTCACTATTGAATTTGTTTTTATTTGAGTTTTGATAACTTTTTAGATGGTTTAGTGATCTGGATGAATTAAGAGAAGCGGTGACAATTTTTCATATAAAAATCTCCAAAATAAAACTTAAAACCATGAAATCAAGTTATTTCTATATCACTAACTGTAGAATATCACCTTACTGTTAAACACCCAGAAATCAGAAGAAAAAACAAACTAAAGCCAAATATTTTCAATAACATGAGTTTTTAATGTATTTCCCAAATCATCAGTTGAATAATCGAGGGTTTAAAACTTTTAAATGATTTAGAATTAGTTTTTATGGACATTTTATCATTAACATGAGATTTTAGAAGATTGAAAAATTCCATATATATCCAAAAAATATAAGATTATGATAAATAAAATAAAAAGAATCAAAGTCTGCCGAAATCCATTAAAACTCCTTAAAATTTCTTCATATGCACCAGTACTATCATCATTTACAACAATTAAAGTTAAACTCTTTGTTCATAGAGTACCTTTTAATATTAAAAAAAAATATATATATATATACCCCAGGAATGCCTAAAAATTTATAATCGGTTGGATTCAATTCGAACTAGAGTGTAAATGTTTTAAACTTCATTTCTTTAGACTTGAAGTAATGGAAGTTTCTACAAATGGACACGTACTTAATATATGCAACAACTTCCCAATAAGCCAATAGCCATGATGTAATGAATTGGATTAAAAGCAAAGAAATGTCTCAAGATAATGTAAGAAACAAAACTAATGTAACTTTTAGATATTTATGTATACTTTCTGATGCTATATAATTACAAAATTACACTGCAAATAGTATCTTCTTTAAGTGTGTGGACGTATCTCTATATACATAAATAAATATTGTCGGCGAAGATTAAACCGTTTAAGAAAAAAATATTGTCGGCGAAGATTCGTGTATTAGATTGATGAGTGATGGTAACGAGATGGAGACAGCAACTAATAAATTAGTATTATTTGAATTAACCAAATGGTAAGCTTTAAAGTTGAGTAATGGCGTTACACGTGCCCTCTTTTGATCAGAAATTAGGGAAACATTTACTGTTATCACGTATTTGATCAAACAACCACTGCATGCTATAATATACAAATAGTCTTAAATGATAGTATATGACTAATTATATCAGACGCAAGGCAATATGCCTGGCATTTTTTAAAAATATTTTGCCTGGCATTTTTTAAAAAAGTAAAAAAAAAAATATATGGAGATTTGTAATCATAGTGCAATCGATCGGTCGAAATGCAAATCTCCAGAAATAATCAATTTTTATATTAGATCATAATTTTTTTGTAAAATAGTTAAATTGGAGTAAAGTACCCTACTATTCACAAATTTTAAGTTTTCGCTGAAAATAAAATGTAAATAGATACTATATAATTGGCTCAAAAAAACTATTTATATATTCCATGAAATATATTAGCTAAAGCTTTATACTTGTGTTTTTAGAATGTTCTTAACTAGTTAATTAATATTTCTGAATTCCATAAAAAAATTATTAGAAAAAAAGTAATACTATAGTATATTATTACTTTGGTTCGTATATATTAACGGTTGATTTAAAAAATCATATATTATAATACTTATTAATGGAATGGATGTACCTTTGTATAAATCAAATCATTATTTCCACAATACCCATCCACCAGGTTCAGTTGATATTTGTCAAATCATTACTTAAATAACAATATATTACTATAAAATGTACTGAAAATACATGATTGCAAACTCTTCTAGGAGGAACAAAATTAACATTAGAAAAACAAATTCCGAAAAGCAAGAGACATACAATATTGAAAATGGTATCCTAAATGTAAAGATTAAGAAACGTGGTTGGTGGGTTAATCATGAAAATATTTCCATGAAAAACATAAGATTAAAAAAACATGATATAAAAACAAAAGCTGGTGATAAGAGCTAAGAATGTCATGGTACTCATATGTTATCATTACTTTGTTTATTAGTACTTTTTTTTTTTTTTTGTCAAAGACTGTTTATTAGTACTCAAAACATAATTTTATAGGTACATTTATTCGGTGAGTAGTGAGCATTCCTTTTGAATTCATCTCCCTTTTGTTCTTTAGATATTAAATTAAAACAAACTTTTAAGTGCGACTGAGTTGTTGCATTGCAATCAATCATATAATGAGAACAAATATGAATATATCAAATGTAATGAGCACAGCACTGTACTGATCATCGATCTGATTGGGAATATTCCATCGCATTTGTTCTATAATACCATTCAAGTAAATTCAAAGCTGTCAATTTAATGATCATTAACGTAACTATCATATGTTTATAACAACAGTTGAAGTATTACTACTATACTATATAGATAAGACTTTTTTTTATATGCTTCATATATTTACATTCCATAGATTCGTTAAACTACGAATTCATCAACTTTGAATCATAATTTGCTGATCTAACAAAAAAGCTGGATAACAATAATAAATTTAAAATTTCCGATAACTAAAACTAAAATAAATGTCTTTGTTTGTTTCTTCTATTTTATCTTGTCACGGTCAACTTATTTATGATGTTCAGATATGGAGCAACTAATTAATTATAAAAATAAAAAAAAATTCGAAAGTTTTGGCCGGATTTATAATTAAGCAAAAGGGACTTATGGTTTTACGCTCTTGTTGAATGCCAATGACACATACCAACTCGACAAGAGAAGGACATGTGTGTTCTCACTCTCACGCAATGGGCCCCGTTTTTTGCTATTGAAAACCACACGGTGTTCATATTTTAAAAAGGGAGAAGACTAAACATAAAAGGGAATAACGACAAAATAAGTTAAAATCCAACGGCTGAGGATCCTCCATTCCTCCCAGGATTCACCGTGGCCCCGTCTCAACCAATCGGTCAAAAAGTCAACAGTAGTACGGGGGACTTTTTTTTTCTAAAACAGATGATTCTTTATTTTGGCCCCTAAACTATTATATGTATCACTATTCCCCCTGTAAAATACTCAAAATTGAATAATAAACACCTCAGGATGGAAGCACAATTATGAATATTCACATTTAAACAGGAAATAAAAGTAGGAATTTTAATTTGGAAAATTGTTTCAGGTTATGGATAATGTTAGTGGAAAATGAGGGTACCGACAGGGTATGGGGATGAATTTGAAAGATTAGAAAATAAGGGGGGTGAGAATGTAAAGGTTAGAAAAATAAAAAACTGTCGGTCCCTTAACTAAGGTTAAGTTTGATCAGAGCATATAGTTAAGCCCTGTGATTATATATTTTTGCAGGTCCTACATTAAACCGAGTGGACCGTCGGTGACTCAGTACGAGTCGCGTAAACGAGTTTCTTCCTGGTTTATTTTTATTTTAGTCACAAAGTCTTTCTATTTATAAACACAAAAAAACGAAGATAGCCATCGTTTTGTTGAGAGAAGAAAGAGAGAGAGAAGGCCATGGAAAGATAACACTCTGCTTTTTTTGAATATATACAGAGGAGAAAGAGAGAGAGAGAGAGAGATGGCGGATTCAAGCGATTCTGTCTCCATTGATATGGAGGCATTGTCTCTTGGAGGACAGGTACGAATAGGTGGCCTTTGTTTAAGAGTTTTAAGGATTTTGTTTGTTTAGTGAGAAAGAGCAATGGTATTTGTTGATTTTGTTTTTGCTTTCTGCATTCTTGGAGCTGCTTTCTTCCTAATAGTTTTTTTTTTGGTGATGACAAGTGGTTTTAGCAATTTCTGGAATCGTTTGTTACTAAAACAATAATGCTGGGAAATCTTCATGTTGCTAATTTCTTGTTAGCTGAAATTAGAATGATGCTTTGGTGTCGGTAATATAATCCAAAACTACGAAATGTGTTTTCGATCATCTTATTCGTCGATTCTACTTTGGGTTTTTGTTTTTGGGTTCCTGAGATTTGTACGTTCTCGGTTTAGGTTCATGCCTTCAACAATTTATTGGCTCAATTGACACCTTAATTTGGAACATTTGTATATATATATATTTTTTAATCCAATTCTTCTTCTATTGAAATTTGTTTTCTCATTGTTCTAATACTAAGGAATTATTTTTTTGCTCATTGCAATGTTTTATTGCGAAATTCCATTATGAGGTTTTGGTTCCACTGTTAATAGTCTTTAATGATCTCCTTTTTTGTTTGACCATTTCTAATTTGCTGGTTAGGCGTATATGATATTATGGGAAAATTTTGGTACTTTTTTAGTTGGCTTCTAATCAATTTATACATCTCACAAGGAAACGAAAGTTTCTAGGTGTGGTGGTCCTAATCTATGCATGTTCTTACAGTTCCATTTATATCATAGTGAATTAGTTACTGACTTAAATGCAACCTTTTTATTGTTGTTGTTGATAGGAACACCTTGTGGAGACTACTTATGGCCCTGTATGTGTTGCCGTTTGTGGAGATCCGGATAAACCAGCTCTTATCACATATCCAGATATAGGTTTAAATTGTAAGCATATTCTTTTAGATCTTCCGCTATACTTATCGAATAATCCATAACTTCAGTAGTTCAGTAATATTATGATTAGAAAATGAAATGCTTCTTCTGATTTGCTGTCTTCTTCTTGTGCAGATATGTTTTGTTTTCAAGGATTATTGTTTTGTCCAGAAGCTAGTTCATTGTTGCTTCACAACTTTTGCATATATCACATCAGTCCTCTTGGTCATGAGGTTGGTAACTGGACTCTGATCATTTACCTAAATTGTTTTTTTTTTTTTTTGGTAGTATATTACTGTTAACCGCTATGACATTCCCTTGATAATGCAATTCATATCCCTTATTACGTCGCTTTCTTCAAGAGTCATTGCAGTTGGGAGCTCCAATAATCAGTGTTGATGCTCCTTTGCTCTCAGCTGATGACTTAGCGGACCAGATAGTCGAGGTTCTTAATTTTTTCGGGTAAGAGAATTCATCTGTCACAAGTTTTATTTGTGATAGTTATTTCATTAAGCTGCATAAGTCATCGTTACCAAAGTCTTTTTCCAGAGACTGGAAAGAAGAATGAATGGCTATTTTTTTGCTTTTAAAAGAAAGAGAATTTTCTCATTATTTTTTATTGCTTATGGTCTCTTATCCAGACTTGGTGCAGTAATGTGTATGGGTGTCACAGCAGGAGCTTACATTCTGACTTTATTTGCAGTAAGTACAGTGGCGTTACCTCTCTTCAGCTTATCATTCAACTTGATGTCAATTCTTTTTTTTTTTCTTAATTTAGCTTGAAACTTAATTCTTCCAGATGAAGTACAGGCAGAGAGTTTTGGGCTTAATACTCGTCTCTCCACTGTGCCAAGCGCCTTCTTGGTCAGAATGGTTGTGCAATAAGGTTTGTTTCACATAAATATCTTCTTGTTTTTTTTTTTTTTTCTGACCTGGGGGTTATGACCTTGAATATCTATTTCTCATATCAGATATTCTTTAACTTATGCAGGTTATGTCTAATTTACTTTACTACTATGGCACGTGTGGAGTGGTTAAGGAATTGTTACTAAAACGGTACTTCAGCAAGGTATGTTTTTGGTTTCAAAAGGTTTCTTGTAAATAGTGTATACCAATTTTCGTATTTTACATATGTTTGTTTTGCATTACTAGACAAATAATAAATTTTTGACAAATGTTCTCATAGGAAGTTCGCGGTAATGGTCAAGTTCCCGAATCAGATATTGTTCAAGAATGCAGAAGAGTTAGTAAAATCTTTCTTCTCTTTTTTTGCTACTCTGTGATGCCTTACCTTTCTTTTGAAGTAACGTAATCTTTCACTATACAGTTACTTTGTGAGCGGCAGAGTATAAATGTATGGAGATTCCTTGAGGCAATCAACGGGTAATTCTCTATTTTTTCTGTTAATTTCATTTCCAGACTATAGTCTTAAGCTGATAAAATAGTATGATTTGTGGTCTGGATGAAACAGGAGAGAAGATCTTAGCGAAGGGTTGAGGAAATTGCAATGCAGAACTCTAATATTCATTGGTGAAAATTCTGCCTATCACTCTGAGGCTGTTCACATGACCACCAAACTAGACAGACGATACGGTGCATTAGTGGAGGTGCAGGGAAGTGGGTCGTTGGTGAGTGAAGAACAGCCACAGGCGATGGTAATACCAATGGAATACTTTCTGATGGGATATGGCTTGTATCGTCCTACACAGAGCGTAAGTCCAAGAAGTCCTTTGAGCCCTACTCGAATCTCTCCTGAGCTGCTCTCGCCTGAAAACATGGGATTGAAACTCAAACCGATCAAGACACGACTCGCTCTATAGCCCTGCCTCCTCTGGTACACACATTACATACAAATGAAACATGATACACCACATAAAATCGCCATTGTTGGAGTTGGAGCTGTTCCTCTGTTATGAATTGAGCTGTAGATATAGACAGAGATATATTGATCATCTATATATGATATAGAGGGGAGACGAAGAAGAGTAAAAAAAAGGGGATGGGGAAGGGATTGATATATGGTAGAGAGATTACAGATGTTATATTTTGATTCATTAAAGTTGTCTTTTAAAGGTTTGTTTTGTGGTAGCTGCTGTTCTTGTTCTGTACATTCGCTTGAATAATTATTTAAGGAAAATGCCCATACTATTTCATATCAACTCTCCCATTCCATACATTGTATGGCCTGTTCGGTGTTGTGACCCTGGTGACTAGTTTCAGCGAGAAAGGCAAATGAATCAGTGGTGGAAAGAAAAAGTTAACAGACTAAACCTATGGCCTTGGAAAATTTTATTAAGGAAGCTGAGTCCATTCTGTCATATATTTTTGGTTGCAAAAACCTAGTATAGGCCGAGTTAGCCCTGGGCGTTCGGATTTTCGGATCGGATCGGATCGGATATTTCGGATTTCGGATTTTTCGGATAGGAGAATTTAATATCCGTTCGGATTTTATGATTTTTCGGATCGGATTCGGATCAGGTTTTTTCGGATTCGGATAATCCGGATAGGATAATTCATTATCCGTTCGGATTTTTATGACCATTTAGATCGGATTCGGTTCGAATATTTTCGGATTCGGACCGGATTTTTGGAAAAAAAAAAACTAAAAATTCCATTTATTTTTTAAAAAATTGGTTATATTTTGGAAAAATTGTATAGTTTTAAATTGGTTATTTCAAATATTTTTTGTTATTTGCTATTTTTTTAATATAAAATTATAACTAATATTTTTGAATATCTAATTTTTTTCGGGTTTTCGGATAAACCGTTCGGATTTCGGATCGGATCGGATTCGGATCGGATTATTCGGGTAGGATAATTCATTATCCGTTCGGGTTTTAAGACTATTCAATTCGGATTCGGATTCGGATTTTTCGGATCGGATCGGATCGGATTTTCGGATTTCGGATTTTATGCCCAGGACTAGGCCGAGTATATGATTACAAGAGAAAAAAAAAAAAAAAATCAAATTTGTTTCATGACAGATTACATGAAGGCAAAGAGAAAAAGAAACAATACTAATTACAAGGGAAACAAATGGGGTTGTGGGTTAGTTTGGGTTAGTTACTCCCAGGAAACAAACAATGTTAGTGTTAAAAATCTTGCTTTTCTTCTTCTTTTCCACAATTTTGTTTTTTGGTTCTTGTCAAAATTGGTGTTCCCAAAATCAGTTGAGAAGAAACATTGTGGCTTTATGAGCTGTGGGATTGACGTGACATTAGAATCATCCGTTGTTTACCGCTTTCTGATCTTACAATTTCTCCTTTCTGACCAAAACAAAAGCTTTCTGTATTTAGTTATTATATAAACGAAGAAGAAGAAGAAACCTCTCTGAGACCAACCAAAAATCAAACCAACTTACCTCTATAGTACTGTCTGGAGAAAACCACTTTAACAATATCCCAAGATGCACAACTGCTGGTATCACTTTGAAAACCAGCGGTGTCGTTACCTGCCAAAACCATTAACCAAACCAACTCAGCTACTTACTTGAACATATATATAGAGAGGAAGGCAACAGACGGTTATCTAATCATACCAGGCTTAGAGCGGTTGTCCCTAGGAGAAGCAAATAGAGTTTCCCCTGACAATTTTCATAATTTTAAGCTTCTTTCTTCAAAATACCTTAATATATAATCTTAAGTCCTACTATTTGTATAGTCCAATGAGGAGCAAGGTGTGTTACTTACTTCGATGAGGTGAAGATTGGAGGCACGGCTAAGTAGTACAAAGGCAAACTCCCCTATCTGAGCCAGAGATATTCCAACCTGTATCAATTTGACCATGGATGTTAAAGCACAGAGTACGCGAAAGCAAACATGATGATAGATCATAAGTAATTTGAGACAGAATATTTTACCAGGAGAGCCGTCTTGTTGTTGTATCCAAACCCTTTGACAACGGTTGTAACTATTGTTGTCTTTATGATAATTACTAATATCACAGAGGCTAACAGTATGTCCACATGAGTCCACAGAAAATGGACATTAACTAACATCCCAATGCTTGCTAGGAAAAGAGCAGCAAATAAATTACGGATGGGTTCGATCTGCATAAAATATGAAGCACGTCAGTTATGGACTTCTTGTAAGGGTTTAAGATCGGAAGTTCATCAACTCATTACGTCCTGTCCATCACATTCACCCCGCTACAAGAACCCAGGCAATGATTAAACTCTGACTCTCTCTCTCTCTCTCTCTCTCTCTCTCTCTCTCTCTCTGACCCCCTCTCTCCCACATCAGAGAACAATAAGAATAGTTGTGGGAGGAGAAAAAGAGACTCAAGTAGATGGAAAATTTTCAGCTTCAGTTGACATAAACAGGGAAAACAGTAAAGCCTTTTTGGTACCATGTGGTCAAAACGTACTTGCTCTAATGTATGTTCAGCGAGATCAGTAGTCGATATCATGACCCCCGCAGCAAAAGAACCCAATTCAAGACTTAATCCAAGCTTATCACTACACTGAAAACATAGAAGACCAGTCAAACAAACATGTTGACAAAAACTTAATCCCACCTTATCACAATATGCTGACAAAACAGTTACCATATACACACCAGATAAAAGAAGGAACGCACAATGAGAATCTTGATGAACACTTAACATACGGTGAATATGAGGAAGGCGAAGTAGGACTCACCCAGGCTACAAGTAGACAAAAAGCAACAGCCGCTAACTGATAGAGTTCATTTGTCTGATTCATTAGGAAAAATAATAGGTTAATCGACAAACTTGATTGGACCAAAAGATAGGAAAAATAATCTTGAGAGGAAACCATGTACCTGTGACGATAAGCTGACCATTAGCTTCAGCAACCATGGAATACATGTCCGTGATAATATTGACAAAACAGCCAAAAACGAAAGCAACACAACCACCCTAAATAAAAGACAGTAAAGGCATGATTAACATCAAATCTTTAGAATACGCCTTAGGAGCAAAATCTCTACCAGTCTTTCCTTACACTTTTGCCATTGACAACATTCCATGAACAATGCCAGAAGTTCCCCCAAGAACTGGAAGCAAAGCAAACAGCAAACCCACAGCACAGTCCTAGAACCAGATGCTAAAATCAATCCTCCAAATCATTTGAAAAGAAATATTACAATAAAAGGTCACTGTTTGACTGCCATATTAACACTATGATCTAGAAAGACAAAGGACATTACATGTTGATGGAAAGAACAATCAGATACCTGAAGAATAAGGATTCCAATCGTAACTTGGCCATGAAGAGAATTCATTGAATTTTTTTCCATGAGAAACTTCAGCACCTATAGTTTCAAGGCGGAGCGCATGACGAACATAAAACCAACAATTGTAAAAAGAAAAAACCCCGCTAATGGAAATGGTTAGATAAGCATTATAGAGTTCACTGAAATTACCACCGCAGTTGATGACATCGACAAAAATGCTCCTACAAATACCCCCTCCGAATGTTTACCACCACATAACTGTAAACAGGACCAGTTGAAAACATGTCACTGAGAATATACTTCCAACTTCAAAGACACAACACTTCACCAAACCAAATGGTGATAAAGGAGACAGCAGGATTCATTTTTCCACGATTAAAAAAGAAAGCAGAATTTTTTTTCAGAACCACTGATAAACGACGCACCGACACTGTGATTCCGCACAAGAACATGAATAGAAGAATTTGAAGAAGGCCTCCCAGAACAGCAACTGATCGAACAACTTTAAGCTACATAGTAAGAGGAAAGGTGCTTAACATTTCAATTCAACACTAAACAAATCAAAGTGGCTGAGCTCACCTTAGCAGCGGAGAACTCTAGACCCAACGCGAAGAGCAGAAATACCACACCAAACTGGGCAACTGTTTCAACCTACATACAGAATCATGTGAAAATCAAAGCGGCAAAACCACATGTAAGATCACATATACGTAAAACCACACGAGCATTATACATTCTCATCTCCGTGGCAGTCTAATGCTCTAGATTTCCTATGCAAAGACTAACTAAGTTTCTTTCTTATGCATGATAAAAACTCAATTTGTTTTGACCCACAGAAGAAAAGAGTTCCTACTCAAAGACTCCTGTCTTGCTGTGTGTAATATCTTAGTCAAAGACCCTCAGAAGAAAATAGTTCCTAAACTTATGCTGACCTAACTAAGCATTCGACACCTTAAAAGGCATTTACAAAGTTATTGGGAGTGGACGACGAAAGATCACATCATCTGAGGTGAAACACATAGCATACCTGGACCATCTCACTGATGAAATTCAATCCTCCAGGACCAATGATAGATCCTGCTAGCAAATATCCAGTTATCACCTGCAAAAGCACAGAATAATTCACCACTATTTGGAAACCGAGACATCATAATGAAACCTAAATTCATATTGACAGAAAATAAGAGTAGCAGGAAAGTCAGACCGGCTGTCCAGCACAAGCAAAGGCGATACCACCACAAGTTGCAGATACAATGACAACCACCAGGTCTGAAATCAGTCTACATGCAATAAGAGGCACAAATCAATGACTAATTCAGGATTGTAGAGTCTGTTTTTCAAAGAATCATGTTGAAAAGAAATTACTTAAAAACCAAGAATCTTGCCTCAAGTCTAGCTGCAATACTGGATACTTGGATTTGAAATTGGATATGATGAAGACATTGTCCTGACACAAGACCAAAATTGCCATGTAAGAAGTAATAACAACAAATCCAAACTGTGTGTTCCTGTGCAAAAAACTTTACTTTTCGATCAATCAGAGTTGGAGTGTCCTCAGCTCTGTTCTCATTGTCCAATTTGAAAACATCATGGAGTTGAAACCGCCTAAAGAAAAATTAGAGAATGCTTAATACGTCTTCAATTCTAGAACATCATAAAGATAAGGAAGTTTTAGAAAGAGAAGGATAACTAGAATTGAATAGTGTACTTGTCCTCTTTAGTCTCATTTTTCTTTGTGGACTTTACTCTGGCTACAGTTTCCAGAACAGCCTGATGAGCACAAGGTACAACAAGGAACCTCACATTCAGATACTCATATTATGCAATTAATGAGAGAAATGATCAAATCTAAAAAGCAATGGAACGATACAGCTTGAAGATTCCTAACAAAAAAAGGACTTGAAAGTGTACAAGGGCGTATGATGAACCAAAATACTTGTCATTTTATTTCTTTTATCAAAATTTGCATATATTAACGAGGACATGAGACGTCAGCCACTGATAATACAAACCTGTTGCCCAGCTACACTGTTGTTGAAGCTTCCAGGATCAGCCACTGCAACCAATAACAATATAACCACAAATTAAGATAAAAACAAAAAAATCCCCAATGAAAAGTAGAAGATATCCATTTCAGGAAACCAATCAGAAAATAAATCTCGTTATGTGGTTATTCTCTCGATCTAGAAGTTCCACATTGGGAGATGAAAGAAAACCGAAAAGGAAAGACGAATGTGAGATCCTGGGATCCAAATTTTCAATGGATCCAATTGAGGATCAAACTCATGAATGAATTGGCATGAAACAGAATTTTCAGAAACTAGAGCAATTGTAGTTTGCAATGGCCATTTCAAGTTCCAAGAGTAGCAGAAAAAGAGAAAGAGTACCTTCATTTTGGTCGCTTTCGTTGAACTCCTTTTCGAGAGCGCGATCGATGATGTCGGCGAAGCTACCTTCCTTGGGCTTAACAAGAGAAGAAGAAGCGTTGAGAGATGCGATGGAGGAGGAGGAGTTGACGGCGGATGCTTCCAACAGATCCGAATCAGAGAGAGCTCGGGGAGACGCGACGGAGAAGCAGAGGAAGAGGGAGAGTATGAAAAGGCGAGAGAGTTGAGAGGAGAGCGAGGATCTTCTTCTTCTACTACTACTAGTTGTTGTTCCTCCTCCTTCTTCCACCATGGCAGAAGAACTGGATTTTGGAATAAACCGGTCTGGTGCAGCAACGGTAAGCAGAAGAATCGGGTACACCGTCGAGAGTCTCGATCGAGAGTGGGCAAGTGGGGAGAGAGAGAGAGAGAGAGAGAGAGAGAGAGAGGGACAGTGCGAAGAGCGGGGGAAGAGAGATTTACTGCAGTGGTCAACCACCAGTCCATTACATATACACTAATTATATACTATTATCTTGGTATTAAAAATTAATATGGGATGTTTATGGTTTTTTCTTTGTGCATGATACAAGTGCACCATGTGGGAGAGATTGATCATGAATAGAGTGGGGTCTTCTTTGGTTTATTTGGTTTCTATTACGACAAAACGTCTTACATAGTACTACACTATCTTCAACTTTTTTGGAAATCTTTTACATGTCTACGCCATATTCATTTTGACTTTTTTTAAGGTAATTACTGTCGTTCTAATGAATAGATCAATAGAAGGAGTCTGGGTTAATTATTTAATTTTGATTTTTTTTCTTTTGATCATCTCAGCCAAATTTTTCCTTCATATTACACATTACATTTTTTGTTTATTTTTTTCTAAAAGGTAGCTTACAAATTGTTCCCCAGCAAGCATATCCCCCAAAAATTAGCTGTCAAACAAAAAAATTTAATCAAAAAAAAAAATATATATATATATATATATATAGATGTAGGAAATATAATAAATCCCCTCTCCTGTCTCCTCTGTCACACAATCCGTCTTTGTTGACAAGAATGGCGGACAAACCAAGCAGATCACTGGTATTGTACGGAGACGGCTTGGCCCGATTCGTGGACCCGTCGACTAGCCACATCCATTCTCTCGCTTCCTTAGCTAGCTGTGGCTTCCTTAGCCTTCCTCATGCACCTCCAGGTCTCTCTCTCTCTCTCTCCCTCACTTATCTTCTTCATTCATTGGATTACTTTTTTTTAAGGGGTTTTCAGTTATTGCATCTCTTCCCGTTTCTTAGTGCTGATCAGAATTGAACCGGATCGTTTGGATTCGTTTTATTAGAGACAAGAAATATTCCGATGATAATTGTGAAACTACATTTGCTTCTTTCGTAGCATAATATATATGTTCCCTCTTGATTTGATTTATACTTTCTATAATAATCCAATATCAAACTTCAATTGAGAGTTTTCTCTCTCTACTGATCTAACTGGGCAACATAGAATCCATGTTCATCAGTGTCTTGACGCAAAAAATGAAAAACTATGAAATTTGACCCAATTTCTTTACAAGAGAAGATTTCAATTGCCTGCGCTTTGCTATCTTGCTTCTGGATATTCACTCTTCTATTGCAGAGACTGACAACGATAGGATAGTTCGAGAATTCTCCAATTTGCTGGATGCATCAGAAGCTTATATGATTGCTGTGAGTTACTTCACTCTCTAGAAAAATATCTATGCGAGCTGAGTTAGGTGGTTAAGAACAGATAATCAATAATTTGAGTGTGTATGTGTTTACAAGTTTATTAACGAAAGTAGAGGTTTAACAATCCATGGTTTGTTTCTTTAACAGAGTGGACTAAAAGCTAAGGAAAATGAAAACGAAATCCCAACTTTGGCCGAAAGGTTTGCCTTTTCTCTCATCTGTATAGTTTTATACTCTTTTCAACAATCAATACCCGGTTTATTCAGATGATGATGATGCTACTTTTTACATTGATGTCACTGACACTAATATTATGGTGCAGGTTTCTGGGACTCAAGGCTGCTCTAGTAACAGACAATTCTACTCTGACTTCTTTCGGAAAACTGATCGGTTTAGATGTACTACAACTTAGTGAGATATTCCAAGAGAGTAATTCCTTTCCTTCTGATGCTACAGCATCTAAATTACTAAGGCTGCTTGGATTTGAAGGAGGAAAGTGCTTGGATCTGAGCCTATATGACTTGGTTTTTCTGCATATTGGGGTAGATGAGTATAAAGACTTGCATAATGTGAACAACTTGAAAACCATGGACTCTTTGGTTGGAAGTATTATGAGAATGGCTCAACCAGGTTCAGAGATTGTATCGCGCTTGCATCTGTCTGTTGTTCTAAGCTATGGTCATGTCACAGACAAAGATGTTTCAGTTTTTCCTGTCAAGACTCCACAAGAAGACATGAACTCGGCATTTGCAGGACTTGTCCCTCGTCAGAGTTACACCATGCGAGGTGAAAAGACACGGAATGATGTTCGGTAAGAGATTCAATTATTATTCTTTTGTCAAGATGAAAACTTTTGGGAAGTTATCATTCGTTCTTGACTGGTGTGGTAATTCTTGCAACCTACAGGCACTACTGTCCTATGTTGGTAGCTCAGTGGCAGCATGCTGTGACCCGGAAAGACTTAGTTGATACGTTATCATTTGAAGCTCTTAAAAAGGTATGGTTTCTATTAAATGCAAGTTCCTCTGTTATATAGTTTGTCTCAAATTTTTTACTTTTTTTTCATTGTAGCTCTGTGGAAATCTTGTTATACCGGCTGATCGGTTCATCCATGAAGTTGCTTTCAAACTTTGGAAGGCCCCAAAATATGGAGCTTAAGCAAAAATAGATTTCAGGTACTTAACTGTAATCATCTAGTCTGGATGGATATCATACTTTTTCTGCTGTTGGAGTTGATTGTGGATTGACTCAAATTTGCTAACTTTACATAAAGAGAAGAACCAAAAGCTGTTTTATTTTTCTTCTAAATTATGTATCGTATCTTCCGTTACATACACACGAAAAATAGAGATTTAACATATACCCTGAATTGGTATTAGAAGTTTTAAGATTATGGATCCTCTTGTACCGGGTGGTAGTTAGTACCGCCAATCCAATCCATTCTCAATTCGTCTTCATAGAGCCTTTGGCCTTTATCGTCTCTTTTGATCTTCCTTAGATATAGCCCTTCCCTCTTCACCACCCAAATGCACTCTTCCTCCTCCGGGTTATCACATTTCCACCTGAATAATCTCTCCCCAGCAAAAACTGTTGCGGTCTGACCATACGGCGAGCCAAAAGCAGTGAAGAACATGCACTCAAAGTATGTGTAGATAAACGGTATCTTGATAAATATTGGCGTGAACGACCAGCTTTTGGATTGGCCCGGTTTGAGAGCATGGATTCCCAATTGGTTATTCGAAGACCAACAGTTAACCGTGAGGCTCCTGTTTCGTCCTGGGTAGCTGGCGATCTCGTTTCTTATCTCGAACCGGGCTGCTGATGTGGTGGATGGAAAGCACGCTGATGCGATGAGAAGGCACCACATGAATGCGGTGGCTAATTGCAATCTCGATCCCATCTTGAACCTGAACCCCGTTGCTCTCTTGAACAGTTCCTTTTTGGTTTTTGGGGTTTATATAAACGGGAGTGGTCGTTTAACAACAACATTGAGCAACGGTAGTAGTTTTGGACGTTATATGTTCGATGAGCTTTCTTTTCCCTTTTCCGTTTTAGTTTTGTAAGAAGTTTAACAAACCTTTGGTAAGTTGTTATCTTGTTGAAAAAAAAATATATTTTTCCCATAGGTTTCTAAATTTAGCATTTCTGTTGCATCTTGTTAGGGTGTTCCAGGTTTTGATTTAGATTTGCTTCGCTCCTTTCGTATGTGGTTAATTTAGTTTACGAAGTATATAAATTAAAATAGAAACCAAACTACTATTCGGTTAGGTTTTAAATAATTTTGATATTGATTGGGGTTCGATTTTTAACAAAATTTATCTTCACCATTACCACACAAGAAAACAACAAGCAAGTCTATCACTATTCTGCATGACATTTCATACATATAGAGTGCAAATGATATATCGTTTTATTGAATTTAAACAATAACAAATCATTCACTAGCATCCATGGCAGTTCATACATAGGATCCCTTAACTATGACTATTTTGGTATTAAAAAAAAAAAAAACTATTGACTATTTTGGTGTAGTCCGATTTAACTTGTTTGTGTCTTAAAAAACCAATCGGTCAACACGCAGTTCCGAGTAAGAGGAAACTAAATTTAACAATAATTTTCCAATTTGATGATTTGGACTAAGATACACGATATTCATTGTGGATACAAATCTT
Organism: Erysimum cheiranthoides; assembly: GCA_011420285.2. Classification (NCBI taxonomy): domain Eukaryota; kingdom Viridiplantae; phylum Streptophyta; class Magnoliopsida; order Brassicales; family Brassicaceae; genus Erysimum; species Erysimum cheiranthoides. The sequence continues at coordinate 17,722,474 of CM022178.2, read as the reverse complement.
GATATATATTGTTAATACAAAGATTCCTTTATAAATAAAAAAAATTATGGGGAAGTGTCATGTAAATTACAGTAACTAGTAGGATCTTAGTCGAGTCCCTTCATGTTGTCACGAACCAAGCTCCTCAAGTGTATAAATACACATCTTCCTCAACGACCTCAGGCTACTAACATATTGATGTAGTGCAAGGATCTCTCAGTCGGTCTCAATCCGAATCATTCTCTACATGCTTTCTACGGTGCATAGTTTTGAGTTGTTGCGGTGACCAAGGCTTCCACGGCTCGACTAGCTTCTCGACGGGCCTCGAAAATTCAAGATACCTTCCAAATATAACATGAGGAGAATACAACTCGTAACCAATGAAATAAATCCCATTAGGTCTAATTGCGTATTTACATGTTTGTCCGTCGCATAGAATCGCCGTAGTAGACAACGTCCTGATCTCAACGTTTGCTGTTCCTATGGTCGACCGGAAACGACAATTGTGGACCATCACGCCGTTACCAAACTGAGGAACTTCGAATTCCCAATGAAACTCGGACGATGGAACCGATTTATGCCATCCGATGTCTTTCTTTGATGATCGGCAATTGTAGAAAACTGACGGGTTATTGACATTGTACATTTCGTTTTTTATGAGTATTGAGAAATCAACATCTCCCCTCTCAGCTGAGTTTCCAGTTAGAACGATTACTTGGAAAACAAGGAACAATATTACTAGAGATTTCATTTTCACAGCCATTTCTTATTAAGATACTCTCCTCTCGGGTTTTTAGTATATATACATAACAAGCTGGATGTTATTGATACGATCGGACAATAATAGAAAGGGCGTAATGGTTTTTGTAAGCTAAATTAGTTATGTTTGTTATAATACTAATCTTGTGTTTTGACTCAGAAATTTCTATCACCTGGTTTTGTTTTTTCACGTAGTCAAACTTTAGTTATCCGATTGACTCACCAAAATTCCTTCCAGAAGCACAAAATTCTTAAATTGTAAATTTGGACTAAAATTGGTAGGATCAAATAGGTGAAGTACGTGAACATGTAAATTTGCATCACATAAGTTTATCCACACAGAACTAAAACGATGATAATCATGTGTTCATGACACTTCAATATGATATGAGGTAACAAAATTCAATTTTTTGGTGGGTTTTCTGCAGGCAAACAAAGATAGTTTAAATTCGACAAAAAAAAAAAAAAAAAACAAAGATAGTTTAAATATGAATCAGTATTAATGTGACATCTCTCAAAAATCGAAAATGACCTCGTCTAGAAAGTTAGAAACTGTCAGTTTTGAGTCCGAATGATAAGAGCTAGATTCGAAACCTAGTAATGAGTTTTTCGATTCATCAAGATTGGTTTTTTTCTTTTACATCCACTTTAATAACGAAATATACAGGAATGTACAGATATATACTATGTACTATCAGGAACTGTCTGTCTGTCTATGAAGAGGTTTCAAAGAGGATCGGAAGAAGGTTCACCGCAGAAAGCTTCTGGTTCGAACGTTCTTGCGGTTTCATCATTGTACGCTCCAGGGATTGGCAAAGAGGATCTGTCCCTAGGATCCTTGTATGTTCTATAAGACGATGCAATGGGAGAATCACCCAGGTTTATGACAAGAATAAGCGATAATCCGAGAATAACTAGCGTGTTTTTTAGTCTGGCAAGGATTGGTTTTACCTGATAAACAACACACACGCACAATAAAACAAATAAGAAACTCCTTAACAGATCTCATACACAAAACATAAGACTTGATCAAATCCCTGAAATTCAAGGATTTAAAAGAATAAAAGGTACATGCTTCATGATGATAACTTACCGAGAAAGATCCAAGAAGACGGTCTCGTGCCAAGACTTGAGGTGTTTTTACCCATACCTGTTCCATAATTAAAGTTAGAATATATAACAAAACAAAATGTTTTCTTCTACAGAGCTTCATAATCCAATATATAGAGACAGAAACGAATCATAACCTGACCATCATACCACCCAGTTTCTTCATCTGCAACAACACAAGAAGAGACAATTCAAAAACAAAAAGGAGCAAAAACATTTTGATGAATCGCAAAACCAGTTCTCGAGCTTATCAAAACATTTTTCTCCAAGTTAAACGTAAGCCTTGCAAATTTCGCGATCACTACGATGAAGGAACAAGAGTTGAAGAAATCAAAACCAAATTCGATTACAGGATTTGAATTGTAAGAGCTAATTTACAAAATCGAAAGAGTAGAGAAATAGAAGAAGTAAAGACGTACACTCAACGGTGGCGCTAAGAAGACGATTTCCGACATAAGCCCAACCCAAATACATCCTTACGACAGCAAGCGTGACAACGAAGATCCCGCTAGAGCTGGCTGCGAGAATCCTCTTAACGGGTTCGTATTCGGGTCCGACGGATCCGAACCAGGAAACGGGTAACCCAACGAAAAATGCGAAAGAAGCGCCGGTGACGAAGAGCCTGGAAGCGTACTTGACTACATCTCCTGAAGCCCAGGAGAAAGGGAAAGAGGTTGACAGAGATTGATACTCGTTGATTGGCTGTTGTTCCGGCGGTACGGGGCAATCGGTCTCCGGCAACGGCGGTGGAGGTTGGGGTTCCGAGTTTTCGGCGCCGAATTTGATAAGAGAAGAGGGAAGGGGTATTTTGGGGAATAAATTGTGGTGTAGGAATCGGCGGTGGCGAGACGGTGGTCTAAGGGACGATGAAATTGGACTGAAATGGCGGAGCACTGTAGCAGCCATCGCAGCTTCTTTTCTTTTTTTCCAATTTCAATTTTTTAATATGCACTTAATATTACAGAAAATGGGAATACGTTTCTCTTTTCTTTTTTTTGGTCCAATATTTTATACTTCTCTATGTTTCCCTTGAAGGTCTATCTTTTACTTCCATTGTTAACTTTTACAAGAATTAGCAGCTCTTACAAATTACAACAATCCCCATATGTTTACACTTGGCATATTTTGGGGCAAAATCCCAAACCAAAACTGAAAAAAGAACTCCGTAGGCTTATTGTATTCTTTTCTTTTCATCTTCTCTTTTTTTTTTTTTTCTTTTTTGTTCATTTACCTAATTTTATCGTTACAAGTAGCAACAATGATGATAATAATAATAATAGTTACAAAGGGTTTGAATAGGGCTTTTTCTTTTTGTTGTTGAGCTCCCACTTCGATTGAACTCCACAAGCTTTTCCCCAACCCGTCAATTCATCTTTTTTTTTTTTTTTTTTTCCGTCTCATCTGACCGTAAAAACAAAAAGAAAAAGGAAAAAAAAAAAAAGCGAAGAAGAAAATAGCAATCCCCACCCATTGGCTCTTTGAACCAGACCAGGTGAAGCAACAGCTCCTGTCTACTTATCTTACATCAAACTTTCACTCGTGTTCGATCTGTTGCTTATGTTCAGACCCTGAAGCCGCTTCAAGCTTCGCATCAGTTGTGTAAACGATGGCCGTAAATGCGGTTCCCTGCATAAATTATCACAAGCTTTAACCCCCCACCCAAAATGCGTGATAACAGATTGTCATTCCAGTTAAACCCAAACACCGACCCACTTGATCGCATTCTACCCATTTCTATAGTGATTTTTCTAGCACTACCAAGCTCAACATAGGGTTCGGAGTAACGTTAGGAACATGATTTCATATCATACAGTTCTAGTTAGGAATTGTGTATTACTTTACTAGATTTTAAAGATAAAAGTAATGAAATGGACTTACGTTTGCCAGCATTCGCGGATTATCTGTGCAACGGTTGGATCGATATCATCTGGGATTTCAAGGCGCCGGTTCTGGAATCCCACAGCTCCAACAACTTGCATCGGGTTCAAACCTTTCCAGGGGATTCGTGAAGTAGCTAGTTCCCACAATATAACACCAAAGCTGTACACGTCACATCTGCGCAAACATACCAATCAATACTTCTGTCCTGACATTTAAAAAGATTCTTGGGAGTGTAAAATTCACTCACTTCTCATTAGCCGGTTCATTCCTCAACACTTCCGGAGCCATCCACTCAGGCTGCATACCCATTAACAGGACATATTGTCAACTAAGTTGTTCCATTTTTTTGCAACAGAGAGTTCATGATTGAGATATAAGAAATTGTTCCATTTAAGATAAAAACTAACCGTTCCTGCAGTTGATTTTGAGGACAAATACGTGTGGTGTTTCATGCGGGACAATCCAAAATCACAAACCTTCACGACCCAATTTTTATCAACAAGAAGGTTTGGAGATTTTAAATCCCTATGTACAACAGTCGGGTGGCTGGTATGCAAGTAGTTCATTCCTTTTGCCTGCAATCCCATCAGAAAGAATGCAAGTGTCAGATGATTTTTTTAGCAATATGGCAGTAACTTATAAAGCATTGTTTTTAACCAACGAAACTCATTTATACCACATCTAGAGCCATCCGCATCCGTCTCTTCTCATCAAGCTGATGATTTGGCCGATGTAGTAATCTATACAAGCTTCCCCTGCATCGTATTATAAAAGTTAACCCATTGAGAGTCTCGAAGAAGAATAAAGAAAACTATTAACAAAGGATTAGTACATGCATAAAAGAGGACTAGAAATCAAACTAGCAGACCACGTGGTGCATTCACGAATTGTAAAAGAAGAATATGGGAGGATCAAACCTGGGTAGGAACTCTGTCAGAATGGAGAAATTTGGCGGCCGAGTAACTGCTCCCATGAAAAGAACAACGTTCGGATGCCGCAATCTCAACATTATTTCAATCTATCGGAACAAAATAAAAACATTCACAGTACGATTAAATTAATTTCAGGTAATTCTACAGAAAATAAGATGTCTATGGTTAGAGGACTTGGCGTTACTTCAGATTTGAACTGTGTCAATGCATCACCAGAGAAATCTTGGTCCAGAAACTTCTTAACCGCCACTTCCTGAAAGGAAAAACTCAATCAGTCCAAGAGCTCCATGACTAAAATAGCAATCCTCTTCATTGGAAATATGAGAGAGGTTTATATAACTGCAGATTAAAGAACATTGCAAGGATCAGTGGATTGAGACTCCAAAACATAACTCACAGTTCCATTCCACTCTGCACGATAAACTTCTCCATATGAACCTGCGACAGAAACAGCACAGAGAAGGAGCACATTAGATCTTATAATTCGGGATAATAAGGGGTTAGTCTGGTGTAACAAACTGTATAACTTGGATGTATAGATCTTCTCTACAAGCATAAGGGTAGATAACAATTAGTCAGTATCAAGCACAGATACCACTTCCCTTTATAATAAAGTTTGCAAATAGCGAAACTAATATCTAAGAGACCAAACCTTACCAATGCCAATGCGCTCGCCAATCTGAAGATCCTCCCACATAATTTCCCACTTTGCAGCTTCACCCAGCAATGGATTAATTCCTTGGTCATGACTATCACAAACAGCAGGCTCCCCATCAGCAGTGCCAATCTCCATATTTTCGGATGAAGAAACTTTACCAATATTATCCACATCAAAGTTTCTCTTAATTGACAAATCGACCTCCACTGATTGTTGGTAAGTCTCAGCTGTGGGGTTCCTTTCAGATTCTCTCAGTTGTTCAGCTAAGGGATCTGCGATCTATTCAGTGTACATGGAAATAATAAAAGATTTTAAGAATCTTAAGATAGATTAAGGGGGCAGGTAGAAAAGAATGAAAACAATTGTGCCGGATGTGTAAAGATGTGTATCCTAAGGATACCTTTTCTGGGTAGCATGGAATACTAGAAACCATAGAACTGCTACTTTCTTGGCGGACTTCTTGAAGCAAATTCTTCCCCCTCAAGTTACGTGGGTTAATATCCATAAACAAATCTGGTGGAGGTGATGCACCACTTTCTAATAAGACAGCATGTAATTTCTGCGCAAATTCAGGGTTCTTTGCTGCACTTATGACATACTTTGAGACATTCTTAACTTTAACTTTCTGTGCACACGTTGGTTTCCCAGAAAATGGCGGCAAATTTTCACCAGATATCTGCTGTGATTGCATTAGCTTTCCAAAATCATGCTCAAACCTCTCCGTTTGATGTTTTTCAACAGCGTATCTGTCACTAGTTTCTTCATGGTTTCCCGTGAAAAAGTTTGCCACTATACTAGATCTGGAATCTGTTTCCCCCAAAACTGAATTTGCTGGCGTTTCATTTTCTTTCTCAAGTGTGGGGCATGAATGTTGCAATGTGTCCAGATCCTCAGGAAATACTCTGGTATTTGTGCAAGAAACTGGAAGGAAACTGCTTGGAACTTCACTAGGGATCAGAGCACCCGGAGCACCCATTAAATCAATAATGTATTCACTGCATGTGAAGAATGAATTAGAACTCTGCAAAAGATCACTGCCGTCGTCACATACAAACTAAGCCCAATATCGGGAATCCAGAATGAAAACAAAAGGCAGCTGAATTTAGCAATCAAAGAATACCTTTTGTCATCTAGTTTGATCAAGTTCACAGCTCCATCATCAGTTCCAGTGTAGTAGCTTCCTTTTACCAGCATACATGGTAGATTAATCTTATCAGCAAGTACCTAGAAACAAGAAAAGGAGCGAAGTCGTTAGCTTCACCCTACATCTTCCAGCAGTGACCAAAAAGGGAACTCAGCGACGAAAAAAGAAATAATGAGTGTTGCCACTAGAAGCCCAAAATAAGATAACCAGGAGTTCCAAGACCAAAGCTAGAATCAATTAAGAGGAGGATGTTATAACCTTGAAAAGCAAAGCCCTGTGACGTGCAAGACCAACATTAACTCGACCAAGTGGAAGAATAGTAGTGTTCAACGAATTCCTTAGTTCGTAGCTTCGAAGCATCCACCTTCTCAATGCTTCATCAGCATTTTCAACGGGGCCACCCATTTGCTCTACAACTATATTTGCAATTTTCTGAGTTAAATCACTTGACACCTGACCACGCACAAAGTCTGGACATTCCGAAGCCAAAGCGGATGCTCTCCTCTCTAGCTCTTGCAGTTCAGGATCAATCAATCGGTTCACCAAAATAACCTCATAATCAACATTGTCTGAAATAGAGATCGCTTGAAGATCCACGAGAAGTGGCATCTTCCCCTGTGAAAGAGAATTGGATGTAATCCCATACACATCGTAAAAACCATCCCTGACTTTCTGGTCATAATTAATGACCTTATGTCCCTACAAGAAAAAGAAACAACAGAGCGATCAGCAGCTAAAGTCTCCCGTTGTCATATAATCAAGGCAGAAACCATCCACATTGAATAAACCTCGCTAACTCCAACCCAAAAATAGAAAGTTATACCGTCAAGAATTAAAAAATACTCAGCATCCAAGAGAAGAGTGGAAGCAGTAGCAGTAATCAATTACAGCAAGATCCTAATTCCTCTAAACCCTTGGCTAATCGAATGATCAGACTCCCTAAAACCTCCAATTCCATAGGAAATAGAGAAATTAACAGAAGCAGGAGTCAAGAGATAGTGCAATACCCAATAGCGGAGCGAGAGAAAGTCAACGGCGGAATCAGCGTCGGTGACCGGAGCGGAAACGCCAAGGCTAATCCGCTTAGCGGCATCAAGCTGAGCCGTATCAGCATTCTCTCGCGGATCAGGATCAGAGACGCTGATGGCCATAGCTAACTGAACTTGGTACTCCTCTTCCATCAAATTGAAATCAACACCATCGACAGCGGCCAGATCACGGCCAACAGGCTCAAATGTATCGAGTCTCGGCATTGTGGTGGAGGCGTGACCAAAACCGGAGGAAGAGACCGAAGAAGTGGAGACAGGGCTAGGGCTAGTGCTAGGAATAGGGCTAGGATCGATCATCGGTCTAGTGGAATCGTCTAACCTGTGAGGGTCTCCAAATCCGCCGCCGACGCCACTACTTCCGCCGATGTGTAGCTTCCGTAGAAGATGCTTCATCTTCGACATCGATCGTCAACGACGAACTGATCTCTCTCTCCTTCTCTCTCTAAAAAAAAATCTCCGGTTTAATCTCTCTCTAAAAAAATGAAGCTTCCTTTTGCGAAGTTTTTTTTCTTTTTTTTTCGGTGGTATTTTTTCTTTTAAAAATACTTATTTGTAAATAATATTATTGTCACGACACAAAATTAATTGTAGCAGAGAAATAAATAAGGAATGCGTCCAATGCGATAGAAAACAAACAAAAGAAATAGTTGCAGAGTTTAACGCTAAAATAAAAAAAGAAAATAGTAGAGCTTGCTTAACCTGCGCCGACATCTTCGAAAGTAGATTCGATTAACATGCGCACTCTTCTTCGTCAAGCTTCCTCCACTTGGTAAGAATAGCTTTGACTATTTTACTCGAAACTAATAAAAGTCACAATAATCCCAGATGGCAATATCAAAATTCTTACATAATTTTATCCTCTTCTCGAACAATAAGTAGTCACCGTATAGTATAAGAAACGTTATACGAGGCCAATGAAAACTGAGACTTCTATGACGAATAGAATGGCGTTTGCTGATTGGAGAAGCCAATGATGTTTCTTGGAGTTTGTACAAATAAATTTATTGGATCATGCACCATGCCCCTGCAATTTGATTTTGCTGGAATGTTTTTTAAACTAAAAACTTTAATCCAAAAGAAGAATTTTTTTATATCTTTACCGTTTCTATGCAAAATTCAAAGAAGTAGAAAACAACTTAAGAGTCCCAGATAAATCGTGTCAAACCACTGAAACCGAAAATAAATAAAAAAGAAAAATGCATCTATGAGAAAGTCAATAAACTGACACAAAAGTTGGAAGAAAATAAGAATCACTAGATAGATACTCAAGGAACTAGTTCTGCAAAAAAATCGCAATTCCTTAAAAAAACATTCTAAAGCTTAAAGAGGGAAGAAATGTGGTAATTCACACCATAATAAAACTGACACCATTAAATTGAAAATTGGATGTCACTAGACCTTTAAATTCATTTCTTTTTGTTTTCATTGTCTAATTTTCAAAGGATTTTGGGAAAATAAAATAAAAAAACACTTGTTTCAATGGTAAATCTATGTGTAGCAAGAGTAAGTAGTAAATAAACCAGAAAAAGAAAGGGAGACAAATTACAGTTATTGTGCATTAAACTGTTTACACAGGCTATCCTGTCTTCTCCGTATACCAAGTCCTTAATTTAAACTACTAAGAAAACAACATTGATATATTTATATATATATCTCCATCTTCTCATCCCTCCAAGCCTAATAGGAAGCATCTTCTTAAAGAGTAAGTCTTCTCCTTTTTGTAACCCAACAAGAATATGTAACCCGCACGCAGCTCTTTTGCCAGATTCTTCCTTAATAGCTTATAACTTTTTGGGCCACAGATTTTACCTTTCAAAAGGATCTCCAACGTCAGCTGGATACTCAGGTGCAGCAACAGCTGCGTCAATCTTCTCCCTTAGATTGAATTTCTTGGCAATCATCGGCCTTACATCTTCAACTCCAATTAAGCTTTCAAGAAACGGGAGCAAGTGAAGGAGTTCTTTATCTGACGGGTCATTAAACCAGCTCTCTATCGGCACCCCATTCTCCACTTGGAACCCAAATGCCTAAAACATTGTTCAAAAAGAAAAACCCATTGAGATTATGCAACAGCCTTGAGATAGAGCTAAGAGAATCCTTGATAGCGGTTCCCAGTACAATATCAAATACACTTCTTTTAATCAACCCCACACAACTTCATAGTTTTAGATAGCTTTTGCAAACTAAGAAAAGCATCTACCGATCAGCTTTTTGGTTTAAAGCATAAGAATGGGAAACAATGTGTATACTCATTGTGTAGACGGATGAAAAAGAATATAATACCTGTGGGGAGTTGTCGACGATGATAACACGAGATAAATCACGCCCAAGGACCGACAAATCCTTTAGGTAGTTACCGTCAAAGAAAACACAGGAATCACGGTACACTCTATGGCGAAAGAGCTTTCTCTTAGGATCAAGCACGTTCAGAAGTTGCTCAGCATAAATACTTTGGCTAGCTGTAAATATTATGATCTCAAAAAGACGGGACACTCTCTCCATGAACTCTTTGAGGTGAGGGCGGCACCGAACATACACCATATGCTCTTCTTCATTAAAATTTACAGGGAATGTGAAATCAACCTCATCACATGGTTCTAGAGTCGAGTGTACAAGAGTTTCTGCAAATAAAAAACATACATGTTATAGTGATACCAGAAATAAACAAAACAAACTATTTTATGGAGCATCAAAGTTCTTAGAAAAGAAGTCTTGCATTGGGTTTTACTTTAGCAGAAATGGCCAAACAAATTAAACTTTACGCCCTAAACCTTCTGGTCTGTCTGTGCTTACATCATATCTACATACAATACTGGTGAGAAAGACAGAGATTTGTGTTCCACTAAAACCCAAAAAAGAGAGACACTGTAACAAACAAACGAATCAGCTGAAAAGTAGCCTTACCATCGAGGTCTAGGACAAGAGAAATAGGAGGGCAGCTTCGGGTTTGTTTAGGAAGCAAGACCGGCCTGAAAGTTGGGACAACAGAAGACAAGTTCGGCAAGTTCTTGATGAAAAGATAAGGATCAAACTCATCAAGTTCCTCATCCTCTTCGTCCTCCATGCATACAGAAGTTATAAGGGAATCCTGGCCACGCTCATCGACACATTCCAGCTTTGAGCTCTTCATTGCTAGATAAATGGCAGAAACCGAATCCAAGTTACAATTTGAATCAACGGTACTTGTATCTAGAGCAAGCAATCGATCATAAGGGTTCTGTGCATCCAAATCCCGACAGGAAGCAGAGTCATCGTCTTCCATTAAAACCCCTATGAACATCAACTTGTAACTGAATTAGATAGTAGGACTCAGAGCCTAATGCAATTACTCCACAATTTCAACTTGACCCATATTTTTCACATTCATACCCAACACACAATACTCAAAGAACTACACATCTACAAGTACAAGCTAGAGTTCACCAAAGGAAACAAGTTAAACTTTTATAGATGCCACAAGAATCAATGATAAGTTTTCAAATTTACCTTGTAGGAACTCTCTGCACCCTTGTAGCTATAGACAAAACCTAGACGCCAGGGATAACTCAGATCCCGAGTCCGTCAAATTGCAAACGCTAGCTCAAACACAAGGATAGACTGAAGAAAGAAAGAAAAAAAAACAGATCTTGGATTAGAAAAAGGAGCAAAGCCCTAGATAATTCACAAGCAGCTACTAGCTAGGAACCAAAACGAAAAAAAGCACCGAGATTTAAATTATTTTGAAAGATAAAAACTTTGGAGCCCAAAAGAAGCAAAATTCGAAAGCTTTCATGGCGGAAAGTGACAGAAATCAATATTTTAAAACAAGAGAACCGAACCGGAAACGAAAAACCCACGAAATCGATTTCAGATAATTTTCAATTTTATGATTGTGGATATATGTCTAGGGATTTTAAAACGAGAAAAAAGGGGGAAAATAAAAAGACAGCTTGTTTTTCTGTAGAAAGATCAAAGCTTTGACTGGAAAAGACGATGGATAATTCATAAATCTATCTTTTCCGCTTTCTCCGCTTATTTTTCTGCAACGACGAAAGCAAGACTGGAACTTTCAAAATTTGTCTCACCCAGATTAACTCCAGTAGCCAGAAATTCGAGCTGAGATTGAAAAGCTAATAGGAAGAAGAAACAGAGAGGGAGAGAGAAGAAAAAAACCCTAGAGTCAGTAAATTCGTCGGAAAAAAAAAAGTACCTCCGATCAAAAACGATTTCTTCTATCTTCCGTCTTCTCTCTCTTCGAAACAAAAAAAAGAGTAAAATATTTGCTCCGAATGAATGAGAGACGACTATAGTCTACTGTCTACATAAGCGATGGGGAAAATTGCATTAAAACGCCCTCATACTTTATAAACATTTCATTAATACCTCAAAATAATTTTAATTGTTAAAACAAAACCTTGCATCCCGGAGTATGCCGGGAAATGATGACGTCATCGCCTGGTGGAGGAGGGGAGCCATGTCGTTGGACAAGTCTCTTTTTTTCTTTAAAGAAACTCTATGGTATTATTACAAATTCGATATGTTTGTGTGTACGTTACAGATTATTATTATTGGAATATAAACGTATGGAAAATTTTGTGTATCTTTTTAAATGAAGGAAATTACTTGGTTAGATTTGATGTTAATTACAAGTTTAGTTGGTAAAGTATAATTTTTTGTTTAGTTCTATATATAGGATGATCTATTTTTATTGATTTGGAATATGTTGCTTCAGGTTCAGGTCATGATGCTGCAGATTTATTACCAAACACATAAAGTTATGAATTGAATAGTGTTTGGCGTTACTTTTGAGAAATTATAAGGCCCAAATTTTGGTCCAGTTTTTTTTGTTTAATCCACAAAACTTGAGGATAGTCTTTAACGTCATAAGTGAAAGTCAAAATACAAAAATAATCAAATGAAAAATCTTTCTGGTCGATCTTGTTTCTTTAATTAGTAAGGTGTGAAGAAAGATGATTGAAGAATAGTTATAACGATAAAAGCAATAAGAAAAGAGTGAAGACATAATAGTAAAAACTCATCAATGTTTTGTAGCACTAAGAGCATTTTTCAACTCTTCGTTCATTCTCCTTGAGCTTTGTCTCTGGTTAATGCGTAATGACAGTTCTGTTTGTTTCATACATGGCTATTAAAGTTGTTCACTATCTGTTACAAAAAAAAAAAGCTGTTCACTAATCACTACTTTACTTCTGAGAGCTACAGCAACAAATTAAGCAATTTTTCTTCATTAGGTTTTCCTTCTCCTAGAAACCACTAACCAGAAAACATAGTTAGTTAAACTAGTTCACAAAATAAACCAACGATCTGAAGTTTTGTTGTTTGGTTTAGTGATCTCACTGCCCCAAGCTTCGAAACGTTGTACTATATAAAAAGACCACTTTCAAAAACATGCGAGTGGATATAATAATAAATTTAAAACGTAAGGGGTCAGACTGCAAATTAAACAGAAAAGAGACTACGACGACGTTTGGTAGTCCTCGTCAACAGCGACATCATTAGTAATCGATCGTCGTCGTCGTTACCCGTCAGACTCAACGAAAAATAGATTCCGCCGCACGTTGTTTCATATCGAAAATTTCGACAAAAAGCACTTTCAATAAATCTATCTTCCCTTTTTTCTTAACCTGGAAGATAATTATCAATCACGACACAGCACAGATTACTGATTTTAGCCATTGCAGAAAAACAAAACTTTCAAAGGCTTCACCTTTACAATTCTCTAAAGAGAGAGAGATTTGATGGTGTGGTTGACGAATCAACAGATCGGGAGATGGAAAAGGAAACGAATTTTGGTTGGATCGTTCATCTGTTGGCTAGTCATCATGCTCATCACTCCCAAAGTTCCTCTCAATTCCTTTCGCCATCATGTCTTCGCTGATAAACGCAATTTCATGGGTATCATATCACTCTCTCTCTCTCTCTTGTGTCTTTCTCTGTGCATGTGTGTTAATGACAGACAGGTGTTTTGTGTGGGTTTGATGATGAACAGGAGTGCCTAATACATTGAATGTGATGACCAACTTTCCCTTTGTTATCATTGGAGTTCTTGGTTTTGTTCTTTGCATTGGAGGAAGCTTCTTCAATATAAGGTTCTATCTCTCTCTCTTCTCTTTGAACATTTGAAGTTTTTTTTTAATTAGTGTTAACATCTTGATTTGTTGTAATGCAGTTTGAAAGGTGAGATCTGGGGATGGACACTGTTCTACGCAGGCATTGCAAGCTTCGCCTTTGGTTCTGCTTTTTATCATCTCAAACCTGATGACAACAGAATCGTCTGGGACATTTTGCCTGTTCGTTTTTCTCACTTTACTTTTTTTGGGAACAGTCTTCTTCTTTTAGCTTGTATAATGAATCTTCTTATAGTTATGGAAAGAAGCTCAGATTAGTCTTCATGTTTGCACTTAGTTATCTTGTGTTCGTTTTACAAGCACATTGTGAACAAAACTCATCAACAACTTCTTTATAGCTAATGGTTAGAGATTTCGGGTGTAAACTTGTGGTTTTTGGTGGTTTTATTGAATGGCAAAATTTGGTTTTTGCTCATCGTCTTTGGTTGTTGGTTATGAATAGCTGTTTCTTGATTAGTGACGGTAAATTGCAGATATTGATTGCGTATTCGTCGCTTTTCTCTAGTTTTTTGGTTGAGAGAGCTGGGGAGACAGTGGGACTAAGTTGCCTCGTCTTGCTTCTATTCATATCATTTCTCAGCGTTGCTTACGCCAGGTAACATTAAAACCAAGAAAGCATTACTTCTTCCGTGTATTATTTACCAGATTTTAGACTCAGGTTCGGATTGAAATTATATGTGTTTTAGTTGATGGCAGAGTGTTTAATGATCTCCGGTTATGCATGACGTTCCAGTTGATTCCGTGTCTGGCGATTCCCGTCATGACGGTTTTGTTGCCTCCCCAATATACTCACTCTAGATTCTGGCTCTGGGCAACAGGTTTTTATACTCAAAACCACTTTTTCAATTTTCTTGTTATAATCCATTCTCTTCTGATTATTATGAATGCAGCGGCTTACACTATTGCCAAGATTGAAGGACTTGCAGACAACAAAATATACAATGCAAATCAATATATCATCAGTGGGCATTCATTGGGGCATCTGTGTTCTGCCGTGGCTACTCTTTTACTTACCATTATGCTTTTGTATAGAAGCATTCGGTTTCATAGGTAACTTTTTTTTACTGTCTTTCTCTTTGATATTTGAGTCCTTGAAATCTGAGAGGATTCTTCATTCTTCTTTTGTGTGATGAAACCAAAACAGATTAGGTGATCTCAAAGGCCATCCTTGACATCCATTAGTGACTCCTCGAGGTTTTTTTTTTCTATTCGGATACTTCTGAATTCTTGTATTGCAGATTTTGTTGGGTTAGATTTTTGACCGATGATCCCACTAAACATCGTTGCTTTGCTTTGGTGTAATCTTGTTTTAAACAGCTTTGGTATTGCTTTGGCTTTAAGTTTAGTTTCTCATGTCTTTTGAGTTTGGACAACTTTGGACTTGCAGTAACTAAGAAGAAAACAAAGACTAATAATAACCCGCTCATTCACCTTTTATTTTGTCTTGACTTGTGTCCTTTATCTTATTCATATGGATAAACTTATTGAGGACTTTGAATCAAAGCACGAATCATGAAAATCTAAGACATCAATAGCATTACAGTCCTGATTCCCAATAATCATACAATTCAACTAAAGTAGTGACAATGACGAGTGAAATCACAGTGTTCATAGACCTTCAAAGAAACGCAAATGGTCGTCGAATGTCTCAGCATGCCTGATCTTAGTAATTGACCCATCTTCTTCAACCTGCAAAAACAGAAAACACAAATTCTCTCAGGATCTTGATTCTCCTGCGATTTCCCCAGAAAAAAAGAACAAGAAAATGTGTTGGTACCCAGTATTCCGGAGGACGCATCTTGAGATTGTAAGTGGAAGCCATACTCATACAGTATGCACCAGCGTCATGAACCACCAGACCAGCTCCCTGGAATGAATACAATAAACTCATTAGACTCCACATTACTTCCGGCAGCCAAACAGAATCAGATCCTTATCATACCTGTGGAGGAGTGGGAAGCTCTCTGTCTTTGCCCAAGAAATCAGCAGATTCACAAACAGGACCCACAACATCGAATTTGGTAACCTCTGCTTCAGGGGGTGGAGGAGAGACCAACTCAATGTGCTGTTGTGTTAAGAAATAAGAACAAGAGGATGTTTAGCTATAAGTCCAAGGGACCAAAATCCACATGCCGTTGTGAGAAACATTTGTTTTTACCTGATAAGCATCATAAAGACTCGGACGGATAAGCTCAGCCATACTTCCATCAATCACTATAAAGTTTTTAGTTCCATTCGTCTTCACACCAGTTACATGGTTGACGAAACAGCACGTATTTGCAATCAGCGATCTCCCGGGCTCGATTATTAGATTCAGGTCCCTCGAAAGAACAAGCTCTCTTACCTGAAACAGATCAAGGATTGTAAAGATTCTACCAATTCCAATACTTTTGAGATCAGATGAAGGAAAGAGTTTTTGCGATGTTATCTTACGGTATTGATGAGATCCATGGGTGTAGGAAGGATAGCGCCGGCATGGTAATAATCTATCCCTAAACCACCACCAATGTTCAAGTAACTAACTTCAAACCCTTGACGCCGGATTTCATCAATGTATTCCACCATGAGAACTGCAGCATCTCTAAATATATCCACCTGGAATAAACAAAACATACGCGAATATTTAGAGCTCAAGATTTGAGATTATAGAGACAGAGCCAAAGCAAACATGGGAAACATGAAAAGAGAGTAATCCATATTCATCTGACTATATCAAAACACAGCTTTTTTTAAGCAAGAATATGTAACATGTAAAAGTACTATAATTCGGAGTTACCTTTGTAATGGTAGAGCCTAGATGACAATGAGCTCCAACAAGCTTCAGCTCTTTGGGATGTGCCTTCACCTCATCCAGAAACCATTGAAGCTTCTCGTTCCTGATACCGAACTTTGAGTTCTTGTTCCCAGTAGCTACATATGGATGCACCTAAACAATGTAACAAACAGAAAAGCTCACTCATATCCACGCTGTGCAGAACAATCATGTTATAAAACATAGAAAATGATGGTAAAACCTTGAAAATTTAACAATACCTGAGGATCAACATCAGGATTGATACGCAGCAGTACATTGACCTGCTTACCAGAAATTCTTGAAGCTTCCACAATGTTATTCAAGTCAAACTCACTATCAACATTTACGAAAACACCTTCTTGAGCAGCTAGTACTAAATCTTCCAGCGACTTCCCATTTCCGTTGAATATGCACCTATTCGTTTTATACAGCAAAGACATGGTCAACAATTTTTACAGCACCATTATACCAAATCAAACCATTCATATTAATCTGACTCCATCAATAAGTCAAACAATATTCTGACTTTATCATTGGGATAAAGTCAACTCCAGATTACAGATAATCTATTCTCACTACATCAGCCTACTGATTACAGAATCTAAGCTCTCTAAATTGGCAATTTGATTGTACGAATCAAGCTAAATAGATATATAACAATGGAATAAAAAATCTTACTTTGTTGGATCGAAACCAGCACGAAGAGCAAGCCTGAGCTCATTTCCACTGACCAACACAGCACCACAGCCCAAACTCCTCAAATGCTCCAAAATCTTGAGATTGTTATTAGCTTTAATAGCGTAGCCAATGACGGAACTCACTCCTTCCAATGCCTCTTTGTAGGCCTCAAGGTTTCTCGTGATCTGAGGTTTACTGTATACGTAAAAGGGTCTTCTCTCGACTGTCTCCATGATATCCTGAACCTTAGTCCCTTCGCAATAGAGAAACCCATCTGATGATTTCTGGAAACAGTGATTGAACGAAGACGGAGATTCCTTGGTGAGAGTTTTGGCGGAGTTTTGGGATACGGCGGCTTTGACGGAGAGGCGTTTGAGTGGCTTCAAAGTGGACTTAAGAGACAAAATTGGGATTCTGGAGAGTGAGGTTTGGTTCAATTGGTATTGATTTAGGGTTCCACGGAGAGATGAAGGTTGAGAGACAAAATGAGTAGCTGCCGCCATGGCTGGAGGATTTGTGAGGTGCGTGGAGTGGGCGACTGTACCAGTAGCAATGAGATTAGGGTTTCTAAAAGTCAAAGTAGTTAAGTTACACGTGGCAACTGGTAACTCTTGTCGGGTCCGGTTAAGTTGAACCGGCGGTGTGTAAGTGTGTGACAAGTAAATTTGGACAGAACAAATGGGAAAAGTGAATAGCGACTGTTTGAGACTAAATTACAACTAATTTTTAGATAAATCATTTTGCCTCATGAGTATGTAATTAAACTTTTGTCACATGTTATTTAAACATACTCATCTTCAAAGGTTCATATTGTATATATACAGATGCTACAAAAAAAAACCTTTAATAGTTTTCATTAAAGGGAAAGCCGGAAAGGTAATTGTCGATGCGATCATACCGGTCGCTCCTTTCATAGCTTTTCATTTTCTTTCTCCCTCAGCTCTTTTTGTTCCTTGTTTCTATGGTTAAAAGAAAAAGAAAAAGGATTGACAAAAAAAAAAAAACGTTAATTAATAATATCCTTTGTCAATTTCTTGAACCGTTTTTCTTTGCAATAGATAATGCAATTTATAAACTTCAGATATGCTTTCCGGATGGTTTGTGCTACTGTTTGTTCGGATATGTTAGTTTGGTTTGGTGTCTGTAGTAATCTTACTCTGCCGGTGGTCACTTGTCTCAAAACTGAAAATCATTATTGAAACGTAGCCTTATTTATACAGATTTGGCATTTCTCATCACCCACCACTGCTTCACTATACCTTCTAGTGAAGATGAAGCACTACAATGGCAACAAAATTGGAGTTTCACACTATCACCCAACGATCGATAGTCATAAACAAAATTCACTTTAAACTAATCTGTTAGTGCATGAGTACATAGTTTTTCTTTTCTGAAAAATATTGTGTAACACAAGATCCAAGTGGGTAGAGTTATGTGATTATATTATATATCCATGGCTATGTAATTGTATCTACATATCGATGTCGAATTTTTTTATTTTTTTTTCCCCTTTATTCTCTTAGATGAAGATGAAGCACTATAATGGCAAAAACATTTGAGTTTCACCCAACGATCGATAGTCTAAAACAACATTAAACTAATCTGTTGGTGAGTACATAGTTTTTCTTTCCTGGAAAATATTGTGGAACACAAGATCTAAGTGGGTATGTGAATCATTAATGCATCTCGTTATATTATATATTCATGGCTATGTAATTGTATCTACATATCGATGTCGATTTTTTTTTTTTTTTTTGACATCATTAGGTAATTGAGAAGTGACACAATGTAACTTTTGGTTTAAAGTAATAAAGTAAGACGTTAAAACAAACTTTACCATATGTTCCTAATTGGATGTATAGACTTTATGGGGGTGGACACTTGACGGGTGATAATTGGTAAAGGTTATTATATCATACTTAGTTAGAAAGCTGTAGAATTATTAATCACGCTTAATCTTGGGAATTGAGAGCTCGGAAACAAAGGATTAACAGAATTGAAAGCAGAGCAGCATTGCCGATGAGGCGATGAAATAATAATAATTGACTTGGGATTTACTCTCTGAACAAAACGGGATTATTCTAATTATATTTTCAACTTTCCGATCCCTAATCCATTACTCCAATATCTGCACGCAATTAATTTTTTGCTATTTTTTAACCTGCACTGTCTTAAATTCAAACTTATTATACAATTGCGTGCACTCTTTTTTTTTTTTTATTTTAAGAAAAAAAGGAGGTGAACTGCTACCACTATCACTATGTGTCGGTGGATTGTTACTTCCGTCATTTAACATCTTTAATGTTACTCTTTTGCCCCCTTTTCCTCATTATAATTAGTGGATACATTAATAATCATGAATCATGATAACTAAGTTCCCTATTTATTTTGAAAGAAAACTTGAAAAATTTGGTGTCTCTTTTTTTTTCTGGGAAAATTCGGTACTCGTTGAGTTATCAAAACTAAAAAAATCGATAATTAATTGAAGATGAAGAAAATCTAAAGGACAGCTTAGTACTATTCGTTAAGAAACAAAATACTACAAATTCGTGTAATTGTTTTTCATAAATTAATTTGTATTACTTGGGGCCACTTTGTAAATCATACATCTACAATAGTAATTATTTTAGCACCCAATGAAGATTCCACAGACTTGGCATGGAAGTCATGAACATTCACAAAAATCTAAGAAAAACTGAAAACAGAAAAACAAATTTAAAAATAAATAAATAACTCTAAAATTAAAAATAAAAACAAAGTATTAAAATGTAAAGCTATTAAGATTCCAGAAAAACTCTGTATTGTCTCTCTCTCTCTCTTTTGTGAGCTCAGATCTGACCAGAGGAGAAATAATAACCAGAGAAAGAAGAAGATGACAGACCGAGTCTTCCCAGCTTCCAAGCCAGCAACAGCCACTAATGGAGTTCCACCAGCTGGTTCCATACCACCACCTCCAGCTCCGGCGGCTGTAACCAGCAACGGAACAACCAACGGAATGGCTAATCAGAAACCTCAAGTCTATATTCCGTCTAACCGTCCGATTTACCGTCCACAGCCTTACAGTCGCCGTCATCACCACCAATCTCGACCAAGCTGCCGACGAATTTGCTGCTGCTGTTGTTTCTGGTCGATTCTGATAATTCTGGTCTTAGCTCTCATGGCTGCAATCGCCGCCACCGCCATGTACGTGATCTATCACCCGCGTCCGCCGTCGTTCTCCGTTCCGTCGCTTCGAATCGGCCGCGTAAATCTAACCACCGCCTCTGATTCCTCCGTCTCACATCTCTCTTCCTTCTTCAACTTCACTTTACTCTCCGAGAATCCAAATCAACACCTCACTTTCTTATACGATCCTTTCACCGTAACCGTCGAATCCGCCAAATCCGGTACGATGCTTGCTAACGGAACCGTACCGGCTTTCTTCAGTGATAACGGCAACAAGACTTCGTTCCACGGCGTAATCGCTACGTCTACATCGGCGCGTGAGCTGGATCCGGATGAAGCTAAGCATCTGAAATCAGATCTGACGCGCGCGCGTGTGGGATTCGAGATCCAGATGCGAACTAAAGTGAAGATGCAAATGGGGAAGCTGAAGAGTGAAGGAGTAGAGATCAAAGTGGTTTGTGAAGGATTCGAAGGATCCATACCCAAAGGTAAAACTCCAACTATAGCAACTTCGAAAAAATCCAAGTGTAAGTCTGATCTAAGCGTGAAGGTCTGGAAATGGAGTCTTTAGAGGGAATTGGGAAATTTCATAATTGAAAATCTTTTTTATTTTTTTCTTTTCTGGATTTGTAAAACTTTTGGAATGATCCAAAAGAAGATTTCTGCAGTTTTTAGTTAAAAAAATTTCAGAGAAGAGTCAGAGAGAGAGGGAGATAAGATATTGTCAAGTAGAAGAAGGCCAGAGAATTCACGGCTTCTAAAAAAAAATTTCTTGGATTTTTGTTTTGTTTTTTTCTTTTCCCTTGGAACTTTCTTATTTGAATTTATATATCTTTAATGGATACATATATATAAATGTAATATAAGGAATGGAGTACTAAAAAGCTGGAGATTGCAGTGACTGCGTTATATATAGTGAGCATTAAAGTAAAGATCATACATAGTAATAAACAGAACCTTAAAAAAAATGCAAAAGAAAAGCGTGGGGTTTGTGAAGAGGCCAATGAAGAACACAAGAAGAGATGTGTTAAATGTTAGATGTTGAACCAACTATCGCATTAGACAACACCATTTAAGAGAACATGGATGGACTTAACTGCATATACTGTTTTATCTTGTAATTTTGTGCTATCAAAATAATTCTGACTCCCTTCATGAATGTTATGTGGTTTAATATAAACATTAAATTCGATCTTGCCATCAGAATCTCCGAGAAGACAAGTTTTCCGGTCATGCTGTCCTAAAAAAATGTTGTGTATATGGTCCGTTTATCTAAGTAATTTTTATTAACTATAGATTCTAGGTGAAAATTTTGAAGAGGGCGTTTGTAACGAGTCCGACCCGAGATAGACTCGTGAAATCTTATCCAACTATGGACGACGTACGTGTGCCAAAAATGAGAAAAAGGAATCTGCCCAAGGACAAATGGAGTTACCCAAAACGGCAAAAAAAAAAAAAATGTTGACAGATGTCTTTGGTTGCGATTTAAAACTCGCAGTGGTTGTGGGGGAGGTAGTTGAATTTGGGCTATGAAGTAAATTCACATATTTTCGACATTTCAATTTTCTATAGGGAACAAAATGGTAGCGTGTTGGGCTAGTTGGACTGGATTCTGGTCTAATAGTTTATCAGTGGCGGACTCGCAGAAAACTTATGTCAAGGGACTCATGTTTGAGATTTGTTGAAACATGACCTCGAGTTTTTGGCATGTACAGTATGTGAGAAAGAATAAAAAGAGCATGAGAGAGTATATACTGTCTGAGAATTAAAATGAGTAAAATTGCCAATAATTCATTTAAAAAAAAAGAAAACATAATTTTAAGACTTTTTGTTTTAAAAGTTAAAACTATTATTATATTTTTAGGAGATTTATAAAAAGCTAAGAATTGAAGAAAATGTTAGAAAGATTTATAAAAAGCTAATAATTAAGAAAATGTTAGAAATTTATGTTTAAAACCCAAGGAAGGAATGAGGCCCAAATAGAACCAAATAAACCAAAATATCAATAAAGATTTGTCGTTTTCGAATGAAATTAGAAGCCCAACAACATATGTCCTAAGCCTTTTTAACTTTTCTTCTCAGTTGGTTTTCCGACATCATTTACTTGGCGGGGGGCAGCGACGAACAGAAGAAAAAAGCGAAGGGATTATTTATTCCGCCGTAGAATCCATATTCTCTCCCTCATCACTACCTTCAACTCTGCTATACAATAATCTCATTTTCAGTTTTCCAAAAGGATTATCTATAATGACGGAGAAGCTCGAGGCGGTGAAGGTTTTGTACTGCGGAGTTTGCTCTCTTCCTGCGGAATACTGCGAATTCGGCCCTGATTTCGGGAGATGCAAGCCCTGGCTCATCGAAAACGCCCCAGATCTCTATCCTGATCTCCTTAAAGGTACCTATAAATAGATCAAACCCTAACTTTACATGTTTCGACCAGTTCTCGAAACACGTTTTTGAGTTTAGGTGTGTTAGCATTCGTTAGTGCCTCGAATTTTCAATTGTTTAAAGGACTAAGAGATTCACACAATCGAAAAATGAAACCTCTTTTTGTTTTTAGCCTGATTCATACATGGGTCTGTTCAGTTTGGTGAATCTTTTGTGAGCATCTGATAAGCATGTCTTTTAAGAAGATATCATGTCATTGCTTGCGTATTTGGAATAACTCTTTGCTGGATTGTCAATGCTAATGTGTAGAGTTTTCGTGTCTTTTGTACCCTTTGCACTTCTGTTCTACATATTGGCACTGAGTTTAATCTGATTTGAACACTTACTAATACTATATGATTTGAATGTAATGTTCAGAAGCTAATGAGAAGGCAGCAGATAATGTTTCTGACAAACTCCAGTCGGTGGGAATCTCTTCAGGTGGCGCTGATGGGGCAGCATCTTCAACTGGTATGTGACACTGTGTCTACTTTTGCGTCTTCATACTAATTTACTCGTGTGTCCCACTCCACATATAGTTGCAAGTATATGTACTCGCTCAACAGGGCTCTGAAATGTACATGATACATGTGTTCCAATGTGTGCACATATTTGTTACTGTACTGAATGGCTGGAAGCTTTAATGTTTTTCTTTTGCTGGGGAATCTGCAATCGAACTGTTAAACATGAATGAGCAATAATTCTAGAGTTACTGACTGGTGTATGTTGAAAGGATTTGGCTATTAGTTGAATCTCTAATCAGTAATCACGGGATTTTCCAATATATAGGAGGGACATCCAAGAAGGAGGAAGTGAAACGCCTACCTGGGGGAAAAATAAAAAAGAAAGTAAGTAATTTTTTGTTTTGTGTAACCTTCCTCCCGCCTTAGTGGAATGTCCTAACGCATTACCAACTTTCCATCGAAATCACAAAACAGACATGCTTGGACATTCGCGTACACGATTTAATTGACTTACATATCTGCGTTTTACTTGTTCGATTTCCTTTTTTGGTTTCCTTCATTTCTCATGCAAACCTGTTTGTCCGGTTGTCTAACTTTCTAATGCGGATCCTAAATAGGAGAGACAAGAAGTTATTATTGAAAAGGTTGTGCGCAACAAGCGCAAGTGTATTACCATTGTGAAAGGACTAGAGCTGTTTGGTGAGTTAATTTGTTTCTTTGGTGATATATTTTAGTATTCTTATTTTCTGAAACGGACCTCATTCTTTTGACCCCCTTAAAATTTGTTCATCAGGGATAAAACTCAGTGACGCGTCTAAAAAGCTTGGGAAGAAGTTTGCCACTGGAGCATCAGTTGTCAAGGTATGTAGAAGATGGATTGCAAATCAAATATGTATACAATAATAGGTTGTGCTAATATATATAATAAGGATATTAGGCTTTGGTCCAGCTGATGTTGTGACTAATGGGAACAAAATATGATCTGGGTTGAGCCAGCTGATGGTTTTGTAGAATGTGTAATTGACTTTGACCTTTTGGGTCTCGACAACTGGAGCATCAACTTAGGTTTTTCTATATTTCTGCGTTTCAGGGACCAACTGAAAAGGAGCAAATTGATGTTCAAGGAGATATAATCTATGACATCGTTGAATTCATTACAGACACTTGGCCCGATGTAACATAACTTATCCTTTTTTGCTTTTTTACCTCATTTCTCTGCATTCATTCATAGGAATAACTTGCGTAGATGACTGTTACAGAATATCCTTCCTAGAAAGGCTCTTGACTTTTGCATTGCCTATTTTCAGGTACCTGAAAGATCAATTTTCTTCATTGAAGATGGGAAGAAGGTCCAGGCTGGTTGATGATCCACCTTTGTCCTGAGTTTTTGGCATGGCAGGATTCATGTAGACGAGCTAGTTTCCGAATCCTCCCATGTGTTTGGAGGAAATTGCAACGCGATAATAACTTTCAACATAACGTATAGTTTGGATTATCATACTATTTTCTTATTCGGGTTGCGATAATTCCGGAAAGTTTTTCTCCAAACATCTGTGTTTTTGGTGGGTCTTAATATTTAAAATGTGCCCATAAATGTTTTCTTGATTCTCGACCCGTTTTCTTCTGCTTTCACCATTCCGGCTTTACTGAAATTGTGGTGTTCGATGGAGTGTCTCAATCTTTACTTACCAAGAAAACTCAGACGAGTACACGTTTCCCCGACTTTAGGTTGAAAATCTTGAATCCTGGTAAGAACTTACAGGCCTATATGTGAATGAATATGATGAAAGAGTGGTCTTGTGAGACTAAATTACTACCACTAACAAAACCGCTGGCCCCTCTTGTCTTGTAAGACAATCATTTGGTTTCCAAAAATTAATGATTGGCTTCGTGTATAACTAGATCACAACAGACTTTAGAAACCTTTCTAATCGATTTTGTGTATAAAAATATAACTAGAATGCATCGCAAGTGATATCAAGATTTAATCAATCATAACTTCATAAGAACACTTCTGGTATCTTACTGTGTTTAGCTAATTTACCAAACCAGACCACCTGAGACATTAACCGACGTAGCGGCCTGTACTGAACAAAGTTATTTAAATTCGCGATGTAATCAGAACAACTGATTTCATGGGTTCTCTGTCACTTGTATAGATATCACTTGAATCATCATCTTTCTTGGGATCCAATTTGAAGAATGATAAAACAGTAGAAGCAAGTTGATGCTGGTGAGATGTGAACTCATGATCAGCTCCTTCAATAAGACACAGTTTATGATTCTTTATGTATTTGGCAAATTCGGATGCTGCTGTTACAGGCACGATTCTATCGTTTGACCCATGAACTGTTAAGACCCTGGAATTTAAGACAATCGTTAGTTCAGCTATCAGACTGAAATCAAAAGGGACAAATTCTTACAGAGTATGATGAATGGATATTTTACCTGCAGTTTTCATGAATTGAGAGACATGCTTCATGAGCATTTGTGGTCAAACGGTCCATTAGACTCTCTTCAGTTACCCGATATTGAAACTTTCCTGCAACGTAAGAAGGGCAATGAGTTGTCTCTAACAGTAGAGGAACTCCATGTTCTTTGGCTCTAACAATCACAAAACTAAAAAGCTGAAAGATTTACCCTTTCTATTCACAACATCGATGAACCCATTCTCTTTGATTCTCTTGAAATAGTCCTTACCAAGCCGGCCTTCCATTCCTCTCTCAAGAAAAAACCGTCCTGAGATATTTACAACAGTCTGCACATCCTTGTACTTTGCTGCATACAGAAGCACCACATTTCCACCTGCCAAAAATCCAGTGACAACAAAGCTTCAGCTTTCACATATTCTTTCTTGAAACAAGAAATCCACATTAGTTTTGCGGTTTATAGACCTTTACTATGTCCGATTATGGCAGAAATCTCACGGTTATCCCCACGCAAGTGTTGTAGAACAGAGCGGAGATCTTCAACTTCACGGCGATAGTTACCATACTGAAATGATCCTTGGCTTTCCCTGAAGTTCAGAAACATGAGTAAAGCAACAAACACTTGACTATTTAAAAGAAAGAAAGAGAGATAAGCTAGTAAGATGGATTCATTCACCCGTTGCCAGCAAAGTCAAACCGAAAAGAACTGATCATCGCTCTTTCAAAGAAATTGGCAATGGTCACCATGGGAATCCGATCCTAAGAAGGATATATGAAGATTAGATTAAAAAAATACACATCAATTAATGGGAATCTGAGCGGGAATGAGAAGAAATTGCAAAATGCTACAAACAAAAAGCAAACCTTTGATGACTGAAATCCATGGCAAATGACAACAGTGTCAGTAGAACCAGTATCATGCAAAACTCCAACGAGTTTCTCACCATGACTGTTCTCAATTACAACTCTTCGGTGTTGAATCTCTGCGCAAAGTAAAAAATAATCGGATCACTAACAATGTTCAAGCAGCTAGCTAAGCTATAGAAGAAACAAAGCTTAGCTTGTTTAGATATCAATCAAAAGTGAGTCCGTATCAAACATTGAATGCCCCAATACAATCGAATTGGTAGTTGTAGGAACAATTGAACATAAAACCTCACACATCAAATCGCAGTAAAATCCAAATGATTAGCGAATGTCAGAATCAATAACACAATGGTACAAATTTTTAGGGTATGTTGAGGTGTCATTGATCGAGAAATGAGATGAAAGCTACCCGAGTTGTCGATTCGTTCATGGCTAGATTGATTCCGGCGAGTCTCTGCCATCGTCGCGCGGAGAAGCTTTCAAGTTTTGGATATGGCTCTCGTGGTGTCGCCGGAACCAGACCCAAATTTTACCGATTAGCTTGTAAAAATTACGCTAAATATTTTTTGTACTATTTACTATGACCAAAATATTTACCAAAAGTACCAATATTTTATATATTTTTTTTATTAGGTTGGTTTTTTTCACAATTACAACTAATTGGAGCACCTATTCAAGAAGAAAGTGTGCTAATATACCATTGTTTCATTTTTTTTTCAACCTCTTGTTAATAAGAGATAAAACATGAAATAGAGAGAGTATTAATAAGTCTTAATCAAAAATTTTAAGGCCTTAAATGATTGCATATTAGGAAAAAAAAAACAAAAAAAATGATTGCATATTGAAAGGATAATTCTTGTTAATACGTAAACAAAGACCGTTGACCAAGTTGATTAAAAATATATTAACCCCGCCTGCCGGATTTTTCTCAATCATATAAATGACAACTAATGAATGATAATTCAAAGATATATCACTGCCAAATGCTTTATTGATAAAAAGCCTACTATAATCGCAATAAATTAAAATATCATAATTAACAACTATATATATATATATATTCCTGAGGGTTTCTTCCACGGTTTTTCGAGCTCAATAATAAGAAGTTATTGTCAATGTCAACGTTAATGGCATTACAAGTAAAACGAAGTTTTATAATGAGCCTATAATCATTTTCTTGGAAAGATCCCAAGAGTAAACATATATCATTTTCGGAATCAGTTAATCCCGTTACGGAGTAAGATCATCAATGGCTGAACATGGAAACTTCCAGGCCGCGGAACTTCTTCAAAACCAAGTTCTTAACCGGACTTCCTTCCATTTCCAACCTCAAAGAAATTGGCTCAACGGTTATTATTCTTTTTTTTTTTTTCCAATACAATATGATGTGCATTACACATTGGAAACTGTTAGTTTTGATTGGTAATTTTGTGAGGTGAGAATTGAGATGATTCCAATGTTGGATTCCTTAACATAAAGGTAACTAACTGTTGTCTTATTTTTTTTTATGTCGTTTCTAATCCTTGGATGCATCTTGGAATCTGAAGATCCAAACGGTACTTAAACCTCTACAAACTTTTAACTTGTGATTCAAGGAACCCCAAAAGTTCTTACTTGATGACAAAATTTATGTTACAAATGTTGTTTCAGCGCCAATGTACTACAAAGGATTCTACCATTTGTTCTACCAGCACAACCCTTTGGCTCCCGAATTCAACAGGAGAATCATATGGGGACACTCTGTTTCACAAGACATGGTCAATTGGATCCAACTCGAACCAGCCCTTTTTCCTTCTGAATCCTTTGACAGAAACAGCTGCTGGTCAGGATCCGCCACGATCCTCCCTGATGGCAAACCTGTAATTTTGTACACCGGACTCGACGAGCCCGATAGACATCAGGTTACAGTTCTTGCCGAACCTAAGGACGCTTCCGACCCTTTACTTCGTGAGTGGGTAAAACCAAAGTACAACCCTGTGATGGTTTCGCCAGATGACGTCCCCTATTATTGCTTCCGTGACCCTACAACCGCGTGGCAAGGGCAAGATGGGAAATGGAGGGTTCTCATAGGAGCTAAGCAGAGAGATACTGAAAGAGGAATGGCGATTTTGTACCACAGTGATGATTTTGTCCAATGGACAAGGTATCCGGTTCCTTTACTTTCATCACAAGTCACCGAAATGTGGGAGTGCGTTGATTTTTTCCCGGTTTCGCTCACGGGTAAAGAAGGAGTAGAGAATTCCGTGAACAATGCTAGTGTGAGGCATGTCTTGAAGGTCAGTATTGAGGAAACGATTGGAGGCAAAGATTGTTATGTTATTGGTACATACTCTTCCGAGACTGAGCAATTTTCCGCGGATTCTGAGTTCACTTACACAAGTGCGGATTTGAGATATGATCATGGAACATTTTACGCCTCAAAGGCCTTCTTCGATAGCGCTAGAAATAGGAGGATCAACTGGGGATGGGTTGTAGAGACTGATAGCAGAGAAGATCATTTTCAGAGAGGATGGGCTGGCCTTCTGGTAAAATATAGATAATATAGTTTATAGAGTTTAGTTGTCAGGAAAATTGATGAATTGGTTTGTTTTTGGCTTAAGTCTCTTCCAAGGGAAATGTGGCTGGATACAAGTGGGAAGAGGCTGATGCAATGGCCAATTGAAGAAATCAACAATCTCCGGACCAGACATGTTACTGTTGATAGAATGCACTTCGAAAGCGGCTCCAGATTTGAAATCTTAGGCATTACTGCTGCACAAGTAAGTTTTCGCATATGTACTTTTGTTAGGAATCTCATGAATTAACATGTTTGTGTATTGTAATATTTTACACATTGTCTCTAGAATCAGTCGGCTTGTATTTTACTTTGTTTTTTAACTTTTTCTTTTTGTCTTTCTCTTGTTGTTGTTGTTGTTGTTGTTAAAGGCCGACGTAGAAGTGACTTTTGAGCTCCCTGCTCTGGAAGATTATCCCCAAATACTGGATTCTGACCACGTTGATGATAAGGTTTTGTTCGATCGTGACAACTCGGATGGATGTGTTTACGGGCCTTTCGGGTTGCTAGCATTGGTCAGCCCAGATTTATCAGAACAAACCGCAATCTTCTTCAAAATTGTTCGTCGTGGAAATGGATATTCGGTTATAATGGGCAGCGATGAGAAGAAGTAAGATTTCGACATTAATCTATGTATAAAAGAAGAGACCAATTGTTTATATATGTTGCGTAAACCTGATGTTTTGTTGTAACAAATGGTAATGTAGGTCTTCGTTGAGAGACAGCGTACATAAATTTACGCATGGAACATTCCTCGACATTAATCCAAGACATGAGATGATCTCATTAAGATGTTTGGTGAGTTAGAAAATTGGCCTTTTTTGAAATGTGATTTATTTTATTTTCACCCAAGACCTTTTTATCTATCTAAGACAGTTTAAACCTCGGATGACACCTTTTTATATATGTTTGTTTTCATAGATCGATCACTCGATTATAGAGAGCTATGGAGCAGGAGGAAGAAATGTGATAACGTCTAGGGTTTATCCCCAATTGGCAATTGGTGAAGCAGCTAAGGTCTACGTATTCAATGATGGAACAAAGGGTGTGACCATGTCGTCTCTGGAAGCTTGGAGCATGAGAAATGCCCAAATCAATTCAAATGAAATTTAAGTAGTCATTAATAATGATAACCATAATAATCTTTGGACTGCCCTAAAGATGTTTGTGTCTTGTCATGGACTGCTGAATTGTTTTAAGATTTATGTGTCTTTTGTATTCAAGTAATGTTTGGGTTAATTAGCTAAATAGCGTTTTTCTAAAAGAAATTTAAGAGAATGATTATTTGTCCGATTTGTTTGATAAATGACTTTTTAATTCTTGATATATACATATGATTTTATTATCTATCATTTTTATAAATAAAATAATAGAATTTATGATGCAGGGGAAGATAAAAAAAGGGTCTAGAGATATCAATGGATTCTCAAGGAACCTTTCGTAGCTCGGAGTTCTTTGTTTTGTGTATCAATGGATCACAAGAACAAAGAATTCAAAAACTTCGTTTAAGAAAATAGCTTCTCTTTTATTAATCAAAAACAACCGAATAATATAAGAGGTTTAATGAGTCTATTTATAATAAAACCTAGAATAATCTTGAATAATAATAATAATTAATTAATTAAAAGATAATGATAATAGATATTTGGAAGTGTTCCAAATATCACGCTGCATCAGATCTCGACGGTCAAGAAAGATTCGTCCTCGAATCTTGCATCTGCGCTGCATCAATTTAGCTATCTAATGGATATTCTGACTTCTGTATTCTTATTGGCCTAATTACTTGGTACTAATCATGAACCCCATATTCTTATTGGTGTGATTACTTGGTGCTTTCAGAGACTTAAGGCTTAAGCCATATGATGCCGTTTCCTTGTTTTTAATAGAAACTTCAAAGGATTAAACTATTGAAACTTGAAAGGGTCTTTTCCAAAAATATAGACCATCATACGTACAGTTCTACGGTATATATAGAAATAATAACTTATTCGATAAACAATGACCATGGACCACATTGATTAAACATACAATAACCCCACTTGCTGAAAGTTTCCACGATAATAATAGAAATCACATTTAATGAATAAGTTATAAGCCGAAAGCATTACCTGCAAATGTATTATTAACAAAAATAAAACAAAGACTGACGACTACAAAGCTTAATTGATAATTATATTAAATTAAATAGACATAATTAATTAACAACTATCAGAGAGTTTCTTCCACGATACTTCGAGTTTAAATCAAAATAGTAAGAGTTTGTCAAAGTAAACGCCAATGGCATTATAAGTACGATTAATTTTTCTGACGACCCTATAATCATTTGATTTTGGCAAGATCTGAAGAGTATTTATAAGAGAAAGGCATACTATACACACACACATCATTTTCGTAATCCTTGAGTATCAATTCCCATTGCGGAGTAAGACCGATCATCGATGGCTGAACATGTAATCGCCCAGAATCTTCTGCAAGATGGCCAGCTTAACCGGACTTCTTTCCATTTCCAACCTCAGAGAAATTGGCTCAACGGTTCTATTTCTTTATTTTTCCTCCTGTTTATATTCATCAATCATGTTAGCAAAGATCTCTTACAATATCAGTTCTGTTTTTTTTTTTTTGGGCAAACACATTATTAGTTCATAAAACCCAAAACAATGGCTAGTTTCCATTTCTTAATGATTGGAACATGAACTCTAGAAAAATTGTAAGAAATAGATGCAAACATAATGATTGGAACATGAACTCTAGATAAATTTGAGTCTGCCTTAACGACTTCAAATTTTCTTTCGGCTATTTCACATCTACATAAAAGATATCTAACCATTGTCTTACTTTTATGTCACTTTCTGGTCCTTGGATGCATTTTGGAAATCTGAAGATCCAAACGGTACTTAAATACTCTACAAATCTTTGACTTGTGATACAAGGAACCCCGAAGTTTTCTTATATGATGAAATATTTATATTACAAATGTTGTTTCAGCGCCAATGTACTACAAAGGATTCTACCATTTGTTCTACCAGCACAACCCTTTGGCTCCTGGTTTCAGTAAAATAATGATATGGGGACACTCTGTTTCACAAGATATGGTCAATTGGATCCAACTCGAACCAGCCCTTTCTCCCTCTGAACCCTATGACATCAACAGCTGCTGGTCAGGAGCCGCCACAATCCTCCCCGATGGCAGACCTGTAATTTTGTACACTGGACTCGACAACAACAACAGACAACAAGTCACAGTTGTTGCCGAACCAAAGGACGTTTCTGACCCTTTGCTCCGTGAGTGGGTTAAGCCAAAGTACAATCCTGTGATGGTTCCGCCAAGTAACGTCTATCATGATTGTTTCCGTGACCCAACGACCGCATGGCAGGGACAAGATGGGAAATGGAGAGTGCTCATAGGAGCCAAGGAGAAAGATACTGAGAAAGGAATGGCAATTCTGTACCGCAGCGATGATTTTGTCCAGTGGACAAAGTATCCGGTGCCTTTACTTGAGTCAGAAGGAACCGGAATGTGGGAATGCCCTGATTTTTTCCCAGTTTCCCTCATGGGTAAAGAAGGTGTAGAGACTTCTGTGAACAATGCTAGTGTGAGGCATGTCTTCAAGGCGAGTTTTGGAGGCAATGATTGCTATGTCATTGGTAAATACTCTTCCGAGACTGAAGAATTTTCAGCGGATTATGAGTTCACTAAAACAAGTGCGGATTTGAGATTTGATCATGGAACGTTTTATGCCTCGAAGGCGTTTTTCGATAGTGTTAAGAACCGAAGGATCAACTGGGGATGGGTTGTAGAGACTGATAGCAAAGAAGATGATTTTAAGAAAGGATGGGCTGGCCTTATGGTAAAGATACTATATAGTATAGAGGTTAAATTAAAGTAATTGTAGAGATTAATTTTCAAGATATTGGATGAATTGTATTTTTTTTTCTTTTGGCTTAGTCTCTTCCCAGGGAAATTTGGCTGGACACAAGTGGTAAGAGAATGATACAATGGCCAATCGAAGAAATCAACAATCTCCGGACTAGACAAGTTAGCTTGGATAACACGCAGCTTAAAGGCGGCTCGATTCTTGAAATCTCAGGCATCACTGCTTCGCAAGTAAGTTTAATTTTGCTAGAAGTTAAGAATTTTTTTTGGTTTGTGTATTTTGACTGATTTCAAAATTCACTGTTTTTAAAAAAAAAAAATCCTATATGTAATTTTTTACTAATATTTAGAAATTTGTTCGAAATTACAATATTTACCTTCACATATTAGGGCATTGAATTTGAACTTTAAAATATTGTCAAATTTGTTAAAATCCAATGCGAAACCAAAATTATGTTTTATGGGTGGTCCGGCTGGAAAGGTAAGGTGGCTGTTTGGAAAGAACTCATCCCTACACTATTATTTGAGCAATACTAAACAGTATTTAACCTTTAGTTCCGTGTTATATTACGATTTATGCCACTATGATTTAAGCAATCGTTTAGACATATTAAAAGGACTGTTTCGTAATTCACTTTTACATGACCCATTATAAAACACGCGGACCCTCTTTGCCCGACCCGTTTTATTTGCTGGATTTTAAATCTGTGTTCGAGGCCCATTTCACCACAATTATCGACGGCTTTCTTTGTCGTGCAATGGGCCACATACATACATGCTATATTGAGTTTTTTCTTTTTTAACTCACACAATCTGATTCTCTTTATCTTTTTAAGTTCTCGGGTCATTGTTGACTAATGGACCATGGCTGACCAATACATATTAAGAGAAATAATAAACGATGAAATTTAAAGGCTCATATCGGTTAGTAAATAAAAGAATTATATATAGTTTTCGTAGCTCACCTCATATTATATTATGCATCATAGTGTTGGATGTTGGGATTATTATCTTCACAACAAGTTCTCCCTGAGAGATTCCAAGTTTCCAACTAAGAAAACGTTAGTGATACCATTATTATTTTATTTTGAATCTATGCATCTAAATTCATAAACAAAAATTAGCTAGAAGTAAAGGTGATGGTGATTTGTTAGAGACTCATGTTAAATTGTTAATCATGTTAGTTAAAGTATATATATATATATATATTGGTAACATTGTTAGTTAAGGTATACATGTTTATATACTTTGTTTTTCAATTTATGTTATCTATTTTTTTTAATTGTCAAAATATTATTCGTGATGTTCAATAGGTGACATACAATGAGGAGAATGCTGAGACATTCCATTATTGATTCTTATCTTTCAAATCCAAAGAGATAAGAGATCATAAAATCTATTATGAAATTCTCAATAAATCACGGGTGAAACCGGGTGACCGGTTTTTAGCGGGTCTATCCGGTTTTTTCCATATCGATTACAAGCTGGTTTTAGAATTAAATCCGAACCACATTATCAATCGGGTCACGGCTCAGGATATGAAGGATCAAATAAATCGTAAATACCACATGTCCACTACTTACGGGTCCAACTCCGAATCATGATAAAATTGAAACAAGATGTGTTGATAAAATGTGAAATTTGTGCATATATATTATCGTTATTTATACTATCTTTTGATAATCAAAACTAACATCATAACTTTAAATTTCAATTACCACATATCTAATATATACACTAGCTACATTAAAATCATAGAAATACTTTTATAATTTTAAATTAAATACATATTAATTTTGAATACCCTTATAACATGCGTGACTCTTTTTATACACAAACAATACTATATAATTTTAATAATATTGAAAAAATTTCAACAAATATTCCAAAAATGTTACACATTTGTATAGAGATGGATCACAACACAAAACCTATTATATGAAATTCCTAAAACAAATACTATCTAATGACCTAGCATTAGAAACTATCAACTCACTCACTTGATATCAAATAAATTATCATGCACACATCTTTACAAAAATAAAGCATTTATAGTCCCGCGGTATACCGCGGGTGATTATCTAGTTTTTTTTTATTTTAAAAATCAGTTTATCATAATGTGGCTATGTTGTAGAAATGTATAATTTCTGAAAAATGATCGATGGAGTAGTTAGAAACCATTAGCTGGATAACTTCTGACAGTAATTTAGAATCAATGTTCCAGTAACACAGATTTCAAAAAAAACCGATAAACCAACCCATGAATTAATATTTTACATGTTGTCTCTAGAATCAATCGGCTAATATATTAACAACTTCTTATCATGTTGTTTTGTTTTAAGGCCGACGTAGAAGTCACTTTTGATCTGCCTATTCTGGAAGACAGTCTCCAAATACTGGAGTCTGACCAAGTTGATGATGCGCTTTTGTTCGACCGTGACAGCTCGGTTAGATGCGTTTATGGGCCTTTTGGGTTGCTAGCATTGGCTAGCAGTGATTTATCGGAACAGACCGCAATCTTCTTCAAAATTATTCGTCGTGTAAATGGATATTCCGTTATAATGGGCAGCGATGAGAAGAAGTAAGATTTCAATCTTAATCAAAAACAAGATACCTAATATGTCTTTATCTTATGTATATATGATGTTATATGTTAACAAATGGTGATGTAGGTCTTCGTTGAGAGACAACATAAAGAAATATGCGCATGGAACTTTCCTAGACATTGATCCAAGGCATGAGAAGCTCTCCTTAAGATGTTTGGTGAGTTAGATTCGTCTTTTTTGCAATGTCATATCTTTTATTTTCCTCCCTGATATTTTTTGTCTGAAACAATTTAACACAGCTTGTATAACACTTTTTTTTTTTTCCTTTTCATATATAGATCGATCACTCGATTATAGAAAGCTATGGAGCAGGAGGAAGAAATGTGATAACGTCTAGGGTTTATCCCCAATTGGCAATTGGTGAAGCAGCTAAACTCTATGTATTCAATGATGGAACAAAGGGTGTGACCATGTCGTCTCTGGAAGCTTGGAGCATGAGAAATGCTGAAATCAATTCCAACGCAATTTAAGTAATCATTAATAATGATAATATCAATTATCTTTGGACTGCCCTAAAGATGTTTTGTGTCTTGTCATGAACTGCTGAATTGTTTGATGGTGTATGCGTCTTTCGTATTAGAGTTATTGGTGTGTGTTTTATTTTTCCTTGTTTTTTTAATCGAATTTATTGGTGTCTTTTAATTATTATCATTTCCTATAGCCTATAGGGTAAAACCATGGAAAGTCTTCTCATGTTTCAGAATGATATTTCTCTATTGAATTTACACAGATCTAATTTTCGCGCTATACTTATTAATAATCATGTTTAGCAGCATATATCTCTTTCTACCAATCAAATTTTTTTGTAAGCAATAGGAATACGCCACGTATAAAACTATTATGGAGTGAATAGTGAATGAATAATGTATTCCATAAACAAAGACCATTGACCAAACAAACTAAAATAGAGAATAATAATTCCATATCATCGGCAAATGTTCCAAAATTTGATTTAAACAAATTTAAATTATGCATCTTTGTAAATAAGTGATGGTGGACCGACACCCGCCACCATATATAAATTAGCATATTAGTTAACATATAAATTGACTTCATACGTATATATATATGTATGTAAATTAATTAATCTTACACATCTCAACAGAAAAGCTAAATGGACCTTATTACATTAATTAATTCAGCATCATATTGTATACGTTAGAGGGTCTGGTTTGCTAACTGCTATGATTCCAGGAAAATCAAATTCTTCTCTTTTTCTTTTTTCTTAAAGGACAATCAATTTTTGTATACCATCACTGTCGACAATTATAGAGGACTTAAATAATTTAATTTCGTTCGAATTATAGTAATAGTGTGGCCAGTGCAACAGTGGTGGGTGAGTGGTGTGTGAGCTCAATATTTTAAGGGATATCCATGTTCAAGCACAACAGATGACAGCCTTGTAGCTAGAGTTTAAAGCATTGTTAAGAATTTTTAATATACATTAATATCTGAACTCTATTGGAACAACGTTCTCTTATTACAAGATTTTAAGTAAAAAATTGTGAAAAAGCTTTATCTTTTTGAGGTTGTTTTTGCTGATATATAATACTGCAAAAATGATGCAGTAGCATTTTCGTAAATAAATCTTATATTATATTTATGTAAAACAGAGAGAAATCCATAAAATTGTGTATAAAACAGATACAATAAAAATCCAAAATCTTTGTTCTTTTGCTTCGAGATATCTTTCATCTTAAAAAGGTTGTCAACTTGTTATCAAAATGGATTTTGGGATTTTAACCAGTGTCCCTTCTTAAGTATGTGGTGGAGATGTCTCAAGATTGAGAAAAAGAAAGAAGGATAAATTGCATTCGTTAATCATACACTTGTCTTTTCTGTATCCTTTAAACTGTGGCCATTGTAACTCACCTTCACTTGTGTTGCCTTTTAATCATTTCGTTTCTTTAGGTATCTCTCTTTTAAATATTGTCGTTATAGATAGTGTGTGTGCATTACATCATTCAACTCTCATTGGTTATTGCTACTCTGCCTTTTCAATAATTAAAACATCAAACTAATTATATCATGGGGTTATACAAGTTGATCCCCTTTATTTATTTTTCTTCCTGCATACGTACTTTGAGTGGTATGCCGTTGCTGCGGTTAGAGCAGCGCAATTACAACGACCCGATTTCGAAGAAAAAAATAAGACAACTATGTGATTATTTCCGTTTAATAAAATGTTCTTATTATTATAACTATTTTACCAAAAAAAAAAACTATTTTACTATATTTACTATTGTTACACAGAGAAGAAAATAAATGATAATAATAATTTTTGAAAAAGTGTTCAGGTTTCAAAAGAAAAAGAAATTGTTTCCCCCAAAGGCTAACCAAGCCCCACCCCACCACCGAGGAGCTCCCAAACTGTGTGAATATATTATATATATATATATTGTTGAGTGAGAACATATTTTATGTACGTGTTGGGTAGGTACGGATCTAAGGGTAGATTTTTGTTTTTGACATGCGAAAGTGTTCTGCAAAAAGAAAATATTATATTTGTCTGATCAGAAAATAAACTAATGACGTTTATCAATAGAAATTAGCGTTAACCTTTAAGAAAGCTCAGTAATCGGAAAAATTCAACGCAAAGACAACATTAAAAGCATAAGCGCGTCTCTTGGCAAAATTCGTCTAGCTAGGGTGAATCGTGCTATCGATAAGAGAAAATTCGATCGTAGATTGATATCTCAATTAGGTGAGCTAGTTGAGTAATTAATTACGTTGGGTGATAATTGTTAAAATTTCATAAAAATAATTACGCGAGAAATGGATTTACCATGTGGTCGGAATTCATCAAATTAACAAAATTATACTACTGAGTAAAATATTAAAATAATATAGAGGTTGTCTCACGTATGAAGAATCCAACGGCAGTGATTGTGCAATAATTGCGAGTGACACCTACTTTTACACCCTAAAGATTCTTGGGCCAAAATCTCTTACTACCAATTAAAAAAATAAAATCCAGATACTCAAATACCGAAAGTTTCCAAGAAAAAGATAGCAGTCAGATACTCAGATTCCGTGGTAATCAACGGATTCTATTTACATATAAATATATATAAATTTTCATAATTTCGAGGTCAATATTTAATAGAGACCGGTCATCGATGACATATTGTACTACTATAATGTCTCTTTTTCAGTTTGCTTCCCCAAATTAACCAAGAAAAAATGGCCAAACCAGTACTATCATATCAGAAATTACTAGATCGAAAAGGATTGATCAGCTCTTAAACTAGTTGTATTCAGAAACAAAATTATATATATTTACGGACTTTGTCTAACATCAGCATATTACGTTTTTCTTCTCAAATCAATCACCATATATAATTCAATACGAAATAATCCACAAATATTATAATTATGATGGAACAAATCTTACAAGTGATGATCTAAACAACACTAACAACTGGTAAAAGATTTAAAACAAGAAAAGAAAAACCAACACTAGATAAAAAGAAAACATTTTTTCGTGTTACAGAAAGAAAGAGTGGATTAATGGAAATATACAATGGAATTTATTGTTATCAGATTTTCATAATTATAAGGCTAGACTGAAATACATTATAAAATTACAATTATGCCCATAAGGCTCCAACTTCAACGAGTCTAGGAATAAGGTTACCACTAAGATGAAGTGCTACAAGTGACTCGAACCCACCGACACAACCACCACCGATGAAGAGCACAGGAGCAGCTTCAACGGCGAGGCAAGCAATTTCTCCGTCGTCAATCTCGATCACTGTTGGGTGGACTCCCACGGTCGATAAAAGCTTCTTCATGACGTGGCACATGCAGCAGGAGGAAGATCGAGTGAATATGATAACTGGATGCTCTGATATCAGCCGTCCGATCTTCGACTCTGATGTCTCCTCTTCATCGAACGACAGGCTCGTGGAGGCGGTGGAGGAGGAGACTGTTGGTGGTTCTGGAGGAGGAGGGACCGTCAGGTCTAGCGTTACGGCGTCGTTTGAACAGTTTCGTAAGCCTCGCATCGTCTTCATTAGAGAGAGAGGGAGAGAAAGAGAAAGAGAGAGAGAGAGAGAGAGAGTGTGAGTTTTGTTGATGTCAACGCGAGATGAGAGCGACCATAAATGGAGAAATTGGGTGTCACTATAATGACGTAACCATTAGCTATTCTTTATTTGTTTTTCAATAAATTATTTATTTGGTCACTTCTAAAATTTGTTTTGGGGGTCAGCTTGGTCGCTCCTTATTTATGACATATAGCTTGGTCTAAAATTCTAAATAAACTAAATTCTATATGGCGGAAAAAAAAAACGAAATTCTATATAGAATGGTATCCAAAAAATGTATTGTTTGCGTACCCTAATTTATGACAGCTAGCTTTGTCTATAATAGATTATTTACTGTTATTAATCTTAGAAATTCAAAGATTTGTACTTGGAAACAAATTAATATCCCAAAAATCAGCTGGTTTTTTTATTTTAAATGGTTCTGTATGTTTGACAAAAAAAAAAAAAAAAAAAAAAAAAAAAAAAAAAAGGTTCTGTATATGTGCCCTCATTCACATATACGAGACATATGTAAACATTTTCTCGTATACATTATGTAACGTAAACATGCATGTACCATATTTTACAATTATGTATATTAGTATATTACTGTACTATTACAACTTGTTTGTTATATGTAAATTAATATAAAAGGAATAAAAACCTAAACAAAAAGGAACACGTTTTAGTTTGAGTTTTCCATGAAATCTGGCGTACGTGGAGGACGAGATCCTCAAAATTTTGTATATAGCTTGGTGTATACGCTATACGGCAGCATCATCGTTAATCTTACTACTTCTTGTTGTTTAATGTTTGAATCCCATGACGTTAATAATGTTTTTCTTTTAATCAAATGCTAATAAGGACAAAAGACAAAAATTGAATACGATTCTACCGGTTCGTACGTTCTGCCTATCTGGAAAAATGGGTTATAATATTTCATCTATTCAAAATTTGGTTGGCACATGTGCGAACAAGTTTTTAGGTACCATATCTCCGTTTTTAATAACATCATTTGAATTGTTTGTTCAAAAAAAAAATAATAATAATAACATCATTAATTATTGTTTGCACACGAAAAAAAACTATTCAGTTTATGAGCAAATTATAACGTATTGCTAAACAGTATAAAAACTGCTTGCATGAAGACTTCATGAGTTAATTGATGAGAATAATACCAAATTAAGTCTTACAAGTACATGAGCCCAACACCTGTAAATTTAAGCTTAGTCCCCTTATTTAATAAAACATTATATGTGCGTTATTGCACGTCATTGTCGGTAGAAAAATACATTACACAATAGAGTATTAAGTATATACGGTAGAGAAAAAAAAGGTTATGTTAATTTTTGAATGTTGTTAAACACTATGTTATCACACATTCAATATTAGTTTTTAATCACAATATTTTTCTTTAATTTACAGGTTAAATTGACATACAACATGGAGCGTGTAGCACACGTAGATGAAGAAGAGTACGTTTGAGAGATTGGAAGAATTGGAGGAGAAGGAAGCGGAGAGTGGTCACATGGAGATAATTAATAAATGATGCTGACGTATTTTATTTGTTTTAACTTTTAACTCGGGGGTAAATTGGAGCCACTTGACGTCATCAGCTATCAGATCATCAGACCATGTCTCAGCTAACGTCGACACCGGTATCTTACCGAAATATATATATGTTTATTATTTATAATAATATATAAAGGACAGATTGATCATACATACAGTAAATAATTAAATATTGCTGAAGAATTTTTATATTTAAAAAAAAATAAAAATTTGTGATGAATTCATGCACATATCTATCGCCATTACTCTTCACCAAAAAAAAAAAAAAAATCTCTATCGCCATTACTGAAAAGCTAAATATCATTTGTCCATGACATTTTATTTTGCCGACTGTTCCTAGTTTATACAACAATTACTCTTTCATTCCTTACCAAAATATAAAAAAAATTACTGTTTCCATTCTATCTTAACAGATGTTTTAGAGAGTATTTTTCTTTGATTTCTAACATTACTATGTAATATTTAATTTGTTTTAATGTTGTGTAACTATTTATATCATGCAGAGTTTTTCTAATTATTAGTTGAATTGTTTTCAGTTAAATATAAGTCAAAACGTGATTATTGGTGCGACTTTAACGAAATATGACATGAGTGACAAATTTCAATTGGCAATGAACAAGTGAGAATATTCCCAAAGAATACGAACCAGCCAAACGTGAATCTTTTAATATTCAATTTTTAAAATTGTCATTGACTCATTGTAGTGGAAGATGCACTAGAGTCAGATTTTTCCTTATATAATTTTTGGAATCAATTTATTAGAAAATCGAAATAAAACAAGAACAAAAACTCAAATCATCTATCTATGCAAGAACAATCTCGATCTAGAAAACTAAATAAATTATTTATCTAATTATATTTCGTTACACGCTTATAGGTAGCTTCCTCCATGTAACAAGTTTTCTTTAAATTTTCGCTATAATTTATCCATTTAAATTATTATTTTGGGGGTGTATTAGACTAACTATTAGCATGATTTAATGAAACTTAGATTTGGAAAAATTTTAGTAGGATTTAAGGATATTTTAAGTGATCTATATGATTTTCTATAATTACAAACACAAGATCCTAGTGATTTTTTTTTTTTTTTGATAAAATAAATTCTAGTGATTTGATAAGCTTTCTAGTTAAACTTTAGATGATTTCGGAGTGTTGTGTGTAATAATGTGTAATAATTTTTACTATTGCTGCCGTAACTTCCAAGTTCTCCTTCAAACTCCTACTTCCATGGTAGATCTCCATCGATTGAAGATATAACTTGAAAAATAAGAAGTTGATTAATTGTTGTTTTGGACCATCGATGCCTTGGTTTGATTTTGAGATTTGTAGAAGATAACAGGTCCTTCAATATATCGATTATTTTTTTGAAAAACAGGTCTTTCACCAAATTCAAATTCACATGTTCAGCTCCGATGAGTCCAGTTGGTGAATTTGTCTTGCCTATAGAAGATCCAGCGGTGGGAAATTTGTATGGAAATGATGATCTATTGTTTTTGTCAAATACGGTGGTAAGCGAAGATTACAACAATGATTGGAGGAACTCGCCGTTGGCAAAAAGAAAAAGAAAAAAACTCGCCGTTGGAGATAGCTTTTTTGGGAACTCGGCTCCGGCGATTTTGATCTCTCTTGGATTGTAAAATTATAAAGCGTTAGATTTGAGAGAGAGAGAGATAATGCGAAGAAGAAGAAAAATAACTAATCGATGAATCGATCACTGAAAACAGAGAACCAGTCAAAGTTTTGAAGAGAAGAAGAAGATACAGATTCCATAATCGCTTTTTTCTGCAATTTTTTTTAT
This sequence comes from Erysimum cheiranthoides, assembly GCA_011420285.2. Classification (NCBI taxonomy): domain Eukaryota; kingdom Viridiplantae; phylum Streptophyta; class Magnoliopsida; order Brassicales; family Brassicaceae; genus Erysimum; species Erysimum cheiranthoides. The sequence continues at coordinate 17,679,581 of CM022178.2, read as the reverse complement.
ACAGATATAGAACCAGTCTCTCTGTTTTGTGTCCCTTGTCGTTTTCAGACATTAAAGATGATTGTTGCACCTCCAGACGATGTCGCTTGATTATTGGGTTTCTTTGTTAACATGCATGTTGTTTCATTAAACCCATCTGTTGAAACGCAGTCGTTTCGCTTCTCTGCTTCATTAGACCTTTTTGTGGAAACATAATCATTTTTGCTGTTGCTCTGTTTCGTCGCTACTTTTACCGAAGACGATGTTGGTGTCGCTTGGAGCAGTGGCTCTGATACCAAACATGTCTTTAAACACAAAGACCGTTATCTAATAAGAACCAAGGACACTTTTTTAGTGACCATAACTATAAGTAAAACGATCTAAGATTGTTCAATCATTTGATATCAAGAATTTGGAATGCCTTTTGAGATGGCGTGAAATGCTCCATACGAGATCTCATCGTGCTCGTTGGTTTCAGTCAGTATAGGGATGAAACGGCCTAGTGAGAGTGACATCACGTCCACCCCATCGTCTATCGCATCGTCCATGGCTTTTAATATGTTCGCAGTCGCGCAAGATACACTATTCCAACAAACTTTATTAACTGCAATTTGGGCGCTAGGTGACCCGCCTCTTGTCGTGCCCACTCCAAACACTTTGTTGCTCACATTTGGGACGAAGGCACCTCCCGCTGTGGAGGCCACGTGAGTCCCGTGAAAATTGCTATCTCTTGCAGACATGTACTCGTTGTTATCCGATGTTATGTTTTCTATTGTGTTCTTTTTGAAGTGGTTACGTATGTGTAGTATTTTGCTCCGATTAATTTTTTGTTGCAATTTTTCTTAGGGTTTGGCCTGCCTATTGAGATTGTTATCAAGTCCACCTCATCCGCTATGGTGTCATCCATCGCTCAGCACTCATATATCGTCTATTGTTTGCTAACACACTTTGTAAACTGCGATACGGGCATTAGGCGTTCGGCCTCTTATTGTTTCGTTCTTTCGCTATTTGTTTTGTTTCTTTGGAAGCGGTTTTCCATGTAATACCTCGTTTCTATCAACTTCCTATTGCAATGCTTCTTTGAGTCGAAATTCTTGATCGTCCATGCACATCCCTTTCCACCGTTTTGGGATCGGGCCTAAGCCTTTGTCATTGAACGACTATGACTCTGGCCATACACCTACAAACACGTACAGTAAATTTATATTTTAGTTGTGTCAAATTGTCTTAAATTGGGAGCAACCTCTATGGAAATTTAATATGAAACATACATGTGTCCAAAGGTACACTATGTTGACCTACATACAAGAGAAGTCCAAAGGTGACAACTAAAATTTGTGGTTTCTTACATTTTTTCAAATTTTAACTAATTCTACAAAATTATAGTAACTATATAAAATATTTTCGAAAAAATCAAATTAATTTTGTAATGAATATAATGATAATTTATTTAATTTGTTTATATAACATTATCAGTAAATTAATTTGCATAAAATAAGCAAAACATAAGTAAAACATAAGCAAAACATAAGCAAAATGTAAATTTAATTTAAATAAAAAAAAGTGACATTAAGTAAACTGATTGATACAATTACCAACTACTACAAAGAATGTAACAATACAAGTATAAAACATTCAAACTCGTATAATTTTTGTTGTTAAACAAAAACTATAATATATAACTAAAAATTGTTAGATATTCATATATTGTGACGAGAGCTATTTATTTCTTCCTTCATACATTATCTTAGTTTTTCTTTTCCAATTTTGTCATTTACATTGTTTTAGTTATGTATACATAAATTTATATAATGCAACCGGTTACAGAAATGGAAAATTTAGTCTACCTCTTTTTTTTATAATTGGTTTACTATTATTAATTGCAAGAGAATTTAAACGATACAAGGCTAAAAGAAGCCCAATAGGCTAAGTAGCCCAAACACACTACATAAGAAGAAGCAAATTGAATCAAGGAGCCGAAGAAAATTAGATTGAAAGGAAAAATTAATGGCCCAAGTTGACGTTTTGTTGAGACAGCGATGAAACCATAGCATTGAGTGAGAAGTTATTAGTGTTGCCTATACAAATTCTATACATTGTTATCATCTTTTAATACTCCTTTACAACAACAGCATAAAAAGCACACCAGAAGAAGAGGAGGAGAAAGACATGTTATAAATGCTGACTTTTTGAGTTTATAAATTTTCAAGGCTCAATCGAGCGGAATACAGGTACAGAGAGGACAATCAATTTTGGGTAAGCCATGTTGGGAACATCACTTTTCATTTTGTCTTGGAAAATAAATTCAAATATTAAAAGGTTTATGTCTTTTTCTATGTAACATCATCATCCAAATATTTTAAGTATTTTCTTCTGAGTGCAATAATGAAATAATTGCAATAGAAATGAATCATTATATTCACGTTACTTTTTTTTTAATATCGTAAAGAATTTCAATCGGATTTTAGATATCGTAAGTAAAGATACGGCCATGTATGATACGAACACACAAAAATATACAGTATAAAAAAGATATAGCCTTATAGGTGCGTGCATTTGCGTGCTTGCAATGATATTTTATACAAAATTGCCCCGGTCAATGGTAACGAGGAGGACATGTATTATAGTATTAAATTGGTCTAGATAACAAAGATTATTTATTTGTGTTTGAAGAATGATAAACCTACAAGCTCTTGGTCAGAAAGAAAATTATTAAGTTTAAAAAAAAAATAAAAGAAGCTAAAAGCTGGTAATTGAAAACATGTACAAGAAGAACTCAATAAATTCCTTGACAAAAAAAAAAAAAAAAAAAAAAAAAGGAACTCAATAAGTTTAGGCCGCCAGTGACAAATAAAATGAGCATCGATGCATCATTATATCAGTCAGCACCATCATGATCCATTATAACAGTACACATATCTATTACTACTAAGCTAAAACCAAGAATAGATCAAAATAGTCCCGTTTAGTTTATTCCCGTGACCATTAAATACCCTCTTTTGATTTGAAAAACAAATAAAACACCTTAATGAATTGGATATCTATAATTGTCAAAAAAAAAAAAAAAAAAAAAGCAAAAGAAAATGGATACTTATATATATAGTTGACAAAAAAAAAAAAAAAAAAGAAGGAAATTTAAAATACAAAAGGCGACAGTTAAGCGTTGGACGAGGGAAGGAGCTGTGGGAGACTCATGTGGGCTTCCTCTGTTCGCCATATAACCCGTATATGTATGACTTTGGCCTGCAAGATAAAAAGGTTTCCTATATGCAATGAACAATGATTAAATAAAAGTCTTCACGTGATTTGGTTGAATATGTAATGGAATATTAAACGGAAATTGGATATAATAAAATAGTTTTATGGTTTCAAATAAAAATTTCAAGTTCTAATAACGTCCGTCTTATAAACATATTAGTTTGAAGATTCTGCGATAATGTTTTTAACCTAAGTGGTAGGATTGCTTCTATCTTTACTTTTATTTATTATGTTTATGTGTGTTGTTTGGCTTTAGGAGCAGCTGTTTTGTTAGTTTTGATGATTTTCTTTTGTAACCAATTTCTTCTTTGAAAGAGAGCAGTAATCTATAAATTCTTGTTGACAAAAAAAAAAAAAATTGTATCTTGATTTTTTACATAAAAGGATAACACAAAGTACAAACACATATTTATGTGGTCTAATAATGTTGTATAGGTTATGGACCGAATCTAACATCTTTCTATTGATTAAAGTACTTATCAATTTAATTAAGATTAAAATTCTATTAATCTTAGTTGGTAATGGTAAGCGTAAATCAGAAAATACAAACATTAATGTTACGTAAAAATCAATCTTTTTATTTTGAAAAAAAAAAATCTTGTAAAAGTTATTTTAGAGTAACGGATTGACTTTAAAAAAAAAATAAAAAACATGTAAATACGCTAAATGAACCTAAAACAACTACTGTATTATCTGTATAAAGTTATTTTCTTGACAAGTGTTTTATTAAAATATCTTGCTAAAATAAAGCGGTAGATAAATTTCTAAGTGTTCCTAAAAACTCCCAACAAATAACCGCCAAATTTGAGAAAATCAATTTGTTTTTACTTTTTACCTCCAAAACCATATGATTATCCGCCAAATCTTTATTACTATCAATTACTCCCATTTAAAGCCCAATAATACCAATTCTGTAAGAAGAAAAAAACTCAATTAAATACCGATTTCTTCTAATCCAAATTAGAGTTAGTTTTTTTTTTTTCTTTCTTTTGGGATATTTTAATCTTGTTTTGTATCTCTCTCTATATAATATCATCATATAAAGGTTTCGTCTTGTCTCTTTATATTTTTGCCCCCTTTGGTTTCTCTTGCCTTGATTTGCTTTTTTATATAACGACTTGAGGGAATACCTTGATTTTGTAGATTTTATCCATTGATGGAAGATAATCAGCCAAGCAGATTCAGAAAAATTTGTGTCTTTTGCGGAAGCCACTCTGGTCACAGAGAGATTTTCAGTGATGCTGCCATCGAACTCGGCAATGAACTCGTTTGCTCCTCTCTCTCTCTATATATTATATCTCTTCTTCTTCTTTTGATTGCTTATCGTTTGGTTTTGTGATAAAAATATGAACTTTACTTCATATCAAATCCAGATATCAACTTTTTCGTTACGGAACAGATTTTTGAATGTCAAAATACCAACTTTTTGGTTTACTTGTTCATTCACATGACGTTCGCACAATGGGTTTGGTGGATTTTATCCTGTGCTTGCGTCTATTGTTAGCTCTTGTGGTATTTGGCGTTTTCCCTTGTTTATTGACTCTTTCAATCTAGGGATGTTGTCATTTCAAAAACTGGGCCATTTCCTCAAGTTTTTTTAAATGGGTCTTCCTCTGTTTTCTGAATGTGTTATCTTCGGTTGTATGATTGGATTTTGGAACTGTTGGAACTTGTAGGTGAAGAGGAAGATAGACTTGGTTTATGGAGGAGGAAGTGTTGGTTTAATGGGTCTCATATCCAGGAGAGTCTATGAAGGTGGTTTCCATGTGCTCGGGTTAGTTTTTTTTAACTCTTTTAATCTCCTTCTTTTCCAAACTTCTCTAAGTGTTACTGATTGGATTCTCTATGATTGCAGGATCATTCCCAAAGCTTTGATGCCAATTGAGGTATGCATCTTCTTCTACAAGCTCATTTTGTTTTTTCCAGGAGATAGCAAAACTTGGCTGGAATTTTGAAGTTTATCTAATGATGAATGTCTTTGGAAGTTATTCATTTGTTTGCACTACTAGCTCTTGGTTCTTGCTTGCGTTCGTATGTATTTAAGATCAGGAGAGGAAACTATGTTCTTGATTTTTGTTTTTGGTTCTTTTTCCCACTAATCTCATGACTTGGATTTCATCAGATATCTGGTGAGACTGTGGGAGATGTAAGAGTTGTTGCAGACATGCACGAGCGAAAGGCTGCAATGGCACAAGAAGCTGAGGCCTTCATTGCACTCCCTGGTGAGAAAACTTCTTCATACTGAGCTCTAGCAAGTTTATTAAGTTGAAAGTTTTGTTTCTTACTGTCGAAATACACTGGTTTTTGTTTCAGGAGGTTATGGAACAATGGAGGAGCTGTTGGAGATGATAACATGGTCACAACTTGGTATTCATAAGAAGACGGTAAAATCAACATTTCCTTTGCTCGGTCAAAGACGAATTAGGCTACTAGTTCCTCTGTTGATTCGCTTGGATTTGTTTCTGCAGGTTGGTCTATTGAATGTTGATGGATACTATAACAATTTGCTTGCTTTATTTGACACTGGTGTCGAAGAAGGTTTTATCAAGCCAGGTGCACGTAATATTGTGGTTTCTGCTCCAACAGCCAAAGAGCTTATGGAGAAGATGGAGGTACATTAACTTGGCCTCCTCTTTTCTTCTTGTTATGCTATTGTGTTTTCCCTTCTATCTTATAGAGAAGAAATCACTCATAGTGAACACAATTTCCTTGAGAATCAAAAGGAACACAAATGCGGTTTCAATAAGCGCAGGATGTCATCTCTCAAAGACATTAGACATTTTTGGTATTATTGTGTAGAACATAGTTAAGTGGGAGTATATTTCAATTGCAGAGTCCTCCAGTTTTGTTTCTCAAACTTGTTCATATTCTTGGCAGGAATATACTCCTTCACACAAGCACGTTGCATCGCACGAAAGCTGGAAAGTTGAAGAACTCGGAGATTACCCGGGACAACAAAACAAGCCGCAATAAAACAAAATGAAAGAACTGTTATTGTTAGCATATGCTACTTCCATTTCAAGTTTAGTCTCTAATTTATTTGCAGAATCCACAACGTGTATAAGAAAACTCAAATCTTGTTGCAATATGGAACAGCACATTGGGTCCCCAATTTGAAAATGTTGCTGATTACGTAGTTAAGTTTTGGTATTTTGGGTAAAGAACCAAAAGAAAAGACTTAACGTATTGAGTTGTTATGTTAATTTTTGGTATCCCCCAAAGAAAGAAAGGAGGAATCTTTTTGATTGTGGGTGATGCAGAAAAGTCCCACAAGTGTCGTGTCATAGTGAATGTCCATTAAGATAGGAGTGTGGTCCCTTGTTTGTTTCATTCGATGGCTTCAATAGAAAAGCACAAAATGTGAATGATGTGTGACCAAGTTGGACATCGATCGATGGCTTTCTTCTTTTTTGCAAAGTGCCTTTTGTGGTGGGGATTGATTGAAAATGTTTTCCTCTTTTTTATTTATTTTGCGTGTCATAATTCCTTCCTCTTTCTACGTTTGATCACTTTGATTAGGTCATTGACTAGTTTAAAGGTGATGATGATGACCTTCATGGTAATAAAAGATGATTTTAGAACGTGTCTTTTATGGTGATTTGAGGTTTTACAAATAGATTCGGTCAAAGTTTGATTTATTCTTTTACCACTATTTAAATATATATAAATTATTTTCTTGAAATCCGGAAGAAGATATGTTTTTTTAACCAATCCGCTAGAAAATATATTTCTCCTACCAATTTATGATAAAATTGTGATATTTAACTGGTTTTTTTTTTTTTTTTTTTGTCTCATAACTATTATTGAGTTTTTTTTGTCGTAGTTCCATATAAAAATTAATTTTGCGACGAAATTCAGGATTTTGAAACTTTGTAGATATCGACGTGATTTAATGTTTTCGGTTTATTTTGTTTTGTTTGTGGTTCGTCATTCAGTTTGAATATATATTATCTTGTCAGCCACTCTTTAGTGACCTTGATCGAAAATTTTGCTCTATCATCGACAATGTACCACAAAACACTAACAGTAGCTTCAAAATTTCTCTAAATATTGTTCATATGAGCCTATCAAATATTTTGTAAATAGTTTGTGCATATAGTTATGGGTAGTCAAACCTCAATTAGTCGAATTTATGTTTGAGTTGCGCACATATGGGTTCCAAAGTCTACTTTTAACTTTGTTGTACACTTTGTCGAGGATAATCTTTAGCGATGTTATAACTGGTTTGGAAAAGATTTCAAATCATCACATCTTCGTGTTTTGGTAAAATTATTAAAATATTTATAGTAATAATAATCTTGAAACGTTATCTGTCATTTGAAAGTGTACACTTGCGTTATGGGACCAAGAAAAGCTGAATTGGGGTGTGGGGAATGGGACCCTTGAAGGAAGAAGAAAAAGATAAACATAGGAGATGGTAAAAATACTAGAATAGTAAAATGTGATTGTGTCACTTCATTGTCAAACATACTTGTCTCCCTCAGTTTTGATGTATGTCCTGATTTGGTACCAATATAGGTTAAGCCCCAACCTAATTGTAGTTGATGTTTGTATCTCTTGCATTATTGCATCTCACTTTCTTCCATCTTTTCCCCAACAATTGGTTAATCGGTCTTTTTCACCTTCGTGTACCAACAACCGACTTGCACATCGATATCTTTGAGGTTTTTTTTTTTTTTTTTTTTTTTTTTTTTTTTTTTTTTTTTTTTTTTTTTTTCCCAAGATATTAAAATTAACACGTACAAGAGAAGACCATCACCATGGAAGAACAAGTCCTTTAAGAGTTACTAGGTTTGAACCCGCGCGATGCCGCGGGGCTGTTTTTTTTTTGTTTTTTTTATTCAAATCCTAAGCGAGGACGTAAAACAAAGAACTTTGTTGTTTGAGATATAATCATTGAAGAGACAATTACGATAACTCTCGAACTCCGCATGACTTCCCATACTCTCGAACTCCGAATTTGTTCTCCATACCTCAAGACCTTTATTTCTGAGTCCTAAAGTCTCCTGCAAGTTTTCAGCTCAAACCGAGCTCATTTGCCAAACCAACCAAATACAACTTATTACAATATACTCCATAGAAAACTGTCTCAGAAACACAACAATAACTTCCAAACTAACCGTTAACTTTTCAATCCCACCGTTGATTCTTGAGCCTATAATGCCATGAAGCTCCCCACAAATTTGCAGCCAGATCGGACTCCGTTTCGACCTCCAAACGTTGTCTTAAATAAGCCACCACGACACAGATTTCTGGTTCAGACTTAGCACAATTTACACAGCTTTCCAGTAGTTACTTGGACAGAAAGAAACAAGCATAACTCCTTCAATTTAGCTCCGAATAACAATCCATCAGTTGGTATGAACTCCTGGCTTGTTGGAGATCACGTCAGTACCATCACCTTGTCGGAAAGACGTCAAATCCGGCGTCGGCGAACCTCCAAAGTTGGCTCCTCCACATTGCTTCTATTTCCATCTTCCTTTCACTTTCTTTCTCTTTGCTTTGCCCCAGCTCCGATCTGTTCTGATCCTCTTCATATCCACTTTTCCTTACTTTCAAGAACCAGATCTCACTCTCTCAATGCTTCACCTCCACGGTGGTGATGATTCCTTCTTCTCTGTCACGTCTCGCCCTTTCCTCTCCGTCTTCCTCTTCTTCTCTTCACGATCTGCTCCTTGGTTCTCATTATTCTCCTTTCTTTTCTTCTCCCAGACCAAGGTAGCGTGATGGTAAGGGACAATTACGATAACTCAACGGTTCTATATATAAATGGAATAAAAAATACATACTTGGGTCTGCTGATTATTTCCACCCTGCAATCAGCAACGAATTCTGATAAATAATCATCAAATAAACTCATTGAATAGTAGGAAACCGAGATGAGTATTTTACCTGATCAGGAATATCATAAACAAGTTTTGACTCTTCTCCATACTTCCCCATAAGTGTCTCTCTCAATTCAAAAACAAGAGTGTCAAGTTCAGTTGCACCGTCCCTCTTGAAAACGTTCTTAATGATTGAAAATGTTTTTTCTCGAACCGCCATTTGTTCTTTACCTAAATGTCTAGTCCCCTGTTATAAAAAATCAAGAAATTATTGACTTGAGCCAAATCAAAATGTGATTACATTACATCATCTGAACCAAGACCAAAAGAACGTTTAATTGTTATAATTTGAAATAAGAACGAAAATAGCGTTTTCCTCTACAAAATTCTCTTTAGTCTCTACAAATGAAGCTAAATTCCTCAAGACAGCAGCAGCAAAAGCCTGAGAACCAGGACTCCCAACTTGACATATATATCTAATAGAGATGAGACTCCACCTCTACAACCAATAGCTCTAGCATTCTCCTTAGACAAACTTAAAGCTTGTAAAAGCAATACAAGCCTTCTCTTTAGCAAAACCACTTCCTGATTTCCAATACACGAAGGAGATGATTCAAGAGAGACAAGCCTTCAGCTATTAACACATGTTTGCTACTCTCAACCATAGAGATTCTAGAAACTACAGCTACAGTCTTCTCCTTCATCAATAAAGAACACGAATCAAGCAAACAAACCAGAACAGGAACAACTTCTTGAGCTACACAGATCATCACGTTCTTATCATCTTCCTGAAGTAATTAAGTTAACGAATCAATTGCTGACGCATGAAAATGAAGATCTAACAAATGGAAACTTACAATCGATAAAGACAACAAATCGAGAAAGAAGAACATCGAGAAAGCAGATGATACATCGATTCATAGACGCCGTGATTTATAGACGATTTACAATTTGTGATTAGAAATCAAGAAAGAAGATTTGATCTTACCCTTTTGTCGGAGGAATAGACGGCGTGAGGAATGACTCTGATCAGATCCAAAGACGACACCGTCAAGCTTTGAAGAGATTCGGTTCGGTGAGAAGAGAAACGGTGAATAGGGTAGAAAAAGAAGAAGATGTTTCGTCCGGCGAGAGAGAGAACGGTGCGACGACGGTAAGAAGGATCAAAAAAATTCAATTGTACACCTCAGCAATAAAAAAGCTGACTCAGATTAATTGTTATAATCTTATTGGCTCCTGATTTTTACTGATGTGTCAAGCTCTCCTTCAGTACAGATGCTGAGGTGTCAGGAGAGAAACAAACTCATCTTTTATTGTATTGATAACAAGATATTTAGCAGTGGTTTATAACTCGGTTTGGTTTTACTTAACTCATTCACGCAACTCGGGCTAGAGAGCTAGATATATAAATCAAACCGAACCAAGTTTACCAAATATCAACCGAATAAAAAAATTGAGACCAAATGTCCACTCGACTCTTAATTATGGGTCTATAGTTCTATACCAACCACGAGAATGATTGATCGACATCAGAGCCTAATGATGACGTGCGTTCGTATTAAACGATGTGTCTATTCGTTCATTTTCTGGTCTTTTCAGACGATTCAAGTGACTTAACCGGCACCAAAACTCACGAGATTATTCAAATTTTTGGCATTTGAGCAAAATATAGAAAAGTCAAGAACCCCCAAAAACAAAACCAAATTGGTTCGTATATCCCAGATTCATACAATAGTTTGCACAATTAGAAACATGACAAAGGGAACTCGTATTTCACATTTTAGTACCAAGTTACGTCATAAATGATCCCAAGCTCTGACTTTTAATCCGTTCCAACAACTGGAATATCAATGAAATGAAATCCCAAAATATGAAAATCTGACAAATTTAGTCATAAATTCAAGTAAGAAGTCGAGTAACATGCACGCACCCAGCACATATTCTTCGGTCTTTCTGAATCCCTTTAGTCTTTGTCTTTGGATGGGGTTGATAAGAGATGGTGTAACGTTGCTGCTTGGATAACCGCACTTGGGTTTGTATCCTTTGGTACGTGAGAAGTTGTACGCCTTAGGTTGAAACCTCTTTCTAAACTGGTCTGTCTGGAACGCCTGAATGACCGTGGAAGATGTCTGATAAGCCGTGATGAAGTCACGAGTAACACCACACCTAGCATGATAAGTAACCTGCAAAAAGTTTCAAGACTCTACAATCATCCAAAAACTATAGTTCTGCAACCGGTTCTATGGTCATGCACATAATGCTATATGCCAAAGTCATTTTGGAGAGATCTTTTGCAATGTTTTATTCATGTGTACGGGATGTTTCATCTCTAATCACTCTGATAGACTTTGTTTCAATTAGCATAGTGACACTATAAGAAAGTAGTAAGTAGAACTTACCATCCCAAGAGAAGTAAAAGCCGTCCAGATGGTGAAGTGGGTAATTTCTCGCCCAGAGCGAACATTCCTGCAACCACACCTGTTACAATTGATGCCACAGCAGCACAAGTGGATACTACGATTGCTCTCCCATGTTTTAGTCCCCGAGTCTGGTAAAGTAAAAACACAAAGAAGACTAGAATCATAATGACTTAAAAAACCTGAATATCAGCCTTAAAAAAAACTACAGGTCGAGAATCCTCTATGTTATACTGTATACGACGGTGCATTCAACACTCATATGCAGATAGGACTATGATGAAGTGGAAAAGGACTACGCATGGACAAAGTACCTGGTAGAAAAATCCTGTACCACTACAGCATATACTGATCGAAATGCACATGGGAATGAACATTGCAGAGAACCCCTGTTCCACGAATACAAAACCCATCTTTGATACTACAGATGCCATCCTGTGATCAAATGAGTTACAAACTGTTCAGCTACGCAACGAGCCATACATACAGTTCAAATATAGTTTTTATTTCTTTGAATAAGTTTCTGCAGACAAACGAGCAAATAGGTTCCTATATGTATCTAAAATCAACAACACATGTTAATGGATATATAGGAGATTATCGGTAAATATTAGAGGCTTGGCACATAAGACGAAAACGATAAGCTCTTTAATTATTAGGGGTAGCGAAAGATACCCGAATAAAATCCCAGATTCCAAGCCATATATAATTTCTTCCACCACTTCATATTCCCCCTGCAAACCAAAATTTGGCTTAGTGCACTTGGTAAGAGAAACAAAAGACAATTATATTAAAGGTGATACTAGCTCTTATGGCTCATAAACAATTAGACAGTTAAGAGGATGATATACCAGCTCCTGCTCCCTGCGCTGGCGTTTAAAGATATGAAGCCATGCATTTAGTAGTACCTTGTCCCAAAAATTGAACACACAATTTATCAGAAACATCGTCATTACAACACCAATCAAGTGATATCTCATAAAGATGAAAAAGAAAATATAAATCCAATTGTTTAAATGGCCAGATTTGGAAATGATATATACAGGTCAAGAAAAAGCCATCAGCCAACATGAGATAAAAGGAGATGATGCCAAAAGAGGAAGATTTTTCTTATGAAATAGCATGGATGAAAGGTACCTACAAACAAGATGGCAACAACAAATGCTAGCCACAGCAACTGGAAGACAGATATTAGTGATGCTTTTTGCTCCTCACCACCAGCACCGACTCCTAAACAAATGGACAAATCATCAAATTATAATAGGTGATTTTCTCTACTATCATAATAGTTTTAACAGCTAACAGTATTCAGCAGATGAAAGTTTGAACCAGTCAAGGAATCGACAATGATTGATGTTACCTATGGTGCCAATGCCAGCAACGGTAATCCCAATCCAGTCAAAAACATTCATGACTTCCTTGAGATAAAAATGCGAAAAAACAGAAAGAATGGCAAGCCCACATCCGGAGACAGGCTGAACAACAGACACCTGAAAAGCAGGTTCCCAAGAGTTCACAGTCAGTGTCTAAAGTGAATAAGCACAGCAATTTATCATACAAGTTGGTCAATGTCAGACATCTCAAAGGCAAAAACTATCTTGGCATCCGAAAAATAAAAATTAGGAAATACAGTATTAACTTACGGGGGCAAGTGATAGTGCTCTCAACATCAACAAAGCCCCAAAAATGTCCATAAGAAAACCTAATGCCCAAGGTTTGTTAACAGCATATGCCTTTATCACCTGAAATTCACAAATGATAATGAAATGTGAGCTTCCCATAGATAAATTGACAATCACCATAGCCATGAATCGCAAGGAGCACTGAGCCTCCGCAATGGTTTGAATCACAATATGGATCAAATTGTAAGAAATGAAAGTTTTGACACCGATCCAATTCCGAATACAACAACTTTCCACCAAATTACACGAAAACAAAATCGAATTCGAAATTCCAGATGTCAATCCACAATTTCCCCAAGGTTAGGTAAACCTTTAGAGATCCGTCCAATCATACAGAAAATTTCAGATTCGGAAATAGCATGCAATCAAAATCCGAGGGCGAGACAAAAGAGGGAGAGAGAGACCTTAAGCTTGAGGGAGAGAGGAGGGAGAATAATAGTGCCTTTCTTCTGCAGAACCTTGCCGATATTGTTACCGGCGGTGGCCGCAAGCGTCAGGCAAATCGACTCCCACATCTAAGCTTCGACTCCGAGTTTTTAATAATGGAGGAATGATTTTGCCGATGACTTACGACGTTATTATTACATTCCCCTTCTGATTTTGTCTTGTCGTACTAAAATAAGTACTAGTCAGTAATGTATTACTTTGTTTATACCAATTTTTATTTTATTCTATGGTAACAAAAACATTTGAACTTTATATGCTTTCATTGACTTTATTTTATGTTCTTGCCCTCAAATTAAGGTTTCATCTTTGCCATAACAAAATATCCGCCAAATGTTCGGTTGGTAAAGCGGTGCAATACTGGCTTAACCCTCCGTCGTTAATTTGGAAAACAATAAAAACGATACTATAGTATTTTCCCAAAACACCTTTGGTGACTTTTTTTTTATTTTATTTTATCTGACTGAAATTATCTTTTTTTCTCAAGTGAGTCTGAACCAAACCTCACACATAGCGTCTATTAGAGAACATTGTAGTATACGCATTTATGAGCCGAAAGATATTTGAATACTGTATGTAAATTTGTATGGTTAGACTACTTTCATTTGATTAAATAACTCAGCTTAAACAAGTTCAGCATCAAAACGTTGCTAAGCATGCTTGGGTCCACCAGGCGCCAGCCGCCAGACGCAAGACGCATTTGCAGCCATCGGAATAAACAGAAACTGGATGGTCATTGAGAAGATATTTTTGATTGGTTTTGTTATCTAATTCGCTTTGTTGTCATTGAAATGACTTAAAAGAGAGTAATATTTGTGATATGGGAATAGTATGAGTCTGCGTCTGCCACAAGTTTCTCATGTCCAAAGAACTAATCAATGGAAACATTGACCTAAAATTTTGATTAACAAGTAGATAATCTCGATGACAAACAAAACACATACACTCTTCAGAGTCCAGACTCAGATCAAAACCGACAATGTAAGCTAATAAGGATGACATGGACAAATAGAGAAAGGGTATGGTCCCCAAAAATACGGAGCTATTATCAACTTTTCAAAGCCCAAGTTTAGTCGAGCTAGTAGCCTAGTAAATCATATTGACCACAACAACTTGTAACAAGTAATAACAAGTAATCATACTAACAGAAACTTGCTCTCTAAGATCTCAAGTCCCAAGAGATCTTCCAAACATGTTGAATGGATAACCTTTAAAATGGTTCTTAAGAATCCTTCAAACACGCAAAATAAGTTGTTACTGTTGAATTAAAGCAGACCTTTTGATGCGAATGGATGATCTCCAAAATGATGTGAACATAATTAAAAAAAAACCAGGGAGTGAGAGATTGATTCATCACCAGATGTAATTAGTTAAACACAAAAACCCAACCATATATCAAAAATCTTAATGGAATAATATAAATGACAAAACAAGAATAGATAAATATCTCATGAACTTGGAGCTCCAAAAATAGACCTTTTCACAATCTACTTTGAACAAGATTAAGAAAAAAAACTGATAATCTTAGAGCAAAGGGCATCAACTAAGTGCAAGAAGATGCTCCTCTACCGAACCCGAGCTACTGGGTGCAAAAGATTCATCTTTCTGGAACTAATAATGATCATATATAATTGTGGCGATGCAGCAGCCATCACAGTTACATTCAAGATTACAACACACAGAGAGGTACATAAGAGATAAAGAAAGAGAAAACATTCATAATTACTTGAGAAAATAAAAACCAAAACCAAAATACTCAAGAAGAAAAAGCGATCAGAATTATATCACCACCAACCATAGACGACCTGTGTGTACCTCTGCTTAAGCCATCTGAAGCTTTTTCTAAAAGAGCCTTTGACTTTACCTTCAACACCATACATCTTATAACTCGCGACCCGTTTCTTCCTCTGGAGCTCCGGGTCCGTTATTCCCCAAGACTTAGACCTCGCTATCGATTTATCCTTTTTCAGATCGTAAATATTGTTCTCCCTCGTCCCGTACGATGCGCTATAGCTCCTGAAATCGCCCGCTTGATTACCTTGGTAAGGCTGGATCTGCATCCCTCCGTCTCCGTACGCTCGTTGACGCCCGAAATCTTCCATAGACGCCGGCGACTTCGATCGAGCGAATCTTTTTGATGTTATACAGCTCAGAGGAGAATAATTGGAGAGAAAGGAGGAGAATAATAGTAACGCAGAGGCCGTGTCTTTTGAGCTGGTCTCAATTCGTCACTCCACGTTATTTTCCTTTTTTTTATTTATTTTTCCATAACGTTTTAAAATAAAGCAAATGGAGATAAGGAAAAGCAAAAGAAAAATCTAATAGTAACGCATTTTAATTTTTCTACAGAAGGAAAATAAAGTTAATAAGACTTGTTACGTTATTTTGTAACACATAGAGGGGCTTAAATGAATTTACTAAGTAATAAGTTTCATATGCTGACAAAAAAAAAAAAAAAAAAAAAGTTTCATACAAAATAAAGAACAATGGAAATATGAAGTATAGCCGAAAAAATATATAGTATATATATATATAAAGTATATTATTTTATTTTTTGGTATTGACCGTTGACCGTTAATGTGCATTAGCGGTCAAATGGCAAGTTGTGTGTAATTAATGTTCACGAATCCTTTGACAAAAAAAAAAAAACAAAAAATGTTCACGAATCCAAAATTAACTGGCGTGATGTTTGCGTTCACATTTTCCTGGGAACGTGACCGCCAACAAACATTTGAGACCATATATTATAGTAGTACACTTTAATTAATGACTTAATTTTCCACGAGCTATCATTTTCCCACATGAAAAAAGTAGATGATAATTTTCTGATATTAAAGTATCACAAAGTAAGTTGATAAAAAATAAACTAGTATCCATCATATAATATAGAAAAGACCAGAATATTTATCATAGTTAATAGTTAAGTTCCAAAACCAAAAGTATCACATCTGGATGCAGCGAATGGGACCTCTCTTAGGTTTCTTTTAGGCCTTAGTAACCTGAGCCCAAGCCCACATGCTGCCTAACATTTCCGGTCGACTACGTAACCGGGAATACGGATATGCCATATACCGAGAACTGAATTTCAACCGAATCGATTTGAGATAGAAGAAAGGGATAAATGATGAGATGGCCAGCGTGGTTCTGATGTCCACTTACGATGTGGGGTTGGTCGGCATATTCGTTTCCGACCACGTGTCTCCTCAGGGGCTTTCCACGTGATTCCCACGCCGAAAGTGGAAAAAACAGAGTTGGGGTATCGGAGGAGAATCTTAATAGTAATACTAAAATATTGTTTTGTGGTCACTCATATATTCTTTTTGATTTGATCAAACAATGCTAAATATACATCTGTACCACCACCACACATTTATATGTCTACGGTATATAAACAAGTTTTATTAGTACTGTCATTTGTCCCACAAACATGCCTTCTGGATCTATAACACCAAAGTAATAATATTGATATATATAATATCTATGATTAGGAATTTAAGACATGTACCGGCAACAAAGAGAGCCTACATTATTAACCAGGCTCTGATTGCTAATCTGAAGAAATTATGGTCTATCGTACGCCTGACTAATTATTTAATTAATGGTAAACGAGTAGTTTTTGATTAATAGATGAAGTCAATACAATTACTAGTGATTATACAAATAAAACAAAAAGTCAATACAATTACTTAGAGATATTTTGGGGAAAAGATACAATTAGTTTATAAATATATTAGGTCTAAATGCATTTGTATTTCAAGTCTCTTTAACTTTTCTTTCTTCTTTTTCCTTTCGTTGAGGCTTCAACTTGAAGCAACACCGAATCCATAATGGATCCAAATTAGAAGTCATAGTGAGTATGTCTCCCTCAACAATTGATTCCCTTATCGTTCAATAATATACCATCAATTTTGGAGAGGATATATATACGCACAATAAGTTTTTAGTTGCTGTCAATTTTATATATATATTTTTTTAGTTTTTGGAATTTCTATAATCTATTAACCTTATAGATTTTGTTTAGCAATTTCCAATTATTTGCAAAGTTGAAATACTTAGTTTTGATAAAATATTTTTAAAGTTGTAATATGCCATTTAGTTTCAAAATACCCATTAAAACTGATAAATGTCAAAAACAATCTCAGTTTTTGTTTTTTTTTTTTTTTGTCAACAAACTGATCAGTTTTTGTTCAACCGGTCTAAACACACATAAATGTTTTTGACAAATAGAGTTGCAAACATGAACGCAAATTTCTTCCATCACAACGTAAACTTCTGTTTGGGGCATTATTAAGCTATCCACCCCTTAAGTACTGTACAATGAACATCACAAGTTTAGTCGCTAGGTATAAAAGTATAATATATATATATATATATATATATAAATATTGAAAATGCATAACCAAAAAAAAAAATAATAACAGAAAAACAAAAGGAAAACAAAACACAAATAATTATAATTAATTTATGGTGCTATTGTGTGTGTTTTGCCTAAAGAGGAAAGTTATCAAGTAAGGACAAACGTACGCGCACTTCCATATTCGGAATTATTAGCTAAAATTTATAGTTTAATTTTGGTGGTATATATGCTTCCTCTGACAGAAAAGAACTAATTTTATTCTACTCTGATTGTACACACCAATGCCGCAATGCACCAGGTGTCTTCATCATTACATATTCGCATTCTCGGCACTCGGCAGATCTCAACACCGTCGATTAATTTTATTTTCGGTAAAATGGATTTAATTTTTTCCTAGCGTTAAATAATAATAATGGAAAGTATAGGAGTTAAGTAATAATGATGTGACTTGTTCCATACGGAAAATTCTTAGGAGTATAGTTTTTTTTTGTCATTATGTATCCTACTAATTCCAAACTCGGATGGTTATATATATAGATGATACTAGTATAAATTACAAGGGTATATCTTTTGGTGGAAAGATTCTTGTAATTATAACATAATTTGTGATGGTATAAAAAGACGAATTTAATGGAAGGAATTATATATAAAGAGAGCATAAATCATACAAATTTTAAAATGTTTTTTTTTGGAAAAGCATGCATGCTTTAAGATGCTTTTGCGCCGTATTGAATATTTGGGTGTGGCTGAACTTTTACATGATGAGGCTCTGTTGATTTGTAATTGGTCGTCCAATTTTTTATTACACAAAATTCTAAAAAAAAGTCATCTATGCTTTCGTCCAAAATTGTCAAATTAGTCTATTCCTATATGTTTTAATATGAGAATTAAACTTCATCCAATGTTTTTTTGACAAACTTCATTTTTTGTAAAAAACATTCCAAAGTTTTTGGACCATTAGTTTTTAATGTGCATTATGAGTTGATACGTTCTGCACATTAACATTTGTTCATATCTGGGAGATTCCGTAAGTAACTTGCCACCAAGAGATATTATGATAATATAGAAATAGTTATATTATTAAAATATATATTAAGAGTAATATGCTGATTTTATATATATATATATATTATGCAACGCAGGTAAATAGACGATACGATTTTGACGATTTATTTTGCGATTCGAATTAGCATATTATGTTTAATTAACAAAAACATTATTATTAGCAAAATTAAACGACGCAAACGAAAAATCAAGTAGTACTAAATCAGCACGTTAGTAGAAGTTGCAGTTCACGTGGTTAGAAAATGGACCAATCTTTATCAATAATTCATGAGAGAGATTTGAGTTTATCTCTTTATCATTTTTTAAATCAAATTCTCTCTCTCCATTTGGCTATAAAATGCCCCGACAGGTCTCAGTTTCTTCCCACATCCAAAGATAGAAAGATGTAAGGTCTATAGTCTTGTTCTTATCCCCTAATAGAACAATGATATATATAATTATGTCTTCATAAATATATGCATTTAATTAAAAGTAGAGATATGGGTCGAAATCGCTTGTTGAGGACTAGCTAAGGTTTTCGAGCCTGGTCACATGCGCAGAGTATGAAAGGTAAGAGGAGGTGACAGAAGAGAGTGAGCACACATGGTGGTTTCGTGCATGCTTTTTTAAATTAGGGTTTTATGCTTGAAGCTATGTGTGCTTACTCTCTCTCTGTCACCCCTTCTCTCTCTCTCCCTTTCAAATTCAAGGTCAACTATAGTCTATAGCTAGTAATATATATATATATATCTGATTTGGTTTGCTATTTTGAGGTTTTAATATTATCATCAAACGGATCAAAGTGTAGTCCGAAGGTATATGAGTAGTGTGGATCGGAGCTCTTGCTTTAATTGCTTAACTATTATTTCGTTACATCTAAAAAGATAGAATATTTTGTTGTAAACATTTTAACCATGCAGGGTTTAAGCAACAATAGAATTTTGGGGGAAAAAAACACAAATCTACTTCTGGAAAATGGATAAAAAAAATTGTCATTGTTCAAACATATTTAAAACTTTAGAGTTCGTACTACTATGTGTCTCCTACTCTCCTCTGAGCATATATATTATTTATTTAAAATTAATGACTATATTATATGTACCTCCTAAAAACAAAAATGTTATTTATGTGTTTGGAAGTAAATAATTTTTCATATTTTAATTTAAGATTATATATGGAGTAGTTCAGTTAATATCTGTGCAGTTAGACCTATGAATCTGCCTATCATATTAGATTTAATTAGAAGAATTTGGCTAAATAGGTACTTTTGGTGTATTACTGTGATAAATATTGTTTAGTCATTTGAGATTTGAACATATTTAGATACCGAAAACACCCTCAATTTTTGATACGTACGTTTGAGGAATTTGTTTTTAAGAGTATGAAATTTGGTTAATAAAATTCTAAAATACAAGACTCGAATACTCGATTTCGTTTTTCAAAATCACAAATATAGTTTTTTTTCAGTCAAGAACCAAAGGAAGCTGACATTCAAGACCGAGATTGACAATTGAGAAATTGGGGTTTAGACACGAAAAAACTCCGCGAGTTCAAGCAGATGTGCACGGCATATGGAAATTTGTAGATGGTGAACAACAATTATGAATGATGGATGAGTACGAAAAAGGGATTTTGTGGATGATAGACGAGTTTGCATATATAAACCTGACATACATGTAATCTAAGTTGTAAAATTTTCACATAGATGTTCAAATACGATTATGTTAATTATTTACAGACTAACTAACATAACATACTTCTTTCAGTTTTCCTTCAAAAATATTATCCAAGAAAAGTCTCCAATAATTCCCTTGACCTAAATTACAAAATAATTCAGTTTTAACATAATTTATGGAAATTGTGACTAAAATACCAGTTCTGACATATCTCTGAAGCTGCTCAAGATGTCTTGCTTCTCCTTCCTTTTTCATTATATATGTGGCCAATTAACTCCGATGTGTGTATACTCTTCCACCCAAAGAAAGATTTAAAAATTTCGAAAAAGGAATAGGACTGGGAGACACGACGATCTTGTGTGAGCAAATCAAAGATTGAGAATTTCTTGCAAGAATGGCTCTAAAATCTTACTTTATATTTTTTTTTCATCAGTAAACAGCAAAATGACAAAAACAAAACATAAACAATTTGGATAAAGTCTCAATTCGACATAATCCCATCAAATTTATACCATATAGATAATCCATTTATATTCTTCACTTAATTTTAAAGCTTTTGTTGTCTCTCTCTATATATGTATTAGCATATCATTCTTACAACAAATGATAAATTTATGAAAAATCTCTCAAGACTCGGGTGTTGTCTCAGGAGTCTGCAAGGGAATGGGACTGTTATCTTCTTTCTCGTTTGGACTCTCAGCTTGTTGTTCTTCGGGTTGGGAGGTTACACCGTTCTCTGATGCATTCTTTGTCTCGGTGCTAACGATCTTTGCAGGTTTTTTGGATGGTTCTTGAGAGGACGATGCGGCTAAGATGCGACTTAGACCTTCGAATGCGCTCTTGGCATCCATAACGATAGTCGCACCACCTGGATAGCATCGGCCGAAGCATGTGGCACAATGTGGAAAAACCACCTGTATGGACAAAGAACCAAAAGAAAAGAAAAAAGGGCAAATGTGAGTTAAGACATTACTGACTTTTGAATTGTTGATACAAAATTGAGATGTAAAACTGGACCTCGACAAAAGCTCGGCAAAGTGAGAGGAAGAGATTGGATTCATTGAGTCGAAGCATCCGAGTCGTATTGTATCTTAGTAAAGAGTCAGAGACCGCCTGAAGTCCTTTGATCAATTCATGAGCAATAATGTTCTTCAGACTTAGCGGGGCGCAAGGACGTAGTTCGTTCAAAGCAGCAGATACACCTGTGGACATAGCCGGGATTATCAATCGCAATCAGATTGAAAAAAAGTAATCCAAAAGAGATAAAAATTCCTTTTGCAACATTTGTAATAGTTAGAAGAGTCATCATGGCTTATATATCATCTATAGTGTTAGAAATTGATACTGTATCATTGTCTCACCGTTTATGAAAACTGCAAGAGGCGGGTGCTCCATTAAGTATGATGGAGGTGTGACATCATCTTTGCTATCTTCATTAATACCACTTGATGGGAAGCCAACAGATGGTAGTGGAACCCATCGATGTGAATCCAAAACTAACTGGAAGTCAAACATTATGACGAATTTATGCAACATGTGGTTGATTAGAAACCAAACACTGTCTGAATTGAGTTCCATGTTAGAAAAAAAGTTCAAATTTTGAATTTACCCACCTGGAAATTTTCAACTGCTGTACTCATGTTCTTGGAGAATAAGTTCAGAACCGCCCTGTAGAAAGTATGTGAGTTAGATACTGAACGTATACAGAAATTAGTAAAATTATGCAACAACTAAAAGAGCAATAAAAAGAATTATTACTCTTCAAAAAGTGGAGGAAGCAAACCCCGGAAGTCTAGCCCAACCCAACCAAGCCCCATCGCACAGTACTGTGTGGTCACGAGAAGAAGGTAAGATGTCAATCAGAGTTGCACAGTGAATTCAAAAGGGAAAACATGAGATGCAGAAGAACTCAACCATGCACTGATCCAAAATATTTGATAGAGATCCTCCTTCAGTAATCTTCGGAAGCATAATTTTCAGAGTCTTCAGGTGTGATGTTATTTGATGCATGGCCCAGCTAAACAGGAGTCCACCATCATAATTTTCTTCACTCCCCGATGTATCATCAGCAAAAATAGCTCGATATTGATTAACCACATCAAATAGGTGCATTCTGTGACAGTTTATCATGCCTTTTAAATACTCATAGGCATTTTTCTGGTCTAGATCCTCAAGAATTCCAGTGAGCCATGCCTCTCGGCATCTTAAGAACTGGACAGACAAGAAGATCCATTCAGAAGTGAAGGCAAAACTTACAGAATGAAACACTCCATAGACAAAGGAATAAAATGCAACGGAAGTATAAATTCAAGTGGCTATATAACTTATATGTCAGAATAGTTCACCTGTAATCGCATTTCATACTCGCCAAAGACTCCTATTCGGCGTAAGTATCCAATAATCCGGAGACATTCGGGCAACTGAAATAGAGAGCAGCAACAAATATTGAGCCTTCTAGATTGCTAAGCCTAACCATAGTTCACTGAATACAAACACACTATATTCACATGAAACCTGTATATTTGAGCGTAATTTCTGGAGAAGCTGTGAGAGAAGTGACTGAGTTGTTTGTCTAACCTCCGCTGCAAGTGCTTGAATAACAGGCAATCTTGACAATGAGAGAAGATTAGTTTATGAGCTAAAGCTTGATGTTTCAGGCCTTAATAGGCAAAGGACAAAAACACTGTGAGAAAGATAACAAAAACTCACTTGGGATGCATGGTTGCAAGTTTCGATACAAATGCTTCCAGGTCAAGAGCTTCATCAAAATTTCCGTTTCTCACACATCTGATAAAGATACAATTAATTTTGAAGAGCACTGAGAAGTTGCTTAACGTCAGGAAACAAATTCGCTTTCTCTCACGAAAGGCATGAGAAGAGATTGAGGAGAAATCAGATTAAATTCTTTGGCACAAGGTCTAGTAGCTTACGTGTCCATAAGCTGAGGAATCTCAAGCAAGTCAAGAAGAGTACTGTGATTTGCCAGCAAAGCTTGGTTCATCTTCCTCTTCTCTAGAATATTCTCAGCAGAATCGATAAATTCTGTGCAACCAGACGTTAGTTTTGGGACTTCACCAATCTGCAAAAGTTAAAAAGTACAGAATTCCGACATCAAATTTGATTGAAAAAAAAGAAACATATCCAAGGATCCAACTGCTAATGTCAGAGGATGCTTTATATAGATGTGCAAGACCTATCTTCTTTTCAAAAAAAACATGGAAGCTCAAGCTACATTCCTAATCCAATGATTCATTCACATATTCTCAAGACGTTAGGTATCTGCTAGACTACAACACAACACGATCGATCACCCAAGTTTTGCATACACTGAGTCTACAAATAAGACCTGAAAACAACATGGTTCTGAGACTTGACTTGGTTCCACTCGATTTTATAATTTCCCTAACTCCAGTTAAAGACTATAGGATGCTCCAAACACGATGTCGAGTACTCGTCCATCCTTAACTAGTTTCAGATCTTAGCAATGACACTTGCACTGTCACTAATCGCAATTTATCGGCCAACTAACCAGGCAGACATAAAAACGTGAAGCAGTCAGAACTCAATTTGAAATGGAGCGAAAAGGTATAATTTACCAGAGACTCGAGATGCTTATCAATGGAAGATACTTCCTGACGGATCGCAAGCAAAGCATCAGCAGCGGTGATAAACGCGCGGTAATTTCCAACAGCGACCTCTTGCATTTGCCTCTGGATCCGCTCCGCGTCCACTCGAAGCAGCTCCGGTTCCTTCAAATTCAGTAACCAATAAGATTCAGAAATTCCATGCGCGCAAAGATGTCAAGAGAAATAGAGAGAGAAAGAGAAACCTTGTGGAGACGATCGAGAGTGAAAGAGAGGAGCTCGGAGACATACGGTTGCTGAGTGGCGGAAGCGAGAGAGAGAAGACTCGCCGTCGCCTCCGGCGGAGACATCTCCCCAACCTCCGTTGCCATTTCTGGATCTTCCTCTTGTAGACGATGCTATCAAAATCTCGTAAAATCAAGTATAGAGATCCACAAACAACAGAGCAGATTTTTCACAAATTTTTTAAAGAATTAATATGAAATGTTTCTTCGATTTGGATCTGAATTTTTTTTTTTCTGTTTTGTGTTTTCTCTTCTCTCTCTGGACCGGGTAGAAATTGTTTTTCACTTCGTTAATTAAGGGTTAAAAGGAACTGAACTTTATTTTAACCGAAATTCGGTTCAGTTAGGAAAAGAAACCACGTACCCGCAAAAATGAAAACGCAAAAATGTCATGCATTTAACTTGTGTTACAAATCAAATAAGGTTAAGTTTTAGAAAAGTGCACTTGTATTAAAATTAGAGAAACGAGATATCCTATTGATATTTCACACAGATAATTCTTACCGTTTTTCAGTATTGCAATATTGTTTATTATCTCAGTTTATCGTTAAAAAGTTTATACTGTTTTATATTACTAATCAAATTCTATAACTTTTTTTTTTTTTTTTTTGACAGCAATCAAATTCTATAACTAAAAACTTTAATCGAAATTGACCGAGTTGGTTGGTTTAACTTCGTTCGGTTACACTGTCAAAGCCTAGTGAATAAAACAGGTAGACGATCAACTAGATCAAATATATATATATATATATGTTGTTCTGATTTTGGGGTCTGTTTTAATGTACGATATCCCATTGATGAAAAAGCAAATCTTGTATTACGTACACCGGAAAAAATGAGTAAAAAATAGTATATAACAATAGAGGAGTCTTTTACACTAATGAACAGCTAGCTGAGGAAAATAGATAGAGAAAATATAACAAGATAGATCAAAAAAGAAGAAGAAAAGAGGAGAGTGGCATTTGATGCCGTGTAGAAATAGAAGTAAGGAAATGGATAAGGAGGTTGCTGCCCCTGTGACTGCCCTTTTGGCGATGGTGGCGATGATGGCGGTGATGGTGGCGAACCTTTTCCATCGGAAGAAATCGGTGGAGGCGGTGGTGTGGACTCAAAATAGTAAAACCGTGGTGGTGGCGGATGGATGACGGTAATTAAAGGCGGTGGTGAAAGTGATTGTGAAAGTGGTGGCGGAGAGCGTTTGTGTGGCGGTGGAGGCGGCGGCGAAGAGGATAACGGCAATGAGGGAGACGGAGGTGGTGACGTGGAGGAGGGAGAGGGTTTAGAGGGCGGAGGAGAGCAAATGGTGGGACACGTTGAGCATTCACTGATGCAAAGAGGTGTGAGGACATCTGTTTGATCGGACGGTGATGATGCGACTACTATGACCATGACCAATGCAATGATGATGATGATGAGGCCCATGATGATAATCTAAGAATTTGGCTTTGCAGTGGAACGTTCATTGATTAGGTTAGTTGGTTGGACATTTATAAATTATATGATGGCTTGATACTAAGATGCTTTCTTGATGGATTGTGTTTTGCTGGAAAGTTAATAGTAGATTTGAGAATATAAAAAAGACAATGTATATGGAGCTTTAGATGTTTTTTTTCTTCTTTAGGGTAAAGATGCAAACATAATTTTTTCAAAGTTTTTCTATTTTTAAGATTAAAATTTTACAACATTTTGATATGTGGGGAAATATTTTTCTGCCTAGATAACAAAAATATGTTAAGTTTTAACAGGAATTGGAGGTGAGAGTGGGATCTTAATTACTGGTAAACTGTATAAAAGGAACTGTCTATATTGTTGACCAAAAAAAAAAAAAAGGAACTGTCTATATTTGATTTCATTTTATTCGAATGACTTATGAAGTTATGATATTCCTTTCTCAACTCATACTCAAAAATAATACATTTTATGAAGCAACTGATTTAGAACCAAAAAGTGGCACTCTCCAAATTTTTGGTCTGTCATTCTTCTTCTTTATACTTTGCTTTCAAAGTTGGCTTTGTATCAATTCCATTTTATAAAGGTCGCCATTGTATTGATTCGTTCATCTTTTAATCTTTTCTTAAATAATCTCTCTGTTCTTTGGGAACCACTTGGTGCTTTTAGTTGTAACCGTGTGATTTTTTATAAGTTGAAGCCCAAATTAATTTGAACTCTTTTGAGATAATAATAAAAAAAAAAAAAGAGAAGAAAAACACCCCATGAAGCTTTCCACACACAAAAATCTACATCAATATCACATTCTCTCAAAAATAAAAAATGAAACTTAAGAAGAACATCAACAATGTTTGAATAAATCAATAGCTTCGACTTAGTTATGCTACGAGAACATTAACAATAAGCCATTGCATTTTGTTCAATACTTTTCATCGGAAAGCCAGAAAGGTGGAAGTATTATGTTACAGAGATATATAATATTAACAAAGGGTTAGATTTTAGTTAAGTCATATCTCATCATGACACTTCACTTACCACTTTCTTTTCTTCAGAAGCAAGCAATCTCTCTATTCAGTTCCTCGTAAAAGTCTTGAAAAGATTTAACAAGTATACGATCTTCAAACCCGGTTGTTATATATGGCCTCCTAATAAATAAAACAGTGTATTAAAAGTGTAAGCATTTGAGTTAATATTAAATTTCAAGAATTTGTTTAGGGTTTTATATGTACTATATACCTGATTCATTGTCCATCCCCAAGCTTCTTAATCGGAGAAGTTCTGGAACTATTTCTTTTCCAAGATCTGGTCTATCTTTCTTCCTTAGCTCTGCACATTTTAGACACAACTTAGCAAAATTAGTAGCTTCTTCGACAGGCCAATCTGGCACGACCGGGTCTAGCATATCCTTGAAAGTTCCTTTATCGATTGCCCTCGACACATGATGAGCCAGACCCATTGGACTCTTTGCAGTGATGATCTGAAGCAGCATTATCCCTAATGAGTATATGTCTGATTTCGTGGTTAACTTGCCCGTTTGCTGGTACTCAGGGTCTATGTAACAGAACGTTCCTGCTGCAGATGTCATGTGGTATTGCGTGACGGTGTTAGCCACTGAAGCGGGTACTAACCGAGCTAATCCAACGTCACTGATCTTGCTCACGTAGTTTCTATCTAGAAGTATATTGGCAGGTTTTAGGTCACGGTGAACCAGAGGCTCTGGCTTTGCTTGGTGAAGGAAAGAAAGTGCAGTAGCTATTTCTGCAGCTATTTGAAACCTTTTCCTCCATGAAAGAGGAGGCGAGTTTCCTCTACGAAAGAGTCTATCCTCTAAGCTCCCATTGTCCATGAACTCATACACCAAACACCCATATTCCGGACACGCACCAAGAAGAAGAACCATGTGAGGATGTCTTATGCTACTTAGAACCTCGACCTCTTGTTGAAATTGTTTCTTTCCTTGAGCAGCATCAGGTCTCAAGACTTTAATGGCAACAGGAGTGTGATCAAGTGTGCCTTGATAGACTGGTCCATATCCACCTTCTCCTATTTTTCTGTTGTTTGCAAACCTCTCAGTAGCCTCTTCAATCTCATCTATAGAGTATCTTCTGTACCTGACATCGTTCTGTACCAAAGCACTAAGAGCACGATCTTTCTCCTGCGATTCTCTTCTTGCTTTCATCTCTGCTTGCTTCCTTCTTTGTCCTTCCAATTCCGCCATTCTCTGCGCTTTCTCAGCTGCCTCCATCGCAGCTCTGCACTTGGCCTTCTCCATTTCCGCAACAGCTAAAGCTGCCTCTTCAGCAACCCTAGCTTCCTCAAATCTTCGAGCCTCTTCCATTTTCCACTGACAAAGCTCATTTGCCTTGAAAAACATGAGAGCTAGAAAGTGTTAGATCATGAGGCGAGAAAACATCCTCATCAACTAGTTCTTTGCACACGTATAGTTCTTACTTTCTTTTTTGCATTAAGTGCTTCTTTGCAGGCTGAGCTGTACATGTCCATGGTTTGCTTGAGTTCAATCTTTAACCTTTTCATCTCAGCTTCAATATCTCTCTGCAAATAAGTATCCAGCAATTTAGTGCATACTAATCTTATTAAACTTGATATCACCATAAACGTATTGCTCTACTTGTTAACCTACCGTTGACTGCGAAACTGACTCGTCAGAAGAACCCGATGCACCAGCGATATCAAAATTCTCAGCACTTAGGTCAATAGAACCCATCATCATCGTAGAACCAACATCCACTTCATCAGAAAATGAATTTCTTCCTGAGGAGTTCTTTTGACCCTTTGCCTGCCTAAAATCATAATTGAAGTCCAGTGATCCGTTTGTAGGAATTTTATGCATTTCTCTCACTGGTTTGAAGCCATTATCATGGGGATACCTCTCTGGAGTTGTGTGTCTCCCATTTCGTTGACCCCTACAATGTCCTCAAGAACACAAAATTTAAGACTCGCTTGTTGATTTACAAATCATAGCAAGAACATTTCAGGAGTTTGGTTATATACCTAGGTATATGATCGTGGTCAGTGTCAGGTAGATGAACATTTTCAAGAGTTTGGTTAATACGTACCTAGGTAAAGGGTCATGGTCAGTGTCAGGTAGATGAAACGTAGATGAAGGTGCGCGAGGTGGGACAAGTGTATTGGTGATAGGCCTTTGAGCTGTTCTTGAAGACTGAACTTTGCCTTTAGAAATCACAAAGATGGAACAAAACTCAGGCGTTGACTTGAGAATGGAAGCTGCAACGTCATGTGATTTAGTGAATTTGAAAGATCTTGCAAACGGGTTCTTTGAGGATGATCCCAACACAAGGTTGTTCACAAGGTTATTGTTCACGTAATCCAAGATTGCTTTCGCAACATCGGTATCATCAAGAATAACCTCCATCATTGAAATCTAAACAATGCCAAGACAAAAGAAACATATAACCAATTAACCTTATGGGTCTTATTCATAACAAGTGTTAAAATGCTTGAATGAGAAATTATATACCCCTTTACGTGCACAATAGCCTCTGTATGGAACAAAAAGCTGATTTAATTCATTATCATCAATGTTTCCTCCATCTGCAAATACATTTAATATTGGACTATTCAATTTAGAAGATACATTTTGGGTATTAATATTAGAGAATTGTGGAAAATAAAATGAGGAGAAGATACCTACGGTTTGAATTTTTAAGACGAACGTGGACTAAAATCATCTTGGGATTATTGATCATATTGAAGAGATGATCGACGGCCCAACGAACAGCGTAGTGACTGTTTTTGTCTTTGTCAATGGCGACCACCGTGGAGTTCACTGGGGTGTGGCCATCGTCCGATGAGTATGGACGAGCCATTGTCTATTTTGAATTGTCTACGAAATCAATGAATGAATAATAATTTCAGGTGTTACCAGACCTCTCTAGTCGTGTCTGGGAACAAGAAGAGAGGAGAGAGAAGCAGAGAAAGAAGAGGATTAATGTAAAGCTTTCTTCTTCTTCTTCTGGTCTAACTTTTCTCCCTTCTCTTCTTCCTGTTTCATTGTTTGTTGCTCCCAAGACGATTAACTAACTCTTTTTTTTCTCTTCCCTTAGAACCAAAACAGAGAAAAAAGCGGGAGTCAAGATTTATTATCAACCATTGTTTTTTATAATTGCTTTTTTTAAGGGGGTTCTCTATTTCTTACTCTCTTTTTGTGAGGTTTTTAAAAAGAGATGGGGTTTCTAGAATATATACATGCAAATCTTTTTACTTTTTTTTTTTTTTTATGGATTTTCAGTTGTATTGCTATAAAATAATATATAGCTTCTACATTTTGAGTTTGGATTAGATTTAGGGGTTTGGATTGGATACGAGTAATATGAGAAAACATTTGTGTTTTTCCTTAAAATAGGTCATAAGCAATATAGTTTTAAGAGATAGTATCGAATTATTGACCGGAACATGTGATATAATATGATTTATATTTGTATCACTACCATATCATAACTCATTCGAATTTGGTAGTGTGTTAGTTGTATAAGACCAAAAAAGAAAAGGTTAAGAAATTACTTATCCTAAGTGTTTTTGAATTGTTATCTATTCAAAAACCATAGGAAATGGATAAACGCCGAAAGACATAATCCAAATTTGTAATCTACAGGTAGGTTTTCTAGTGTGGTCATTGGATCAATATCCGAATTCACCTTGTGGTTTGTGTGTATGAGTTCTACGCATATGGATTTTATAAATCCACTATAAAATCAAGATATTCATGGATATTGGGATGTAAACCGTCAAAATAAATATATGAAATTAAAATAAAAATTATTAAAATACGAATAAAAACGAAAACAATAGATGAAGTTAAAAGCATTTATATAAATTTGGTTAATATCTAACTCTAAGATAAAGAACCATGTCGGTATGCATCTGATCGGGTGGGTCCGAAAAGAAAAGAGTGGCTGTTATTGGTGACTCGATCGCTGAGTAAGAGAAACGAGTGACGTACCCTGACGAATTGGAAGAAGATGACATGTGTGTCGTTTTCCCACAGATTTAGCATCATAACATGTCCTTTTTGAAGCACCATAACACAAACGGGTAAAAATAACCCTTGTTGGCTCGTCTGACATCCCACAAGGATGAAATCACATTGAGATATTATACATTCATGTCTCACAAATAACAATCATCAAAAGAGACTTTAAATAAATGTATAGTGTGTATATATTAATTTAAAAGTTTCTTCTATTGCCTCATATAACATCTGTGATCTAAAGGTACAATAATACAATATGCATAAACAAAAGAATCAAAGTGAGTTTAGTTTATCATATAAAAGGAAACTAAAAAGATCATTTCCATAGTCCTTTATAGGAGGAACGAAGTACCCGCAAGGCCGTTATGCAATAGATTATGTGAGATAGTATCTCTGGCCTTCAACGCATTAACCGATCTCAATGCGTTCTCAGGCAAAACCTCATCATCAATCACTTCAACCATCAACTCCGGTTCCATCTTCTCGTCTCTGATTTCACATATGTTATGAAGAACACAGCACGCACCCAAAACCGTAGGCAAATCCTGCAGCTTCACTTCAGTCCGCTTCTGCAGACACGCCCACCGTCCTTTTAGCCTCCCAAACGCTTCTTTAGCCACTCTCTGCACTTCACTCATCTTCTCATTGAAGGCGTGCTGCGTCCAAGTCAAGTTCTGTTGCGTATACGGAACCAAAACCCAGTCCAATAGCGGGTGACCAGGTCCACCAGCAACCCACATCCCTTTTAACAAACCTCCATTGTTGGCTCTTTGGTATAACAATGACTTCTCTAACACCTGATCATCAGGCATTGACCCGGGCCATCCGATGCACAAGTCAGTAAAAACCCCTTTAGGATTCACAACAGCTTGAATTGTAATCGAATACGAAGTCTTCTGATTCCTCTCAGTATGCCTCTTATTGAAATAAGCAGCTACACTAATCTTAGGAGCTATAATCGGAATGTGAGTCGTGTACATAGAGCCAACAATGTTTGGAATACCCGAAATCGATTCGAATCGTTCTCTAATGTTTCTAAGAGATTCTTCATCAGGCCATTGAAGGTACTTAGGCATTAAAACATCTTTAATGGCTTTACATACCTCAAGAACAAGCTTGTGGCAAGTTGAGATTCCTAAACCAAATTTCTTGGAAACGAGACGAAGTGGCTCTCCTGTGGCTAATCTCCATATACAAACCGCGACTCGCTGCCGCACAGGAATCGCGTTTCTAAGTGCGGTGTCTTCTTTGGCAACCGCCGAATTAAGCTCATCACAGATTAATTCAAACGTCGATTTAGACATTCGAAACGCTTTTTTGAAATCCTCTTCTGGATAATCCAATCGGCTACACTCTTCCCACCAAGCTCTGCTCCGATCCTTAACCCATAACCGCCTTTGTTGTCCCGAACCCGTACCCGAACCGCGAACCGATCCGGATCCGGTGATTTCTCCGCTCTCCGCTTCCATTTCCGAACACTCAGACGCAGCAACAGCTACGGAAGCGACGGCGCGTGAGACGCGTGACTTCTTCAGATTGATATCGCCACTTTCCTCAGCATCGGCGTAGTAATCGTTGAGATCGGAGTAGTAATCAGACATGGTTCTGACTCTTTTCCGGTAATTAGATTGAAAATCAGACATTTCACGGCGAGAAGCAGCGTTTCGAGCTTCCTGGTCTTGCTTCTCGTGCTCCTCCATCAAAAGCAAGGAAGTGAAGAATCCTTTGAGGTTTTTGGTGTCGTTGCTTTTCTTGGAGTCTACCTCAGCGCCGTCGAAAACATTACAGACTTCTTCAACTTCTTCCTCCTCGTCGTCTCCTCCGTCTTCGTCCCGAAAAACGGCGGCGGAGGCGGCTTTCATCGAAGGTGTGTTGTTTCACGTTTTGTGAGTTTTCTTTTGCTTGGAAAGGTCTTCAATTTGGATTGGAGGAGAAGATTTGTTTTTTGGGGGTTCATAAATAAGAGAAATCTCATGAATTTTTGGGGATGAGACGAACCTTGTGGAACGAGTGTGAACACGCAAGTTGACTTTACTAGGCCTACTATTGTATACTCTTTTTCTTTTCTTTTTTTTTTTAAACATTTCTTATTATTTATTACTCATTTTATTCTGGTTACATTCTTTAGTATTTTTTGGAAAAGAAAAATAATATAACAACACCGCAGAAAAGGCAGAGCCAAAACGATGTGTGAAACAGTTTTTTATTTTTCTTATTAAATTAAAATATTTCGAGAAAAAATATCGAATACTTTCTAATCATTTCTTTGGATCATGATCATACTACTCCGACTGGATAAATTGAAACCTAAAACGTTAAACAGGTGACACAAACTAAAGTCTAATCAAATTCTTAGAATCATGAACCCATGATCATTGATCAAACCAAATTCTTAATTTGCGTGCTGCCTTTATATTTCAAAGCAATTTATTGACTAACATTTACTGTTTTCTTGTCGCTATTTTAAGCATGTCTATTAAAGTACAAAGTTATCGTTTTTCCTACCGTAGAACCTCTATAAATTAATACTCGATAAATTAATGACCTCCATAAATTAATAAATTTCTTCGGTCCCAAATTGGGACCAGTGTAAATTTTGACATAATTCGATAAAATAATAAGATAATAATTTTTTAAAAAATCCTATGTAAATGTATGGTCCCATTAACATTATAAATTAATAATTTTATAAATATATCAAAATATATTTATAGATATGTTATATATGAAAATATTTAGTGAAATATGACTCATGTGATGTCTGTTTTTTCTTGAATTTGCATTAATTTTTATTAAAATTCCTTTATAATATTTTGAATGCATCGAAAACTTTTGATGTTATTGGTTAGAGATGATAATTATTACCTTATTTGTAATTGATTTGAGAAGAGTATTGATTATAACAAAAAAAAAACTTAACTTTTAAAGTAATTTTTAAAAATTTTTTACGAAATAAGACAAATCTCTCTATAAATTAATTATTATTAATTTATCAATAAATTAAAACCTCTATAAATTAATAAAATTACACGGTCCCAACGTTATTAATTTATAGAGGTTTTACTGTATTTGGTTAAAGAATAAAACTTATCTTCCAATTGCTGTAATATGTTTTTTTCTAAATTAACTAGGCAAATTCTTGTGGCGATTTATAATTTTAAAATTATAAAAGAAATTAATCATACTAAAAATTGAAGTTTGTATATTTTTAGCATGTTTTGATATTAATATAAACATTCATCTTATCTCAAAACGGTGTGAGTTTGATTCGAATGCTAACCATGTACATGTTTTGGCCTCATTCTTAACTCTCTCACGTTCCACAATGTCCAAATTATAACAATCTAAAGCTAAAAGAGATTAGACAACACCTTTGTTACCAAAAAAGAGAATAGAATAACAACAACGAAGATAAGATATAAAAGGAAATGAACTAGACTGCAAAAATTAGACCTGAAGCTAAAAACAAATAACAGAATTGAACTATATATCGATGGAATAAACATGAATTGATATATAATTTTTTGATAATAATCGGAAGATTTTGAGCCGAAACTCAAGACTAATTTCCAAAATACACGAAGTTAAAAGGCTAGGTTCCATATTTTTATAGATAAAATAACATTGGTAGTCGTCATTATAAAATTCAAATAGGTTTTGATATTTGTGTTGGCAAATTCTTTCTTTTTTGATACTTGATATTGAGACGAACAAGACCTAGAAAGATACACGTATGATTCTTATTTCTCTCTCTTCGTTAACCGGTTTTGGAAAAGATGAGTTTTAGATATGGACATCTCTCTCCACCGCTCTTTTATTTTTATTATTGTCAACACATCTTTTTGTAAACGTTGTTTGTTATGACACTTGTGGAGAGTGGGTGTTCACACACACAATTTTAAATACGAACCGAAGAATATTATTATAATATAAGATCTCAAATGATTGTACCGAGAAGCTGAAAGAAAGGAGTGTGAACTCGTCAAGGAAGTATCGGACATTTGTAAGTCTAATGTATTTGGCGGTGTGGAACGTTAGGTGGCCGATGGAGACCTTTTTTGGTCCCACGCTTTGTTTCTTCTTTTTTCTTTTTGTGTTTACTTGAGTAGCCAAATGAAGGCATTAGGGGATCTCCTAATATTTAGATAGTATTTATAACTTACATCACATAGTGGCCTCTTCCATCCTGCCTAGATTCTTGTTTTTTTGTTTAATCAAGAAATTACAGGTCAAAACAAAAACTAGTCTTAAATTTTACAACCGTTATTTGAACTTTTTGGTGAACTAGAACAATGTGAATGTGAATTCACATTAGTCCTCGACAACATAACCAAGCTAGCACACAATATAAAACTATGTTGCTTTTTTAAGTGGCTCAGGTCTCTTAAATTTTCTAAAAGGAGAAGGTCAGGTTTGTAACATACAACAGATAAATTAACATCTACAGATCAATCTAATTTACGCAATTTAACCATCAAATTCGATCACAAAAAAAAAAAAAAAAAAAATTGATTAAGTGATCACAAATGTAGTAGAAACTTAATCCAGTTGAAATAAAATTTTGCAAATATTTGAGTTTGGTGATGAAGATTAGTAGAGAATATTGAAGTACTTTAGATTAAAAAAAATGTGAAAAAAGAAAATAGCTCAAGAAACAGCACAACTGTTACAGTCGTCCAGACACAGTCACACCAATATTCTAGCAAAAACCTACAACCGCTTAGCAAGTTTGAATTGTTTAGCGAAAAGATAATAGTCCACAAAGTAGGCGACACACAGACTTACAGAGTACAAATGACACAAAGACTGCTTCCTCGGAGATATTCCTGCTTTTGATGCATGATTAACTAATAAATCCATAGCAAAACATGGAATAAACATTTAAAACAAGGTATATGAGAAATCGATTCATTATTCTTAAGATTAGTGTTTAGTAAAGAACAAATTTTGTGATCCACACCATATTGTTGAATTAGAGGAATATGGGGAAAAGAAATACAGCCAGTTGAAGACATGAAGTACAACATGCGCCTCAAAATCACGAGTTCAATTCTTAATGATGGAAACAAGACTAAAGTAACGTATGCACTGGTATACACCACAAAAATCGTGTATATGGTATTCACAATAGCTGGTGGAGAAGGCTACAACAAATCTGCACAAACTTGATTTTGCTGTATATTCCGTTGAACTATTTTGCGTTCTTAAATGCAAGTTTCATCTAGAAAAAAAGAATGTGCATCAACAAGACTGGACATGTCAGACCTCATAACATTATAAACGTAGTAGCTGAAGATCAGCTTACACTGTCCAAGATTAAAAAAGAAAAAAAATACAATAATTGCTTGAACTTAAAATCATTGTAACAGAAAAATGAAACAATCAATTTCTTTGTCAAAACACCTAAGAGGCATAAGAATGCTATGTTAAGAGTTCTTGCAGATATAAAAACAGTTAAACAGTATTCCACTTAACAGACTCATAGATTACTTCAAGGGACTTAACTCGAGAGATATTTTGTGTTGACTGTAGGTGCGGTGTAAATATAGATTGTGCTGACTATATAGGGAGTGATGTGGTGGAGATGTAAATTGGATGGCGAATTAGATGCGCTGCAATCAGTTAGAAGAAAAATAAGAAGTATATTAAGTTCTGCAAAACAGAGGATTAAGACACGTTGAAACAGAGGAATGATCAATTGCTCTGTTTTCAAGTTAATCTTTCACTCGGATATAATACTCTTATCAGTCGGCATGTTACACTTTGTGTTAGTGCCGTAGTTAGTTATCCGGAACATGTTGAAATTCCTGTTTGTACATCAAATGTTCCGTAATTGACAATTGTTATTTTCTTAGATATATATATATATAATTAAAAAAAAAAAAAAAAAGGAAAAAAAATTAAGACATAAATACTAGGATTGGTGCACAAGGCCGACTCATTTAAATGTAGGCCCATTAAAGGGAAGCCCATTCTGAAGCTTATATATATTTCTGCGGCGTTGGTATTTTATTAGTTTGAAATTTCATTCGAAACCCTAGGTAGCCGATATCGAGATCCTCCAACCGACTCTGCTCATCTCTCAGGTAAAATTCTCGATCCTTAACTCATGTTCCTTAGCAAATTCATCGACTTAAACGATTACGGTCGTGTTTCGCTCTTTCTCTCTCTTCCTCTGTCGGTGTCAATCTATCTCTTAGAACAATGCTTATCTGATGTTTGATTTCCGTTCTCACAGCAATTTGCTTTCCCAATTTTGATGATTTTTATTTTCGTTAGGTTTTAAAAAAATGAACCGTCCCTGTTCGTCTGTGGTGGCTGGCGCTCCGACCATTGTCTTTTGGGACATCGACAGGTGTCCAGTTCCCGATGGCGTTGACCCTCGTCAGGTGGTTCCGTGTATTAAACGGTTCTTGAAGAATTCAGGCTACTCTGGTCGTCTCATCATCACTGCCGTTGGCATACTAACAAACGTCCCAGAAGACGTGCTTCGAACGCTCTCTTCTACTGGAATCTTTCTTCATCACTGCGCTTACAGTTAGTATCTTTCTCATCCTTTATTCCTTCCTTCCACCATCTAATGGGATGATGATTAGAGTTTCTCAATTCTTCTGAAACAGGTGGCTATGACATGGATGTGCTTTTGTACGGTGTGACTGTTGATGTTCAACTTCCAGCTAATGTAATGGCCATATCCACTCCGTCAAGCCACTCTCGTACGCTTACCTTCCTAAATGATAATTGGGGGTACAACGTTATTTGCCCCCTTTCACGTGTTCCTCAAGAACCCTCCTCCAGTAATTCCCTCTGGAGCAAGTTTAGTTTCTAATGGCAGGTGTGTGTTTGTCCTCATCATCTCTCACAGTCTTGTTGAATTCTGTTGCTGAACTAGCTACTATTTTTTCCCACAGATTCAGGGGAGGATACCTGCAGTGAAATAGGTGAATCCAGTAATTCCCTCTGGAGCAAGTTTCTAATGGCAGGTGTGTGTTTGTCCTCATCATCCCTCACAGTCTTGTTGAATTCTGTTGCTGAACTAGCTACTATTTTTTCCCACAGATTCAGAGGAGGATACCTGCAGTGAAACAGTTGAATCCGGTCTTAACGTTATTTGCCCCCTTTCATGTGTTCCTCAAGAGCCCTCCTCCCTTAATTCCCTCTGGAGTAGCTTTCTAATGGCAGGTGTGTGTTTGTCCTCACCATCTCTCACAGTCTTGTTGAAATTCTGTTGCTGAACTAGCTGCTATTTTTCCCCACAGATACAGGGCCACCACCTGAGGAGGAGGAGGAGGATAAGCGCACTAAAAAAACGGGTGATTGGGTCTGCATTTTGTGCGAAAACCTTGATGGCCTAGGTGCTGAAAGTTTGATCACGCATCTCTCTTCTCGAGAACATGCACATGAGGTAATTAAGCCAAAGATTTGTCATTGTCTAAACTTGCTGCTTTGTTTGCCTGAGTTTGACCCATGTTATCTTTTTCCCACTGGATGCTCATTTGGTTTTCAAGCAGGTTCTGATAAGTTTACCCACCCCACGTGGGGTCAAAGACGGCTTGGATTCCATGGTTGAGACCCCCCGTTATTATTATCCGGACACTGCTGTTTGTACCATGGATCCTTCTATCATGATCAAGAAGGAACCAGAGGCAAGTTTTAATATCTGAAATTAAACGTTGAGATTTCTAGTCTTTACAATTCTGGGTTTTACTTGATGAAAACGAAAACAATATTGTAGCTAAAAGAACCTGTGGACTTGAAGAAGAAGGAGAAGGAGGAGAAGAAGAGTACATGGTACCATTTGGAAGCAAACGATGTGTAAAACAGTTTTTTTTTTTTCTCTTTTCTTAAGTTAAACTAAAATATGTCGGTTTAGTTTGTTCCCGAAAAAAAAAAAAAACTAAAATATGTCGGAAAAATATCGAATACTTTGTCATCAATTCTTTGGATCATGAATTCATGATCATACTACTCCGACTGGATAAATTTGAAATGAATCTAAAACGTTAAACTCGTGACACAAACGAATTCTGATCAAATTCTTAGAATCATGAATCCATGATCAATGATCAAACCAAATTCTTAATTTGCGTGCTGCTTTTATATTCAAAGCAATTTATTGACTAATATTTAGTACTGTTTTCTTGTCACTATTTTAAGCATGTCTGTTAATTGTTAAAGCCGTAAAGGTAGACAAACTTATCATTTTCCCTATTTGGTTAAAGGAAAAACTTTTTTTTTTGTTAAAGGGTTAAAGAAAAAACTTATCATCAATTTTCTTGTAGAATGTTTTTTAAATTAACTAGGCAATTTATTGTGGCGATTTATAATTTTAAAGTTATTAAAAAAATTAATCGCTAGGTTCCATATTTTTATAGATCCTAGATACATTGGTAAGCCAATATAAAATTTGTGATATTTTGTGTTGGCAAATTCCTTTTTTTTTGATACTTGATATTCAGAGACGAACAAGACCTAGAAAGATACACGCGTATGATACTCTATGTTAGTGTCTTTGGTTATATGTTATGATTCTCTATGTTATTGTCTTAGTTGGTTATCCGGAACATACTGGCCTCGTAAGTGGATGTTTCTAGAACTTCGATATAAGAGAGCTTCTTAGAAACACTTCACTGATCTGAAATTCGTACAAGAAGAAAGACGAGCAGCGAAACAACTTCTTATCTTATATTAGAAGCACACACTTATTGCCCCATTCTCATTCCATTACATTATTAACTGAAAACAGAACACACATACACAAATCACAAACAAGCTCACGCAACTTGAACCTGTATGGTCTTTGGTTTCTTAGGCTCGGGAGGAGGAAGTTTCTGAACAGTAACCCTCAACACACCATCATTACAAACAGCAGAGATCTTCTCCAAATCTGCATTCTCAGGCAACTGAAACTTCCTCATAAACTTACCCATTCTTCTCTCCATCCTCACGTACTTCACACCTTCATTCTCTTTGCTCTCTCTCTTCCTCTCACCACTGACCACAAGCACATTCTCGTTCTCTATCTGAACCTTGATCTCATCTCCTTTGATCCCTGGCATGTCTACAACGAAAGCGTACGCGTTCGGGTGCTCGATGACGTCAGCTGGTGTAGCCGCCATAGCCTTAGCGTCTCGCATGTAAGCTCTTGATGGATTGTTACGGCTCTTCTCGTTGTGATCTTCAGGAACTTCGAGCATGTCTTCGAGGATTGAGATTATTGGAAACCTTCCAAAATCCATTGTTAGTTGTTGTTGTAAGCTTTCTTGATTCTCTGATTCTTGGCTTTTTTTTGTTTGTTTGATTGATTTTTGATGGAGAAGTGTGGAAGTTATATAGGAGTGGAGATGGATATTTCTAGAGAGATGTAGTAAGTGTTCGTCTTGGTCTTTAGAAGCGCTTCCGTATTGTTCGAGAAACGTCTTGATCGTTCTGGTTTTGTGATATTTATCATCTCTATCTGGGCTTTTAATTAGTCGTACCAAAGCCCATCGGCCCATCCTTTTTCTATTTCGGAACTCTTGGTTTAAAGGAAAGTAGTTAATTTATCCGGTCTGGTACGATTTCATTGGAATTTGGTGTGAAATTTTGTTTTAACAAAAAAATTAATTAATGAGATTATAACTTTTAAGTAGAAGAATGGTTGAATATGACACCTAACAATTCGATAAATTCTTTGTATTTTTTTTTTTTTTTTAATATTTGGAACGGCTAAAAATGATGAAAAAACGTTGTTTTGGTCGATAAAATTTTAAGTCTTTGTAAGTTCTTACAACTTCTATCCATAAAATATCAACTGC
Source organism: Erysimum cheiranthoides (assembly GCA_011420285.2). Lineage (NCBI taxonomy): Eukaryota > Viridiplantae > Streptophyta > Magnoliopsida > Brassicales > Brassicaceae > Erysimum > Erysimum cheiranthoides. The sequence goes on along the minus strand of CM022178.2, from coordinate 17,638,774 downwards.
ATTTTTTATTTTTTTTTAGATAATCGTATGTGTTTGAGTAAGTCTATACAAACTCCAGAAAAAAGAGGAATTTTTTTCAAACATGTCTAATCACCACCGCATAATGTTTCTTTTTCAATTATTATGTATGCTTTTCTTAGATTTTTTTTTTTGGTGGAAAAAAAGATTTGTATGCTTTTCTTAGATGACGATGTCTTTGTATGTCTAAAATTTTGTAATTTCAACTTGATTAATGGGTAAAGTAAATGCAGTAATGCACTAAGAAGAGAAAAACGGTTGAACCGCGTCAATACGGTTGAATCGCAAACGCAGAGCCTCAATGTACAGTAGTACTCATGAATTTGAGAAGCATCATTATCATCCATATGATCATCGGACAGGGTCTAAAGTGAAATGAAGTCAGCAGTTTCATCGTCACTCTTCAATTCGAAGAATCTTTTAAACCCTAATCCTCTTTCTCGCTTCCTCTCTCTCAAATCTAATTTCCTCCCTAAATTATCTCCGAGATCGATTAGTAAACTCCCATCTTCGTCAACCTCAGCTGTAAGATCCATCTCCTCCTCCATGGCTTCCTCTTTCAAACCCGAACAAGCCAGAGTTCCCTCTGCTCTTCCCCTCCCTGCTCCTCCGTTGACCAAAGTTAGCTCTCCTTTCGATTTTCTTGTGTTTTTCTCGATCCATTTCGGTGATTTGATATTGATCTTCGTTTCCTGTGTAAAATTGTAGTTCAACATAGGACTGTGTCAGCTATCTGTAACGGCTGACAAAAAGAGAAACATCTCTCACGCCAAGAACGCCATCGAAGAAGCTGCTTCCAAAGGAGCTAAGCTTGTTCTCTTACCCGTGAGTTTTAGTCAAATTACTTTGATCTCGTGAATTTGATTGTTTCTGCTTGAAAAAATTTGGCTTTATCTTGTACTGTGTTAATGATACCACAAGTATCTTAGCTTACAGTGATTTGTTGAGTTCAATTCCTATGTTCTGTTGCTCAAATGTGTACGACTAACTCCAAGTATAAGCTTGTGATCTCGTCTCCATGGGGTTTAATGCCACTCTAATGGATTTGTTTCAGGAAATTTGGAACAGTCCCTATTCCAATGATAGTTTCCCAGTTTATGCGGAGGACATTGATGCAGGTGGAGATGCTTCTCCTTCAACTGCAATGCTTTCCGAAGTTTCTAAACGTCTCAAGATTACAATCGTTGGTGGCTCTATACCAGAAAGAGTTGGTTATCGTTTGTATAACACTTGCTGCGTCTTTGGTTCCGATGGAGTGCTGAAAGCTAAGCATCGTAAGGTTTGACCAAAATGTCATTTCAAACTTCCATAGAAGAAACTAATGAACTTTCCTCTACCTTAGGCCATAGAATTAAAAGATACTAATCTTAATTCTAAAATCTTGATTCATCTCTGTGAGATCTAGAGGCCTTACCGTGCCAAAGGTTGAGAAGATTTGGAGATATTGTCATCAGTTGTCAGGATCTAATGGACTTAATTAGTAATAAGAACTGTTTCTTAGGTATATTCTGGCTCGAGTTCTTCCTCCAGGATTCTTAAGGACTAAATATGCATGGAGATGCCCTTCAGCGTGCATGCGTATATTATCAGTTCGCAGAACCTCTTGTTCTTAATTGTTTGTACTTAATATTATTTTTTTGGAATTTTGCCTACAGATACATTTATTTGATATAGACATTCCCGGGAAGATTACGTTTATGGAATCAAAAACTCTTACTGCTGGAGAGACACCAACAATCGTTGACACAGGTTTCAGTCTGGTTCTTGCCTAATATCTTTGACAGGCTATGTATAAACAATCATGTATCTTACATAAACTTATTGTTTTACTCTAAAAAATAATTGGCTTAGAATTTAGTAAATCTGTTTAGCACAAAAAAAAAAAAAAGAATTTAGTAAATCTCCAACCAGATTTGTATCATCCTAGCTCAACGGTAGAATGATTCATTTTCATGCTGGTGTAGTGTTTACGAATGATCATGGAGATGAGAACTTGTTCACCAATAATATTAATACGCTTTTAAGACTTTGACAACTATTTTCTGGGGATATGTCTTTATTGAGTAGTGAATTCATAGTAGGACCGTTCACATCACCTCTCACTTTCTAGTACTTAAGACGCTTGAGAAGAATAGTTTTGTTGGTTGTTGCAGATGTAGGGCGTATTGGAATAGGCATCTGTTATGATATCCGGTTCCAGGAACTAGCTATGATATATGCTGCAAGAGGTGAGTCTTTAATATTATAATGCTTTATCCAAATGGACTATTTACTTCTTCTCTCTTTTCGGGTCCATTATCGGTCCAAAGAACCTCATCATCCACATGTTTACTCTATTAATTTCAGGGGCTCATTTGCTGTGCTACCCAGGAGCCTTTAATATGACAACTGGACCATTGCATTGGGAATTATTACAAAGAGCAAGGTACAATTCACAGTCTACTACTTTATGAATGTTGCTTGGTTTAGTTAATCATGGGTAAATCACAATGCTCACTCTATCTGTTTTCTCCCATTTCAGGGCTACGGATAATCAGGTACATAAACCAAGTTAAATACTTGTATTGATACTCAAAGAGAAATACAAGTTTTGAGATATTTCTTAATGAAGTAATAAAAACCAGTATTTCTCTTTGAGTGATCAACACAATTATTTTCTTCTGATCTCTGGGAGTTTTACTTTATTGACTTTTTTGAAAGTCATGGAACATTTGATAGAACTATGTATGCTACTTTCTCAGTTATATGTAGCGACGTGCTCACCTGCCAGAGATGCAGGAGCTGGCTATACTGCTTGGGGCCACTCTACACTCGTCGGGCCTGTAAGCACTAAAACTTTTTCCGTGCTACTTGATTGTTAATGAATCTTTAGCTGAGCATAAACTTGAAAACATAAAAATTATTTGACAGTTTGGAGAAGTACTAGCGACAACTGAGCATGAGGAGGACATTATCATAGCAGAGATTGATTACTCTATTCTTGAACAACGAAGGTAAGCATGACAACACCGTAACTTTTTTTTGGTTTTGAGTTATCCCGTTGTTCATCATATAGTCCACTAATTGAACATCGGGGTTCTTACCAACTCAGGACAAGCCTTCCGCTGAATAAACAGCGGCGAGGAGATCTTTACCAGCTTGTAGACGTACAGCGCTTGAATTCTAAATGAATGCAGAAGAAAGTGTACATCTGAATTCTCTGATTCTGAGAGAATGTCTTTAGATGGTGTGAGTTGAGCACAATTTGGTTACTTACAACTTCTTGATCTGTCATTTATATGCATCTTTGCTGAGATATAACAAAAGACTCCATCTTTGAGTTCAAACTGGACAAAATAAGTAAATTGTGCTTAGATAATGTCAACTCCACCCACTTGGCATGTGTTGGTTGTTTTTCTTATTTTTGGTCAAATGTGTTGATTGTTTATAAACTTCAATGCATTGTGATCATAATGTAGATAAAAATTTTAAGTCGCGATCGAAGTAGCAATATAGCACGACTTTTTATCCAAAAAAAGTAAATTGTTTGGGAGTTTCGCACTAAATGTCACTGTCTATGAAAAAACAACTCATATTTGCATTCTACAACCATCATATTCAATCTCAACTACTTAATTACAATCCGAAATTGTTATAACGGGTCCTTCAAATGTTCGGTAACTGGAAATGGTGCTGAAAATACAAATGTGTTTACTGAAAAATGGTTTTTGCTTAAAGCATAATTTTTTAAAACCAATGAGTTAGTGTTAGGCTATTTTGATATACTCGAAACGTTTCATCACACATGACATAACTCTCAAAGTCAAGCCAAACATCCCACCATGGTGTTTTCAACACAAATTTTGTAATGTCAGTTTAGATGGAAAGAAAACAATACAGGTTTTTCAAAATGGCTCCCCCACTAGTGGATATCAAAAGATTGAAAATGATATAACATAAAACTTTGTCAGCCTCTACATGATTTGGTGATCCGTGGTTATTGTTGAATGATAAATGACCGGACGACAGAATGCAGTTATTACAGGCTTACAAGATTCACAGTTTGTGTGGTTTCGTCTTTGGAGGAGGAGACACGTGGCCCAAGCCTATAGGGTGGAGACGTAGAGTGGTCCATACTCCTCACAGGGACTCTGCTAAAGAAGAAATGCCGTACGCGTGTGGGAGGCCGCACGTGCTAGGGGCCCATGGCCCATGGAGGAAACACAACTATGCTTCACGTGCCAGGTCACGTGTGGGAACCCACCCACACCACAGTTTAGTAGTTTACCATCACCGCGTGAAATGTGAATCTTCTCTTTTTTGTGTCAGCCCTAATTGTCTCTCCCTGACCAACTGAATCTCTGACTCACCCGTGCGAATTCTTTTCCTTTAATTTCTGTTTCTCGCACACATCCCCTAAAACTCAAATAGTTGTATCCGTTTTAAGATTCATTTCCATATATTTACTATGATATTTTTACATTTTTCTTTTGTTGTAAATTGTAATTTATTGATTCAAATCTATCAATTCAACCTCACTTTAGCAAACATCACCTTACAGTTCTATTGCTTTTACTTTATAGTTTATAATATTCTTAAACATACAAAATAGAAATTAGTGTCTGTTTGTATGATGTGTATATAATGTTTGATAAATATTTGAAGTATTGAGCTATTTTTAATTGTCCACATGGTATTTTAAACAAAGGGAATCAAATATTTTTGTTTTCAACCAATCAAACAAGAAGTCATTTTTATGTAAGTTCTGTTTCGTACTATATATCTTGTTTGATCTAAAACTGTTTCGTATTATTATAATTTGGTAAAAGTATGGTCCAAACTAGAAACAATATTTACGGGGGACTCTTCGAAACTGGATGTGATAATGAGATATCAAATGAAAAAACATCGGCCGAAGTGTGACAAAGATATAGAATAGAAACAAGAAGACATAAGTGTTGATGAAATGAGGAACAATCAAGGAACAAGAAAGGAAGGAAGCATGTGAGACTGAAAAAGACGCAAAACAAGTACAATTCCTTAACCGGTCCTTGTCGACCCAACCAATGGGCAATGCGGTGTAATGTACACTTTGTTTAAATTTAAACATATCATCGTTTGATTAATTAAGACCCTACTTGTTTCTAATCACATCCTTTTCCTAAACCCACATCCGCTCGAGATCTGTCTAGACAATCTCAGACAATCTGTTATGATATGGCTACATTAAGAATCGGCAAATTAGACGACAATTTCGTAATTTAATGGTGTTGTGGTTGCGATGAATCATTCACAGATTTTCCCATGAATTTTTTTATACCTTTTTTTTTATTCTTTTTTTGCCGATGAAGCAAATGTATTAGGTTCTAACCATTGTGTAAGACATGAATGTTCATTTTAATGATATTTACAATTGAGAAAAAAAGAACAGCAAATCGTTAAGAAAATTTTGTTGATGTTATAATATTTATAAACTATATGATTGTATTCTCAATGAATACTTGATTAGAGAGAATGAAGAAACAGATTCGGAGATCCATTCTATAGGAAAATTTTGAGATATATTCTGGACATAAAATCATCAGTTCCTCACATTATGAGGAAAATGACACAAATTGGACACAAATATTATAGGTACATGCACATATAAAAAGAAATTGAAGAATCATCTTGTGTGGTCCGGTGCATCCATATGGTCAGAATACGTGAACAACACGCGCCGAGATCGCCGCTTATATATAAGTCAGATCTCTCCCTCTCTTCTCTCCTCATTCGTCGCCTTCTTCTTCTTTCTGCATAAAAACACAAAACAAAACATCTCTTCTTTTGTCTCTTCTTCTTTCTTCTTCTTTAATCCTCTCTTTCTCGATCAAATCATGCATAAATCCAAAAGAAACCCGTCATTCTCCTCCACTCTCCTCGATGAAATCTACAATTCCATCGATCCCAAAACCCACAAAACCCAATCTTTTGTCGGCTCTGTTAACACTACTACCAAAAAACAGAGCATTGTTACTAGATCGGTTACTGACCGTAATATCCACCGTGATCGGTTCTTCGGCTCTGTATCATCTTCCTCTGATTCCAACTCCAGTATTTTCTCATCTTCCGACACTGAACTAACTCACGCTAAGAAGGTGTCTTCTTCTAGGCCATTATGTTTCGGCCCTTCTAAGACAAAACCAAGAAAAACAGAGGACAAGACTCTGTTCCACCAAAACAGAGCAACCCGAGTGCACGACGACTATGATTACACCTCCGACGTCCCCAAATTTACGAGACACGACGAGAACTGGGAAAATCCGAGAAACAGAAGATCGTTGAAGAGCTCTGGAAACCCCAAGAAACCCAAAACTCCAGCTTCACCTGCAGGAAGAATCGTTAATTTCATCAATTCGTTGTTCAGCAACAATTCCAAACAATCCAATGCGGTTAAGAGTTATCCGAGGAAGACGAGTTACGACGATTCTGGTTTCGTTAGGAAACCAAATAATGATTATCATCCATCTACCACGTGTTCTTCAGCTTCTTCCTTCTCAAGGTCTTGTCTTAACAAAAGCTACGAGAAATCATCTGACCGTATCAAACGAAGCGTTAGATTTTCTCCGGCCAATGTCATCGTCCCAGAGAGCTTTACAAGCAGATCGTTTGTCGAGAAATCAGAAGAAGAGGATTATTTCAGAAACGGTAACATGAGAAAGTCGGTGAAGAAGAATGTGATAGATGGAGGTAGGAGATCAGTGGAGGAGATAGCGAGAGAGTTTTTGAGAGATTATCACAAGAATCATGAAAACAGTTTGGTCAAGAATAATGGTTTTGAGGATTATGAAGATGATGATGATGATGATGACGATGATGTTGCAAGTGATTCGAGTTCGGATTTGTTTGAGCTGGATTTAGTTGGAAATCATCATAACCTGTACGGAGACGAACTTCCTGTGTATGAAACCACTTTTGCTGGTTTGATCTTGTGATTTCACTTTTTCTTTTTAGTTACTTTTTTTTTTAGATTTTGGTTTTATAAGTTTTATTTCCATGTGATTGTTCAAAACAAAAAAAATCGCATGTGATTCTCAACATCTGTGTTTAATTTTGTAACTATGCTGTGTTATAAATTCTGTGTGTGTAAAAACTTTGGTCCAGTCATGTTTTTCATAAGATCATTTTAGCTCTTAATTGTTATATTTATTATTTAATTAAAATAAATAAATTATTTGAAAATTTTGGTAACAAAACATTAACCTTTTTACCAGACAATAGTTGAACAAAAAACTATTATACATTTAACGCATACTCCAACAAAAAAAAAAAAATCTAATGCAAAAACAAACGCAAAACTCTAGTGTTATATACAGTTGCCAACACAAAATATGCTAATCTTAAGCAGAAATACAAATTTTCAGAGTGTATATACAAAAGTTAAAGGTAAACGCTAATGTCTTAACATAAACGCAAAGGCTAAATGCAGGCGCAAACATTAATAAAGAAAAGACTAAACAAAAGCGACAAACAAAACTAGAATCAACCGACTAGAAATGAAACATAACCCGGTTTGGTTAAGAGGTCTGCGCAGACAATTTCGCGACTTATCTGGCATGTATTAGTTTAGGCTCACATTACGGCAATTATTGATTTTTGTAGATGCAGGTTACTTGTGTAGACTCAGTATTTACACAATAGCTCGTATTGAGGTTGAAAAAAACTAAAGTGACATCTCAACTTGGCATCTAAAATATTGAAACAAACAGTTGTAAAAGGAAAGAATTTTGAAAATGATATTGTTGAGAAGGATCCGTTCCGTGCAAAGTAAAATGATTTGCGGAAGATAATGTGATAAAAGTGGTTGATGATCCCAAAGGGAAAAACCCAAGCTACCAACTTTCTCTTTTTCTAAGTATCTATCACACGCTTTAGATCCAAATTTTCATGAATGCAAACACTTTTTTATATATAAATAGAGTTGTTCATCTCTTTTTATACATTTAATATAAAGAAAAGCTCATAATTTTTTTGATTAAGGCTTGTACGGTGAAATGGAAATTTATAGCAGGACAACCACAAAATCGACTATACTTGCTTACTTGGTCACCATTCACAAATGTGATGTGCAAATCGCAGCTGAACAGTGTCTCAAAATCATATTCTCTGTCCAATAAATTGAAAAACACGCTACTACATTGGTCCAGCAAGTATTTCATGTAGAATGTACGTTTGTCTCTCTTTAGAAAATATCCTATATTTTATATTTTAGATAGTTATGTATTATTTTTACCAGTCTAGAAAATATCCTATATTTTATATCTGAGTTTTTGGAAGATGATGGTTGTGGTTTATTAAAGAAATTTATATATATAGTATAGCAGTTTGAAGCGGGTGTGCGTGTTTGCAGTAGCTTAAACATAAAATTATCAATATATATCATATAATATATAAGCATCTAAATCATATTCTTATAATAATTATTAATTCATATCATGACTAAGCAGAAATCTATATTTTTCAGAGGTATAAAAAATTCTTATGTTTATGTGAAAGTAACACAGGTACAACATTTATATAATTAAATAAAGCGTGTTAAGTAATGAAACATCGAATCGATGATATGTGAAAGTGTTTGTTGTGTATAAAAAGAAAAGGAAGAGGGGAAATCGAGAAATTCGATACCCAAATGAGAAGCAAAGGGTGATTGAAGCGGATCGTGAATGGACACATTAAAGCTTAATAAAATTGAAAATAAACAAAAAAAGAAAAGGGTAATTTTAAAATAAAGTGAAAGTATCGTAGCGATGGATGAACATGAAGTACTGATGCTTCCATGGGAACAGAGAAAGTCGAGAGCTTTTGCTTTACTTCTCTTTTTCACTTTGATCATCTTTAAAAGTTCCGATTACAATCTTCTCCATTACTTCTCAACAATAAAGACTCATTTACATAAACAAAATTTATATTACACGCACGGTCGCACGTACACATGACCCGTTTTTCAGTTCCAGGTTTTGAATTTTATTTTATTTGAGGTTGATACCTTTTATTTTAAATATTGATATGCATTGTTAGTTTTATCATAAAGTTTGATTCTTGACGATTTGTTTTATGATATCAAAGTAAAGTGTAATATATTATCTTTTTTTTTTTTTTTTTGTGCTAAAGTGTAATATATTATCTTAGATTCCAAAAATAGCTGGTGTGAGGAAGTTTTAATTAAGGGTAATTTTATAGCTATAACCAGACTTCTACGACATGCCTCTTTATAAACGAACAATTCAAAATTTTACACCCCAAAGGCCCAAACCATGCATGTCTCTTTTCCTTTAATACTTATTTTGCTTGCTCCTATTAATATTCCTTGACTTTAATACTATAATTGAAACTACTATAAATTTATAATTGAAATTGTAAGAGGAGACTTATCAAAATAACTAGTTATATGGTTGCTTTTTATATCATCGCAAATGCTACTTTTGCGTTTGCCATATATATACAACTAGTCAAACAAAATAAATAATTCGATGAATATATCATTGCGTATTACTATTCAATTATGCGGCGGATTAAATTATTCCGCCAAGAAAGCTCATTGTTCGTTACCAAAATCAACAACTAAGTATATTTAACGAAGTAAATTATTTAATCAAAGATCGTGCTGTGTATTTGCACACAACAATACTTCCTCTAACTCCTAATGATTGCACATAATACGTAATGAATGTAAGTAATTATGTTGTATTAAGATCATTAGATGAGAGATATGCGAATAATACACAGATACACATATTTCATCGGTACCACATGCGACATGTCGGGGATGTAATAACCGCTCTTGTTTTCTTTCCAAACGCTCTCGTTGAGTGACTCACAAAGTACATAGCTTTTATACCTTCAAATTTTTTTTTTTTTGTCAACAATTAATACCTTCAAATTCAGTTTATGGAGTATACAATATTTTAGTTACCAACTTATTGAAAGCTGCTGATTGTTAGTTTCGTCAATTCTGGCAGATAAATTTATTACAATGTAGTGCATTGTAGGTTATATATAATATATATATAGGTCGTTAATCTAATACAATATTTTATATGAGTTTGTTGTTTTGGATCGAACAACCTTATATTTAAATAGAAAGTATAGATATTAATTAATGCGGAGCTAGCTAATAATGTTCTATAAGTGAATAGCACGATATGGTTTTGTAGGACCAAAGCGACGTATTACGCTGAGAATGTAAAATGAAGTCAAAAGATCACATGACTACTTGATAGTTTCTACTACTTAATACGTAATCAGTAATCACGCGAACAAGTTTCAGACACTTAATCAAATAATCACGCTATTAAAGGGAAGGAAAACGTCAAACTATCCTTACAAAAACGCCAAACTAATAAGTAAAATTTCTCTGTGACCCAGTGGGCTCAGTAATGCTATAAGATCTCGAAGTGGCCCAGAGACGCACTGATTCCTAATAATGGCTTCTGTTTTTTTTTGTTTCTCGGATAAATTGAATTTTGAAAACGTCTAAAATAATGAGCAAAAATACGTAATCAGCTTAGAGAAGCCAATTAATATATTCTGTTCACAAAAAAAAAAAAGATATCGTTCGTTGACTGTGAACCATATGACGATTGACGATTCTTTTAGCTAACCATTGACCATATCACACTATACATCCAAATGATCCAATAACACTTTCATGTAACCGGTAACCCATATGTATTTTTTGGCCCAATTCCCAAATAAAACGTTCACCCAAATTAAGCCAATGATTTGTTTGGTGACTCCAAAATTTCCTCAATATGCCTTAATCCTTATCATTTATTTCTTTTAACTTAGCAAAAAAAACTGATACAGATCTCAATTTACGAGATTACAGGCCGTTAGTCAATTTAATTTCCTTTCATTTAACATGCCATACAACGTTTTTTTTTTTTTTTTTTTTCTCACAATTGTTTACAAATCTATATCATAGTCTTTACTCTTTAAGAGGTGAAACTATTAATTACCCTTAAAATTAGTCAGTTGCGTATGAAATTATGACGCTATTATTCCCAGAATCTGGTCATACGTTGAGGTGATTGATCAGTCGATAACTCAACTTTGCCAATGCCATCAATACAAGGATTATTTTTCTTTTTCTTTTTTATTTATTATTTTTTTTTTGGTGGATTTCTTTTTCTTTTTTATAATCAAATTCGAAGGTTTCTTCTTGTAAGTTCACAACGTTTTAAAATATATCTAGAAGACATCGCCTCCGATAGAGAAGAATTCTTATCCTTCTCTTTGTCTCTTATAAAACGAAGCGAGAATGTTCAAGCGGATAAGTTGGCACGAAATGTTCGTGTTCTACCGCAATGCGTTACTTTTGTAAACCACATTCCGCCAAATTGGCTTGTTTAAGCTAATCAATACAAGTAGTTGACAAAAAAAAAAAAAAAACGTTTTAAAATATATATAATCGAATGAGGGGAAAAAAACAAACAATTTTTATTCAACTTGTTTTCTTGGCAACCCAAGAAATTATTCCTTTGGATTCCCATTCCAATCATAACATAAATCAAATGCATCAGTTTTTTCGTTAAACCTGCATGGCCCATCTTTGCTTATATCCCAGAAACAGTAGATGCATGGAATACCCCTACGAACACCATCTCTATCATCATCGTAAATATTAAACCTTTTTGATTGTCCAGGCCATGTGAAATGACAATGAAAAACTGTCGATCCGGCCAAAATACTTGGTCTAAACGTAAACTTCCAAAAGCGATTCGGAGCGAGAATTTGGAGGCCTAGATCGTCATCTGAGGACTTACAATGGAGTTTTAAGGTCGAACCATCGCCAAGGCGGTTTGTGATCCTCACCATTGACTTTAAAGTAGACCAATTTACATCAAAATCTGAACCAATGCTCGTTTCCACTTTTGAGAGAGCTATTTGGATTAGTAGACATATTACCACCACATGAGCTAGTGTTTTCTGGATGGTTGCCATTTTTCTTTAAAGATCAAAAGTGTTTTCTGCTGAATTTTTGTTTTGACTTGCGTTACTATATATACCAAGTCTCCGATGAGATGTACATGACGTTATTAGATTTGTTCCCAAAATAAAATTGGTTGAATACGTTGTATTTTTGAAACAAAAGGAAAGTACATATGGTAGAATATCGATATTTATCCTTTGTTAAAAGAAAAAAATACTATTTTAAATTGGGCTAATTTTAGACGTTGAACAGAATTCGATTAATTTCCTTGTATCTTTTTTTTTTTATAAAGTCTCCTTGTATCTTCAAAGAGTTTCAATATTATTTTATATGTATATTTAGAGCAATAATAAAATAAAGAAAACAATTTATTCTTATTTGTTCCAATCATAACATAGGTCAAAGAAATTGGTCTTTTGGTTAAATCTGCATGGCTTATTTTGGTATATATTCCACTTACATTCGATGCAGGGATTACCCTGACGAACACCATCTCTGTAATCATCGTAAATATCAAACCAATGTGATTCTTGAGGCCACAGAAAATGACAAAAGAAGAGCGTTGTTCCAAAAATATTTGGTCTGAACTTAAATGACCAAGAACTATCCGGTGAGAGCGTTTTGACTCCGAGATCGTTATTCTTAGACTTACAATGGAGGCGTAATGTTAAACCATCATTAAGACGATTGTTAATCTCCACCTTTGTTTTCAGAAAAGCCCAATTAGTATCGTAAGAAGGAGCATCTGATTCTGCAGCTAATTGGATGAGTATAGATATTGTTGCCACCACATGAACTTGTGTTTTTTTCATAGCTAGTAAGTAATGGTGCAATAATATCAAAAATAGATGCTGACACATCTTTATATACTCCTAAGCAAAGACCCAAAGTTAATGAAATTAAAAAAAAATTTGTAGAAACTATCCAATCAAATCATGACATATCATTTTGACAGATTTTGCATTTATTCAATTTAAAAAAAACTAAGATTTTTATCCATAAATATATTATCTTACAGCATTTTTCTTGAACACAAACTTACCCGTTGTGGAATCAATAACCTAACTCAAACAGGTAATTTCTATAACCTTCACGTAGAAATGCCTAATTTTTCTTGTGGTTTGAGACAGTCGAGCATCATATATTCAAGTTGAGTCGGATTAGAATTCGGGATAAATTGATTTCATCTTCTACTCTAAAGCCTAAACAAAACAGTACCGCAACGTTTGGTAATATCTTAAACAACGGTTTAGAAAACACCAAAACCGGTTTTAAATTGATTCTCATGTCTTGGTGAGGTGAACTTCTTGAGGAAGGAGAGCGTAGTCGATGTGAAGGTCCTCCAAGATTCTCTTAATGGCCAAAGAAAGTTCGGTTCTTCTGATATTCCTCTCTCTGTATTCCTGAAACGTGATGGTGTGGTTGCTGTATAGAGCCATCTTCAGCTTGTTCATGTTCTCTATCTCCTTCACCACCACCGTGTGTACCGCTGCCCAATGGTGCAAATTCTGCTCCAAGTACCTGATCCACAAACCCATTCAAAGTCAAGATCTTAGGCTCAGTGATTCACAAAACAGTTTCAAATGATTCAAGGTGCTTACTCGGCGATTCTTTCTTTGAGATGTGCGATCTTCGAGACTGGTGTCGAGAATGAGATGGAGAATTCCACTGTCTCTCCCATATCCGGACTTCTGAAGTAATTGCTTATCGGTTTCGTGGCCAAAACAGCGTTTGGATAATACACTTTCTCGTTGTCAAGTTTCAAGAACACCGTCGTTAACAGATTCATTTCTTCAACCAGCATCTGAAAACCCACAAGAACGTGTAGTTATAGAGTATAGAAACATATGTTATATGATTTTGAAGGATCTTTGGTGTTGAGGTTTACCGCGACACCGTCGACAACACATCGGTCACCGACATCGTAAGGATGCATAACGAAGACAAACACAATGGATTCAAAGAGATTTTTGCAAGTGCTTCCGATTATAAAAGCCAGAGCTACGAGTTGGGTGGAGAAGAACAGCAAAACCTTAGTCGTTGCTACTTCTAGAAGCAGCAGCCAAATGACCACAGTGATCACCATCAAGATCGATGTTACAAGTTTGTTTAACTGCTTCACCGCTGTTTTTGTGTCATTTAAGGAATGTGCTAAAGCTCTTCTGCTCGTGTACACCTTGACCTGATTAAATTGCAACACAACACAAGTCTTTAAAATCAAGAAAGACAGACTCTCATTGGTAAAACCGCAGAACAGCAGAAAATATGCTTTTGAAAATTTCTGAAACTTACCACCCATTCAGTGAAAGCTTTTCTTGTGATTTTCCCGGTCTCAGCGGCACCATCAAACAAGGGGAACACAAGATCAACCTCTTCCTTAATCATGAACCTAAGCAAGTCATCTTCATCTATGTAACTGAAAAATAACCAAATCCAGATATTTCCATTAGAGAGAATGCACAACAAAAAGAATGAAAACAAAAAAGAGCAAATCAATATTGTCTTCTCACTTGAAGAAAGGCTGAGCAACATTTCTGAAGACATGGTAAGCAGCAGCCAAAGCCTCCATCTCACTAGTAATCTCTCCTCTATCAGCTTGCCCTTTCCCTTCGCCATATGCTGTTTCATCCAATGTGTCAGAGATTGTAGAGAGACCTGAAGTCCTAACCGCTTCCACCAAAACCCGCATTGTCCAAGCAGAAACTTTCTCTCGCTTCATCTTATGAACTTTCCCCATATCAATCACTTTCTTCTCTTTAACCGCTCCTTTTTTCCCTACGGTCGCAAAACTCAAATGGCCTGTGCTTGGCTCACGCCCGACTCTCTCTGCTTCTTCGATAAGTGGAGGACCCGAGAGCGTTTGTAGAACATATTGGTGGAAAACAGAATCTTGGATCCTATCGAAAAAGTTATTAACGTTGAAATTCGCTGCAAGGATTTTCAACAAGAGTGTTTTCACCAGCCAAAGGAATGCCCCTATAAGAACGGAAATAAGAGTCTTGGTTATAACGTTGAGGATTTTTGTGGCTGCGGGGGACCGTTTCACGTCGTGGTTGAACAACAATATCCAAGCAACAAGAATCAAGCTGAGCCATATGAAGACTTGGACGCTCTTCTTCAAGCCGTGCACAAAGTAGAGCACTTTCCTCCTCAAAAGAAAGTTTGTTTCTATGAGGAACACAATCAAACGCATGAACCAATTTGTCACCAACATTCCACTGAATGTAACCATCACAAGCACACACCATTTCCAGAGTTCTAGTCCCCAAAAGGTATGCTTTTTGAGGATTTTAATGGTTAAACTCGCAACCAAAGCACTCAAAACGGCCACAAAGAAAGCTGACTCTATCAAAGCCAATGTACTTATCTTTCTGCGCATCTCTTTGCTCAGCTTAACCTTCTTGTAGATTTCCTCATCTTCATCTTTCTCCACAACAGCTTTACTTGGAGTTAGTGGTGTTGTTGACCCGAGACTCCGGTTGGATTTGTTACTCGGGGAACGTCTACTAAAGGAAAAACCAGTACCAAGTTGCTCCCTAGCTTCCTCCTCTAGAATAGTTGAGTCTACAGGACAAGATGGATCCACAAACCGGGACTTTGGTTTTGAGTAAACCGACCTTGCAAAAGATTTCCTCTGAGTAAGACCTTCATTGTTCTGATTTGGAGCTCTAGGAGGCTTGTTGGGACTACCAACGAGCTTAGAGATTTCAGGAGAAGAGCTTTTATTGATGGGCACTGCTTTCTCAGACTCTGGCGAAGCCATGTCCTTTGAACGTTTTGATGCTTCCTCACCTGAAACATTGATAACAACTTCTCCTCCTCCGTTACTACTCTTTTGTTCTGCCATTCCAAGCACCTAATCTGACTACAATGCCTCTGAAAATTTCCCCAAAAACAAGATTAAGAATACTATAGGGATGATAAAGGACCAATTTTTTAGCTTAAATTAAGATAAAGCAATTAGATTTTTTATTTACTAGACAAAGGGTTTAAGAAACTCTGGCGTAACGTAGAATCTAAACCCTAGATTCCTTAACCAAAGATTTGTAACTAAGTAAATAGATTTACACAGGAAGAATAAATATAGAATTCATCATTTATCCCCTATTAAATCTGTAAGAAAGATCCAAACTTTGAAACATAAAAAAATCAGAACTTCCAAAAAGCCTGATTAAAAATAACAGTCAAAAGGGGGAGAAACCAAGCTTACCAGTAGTGAGTAGTGAGAAATACTTGTAAAAATAAATCTTCTTCTTCTGTGAATATCTCAGCTCATTCTTGAAGAAGGAGACCTAAAAAAGTAGCAATAAAAAGACAGAAAATCTTGAGAGAGAGTACACACCACGACCTCTTAAGAAGTATCAGAGATGGAAGAAGAATTCAAACATTTGATAATGATAAAGAAGAAAGCCCGATATACCAAAAGCAAATAACAGCAGCTTAAAATAAAAGCAGAGGCGGTGGGGAAAATGTGCCTGAGATAAGTGCTTATAGCCTTAAACCCAGAAGCCAACAAATATCAAAAGCCAAATAATTAAAAAACAAAACATGAAAAGATGAAAGAGAAGAGGATTGAGAAGATCTTACATGACGAAAAACACTCAGGCGGGTCCAAAGAGTTAAAGTGATATCAATGCTTTATAAGCCAACAAATTTAATTGGGAAATGTAATTAACATACTTTTTTTAATGAAGATGGCAAGATGGTGGAGTAGTTTACCATTAAAAATCCACAAAAAAACTTTAGAATAACTGTAACTTTTTCTTTTTTTTTCGTCAACAGAGAGATAACTAATTTTATATTAGTAAGTTGGATATAAAATATGAACTATAAATGTGTTGGGGAAAATGTTCACACAAAACGTGGTTTTTAGTCAAAGTACCTAACCTAACTTCTATCTATTACTACAAATCGTGTAATAACTCTCCTATGTACTACTATCTGACAAAAAAAACATTGCTCTGTCCTAAAATAGTCAAATGTGCGGATATAGTAATATGTACAAATTGTCTATAATCATCCCAATTTTCAAATTTTCAAATTTTAAATGTACACGAAATCCAATAGGTTTAGATAGCAGTGAGAATCAAACATAAAATCAGTTCATTGGATTGATGAAATTGAAATACATTTGTTTTGGGGGTTAAAAACGCAACACAGAGAAAATGATTCTGTTGATGAAAAAAAAAAAAAAGAAGAGAAAATGATTCTGTTTGAGTGCTGAGACAGAGATTAGTGACCATACTACGCTCTGTCTCTATCAATTTCCATAATGTTATATGTCGTTTGCTTTTTTGTTTTTGTTATTGTCAACTCCATTATGTCGTTGCTAACGATAGCTGTGTTTAATCATTCCGTTAGTTAATGCGTGAGTATGTTCAGCGTGTCTAATTGTTTATTGGTCAGCTATCTTGCCATGGATTAAACAATTGTCCATTACACTGTAGGATATTTTGTATAATTAGTAAACTTGTTACTAGTATTAGTTTAATATACCAACTAACTGAGACTTATGCTATCGGTGTAATCATATGCTGAGACCTAGTTAAGTTAACCAATTGTAATTGAAGTTTTATCATACCAAGGAAAAATTATAAGTATATCTTTTTTCACTGATATTTTCCTCATCAATATGATATCAAAGCGATTCCCTCAACTCCATCGTTCGTTTTAGTTTTCAAATATAAAAATTAATTACTTATACGACAATAATATATTTAGAGATTCCACCTCTGTACTAACTAAAGTGCCCAAAGAGAAAGTATTTAGTAAAACTTAATTATACACGAGCATCAGATTTCGACAAATTGGCGAAAAGAAAATGGCGTTAATTTGCACCTTAGGCTTAGTGATTTATAAGTGCAAAAAACTCTCTCAGGCACAGTTATCTAGGAAGCTAAAAGAGGGAAATACTTTTTGAAAAAACAGATCTCAACCACTTTTCCCTTCCTTTTCAAGTAACTTTTGGCCTAGGTTGAACTTTTCCGACGAGTTTTGGTCGACTTTCCGAGGTGCCTCCCGTGAGTCCGGCGTAGGAGACGCCCCTCACCATGGTACTTCACTTGGACGGATGAGATACGCTTTTTCCAAACCCTACTGCAGCAAACCCTAATGGACCACATCAAGATGAAGACACTCAATGTGTCCCTCCTTGCTGAAATCTCACCTGCAGTACAAGCATTCATGGTGGTAACATCTCATCTCTCTCTTATTTAAGATTTGTCTTAAGTAACTGAACCATCTCACCTTAGTGTGAAGAACCCTTGCTTGCTGTTTCTTTTTCTCTGAAGCAATAACTCTCAGCCCTGCGTGGCAAGAACCCTCAGTCTTTTAAGATAAGAACCCTCTCACCTTTGTGTGAAGAACCCTTTCTACTACAAGATTTGTTGCTGCTACACATGGATAGAAGAATTCCATACCACCTGAAAAAAAAAGAGAAACAAGATGAATATGCTCCTCCTGTTCGCAGAAGAGTTAGAGCACCAGATCTGGATACTGAGAAGCTCATAAAGGAAAACTCTCTCACACTTATAGGGAGACTCACAAACCCTACTCGCCAAAGGCTATGGTCTCTCATACCTTTCATAGCAACCAAATGGAACTTAAGGGGCAAAGCTGTGGGCTCGGATCTGGGAAATGGATGTTTCCAATTCATGTTTGACTATGAAGAAGACTTATTAAAAGTTCTAGAAAATAGGCCCTATCACTATGACTTCTGGATGGTCATCCTGGAAAGATGGGAGCCCATTATCAGTCCCTCATTCCCATCTATGATACCATTCTGGATTGAGATTAAAGGCCTACCTAAGCACTATTGGCTGTCGGAAATGATAGACATCATTGGACCTGAAGTAGGAGAAGTGATTGGTCAAGACATTACCAAAACAACAATAATGATGAAAGCTATGGTAAATGGTCTACAACCTTTGGTCAAAGAAACTATGGTGGACTTCCCAGATGGCAGCGAGGCTCTTGTAACTCTGGAGTATAGAGGCCTTAAAAATCATTGCTCGCACTGCAACATGCTCACTCATGAGAAAGCAACTTGCCCTGGCCTTGTGAACAATAAGACTGATAGAAGAACCTCACCTGTCAAAGAAAACCAGCAAGGATCAGCAAGACACAACCTTAACTCCCTCAGAGAAGAGAAGTCTGCTCCCAAGGATGCTCCAAGAAAGCCTCCTAACCCTACCTCCCACAGATCAGCTAGCTTCTCAGCTGAAAGAACTCCAACCTACAGATATCAGGGTAGATACTCCTACTCAGGAGAAAGAAATGATCCCCAAAGAAACTATCAATATAACAGAGATCAATACAGGCTAAGAGAGCAGACTCACAGAAAATCCTACAGAAGCCACAGCAAATCCTCATATGTAAGACCAGATGCAAATCTACAATGGAGGGAAAAGACTATCTCTAGGGAGTCTTACAGACCTACGGGCCAGGAGATTTCTGAAACATCTAGACCCAGACGCCCACCCCTTGAGAGAAACACCTTGCCAGAGGTCACCCCTCCTCCTCCACCAGGTATCCCAACTAGAGAAGAAGTTATGGGTGATCTCCGAGAAGTGACAATCCAATACACAAGCTGCGCTGATCCAACTGAACAAGCTGCAAGAAAGCGCAGAGTCATTCAAGGTGAAAGCAGAGGATTAATGGAGGAGACAGCAACAAACATCATTGAAGCTGCTACCAATAGGCATCTTAATTACCTGGAAAACCTCTCTGAGCACAATCAAGATCTGCCCATCCATCCTGCTAGGCTCCAAGACTCCTCCCAGACTGTTACAAAAAGAAAAAGAGGAAGACCCCCTGTGTCAAAAATCCCAACCAAAGCTGCTGCTCAGCTAATAGGGGCCAAATCTAGTAAAAGAAACAAGGCTGTGATCCAAAACTCACCTAAGCGAAAGAACAACACTCAGAAGCCTAACACGTCGCGTGAGGAAATTCTTCCTGCTACCACTGCACCTAGAGCAAGGCAGAGACTCAACATTCAGTCTGAAGAAGCTGGCCCCTCTTCAATCAGAATAATGCCTAAAAGTGTAATAATACCTGCTATGGTGAAGCCTAGGGTGGATTTTCAGGATCCACCACCACCTCTTCCTTAAGAGTTCTGAGCTGGAACTGTTGTGGTTTGGGGAACCCCATGACAGTTCATAGACTGAAGGAGTTACATAAAAAGTACTCTCCTGACCTAATTTTCCTCATGGAGACAAAGAACTCTGACGACTTTGTTCTCACTGAGCTTCAAGATATAAACTTTTCAGCACACAAGCTGGTATCTCCCCTGAGCCCTGGAAGTGGTGGACTTGCACTGTTTTGGAAACAACACATACAGGTGGAGATTCTTCAAACCAGCCCAAACTTTATAGACACCAAGATCTCAGCTGAAGGAAGAACTTTCTTTGCAACCTTCACTTATGGAGAACCTGACAAGACAAAAAGAAAATCAATTTGGGATCAAATATCAGCTATAGGCCAACAAAGACAGGCTCCATGGTACCTCACTGGTGACTTCAATGATATTATTGATGCTTCTCTGAAGCAAGGAGGACCTGCCAGACCAGAGGGATCATATATCGATTTAAGAACCTTTATGTCAGAAGGTGACTTATTTGACTTACAACACTCTGGAAACTTCTTGTCTTGGAGAGGCCAACGATACACTCACCTGGTCCACTGCAGACTGGATAGGGCTATGTCCAACAGTGCATGGGCAGAGGCATACCCCTCAGGAAGAGCTGAGTATCTTCAATTTGAAGGATCTGATCATAGACCCCTACTGACCTACTTTGATCTCAAAAAGAAGAAAAAGAAGGGTCTCTTTCGATATGACAGAAGACTTAGAAGGAATAAAGAAGTTACAAAGCTTATCAAAACCAACTGGCAACCAAATGAAGATGAGGAAGTGGAGACTAAGATAAAACGGTGTAGACAAGCTATTATTGCCTGGACAAGAGAACACCATTTAAACAGTCAGAAAAGGATAGAGGCAGCACGAACCAACCTGGATACGGCTATGGCAAGCCCCTCATCTGACAGCCTCCTGATAACATCAATCAATGAAGAACTAAAGCTTGCATACCAAGAAGAGGATGAATTCTGGAAACAAAGAAGCAGACAATTATGGCTTACTCTTGGAGACAAAAACACAGGATATTTTCATGCCATAACAAAGGGCAGACAAGCTATTAACAAATTTTCTGTTATAGAGAATGATGAAGGCAAAGCTTTTTATGAGGAGGAACAAATCCTGGGAGTCATCACTGATTACTATCAAACCCTATTCAAGTCTAGAGGGGAAAGTTCAGTCTCTACGGTGCAAGAAGCCATCATGCCATCTATTTCAGCAGACACAAATGAGAAACTCATTGAGATACCTACACTGGAAGAAATCAGACTTGCATGCTTTGCCATTCATGCTGACAAGGCCCCTGGTCCAGATGGCTTTTCAGCAAGCTTTTTCTAGACCAATTGGCAAACTGTTGGCCCCCAGATTAGCTTGGAAATTCAGAGCTTCTTCTCATCTGGAATCCTGCCAAGTAACATCAACAAGACTTTTGTAAGATTGATCCCAAAAATTACAAGTCCAAAACAGATGGCAGACTACAGACCTATAGCTCTTTGTTCTGTGTACTACAAAATCATCTCTAAGATACTCACTAAGAGGCTGCAACCCGTCTTACATACTCTGATAGCCGAAAACCAATCTGCCTTTGTGCCGCAGCGTGCTATTTCAGACAATGTGCTAATAACCCACGAAGTTCTTCATTATCTTCAATCCTAAAAAGCAAAAAAGAGGTGTTATATGGCGGTTAAAACAGATATGAGCAAAGCATATGACAGGATAGAATGGAAATTCATTGCTGAGGTTCTAGAGAGGATGGGATTTCATCAAACTTGGGTGAATTGGATAATGCAATGTATTACAACAGTAAGCTATTCATACCTCTTAAATGGATCAGCTCAGGGTCTTGTCACCCCACAAAGAGGCATTAGACAAGGTGACCCTTTGTCCCCATACATCTTTATCCTATGCAGTGAGGTTTTGACTGGGCTATGTAGAAATGCACAAAGAGATAACAAGTTAACAGGAATCAAAGTTGGAAAAACAAGTCCAAGACTCAGCCACTTACTGTTTGCTGATGATACCATGTTTTTCTGCAAGTCTGATTCACAAAACTGTGCAGCCCTCCTAGAAATCCTGAAACAATATGAAGAGGCATCAGGACAACAAATCAATGCAACTAAATCAGCCATCACTTTTTCTGCCAAGACACCAAGGGAGACAAAAGAAAGCATCAAAACTCAGTTGGGTATACAAAAAGAAGGTGGTTTGGGAAAGTACCTAGGGCTTCCTGAGTTATTTGGCAGGAAGAAAAAAGATCTGTTTACAGCAATTGTGGACAAAATTCGACAAAGAGCTTGCAGCTGGTCATCTAGATTCCTATCTGCTGCAGGAAATACAACTCTTTTGAAATCAGTACTTGCTGCCATGCCCACATATTCTATGTCCTGCTTCAAACTTCCTTGTTCGCTGTATAAGAGGATCCAGTCAGTGCTAACACGTTTCTGGTGGGATTCTAACATGGAAAAGAAGAAAATGGTTTGGGTAGCTTGGGAAAAGCTAACAAAAGTAAAAGGAGAAGGGGGTCTAGGTTTCAGAGACCTACAATGTTTCAACGATGCTCTCCTTGCAAAGATCAGCTGGAGAATCCTAAAAAATCCAACCAGTCTGCTGGCCAGGGTACTGTTAGGCAAATATTGCCATACAACACCTTTTCTAGACAGCAAAGTCCCTGCTTCCACTTCACACGGCTGGAGAGGTATTTGCATTGGCAAAGAACTCTTAAAATCACAATTAGGGAAGGTAATTGGTAATGGGTCTGATACCCTTATTTGGAGTGATCCCTGGATCTCTCTTACCTCCCCAACAAAGCCAATGGGACCTGCACCAAAGGAATCACAGAACCTTACTGTCTCTCATCTCATCTCCACTGAAACTTTAGACTGGAACAAGGAGAAAATTCAACAAATGCTGCCAGAATACCTTGATCCAATCCTCGAGATCAAACTAAGCAAGTTGGGTGCAAAAGACGGGTATGCTTGGCTGGCCACTTCATCAGGTCAATATACTGCCAAGTCAGGTTACTATGAGAGTCTGGCCAAGACGCTAACTCCTCCCCTGGTTCATGATGTAAACAAAGACTTCAAATGGAATCAATACATATGGCAGAGTAAATCCTCACCTAAGATCAAATTCTTTATGTGGCGAATGGTGCGAGATGCTTTACCAGTGGGGGAAAATCTGAGAGCTCGCAAGATTAATCCGGAAGCAAAGTGCCCTTTTTGTGGAGAAAGAGAATCTCTGCTCCACCTATTCTTCACTTGCAGGTTTGCACAACAAGTATGGGAATTAGCACCTTTCAAAGAACCTGTGGATCCTTTCCAACATAATACCTTCAGATCCAGCTTCGAGGGACTCCAATCGCTGACATGTTTGCCACCAATAGGAACAGGATCGGGACCCCTTCACCCATGGATCCTTTGGAAGATCTGGAATGAGCGCAATAGTCAGATCTTCTCGAATCGCCATGTCTCACCAATCGAAACCCTCACACATGCAATCAAACTGGCTAGAGAATGGCAGGAGGCTCAAACAAGTCAGATAGATCCAAAGCCGGTAAAAGCAAATCCACTGAATTTACCTCAGGATGATGAGATGACAATTTGCTTTTCAGATGCAGCCTGGGACAAAACATCAAAGAAAGCTGGACTGGGATGGACCCTCACAAATCGCCGATCTAAAACCCACATCACCAGCTCAGACTCAACATCACACGTTGGATCCCCATTAATGGCTGAAGGACTCGCTCTGCTTCAGGCCCTCAAACACGCATCACGTCTTCACATCACCAAACTTTTTGTAGCTTCAGATTCGACCCAATTGATTGAAGCCATCAAGACGGAGTCTCCGATAAAAGAACTCCATGGGATTCTACATGATATCCTAACTATCTCTTCCTCTTTTACTGATTTTGTGTATCGATCTATCCCTAGAGAGAAAAACAGAGAAGCTGATGCTCTAGCAAAAGCATGTCTCCATAACTCTATCGCTTTGTCTCCCCTTAGTGGGCTTTAATTATGAATGAAAAACTTTGGCCTAAAAAAAAAAAAAAAAGGCTTAGTGATTTATAGTTTTATACGCCATCCTATTGCTGTAAATGTTCACCATATGGTCCATATCCTATGGGTGAAATAGTAACCTGTTGTTTTGTTTTTTTTTTGGTTTAACTTGTCGTTTTGTTAAATGATAACTTTAAAATATTTTTATCCGGTATCTTAGTGAATGAATAAACTAATTAATAGTTTGATACGTTGAAAAGAAAATTAAAAAAATGATATATATATATATTAAAAGTTTACTTAAACAATTAAAAAATAAGGAATAAATCAATTTTTTTATTTTTATGAAACATTTAATTAAATAATAAAATCGTCTAGAAAAAGTAATTTATTGTCACTCATTCCTGTTTACTTAATTTATATATATATATCAAAAGTATCTCTCTTTTGGCGAAGTTGGGGAAAAAAAAACGGATCCAACGGACAAGATTTAATTTAATTGCCTGAGACAGCGTACATTCTAGAAGGGAAAAAAACGACGCCGACTTGAACCTAACCCTAAAAGTTTCCATTTTTTTAACAACAATTTCCATTTGTTTCCTTTTTTTTTCCCTCTCTCGCTGCAATTTCCATTTTTCTTTCTATTTCTCGTTACAAATCTCAAAAAGCAACGCTACCAAATAGATCCAACGGTCAGAATCTACGATCAGAACAATTTCCTTTTTTTAGTGCAGGACTCTCCCAACGTTAATAAAAACCAAGTCACCGACTGAACCCTAAACTGATCTATATAAATATTTCACTCTACTTCTCTTACACTACAATTTCATTTTTTCTCTCTTTCTGCAATTTTTTTTCAGTTTCTCTCGCTCTAATTTTCTCTAAGCTTGTAAACTCAGTTCTGTAGCGAAGTCTTGTTGTTACAAAGATGCAATCAAACGAAGAGTTCGTGAAATTCTTAGGAAAAGGTGCTTTCGGTACTGTTGATCTCGTCAAATACACTAACAGCGACGGTTCTTCGTTTCTCGCTGCCCTAAAAACATCCGACGCCCTAGATTACGAGTCTCTCAACAGAGAGCTTCAGATTCTGACCGAACTTAAAGGATATCCGAACATCGTTCTAAGCTATGGCGACGATTTGGAAGAAGGTTTCAGCTACAACGGACACAAAGTCTACAAATTGCTTCTCGAGTACGCAGCCGAAGGGAGTTTAAGTAGTTTCATGGACAATTACACCGACAGAAAGTTACCAGATCCGATGATCAGAGACTTCACGCGTATGATTCTCGAAGGATTGGTCTCGATTCATAGTCACGGTTATGTTCATTGCGATCTCAAGTCCGATAACCTCCTTATCTTCCCGTGGAGAGATTCTTCTTCTTACGAGTTGAAGATTTCTGATTTTGGAAACTGCAGAGAAGTCGGAGAAGTTCCAGATCACTGGGAGGTTGATTATCCGTTAGTGGGAACGCCTATTTACATGCCTCCGGAGTCTTTCCACGACGGTGTTGCCAGGAAAACCCTAGATTTGTGGTCGTTAGGGTGCTTAGTGTTGGAGATGTATACAGGTGAGCAGCCATGGACGGGGGTTAAAATCAACGATCTCGTGACTCTTCTCTCTGATGGTAAAGCTCCAGAGATTCCTGAGGATGTGCCTTGTGATGCAAGGGAGTTTATTGAAACGTGTTTCGCACTGAAACCTGAGGATAGAGGAAACGCGTCTGAGTTGTTGTGTCATCGGTTTTTGTGTAAGACGGAGAAGATTGTCGTACCCGTCACTTATAAAGAGAAAAAATCATTGCTGGTGAAGTTGAAGTTGAGAATCAAACGAGCTTCGAAGATAACGATGGATATGCGAGAGAAGCCCCTGAACTTGAAGGGTTTTCAAACGAAGCCTCTACGATTTAAGAAACGTTTGAATAAACTCTTGAGGTTGAAGATAATCCATATGAAACCCTTGCATTCCAATGTAGTTTCTGTTCAGTAGTGTGCTGAATTTATCTCTGTTTCTTTTAGTATGTAGATCACTAGCTAGTTACTGTTCTTAATCTGTATGTTACATCATTAACTATTAATATTGTTTTGCTTTGTAGAATTCTTTTTTTGGATAAAATTACGTATTTACATCTTTAACTGTATGTTTCACTTTGTGTTGTTTAAGCTATCCAAGGTTCTTCAAAGTCTTGAATTGAGATGAATTCAAGACTATTAATATGCAGTCACCTAAAAATAGATGGCAATAAAGATGGGATTTAGATGGTGAAATTTTCATTAGTTTACTCTCTCATTAGTGCATTAACCTTGTTGTGATACTAGTGTCAGAGTGTGTGAGTTGTGACAACAGTCAACAAGAAATGAAAAAGTAAAATTCACATATATAATCAACTTAAATCAAATCTAGTTGAGCAATGCAATTACCATTTTTGTAATTAATTTAAAAAGTATTGTCAAATTTCACTAATTTTCCGAATATTCGTTTTTTTTAAGGTGTCATTTTGTTAAGATTTAGGTGTCTTTCACTTTTGCCGAGCATCGCCGGCAGCTCAACGATGGTGACTCGCTTACGACTCGTTTCGAAATCTTCTCGTTACGCCACCGTCAAGCTGGCTGAGTCTGTCTCATCATGCTCATGTCGTCTCTTCTCTGCCTCCACCGATACGACGCCCCACCCTGAACCCGAATCTAAATCCGAACAAGCCCCGCCTACGAATCCCGTTACCGGAGACGAAGAGCGACACGAAAAGCTACGGAATCTTCGAGTTCTGCTCCAGCAGAATCGAATAGAAACTGCGCGTGGAGTACTCTCTTCGCTGATTCGATCGGGTTCTTCGCCTTTCACATCGCCGAATGAAATCTTCACTGCCTTTTCGCTATCATCTCCATCGCTGAAAAACGATTTCTCCTATTTGCTTCTCTCCGTGTTACTAACCGAATCGAAGATGATTTCTGAAGCTGTAGATTTGTTCTTCGCCTTGAGGAACGAAGGTATTTTTCCAAGCTCGGATTCGTTAACGCTTTTGCTCGATCACCTTGTGAAGGCGAATCAATTCAGAGTGACTATAAACGTGTTTTTGAATATTCTGGAATCTGATTTTCGTCCGAGCAAGTTCATGTATGGGAAAGCAATTCAAGCCGCCGTCAAGTTGAGCGATTTAGGTAAAGGTTTAGAGCTGTTCAAACGGATGAAGCACGATAGAATCTCCCCCACTGTGTTTATATATAATGTCCTTATCGATGGGTTGTGCAAAACGAGAAGGATGAAAGATGCAGAACAGTTGTTCGACGAAATGCTTCAAAGAAGACTGTTGCCCTCGTTAGTAACGTATAACACGTTGATCGACGGATATTGCAAAGCTGGGAATCCGGAAAAGAGTTGTAAGGTGAGGGAACGCATGAAAGCGGATAACATTGAACCGAGTCTCATAACGTTCAATACGTTGCTTAAGGGGCTGTTTAAAGCTGGAATGGTGAAAGATGCTGAGAATATTTTAAAGGAAATGAAGGATCAGGGCTTTGTACCAGATGCGTTCACCTTCAGTATCCTGTTTGATGGTTATTCGAGTAACGAAAATGCTGAGGCTGCTTTGGGTGTTTATGAGACAGCCGTTGATTCGGGCGTGAAATTGAACTCTTATACGTGTAGCATTTTGTTGAATGCGTTATGCAAAGAAGGAAAAGTAGAGAAGGCAGGAGAAATTTTGGGGAGAGAAATGGGTAGGGGGCTTGTCCCGAACGAGGTTATTTATAACACGATGATTGATGGACACTGCCGAATAGGTGATCTGGTTGGAGCTCGAATGAAAATCGATGCGATGGAGAAACAAGGGATGAAGCCAGATCATTTGGCGTACAATTGTTTGATTAGGAGATTTTGTGAAATGGGGGAGATGGAGAATGCTGAGCAAGAGGTTAACAAAATGAAACTGAAGGGACTTTGTCCTAGCGTAGAGACATATAACATCCTTATTGGAGGCTATGGGAGAAAGGGTGAATTTGATAAGTGCTTCGACATTCTTAAAGATATGGAAGACAACGGGACGATGCCGAATGTTGTTAGCTACGGAACTCTGATAAATTGTTTGTGCAAAGGTTCTAAACTTCTTGAAGCTGAGATTGTTAAGAGGGATATGGAAGATAGAGGGGTTTCACTGAATGTAAGGATATATAACATGCTAATCAATGGTTGTTGCTCAAAGGGGAAACTAGAAGAAGCTTTCCGGTTTTCTGAGGAGATGCTCAAAAAGGGAATAGAATTAAACCTGGTGACTTATAACACCCTCATTGATGGATTGTCCATGACAGGGAAATTAGCAGAAGCTGAAGACTTGCTTCTCGAAATCTCAAAAAAGGGTCTTGAACCAGATGTATTCACGTATAACTCACTAATATCAGGATATGGATATGCTGGAAACGTGCAAAGATGTATCGCGCTGTATGAAGAGATGAAGAGATCAGGAATAAAACCCACTATGAAGACATATCATCTTTTGATCAGTTTGAGCACCAAGGAGGGGATAGAGCTCACAGAGAAAATATTTGGAGAGATGTCGTTGAAACCAGACTTACTAGTTTACAATGGGGTTCTTCATTGCTACGCTGTACATGGAGATATGGATAAGGCTTTTAATTTGCAGAAGCAGATGATTGAAAAGAATATCAGTTTGGATAAGACAACCTATAACAGCTTGATTCTGGGACAACTGAAGGTAGGAAAGCTGTGCGAGGTTAGGAGTTTGATTAACGAGATGAAATCCTGGGAATTGGATCCTGAAGCTGATACGTATAACATAATAGTGAAAGGGCATTGTGAGGTGAAGGATTATATGGGAGCATATGTTTGGTACAGAGAGATGCAGGAGAAGGGTTTGCTATTAGATGTTTGTATAGGCGACGAGCTAGTGAGTGGGCTTAAAGAAGAATGGAGGTCAAAGGAGGCAGAGATTGTCATTTCTGAAATGAATGGTCGCAAGCTAGGTGATATAACAGTGGATGAGGCTATATCTGCAACAGAAAAGCTGTGAAAATTTAAAAATGTATGATTCAAGGTTCAAGCTAAGTCCTTTGATTCCTCGTCCACCAATCTGGTCAGTCTGAATCAGGGGTCGGTAGATGGTTTGGTTTGGTTCCAAACCAAATCACCTTATTTCAGTTTGGTTGGGTTTGGTTTGGTTAATGTATTTTTTTTCCCTACCATTAGAGATTTGATGTTTGATAATTTGGAGACTTAAAAATCCACAACCTTTTAATGAGATCCATATAGTGGGTAAATTAAAATAGGTACAGTGACTTTGGGTTAGGCTTTAGGTTAGTTTGTTGGTTAACAATGGTAATAGTATACCATTTGTTCACACTTTAAAATCGTAATTCAACTATTTTGTATCATACACAATATTTATCAAGTTTTTCATGCGTTTTAGAAAAAGTGATTGTTATATACAGTACGATGCAGTGTTAAAAGTCTAATTTTAAAAATAAAAAATTAATAATGTAGAAAAAACAGTAAACCGGACTGTAACACAAGGATGACATAAGTCATAACACAAGTCTCTCAATCTCAATCAGCAAACCTCAAAAATGAGTAGAGAGTTTTCAAACGTGCGAGTCGCACGGTGGGACGGATGGCTCTAGAAAGAAAGGTGAGCCCACTAAGTCAGTCACTAGAAGCATCTTCAAGCATTCTCTGGTTTATTAGAGTTTACAAGTAAGCGCATATTCTCTCACTCTATTGTTTCTCTTCTCTATCAATGGCGGTTACATTTTCTGATCTTCACACAGAGCAAGGTCTCAAAACCCTCGAGGAACACCTCACCGGAAAGACCTACATCTCCGGGTAAAAACACTTATATCCTTACTTTGGTAATTTGCTATATTATCAATAGCTTGGTTTCTACTTACATCTTGACTGACCTCTCTGGAGTGTCTGATTTGCTCGTTTTCCAGCGATCAGCTCTCGGTGGATGATGTGAAGGTTTACGTTGCCGTATTGGAGAAGCCAGGAGATAGCTTCCCCAACGCTAGCAAGTGGTACGATACCGTTGCTTCCCACCTCGCTAAAAGGTTCGTTTAATCACATTCGTTTTTGTTCTTTTGTTTGTCTTTTTCTTGTTGATCTTGTGGTTGCATTGCTCATCGGAGAAGGATGAGTTTTTTTTATTGCTTATTTTATGTTGTTCCAGTTTTCCCGGGAAAGCCGTCGGAGTGAGAGTTGGTGGTGGTGTTGCTCCATCTGAAGCTCCGCAAACTAAGGTACTAAAACTCTGTTCACTTCAATTACGTTTCTTGGACAGTCACATTTGGTCCTTGTGGTGCTTTTGGAATGATTATGATTTTGCTCTGGAAATGTTCTTCTATATTCCAGTTTTTATTTTGTTGAACCTCAACTTATCTGCAGGCACCTACTGCTGCTGGAGCTGATGGTGGTGATGATGATGATATTGATCTATTCGCTGATGAGACTGAAGACGAGAAAATAGCTGCTGAGGAGAGGGAAGCTGCTAAGAAGGACACTAAGAAGACTAAAGAGAGTAAGTCTATCTCTAGTTTGGGATTGGATTCTGTCTCTAGTTTGGATTGGATCACTAGCTATGACTATAGCAAATTGTTCAAGTATATTCTACTGGAAGTATTGTATGCTCAACACATCTTCTAATTTTACGCACTGAATTGAGAGATAGGTGCAATTTTTCACTTTTATGTGGAACGCTTGCGATTAAGCTAGGAATGAATGTGATGTATTTTAAGATCCTGTTGATGTTTGTTTAGTTCTTACTCTCTTTACTTTTCTGTTAGGTGGAAAATCTTCTGTGCTACTGGAAGTAAAGCCATGGGATGATGAAACTGATATGAAGAAGTTGGAAGAAGCTGTTCGTAGTGTTCAGATGCC
This sequence comes from Erysimum cheiranthoides, assembly GCA_011420285.2. Classification (NCBI taxonomy): domain Eukaryota; kingdom Viridiplantae; phylum Streptophyta; class Magnoliopsida; order Brassicales; family Brassicaceae; genus Erysimum; species Erysimum cheiranthoides. The sequence goes on along the minus strand of CM022178.2, from coordinate 17,607,797 downwards.
GGGTCTTACATGGGGAGCTTGTAAGTCAAATAAATTCAATCTAAATCTACATTTTGATTTTTGGTTCTCATGTGTGGGAGGGAATATTGTTGCAGCTAAATTGGTACCGGTTGGTTACGGGATAAAGAAACTCACAATCATGATGACAATCGTTGATGACCTTGTATCTGTGGACAACCTCATTGAAGACCATCTCACTTCAGAACCTAATAACGAGTACATCCAAAGTGTCGACATTGTTGCTTTTAACAAAATTTAGAGACTCCAAAACCATTACTCATGAAAAGATGTCGAGTTCCCAGTTTCGGTGTCATAGTCTTGGTGTGCCTCTCATATGGTTTGATCTTTTCTTTTAAGTTTCAAGACCAAGTTTGGAGTTGTACACGTTAAATTCACCTGATCTTTTAGCTCTTGTGTAAGACGAACTGCTGTTTACATATTTATATGCTGGGCTTGGTAACGTGTGGAAACATCAAGCGTACTACACAAATTCCGATTAAATACTTAAAATTTAATTATTCACCAAACCAATTTACTGCACTTTTTCTTACCCTCTTTACCTGATTAACACTAGGTTACAACAGAAGAAAGCCCAAGTCGATGGTGTGATTTTTAGGAGCCTTCTGATAGCTCCATGTTAATTATGTGGGGATATAAATATTAGGAAATTTGAAAGATCCATTTTGAGCAAACATGCAAGAAAACACTTGATAAAACCAGTAACCACAAACTCATACCATCCATATTATCTCTCTCCTTCCATTTTTCTTTATTCTAGAAGAGCATTTATCACCTTTAAAGCGAAGGAGGCACAAACTGTCTAGACAAACTAAACAGATCTTTACCCTCAAAAGGTGATGTCCACTCTCTCCCATTTCCCACTAAAGCAGCTTCCTGAACTCCCATCGCTACGCCCATCCCATTCCCATTCGCCATCATTCTTGTCCTTCCATTCATGTGACCTTCATACGGGGATGATGCCGCAACATACTGTTGGCTTGGTCTCGGACAAGCTAGGCCTTTGTCTAGACTCCAGTCGATGTTGTTGTAGTCCAAATGCCCCACTGACCCATCCGTGTTCCAGTCCAGCCCAGAAGAAGATGATCCCGGTACTGATCCAAACCCAGAGAAGAGCCCAAGAGATGCAGCTGGAGCCACAGCAAGCGGTGCAGAAGAAGCCCCTGCCATTCTGTGACCATTGTTATTCACTTGGTTTTGATATTGTTGATACTGAAGTTGCTGGTACATCAGGCTTGAGTTCAGATCACTAGGAGCCAGACTTCTTGTGGGCAAGTACCCATTAGATTGAGCCGCCTCAGATCTATTCGCAGGATACCAACCACTGCCTCCTGCTGCTGCTCCGGTAAAGGATGCATTCATGGTAGAGACAGGTAGCACATTTGTGTTAGCGGATTGAGAGCGTTGTTGCTGCTGCTGCTGCATCATCATAACTGGTTCCCTCATATCTTGCTGCTGAAGTCTCTTGAACTGATCACCTAGAGACGCCACATATTGTGTTTCTTCTGTTGATCGTGGCAGTGGTGTCTGTTGATATGACATGCGTTTCTTCTCTTCCAGGGCATTATTTTGTTGCAGTTTCATCCACTGCAGCTTCATGTGAATTCTTTCCAACGAATTCCCACTTTGGTTTTCGGATTCTCCACTAATGTAGCTAGATCCTCTAGGGTAACCAAGATTTCTGTCAAGGGCTTCTTCACCGCCTGCAGGATACATACCTGAGTTAGGTTGCAACTGGGCTACTGTATTCTGACTTGTATGCACAGAAGGGACTTTGCTATTGTTAACAGAAGTACTATCACTAATATCCTCTGCTTTTCTAGACGCAGTAGATTGGTCAAGCTTCAATCTTGTTAATGCTTCTTCTGCTTTCTCAATGTCCCCCTCTGCTGTAACTACAGCTCTTTCTACATCCTGCTTGGTGCACTTATATTTTGTTTCCAACTCCAAGATTCTACTCAACTCTTGTGATATGTCGAGTTTTAAGTTCCCAGAGGTAGGATCTAGTTTCTTATCAGCTACTTTTGCGCCACCATCATCAAACAGCCAATTAATGGATTCCTCTATCTTCCCTTCATTTAACATGAGTGCGTAAGTAGCCCGCTCATGAGCAATCCCCATTGCTATAAGCCGCTGAGCAAGAACTTCAAGTTTTCTCGACATCAGATACTGACAGCATCGCTCATGCAACTCCTGAGTTCGCTTTTCCTTTTGACGTTGGTGTTTTCTTTCATTCTTCAGTCGCATCTTTTCTCGCTTGTCATTGTCAGCTCCAGGAATGATTTCTTGTTTAGCAGCAGTACTAGGTACTTTCTCTTTGTGATCTTCTGAGTCGCCTGACCAGCTACCATTATTAGAGACAGAATCACAGTCAGCTCCAGTTGAATCCGACTCATCAATGTGTCTGAACCGGCCATTATTGTGAAGAGATGAGGAACCAGTTGCTGAAAGAGACTCAACGGTTTGAAATGTCCCCAAAAGAGGATTGTAAGCACCAGCCACAACAATGGATCCTGAGGCTTTACTGGGTGTCTTCTGTGAATCATTCATAACCTTCTTGTCTCTGGATTTAGTCTTTGATGCGCTAGACATCTTCTCAAAACAAAGTTATCCTACAGTTCTCATAAAGACAAGATAAATCAATACATAGATTTTCAACAATCTCCTCTTGGCAAAAAAAAGAAAAGTATATTCTTGCTGAAGCATCAAACATCAATGGTCTGTAATGTCAAGCTCGAGATTCTTCAATGAGAATATCAAGAAACAGAGATTCACAGAGAAGATTACTATTACTACATCGTCGATATCACAAACGTATAGATCCATTGCAAGAAGGAATCAGAAATCAGACATGCTACAACAATCTCCGTAGATAATATCTGAATCGAATATGGTCAAACCGACAAATTCAAGGCGGAATAAAAACTGAGCAGTTGAATCAAATCCATAAACAATAACAAAGAGTCATGTTTGAGCAACAAAAGGGACGAAATTGGAAGGAATAAAAAAAACCTAAAGGCGTGAAAAGGAAATGCGATTGATGAAGAATACAAATCCAAAGTAAAGATCAGTGATTGGAGGGAAAGAGAGAAAGAGAACCTGGTTGATCGGAATCGTTGACGGAGAAGCGAGATCCGGAGAAAAGGAAGAAGAAGAAGAATAAGAAGAAGGTGAGCTAAGGCGATGAGGATGAGGAACGAGAGGAGTGCGATGATATGAATAATACCAAAAAAGAATTAACTCGGCGTTTCGAATCCCCAAATCGAAATACCTATGGAAATTAGGGTTTGGTTAACAATAAAGCTATATTTTTTTTTTTTCAATTTTTCTAACAAACAAACCGAAAAAGAGTTGCGCAAACCAAATCAAAGTCTTCGTATTAAATTTTAAAAATAATTCTGAGCCATTGAATTTTGTTTTATAGATTTTTTAGTTGTTTTTTTTGAACGTTTTTTTTTCACGTTCATTACCAGTTGTCATTGTTTGATTTCTTGTTGTCAGAAAAACTGGTTTAATAAAACATTAGATTTACATGGGTAGGACTCGGACACAAGTATCGTAGTTTTAGGATTTCGATCACTTTTAGTATAAGGTTGTACAAATTTTAACAAACAATTAATAATTGGATTTTCTGCTAAATATAATAATAAAATCCAAATAAATGCACTTTACTGAAAAATAACGTCTTGTTTAGTAGTGGTTTAAGGTGACTTTTTTATTTGTTTAATAATTAAGGTGACTTTGTAAGTGTCGAGAAAGCTCTATACCAAAAGATTCTTTCAAAGTCTTACGTGCATAAGGTTTCAAAGACTTTTGGATGAATTATAATATTTTTTTTATTTATGAATATGCATCATCATTCATCAATACAGTTGCAGCTCACGATCAAGGAAGAGAATCATGAGTTGTGATCTCTGAATCTACACGAAATAACCTTTTGAGGAAACCAAAATGCTAAAAACCGAAATCAATTAAGCACCCAAAACGAGGGGTAATATTGTCTAATCTTGATTCTTTTTACATTCCAGACCGGGTCGGGTCGGGTCAAAACCGTCCTGGAGCAGAATCTAAAAACGGTATCGTTTTAAGTGGTCATGGCCGATTGATAAGTGGTCAGTCGCAGTTAGTTTTGGATTTGACGAAAACGCAATGAGCTTAGCTTCAGTTATCCACCACGGAATTCTCTCTCCGGCCAAATCGGATCGAATCTTTCTTACCATTCCGGTGGTTTCGCCGGATTTCCGAGCTCGTATATGGACTGAGTCTCGTTTCTCTCTCCTTATAAATCCTTCTCTGGTCTCAGGTCTCCTTCTCTCTTTACACATTTTCGTATCTGTGTGAATGGACGGATTCATTCATCTGGGTTATGCTAATGTGCTTTTGGGTTACGATTGTTTCAGCTGCGAGTCGTCGTCTCTCTCATCTTCCTCCTATACCTTGCTCCAGAGATATTGATCAGGAAGATGATGTTTCTTCTTCAGGTGAATGCTTCTTCTCCAAAATTGTCTTCTTTCTAATTCTACATTTTCTTATTCACTTTAAATTGTTTGTAGTGATCTTCGGAAACTCATATTAGGATCTTAATTTTGCTAGCAAGACACGATGTTTCATCTTTAGAAGAGAAAAGATGAGGCTTTGTCTCGTGACAATAATTTGTTTGTGGCATGTTAGTACAGAGAAGGAGAGCAGAGAACTTCTACCACACAAAAATGACGAGAGTACAAGCACCTCTCGTTCTTCGTCGTCATCAGTAGATAGTGGAGGTCTGAAAGATTATCAACAAGAAGAAACTTACAAAACTTCCTTCAAGACTGTTGCCTTGTGTGTTAGTATTTTTATTGCATCTTCTAATACTTTTTGCTCTACAAACGAAACCTAAAGTCATGATTCTCACAATAGGTAGGCACTGCGGTGGCATTTGGAATCGGAATAGGTTTGAAGGAAGGTGTTGGCAAGGCGTCAGAGTTTTTCGCAGGGTGCGTAGAGCTTAGATATGATATATAGAAGTTCGCTTAGCCCTCAAGGAGATTTACTGTGTTAACTGTTTTCAACTCTTGCAGCTATTTATTGGAGCAAAGCTTGTCAGTGGACAACTTGTTTGTTTTTGTTCTTGTTTTCAAGTACTTCAAAGTGCCACTCATGTATCAGGTACCAAACTTTCTGCACAGAGATTTAGCTCTTGACTACAGAGTATTCTGATTCTGTGGCCCTTTCTATAGAATCGGGTACTTACCTACGGTGTAGCTGGTGCAGTTGTCTTTCGCTTCGCGCTGATATTACTAGGAACAGCAACTCTTCAGGTGATTCCTATGTTTGGGTCAAAATGTTCGTTAGTGAATTTATTTCGTTTTGCAGCCTATTTAATTCTGAATTCTTCCCACTATCTTTCAGAAATTTGAAGCAGTCAACCTACTGCTTGCTGCCGTACTCTTGTATTCATCTTTCAAGGTGCCTTTTACCTCAGCTTAGCATTTATACCTATAATTATGCTCAACTATTGATATGGAAAATAAAGGGTGCTCTGCCATTTGGTTTTTCTGTCTCCAATCAATGTGTTAATACAGTTATTTGCAAGTGAAGAAGATGATACAGATCTATCCGACAACTTCATTGTAAAGACATGCCAGAGATTTATTCCAGTCACATGTAATATACCCGGTCTTTTTCTTCCTGTTCCTGCTAGCTGCTTATGTTTGTTACCTTCAAAGTTTATGTTGACTGGATTATATGTAGTTAGGCGTCAAATTTTTTCTACTGCTAATACTATTTAGCATGCTTCCATAGTTGATTTATTCCTCCTTTCTTTTTTTTTAACTGCTGGCAGCAAGTTACGATGGAAATCGGTTTTTCACAAAGCAGGATGGCATTTTGAAAGTAAGTAGATGACAAAAGTTTCCTATATATTCAAGTTTTATGTACAAGTCACTGTTAAGTTTTATTGCATGCGGATTCCATGATCAAAATATGCATCATAGTATCTTTTGATTGGGTCTAATTTATTTCAAAAATAATTTGGGCAGGCCACACCATTGCTACTTACAGTAGCAGTGATCGAGCTCAGTGACATAGCATTTGCGGTATCTTCCATCACCACTTCGTGAATCTGTTTTTGTCTCTTTAGAAATGAAGCAAAGCACTGATACTGGTTGCCCATATTCTTAGGTTGACTCGATACCAGCTGTTTTCGGCGTCACAAGGGATCCTTTTATTGTCTTGACCTCTAATCTCTTTGCAATCCTAGGTATTTGTTTTCTATACTTAATCTTGTTATCTTCTTGCCTGTCTTTTTAAATACTCGTGGAACTTTGAAGTGAATTTCAGTTGAAGATTTAAATTTTTTACCTCTGGTCTTTGAATTTACTGCAGGACTAAGGTCTCTCTATACACTGATTTCCGAAGGAATGGACGAGCTGGAATACTTGCAGGTATCTTTGACCACTTCCTTAATTTTTATGCAGCTTCTCTATTTCATGCTCGAACTAACTAAGCATCACATACATAATAAGACTACCAGTAATGCTCATTACGTACCCATGGACTAGTACGATTTGTATCTAATCTTGTCTTACCTCTCCCAGCCATCAATTGCAGTTGTTCTTGGCTTCATAGGATTCAAGATGATCCTTGATTTCTTCGGTATGCATATTATCTTTTCATCCGCAATTTCTGCTTGAAAAACCATGCACCTACAAAAAAACTAAGGTCTCTCAACATTTCTTCCTCCTTGCAGGCTTCCACGTATCAACTGAGGCATCACTTGGTGTTGTGGCACTTTCTCTCAGCACCGGAGTACTGTTGAGCCTAACAAACAAATCCAGCGACAGCTAACTAAGAACTGGAACCCGAGAACAGATTCCAGAGGAAATCAATCATACAGTTTCATAAGAATAATTTCGCATTGTTCATCAAAGCATTTCGCTGATGTGTTACTGTATATAAAACACAGAGAAAGGGCATGCTTTGCACGATGTATTTTACTTTTTGGTCGCTCAGAACAAGATATTTGGTGCCTTCGTTAATCTATTTGTCTGTAAGACATGTGGGTTGTGTTGGGTCGGTTAAGAAACATGATGATGGTCAAGTCATCCCATGTGCCGTTCGTTGCTCATTCAAGGAGTACGAGATTATTCCTTGAGATTAGTCTTCCCATTTCTCTAAAAATACAGCTCTTCTTTAGGCATTAAAAGATCAAACAAATCACACTTTCAATACTCAATTATCACAAGAGTAACTCATAATTTAGTGCTAGTTTTCAGCATAAAAGTAGAGCAAGTCAGTGAAAAAGATTGATCACATCTTTTCTCTGTACATATGTATTATGTTTAAGGAACTGATAGTCTCCTCTCACCCTCGATAATTTTTACATCTTGAGTCAATTGTTAGAGATACCTAAACTACCAAGTTAAGCATCTGATGTTTTTAAGATGATTTTGTAATTTGATGGAGGTACTCATCACCTCTAGCTTCAATCGTGGGACTTATTTTCATCATAGATATATAAAGTGAGAGTTTGCTAATAGCAATACACAAACGAAAGTCAAGAGATACACACAATACCAGTTCAAACACATGGACTGGATTCACATTCACTTATTTAAGAAGTTATCTTGGTTAAACCAGAACTCTTATCACATAGTTTGAGAGCACACAAGGACCTCACTCAAGCCTGGAAAGCAAAGCAACAAGACATCAATAAGTAAACGCAAAATATGTGTCAGACCTAGTATAGTATTTTGTATAAGAATGTGATGTGTTTACCGCAAAGAAAGCTCAGGCATTGGATTAAACATCGTGAAGGTGGTTGAAACTCTCCAACTGCTTGAGATTCTCCCAGGCTTTCTCCAAAACTTTGGCTTCATAGACCTTCTTGGTCTCACCATCAGCCACCTCGACAGTGAGATGGTGCATTGTTCCAGCCACAACCTGTGTTTTGGCACCAAGGAGCCTCTTGTACTCCAGAGTCACGTTCTGCATACATAAGAGCGATGGTTGATTAAACGAAACTGAAACCATTGTCTTTATTTCATCAACACAAGAGAAGAAATTTATATGTTTCTCAGGCAGTGATTGTGTTTAAGATTAGTGAATTGAGAAGAATCGAACCAGTTTCTTATAAAAACATTCTGGAAATGGTTTTCTTCAACGGTCGCACCAAAATACTCGAATCAATAACATAAAATCATGGCTCACACATGAAATTGATCAACACTATAGAAGCAGATAACGCAATCCCAAAATTCTCAACAAAAAAATTACAAACTCGTGATACGATTTCAATAGGAATAACCGATTTACCATAAGAAAAGATCGGATGAGAAAATCAGCGATTTGCTATGAGATAATCATCGATCGATCGACCGACCAAACAGATTTTTTAGGATAATGAAGGTAGCAGCAAAAGATCGGGGAATCGTACCTCGTTCTTGTTATGCTCATCGACAGCGAAACGAGCGAGACTCTCGACTTGAAGATCATTAGCATTTGCATCAATATCGCGAATTCCACCGACGACTGTTCCTTGTTGATCCGCCATTATCGTCTCTTTACTTTTCTGAATTATCTCAAATATTTTTTGATTCGTAGATAAGTCTCCCATCTTCTCTTCTGCCGTATATATAGAGGGAGTCGTAATTAAAGCGCGTCTTTTTTTTCCTTCAAGAATAATTCTTTTGGAATAATTAAAAATGTTTGTTACTCACTCACTATAGGTCTATAGCACTAACTAGAGAATCTCTTTACACTTCTACATTATAATAAATCAATTTTCATGTCGGCCAAAAGATTTTTTGTGTAGTGAATATAATATACTAGTAGAAATATATATATTTTAGAAACAAGCCAGAGCAATACAAAAATAAACTTTTTACAAAACCTCTTTTCTTTAGAATATTACATAAATCACACTAACCAATAAGCAATAGCAAAAATATTCTCATCAATCTCGTCGGTAAATACTAAATATATATATAGTCGGTTTGACCTTAAACCGGTTTTACAAGCATGAAGAGTCTGCACAGACGAGACTTTTTACATTTTCTAATTTTTTTTTGGACAAGTTTCTCAGAGAGCCTAGTTCCACGGTGGAGATGAGGATCGGTGCAGAGAAGAAGAAGAGGAACCATAGTTGAGGTCAAGATTCTGAATCTGTTCCATAAGTTGTGAGCGTCGTTCCTTGAAGAAATCTAGACGAGTGGTTAGCTCCATAAGAGCTGCGGATGTTGCAGGAGGCTGATGATGTCTTGCAAAGTCCATTACCTACAAGACCATATAATCGCACATACACATTCACAATTCTGAATATCGTGGGATTGATTTTAACAAGATAAAAAACTAACCGGAGAAAACTCTTCCATTGGAATGCCTAAGGATGCTGCATTCAAGCTCGGTGAGCTCGGTACTTGTCTGTTGTTTCCTCTACCGTTCCTCCATTCTGCTCTTAGGCTCGTTTCATCCTATAATGATTCAATACAAGCGAAAAAGATAATAGCCTTATTGGTTATGAAATGTAGGGTAAAGCGGTCAGTGGTTAATGAGATTCCTTGGTTACATAATAAAATTTGTACCGTTCTCTGATTTCTTTCGTGATTAACGAAAGCAAGAATTGAATCAAAGTCCTGCTGAAAAGACTTCCTGCGAAATTGTAAAAATAGAGTGTTATTTCTCTTAGCGAGTTCACTTTAGAGTAATATTTGGTATGAACTATTGAATTAGAGCTAAAACCAGGCATAGAGTGTAAACTCACAGTTGAGTATTGTGATTATTGAGAAATTGGTTATGGCTTTGAGCATCTGGGAGTGAACTTAAATGATGCTGTCGCTGCTGATTAAGCTGATGATGTAATTCTGCGACTTTCTGCTTCAATCTTGCGACATCAGCTTCAGCAAGAGCAATCTCCTCAAGCTCTGCCCTTGTCTTCACATTTATTGTGATGTTAGAACTAAGGAGAGCAAGAGATATAACAGATGGAAAAAAAAAAAAAAAAAGATTTCTCAAGCTAAAATGTATACTGACTTTGGAATCCGCAGCTTGTGAGCTAAATTGCCCACAAGAAATGCTTAGACCAACTTCAAGAGCAGATCGTAGGTCTCTCTCAGCTTGCAGTTGCTCTTGTAATCTGCCCACCTGACAATTCCATGGAAGCTTGGTCAGCAAAATCGAAGTTTATTTCCTCCAAAAGCATATACAAAGAGTGGAGCATAGAAACACAAAATCTCAAGAGAAGGTTTGTACATCTTGTTCAAGTGCCAACCGACGTTCGTGCAAAGCGTGCTTCCTTCTCTCCAAGCTAGCTTGTAGAGCCGCATTTCCTTTAGCCTGCAGTGGTCTAATCAATCAATACAACAACATTATGTAATCAGCATATAATACTTATGCTGCCAGAACAAGTACCTCCTTAGCGATTCGTTGCCGCAGTTCATCTTTCATGAGCTCCAGCCTCTGTATAAGAAGCCTACAAGCAGTGATAGCATTTGGCATCAGAATACGCCAAGCTCATATGAAAAAAGAGAAAATTTATTTTTTCAATTTCAAAAATGAAGTAGAATGTTGCTTCAGTTAAGACCTTTTTGACCTATTTAACAATACACATCTCATATGGGCCTCGGCAATAGAATATACATGTTAAACTTTTCGACCTTAAGAAAGGTTCAATAGGAGTATTATAGAACCACAATGTATGAATTCAGGATTGAGTATCTTACTCGTCATTTCCTGAGGAATCAAATGATCCTTTAGCAGGTGTTTTTTTGCCCTGCACACAGTAAACAAAGAAAGGAATTGAGATATCACCTTGAACTCAATTTTCCTATAGCTATTTACTCATCATACATAGTTAACTTGTAGTAAGATAATTTATTCTAGATAGAGATGGGACTTCCAAAAACATCTAATCTTCCTAAGATGTTTGATGGCTTATCTTTCCTATGGCACCAATAAACATGGCATTAAGAAAATTGGGAAAAAAAAGTATATCATGACCTGAAAACGAAAGAGAAGAACTAACTTCGTCTAGTGGTGATAGAAAGAGTTCTAAGGACAGATAAACCATTATATTAAAAATCTCATTAATACTTCATAAATTCATCCGTAGGCAAGTCAGCTGCAGAGACAATGACAACAGAATACGACTTTTCATGCCAGACAATGAAAACTTACGTTGCCTCTTCCCCAGGATGAAGAACGCTTTGCACTGACTGTTGATAAGCCAGAAGATTTATTTGCAGGTTTCTCAGCTGATGTTGCGTATCTAGGGGCAGTGAGAGGAGTACTAGGAGTAACTGAGGGCATAGACTCTCTCCCTGATTGATAACAATTTTTAGTAGGTGATACGCTGGAAACTTCAATATCTTTAATAGGCTCTTCGATTTGTTTTTTCACTCTAGTGGGAATGTCTGTACTCTCGAGTGAACAATGGATGTCTCTAGGAGACTCGGCATCTGAATCTTCAACACCAAATCCCTGAGAGAAAGCACACTCAAAAGAACGAATAAATTAGGATGGATCTTCTTGCAGTTGTAAATGCTACCAGTTTCGCTACAGAAAACCTAAAGTTCAAACACCAAACATAACTAAAATGTGACACCCATCTACCAAAATACCACATCAGGGGTAACGAAAGATAACAAGACAGTAGCCGATGGTTGAAGCAATGCATACAAATGGAAACGTCCCATATTTCAGATTCTGAATGTAAGTGTACTATGGCCAAGATGTATGGGGCAGTGGGATAAGATGGCAAAGAACAAACCTTGTAGTCATACAGATCACTGCCTCCATAATCACTGCTCTCACTCGGTTTTCTGCTCAGCACAACATCCTTATCATCATCTGTTTCTCCTTCTCCTATATCGTGGTTATGCAAGTCAGGACGTTTAACCTCTACGTCCTCTTCATCACTTGAGTTTTCAGGTCCACTGTCGCCAATATGAGAATCAGTAGAAGTGGAGCATCTTTTAAGATCTTCATCCTGAGAAAAAATAGTTGAGCAATTAGCATGGTGTGGCACCAGATAAATTAAAGGATCAAATGGAATCTTACATTGATCATATTCCCATAGTCTTCCAAAAGGGCTGTGACAATGGCTTGAGCATTATTGGCAGCATTAGCGGCAGCAAGAAGCTGGGCAGAGTTATCTCCTAGACTGTCAAAACCTTCTAGATCACATTCTCCAGCCAATAGAGGACGTAAGAGCAATGGGGACATGCAAGCAGCTACAGCAGATGAAGTCATCCTGTTCTCACAGGAATGAGAGGTGATAGTATACATCATCTTTAGAATCCTGCAGAATACAACCCGCGCTGAGAAACAAGCTGTTTGAAGTAACTAAATAATGAACGGACTTCCAAGCAGCTTTCCATGAGAGCACCACATATTTCTCATGGTATATGCAGCTGAGGACTAAAATGTCCTCCTAAGTTCAATGCCTAAATAGAATGCCTAAGCAGTTTTTATGATCATTTCAAAGACTCAATCTGAGAGCATACCGCAGTAGTAGTCGCCTGTTTGGTTCTGGAAATGTTTCAATTATAGCAGATCGCAGTGATTTAACCCGAGCTTCATTATGATCAATTTCTATAGAAAAAAAGTAAAATGCAAGTTATATACACACATATACCAAAGTACAAACATGGATTCCATATATACAAAGACTTACTATAAGCTTCCAGCAGAGCAGTGCAGCACGACGCTGGAACTGGAGAAGAAGGCAACTGCCGCAGAACGTGCTGCAGATACAATAGGATGACACAAATATGTCAACACAATAATTAAAAGTGGAAATCATAGATGACACACAATATAGTACCTTAACACAGTCTCCAACAACATGTGGATCCTCTTCAGGACTGAATTCTGTCTTGCCTAAATAAGTACATTTGGAAAATTTTCATTATATATATAAACCATTCCGAAGTTTATACCCAAGAGAAAGGGCCATATGTACAAGATTAATACCTTGTTCGTATTCTTGAACTCTGCGTTCTACCTCCTCAACATCTGCAGACTGTCTTAAGATTCCTTCTACTTTGGTTCCTGTGCAGACAAAGAGGTGCACAATCAAAACGAAAACATTTATATGGGCAATTAGAAACAAAAACCACTTCTATAATAGCCTATATGATGAACTAAAAAAGGAATTTAAAAATATTTAACTGAAGATAAATAAAAATCTACTTTCTAGAGGACAAACAACAGAGAATAATGATATCAGATGTAAAACATATAATGGGAGGAAACTAATTAAACCAGGAGGCCAATTCTCACCATATGTCTCAAGAAATTGAAGTGCTTTCTCAAGAAAAGATGGACTTCCATCAATTTCTTCTAGAGCAAGCAAAATTGGTCTTCCAACAACCGAAGACTTCAAAGGCCGCTGATCCCTCCCTGCATGCCAGGGTGTGACTAATACATCAGAAATATGAGAGGAGCCACAGCGGTGGAGCTGATAATAATAAAAGAAATGTGAACTAACATGAATTAAAGGACCCTTCAACTGTAGTGTTTGCTTCTGTTCGGAATATTCCATTTTGACCAATTACCAGTGCAGCATTGGGAGCTTGTGCAAGGGATTGCTCAAGGGCCGCCTTCCATTCATACAAGTCGTCCAATGTCTCAGCCTGTGAGCCAAAATAATTAGCATTTCATAGAAGCATAATTCAGTAATCAACCAAAAAAGGGGAAGAAATATAAAGTCAGCCTGGTAAATATATAAATCACCTTGAGGGTGAAGGCTCGTCCATCACGCCCATCTGGGAATAGTACAGTCAACAACTTTTTATCCTCTCTCACCACGACACTGCAAACGAGAATGTTAACACAGGCTAGAAAGTTGGAGCTATGCTTAGAAACTACAACCATAGGAAATTTCTACCTCCCCGAACTGTTCAAGTCAATTCCTCCAAGAGTCAAATTTACTTCACCCCCCTTTTGTGGTAATGCACTCTGCCAAACAGTTGAAACAATGAGCTAAAGGTATAAAAATAGTTCAAGAAAATAGGGATTAACATCAGGCTGGTTTGTTTCAATAATAAACCACAATACCAGAATTAGTGATATAATACAGCCTATTTAAATAGAAATATAACATAGCATATGAAGTGTATAGCAGCCTCCAATTAGATTTATCAGTCATTCTACCAATTCTAAAGCCTTTAAATTGGCAATATGTTTAGATCTAGTTTTTTTCTTTTCAGCAAATATCCTAGGTTCCAAAAGCTCAGCAGTAAAAAAGTATAATAAAAATTGGTGAAAGATCACATCAAGGAATCAGAAACACTGACTGGATCATTTTTGAAGAACACCAAAGAAGTTCGGGTAAGGATAAACCAACGCTTCTTCCAAGATGTCCAACCTAGTCCTGCCAATCAAAAAACAACAACAAAAATTTAGTAAATAACAAGATGGTTGTACCTAAAGAATCAAGACTGATACACAATGGGTAGAGGTGCAGAGTAGATAATCATGAAAGAAGGGGCAAATATAGAAGTTCACCTTTAGATGAGATGAAGAGAGGACCACTCTTATAAACCTGTCAAAATTATAATGAATACAATAAAGGATTATCATCGGTTAGCTATACACTTTGAAATTGTTATTCAAATCAAACACTCAGAGCTACAGATATAGAAACGAAAATGTCTGAAAGACTCTTCCATTACCACCGAACAAGTGAAGCTTAAAATTTGTTTGGCTTCCGGTTTCCTAAACTGGTATAATAAGAATAGCTAGCTACTATATCTAATGAGGCCAAAATATTACTTGATCGAACTGATGAACTTGAACCCAAAATCCCCCAAAAATGCATATATTCACTTGTCTAATTCACTGGCACCAACTCGGTCTCGACCCAATACAGTCAAGTGAGCAAAATCTAATCTTTCAACAAAAAATCGTACATACACAGTCACATAATTTCAATACGAAACCAACACACTAATCTTAGTAGTATCTCATCACTAATACAGTTTCCCACAAAGCAAAGAGGAATGAAACTAAAGAGACAGCAATTACCGTATTCAAAGCTCCAACTTGTGGCCGCTGCATAGCTGCTAAAGAAGCCGCCATTGCAGAAGTAGACACTAGACACTTAATCAAAAAAGACGCATCCAAAAAATAAACGGAAAACCGAATTGCTTAATCTCAAGAGCTCCCCAGACGAATCAAAGTATACAGATTAGCCCGAATCGACTGCTTGATTTACTCCCATTCCCTCAGCCAAGCCTCTTCCCTTACTTTCTAGAGAATTCACTACAGAGTCTGACCTACTGCAGCTACTAGAGAAGATGAGTGAAGGAGGGGGGAGAGAGGGACACAGTGAAGGGAAAGATCAGGCACAGCACGGTCTAGTCTAATTCTATGCATTGGGCCAATCAAAGGCCCCCCGACAAAGACATTTCACATTTCTTACTCGGTTTTTTTTTTTTGTCATACTTTCACATTATACTTTCGCATCGAGCGGTGGTAATTTCGGGTCCACCTTGGTTTGGTTTCGATTTCGGGTTCTTCGGTCTGGTATGATTTCTATTTTGGATCGAAACCGTATTTGAAAAGAAAAAAAGGAAAATAAGTTTTGGTTCATTTCGGTTCAAATTGAGTTTCCAAAAATATAACCACTGTATCAATATCAGAGCTCAATTTGGTTTCCATATACATTTACTTCTGATTGGGATATCTAAATATACAACTAGGTGAAATGAAATTATGATCTGATATCCAGAATCTTATTCAATTTGTTCTAATATATAATTACATTATTTGGAAGTTTCGGATCCATATATTCATCGAAACTGTATTACGATATTAATATGTTATGATTTCTAAGTTCATAATTCACTTAACCATATCTATTAAGTACATATATAGATGTCATGAATGGTAACATGCGAGACAACTGCATTTAAAAAGTTTTTGTTACTACTGAAACTGCTTCGTAATAGTCACCATTTAAATCTATAAAATGTTAGTATATGATATGATATATATATATATACACACACATAATAATTCATTAAAAATATTTTATATAACTTGTCAACACACAACATTGAGCCATTCATCATCAAGCAGCATGTAACAACACATGAGTACATGAGCTTAGCAAACAAGACATGGTTCCAACATCCTAAATTCTAACCATGGTTAACTTCGTGCATGCTACTCAAACAGATACTGTATTATTTTAGCATTAATGTTATACGTTTTCTTTCCACCATCACAACTTAGATCTAGTAGTTTAAGAGTTCACACAACAAAAGAAAAAATCACTTTCGCTAATGTAAATAGTTTGTACCAATAGATCCATCAAGAACTATTTGAAACGGTACAAACGAAGCAAAAAGATTACTTCAAATTGCATGTGAATCAGAGACTACAGTTATTCCGGAGATTGTTATCTTGTATCGATCATCAATATTCAATAGGCCTCGAAGGTGCATCATTAACTGAAACATCAAAATGCTTCAAAATTTTCCAGTCACCTTCCTGAAGATAACTTTCCAATTCGTAAACACAACCTCTCTCTACATACGCATTAACTCCCGCCCCCTATAAATCTTGAACAGAAAACAAATGTCTCAGAATTTACAAATAAAGATTCACAATGTACATAAACCAAAATATGGAATTTACGTGCTCACCCACGGTTATTACTTGTGACGAATTCATTTTTCACATTTCAGAATATGTGTATGGATAATGGATTTGACATGGTTACCTGCTGGCCATAGTAATCCAGAGTAATGCTCTGGCCCAGAACACTGCCTATGGTTCTGATGCTATCAACATTCAAGAACTGCAACATGATGTAATCCAGTCCTCCCTGCATCCATGTGTTCAGAACTGGATCCTCTCTTACTTCATATTCTGCAGTTTTACAGAACCAAAGATATGACACTAAGCACCATTCTAGAAGTTTTGAACAGCACAGCAAAAGTAGCGCAACCCACCATCTTTTCTCATTTCAGGAAGCAAACCAGAAGCATGCCTCTCTACCACTCTAAGATACTCATCAACCTCATGTTCCCGTACATTAGAATAAGACAATCGATCCATACTGAAATACTACCATGTAAATACACTCACTCCCACTTATGCAACTACCAGTACCCTGAAACAACATCAACCTTTTTTTATGATAAAGTAATTCAATGAATCTCCCAATCATAAGACATTAGGACTGAAAAGTTAGATACACATACATAGAACAATCATTGTTTCAATATGAGAAGGTACTATTATTCAACCATTTGTTTGAACATCCAATTTGATATAAACCATAGTAACTCAGCTCCATAAACTGAATAAAGTAAGATTCAACTTACAATGGGATCAGAGTGATTGCCAAACTTAAGAACAACATAGTTAGTCATACGCGAAGTGGGTGGGATGAAGTTCTGTCTGTTTTGCTCAATTAAGCTTCTCAAATCAACGCTGCAAACAATTACATCCACAAAGTAGTTCAATCATCACTTCATCAAATTTCTAAAACCCATTCGCAAATACATCCAGTTTTAAGCTCCAACGGTGATCACAATATACAATCAACTATGAAATTCAATCATTATGAATGGAAGGTTAACCATCATGTGCCTAATTCGATCGTGAATCCTAACAGAATGAAATAAACAGCCACCATTATTCCCGTCATCAACCTCCAAAGACGCGCCCGTTTCACCGTACTCCCCTTGATGCTGCTGCGGCTGCGGCTGCGGCTGCGGCTGAACCGGAACGATGGGAGCTGTCGTAGACGAAGACGAAGAAATAGCCCTCAGAGTGAAAAGAGAACCGAAGTTTCTGATTCCTCGAAAACCGTAAATCGGTGAATTGGAGACCCGACATTGGAGAAAAAACGGGAGGGAGTATATGACGATGACCGCAACGGGAAGTGCAATGGAATCGAAAGTGACGGCGATTTCTGCTTAGATGTAAAGATAGAGAAGAGAATTGAACGAACGGGAGGGCCTAGGGTTTTGGCGTAGACGTCAACGGAACGCATCATTATGCTTTACACAGAGAAAGACGGAGAAGAAGATCAACAACAGAGCCGCCTCCCTCCCCCTCCGAGTGGAAATTTTGCAAAATAAGAACTTGTCTGTGCGTTTGAGGTAAATGCGTGTCGTTTCTTTATTTTATGCACTAACATCGTGTTGCGTATATGAAAGTAAACGACAACAAGTTTATAGAGAAGACTAAAAAACGGCAGTTTGATTGAAAATATATCAGGATGTAGAATTTTCGATATACTGTATACCGGTTTTTTAGTTGTTGGTAACCGAGTATTTATAGTCTCCTCGGACCAAGCGAACATGGTTTTCATGAAAATCCTTTTCGCTTGGTCCGAGGAGACTATAAATACTCGGTTACCAACAACTAAAAAACCGGTATACAGTATATCGAAAATTCTCCTCGGACCAAGCGAACATGGTTTTCAAGAGACTTGTACAAGGTGGATATGATCCATATCACCCTCAGTCTTTTGGCCTTTATAATGGTTTGAAGCTTTCTAACGTAATCACAATCACCAGCAATGAGAACCAGCAATCCTCTGAACTCATGCTCATGCAAATAATCCAATATGTCGCATATTGCGTTATCAGCTGCTTGCTTAGGGACTACCATAAACAACCAACCAAAAATCCAATAAACAATCAGACAAACATACAAAAATATGCAGCTAAAAAAACAAATCTCTACTAAATGACATCTTTGAGGCAAGATAAAAATCAATAAACAATCGGATTGGGGCAAGATAAAAATCAATAAACAATCGGACACTTTGGGACAAGATAACAATCAAACAAAAACCCAATAAACAATCGGACAAAAATCTACCAAAACTACTCTAAACCTAAAACACATTGGGAAAATCTTGAGGGCGTTCGTAACTGGGAACAGTTGAGTTTTTTTTTTTTTTTTTTGTGTGCAAAATATGAACAGTTGAGTTTTCTATATCTCATAGCCCTAGATGTATCATCTTCCTACCCCTACCCATTGTTTTTCGAGACATTATCTCGGCGGCCGGTTAGAAAGAAGACGAGTTATAAAAGTTTGTCAATTTATACTAGGGTTGATCCCTGATCAACTGGGCCGCCGTGAGTCCATTATAGTTCATTGAAATCAAATAGCTTTTAAACTAAGGCCTTGAATGGCATTTGATTTTGAAATAGATTCTAGATTTTGATTTTGTAAAATTTAAGTTTTTGTCCATTCATGATTATAGAAAATATAGTTTTCCTAAAATTTTAAGGAATCTGGATTTTAATAGATTTTGATCATTTGTTTACAAAATCTAAAATCCAATTTTTGTGGTTTTTTCATTTTTAAGGTGACTTCACTTTTATTTCAATTTTTAATTTTTAGAACTTTTTTTTAATACAAAATCTAAAAACCATAAACCAAAATTCAAAATCTACAATCCAAAAACCAAAATCCATCTAAAATCATGCAAACATTCATGGCCTAAATTTTTCGATTTTTGATTTTACAAAAATAAAATAAATGGAAAAAATGTAAAATTGCAAAGTTCAAATAAAATGATTTTTAGATTTCATTTGAAAAATTGATAAAAGTTTTCAAAAACTGTTATGAATCTCGTGTATTTTTATTGATTAATGAATGAGGTTACACTTATATATATATATATATATAATAGGGGAGACAAATACCATTTGGACTAGGAAAGACAAAAGCCCACTAAGCCTAAGAACAAATCGTCTTTGCTCCATGGTCCATCGGACCGGGCCTTCTAGAAGTTAGTCATTGATCTTTTAGAACATGGACTAGACCCACGGTTATGGAATCCATCCGAATATGGTTTATAACAAAAACCTTTTTATTTAGGGAAAATAAAATCACGAGTGGCAAAACATTAGTTATTCAAAAACTAAAAAAAAAAAAAAACCAATTTAAAATCTAACAAATTACCATTCAAAACCTTATATTACCATCGATGATATGAATCAATCCCTTTTGCCAATACCCTTACAGTATATTAACTCCCGAGTTTTTATGGCCTTGTCAAAATCTATGCATCGGGCCAATCAAAGGCACCACGACAAAGACATTTCTTACTCTTTTTTTTTTTTGTCATACTTTCACATTCATTATACTTTTCTTTTTCTTTTCTTTTTGACAGCCATACTTTCACACTACAAGCGGTGGTAATTTCGGGTCCGCGTTGGTTGGTTTGGTTTCGATTTTGGGTTATTCTGTCTGGTATGATTTGGATTTTGAATCGAAACCGTATTTGAAAAGTAAAAAAGGAAAATAAGTTAAAATAAACACATATAATAACTAATTTAAAAGTGTGGAAGACTTAAACATACTTTTCCACTTCTTTTAAGTTTTATCTTTGGACAAAATACTTTCCACTTCTTTTGTCTTATTTTGTACTCGTAAGACAAGTTGGGCTGCGTGTGTTAAATACAAATTGTTTCGAAAAGGTAAATTGAATTGAAAAAAGGATAAAAAACAAAAGCCAAAGTCCAAGTCAGCAAGTCACTTCCGTCTCTCTGCCTCACTCTCTCCCCTCAATAACAAGCACAACCAGTTTCATTCGATGATCCTTAATCAAACCATGGCAACGACTTCCCGACGCTTAACCACCGGTTTAACCGCTTCGATCACCTCGGTCCAATCACATTCCACGAATCGACCTCAATCCATCTCCCTAATCCGTCGAAACCACATCAATCCTCCTCTACCGTTCATCGCTCGAACTTTCAGGGCGTGGAATATCCAAGCGGTGCCACCTGCGAGATTCTGGGATGGATCTGATGACGACGGAGCTGATCACTCGGAGATTAAAAAGCCAGGCGTGTGCGGTTACGCGATCGGCAGTAACGAGATCGAAGAGAGCAGCAGTGGCCATGTGATAGACGGAAAGCATGTCAAGACGGCGGAGATAGTTGGTTGGGCGGTGGCTACGGCGGCGTTAGGCGTGGGAAACCGCGTGATGTATAAGCTCGCGCTAGTTCCACTCAAACAGTATCCTTTCTTCCTCGCGCAACTCTCCACCTTCGGGTAAACCATCTCTGCTCTCTTCCATCTTAAAATGCGTTTCTTGATTTTTATTAGGTCATAATAATACACGTTTAATCTAACCATTGAAATCTAAAAAAAATTATGAACATAAGTGTTATAGTTTTTTGTCTTTAGAGAATTGTGTGGTATGCATGAATTTAGAGGTTAGTAAATGCTAAAGAATAGTTCCCAGTCTCGATTTATTTTGTGGGTTAACAAGTTTAGATTTTATTTGATCGTGAATACAAATTTGAGGTACATGTTTTTGTTTTGGTAACGGGTCAGAATTGGCTTGCAGTAACCATTTACCACAAAAAAAGAAATTAAGAGTTGTCATGCAGTCTCTTTCGTGTTGGATACTTCTACTTGAGTCATTATTGTAGGCGCGTTATTATCATTTTTCTACTTTGCATGTATATACATAAAATTCATATTTCTATGTTTCGGATTAATCATAACTGATCGAAGCTTAATTATGTATATACGACATTGCATTTATCAAATCAATTTCCACAAAGCACTTTTATTTTATAACCACTTATAATTTGCAAAATGTTATTCTATTGACAAAAGATATATTCCATAAAAATAAAAAATTTAGCACAAACACGAAAGAAATATTTGAATATGCAAGAGGGAGAAACACAACCACATTATCAAAATAAAAGAAGGTGGTGGAACCAAATTGAATAAAGTCCGTCCATATCAATATATCATTATCCGCCCCTTAGGAGCCTCTAAGTAATATTCGTATGGGGCTCACAAGTTTAAATTTGATTGGAAAATTTAGAATTCCGGTCTAACGGCCCTACTATGTAGTATAGTAGTACATACTAGCACTGTGAGCCTGTGAGGGCATACTTGAACCAAGCTAAACCAAACCATTACAAACAAAATTTTATGATTTGTTTCCAATTTTGTAATATTTTTCTCAAACCAAATTAAATCAAACAGAGAAGTACATACTATTATGGGAGCTGAAACTAAACCAAACCGAAGTGATTATGGTGAGTTTTTTTGACATTTTTCTCAAACCAAATTAAAGGAAATTCAAACCGGACTCCATTGTAAACCGAAATGTCCACACCTACTTTTGGAGTCCCTTTTCCATGTGTTTGCTGTCTTTTACTCAAGTTTTGATTAGCTGATTTCCCTTGCATCAGATTCTTGAATCCTTTAACATGTCAACTACTTGTTTTTGCTTTGGTAATTAACTACATGTTTAAATTGAGAACTATAAGATTATGTCACCTGTGCTTAACAGAAGGTTTTAGATTGGCTAGAGAAATAATTTTAGTTTTTTAACCATACACGATGTTTGGGCAAATATCTACAGAACTACAGAAGAAATCTATAATGGTTGCTCTGTTCTTGGTAGACCTGAAACTCTGACATCAATACTCGCTGTGAAATATTTGCCCTCGTATTCGTTTTCCATTTTGCTTATATGATGTCCTAAATTCATCTTGTTTTATATACCAAACTTTAATTTACAGAAACCCAATTTTCTTTTGCTATTTCCTTCATGTAGGTATGTAGCTGTATATTATTCTATCTTGTATTTTCGATATCGTGCTGGAACTGTTACAGATGCGATGCTCTCGGCACCAAAAACGCCATTTATAATTGTTGGCGTCTTGGAGGCTCTAGCTGCAGCTGCTGGGATGGCAGCCGCAGGTAAACATTTCATATATGCAAATATTTGACTTTATGAGGGAATGAGAGTACTACGAGAAAGCCTATATTCATCTGACTTTTTTTTATTTCATTTTCTCTACTCAGCGAATCTTTCGGGGCCATCTACTACAGTTATATCTCAGGTTAGAAGCTGTATAAATGTATATATGCGCTTCTGTATGTGCAACTTCTTGAGCAATATCAAGCAATTCATCAAGAACCGTTAAAGTTCTTTGTCAGAAGCTTTGACATCGTATTTTCTATAAGTGTGAAAAGCCGACAAGGTTTTGGCCCTTAAAACCATGTTTTCTTGATATTCTTGCTAAGAACATACTCAATTGTTTCCTTGTAGACATTTCTTGTCTGGCAAATTTTCTTCTCCATTATTTTTCTCGGGAGGAGATATAGCGTAAACCAAATACTCGGGTGCACTCTTGTAGCTCTTGGTGTAATCGTCAGTGTGGCAAGGTGAGTCCGCTTGGCCCTCTAGCTCGACACTAGAGGACCAAATACTTATATTGGTCTTTGCACAAAGGATCCTCAACAGGAATCACCATAATTTGTTTTTGCCTCTGTAGTGGATCAGGTGCTGCTCATTCATTAAAGGAAGCCGGAATATTTTGGATTCTTCTAATGGTCCTTTCTTTCTTGCTTCAAGGAGCAGATACAGTATTGAAGGTCCGTTAGTCACCCAATTACAAGCTTTCTAATTTTGGAGCCATTACTATCTCAAATCTCAAATTTCTTTTCTTTATAGGAAGTCATCTTTATAGATAACCAAAAACGATTAAAGGTACATCTACATATTTCCAAATCCCGGCCCCAACATATTTTTGTTTGTTTGAAATACTGAAAAATCATCCGCTCTTACTATCACAGGGTGCTTCACTCGATCTATTTATAGTAAATTCTTATGGTTCAGCTTTCCAAGTAGGCATTTCTTACCCTAAAAGATCCCACTTGTTCTATTTGAGCTCTGACTTGCATTCCAAGCTTAAGTAATCTTGTGTCTTTGGTGGTCTTTTGACCAACTAGGCTATATGCATCGCATTGCTTCTTCCGTTTCTTTCAAAACTTTGGGGCATACCGTTTAACCAACTCGGGAGCTACCTAAAAGATGGTGCGGTTTGCTTCCTCAACATCGGGACAATGACAAAAGGATGTGATGGGGCTCCGTTTTTGCCTCTATTGTTTGTGATAGTGAACATCGGCTATAACATTGCGCTTTTAAGACTCCTCAAGATTTCATCGGCAGTGGTTTCGTGTCTTGCCTCGACAGTTTCAGTGCCAATTGCAGTCTTTCTGTTCACGATGCCATTACCATACCTTGGAGTTGCATCATCACTACCAAAAGGGTTCATGGGAGGAACCATCATACTTGTATTGGGAATGATTCTTTACAGTTGGACACCACAAGGAGCTAACTCTTCTCATACTGATACAGTCATTCCTTCACCTCCTCCCACATAGAGAGGCTTAACGAGGGGTTTCTGTTTTCATTAAGAGATTTGAGAGATTTAAATTCGGTTTGGATCAAGATAACATAAGATTTTATCATATGATGTTAATGGAAAAGTTGACATTGTTTGTGCTGCTAGCGGGATTTTCGTATGAGTTGGTGATTATTTTGTTTCTATACCATTTAAATGTTTGCTAGATCTTTGAACGTTTCACTACAAATCGTCAAATCGTGTGCTAAATCATACAAAAGGCAAATCAAAACAAAAAGGAAGAAGAAAAAGCTTGCAAGTTGCAACAAACAAAAGTACTTCATCAAATTAAGTTGAAGAAAAAAAACTAGTTAAATAGAAAAGACTAAGCAAATCCTGCGACAAACCACTGAGTCTTCCAATGAGTTTTCTTAAACCATTTGATACTACTTGTGGCAATATCGAAGACACCGCAATTTGAAGGACAACTAAAATTTAGCCAAAAAAGGTCATTTTCAACGAAACAGATTGAACCACTAGTCTTGATTCCATTACCAACTTCTTGTACCGGTGCTCTTATTGTAACCCCATGACCAAAGATCAGCATCTCATCATCTCCAATAGAATCTACTCTTTCCCATTTGTTACTCTCAAGATTCATCTTAAAGACGTAAAACAAATATTTCTCTTCATGAATTAGCTTTTCTAATAAACTCAAGATGATCAAAACCTCTCCTGATTTCTGAATCACTATTCTCTTTTTCCAAATGTACTCCCATTGTTGCGGAACGTAGTCAAACGGATGATCCCCATACGGGTTTTTTTCGATTTCTTCTTTCGGGTAACCTCCAGAGAAATCGATAATCTTGATGTGATCATCGGAAGTATAGAGATAAAGCTTGCTGTTCTTATAAGCAAGATCCAAAAAACCCAAATTTGCGCCTCTTGTATGCCAATTCCACCAACAATCATCTCCTTTCTTGTGTGTGAACAACTCAAGTTTATTGAAAATCCAAGCAACGACATAGTCTCCTGTTCTCTCGTTTATCCACAGAACAGCTGATCTTTGGCATACTAAGACGATGTCTTTCGACGCACGTTCCTTACCGTAAGACTCAAAGAAGTAACCCCACTTATCACAGCTTCGTTTGAATCTCACTTGTCCACCGCGTATTGACGTCTCCATTGATGGAAGATTGATCCTTTCGCACGTTAACATGTTAAAGATATAGAAATCGAGATGAGAATCTACCATCAATAGACAATTTCCGAAGCTAGCCATATAATAGCTCTTGTCGGAGATCCCAAGGAGTGTGGTGTTGTAAATCTTGTCTTCTCCGGGATCGAACAAACTCTAAGAATCATCATGGTCATGGTATATGAATTGCCATGGATACAGAGGCCGCTTCAAGCATGTTTTCCAAACGGAGGACCAACCTGAGCAAACGTTTTTTGCTCGGTGAAAATCAATAGTGCTCAAGCTTTCGATGATCGGACGTAAAAGATCGGCACAAAGATTAGACCAATCTTGGATTTCAGACACGTTTCGTTCCTTCTCTTCTTTCATCGAATCGTTCGGTGTATCCATGTCTGCGCTTACCTGCCGATCACACTAAGGTTTGGTTTTAGGGTTTACAACCCTGTACTCTACAGGCTCAGGCTGTACATTTTCCATTTAAATGTTCTGCTTTTCAGTTTTTCACATAATTCAAAATTAGCGAAACTTTTATATTTTATATTTTACAAATTATATCATAAAATAATACATTGTATATTTTTATAATAAATTAAATTGCTTATAGTAAACACCACTCAAAAACCCATGAATTAGACAATTGGTTTTAACATGTTTCAGACTAATGAATGAAGAAAATTCGGCTACATCACAGTTTCTTAAGAAATACATTGAATAATATTTATAATATATAAGCAGGCAAAAGTTCAAATCTTGATTTATAACATATATAAATTATATACTAGAGTAGTTAAGATTTGGAAGATAAGACGAGACAGTTTGGTAACAAATATAAATCCCCAGGAAATGCTCTCAACCTTTGTCCTAAATCCTAAATGTTGTTTTTACTTTAAATACCAAAATAACAGACAAGCTATGGTCCTAAACTCCCTCCCTATCAACAAACCCTATAATCCTTTGTACCGAAAGCCAGCGAAGTAAAAAAACAATCTATTCATAGCCATTCACAACCAAAACACCTAAAATTTCTTGCTAAAGAAGAAACAAAAACCAGAGGAAGAAAAAAAAAAAAAAAAAAAGGAGAAGAAAAAAAAAAACACAAAACATAAAACCTTTCTATTTCTCTTCCTCCTTTGAGCTTTTACCTTCTCCCTCTCCCCCACCCTTTTATGCAACAATGGGAAATTGTTGCTCTCACGGACGGGACTCGGCCGGTAACGGAGATGGACACACACTGGAGAACGGAGCTACCGCTTCAAACGCTGCCAATCCGTCTGGTCCAACCGCAGAAGCTTCTGTACCACAATCGAGACACGCGCCTCCTTCTCCTCCTCCTGCAACTAAACAAGGCCCTATAGGACCTGTCTTAGGTCGACCCATGGAAGATGTAAAAGCTTCATATTCTTTGGGGAAAGAACTCGGGCGAGGCCAATTTGGTGTCACGCACCTCTGCACACAGAAGGCAACGGGTCAGCAATTTGCTTGCAAGACAATTGCAAAGAGGAAGCTTGTGAACAAAGAAGACATCGAGGATGTAAGAAGGGAAGTGCAGATAATGCATCACCTGACTGGTCAGCCAAACATTGTGGAGCTTAAAGGAGCTTATGAGGATAAGCATTCCGTGCATTTGGTTATGGAGCTTTGCGCCGGTGGAGAGTTGTTCGATAGGATTATTGCTAAAGGACATTACTCGGAGAGAGCAGCTGCTTCCTTGCTAAGAACGATTGTTCAGATTGTGCATACTTGCCATTCCATGGGGGTTATTCACAGGGATTTGAAGCCAGAGAACTTTCTTTTGCTCAACAAAGATGAGAATTCTCCTCTCAAAGCCACTGACTTTGGGCTGTCGGTTTTCTACAAGCCAGGTGCTTTTACTGGAATCATCAAAAGCCAATTCCTGCAATTTGAATCAGCATCATTGTAAAATCCTGCATAAGAAAAAAAAAAAAACTGAATCGTGGTTATACTGATAGCAAATCTTGCTTCATCTGTGATATAGGAGAGGTGTTCAAGGATATTGTGGGGAGTGCTTATTACATCGCACCAGAGGTTTTGAAAAGGAAGTATGGACCAGAGGCCGATATTTGGAGTATTGGTGTGATGTTGTATATCCTCTTATGTGGTGTTCCACCATTCTGGGCTGGTAAAAATATTCCACTTTCTTCTTTCCGTCTACCAAAAAACGAAATGATAAACGTATCTAGAGATGTTTCTTCATATTCATGTGTTGTGTAATTACCTGATCATAGAGTCGGAGAACGGGATATTCAATGCCATCCTAAGGGGACATGTTGATTTCTCAAGTGATCCATGGCCATCGATCTCGCCTCAGGCAAAGGATCTTGTTAAGAAGATGCTCAACTCTGATCCCAAGCAAAGACTAACTGCTGCCCAAGTTCTCAGTAAGCATCTACAAACACATCAAACATTCAAAAGCATAATAATCTCTCCATGCAATTAATGTTTTATCTCTAATGTCTTTTTTCCTTTGTAAAGACCATCCATGGATCAAGGAGGATGGAGAGGCACCAGATGTTCCTCTTGACAATGCGGTGATGTCCAGGCTCAAGCAATTCAAAGCAATGAACAATTTCAAGAAAGTTGCATTACGGGTAACAACCATATCCCTTAACCAATCGAATAAATGAGTGGAACATGGCTCTCAGTAGAGTAACCTAACCTGAAACCCTTGAACAGGTGATAGCAGGCTGCTTATCAGAGGAAGAGATCATGGGGTTGAAGGAGATGTTTAAAGGCATGGACACTGACAGCAGTGGAACAATTACACTCGAGGAATTAAGACAAGGTCTTGCTAAGCAAGGTACAAGGTTATCAGAATACGAAGTCCAGCAGTTAATGGAAGCTGTGAGTCCTTTCTTTACTTGCAAGAGTCTAAGCATAGTCAAATTCCGAGAAACAGGGGAGGAGACTAACCACTATTTTTCTGTTTTTTTTTTGCTCTGCGTATCATGGGATTCTACAGGCCGATGCTGATGGTAATGGAACAATAGACTATGGTGAGTTTATCGCAGCCACGATGCACATTAACAGACTTGACAGGGAAGAACACCTTTACTCAGCCTTCCAACACTTTGACAAAGATAACAGCGGGTAAGCACTTAAACAGTTTGTTATATAATTGATTCTTATAGACTTTAAACACCCAAAAAGAAACGAAGCAATATGAAGCTTGTTATGAAACGATAAATCACCTCAAATAATGCTTGCTGTTCCCAGATATATCACAATGGAAGAGCTGGAGCAAGCCCTCCGGGAGTTTGGGATGAATGATGGCAGAGACATTAAGGAGATAATTTCAGAGGTTGATGGAGACAATGTAAGAAACAACATCCCCTTCAAATGTAACAAGCAGCTAACAATCTCATTGTCACTTAACAAATTTCTAATGATCAAAACATTTGCAGGATGGTCGGATAAACTATGATGAATTTGTGGCAATGATGAGAAAAGGAAACCCAGATCCTATCCCAAAGAAGCGGCGTGAACTTTCATTTAAATGAAACATTTGTTGAAGTAGAGGAAGAGAGGAGATAGAAAGAGAGCAGAACATTAGTCGAGAAACTCATCTTCCTTTTGCACAATGAAAGATAAGGCAAAGCAAATATCAAAAGAAAACATTAATCTCGGATGGCTAATGATTGAACTGGGGGAGATCTTTAAGGGAGGAGAAGGGTCAAGAAGGATAATTAACAGGGGGTTTGGGGGAGGTGTTTGAATTATGTACATTTTCTTTTTCTGGTTGTCTACTACTGCTTAAAGTGCCATGGGTTTCTCCTCAATATACTTAAAATTCTTTTTCAATTCTCTTGTATGTGTTAGTCATTATTCCTTCTTTCTTACTTCCTAGCAAAACACTTGACACCAATCCTCAAAGGATACAAAGCTAAACACAAACAGGGTCATCATTATCAAAGATCATCAAACTGCTTTAAAGCACAAAAATTCTTAACATAAATAGCTAATTTGGAGTTAAAAGAGGTATTTCATTGCTTGATCGATATAAAGGACAAAAGAGCAAACAAGTTCAAAACACATAACCAACTCCACCATAAACATTACAGATAAAGAAGTTTTTTCACATCTCCCCCAATTAAAAACCCTAATTTGTAGGAGTAACAGGACGATCAAAGGAGCATCGAATCGAGGACAATTACTTATCTTTCGTAGAGACTCCATACTTCTCCTGCAACTTGGTAATCTCCTCCTCATTCTTCTTCTGATCGAACTTCTTGCTCATCTTCGCGTGCTGGTAATACAAGACGATGAGGTACCGATTGGCGACATTGAAGCCGGAGAGATGGTCGACGGCCTTCTTGGCGTCGTAGATATCCTCGTAAACAACGAAGGCCGTGCCTTTTGTCATCTTGTCGCAACCGATTCGAATCTGGCGAATCGCACCGTACTTGCCGAAGATATCGTACATCTCCTCGCTCGTTATGTTGAAGGGAAGGTTACGAACGTAAAGCACGCGATTCACCTCCGGTGGTAGCCTTGTGTTTGCCTTGCGAAGACTCAATGTCGTCATAGCTTCTCTTCTTCTTCTTCTCCTCCTTTAGCCGGAGATTTGTTATCGTCGCCGAGAAAAATTCCTCTTATCGGAAAAGAAATTTCTAGTCTGATTTCGGGGTATAAGTATGGAAGACATCAAAGGGTAAAACCGTCTTTACACACGGAAGCATGGGATTTTATTGACGGTGCTATGTAAACCAGTAAACCAAAGTAACCTACCAAACCGACATTTATCTCTGGTTTGATGGCAAATTTTTGTGCTATTTCCATTACTGATTACTGATTTTGAAAATTTTTCCAAATATGTTATTCGAAACTTCTGTTATTCCGTTACCTATTTGAAATTTGCTTATATTCCAAGACTTTATCAAAATGGGGATTTTACTTGGTGCAGCAAAATCAAGTTTAAGAGCGGCTGTTGAAATAACAATTTGATCAAGTTCTTCATCTTTCAGATAGTAGATTCAACATTTCTAGTATTATTATTTATTCAACACGAGGCAAGCTTTGTCTCTGTTATCTTAAAACATTTATTTCATGTTACACACTATGTTTAAGCTCTTTTTACTTATATATATTCCCATCATTTACTCCTTATATATTGATAAACTTAGAAGCTTCACATGTCTCCTCTTTTCTTCTAATACGCAGAGGATTCGAGATAAGAGAACAGAGTAATTAACTCAGGGATAACTTTTACATACTATTAGTTTTTTCTCAAATCCAGACTACATGCACCTTATTCATAATCGGTCTTTTTAATAAGTTATGTACAAATATTCGTGTAAAATCAAATGACAAATATGCAGATAGACCTGCACTTTATGTAGCTTCAGTTCTGACACGCTTAACTGGAGCTCGAAGAGAAGATAGATAATTAGCATCTGATTTCTCAATCCCATCGAAAAGGTAACTGAAAGGAGGCATCTCTATATACTTGCCACTTCCTGGAACAACTTTAAGTTCCTCATTTTCCCATACAATTCGTCCTCCTGCTATTGTCACTTCAACTTTTCCCTGAGATTTAACAATCAAGTCCCCCCAAGAAATTAAAGGCTATTACTCGGACATTATACATATAAAGTCGAGAGGATTTGTAAAAATGTGTATTACCTTCCCTCTTCTGCCCTCGTAGACGTTTGTGTCGGATCTTGAATGATGAGACTTTGAGCTGATCTCGTAGCTTGAGTTTGGATTCAATATGATAATGTCTGCATCCGAGCCAGCAAGGATAGCTCCTTTCCGTGGATATATGTTGAAAATTCTAGCACTGCCAGTTGAAATCAATTCAAATGCAACCACGTAACTTTCTAGTTAAAGCTCATTCAAAAAGAGCATATGTCAACAGTGAAATAAGCAGGGAAGAGAGCATATATACCACTCAGTGCTGGTTATTCGAACATAATCAGTGGCAGAGATTTGGCCAGACTCCTGGATTATGTTATACAGAGTAAGCGATTAAAACTTCTGTGAAGAAAGAAGATTATAGTCCACAAGTACTTACCACCATCGTGTCCCATATCAGGTGCATCCGTTCTTCAAGGCCTAAACATATGGACAAGTTCAAAGTTTTTACAATAGGTTAGTAGAGCAACAGAGACAATGAGCACAGAAAGCAAGAAGCCAGCCAGTCAGCTGTTACCATTAACACCATTGGGTATTTTGCGGAAATCATCAAGTCCTAGAGCTTTTTGTGTAGAATTGAAAGTGCAGTGATCAGTTCCTACAAGCTGCAGAGATTATACCAAGAAGAGGAGAAGAAGGTGTTTAGGAGGTCTTAACAGTTTTAGGCTATAGGTCATGTTTCTCTAATTTATGCACAGCGAGGAAATAAACCTGAAGGATTCCTGTGGAAAGGGCATCTTGTAGGGCTTTTCCATGTCCTACAGGCCTGATAGGTGGACTCATGACATACCTGAAATATTGAGAAAAAATTTGAAAATCTGAAAGAATAAATGGGAATCATTTGATTAATAGACCTGATGGAGTTCTTACTTGGACGCAATTGTGAAGTCAGGATCCCAAAGCCAATGATCATCGAGGATTAATCCAGACACAACAGGCTCTCCAATAACCTTCTGCCCTGAAATACATAACTAAATTAGTGAATAGTGGCTGTTAGGAGAGGAGATTGAATATAATCAGGATGATTTTCATACAATGAAGAAAGAAAATAAAAACTTAGTCCTACAGAAGTTGTAACAGGAGACCTGATTTTCGAGCTTTAGCAATCTCGTCCATTGCATCAACACTCATCACATGAACAACATAGAGAGGCGTGTTAACAAAACGAGCCAAACGAATTGCTCGAGCAGTGGCTTCTCCCTCGAGCTGCCATTGTCAAACAAGGATCTTGATTTTAGTAGCTTGAACCAAGGTTTACAGAGGCAAGAGCAGATAGAGGAAAAGAGAAAGAAAATATATGAGGCAGTTTTATGAAATGGAAATTGCTGGGCTCAAATTACCACAGGAGGCCTTGAAAGAGCATGACCCTCTGGACCTGTAATGCCCATTTCAATCATTCTTTTCTGT
Source organism: Erysimum cheiranthoides (assembly GCA_011420285.2). NCBI lineage: Eukaryota > Viridiplantae > Streptophyta > Magnoliopsida > Brassicales > Brassicaceae > Erysimum > Erysimum cheiranthoides. The sequence goes on along the minus strand of CM022178.2, from coordinate 17,575,400 downwards.
CCTTCGAATACTGCATCTCCATTTTCAGCATGAACCATCGCCAAGGCACCAAGAGATTTACATCTTTTAAGGCCTTCCAGGAGGAGGTCATCAGTGACCATAAGAGATCCTTTATATGCTAGGAAGAATTTGAAAGAGTTGATACCTATAAGTTTTAGAGATACATTCACTCAGTTTCATCTTACCAGGGAAAACTAAGGGCTAGAAACATAGAAACTGTGAGGCATCATGTGTCACAAGACATTTACCCTTTTCCTTGACCAATTTCTCCATGTCCCTGGAAACACCTTCATCCCACTTTGTGATTGCCATATGAAAACCGTAATCCATGCAGGATTCTCTGGATTTGTTTTCATAGGCTTCAAAACCAGCCACCAGATTCCCATTAACCGGTATAACAAAGTCTATATGCATAGTTGTTCCACCAGCTAATGCTGCTGCCTGACCACTGAAAAAATCATCAATAGTCTCGGTACCCATAAATTCCATGGCTAGGTGGGTGTGGGGGTCAATTCCTCCTGTTTACATTAGAGAAAACAAGACGGAAAGCTAACCATTTTTAAATCAGAAAGAGAAACATACTTATGCTTCTAGGACCAGATACCAGAAATATACTTATGCATTCCCTACTATATATATCCGCAAGTAAACAAAAACCAAAAAATATAAAGGTATCAATTGATTAACCTGGCATGACAAACTTTCCAGTAGCATCGAGTACAGTGACTTCATCTCCAACCTGGTAGAAAGCAACAAGCAGATGAAATTGGAATTTAATACATCAGAAGAGAATAGTGTTATACCTTAATGTTTGGCTGCACAGCGACAATAATTCCATCTTCCACATAGACATCAGCAAGTTCTTGATGGTGAGCATTCACAACTGTACCTCCTTTGATCAAAATCCTGGTCGATGAAACCCCACAAGATGCCACACCATCTGCACTACAAAACTGCAAAAATACACATTCAAATCTCATCAGACAGTTCACAGTAGTAGATTGTATGGATTACTTTCTTTCAGAAATTATAAATCAAATATCCAAAATATTGTCTTTTTATATATATTTCAATTTCTTGAAAGTTACTGTATTGGATTAGCAAATTACTTAAAATTATCTGCTACTTGTTCAAAAGTTCTGCTTAAGAAGTAGATGTTCTAAGTGGACGGAGCTATCAGTGTAACTTCAAACAAACCCAACTCAGATTCATAAGAGAGAAAGATCAAATAACGAGACAAAGCGACAAGGAAGCTGATATCTGGTTACTTCAAGGATCAAAGACAGACCTGAGTAGCGGAATCTGAGACGGAAGGCGATGGAAACAGAAGAAATAGAGAGAGGATGAAGAAGAAAGCATCCAGAGGTCTAAGCGCCATTGATGAAGAAGAAACTTGACTAAAAAAAAGGATCTCCCTCCACCTTCCTCCTATCATCTATTCGCCGTTCTCTTTCTTATTGGCCGATTAATTTTTAAGTCAACGCAAAATTAAAATCTATTAACAAAACCGGGTTGGGTTTTCAAGGGTTTATCCCGGTTCACGATTTCCACAAAACCAACCAAGGAAGAAGGTTTTTGATGTTTAGAGAGAAAGAAAGGTTAGATTTTTCTCCGATCTTCAGTCTCCCAATCGTGATCTCTCTTTCTCACTAAGCTGATGAGCTCTGCGTCTTCCTCCCAGGTCACCAGTCTTCTCTCCTGTCCATCAGCTCTATTTAATTTTCGATATGATTGTGATCTTGTTTTCAAAAGGTTTTTTGATCGATTTCTAGTTCAGGTTGGTCTTTGCTTGGTCTCGTTTTTGTTATCTGAATGTGGCAGTGGTTTTGATTTGAGAAAAGGTTCCTTTTTGATTAATCTCATACGGGTTTGAACCGTGTCGTGCTGATTAATCTCATTCTAGAGATGGGTCGATTAGTGGGGATTTTACCCATTGAAGTAAACTAAGCCTGCATCGAGAGCCAATTCAAGTCTTTAAAGGTGATCCTTAGTTTGTACTGAATATGCTGTGAATGTTTTATGGCAGATGGGTCAGCTCGTAGCTGATAAGCATGTACGTTACATTCTCATGGCAGAAAAGGTAACTAGAAACTATTATATCAACCCTTTCCTCAATTCTCATTGTTTATGATTATAGCTTATGGTCTTATTTTCAATTGCTTTCAAATTTATTAATTTGCTAGAAGAAAGAGAGTTTTGAGTCTGTGGTGATGGATCATCTAAGAATGAATGGTGCATACTGGGGACTGACCACTCTGGACTTACTTGGGAAGCTGGGCGCTGTTTCTCAAGATGAAGTGGTTTCATGGATCATGACGTGCCAGCATGAATCTGGTTTGTCTATCATATTTCTCTACCATTGGGATTGCAGATCAGCTTTTTTTACTTACTGATACAATGACGAAAAAAAGGGATACATGGGTTAGGCAGTGAAAGCAGGTGTTTTGAACAATCATTAGCTTTGATTGCTAAGTAAGAATTAGAAGAAATATCTATTGGGACCTTTGGAGTTGCTATGGGGTTTCACATTGTCATTCATAATCATAAGATGTCGCCAGTAGAAGTTGAAAACAAGTTGTTCTTTTCTGAGCAGGTGGCTTTGCTGGTAATACTGGACACGATCCTCATATTCTATATACACTCAGTGCTGTACAAATTTTGGCCCTCTTTGATAAAATTAACATTCTTGACGTTGGGAAAGTATCGAGTTGTATCCTTTGACACTTAACTTCTAGTCGATGTCACTAACTAGTTCTTCTTCACCAATAGTCATGGTGGAACTTTCATATTGTTAAATAATTAATGATGTAAAACGCAAATGAAAAAACTCTGCCTTAAGGTAAAAATTATTATGTTTTCCTATATACGAAATTAGATGTTGCTAAATTGCAAAATGAAGATGGATCCTTTTCAGGAGATATGTGGGGAGAAATAGATACGAGGTGATTTTCCTTGCCATGTATTACGAAGACATTTATATTTCCTGTTGGTGATTTCACCATGTCAAATCTTAAGTACAAGCTGTTTATGCAGGTTTTCTTACATAGCTATATGCTGTCTCTCAATATTGAAATGTCTTGACAAAATCAATGTGGAAAAGGCTGTTGAATACATTGTGAGCTGCAAAAACCTGGATGGTGGTTTTGGGTGCACACCTGGAGCAGAGTCCCATGCAGGACAGAGTATGATATGCTATTAATGTTTTATATGCTATCTACCCGATTGTTATTTGGAACTAGTGTTATAGATGACTTTACTGTATTAACAAAGCCGATCCCATCACCGCCATTTAACTATTCTGATGACTGGATAGTTATTGTTTCTGTAGTTGACGTGCTATTGCTACACCCTTGTGTAAATAGTATTGGACGGTTTCATGGTAGAGTCATATGGTAAAAGACGGTTATTCTTTTTTTGTTTCTACAGTTTTCTGCTGCGTGGGTGCTCTTGCAATCACCGGGAGTCTCCATCATGTTGATAAGGACTTACTTGGTTGGTGGTTATGTGAAAGACAAGGAGAGACTGGGGGCTTGAATGGACGACCCGAGAAACTCCCTGATGTAGGCTTTAAGCTCCTTTCCAATGAGAGAGACCTTTGTATACTTTCCCTGGTTCTTACACATTTTTTGTTGTTCTTATTACCAGGTGTGCTATTCATGGTGGGTCCTATCGAGCCTAATCATGATAGATAGAGTTCACTGGATCGACAAAGCAAAGCTTGTCAAGTTCATCTTGGACTGTCAGGTTTGTCTCTCCAACAAGTCAAGAAAAGTCATATCTTTGCTAATAAGCCAATTTGATTGAAATCTCTCATCTCATCTAATCCTAATTTGAATTTGAATAGGATTTGGACAACGGAGGCATCTCAGACCGACCAGACGATGCTGTTGATATCTTTCACACCTACTTTGGAGTTGCAGGTAACTTGGATTTGTCTCTCTTTAAACTACTCTTATTGATGTGAAACCAAAGTGGTCTCACTTCATCAAATTGGTGCAGGGCTTTCCCTCCTCGAGTATCCTGGAGTCAAAGCAGTTGATCCAGCCTACGCTTTGCCTGTTGATGTTGTCAACCGGATTATATTCACCAAATGATTACAATGTGTATGATCTTGATGGTCAAATAGTATGGCACCAAGGCTCTATTTGCTTTGTTCATTGGATAGTTTACTTAGGCGGTTTTAGAAGTTCTGTCTTGGAAAGACATTAAACGAACCAAAGTGGATTGGACTCAATGATTACTGAGATGATCAAGTTAGATATTCTTGGTCCATTCCTTGAGCACTTTGCAAAACCTTAACAGTCTCATTGTTGTCTAACTTCCTACATTATAGAAACGAAGTTGTGTTGCTACATTATATAAAATCAGTAAGTAAATCACATTACTGTGTTTTTTTCTCCAATTAATAAGAAATTGTTCAATAAATTAATATTTTGTACACAATTTCCATTCAAGTAAATAAACTAGTAAAATTTTAAAACCGAATCTTGTAAATAATAAATAACTCATGTTTTGCAATTTATTTCCTTCTTTTTCCTTTAATAAGAATTTCTAAACCCTAGTACTCGCCATCAGAGAGAGAGAGAGAGGGGTTTAGCTCAAGCCTTGAAGGTGTTCCTTTTTTTGTTTGCCAAGTTTGTTTAGGCAACCCTAAAGCATACGAGCCGATTCTTCGATGGAGGCTCTAGCAGGAATTGAAGCAGACATCGAATCGTATTTCGGCGAGCAGGATCAACAGAAATCTTCATCGGACGGCGGCAAACTGGTCCCGTGGCTGAGTTGGGAAGAGTGGGACTCAGTGAGAGAGTCTCTCTTTTCTTCTTCTCCTGATAGAGTCGCTTCTGCATTGGAAAGGGTAATCCTTTTCATGACCGTGTTTTCTGTTTGCTACAGAATTCGAATCAAGCTTACTGCTTTGTACCAGAGAGCTTAAATTAGTTAAATCAAGCTTATTGCTTTAGACCAGAGAGCTTAATGGTTGTTCCTCAATATGTGTAAATTATAGGCTTTTAATCTCTTTTGCGGATTTCAGGTTGCAACATGGCGAAGCAGAGGATCTCTTCCAGCGCATGTGGATGTTACTTGTTCCCTTATTGAGATTCAACTCAAAGATGGCTTTATTCCGTTAGTCTCTCTAATCTCTTTAAACGTTTCAATCATATTTTTTGGATTTCATTTCATTTTCTTGTTTTTGTGATTATAAAAGGAGAGAGAAACAATCGGCGGATGCATTGTATTCAGAGCATTTACTGCAGATGCTTTACTGCATGGGAATACTCAGGTTACTATGAGTTTGCTCCCACTTCTTTATATGTTTTGGTTCGTTTGCTCCCTGCAATTGTTGACTCACGTCTTTATGTATGAAGGCTTGTGAACGGTGTCATAGAAAAGACAAGGAATAGAGAAGATCTTTCAATTGCAGATGCAGCTAAAAAAATCGGTATCCCGCGTAAATTAATCGATCTTCGTCATGGTAAGAATCTTTGGTGTCCTTTCCTTGGTATGAATGATAACCTTTCGATGCTGCTCTATGCGAATGATTGATTTGGTTGTCTGGTTGTAGAGGGTTCTCACCGTGAGCTCCCTGCACTCTCGGTGCTTCGGGATGCTGCAGATGAGGTACACTTTTTTCCCTTCTTGATTTCGTTTGGGGTTCTCGATTTCCTTATTTCAAGTATCGTAGCTTCATAGTACATGAAGGTCTGATTTCCTCCGAATCAAAACGTTGTCAATTAAGATCAACTTAAGAATCTTTGTTATTGTCTTTTTTGAGAAAGTGTTTCGTGTGGTGTAGTTCTTGGACGATACTGAAGATTTTAATTTGCGTGCATACATTCGTTGGTCATTGTAGGCACTTGAATGGTTAAAATCTAATTACTGGGAACGTCAGAAGTCCCAAATTCTCTTTTTGAGAGATGGAACGGCTAGCATCAGAAGACAAGTCAAATCCAAACTCAGGAAACTTGCTCTCTCCTTGCAGCTTAAGCAGAATCCTCAATTTGACTCCCCTTTGGTTAAAGAAAAATGTAAGACAATTCATGTTTTGTATTTTGGATCTTGTGCTGGGAGGGTTAGTAACGCCAAGCAAAAAAAATGGAATTATCCCATCTATGTCTCCCTTGCTTACCTTGATGAAGTTTACAGAATAATGGCATAACTTAGATGATACTTTGGTTCTGGTTGCCGCTAGATTATGTTTCCCAGTTTAGAGCTGGAAATAATTTTGGGTTGCATCCTCGTGTTTCAATTTGCATTCATAAAATTTGTTTGGTCATATAAGGTTATTTTTATAATTTCAGGTTCTAATAAAAGGATAAGGAACATTGTAAGCAGCCTTGTTGCGTTATACCCTTCTTTCTCAGCAGAAATTTCATCTGTGCTCCTCGAATTCTTACTCAAGGCCTTGGATTCTTCAAAGCTGACAGAACTTCAAAATCAGTCTGGCCAAGATTTCAGGGTTTTTCTAGATGATTGGAAACCTGTAATCATGGAGTTCTCAAATAGAGAACCCGAGTTACTTTTGACTCTACTCAATGCAGTCCTTGATATGATCCAAAACAATGAACGGAGAAGATATGAAACTGGTAACTATTGGTTTTTCCTAAATGCTTTTACTCCGAGGAATCTCATCTTAAACTCACAAATTGTTTCCAGATCGTTTTTAACTTGTATGAATTGTTGTTGTTTTTAAAATGTTATAGAAAAGTCAACGGAAGAGGTTTCTCAAGTTGAGCAGGTCCCCTTCTTGTTTGCATGGCTTGTGAGTCTTCTCAATGGGTCAAAGCATTTTCAGAGAAACAGTTCTCTAGAAGTGAAACCTCCAAGCATTTTCTTTATGGAACTTATACGTAAATGTCTTCTTTTGGGGGCCTTAGGATACGAGCTGGTCTTGAAATCAGCATTTCTACTCGCAGAGATTGTGGGAGGGCGTGTCTTAAAGGAGAAGCTCATTAAACTCCCTCTCATGCATAAAAGCTCTGCAAGTGTTCCATTGGAACAGAGTTCTACTCCTGTAACAACTCCTGCAACGCTCCTTAAACAAGAGAAGAGTCTCGGTAATGCAGGCAAGAGACTCGAGTTTGTGAAACGTCAACTCTCAAAGAAGAAAGGTAATGACTCAGACAAAACCGGTAACAGATGGAGAAAGGCAAAAACATGGAGCCCTTGTCCAATTGGTATGTTGCCTCGGATCATTGGATCTTCTGGACGGTTACCTCTTCTGGACAATCAGAACGCTCAGAGCATCTCAAAACAAGCACAAGGTAACAACAATGCCAAGAGAGGAGCTGAGTGCAATAGACAGCAATTGGAGAAATCGCCATGCAAGCGAGCAAGGAAGAGTGCAGAAGATCCTGATTCAAATGATGTGACATCGGAGATATACTCGGAAGAAGCTGAGATGGACATAGAACATGCATGTGAGGAAACTGAAACTGAAACTGAAGCAGAAGAGAATCTGATGTGGAGTGATGAAGAGGAACGCAGAAGCTTCCTTATGATAGATGGTGAATGGAAAAGAGTAAATGATGGAGAGCTATTGGGGATGGCTTCTAATGTTACAATTTGTGTTTGAAATTTCTGCAAATGTTACAATTTTGAGGCGAGATTTTTTTGAGAAAATAGTTCAGATATTTGATCAACTTTTACTACTAAGTACTAATACATATGACAGCAGTCAATTGTGGCATACAGATAGATATAGGGACACTAAGTAATAAGTGGATTGACAGTGACTTTTTCAACAACATTAATAGGAGGACAAATTATTATACATGAATGGTAAACATTGTGAGTAGTTTTGATATTATAGACAAAAGAGATGGAAAAAAACACCCCAAGACCATAATGTTACAAATCTGACACCAAATCAATTATGAGACGAATTCTTCTTCTTCTTCTTCTTCATTATCACAAATTTCCACTTTATTCTTCAAGGAATGAATTCACCATTTTGGGCCTTTAACCTACAAAACCAATCCCAGAAAGAAGATATCTCTCTTGTTCAACACAACTTGAAATATAAGAAGGTAACAAAAATGTCAGCAATCCTGATTTGTGTTAGCTGACACTGTTATATAACCTTCTCTCATTAGAAACACATCCTTATGTTCTTTCAACAAGTTGCCCGAGTTCCATAAGATGTGTACTAAGTGCAACTTCTTAAGAACCACAGAAGAATCCAATATACCGATATAGAAGTCACATTGTTAGGACACGTGCAATGTTCCCTCGCAAATGTTACGGTATAGGATATCAGTAGCTTAAAGAACCAACACAAAACTCAGGCATCTGCCAAAATTTGTAATGATAATCCATTTCCTTAAAAAGATATTATAAGTTCAACTGCCCTACAGTACAGTATCTGGACTATGACAGATGTATGTTCTATGAAGGATCCCGGCATACCAAGAATGCCAAGCAATTTGTACAAAAGAGATAAAACAGTACACAGATGCTTACCTAATAAGCTGTTTACAGTGAGTTGAAAAGTGCTTCTAAACCTCTCCATGACACCTACTTTAGTGCAGAATACAAAATTGGAATGTCTACAACTTTTTTAGCCAGCAACCCTTATTGCACCCATCTCATCAAGCTTTGAGCTTTTATGCTGCGACAAGTTAAATTAAGAGCCGAATCAATATACAATTACTAAAGACAATATTACTAGTTCTCTAACACCTTCGTGCTATGGTGGAAATATCAAGTTAAGTATTTCAAGTTGAGTACCAATGAAGAACAAGAAACATTTGAGGGCCCACTTCATTACTATTACCTTGTTTTTTTTGTGTCTCTGAACGTCATTAAGATCTTCATCTCCATCATGTTTCCTTTTCTGAAATATTAGTGACAAAGCTCCATGTGATTTCCATAGAATGAAAAACTCAATCACTATGATAGAATAACTACTATAGAGCAGTCTCTAGATCTGCTAAATTTCATGCCAAGTCAACTGTCAAGAAAACAGCCTAACTCCAGAGCAACAAATACAAAACTTTCCATTAAGCTATTCTTCTTTGGCATGACAGACACCTTCAACGAACAGACATGCTCTTACCTTATCATGATGTTTCTTAGAATGATCACCCGAATCATGGTGGCCATTTTTGTCCTTCTTTCTGTCTCGGTCCTTGTCTTTGTCTTTATCTTTGCTTCTATCTTTATGCTTGTGCTTGTGCTTCTTATGCTCTCTATCTTTGTCCTTATCCCTGTCCCTATGTTTCTTATGTTTCCTGTCCTTATCTTTCGACTCACTTTTTGACTTAGACGGAATTGTAGGAGCTCCCTTCTCTGCCTGAAAGTAGAAACAGGGCGGGTTCATGTTCTAGTACCAAGGTCAATCATCTCCATAGGATACCCAGATGTAATTAACATTACTAAGGAATGATTCTCAATTAACCAAAGAGGCAAAGAACTTAATGTTACAGGAAATAGGACATTCGTTACTGAGCCCAGTTTTCGAGTTCAATATAATGTCAAATATTGATACTCGTATGAAAAAAACGTCGTATCATTAAGTTGAAACTCCAAACACCAAGAGAGAGAGACAAGACTCTTACTTGAGGTAATTCAACAGGAGTCATATCACTTAGTTGGAAAGCCTCCTTTAGCTCATCTATATCAAAAGGTTGGATGCGAACATTAGTTTCCCGGCTCTGTGATATGTTCTGAATAAGCTGATCTAGTTGCATTCCTTCTCCTTTTCTGATCTCTGCGTCCCCAACCACATTATGAAGATAATGGGAATCTGATAGAGAGACGGGAAGGGATTTCTTGCAAAAGAATTCATGGTGTTGCACTAGTTTGAATTGAGATATAAGATCCACAGAACCACACAACTCTCTTGGACCTGCACTTGCAACACATTGACCGCAAGGTGAGCCAAAGGAGAAAACAAAGGACAACAGGCTACACCAAACACATGACGAACTGAAGATGTTCCAAATGTGAAACCAATGTACCTCCAAATTTTAAACGTTCGGATTCCATCTTCTCTATCGCACTCTGAAATTCTTTTGCATGATCACTGCATATGTATCCTACACAAGGAAAAAAATCAAAGAAGCATTGAGTGATAAGAAATAATACTAGTACACAAAGCAAATTCAGCTTCTATACTGCCTAAACTAACAATTTTGTAGCAAAAACACAATAAACTGTAACTAATCACCAGCTCATATTTCACAGTGACTAAAACTGATGAAGTTTCAGCAAAACTAAGAAGTAAAAAAAAAAAAGTAATTTAGCATAAATTGCTATCAATTCTCAACTTTTCTGCCACATCTCCTAAAACATGAAACTAGCATCAGAAACAAAACCCCTATAAATGACAAGTATTGTCAAAAGTTTGTATTAGTAAAATCAGATACCAAGTCCATACATTTTGGATCTAGTCAACAAGAAAAATTCTCCCATTTTGTGCTATCTATGAAAGCTAACAACGAAGTAAAAAATCGAGGAATTGGAATTCGAATACAAAAGAAGAAAAAGCCCAATAACAAAAGAACAATCCCAGATTCAATTGGTACAAGAAAGAGAATCGAAACAATCGACATACACCAGATCTCGTTTGAGAAACCTAGCCACGGGTTCTAGCGCCCAGCGATACAAATCGAAAGCAGCGAAAGGAGGGGAAGTGGTTGGGTCTTGGGTATCCGATTTCCCGCCCAAATTTGATTTTGCAGTGATCGAGAAAGGACAGAGATCGAAGAAGGTTCGAGAGCGAAAAAGCGACTAGTTTAGGGTTTGAGAGTCTTTTTGTTTCGTAAGACCGACCAATGGGGCTATATTCTCTGTTTCCTTCCGTTGCCTTCTTTAATCAACAACTATTCATTCACTCAGCTTTTTTTTGTTTTTTCAAGGGCTCCGCGTGGGCTTCACGCGCGCTCCCTCAACACGGCCCAGATAACCAGAGATTTTATTTAAGCTATCGAATATATCCCCATACACCTAAACCGTATTCCAACCGAGTATTGAATCTCTCATTAACCGTACTCAATTCAATTTTATCGGGACTAACCGTACTCAATCCAAATATTTTGATATTACTTGGATTTTGGGTATCCCATAAACAAAAGCTCAATATCCAAATATTCATTTCCGATTTGAAATTATTATTTTCAAACAAATATTTTAAAATACATACAATACAATATACTTTTTATTTACTCGAGCCACCATACAGAATTTTTTTTAAAAAAAGAAAACAGTAAATTTGTAAGATATCATAAAAGAAATAAATGTGTAAAGTTGTGTGGGTTTTGGGTCTGTCGGACAGAGCAAATCCGATTGACATGCCTAGGCCTGGGCAATTGGGTACCCAATCGGGTTTCGGTTCCACCCAATCGGGTGTCGGGTAAATCGGTATAAGACCTAGAGAACTCATTCGGTAATTTACAAAAAATTCGGGTCGGTTCGGTTAGTAACTAACCGGGTTCGGGTCGGTTCGAGTAACCCGAAATTGTTTCGGGTTATGATCGGTTCGGTTATTTTCGGTAACCAAAGTATTCAAACAACCGATTCAAACCCGATATAACCGATTAAAATTTGAAATAACCAACTAAATAATCAAACAAAAACCGATTAATAACCAAATATTAAGTAATCAAACCATAAATTAAAACCATAACATTAAGTTTGACAATCTCAAAACCAAATACAAAGCATTTCATCTCATAACAAAAGATTGAACAAGTTCAAATGAGATTAATAACTATTGCTTAGACTTAGAGGATGGGTATAACGGGGGCCCATTGTAACTTACCATAAAAACCCGCTCCGAACCGATACCCATTGTAACATCAATTCGAGGCCCAATCGGTGATTTCATCATAACCCAAACCCGCTCCGAACCGCCTTAACCGGGTGCCAACCGGAGCGGTTCTTCGGTACCCATAAATTCTGCCCAGGGCTAGACATGCCAAACAATATCTTCCACAATTTAGTTGAAGATAAAAGATACGATGATACCTGTGTATTTGCTGACATAACATCAGAGGTGCCCTATTTGACAACAAGAAACAAATGAGATAATGTTATTTTTTGGGATTTGAGTTTGTAGACCTGCTCTTCTACAATGTAAATGATGATTTTGTCTGACTTTGAATTCTTTGGTTATATGTACAAATTAGAGAAATAAAAAACGTGATGAGGATTATTGAGATTCATACGGTATTTATTGACAAGTAGATGATATATATTGGAGAATCATATCCATATATGTGATTTAGTTCTTTTGATATAGTTTGTTCTCTCTTAATTCATAACAAAACAAAAAAATAAAAAGATTGTATTTTAGAAAGACAAAAGAAAGAGAAGCAAATATAGATACATATAAAATGGAGGGGAACATTCAAGTGGGGAGTAGATTTTTCATGTGTGTGAGTGTAAATGTGGGTGTGGAATAACACAAGAAAAAAGGGAGTGAAGACAACATCATTTTCCCCAAAGAAAGCTAAGTCTTAGAATCATCACTCCAATTCCCTTTTTGGCCCCTTCTTCTCTCTTTTCTATTTCTTTCTACTTTGACCCTTCACTTAATTACTATCTCTATATGCTTTATTATGACACTCTCTTTACTCGATCTCTAAACTAACCACTATAAGTAAAAGATTAACCACACTAATTAATGCCACTTGACCAATCAATATCCAGCTAAGGCCTTTGGACATGATTCAACCAAAAACTTAGTTAAAAATAATTATATTTACAAACCTCTTATTTCTTCTCTTTATTTGTAGAAAGTGATGGAGAGAAAAAAAAGTGAGAGCAACAAACTTTTGGAGCAAGTCATAGGCTAAAAGCCCCATAGCTTTTTCTTCCATCACTGTCATTCCTCTCTTCTCATTCTCATTGTCTTTGAGAGAGAATTTCAGAGATCTTGACCAGATCTTTTATACCTTCTAAAAATCGATTCTTGAGAAACTCTTATATATCTTGAAGATTCTGAAGAGATGGGAAATTACTACTACTCTAGAAGAAAATCTCGGAAACACATCACCACTGCTGCCTTCATCATCCTTCTTCTTCTTTTGTTTCTATTTCTTTACGCTAAAGCTTCATCGTCTTCTCCTAATATTCATCATCACTCAACTCATGGAAGCTTGAAGAAACCTGGAGCTTTGGATCCAAAACTTCATGATTTTGATTCCAATGCTGCGTCAAGAGGAGCAAGATATACTAATGATCAAGGTGGTGGTGAAGATGTATTTGACGATGGCAAGAGAAAGGTCTTCACTGGTCCTAATCCTTTGCACAATCGATAAATTTTGGCTTTTAAACGTTTTGTGAATTTTTGTCTGAATAAAATACATTTGTGCAAACAAAAACCCCATATTTACTTTCTTCTTACACTGATATACATTATATCGTACGTGATCTGCCGTGATTGTAATTTCTGTGTTCTATTTGGAGGAATGAAATTGTAAGAGTGTTGAACAACTAGTCTTTGAAAATAGTAAATGCTGTTTACTGGTTTTATTCTCTATGATATATTGATATACATATTTTTAATAATAATAATTAACATGGGTGTGATTAGTGTACGAATACGCATAATTATCTTCTACCCTTTGGTTTGAGTATGAAACTAGTGGAATTTCGTGTGGTACGAATATTTTGATAATGATAAATGAACATCATTGTTGATGCCAAAGAAAAAAAAAGAAAGAAAAGAGTGAACATCATTGTTAAATTGAAATTATCATAAAGCTAGTCTATTTACAGCGTTGGATGTGAAAGATGTAAGATTATTACAGGCTATTTCATGCTTGCAATATTCAATAAAATTGGTTTGAATAGCATATCATTATTCTAAAAAAGCTGTAATAGAGAACTATTGAGATGGAAAAACCTATTTGACACTACTGAACCACAGGTCTAATAAGAAAGAGAAATTGCAAACATACGCGATGTTAACTTCATCTGAAACAAAAATGACAATTTTTTTTATCTAAACTCAAATCATAGACTATGTATTTTTCTCTGTCTTTACAATTTACGAGGTGTGGACAGATGTAAGAAACAGAGCGAGACTGTCGGAAAATTGGAGATAAAAAATGTAGGGACAAGAATGAGAGTTTCGACATGAAAATCGAAAATCCAAAACCAAAAACGAGAAATTAGCATTTATAGATGACAAAAATTAATAGTACTAAAAGATTCCGATCAGATATGGAGACTTTGGGAAAGACTTAAAATCATAATTAGACGAACACGAGAAGAGAGAATTTTGCCCACTCATAATTACGATAAACAAAAAGACAATAGTTGAAGTGTCTCCACATAAACAAACTTTTGGAAGCACATTGTATAGACGACACAAATTTAAGAGTTTAATAAGTAACGCTTTGCAGCTTCTGGATCCAATTCTTCATACACCTGAACCAAAACACATGAGAAAAAAATGTCCTAACCGTTAGTACTGATCTGCAATAAACTTGTTTAGAAGATAAGGTGCGCTACATACAAGTTTCTTGTGAAGTTTCTCGTAAGCCTTGCAAAATCTCTCTGCTTCAACCTTACCAACCTGCAAGGATGAGATGTTCATTAAGGTGTAGAAACTAGTTCATATCTCGAATAGAAGAACATTTCAGTATATGTGGTAGAATCAGAGGTGAAACAAGAATCAATTCTTTCAATGGAAGTATCTAAGTTGACAAGTCAAAAACAAACAAGACATATATATCGATCTCCTTTGCCTGGCAAGATCAAATGCAATAACTATAGGAAAACTTTGTTCAACAACTGGCAACGTTTGAAGTAAATCTCATTCAACAACTAGCAACGTTTGAAGAAAGTCACTGGTAATAATAACCTTCTTCTCAGCAGCCGCTTTCAGATTTTCCCAGAATTTATCTGTCAAAGAAGTCCAGAAATCACAAGTTAAGGGATGCAAAATCATGCAGAAAAAAGATGATGCATATGTTCAACGATCTAAGGAGCAAGAGGAAATCTTTACTCATAACGATCAAAACCGCTTGCTTCTACAGCTTAAGAGCTGAATTATATAACTGTATAATTGTAGCACACAGATATCAGCTATGCTTATAAGCAAATGCATCTACAACAAAAGCTAACAAGCAGACATCAAGATTCCTTTTGCAATCTTCTTGATCGAAAAACGAATATAATTATACTGAGGAATTGGTTCTCTGGTTTATTTTGGGGTAATATGGTTTGGGAACTTTTAGACACATTTGATTTTTCTCTTTAATGAAGGAGAACACTATCTCTTAGCTTTCTCTCTGTATCAATCTCTGTTACATAATTCGAAAGAACTATTATACCCGAGAGCACTTTTCAGAACATACAGCTGAAAACTGCTGGGAGCTAATGCAATTCTAGCCAATCTAACAAGCCAGCAAGCTAGTGGCAGTTTAGTCGAAATCCCAAGGTAGGAAAAAAATGCATACCTTGATCAGTCTTCTGATCTTGCAAGTCTTTCGGCGCAGCTACACTCGGTGCATCGTGCCATTCACTTACCTGCGTTGAGTGATTCCAAGTTCCATCACATTTCAAGTGTATATATCATCCGCAAATAAAGAAAATGAGCCTTAAGATCTAGGAAGGTACCTCTCGTTCCACAATTGACTGTGAAGTTGATTGATTTGAAGAATCTAAATCAGCCTGAAACAAAACAAAAACTCAAATGATAGTCTGTACCAAAAAACCGTAACAAAATAGAACACACCGAGTAGTGAATAAATTCTGCATCAGACGAAAGAAATATAGTGACATTTGTAATCATGTATCAAAACTATCTTAAGGAAGCTCGATCGCTATTTTCTCCCAATCTCAGAATGCCAAAAATGACGCATTACTATTCACTACAAGGCAATTTTAAGATTCGAGGTGTAGTCGCATCGTTCAGAGTACTGATCAATCAGGAAAGAAACTCAGGACGAAAGATCAGAGTTAGACCTAAAAGAAAAATGACACCAAGTTACTACTAAAAGCCCTTTCCAAACATAAACTACTGCAAATTGAGGAAATTAGGGTTTTCAGAAGAATCAAGTTCGCTTAAAATAAGTTGACAGTAGCAGCAGCAGCAGCAGCAGCAACAAAAGAGTTTGTTCGGAGAAAGAGGGAGCAGAGAAGAGAGATTTACACGGTAGTCGCGAGAGCGTACGACGGGGAAGAGATCGAGGAGGCTACGAAACTCAAGGTCGTCCATGGTTTCCTTTTTCTTCGATTTCTCCTCCGATTCTTTCTCTGTCTCTCTTAAATCTAAATCTTCTAAACTACGCTTAATGCTCTTTCTTCCGTGATGACGGCTTTGGGACCCGTTTCGTCCCAGCCGATTTTTTTTTTCTTTTTTTTTTTCAATTGTAGTTGAGATTTCAACAGGAAATTTTCATAAATAAAAATTTTAAATTTGTAAAACCAATCGTTTTTTAGTTTTCTTCAAAACTATCCTTAAATAATCGGATCACGCATCTTTAATATGATAACTTGGTTCCACGACAGTCAAACACCAAACATATTTAAATTCTAATCTGGAAAAACCAATTTGAAGTAGCAAAAGCATAAAAACCCACAAGGGACTCCATTTATAACACCACAAAAAATATAAAAACATCCGACCTCACTTTTACACACATACCACCATCATAAACAGGGACAAGACATGAAACTCAATAAACATATACCGAGCAAGAAAAAAAAAGGTGAGAGGGTAATTAAAAATCGGTAATATTATGTTTTTTCATTCACTCGTGATCCAGAATATCTTCTTCATCCTCTTCTTCTTCATACTCGCCTTCTTCATCTGCAGTTGCGTCTTGGTATTGCTGGTACTCTGAGACGAGATCGTTCATGTTGCTCTCAGCTTCAGTGAACTCCATCTCGTCCATTCCTTCACCTGTGTACCAATGCAAGAAAGCTTTCCTCCTGAACATAGCAGTGAACTGCTCGCTCACCCGCCTAAACATCTCTTGGATCGATGTGGAATTCCCGATGAAAGTCGATGCCATTGAGAGACCTCGAGGAGCTATGTCACAAACGCTTGACTTCACATTGTTTGGAATCCATTCCACAAAGTAGGAAGAGTTTTTGTTCTGCACGTTTATCATCTGCTCATCCACTTCTTTTGTGCTCATCTTGCCACGGAACATGGCTGAGGCAGTTAGGTACCGGCCGTGACGTGGGTCTGCTGCGCACATCATGTTCTTTGAATCCCACATTTGCTGGGTGAGCTCAGGTACGGTGAGAGCCCGGTACTGCTGAGACCCACGGGAGGTGAGAGGGGCAAAACCAACCATGAAAAAGTGGAGACGAGGGAAAGGGATGAGGTTCACTGCAAGCTTCCTTAGATCGGAGTTGAGCTGACCTGGGAACCTAAGACAGCATGTAACTCCACTCATGGTTGCAGAGATCAGATGATTCAGATCACCAACTGTAGCAGTCAAGCCATCACAAGACATTAGCAAACAGTTGAGGCAGAAAGAGTCAAAACTGGAGACTTAATCAAGGACGCATTAATATTACCAAACAGCATGATCAGTTATTCAATTTTCACAAACAACTGCAGAGAAGAAAGGACGTGGAAGGGACTTACAGCTAGGAGTGGTCAGCTTAAGTGTTCTAAAACAGATGTCATAAAGGGCTTCATTGTCCAAAACCATACACTCATCAGCATTTTCAACCAGCTGATGAACTGAAAGTGTCGCATTGTATGGCTCGACCACTGTGTCTGAGACCTTTGGTGATGGGAAGACAGAGAATGTGAGCATCATTCGATCAGGATATTCTTCCCTTATCTTAGATATGAGCAGAGTTCCCATTCCAGATCCGGTGCCTCCACCAAGGGAGTGGCATACTTGGAAACCTGAAAAATTCATAAGCATACATATCACTGTTATAAAAATTGTACAAATCCACAAAGACCTTCAATAAATTTCTCTAGGATTACATACCCTGAAGACAATCACAATTCTCAGCCTCCTTGCGTACAACATCAAGTACCGCATCAATAAGCTCAGCTCCTTCAGTGTAGTGCCCTTTAGCCCAGTTGTTTCCAGCACCGGATTGCCCAAAAACAAAGTTGTCAGGTCTGAAGATTTGACCATAAGGTCCAGTTCTGACACTGTCCATAGTACCAGGCTCAAGATCCATGAGAATGGCACGGGGGACATATCTTCCGCACGATGCCTCGTTATAGTAAACGTTGACACGCTCCAGCTGCAGATCAGAGTTTCCAACGTAACGACCAGTGGGATCAATCCCATGCTCATCACATACAACTTCCCAGAACTTGGAACCAATCTGGTTACCACATTGACCACCTTGAATGTGAAGGATTTCTCTCATATTCTATATATCTGAAATCAAATGCACAAACAAGAATCTCGATTAGAAATAAAAAATCAACATTACATGAACAAAACAGAAACAACGGATTTTGAAGGTAAAACAATCTGTATCAGATCCAAATGAAATTGAATGTCAACAACTAAATCTCGAGACCGAAAATCAAACAATATGTACCAGATCCAAACAAATCAATCCAAAAACACAACGCCGCACAGAAAACTCCAATTTCAAATTCTTCCTGAAATTCAAACGGCACTACATTTTCGAGTGAGTGTAAATCAAAATTCAAGTTAAGATAAGAACGAGTCATGTACGAAACACATCAAGAGCGGATAGAGATTCGGAAGAAAATGATTCGATCAAAGTAGCACAGTCAGTAGTAGGAGTTGATTATCCGATCAATTTCACTAGATTTCTCAGCGTACAAAGAGGAAACTATACATAACGAGACTTAAGAGAGTAAAAAAAAACTCACGGTGCAGGGGTTCCCGGCGAGATTGGGACGATCGAGTACGACGATGGCTCGATCGGAGTAGGAGAGGGAAGTGAGACGGGTGAGAGTGATGATGGTGGATTTATTTATGAAAGAGTAAGAAGAGGGTAAGGTAAAATGATCCAACGGCTGTGGTTAATTCAATCTATCGGAAGCTGGATGCCGTTGGATGGTGAAATATCAACGTTGAGGATGGCGTTGGGTGAGATGTGGGAGCTACTTGTTTAATTGGATTGTGACTGTCGGTTCTTCCTTCACTCCCGGATAACAGTACCAATTATTTATTTTATTTTATTTAATAAAGATATTGGACCATTGGTCTAACATACAAAATATAATTAGTCAGGTATATTGCAAATTTAAAAAGAAACACAAGCAAACGTAACTTAAAATTTAGAGAAGTTTTGTTGATTACACATACACATCAAATGCATAAACAAAATCGTCAAATGCCGTAGGAGCAATACCCTAACTCTTCACGAAAAAAGAGAATGGATACCTCGTATGACAGTATAAAACCTGTGTAAGAACCACGAAAAAAAAACAAAAACAAAAATTGACCCCATCACGTACGACACAGTGATGAACAGTAAATCACTGTACCATGGTGTCGGACAGTCGGAGTGTAGACGTTCTGATATATCGTAATGGCTTATTTCGTACATATATTTATTGAGAGATTTAAGTTTAGTTAGTTTCAACAAATAAATATTTTTTGCATGTCATAGAAATCAGTTTAGACGTAATATGAAATATAATATAGAAATAATCTTTGGTCGATCATAATCATTCATCTATTTTAAAATTTTCATGTATCAAGTAAGTTTAAATATATATGAAGTTATCACTTTTACCCAAAAAAAAAAAGTATATACGCAGTTACTACATATGAGGTCTAGGATTTTAATACGAGAGTTGAAGAAAATATGAAGTCTAGGATTTTAATACGAGAGTTGAAGAAAATAGTAATTAAATGCATATTCTTAATGTCGTAGTTACGACTTAAGACGATACACGCGCATTGGATACTCTCGTTTATTCTATAAGTTCTTACATCTGTCGATCTACTATTCGGAAATTTCATCATGTTTCACGTTGATCGGGTTGCTATACGGAAAATCTATACTTATCGATAAAATCAAATATTTATTTTGTCAAGTTTGTCGTTGCTTCCATAACACTATAATGTGATGTTTCATGGTTTCGCTTACTATGAATTTTCCATGGAACAATCATACTTACTCAAAACAAATTAAAAGCTCTAATTAATGATCTAAACCAATTTGCTTATCTCACCATCATTTAGTTCATAACACAAGACGTGATAAATAAACTATGCTGAGAAAAGTATTAATTAATGGATCTGATTAAGGGTCAGCATAACTGTAAATATCAGAAATTAAAAGGGTGCAAAATCAAAAATGGGATTTGTCTTGTAGAGCTTGTGGATCGGAATCTGATAACGACAATGGAAATAAAAAAAGGAACAATGCACATGAACCACCTTGTGTCCCATGTGACATGCCAACAGCTCACCTGACTTTAATTCTAACATTGTACTGGTAGTTTCTTGTTCTACTAGTTCCTGCTAGCTACAATGTTTGTGAGAGTTAATGTCATTATAGTATATTTTTCGTTTTAAAATAGCTTTTATACGTTAGTGTAAATACAAAAATTTAATATCTTAAAGATATAAGCAAAATGAAGTAAACTTTACTTTATTTTGAAAATTATTTACGCAATTAATTAATGTTACAATTTATTTCATATATAATTTTTTGTTAATATCTCAACTGCATATAAAATGGAGACTTATTCTATTTCATGAAGTTTAAATTAATTAATTTATTTTAAATGATGTTTAACTCATATGGACTTTTCCAAAACAAGTTTGAGCACATCTTCTCACTTTCGTATGAATTCTCTGATATTTCTATTTCTGAGAATATTCAGAATTTTTGTTATTGCTAAACGATCGAGGATGGGCGATATCCAAAAGAGATAAAAGAAATAGAGTGTTCTCTTGGATTATGAAACTCTAAGAAAAAAATAGGAACACATTTCTCTTTGAAGAATTATTTTTTTAAAGCAAATGAGGTGATGGTCAATGCATCTGAGGATTCCAAGCTTTGGTTTGATGGTCATATGCTCCGTCCTTAAGGAGAATTCAACAAAAGCACTACTACATTAGCTGAAGTTGTAACATTGGTTTTGCTATGAAGATCAAAATTGTTTTCCATCATCAAATTAAGAGAAATAACATTAAAATATTTGCCATCTTCCTTTTTCCCGCTTATGCTGCGTGTTCTTTCTTTTTAAAAATTTAATTTGCAAAACCTTCTTTAATTATCCATGGTTTCTCAATCGAGAAGAAACCTACACTGTGAGCTCCATGTCGATTTTACGTATCCAGTTCAAGAAAAACCTACTCCCTCTCCTCGATCTCCTTTTCTCTCTCTTTTGTATGTCCTAATTCTTTTTTTTTTTTTTTTTTTTTTGTCAAGGATTGTATGTCCTAATTCAAACCTAATATTTTGTTTTAGAATATACTATTTGCTATTTGGCTAATATATGGGGGATGGATGATGTTCGAAAGAAATTAGTAGAGTGTTCTCGTGGATTATGTGGACTCTCTCGAAAACATGAACACATTTCTCTTTGAGAGATTATTTTTCATTTGCCAAAATGAAGATATAAGTTAAAAAAAAAAAAAAATGAAGCTATTCAATTTCAAAGTAAAAGAGCCTTTTCAAATGTATTGACATAATGGGAAGATAAAATTGCAAGCTATCGAAAGTATGAAAAGCCTTAAAATTAAAAGAAGTCATCTTCGGATTGAATATAGTGGGTGTAACAATCCAAACGGATGGCCAAACTATTTCTACGCAAATTTCTTCATTAATCACATATATGAAGATCAGAATTGTATTCTTCTTTGAATCCCTAAAATTAGTAGTAAAATTTAGAGAAAGCAATGGTACGTGTTTAATTATTTAATTTTATTTTTTTGACATCACGTGTTGATTTAATTAGATTTGATTAAGGCTTGTTTGTTGTTTCTGAATCGAGAAGAAGAAACATAACAGTGAGATCCATGGCGATGGTATTTGCTCAGCCCAAGAAAAACTTACTTCCTCTTCTTCTTTTTCTCTTTTGTATCTCCGTTATTATTCTCCTCGTTCTCGTCTCCGAGACCACTCACTCTTACGCCGGACCAGGAACTACTTCCCTGCGAAATTACAATGATGTCCCTCCTTTCACTTTCCTCATCAAGGTCCTCACCTTCAACCGTCTCCACTCTCTCTCCCGCTGTCTCAGATCTCTCGCCGCCGCTGACTACGGCGTTTCCGGCGACAGGGGACGAATTCACCTCCACGTTTACATCGATCATTTCAACCTCGCCCGGAACGATACACCTGTGGAAGATAACTTGAATAGCGCGAGGGAGATTCTAGGGTTTGTAGATAGATTCGAGTGGAGATTTGGGGATAAAGTGGTTCATTATCGGACTAATAACGCTGGATTACAAGCGCAGTGGCTTGAAGCTTGGTGGCCTAGCTCAGATCACGAATTCGCTTTCGTTGTTGAAGATGATCTTGAGGTTTCTCCGCTTTACTTTGGGTTTCTGGAACGCGTGATTCGTAATTACTACTATGATACTTCCAATTTCAGTCCTTCTATCTATGGAGCTTCGCTTCAGAGACCAAGGTTCGTTCCAGGTACCATTTTCTAATTCTGTGATTGAGCAATGCAGGTCGTAGAACAAACCTCCAAGAATTTAGATACATCATGAACATATCGATTGATAGATTTCGTTTCTGTGGGATCTGATTAGAATTAGATCAGTAAGTATAGATTAGTAAGAAGTAGGACTCATCTCGGATATACATTTCCTAGATGAAGTATGGATTAGTAAGGAAGTAGGACTCATGTGTTCGTGAGTTCCTACAAATGTGTGAAATAGTGACTGATTGATTTAGTGATCAACTGCAGGTAAACATGGGAATAAAATACATGTAGATCCCAAAACGAATCTTCTCTTATATCAGTTGGTGGGAACTTGGGGACAGCTTCTCTTCCCAAAACCGTGGAAAGAGTTCAGACTATGGTATGATGAGCACAAGGCGATCGGGAAGAAGCCGTTCCTTGATGGCATGGTAACTTCTAAGTTGTACTTTCTTCTTTGTGGATTTCATTGTTTATAAATTCCAAGTTTTATGTCATTTATTATCTGGGATGTTTGCTCAGGTGTCAAATGGATGGTACAAGAGGCTGGGAGAACGAATATGGACACCTTGGTTCATAAAGTTTGTTCATTCTCGTGGCTATTTTAACATCTACACCAATTTTCCGAATGAGGGGGCATTAAGTGTCTCTCACAGGGATGCTGGTGTTAACTATGCGAAAACCGCTGGGCCAGACTCACAGTTATTGAATAAAAGTTCTATCAGTTCTGATTCTCTGAAAGTCCAACCCTTGACCAACCTTAAGTGGTACGATTTCTGTTTCAGTGAAGTTGTTCCTGGTAGAGTTGTGAGAAACATGAATGAACTTGGCATTATTCTACCTTCCGTGCAGAGAGAGAAAACCATAATTCTGGTCAGTCTATATGATGCAGACAAGATGTTCACCAGGAACTTACTCTGCCATTTTGAGAAGCTTAATACTCAAAACCATATTTTTATAGGCCCTAGCTCTGAGTTGTTCTATGATCTTTCAAGAAGGGGACATCCTGTGATTGATGCGGATTTGTTTCTCGACAAGTTGATCAAAAGCAAAACTTCTTATCCAAACTCAGTGAAGGAGGCTCTGGGCAATGCTTATGTTGTTAAGAAATGCTTAGAACTCGGATACAGCACCTGGGTATTTTCAAGTAATGCGCTTTTGGTTGATAAAGGTCATCTCCTTGACAGAGTCAGCTCAGAGTACGACTTCTATGTCGGGGAAAACTCTAGAATTTTGATTGTTCAATCTTCATCAGTCACTAAGAAGTTATGGAGCAATGAGTTTCTACACAGCATTGCATCCTCAGCAACTAAGAAACCATCCCCAAAACAGAGTCTGGATTTTATTCATCTAGTGAAAGAGCTAGTAGAGCAAAAGGGCAAGAGGATTAAGACTGTTGAGACGATGGATATTGCAGAGAATACTAATGCCAACAGTGTAAACCAATCGTTGGGAGATGGCAAGGCGGTGGTGTATTGGTCGCCTGAGGCTGGTTCCAATATCATTCGGACAAAGCTTAAAGAGTTGAACTTGTTGCTTATTGATGATGATCACTCTTGCAAGGCTGTGGTTTGTCATAGGTCATTACGTTAAAAAATTATTGGCATTTTCTGGCGATAGGATTATGACAATTCGTTATTGAGTTTTGTTGAATGTTATATAATAGCAGCACCCGATGGTACTCATTTTATATCAATACCAAGAATAGATTGTTTGTTACCCAACAGTTGGAGTCATTGGTCCGTAAAAGTTCCTAGAGCAGTGACACAAGATAAGTTGTTTTGGCAACACTTGTTCATTTTAGACTTTCTGCATGTCTCATCCTTTTAACGTGTATAACACACTACACCAACCAACTTCATCCAAGCCATCTCAAATGAAATCCAAATACAGTCTGCACCAAGTCGAAGCTTGGGTTTGACTTTGACCCAATAAAGCGGCAATCACAACTAAGCATGATACTACCAAACAAGATCACAAAATTCTATATAGTATTTTATTTGAACAATAAGTGAATCAATTTTAATAAAGATTTGTCGATGTCAAAAAGAGGAACTATACTACTAAATTAAAATAAAGAGTAGAGCGCTACTAAACTTATTAATAGTTGATATATATAAAATATTAAGAAATAGCTAAAATGATGGAAATTAGAAAAAGATTAAGAAGAATTTTGTCTTTGTCACGCTAAAAACAATGTTGAAGAATGAACAGTTCAAAATATGTTCTTCTACATGTGACATTTCAGCTTTTTCCAAATGACTATCAGTCAGCTCATTTACGGCACCACACCATGCTCCCAATGTGTTTCAAGCCAAAAAAAAAAACAAAATAAGGCCATGCTCTACAACCAAATACAGATAGATCTCTTTTGTTTTGTTTTTTTTTTTTTTTTTAACTTAGCTTTCTGACGTGTTCCGTGGATTTTCCATTACCGCTAATTTCTCTTACAAATCAAAATTTCAAAAACAAAGTCCAATTCATTGAGCAAATTGATTGTTTCTTATGGGTACGTACTTAACTTTCTCAAAGGTTGTGTAAAAAACAAACATTACTTTCATATAAAGGACTGAACCCAATAGAGACATTTTCTTGGACTTTGCGCCATTAAAGGTTTGTAAATCATATCATGGTAATTTGATTGACTCAATAGTCGTCTTTCCATCATGGGGTCTTCCAAAAAAATCCTTCAGGTAGTCCGAATACACAATCTTTCTATACCGAGCCTTCTCATTGGTCTCCAACACCTCTGGTAACGGCTCAATAACCGAATCATGAACCGGTCCGCAGAAAACCGGAACGGAAACCCGGCTACAAAACTTATTGACCACCACACAATGCTCCACGCTCCTATACCTATCATTGCTCAATATCTGTAATACATCTCCAATATTAACGACAATTGCTCCTGGAATTGGAGGGACATGAATCCATTTGTCCCCATCCTCGGTGGCTCGAGCGTAGAGGCTGCTTGAGACACCGTCTTCTTGTAGGAGGAGAGTGAGAGTGTTGATGTCTGAGTGGCGACCAGTTCCTATGGCCAGGCTTGGCTCAGGACATTTCGGATAGTAGTTGAAGTTCATTCTCGTTGTTCCCATTAGGGTTTCTTTATTGGACTCGTCGATGATTGTGTTCAGATTGTTGATCAGAATGTTTAAGATCTTCTCGGTGATTGGTTTGATCCTCTTGAAATGGTCTATCACTTGTTCCCTATTACAAAATTATGAAACCATCTTACGATTTACATCCATATTGTAAACAAATATATGTATATAATATATGGGCAAACATGTAAAACAAAATTGGACGTAACATGAACCAATTTGAATCGAACAGAAATGGAAAAGGAAAAAAGAACGAAAAAAGAAAACATAAAGGAACCAAACAAAAATTGTTAAAAGTGTATATAAAGTTATAAACACTAAAAATACATGTAGTTATACTAAGAAAAATAGAATATTATGTTTAAGTTATCTGAAACAAATTTATCTAAACCGAAACCGCATCAAACCATTGTAAATGATAATTATTTCGTTTAACATTCTAAAATTTTGATAAATCAGAAAACCTAATTCCAAAACTCTACATTAACTATACTTACTTGCATACAGAAGGCCACGTGGCAGCGAAGTCATGTTGTTGAGGAAGATACTCAAACTTGAGGAAATCTCTCCACTCCAAAACACTCTCTTTGTAAGGATTGAAACTTGTGGTCAACCACGCCGTCTCTGACACCGAACTCCCTCTCCAATACCTTCTTCTCTCCTCCGCCGGCAACTCGAAAAACCCACGCGCCGCAGCAATCACACCCTTCAACTCCGCCGGGGCTATCCCGTGGTTCACTATCTGAAACAACCCGAGCTTCGTCGCTGCATCGCAGATCTCTCTGGATACGTGGGGGTCATTCCAATTGGACACGTCAATGACCGGAACTGGTGTTCCCACGAGGATCTTGTCGGAAGTTAAGCGTTCTTGAGGAGGTTGAATGTATGGAGAAGGAAGTGTAGTTAGTGTTAGAAAGTCGACGAGACCTTTCACACCATTCCGTTGGTTCACCACGAAATCTCTCACTTCGATTTCGTTTGAGGAGGCGGTGCCATCGGCGTCGGTGATGGAACTCATGTCTTATTCTTCAATTTTTAGTTATGATAGTGATTTTGGTCCTTGACGAAAAAAATAGTATATGATATGTATGTTATTTATACACAGGAAAATGTCATGTAGGATGATTTTTTCCTTTAATATGAAAATGTACGTAATTAAGTCGATCAATGTGTTATGATCTCAACTACATGATTTGACAAAAAAAATATTCAAAAATTAAAGTGAAAGAGTACTTATATGATATTTTAAATTAAATTTAAAGTCAAAGAGTTATTTTTCCATCAAGTTTTAGAATTTTTTTTTTTTTTTTCTTAAAAAAAAAAAAAAATTATGTAAGCCAAGTTCTTAAAACCGGAACTCATGCAAGACAAGTGTCGACTACGCCCGGGACTTTTGATAGGCTCCTTGACAGACATTTCCAGCAAATTCACCATAAATTAATTACCCGAGTGATACTCAGGAGTTCAAATGGCCAAAACAAAGTAACGTACTAACGTAATCTGCAGGGGTAATAAAAATAATATGTTTTAGTTTTGTTAGGTATAGTGAATTTGGTCCTTAAGAAAAAATAGTTCTGTTACAAAAAAGAAAATAGTATGTGATATGGATGCTTTTTATAGACATGAGAATGTCATGTTGGGTGATTTTTGTAAATGTGAAAATGTATATGTCGATCTTATATGATCTCGACTCACTACAACAAATATGCACATTCATAGCATACCGAGATAGCGCATTTTCTGTTCCTGCTATGAAAGATGAGTTTTTTTTCGGTTACTTTATAATAGCATTTTATAAACGCTATGATAGGGAAATTATGGAGCGGGAAACAAAAGTGACTTTAGTCCGCCAATACTTAGTGAAAAACCTATTCACTTACACGCTTAGACGAGAAAAAGGAAAAAAGCAAACACTCGACACATTCTATCTCTCTCGTTACAACCTAAGCTCGCTTCACCAGCTCGATTTCTTCTTTTAAATTCCCTGTGTGTGCTCGATTTCTCTATCAAATCTCCTACACTATCACCGTTCGTGAAAAGCCCCAAATTCGCCGTTCCTGAAAAGCCCTAAATCTCCATCGTCGTCCTTGAGAAGCTCAAATCGAAGGCATGTCTTTCTTCTTCTTCCTAATTTCATTCTCTGTTTCATTTATTTGTGATTTCGAGCAGCTTGTGTGTGATTTCGAGCAGCTTAGGATTCCGGTTTCTTAAAACTGTTCTTCGCGATTGAAACTTCATTTTGAGAATGTGGTGTTTTGAATCAACTTAGGGTACTGATAATCGATTATATACAGATTCGACTCAAATGTAGGTTTCAGAGTGGTGTTTTTTTGCATTCTTTATGTTTTTGTGTGTAGATGAGCACATTTTGCACACAAGGTGTTCGATAAAATGTCTAGATGAGACTCATCATGTATAAAATGTCTAGATAATTGCCTTTATGTTTAGTTTACAGATTCTTATGATACTTTTAGTAAATTGAGAAAGATATGCTTGAACTTATACTGAATGTGCTTTATTTTTTTTCCAAGTGTTGGTTATTGCAATGTTGGGGAACTGAATGACTCTCATTTCTCTGTACTCACACAACAGGTTAGTATCATTCAACCAATTTTTCCAGCTGTTATTGATTGCAATGTTCTGTCCTTTAAGCCTGATTCGTATAACAGTGATATTAGCTTGTTAATATTGTCCTTTTATCTTGTTAAAAGCATATGTATGTGCTTGAATTAGTTTAATACTGTATTTAATGATTCTCTGATATGAATCACTATTTTAATGTTGGTTATTGTTTGAATACATGTCATGAATTGTCTGAATTGTTGCTTACTGTGAGCTATGATTTGATAATTGTATAATCTTTCTTTCTATTTTATCTATAAAGGTTAAAATATATATTATAACATATAATGTTGGAGAAGGCATGGGTGCATCTATGCAGAGCTGATCCTGATTATAAAAGGGGAGCTCTGAAATTTGTTAGGGATGTGTCTGCGGCTTTAGGTGACATAGAAATGATAATATGTCCTTGTAGAGACTGTCGTAATGTAGTACGCCAGGTAAACAGTGTTGTGGTTGAGCATCTTGTAATAAGAGGGATGGATGAGGCATATAAGCTGCTTAGTGATTGGTATTATCATGGAGATGTTAAGTCAGTGGATGCAGTTAAAAGTAAACCAAATCAGTGTAATGAGGAAGTCTTTGAGTTATATAAAGCTGCTGAATTTTTTGATCAAGAGTTGGCTTGTAGAGGTGACTTAGCTGAGCAACCTGTGGGTGACTTATGTGAGATTGCTGAGGGTGAGGACCAACGAGAAGATGAGTTCCTTGCAAAGATATTGGAAGCTGAAACCCCGCTATACCCTAACTGTTCAAACCACAGCAAGTTATCGGCTATTGTGACTTTGTTTAGGATTAAGACACATAATGGCTGGTCGGACAAGAGCTTCAATGAACTACTTCAGACATTGCCAAGCATGTTGCCAGATGATAATGTCCTTCACACATCATTGTATGATGTCAAGAAATTTTTAAAGAGCTTTCATATGGGGTATGAAAAGATCCACGCATGTGTTAACGATTGCTGCCTATTCAGAAAGAAGTTAAAGAAGCTTGACAAATGTCCCAAATGTAATGCTTCACGGTGGAAGACTAATAAGCGAACTGGTGAGGTAAAGAAAGGTGTCCCACAGAAAGTATTAAGATACTTTCCAATTATACCAAGGCTGAAGAGAATGTTCAGATCCGAGAACATGGCAAAAGACTTACGGTGGCATTACACTAACAAGAGCACTGATGGAAAACTTCGACATCCAGTTGATTCTGTTACATGGGCTCAGATGAATGCCAAGTATCCTTCATTTGCATCGGAAGAAAGGAACATCCGACTTGGGCTGTCCACTGATGGATTTAATCCATTCAACATGAAGAACAGTAATTATAGTTGCTGGCCTGTGCTATTGGTAAACTACAATTTGCCTCCTCACCTTTGTATGAAGAAGGAGAATATAATGTTGACATTATTGATTCCTGGTCCACAACAACCAGGTAATAATATTGATGTCTACCTAGAACCTCTTATTGAGGATTTGAATCATCTGTGGCAGAATGGAGAGCTAACATATGATGCTTTTAGTAAAAGTACTTTTACTCTAAAGGCAATGCTTCTCTGGACCATTAGTGATTTTCCTGCGTATGGAAACCTTGCTGGTTGTAAAGTTAAAGGTAAAATGGGATGTCCTATGTGTGGGAAAAATACTGATAGTATGTGGTTGAAGTTTAGCAGGAAACATGTCTACATGTGTCACAGAAAAGGTTTGGCTCCAACACACAGATATAGGGAAAAGAAGACTTGGTTTGATGGAAAAGTTGAGCATAGGAGAAAGTCAAGAATTTTGACTGGTCATGAAGTTTATCAGAATCTGAAAAACTTCAAAAATGATTTTGGAAATGTGAAAAAGGCTGGGATGAAGAGAAAGAGAACTGTCTACAAAGAACCAGTCTTTGACAGTGATGATGATGAAAGTGAATCCGATAAAGATGAGGAAATCGAAATAGATGAAGATGAGTTATCAAGATGGAAGAAAAGATCCATCTTCTTTACTCTGCCTTATTGGGAGGTATGATTACTTATTTACAGATTTCATAAACTAGTATATTTTTTTGTTGAGATTCTTAGGAAATTTATTTCTATATTCTAGGATCTACCAGTACGGCATAATTTGGATGTAATGCACATAGAAAAGAATGTGACTCACAGCATTGTATCCACATTGTTGCATTGTGGAAAATCTAAGGATGGTCTTAATGCTCGTAAAGATCTACAACATCTTGGTATAAGAAAAGAGTTGCATCCTACCACAAAAGGGAAGAGAACATACCTTCCAGCAGCACCTTGGTCCTTGTCCAAAAATGAGAAGAAGATTTTCTGCAAACGGCTATTTCATTTTAAAGGTCCAGATGGATACTGTTCTAATATTTCCAGAGGAGTTTCAGTAGAAGAGTGTAAGGTAGGAGGTCTGAACTAAAACGAATGTTGGAGGGAAGAAGGGTGGAGGAAAAAGAAAGAGAAAATCTAAGGATGATGAAGTTGAATTTATTTGTACTGTTGAGGCCCGACCTGTAGTAACAGACCAGCATGAGGAGGAAGTGGAACATCATTCAGAAGAACCACAAACTCAACAACAACCAGAAGAACCAGCAGGAGAGGTTGAATTATCTGAAGAACATGAGCAGCAGACTGCTAAGCGGAAAAGAAAACGAGGACCAACAAAGATGAAAAACCTAGCCAATGATCCATCTGTTAGGATTAAAGTTGATTACAATGCACTTGGAGTACCTATGCCTCCAGGGTCAATTCAGTTGGCATCATATGTAGGTACATTGATCCGGGAACACATCCCTATCAACATTGATAACTGGAACAAAGTGAGTGGAGATCTCAAAACATTTCTCTGGAGATCTGTTCAGGTAACAAGAAGTTGTTTTATTTGTAAAAAGTCTGTCAACTGAACAGGTTCACTTTTTTAATTATGGTGTGAGTGTAAGTGAACGCAGGCAAGGTTTGAGCTTGATGAAGAGTGGCAAAGGAAAGCTGTGATACACCAGATGAATGAGTTGTGGAGATCACACAAGACAGTCATGGTTAAGGCTATTAATTTGGCTGCAAATAACCAAGATAGGATGAAGTTGAGACCACCAAATATTGTTCATGTTGAGTGGCAAAAATTTGTCAAAAACAAAACTAGTCCTGCATTTAAGGTAATTACTTGTGATTATAATTGTTTAGTATTTGTTTGGTCATTAGTAATTAACATGTTTCATTGTTAGGTTGTGAGTGAAACATTTAAAAAGAAAAAAAAGAATCAGATACCTCACACCACTAGCCGTAAAGGGATCAGCAGACAAGCAGAAGAAATGGCAAGCATATAAAGAACATTTATGTTTTTAACTAGTGATTGTAAATTGTTGTACTGTTACTGAAATGTTGTTTTTTGGAACAGAAAGCTGAAAGTGAAGATCCTTCCAGTGTGACAAGACTAGATGTTTGGATAAAGTCTCGTACCAAAAAAGATGGTACACCAGTAAATCCGAATGCAGCTGATTTGATTGTAAGTATGAATAGATTTGTTGAATTAGTGTGTTATCGAGAATAAAGCAAATCCAGAAGAAGATCAACTTGCCAAGCTGTTAGGACCTGACAATCCTGGTAGGCTGAGGGCAATGGGTAGAGGCATGAGTAAGACAAAACTAGCTTGTTTACAAATGCAGAAAAAGTGTATGGCTGAAATGGAAGAGAGGCAAGTGAAATTAGTAAAACAGGTCAATGCATTGGAAAGTGAACTTGGCAGAATCAAGAACCAGGTTAGATACTTAAAGAGTTCCAAAATATTCATCAATCAATCAGACTGAATAATATAACTTGAATTCATTTTATATTATGTTACAGAATCCAGGAACTGAAATGGATGAAAACTCAGCTGCAAGAGTAATTGATTCTTTCTTATTATTATATCAGATAATTGATTGGTCTTATGTAAATTAATGACTTATTTTGTCTCACAAAATGATTGTAGAGTGTAAACAGAAGAGCACATCCTAAGTGTGTGTTGGTTGATTGGGATGATACTGAAGAACAATTTGGTGAGGCTCGTATTCTTTCTTCTGATCCTGATGACATAGTGAATGACTGTCCTCTAGGCCCTACGGATCTCAAAGTGTTGGTTGAAGCTGCTACTAAACCAGATGCATTTCTCTGGAGACCTACACAGAAGATACATTTCATGAAAGAGGCTGTTGGACAAATAATTGCATGGCCCGGTACAAAGTGCAAACTTCTAGACAAAAACCTGCAAATGGAAGACATTGCCCCAATGGTATTCTTATAACTTAGCCTTTAATGAGTTTATATATATTTCATGAGTGTGTGATAATGTGTATTATTCATATTGGATTTGGTTTCTGTTTGTGGTTCACAGGGACTAAGAGGAAATTCTCAAAACAAATGTAAACTATTGGATTTGTCTAATGATGAAATTATTGTTGCTGAGGGTCGTTGGGAGACACAAGAACCAACTGCATTGGTTAATGGAATTCCTATCGGACCAAAAGCAGTGAAAGTATTTATGGATTCAGTGATGCAGCCTGAGACATTCATATGGAGACCCACTTTTAAAATGACATATCTTGAGGACTGTTTGATGGCTTTTGTATCATGGCCTTTTAGTAAAGTTGTTTTTGAGACAGCATCAGAGGCCAAGTCCGCAGCCACAGCTTCAAAGGCTGCATCAGAAGCCAAGTCTGTAGCCACAGTTTCTAAGGATGCATCAGAGGCCAAGTCACTTGCCACAGCTTCCAAGTCTAAGGCCACAGCTTCCAAGTCTAAGGCTACATCTGATGATGAATCTCATGATAATGATGCAACAGGTCAAAGCTCTCCAGTAAAGACTACTTTACCATCACAGTCTCCACTCAGGAAGTCTCCAGTAAGTGTTTTCATTTGGTATGAAGTTGTTTTTTGTGCAGTATTATGACTGATGGTGTATATTGTAAACATGGCAGCGTCTTAATAAAGTTATTTCCACGGAGAGTAAGAGGTGCAAGTTGATGGCTATTACCGGAAAGAAGATGGTTGTGGCAGAAGGAAAATGGGAAACAAATGATCCGCAACATACTGTACACTGCAGACCCTTGGGTCCTAACGCAGTTAAGGTGTGGGTAGAGCTTGTGAAGGTGAACAATGTACCAGTTTGGAGGCCATCAGATGAAATAGCGATTTTGGAAGATGCACTTAGCTCATGTGTTGCTTGGCCAGAAGATAAGGTGATTAAGTACTAAACTGGTGGTTTCTTATGTTCTTGAGACTTTTAGATGATAAGTAAGACTTGGTTTATTGTGTTCTTGGAACTTTTCTTATGTATTGCATGCTTGGATCTGAACTTATGTTTAATGAATGATCAATGTATGAGATTTTATAAAACAGGTTTTGTGTACTATAATAACATTTCAGAAAATGTTATTAAAATCGGGTAGTAGAATATTTAACATTTTACTAATGCTATGTTTTAAGCATGTAAAACGTTATAATAGAATAACATATAATAACGCAAAATTTGAATAATTAGTTGTCCAAATAGAACAGCATTTCGAATGTGCTATATTATAGATGTTTAACATAGCGCGAAAATTGTCATATTATATAACGTTTTAAAAAAATTAAAGTTTGATAATACAGCGGTTACGTCACGCTATATTATAGATGTTTAACATAACGCGGAAATTGTCATATTATATAACGTTTTAAAAAAATTAAAGTTTGATAATACAACCGTTACGTCACGCTATGATATAAAAGTATAGCATAGCACACTTAAAAAACGCTATTGTATATGGGGTACCTACGATAACAGTGCCCTAATACAGCACAATGGAAAACGCTATCAAAGATCTATTATAGCGTTTTTCTCAAGTTAACAATGTGCATATTTGTTGTAGTGACTGCATGGGTGGACAAAAAATATTTTAAATTAAAGATAAAGAGAAGAGCATTTGCTTGTATTTAGTTTTTTTTTTTTTTTTGGTTTTTAAAAAGAGTAAAACAAAGGCATCGAATTATGGAAACATGGGGGCACTAATTATATCACCAACCAATTTAGCCACCAAAGCATACTTTTATTTAATAGTTAAGGAATCTAGTATGCAATAATTAACAGTTATCTTATGAAAGCATTTGTTATCATTTCATACTTTAATCATGTATATACAGTTGCCCTACATCTCAATTATTTATTCATTTGGGTACGAAAATGGAAACTGGATTATTGAATCTCAACACACAAAAAAAAAAAAAAAAACTAATGATATAGTTTTGTTTGGACAGGGTTTCACGGATGTGTGCTTGACAGTGACTCAACCACACTGATCTAAATTAAAGATATTGTTTTTTGGACAGGGTTTCACAGATGTGTGCTTCAGAGTGACTCAACTAAACTGATCTAAAGATGTTGTTTTTTGGACAGGGTTTCACGGATGTGTTCTTGAGAGCGACTCAACCATAGCGATCAAAGCCATTGGAATGCAATGAGACGAATGGTCTTCGACCTTCCTTCGTGTTTCAAGGCCGATAAGCAAACACTTGTGCGGATGCAATTGCTAGAAAGCTTATCTTTTTTCGTTTTTCAATGCAATTATTGAAATTTGTACTCATTGGCTAGGCCCTTTAATTGAAAAGGATAAACAAAACAGTGTACTTGATTATGCAATACAAGTTGTAAGTCTGAGTTCAAAAGAAAAAAAGAAAGATGTTATTAATGTGTCCTACTGGACTATTAATTAACGTCTAATGTTGTATTTGGAGAGAACTTTTACGCATTGTAGAACTGTCAGATATATGACTCAAATATTGTTTTAGTAGATGTTATTCACTGCCACAGTGAAGATTAAGCAAGACTTTCGGCATAACCTAGAGTATTGGACAACCATTACATTAGCTTCTCAGCTTCATAAGGATATAGAATTCACCATGGTTCACGACGTTTCCAGCATTATATGATCAACCAACATACCAAAAAGGCATATCTATCTTAAACCACAAGTTAATAAACTGGGTTGCGGCCAACCCATCACAAACAAAATACAAGACACGTGGTCTATATCCGGTTAGATTGTCCTGTTTAGAGACCCCAAACTCAATAACTTTATTTTATGAGTTTTATCTTGGCACAACTTTATTTTATTTGTTTAAGCCTGGACATAAAATATCTCATCCTGATTCACCAGAGATGGGATGATACAGAAAATGGTCAGAAAACATCGACGCCGAAGCATACAATACCACAAAAACAGGTTTTGATATCTTAAATTGCCACATAGGCGAAACACAGATCATGGATTAACAAATTATCTTCTAAGTGTAACACTGTTTTACCATCTCAAGGAAAAAGACTTTCGTTTGGTACCAAAAACTCTAAAGCGGCTTGATGGCAAGCATTCTGGAGAAAAGATTGAATGAATGTTTGAATGAAATTGGCATTTCATAAAGGGAGATAAGTTATTGTCGCTTCAGAGTGGGAAGCAAGCAGTCATAAACCCGTACTAGTCGTTGTGTCACCATTAGCTTGTATGATGTTTGCTGCTTTGGCCTTCCTAACTCAATCAGATCTTGTTTCACACTGTTTGTAGAAACACATCAGTCAGTTCAAGCACACATATAACCACTTTAACAAATACAAGACTTATGATAAACTGAAAGCTATAATGGCAGCCTCAGTTTGATAACTGTTTTCAGCTAAACGTTTGATGGGATCAAAGTAAAAAAACTTACAAATCCCACTCGTCAGTTGATCTTGCAGGTTTCTCAACAACCCGATACAAACGTTCAAGGCTGTATATTAGCAAACCAAATACGGTTTCTGCATCCTTATCCTGTAACAGCATCAAGAAACAATCAGGAACTTTTCACAGGATTTCTTAAAAGACCCATTCGTAAAACAATAATGATTCAAAAATAAAGGGAAAAAAGAAGATAGTGGAAATCTTACACGTCCTTGTTCAATATAGCTCTGATACTGCATAATTCTCTTTTCAATTTCAATGACAAGTAGTCTCCTGTGAATACGAGCAATCCTTCCTCGTCCTTGAGCTCTACTATCCTGATTTATACCAATGAAATCAAACTGAATATATTTAAAGCTGCATTGACTGTGCACAATGATTCTTATAAACAAAAAAAAAAAAAAAAAACTGAACCACATATGTATTACTGTCACATTTGGTTTTGCTTGAATAGTCAAATCTCCTCACCTTTTTAAGCCATGTCCGAAGTACTGTGAGCATAACAACGCTGAGAAAAAATGCAGGTAATGCAGCCAGAATGGCAAAGTTTATTTCATTTGCACGGAGTATCTGATCCAGTTCAAGCATCGCTCTGCAGAAGAAGCTTTATCAGTTCTAT
Source organism: Erysimum cheiranthoides (assembly GCA_011420285.2). NCBI lineage: Eukaryota > Viridiplantae > Streptophyta > Magnoliopsida > Brassicales > Brassicaceae > Erysimum > Erysimum cheiranthoides. The sequence goes on along the minus strand of CM022178.2, from coordinate 17,538,817 downwards.
ACAAAATAAGTAAGAAACCTACTCTAGTTAACTGAGAGCTACTGGTTTACTGGAATTACGTTTCTATATCCAGTTTAAGCTTCTGGACCTGAAAGATAGACAATTATGATGTGATTAGAATCTCACAAACTGTAAACTACAGCTTCATGCCAATAACATAAATTACCTGGATAAGCAAACCACGGGCAAGCTCTCCGCTAAGGAGGTTGTGAATAGGATGCACAAGTTCCTTCTCATACCTGCAATTACAAGGTAAAATTCAAATACATACCACGAACTTAGACATACGAGATTTTTCACAGGAAAGAATTCTATCAAGTCTGATGACGGTTATAAATGAGGCTGATAACTAACAGAGTCACGAGAAAACGTCCACTATTATATTTTATTAGCCAAGATTGGAATTACTAAAGAATTTGTAACCTCAATCATTTCCTTGCTTAAACTAGCGCAGAATGTAATCGTTGTTAATGCAATTTTATGTGCCTTTAACTACCTAACAAAGAATAATGTTCAGAGTTTTACCGGTTCATAACAACTTCAAGCATCTCCTGATCAGATGCATTATCTGGGACCTTTTCACGTGTAGCCTGCTCGCAGAAATTCCTAAGCATTCTGTATACAAAATAGAAAATTAGAAGCGCCAAAGACATAAGAGCATTAATAATGCAGCCAATACACATGAAGTACTTAGTTACAGAGATTTTTGGTTGTGGTTATATGAGTCCCCTAGTGATCCAAAGAATGAGATCAATAACTTCATATGAATATATCAAGTGAATTGCTATGGCATAATGAAAAGGGAACGGTGAACACACATATACAATAAAAACAATTGGAGCAAGCACAAAAGGAACGAAGAAAGAAATGAATATCAACCTATGCAGTGAGTCTTGCGTCAGCTGCACTTCTTCAGTTTCCATAACACCCTTATGCCTTTTCCGGAAAGTATCAAAAAGCTCATCCCGAATGGAAAGCAGCTGCAAGAATCAAGAAACTCAGAAACTCCAGGCTAACAAAAAGTCATTAAACAAACTAATAACTCGCTCATTTTAACTCATCACTATTATTTTGAACCGGACCAAACTGAGAGTCGCAACAGCAATCATTTTGTACTTTATTTGTGTTTATGAAACTAGTCATTTGGAACAGGAAGAAAAGTCCCTATTCTCATTTAAAATCTGAGAAAGGTTAAGAACAAACCGGTTGCTCAACATGATCACTGAAGAAACTCATTGTTGCTTCTTTTGCATCATGAATCCAATTCTCGATGTCTGAACTTCCCATCAAACTACTATGACGTAGTAGCCATATCGAGAAAACAGAGAGCCCAACTGCACCACATGTATACCGGACCCAGTACAGGGTCATCCTCCGTGGCTTTCGATGTTTCCCTACCTATTTAAAAAGAATAAATGCAAGAAGGAAAACTGTCAGAGTTGATTTCAAATGAAAGATGTTTGTCTTTGCATGATAATTTGTGTTAACAAGAATACTGGCCAATGATACATAAACAACAGCCTCACCTACCATGACTGATAAATATGAGTTAAGTTTTTCCAAATTCTTATGGACCAGGTTGATTGCATCTGTAAGTTCACAATCAGTCCACTGGGATCCTTCTTCATTAACTTCAGGTAGTCGATCAAATACAAGAGGCATTGGGTAACTTCCATCAACAGAAGAATCACACTGCAAAATTCAGTAAATACGAGTAAGAGTAACCTAGAAACAGAAGACTCAGGACCATCACATTGACGAATGGTCAGACAAATGAAGGTAGTGCCAACACAAAGTAAGATCACAAGTAAGAAATCAGAGTGTATACCTCACGCTCAGCATGCAAATGGCTGAAAGATTCCTCCAAGTTTGAAAACAGTCCATTGATAACAGCCAACAATGATGGCAGTGACTTTTCTGGATTCTTCACTAGATCCTCACCACGTTTATCCAATTCAACATAAAGCTAGAGAACCATTAAACGTAGTAGCATTAGTATGTCAATGCTACACATGTGCAAAAGTTTATAATGGCGGTACATGTGTCTAAAAGGAAACAAATTTTCATGACAACCTGGGCAAGAAAGGAAGCGAGTGCAGATCTTAACTCCAACAAGACCCGCATCCTATCTGACATGTGAGATGAAGATGACTGACAAAGATGCTGCAACGCAGAATCCTCACTGAGACTTTTGGTCACGAACTTTGTACCCTCCTTCACAAACGCTACTGGTCCTCTCTCAAAAATCATGAAGTAGGCTTTTCGAGCATTGGAACCCTGTGGTAAATACGATCCAAAGAGTGCCAAGAGAACCATTTAGAAAGAAGAATTTTCATTACTTAATCCAGTGAAAGAAAAGATATATATATATATCATGGAATGTTTAGTTCATTCACCTCAGCTCTAGATTGCCAAAAATCTAAACTCTTTTGGATATCATGCAGATTTGAAAGAACGTCAGCCATAATTTCCTCCAAAACACCATAAATCCTAGCTGTATCCGCCGAGATATTGCTTGTAATTCTGAAGATATCAAAATGGATAAGCTCAAAAGTCAAAACAGTCTGCATATCGTCATATTTCGAAAAAATTATCTCGGCAGAGTATATAAACCAACAAAAACGAAACTCCAGTATCAATTCGAAGCGACGATCATCAAAATGTAGTCAATGAAGGCCGAAGAAATTACACTAACTAAAGAAACTACCAGCAGCTACCAAAAAGACATAGATATATAGTCGAGGAGATGAATCTTACGTAGACGAGCTTGGGAAATCGGAAGGGAGAGGAAGAGGGAAAGAAACATGGCGTTTTCTAGAAACGGTTTGGCGATAGAGATTGGAGATTTTCCCGAGAAATATGGAATTAGAAGTAGGGAACAAGGAAGCAAGGCGATTCCAAAGATAATTGGAATAAAAAGGAACTAGGTCTCCGACGTTTGACGGCGTCGTCGACGGGGTTGACTCGTTAGCCGGAGGCTGAGAATCCATCGATGTTGGCTATCAATTTTCTCAGTTCACCTCTGGCCGGGTTTATGACCGGAGACGGAGTAGTAGTGCCCTTTGTCTCGGTTAAGAGATTTGGGAATGTGTGAAATTGAAATTCTAATTGGGCTATTAATGGGCCACGAGTAGCTACAAATTTTTGAAGCCTGCTCTATTGTTCTTCCAACGACTTCTTTGTAATGCTCTATCAAGTATTTAGATGTGCTTCAAGTCCTAAAAGTACTGTAGAATTACAATTGGCAGTGAAATTGCATACATTTACAGAAAAAAAAGTTGCAAACAAATGCAGTAAATTAACAAATTATATAAAAATTGGTTGAAGGAAGATGATGTGAAGAATCAAACATAGAAGGCTAAAATGTTAAACAACTTATTTGCAATGTTGTTGTTGATTCCATTAAAAGAATGCTCTGCTACCGTAAAACACGCGAGACCCTTCTTTTTTCTTCTCCATTCCATTATTATTGTTATTATTATTATTAGCATTATTATTATTATTATTCCGATTCTGAATCTGAGTTGTTGGGTTGCTATTGTTGCTCTGATCTTCCTCATGTGGTTTAATATGAAGATCCATGGGAAGCTTCATCTTTGCCAAAGACTCAGTGAACTGTTGCATACTTCTCATATACATCTCAGCTATCTGTTTCTGCATCGTTGTTTCCTCATTCACCTTCTTCTCTTCCTCTTCTTCTCCTCCGCTGCTTCTTCTTCTAGATACCTCTGTGATCTCTCGATTCTCTTTCTCGTTTGAGTCTGCTGTGTTCTTGTCGTCGCTTAAGCTTGTTGTTGTTGAAGAAGAAGCCATGAAGCTTCCATTCCCATAAAGCTCTTTCTCCTCCGAGCACATCATTGTTATGTCTGTTTCCGGTCCATTTGTCGAGCCGAGACAGAGAAAAGAAGCGCTTCCGGATCCATTGAAGTACTCTGTAACCATCTGTTTGTTCTCGTTAGCAACATTGATGTCAGGGAACTCAATCCTCGTGTAATCCACGGTTTCAGAGACTTGCGGGTCAAGCAACACGACCTCGGAAGAAATCGAAGTGGTGTTAATCTTGGGATTAGATGAAGAAGAAGGGTTAACGATGGAAAGCGTGAGCTTCACGGTACCAGCAGGGGAATGGAAGAGATCAGTGGAGGAGAGACTGTAGTCTTGAGTGACACTGTCTTGACCTATGATGTCTGAGATTGGGACAAGAGCGAAACCAAGAAGCTGATCTTCCATGTAATGTCTGGCCCTGCTCATCATCCAGATCTCACATTTGAGGACTGCAGCATGAGCATCGATCTGAGTCACATCGATCATAAGCCTCTGGTTGAATTCAGGGTTTTTGCCAGCTCTGTGGATGATTCTGGTGGAGATGGTGTCGTCGGGATTGTATGTGAGAGAGAATTTGGCGTAGACGTCTTGGTTATCGTAAATGCAGATGTTGTGGATGTTTCTCGCATTGTGAACAAACACTTGGAGAACACCTGAGAAACCTTGATGGTAGCAAAACCCAGAAGAAGAAGCTTGTTTCAGAGTATCCATAGGAAATAAAGAGAAAAAGATGATCAAAGAAATCAATAAAAAGTTAAAAGAAGCTTTAACGTTTAAAATGAGTCTGAAGCTGAACAGTAGCATGACCTCAAAGGAAAGTCATGAGAGAGACAAGTGTTGGTGAAGCAAGAGGAGCTTTTGCTTTGAGGGAATTCAGGAGCATTGAATGGAAGAGGAATAGGGTAGTTGAGAAATAAGAATCAATGGAACCAAAATAGATAAACTTGATGAAGATAAAAAGAACATTATGATGACAAACATGATGATTATGAAGACTGAGATGATGAAAATATCTAACCACACAATATCCCACGGAGCAATTTCATCAAACAACATCAAGCCAATTCAGACGCTAACGACGATCAACGTCCATACTGGTCAACAAAGTTGACCTGGACTACTCATTTCCATGGTCTTAATGGGGTAGGTAAGAGATTGAGATGTCCATTTTTTCTTATCAATAAATTAAAAAGTAATATTTTTGTAGATTTGATTTTGCTTAGCATTGCAGCCTGCACCACCCAAAAATTGGCCAAAGTCAATTGCAGACCCCACCAATACCCACTCATCATCATCATTACCATAACCACTTAATCCTCATTCCATATGATCAATGTTCACATCAAAAGCCACACTATCTCCCACTCATCAAACCAGTGATCAAGAAAGTTGCAGACTAAAATAAAAGTAAATCTAGCAAAGGATCTTAGACGACAAAGGTTCAGCAAGTTTTATCCTTCTACCATTATTAGATTTCTACTGCTGTACAGATTCTCAAGTATAGGAAGCCAATGGAGTTTGGGTTGGGGGTTGATTTAATTACAGAGATACAACCAGTCACTTCCTTCCCAACCTAACCAAAAGGGCCTCATGCTTCGTAGCTGCTACTACTTCCGCAGCTTTGTTTGCAGCTTCACGCTTCATTGCTCTCTTTGCACGCCTTCCTGTCATGGCACTGCTAGTCTTATCCTTTGGCTCACGTGAGGAAGAAGAGCTGGATTCAGAGCCAGAAGCTTGGGCACCTCGGTTCTTATGTTGGACCGGCCTTACTTCTTGGCGGCCTGCTCTGACAAAACCATTGTCACCCCACCTCCGGTTTCCTAAACGAAGACTTGAACCTTCCAAATAAAACTCGTCGAGTTCATCGTCATCTTCTTCTTCATACTCAGGTGGAATGTCGAAATCATAATTAAAATTGTCACTGTCTGAAACCCGCTCCACTGCTTCCAGTGGCCGAAACCACGATGCTCTCAGGAGGAGGCATACACTCTCCTCAAACATGAAATCTTCAATGCTGCAACGAAATATAAAAGACAAAATTAGCTAGAAAGGAAGAAGCACAGACAATGACGCAAAAAAGCACAGAAAATAAAGAAAGGCACAGAAAGAGCCAGTCAAGTAAACAAAGTTAACGATGGAGCCAAATGTAAATTTTACCTTCCGTCAAGAGCGCGGTGGACATTGAGGAAATCAAATGGAAGCTTACATTGAGGGCAGGTAGGTTTCTCTTTGTAACTTGCCCATCGGAGTATGCAGGTCACACTATGTACATATAAAAATGAAATTCCTCTTAAAAACGAAAAAAGAATGTTAGTCTTTGTCCTATTTCATTTCTAATCTAACTTACTTTCTCAGTGCATACAATCAAACAATAGAAACAAAACATCAGAGTAACAGGTTTACAGTATAAATCAAAACCTAAATACACTGTTGAAAGACTTATATACAGACAAAATCAGATCACTAAGAAAACAATACGCATCACTCCTCATAAATGGAAAAAATGATATAGACTATTAGCAAAGCAAACAATCTGGATCAACCAAACATACCAGTAAGCATGTTCACAGCCTTTAACCATAGCTGTTTCTTGAAGAGGTATTGTATCCAAGCAAATTGCACAACAGCCGCCATGGTTCCCGAAACTCAGCTCATTGAACACTTGTTCAGTCTTCTTTTCCTCCTAAATACAGGAAACTAAATGTTAAATTAACCTAGGGGAGCTCAATTATAAAGAGATTCATCTACATCCTCCCAAATAGTTTTTCGGATATAAGGAAAAGAAACGAAATTCATGTACACAATTCCAATATCAGACAAAAGCTGTAAATCAAGCCAAAGATCCCAAATTGAAGCTAACCCAAGTACATTATACACAAGACGAATAGGGAGGTCAAGACATTAGATATCACAACCTAAATTCACGAAATCCCTAATTTCTGAGAGCATTCTAAAGATGATCAATTCAGAAAGGAAAAACACAGAAGCATCGAGAATTAAAGAGCTAAAGATGGACGGAATCAAACCACAAAGCAAATCAGAAATTTGATAAGGAAAGCGCGGATTAATGAATTGATTAACAAGAAGGGGAAAAGGAAAACAAACCTGATCTTGACGAGACAAAACATCCACCTGCTTCTCATCAACGATCTGGATCGAAGAACTCATGGCGGCGAAAAAGAATGCAAATTGGATCCCAGGAATAATCTGAAAACGAAAGATTAGGTGAAAAAAAAAAAAAAAAAAACAAAGTAGTTCCTTGGTCCCAAATCAATTCCGGAAGCAGACAAAAACCCTAATCCAGTAATCTGACGAAGAAAGAGTCGAGCTCAGAAGAGAAAGAGAGAGAGAGAGAAAGAGAATGAATGGGACACCAAGAGGATAAAAGAGAAAGAGGAATCGGAATCCTCTCCGCGGGAAACGGCCGAGGAGGTGTAGAAGATAAGACCCTTAATTGAATACGACGACTTGGGGACTTCTTCTACCACCAGAGAAATTAGGGCGGTGCTCACATGCGCTGCGGCCCTAAATTAATTAATATTTAACCGGCTAAGAATATGTATCATTTTTATTATTTATGTATCAATCAAGTAGATTTTTCGGGTTTCTTTTAATTAAAGTCCATAACTTATTTTTTAATTTTATTTTTAACATCGGGAATACATAATTTATTTTCATTTTCATATACACATTACATAACTCATGAAAAATAGTTTTCATTAAAGATATCAAATTTATTTGATTTAAATTTAAAAATTTTGATTAGATAAAATATATAGGAGAGCCAAACATTAAGAAGAAAAAAATTAAAAAAAAAAAAAAACTCGGACAAGAACCCCAGACTGGTCGTAGAAAGTAGAAACTTGAAACCCTCAGACTGAAATTAGTGTTGTCCGGTGGAGAATGGGGGCAGAAACGATCCTAGTTACAGAGAAAGTTGAGGACTTGCTCGAGGTCTGTCTCCGTCTCTTAAATCCCTAAATTCCCTTTTACTTATTTCTCCTCCAATCGATTCATATCCCACATTTGGGGGTTTACTTGTATCAATTTCGGGTTTGCTTATCTTCGTCCTCTGAGTTATTTGTTAATCGGGGTCAGTTTAAAAATATTGAATTTATTGAGTGATGATTGTATGACAGGCTGCTAGATACAATGATATTGATGATCTCAGAAGCTTGGCTTCTGATGGTGTCTCTCTTGACTCTCGTGATTCACAAGGCCGAACAGGTTTCTTTTACATTCTCTGTTTTTTCAACAAATTCCAATTTTCCGGGTTAATAGGTGCTATCTCCAATTATTCTTCTTTAATGCCGCAGTTAGATGAGATACTTAAACTCTTGCTCAGTTACTTGGAATGTTACAAGTAAAAACTTCTGTATAATGTGTGAATTACTCTTATAGATGTAGGTGAATTTGGATTTGTTTGATGCCAAATAATTGTACCTTTGGCGCATTTTATCTGGTGAAATTTTTTGGTTACTATTTTGTGGTTAGTAATATGTTGGTGTTTGTACTGCTATGAATCCTTATATGTTCATTAACAAGTTTAACATGTATGGTTAACTCTGGGAACATTGTGTCTTTGTTGTCTTCACAGCGTTGCATATGGCCGCAGCGAATGGACATATGACTATAGTGGAGTATCTTATCAGTGAAGGAGTGGTAAGAAAACAACAATCCCTTACTAATTTAATGTCATGGCAACCTATTGATGTAATTTCTGTAGTTCCATCGATTAAACATGAATAAAAGAGAGATATTTGAGGCTTTGTTTTTGGTGAGCAGGATATCAACTCTCTTAACGATGAGAACAATGCTCCTCTGCATTGGGCATGCTTGAATGGCCATGTCGAGGTAACCATCACTCATGTCCGTGCTTGAAAAGGTTTTGTTTCTCTTGTTTAACTAAACTGGAAAGCTACTTACAGGTGGTGAAGAGATTGATCTTAGCAGGAGCCAGTCTAAGTCTTTTGAATCGGTTTGTCTCTTGGATCTTTCTTCTAAATCTATAGGAGGAACTAAGCTGAACTGTTAAAGCTTGAAAATTTGTAGGTATGAGCGGACTCCGATGGATGAAGCCATTGGTGCGGAGAAGATGGAGATTATAGATGCTATCAACGCAACTGTTGCACAAATGGAACTTGAAAATACCAGTATGACTTGACTTTTCAGAAATCTTCATCCTAAATGTTCTCTCCCTCGCTCTCTGTGATTTACAAGTGAGCTTTTGTGTTGTGGGATTGCTTTGTTACCTAGACGAGTAGTTGTTAGAACTAGAATCATACTATGAAATATGTTTGGTTGCAAAACCCACAACCACAAACTTGTTCAATTAATTTTGAGCTTCGACCAGTTTGATTTTGATTCGGTTTTGATTTCACAAATTTGCAATAAAAGGATGGAGGACACGGTGGTAGACAATCGAGGAGATGTAGTGGCTAAGGCATGCATTCTGTGTAAACCTGAACTAAAAAATCTAATATGAAATTAGAGCTTTATTTCACTTCATAATTTGGAATTTTCACCTTTATATCATAGTTGTATTTTTTTCATATTCAAAATGTCGAGCTACTATGAACTTAGAAAAAACGAATGAAAAGTTTGATACACATGAAATTTATTAGAATTTTTTCTCGAGCAAGCAATACAGTTTCATAGAAAAATAAACTTGAACAAAAGACATTATGATGTATGGACTCACAAATCACAATCAAAGTGAACAAGCTCAAACTAAATTATCCGAACAAGACACTGCCTACACTGGTTCAAGCTATTAGTGCGATGGCCAAGAATTGCAAATGTAAACAAAGGAGATCCTAAGTAATCGAAAAAGACATCTTTGGCCATCCTTATCCTTTAGAAGTCAATAAAAAAAAACATTCGTGTGGATGCAATAGCCTAGACAAACTTGTAACTTTTCTTGTTATCATGCGGTTCTTGATAATTCTATTTCCAATTGGTTGAGTATGGTTGAGATGGATAATTACCTTATGTATTCACGGAAATGCAAGAAATGTATGTAACTTTTTTTTTTTTGGTCAAACTAATGTATGTAACTTTTTATGTGTATATATTCTCCTTAAACTGACATAGTATAACTCGGTATAGGGTTCAATATTCGGCTTGCATACAAATTATTTTTCTGCCAAACAATATGAATTATGTGAGTTTGATCCATACCAATAATACTAATTCAAACCACTAAACTACAAATCATGATCTATTATGTACAAACCTTTTTAGTTAATTCAAATTATATATATCTTCATCATTCTCCGATTTGGTAATCTATGGTTTGTTAGCTAGACGACTAGTGGTTGTAATAAGAACGGGAAGAATAAGATTAAGATATAAAAGTGAAAACCTTTCGGTGCCCATTCCTTCTTTTGTTTTTAACATATGTGCAGTGCACCATTCCTTCAGTTAAATACTAGCAAGATTAAACAAATTAAAAGATATAATTACTAATTTTGGTTTAGTCCGAAGGGGAATGAATCTCTCTACCAAATCCATGCACCTTAAATTGTATTTTTGGCCTTCACGTTCACGTTGTTTTCGCACATGCCTTTCACTTTCTTCAAATAGTTTCATAATTTGTAGGATATAAAGAATATCATTTGTAAACGTTTTCACAGTTGGCAAAACATCATTTTGTAAACCTTTCGGCATAGACTCGTTCTGACGCAGACTGACGCTGGATGTCTCTAGTCTCTTTATGTTAGATGTGATGTAGATAATTTTATTAAATGGTTTTTCGTCAACAAATTCCCGGCCCACTCATTTTTGTCACATAATATTTTAACTCAACAAAAATAATATTCTTTTTTGATGTGAGGGCTTCAGAATTGGAAAAGTATCTCAAGATCTAAGAAAATAATTAATCAATACGTATCATGATTTTCAAATCATCGAAATTTGCTTAGTTATAAAAATAAAGAAAAGATCAGTACTACCAGCACTCGTTCCAACATAACTATAGTGAACGCTAACAATTTGATGGTATAATAACGATATTTGTGTTATGATTATAGTACTATGTTAACTCTATGTTTTGTGTTATGATGATACTATGTTTTCGTGTAATGATTCTACTGGATGGCAAGCGACTTCTAAAATATATTATAATCAATGAATAAATCTTACGAGTCGTTTAGACTTTGCTGACTCATAAGTATTGTGAAATAGCCGATAACAAACTTGAATGTTTCACATGGTCTCTTCTCTTCCTAAAAGAATAGCATATATATCTTCTGCTATACTTAATTTTCCTGATCTTGAAACTTTTTGCGCGATGTTGTTGATCACCTAATAACCACCAACGAGAAACCATGTGTCGTCTACACGTACATATATATTTTGTTCGGTTCTTATAATATTCATCTTCCACTGGTTGACAAACATGCTCATCAATATTATACAAATGTAACCAAAAGATATATAAATAAAGAGATCTGGTCGAGATATCATTTTCTTGCGAGGGGGGACGAATATTAAGTTCGAAAGTTCAGAAAGCCTAAACCCTATAAAGCCTACGACACAGTTTAATTTTTTATTATTATTTTTATGGTGGAGTGTTTGAAGGAATATAGTGATTTTTTATTTATTTATGGCTTTATTTTTTTAATTTTTTTTTCACATTATTTATGGCTTTATTCCTAGATAAAGCAATCCGTAAACATACGAGCGTTCAATCAGTTTTGTTAATTCAAATTCAAGTTTGGAAATACATTTGAATGAAGTTCTCAAATACAATAACTGGTTTCACCTAATATTTTGATTCTCTAGAAGTCTTTTTCATTGCATGAGTCATATGTGTTATTTATAAAATTGCGTATGTTGTATCCAAACAAGATTAAATATGTTCTGATACTAATAATTTAGTGGCAAAATCTATGGTTTGACATCATTGATATTCAGAATCATTTTTGAATTGTAGTAGTATGTAGGCATAGTTGATTTTGTAAAAGGATTTTACGTGAGATCTAATTGTGAAATGAAAGTTGACACTCCAAAATAGAGCTATGCAAACGCCCAAATAGATTTAAAATGTAGAAATGGTTCGATCAACGCAAAGATCATATGTTAGAATGGAATCTTCACATTAAAAGCAAAAAAAAAAAATAAACCATATGTTGTGATCTCATAAAAGGATAAACAGGGATTGAACACCTATACAGTATACAGTGCACACCGACGTGCCTATGTGGAAGCGAGAAGATTACAAAGTCTCCTGCGTAATTTAATATAAGTCAGGAAGAATAGTAACACTAAAAAAGTGCACAAATAGGCTCAGTGAGTCAGTTTATAGCAAAAAACAGCTTTTAAACCCCAAAAATTGAATGGGGATATAACTCACGAGTTGATGCATATTGCATATGAAGGATATATAGCATTTAATTTAGGCAACAAAATAAAATCCAAAATTTAGATTCAGAAGCTATAACCTATATAACTGATACAATAATATGGGCTGGTAAATGACTAGCTAGTTTAGTATAGGGAAACACATCAACTAAGACCATGAATGGTAACCAATACCATATCCAAAACCGCACTATACTTCCCCACAGTTAAAAACGCAGTTACCATTCAGACCCTAAATAAAACTTCTACAAAATAATCATGCGATGAAAAACAAAAATTTAGTGGATTTAGTTAAATTTATCCTAGGATCAACGGTTTGCTAGAGAAAATATTATCATAAAAGAATTCATTTGAATAAAGGGAATGCTACTCATTCCAACATTGTAGATTGCTATCACGATAATCTAAAAGAAAAAATATGGTTTTAAGAGTTTTTTTTGGTCGTGCATTTTTTACCGGTTTAAATCCTAATTATATATATACAAAAAAATTACTTTCAGAAAACGTGAAAATGGTATTGTATAATTTTATTTTTTTCCAATAGCAAAACGTTTCAGTACCAATTGAGTCAACAAAGACGATAACGTTTGTTGCAGCATTAGAACAATTCATACAATAGAGTTAGTGATCTATTCGTTTGTATCCAACCCCACTGGAAAAAAACATCAAAGAAGATAACATCTTTTCTTTCAAAATAATAAACGTTTATGAATTTGGTTTAACCGTAAAATCCACCGCCTGAACCGTCGCCACCACCACCGTAGACATTTGGCTGGTCGAGAATAGGTGCCGAGGCGGACACACCGTTATGGTTATTGGCTCCACCACCTAAATGCAAATCGGACATACTAGGAAAACCTTCTTTGGGTTCAAGCCCTTGATCATACAAGAATCCTTTAAAGACATGACCACCGATTTTCACCACCGCTTGGTACGCGTACTCGTCATCCCCGTCCTCCACTGCCGTCACTCTCACACACTTGAACACCGCCGCAGCCCTAATCTGCCCTGGCCACGCTTCCCTTGACCCTCCTCCGTCTTCCATACATAAAACATGAATTATAACCATATCAATCTACATAATGGTGTATATTACTCAAGTAAATATGAGTGTCTAATCCGGATACACTGATCCGATCTGAAACCAAACCAAATTCTTAAATTGAAAAAAGATCTTATTTTTCTATAGCGAAAACCAAACCTAAATTAAGCAGTAACAATGGTCCGACCGTAACTTTAAAACTTCAGAAAACTATCAATTAAATTTCTTAAAACCGAATTTAAACCACAAATAGAATCATAACAAACCGATCTACACTATACTATGGTATATTTTGGTTACTGTCATTAAGAAATCAAAATTCCAAAGTTTGATTGATCACTGTGACAGTAATCATCAAGAAGGGCTATTAGTGTTATATGCATGTACATATACATACATGAAATCATGAAATGTAACACTACCTTGTCGGCTGGAGCTGGTCTCGAAACTCTGAGGAGGCGTGTTAGAAGTTGAAGTATGAGAAGTGGCTTGCTGTTGTTGTTGAGAGCCTACGATCCTCGGCTTCTTCGTCCCGGAGGAGGTCGATAAAGACGAGCCAGCCGTTGGATTGGCGCCGGTAGGCATGACCTGCCTCTCCCTCCGGCGAGCCGCAGAGACCCACGTGCTCTTCACGTGAGTAGAACAATCAAAGCCACGGCTCTTGCAGCACGTCCTGCACCGCCTCTGCTTACACTCCTTCTTTGCCTGGTTTCCACAGTCTTGACACGTGGCGGTTCCGGATGCGGCTGAGCCAGACCCCGAGTTGTTCGAGCTTGTTCCGACCGTCGTCTGGTTAGTACTCTTGAAGTGAAGATACTGCGTTTCGTGGTTGGTGTTGTTGTTCTGCCATCTCCGGTTGTTTCCGAGGAAGTTAATGTCGGTGTCTTCCACGTGTTGCTGCGGCGGACCACCCGTGAGAAGAGGAATCACTCCGACGCCGAGCCCCACCGCATTACTGTTAATCTGATCGGATCCAGGTATAACTCCGGCGTTCTGGTGGTGGTGGTACGCCGGGGCAACAAGGAAAACGTCTCGAAGACCGACCATACCCATCTCCGTCGACGACGGGAGGCCATAACGGACAGAAGATCCGGGAGGCCATGACGGAACGCCGGCGGCGACGGAAGCTGAGCCTATACCACCGTGTGCGACGGCGGGACCAGCATTAAAACCAAGAGATAGATCCTCGGTGGCGCGGGAAGATATCGTCGTCGTTGCCGTCCAGTCGGTGAAGGCACCGGAATCCGACGTCGGTAGATTATGCCTCCTCGTTGTAGCCACAGCTGATTAAACCAAAACCCTAATCCCACAAATTAAATATTATAGAAAAATAAAATTCACAGCACACAGCTCAAATGTACATAACCCATAAATCTACACAAATCTTAGATAGAGAAAGATGAAGAGGATCCTGAAACCAAAAACGAAAACAAGATTCTTCGAAATCTACAGTCACTGTCTCTGTCTCTCTCTCTGCTAAAAGAGGGGAAAAAGAACACTGCGACTCTTCTTTCGCTTCCTCTCTCTAAAAAAAATCTAACCCGTCTCCTACTTTCTCTCTCTAAAAGAAACTGCTATTTTGCTTGTTGCTGCTGTCTGATTTTTCTTCTAATATTGGCTATCTTCTTAGCTCCTCCCTTAAAATTAAAACAATAGTGGTGTTGTTTTCTTGTTCTAGATTGTTTCGTCTTGTTCCTGTCTCTCTCTAATAATCATCATGGACAACTGCAGAAAGATAGAGGCAAGTGAATTTTTATTTTTTATTTTTTCCTGGTTTATTAATTATTTATGTTTTTAATAATAATAACTCAAAGAAATGGGCACATGATACCTTCTTCTCCTTTGCTTTTGGATTTTAGCTCAAGTTTGATTTTAAAATAAGTTATATATTTTATATCATTGTTTATCAGATGACGAAGTTCACCCACCAGCGCTCGTGCGCGTGGCTCCACTTGCGCTTAGGAGATCCCGGCTTCTGTTTCATTCAGAACCGACTGCACCGGTTCACTACTGTAGGTCCAACTCAATATATATTCCTCATCTGTTCCAATAAAAAAATAAGGTTTAGGAGTTTTTTAATCCAAATATTTTGATTTTTAGATTTCCGATATTCGGGTTTTGATTGTTTTTGTATATAAATGTACAAAATTATATTCATAATTAGAAGAATGCTTTCCAATATAACGAAAACAAAATTGTTTTTAAAAAGTATAGTGTTTTTTGGTATGTTTTCAGAGGTGTCATGAGTTTTGGGCGGGCTGAATCCGGTCTCTCCTCGTGTGCGGCTTTTTTAAATCCAAATTCATGTCTCCAGAAATTTCCTATTTATATTTTGTTTTGTTTTTTTGTTAACATCCTAATTTTTTAATGCCTATATTAATCATCGTTTCGGATGATCATGTGTATATTTTTACTTCTCTGTAAGTATATTAAAATTTAAAATTCTGAACATTTTTTAGATACTTTGTACATAATGCTATAAAGGTGTAAATTGTAAAGATGTCTATAAATGATATAAGAGAAGGACAATCAACAGAAACTTACACAAAAGATTACTGAATGACTCTTCCAAAAAGATACTTGAGGTATTTGGAAGTTATTAGTCATAATTTGATACAATTTCGTCTGGTCATTATATTTTCCATTTAAACTAGGATTCAGTTTAATATGTTTGAATATAAACTCGGCACAAATGAAATAAAGTCTAATAAGGAATAAGTATTTCTCTCTCCTGGGGCGGCTCTAGAGGCGATTGGATCTCACTAACCTTAATCGTCGCCGTCAGCCGACCTCACGTCGGCGGACGAGAATTCCGATGGCCAGAAAAAGAAAGCCTCCCAAGCCTCCTGCTCCTGTTCCCGGTTCCTCGAAGTTTTCCCGTATCATCGCTGCATCTGGGTTATCCGTGATAACCTCTACTAAAACCCAGGCTCCAGCAAATGTCTCCTCCGCCGCACCTGTAGATTCCTCAGCTTCAATTGTGACATCGACAGCCTTGGTCGAGACTACGGACGCTCCGCTGTCTCCCGCCGTCGCACAACAAGCTTCCTCCAACACCACTTCAGCGTCTGAGACCTCCTCCGCTGAGATGGCCGTTTCTCCTCCGGTTAGCATGCCCTCACAGGTAGCAAAGCCGAACATCACCACCTCAATCGACTCCTCTACAGCGAATAAGTCCACTTCCTCGAGATTTGACCTCCCTTGGGCTTCCAAATTCAAGGCATCTCTTCACAATCTCAAGAAAATGGCTTCTCCTACATTCCTCGAAGATGGCACGCCCGTCGTCGTCGCCCCTCCATCCGTCCTCCTCAAAGCAGCAGAAATGTGGAAAGGTCACATTGTGGCCCAATTTCACGATTTATGCCCGCCTGCGTCCAGAATTTTCACTGATTTAAACCCCATCTGGGGAAGATTCGGTACCATCACAGTCAGACTGATCTCGGAGACTGCAGCCCTCATATTCATCCCCTCTCTCGCCACCAGAGAATGGGTTCTCGAGGTTGGTTTCTGGCACGCAGGGAACTGTTCGTGCACAGTTTACCCATGGTCATCAGAGGGTCCGCTTGAACTGGAGGAGCTTAAGTCTGCTCTAACTTGGGCGATTCTCAAAAACATTCCCCCTCAGCTCTACTCTCTTGATGGCATCAGCACCATTGCAAGTGGAATTGGAGAGCCTCTCCACACAGAAAAATCCCGACTTGATCCGGTTAATATTGGCGCTACAAAAGTCAAAGTCATTATTCAACTAGATACAACTCTTCCTTCGACAGTCGTAGTCAAAGATGTCCAAGGTAACACTGCCCGTGTGGCTGTTGAATACCCGAGACCGCCACCAAAATGTCTCAATTGTGGAAGATATGGACATCTTTTGAGCAGATGTCCTAAGCCGCTCACAAAGAAACCGTCTTTTTTGAAAGACATCCCCTCAGGCTCAAAAGAGGTTACACACCCCTCTGTGAGATTACCAGCCAGTAACGCTTCTCCAATTACAATCTCGGCTCCCGAGAATAACTTGTTTGAACCTCGACTCACCAAAAAGCGCCGTAAGAGATCTCGATCAAGAAAACGGTCTAGTAGTTCCCCTCCAATAATTTTGGACACTAAAGTGCCAGAAACAGCTGTCATCCCAAGGGTGAAGCCCTCTGCTGTTACTACAAAGCAGAAATGGGTCAGAGTGGAAAATGCAGCCTCAATTGGTACCCAGTCAGTTCCTCCACCCGTGCCAAAGCCCCTAAACACCATTGAGAAAGCTGAAGCAATCAGGGCTGACAAGGCAACTGATACCCCATCTCTTCCTTTCCCTCCTGATTGGGAGGCCATGTCCACCAAAGGCAAGAAAAAGCTGATGAAGATATGGCACAATCAGATTCGTTCAGGGAAACTCCCCACTTCTGATTCCACACGAGGCACGTCCTCGAGTGGGACTTCGCATCACTGAAAGCATTGCTTTCACCTTCACTTTTGAGTTACTAATGAAGGTTTTTTGTTGGAATATTAGAGGTCTAAATAATCAATCTCGTCAGCGGGTTGTTAGAAATTGGATAACTTCCAATCATCTTTTGGTGGGCAGTCTTCTAGAGACCCATGTTTCTGAAGACAATGCTGCATCCGTTTTGGCATCCACTCTTCCAGGTTGGAGAATGGACAGCAACTATTGTTGCTCTGAGCTAGGGAGAATCTGGATAGTTTGGGATCCCCTAGTTTCAGTTTTGGTGTTCAAGAAAACTGAGCAGCTTATGCTATGCTCAGTTAAACTGCCTAATCTCAATCAGTCCTTTGCGGTGGCCTTTGTTTATGGAAGAAATACAGAAACAGAGAGAAGAGTTTTGTGGAATGAGATCAGTGAGTTAGCATCCTCAACCCCTCTGCGCAATACTCCCCGGATACTGGCTGGCGATTTCAAACAAATTGCTGATTCTAGTGAGCACTTTTCAGTGTTACAAACCTCTCTGCCAATCCGGGGTTTGGAAGATTTTCAAAACTGTCTCAGAGACAATGATTTGGTAGATCTTCCAAGTAGGGGAGTTTTTTACACTTGGTCTAATCATCAAGACGACAATCCAATCATTCGGAAATTGGATAGAGCAGTGGGTAACAATGAATGGTTTTCTGCTTTTCCTTCCGCCATTGCTGTATTTGATCCTCCAGGAGACTCGGATCATGCTCTTTGCCTGATCACCCTTGACAACCGGCCAGATATATCGAAGAAAAGCTTCAAGTACTTCTCTTTCATATCAACTCATCCCCGGTTCATTTCTGCGCTAACTGAGTCATGGAATGAACAAGTTGTTATGGGATCAGCAATGTTCTTGTTGGGAGAGCACCTCAAAGCTGCCAAGAATTGCTGCAAACTGTTGAACCGGCAAGGCTTTGGCAATATTCAGCAGAAAACTGCGGCGGCCTTCACTCACCTTGAGAATGTGCAGACCCAGCTCCTTTCCAATCCCTCAGACACTCTTTTTAGACAAGAACATGTGGCCAGGAAAAAGTGGATCTTCTTTGCAGCAGCTCTGGAATCCTTCTACAAACAAAAATCTCGAATCCGCTGGTTAAACGAGGGAGATGCCAACACCAGCTTTTTCCACAGGGTTGTCATTGCAAACAAGTCCAAGAATCTGATAAAATACCTCAGAGATCACAATGATGAGCGTGTGGAGAATGTAAATCAGCTAAAGGAAATGATAGTTTCTTACTACACTAACCTTTTTAGGTCAGAAAGCGAAGCTACTCATCCTTACTCTGTGGACCAAATTCAAAGTTTACATCCGTTTAGATGTGATGATGCTCTTGCTGCTCAGTTAACTGCAATTCCAACAGTACAGGAAATCATAAAAACCGTCTCTTCCATGCCCCGTAATAAGGCTCTAGGACCTGACGGGTTTCCTGTAGAATTCTTCTGGGATTCATGGTCAATCATCAAAGATGGCCTAATCGCAGCAGTTCAAGAATTCTTTCGCACATGCCACCTTCTCAGGAAATTCAATGCAACAGCAATAACGCTGATACCTAAAGAAACAGGAGCTGATCGCCTCTCTCAGTTCAGACCTGTAGCTTGTTGCACAACTGTATACAAAATCATCACGCGACTCATTTCTCAGCGTTTAAAGCTTTTCATCTCTCAGGCAGTCCAGGGCAATCAAGTTGGCTACATAAAGGGCAGATTGCTTTGTGAGAATGTTTTGCTAGCTTCTGAGTTGGTTGAGAACTTTCACATGGATGGAGAAGTAACAAGAGGTTGTTTGCAGATTGATCTAACAAAAGCGTATGACAATGTGAACTGGGTCTTCCTCTTAAACATTCTCAAGGCCTTTGATCTCCCTCCTACCTTTATCAACTGGATTGAAGTCTGCATCTCTTCTCCGTCATACAGCATTGCGTTTAATGGAGGATTGATTGGTTATTTCCAGGGAAAGAAAGGTATCAGACAGGGCGACCCCATGTCTTCTCTCCTTTTTGTCTTAGTAATGGATGTCTTGGCCAAGGCTCTTGACAGAGGAGCAATCAACGGTGTATTCCAGCTGCATCCCAAATGCTCAGCCCCAATGATCACCCATCTCAGTTTTGCAGACGACGTCTTGGTCTTCTTTGATGGTTCAATTGAATCCGCTTTGGGAATTCTTGGAATTCTAGCCGATTTCAAGCAAGGATCGGGGCTGGCCATTAATCGACAGAAATCTGCTCTTCTTATTGATGGTGGTGACAATGAAAGGAATAGTGAGATGGCAGCAAGGTTGGGCGTGGTTCAAGGTTCTTTACCCGTCAGATACTTGGGAGTACCTCTTATGGCTCAAAAGATGAGAAAACAGGACTACCAACCGCTCCTTGATAAGCTCAACCACAGATTCACTTCATGGACTGCGAGGCATCTTTCCTTTGCAGGTCGGTTGCAGTTAATTAAATCGGTTATTTTCTCAACAATAAATTTCTGGACCTCAGTGTTCATCCTCCCCAATCAATGCCTTCTCAAGATAGAACAGATGTGTAATGGATTTCTTTGGAAAGGAACACCAAATTCGGCTCGTGGAGCCAAGATCTCTTGGGAAACAGTATGCTCTCCAAAGGAATCTGGTGGGTTAGGCTTGAGAAGATTAAACTCTTGGAACAAGGTCTTAGGGCTGAAGCTTATTTGGCTCCTTTTCTCTGCTGCGGGATCATTATGGGTGTCTTGGGTAAGATTGAATCTGATTGGACATCGTAACTTCTGGGAGTTAAATCCCTCAGCAGCTGGCTCTTGAATATGGAGACAACTTTGCAAGCTCAGGCCGCTGGCAAGGCAGCTTTTGGTGTGTGAAGTCGGAAGTGGCATAACTGCTAAATTCTGGCATGATAATTGGACAGGATTGGGACCACTTCTTGATCTCACAGGCCCCAATGGCCCACAAGTTGTTGGTCTCTCCTCAGATGCGGTGGTGAGAGATGCAATCAGAGGACACAACTGGTGGCTTTCATCATCAAGAAGCCGAAATCCAATTATCTTGACTCTAAAGAACTCTCTACCTAGGCCTGACAGCTTAATTGATTGCGAGCACGACGATTCGTATCTCTAGAAAGCAGGCAATCATCCGCCGTCGAATCTGTTCTCTGCTGCAAAAACATGGCTTGCTCTAAATCCACCAACCTCCACCGTCCCTTGGCACAAATCAGTCTGGTTCACCAATCATATCCCAAAGCACGCCTTTAACTGCTGGGTTGTTGCCTGGAACAGATTGGCAACTCGCGACAGACTGAGAAACTGGGGATGTCAAGTTCCTTCTTCCTGTATCCTGTGTAACTCTGCAGATGAGTCTCGGGACCACCTTTTCTTTGAATGCGCCTACAGTCAAGAAATCTGGGTTTTTTTCACTTCAAGACTGCACCTAAATCCTCCTTCGCAGTTCTCCTCTTGCCTCTTATGGCTGCAAACGGCTTCCAGGGAAAAGAACATTTCCTTTATACTAAAACTCCTCTACCAGGCTTCTGTTTATTCGATTTGGATTGAGCGAAATACTCGCCTCCATTCAGGCTCCTCGAAATCATCGGCGCTTCTAATCAGAGACATTCAGCACACAATTCGGGCAAGATTGGATCCGTTATCCAGGCGTCATAACTCATCTTCGAGGGTAAGTTTACTGTCAACCTGGTTCAGCTTATTTCCTTTCAGGTAAAGCATCTTCTTTCTATGCGATTGTCTGCTATCGTCGTTCCTCTATTATTGTAACAAAACATTTGTGTTTTGGGCCTTCGGGCTTTTTCTTGTGGGCCTCGTGCCTTTGTATTTGTTTTTATGAAATGGAAGTTTAAAGTTAAAAAAAAAAAAAAAAAAAAAAAAAAAAAAAGAAATTCAGATTTCGAGGTCATGATCAGTATTGTCATCGTTTCTTAACTACACACATTTTGCTATGTAATACGTCATATGTCATGCACGTATGTTACCGTTACCGACAAATAGAAAAAAAGAAAAAACAGAGACCACATAGACGGTGATATCCCCAGTGATATTTCAGTTTTGTATTCATCCTTCCGACACTCTTGGATTGCTTACTGTCCATACGTGTAAATAATAAGCAAAAGAAAAACTACTTTACATGGTCCACAAAAATGTGAAATGCTTTGCAGACCAAACACAAGACCGAAAGTATCGATGATAGTATCTCAAAACCAACGAAAAATCCAAAATCATCCAAAATGTGGTTTACATATATAATACAATAATGTTGAGTGGATTCACATATATGTAGCAAACTTCCTTGTTTGTTTTTAATATTGACACACGTTGATATATACCGTGGACTTTTGTCAATTTTCACAAATTAAACGCCAAAGATTGCTTCCATGATATCCGGATTATATTTTTAGACAGCACATCTAAGCTGCACATATATATAGACTTTTTTTTTCCACGTTTCTTAGATAGTTCCAAAAATTAAGATGTAGGCCAGCCTGGGTCGAGTCTTTGTAGCCATTAGTATTAGTTTTTTTCGATAATAGTATGCTTCATGTAGACTTGAATCGGACACAGTGGCTGTTGTAGCACATACCAATAGATGATATGTCCTAGTCAAGTTACTATTAGTTTTAAAGGCTAATATTTTAATGAAAAGTTTATTTGGTTTAGTATACATCAGAGTTCAAGACCTTGTAACACTAATTCTTTATATATTTTCTCTTCATAAATTAATATTTAATACTGCACCAACAAACTTTTTGGTTTGGAGTATCATTATTAACCAGGCTTCGATTTATGGTTTGAAAAAATTAACAATGCTAAATATTTTACATGTTTGCATCAACATTTTTTTTACCAAAAAATTATAGATTGGAAATAAAGCATGTTAAATGATATTTTAATCTCTTCTGTTCGAGCTCGGAGTCTTTAAGACTCAGTGGTACCCAACTGGTATGGCGGTTGAGATAGCTAATACCAAATTTGCGGCTTTGCGCAAACACTTTATATAGTAATAATTCTTAATGTTTCACTAATGTGATTGTTTCTCTACTCAGCACTATTTATGGTTGATAGCTTTAATACTGGATGCGAAACCACATTTTTATATTATAATGATTTGAACATGCATCCCACTTGGTACACGCAATCGAATCAAGGCCATAAAAGATTAAAAGGACTTGGATGTTAAAGACGTGATCATCCAAGAATCATGAAATGTCGTAAAATCAAGTACAATGTTGATACTTGAATTGAATATTACGAGTCTCGCTAGGAATTACTTCCCATGCTACCATTTGTAGCAAATTTTAGCATACTTACCTGATTAGCCAACTTTCCGTCTTCGATCTACATGGGAATCTTTTTGTAAGATAAATCCTTTATCTCGGGAGTTGTAAGGTCATCGTGTCCTTCTTAACGAATTTGGTAATCTAGATCTATATAGCAATTATTTCTTAAGTGAGAATCACTAAACCATTATTAATTACTTCGTTTATTTGTTGCGTTTTTATATTTTTATTTTGTATTTTTGAGAAATTATTAAGCTAAGTAGAAATCAGTTTTTTCAAAATGATTCAGATAAATTCTTTAGGGGTAAATCTTAATTAGTTTTATATGCATAAATTTTACGTAGTATTATTATTGCAATTAAGAAAGAAAGTCGCTTTTATGTTTTTATATATAAAAGCTTTAAAAAAAGAATAATTAGTTTGAGTAATGCACGTGAAAGAACCCTTTCAATAAAATGTTCGTCGGCTCCTCCCTACGCTTTGCGGCCGTCGAATCATTGCTTTTCTTTGAAGGTCATTTTTTTAAATAGTATATTTTCTTTTGTCCAAAAAAAAAAAAAAAAGTATATTTTCTTTTGAGGTCTTTCGACCCTGTTTGATCTTTGTGCTAAATTACCTAAACCCACAGTTCTAAAATATACTTTTTGTGACATCAACAAGTGATATATTTCCTTTAAAAAAAAAAACAATACAACTGTAAAAAATGGCAAATTTAAATCAAAGTGTAGATATCAAATCGGTTACTGAATCCTTTTTCATATTTTTGTGAGTCATTGTATTTGAATCAATAATGTGTGGCCTAATGAGCAATGGGAAGATGATTAGGCATCTCATCTGGGTCAAAGTTAGAGATCGAAATCCACAATCTTCATTGTGATGTTCTCTTAGCTACTATAAACACCTTAAATGATCCGTTTTTTACTTATTTTGAGAAAAAAAACAGGTTTTAAACATTTAGTTTTGACCTTTATTTTACAAAAATTGAATCGAGGTTGATAAAGTTTGGCCCGTCTTTTCTTTTTGTTTGTGGTCTTATATGAAGTTCATGACTGATTCTGCCAACATGGAATCTACCCCAATTATATACCGTAAAAGAAAACCCAAATGTTTGGAGTTAATGGTCCTCTTACTCGATCACCGTCGCTTGCTCCATTTGATAAAAAAGAAGGAAATTAAATCTTGAATACGAAATTAAGGTTCCGAATAGGTGCCAAAAAAAAAAAAAAAAAAAAGAGGTTCCGAATAGAGATGGAGATGGTGGTGACATAATAATATTTCCAAAAGAAAATTACAACGATTTTACACGGAAGTACAAAAAATGTTAACATAATTCTTAAAAGAGATACAGTATATAGTAGAAAAAATAAAAGCATGTACCAGAACAGTAGATTTATGACAAAGCAAAAGAAAAGGAGCAGAAGGCACGGGGCTCGAGAGAAGAAAATGTTCGCAAAAACCAAAAGAAAAACAACAATAATGGAGGCGTCGAGACTTGTTGATAGAGAGAGAGAGACAAAGACTAATGCTTCTTTGCCTAATCGGCGGAGGTGGCGTGCTGTCTCACTTCCCTCCGACATGCGTTGGCCCTACGCGCCTTATTTCCCTCTTTTTTTTTTTTTTTCTAATTCAAGGACCGGAACCCAAATTTGCCGGTTCGATTATTCGGTTCACGATATGGATGACTTAACGGTTTGTTTTTTGGTGTGTCGGATGCTTTAGGAAGTGAGCAAACCACTAAGTTTGGTGCTCTATAGTCATAGAGTCTATTTTACTAACCTGAAGTGTTTAATGTAATTTTGGATTAACCTTCTACTGTTAATAGTAAGTTCATCTGCTGTTGAATTCTAGATGATGATACTAGAAAAATCGAACGAGAATGTATGATGTTCTACTACTATACATGTAGAAAATATGAGATTTTTCTTACATTAAAATTATTACATATAAAAAGAATTCTGTGTCCGGACGGCCTTGAGTGTTATTGGGTTAGCCATTTTGTATAAACATTTATAAAAAAAAGCAACAAAAGTTTGCTAACTTAGGCATTGAACCTAAAACCATGAAGCTAGTAGAAAATGGGCCAAGATCCATTTTTCTACAAAGATCCACGCCATTTCTCGGTGGTTTAGGATGCACACAGATTCGACAAATGTACCAAACTCCTACGCTTTTACGAAATCTAGAACCCATCCACGGCTAAAAACTCTTCCATTCATTAGTCATATGTGCATGTGACAAAACTTTCTAAAACACAAGTCACGACCCACTATATGCAGACTGAATCTTAGGATGTCGATTGGCTAAATTCGACACTTAGCCACCAAATCTTTCTTACTGAAAGAAATCAATGGTTTTAACAATATAGAATAAATATATAGTATATGTTGTGAGTAAAAAACAATTTGTCTCGTTGAGCATATAGGATTGCATGATAGTTTTCTAACGGTTCTAGATCAAATGTGAAAAGCACATGTCTGAAATATCTAAATGTGTGGTCTGGTTAAACAATTTTAGAGAAGATCAAAAAAGTCTTCTTACAGCGAGCCACTACGATCCTGAGTTCGAACAGCCAATCCAAACGTATTAACCGCAATAACAACCCAACAACCAATTTAAAATTTTGGTATTTTGTTCAGGTGAATTTTAAAAGTAAAGTAAACGGAAGGCAACTAAAGAGAACGAGGTGTTTCAGTGTGAAACCTCTCACATACTTGTATATTTATCATTCCAATAATATATTGTAATCGAGAGTCACCTTGACAAAAAATAAGTTTTTGTTTCTGGCGATAGAGAAAATTTCAAAGGTGAAAAGGTAGCCATCATCATGCGGAGTTATCACAAAGAAAAAGAAGAATAAGTCGTTTATTGTTTTCTTTAATTTATCTTCTCTTTTTGAAGACCATCAAACAAAGCCGATGACATGTGACGACCCAGAGTTAAATTAGTTGAATTTTCTTGGATGAACCTTATATATATCAAATGTACATGTTGGGCATACATTGCTTTCGTAGAAATTCCAGACAGCATTCAATTTGTCAACTTGTTCATGCAAGACTAAATTGTAACCAAACAATACGTACCAATCAAACATTTAACTAACCACTCTAATATGTTATTTTTACCTTTCCACATTTTTTTAAACAAATACAACGGAAGAAATAAGGATACTTTCCAAGCCTAATCAATTTTTTTTTTTGTTTTTGGGTTAAAAAAGTAACTTCGTCTTGCCTCCGAAGAACCTTAATGGAGAAACCCTAATCTTATGCTCGGAGATTGTCTGCAAATTCGGTGACCACATGTGCTCTTTCGTTCCGACAAGCTGCTCATATTGCTTCTTTAACTCGGGAGAATTACAGATCGCACTGTCTTCACCACAACTGATTGTTTCTTCGTCTCTGCTGTTTCTGTTTTTGCATATAAGACTAATGATAAAATCGGGAGAAACTTTTATCAGAATCTTCCCGTTTGGTCCCTGAGAATACTCAAGCGGTGGTGGACTCGACGGCGCCGTGAAGTTCAACGGCGGATTATTCGACCGAACATTTTCAAGATTATTAGAGTTGAAGATTGAGAGACACGAAGTGGTTAAGATTCTGTATGCGAAACGTTCGATCGGTAAGACGAAATAGGTTTGACCTGGGATGAGATAGTCGTCCATGGCTAGAGCTGGAATCTGACGACCGATGAAGAAAGAATCTGCGTGGCACACAATTTGATCAGGAAACTCAAACATGATTTCTCCAGCAACATGTTTCTTGAAGCCACAAAGGGTTTTGGTTGATCCCTGCTCAAAAAAAACGAGCGTGACTATTCCTTGGCGTCTACGGATCATCGGAAAACAAGAATTGATTAGAGATTTGCCCATATTTTCGAAATTTTGTGTGGAAAGTTATGAATTGTCGCATTAAGAGGAATGATATATATAGAGCGGGATTAGTCTTTATGGTCTTTGTATTTTGTTTGTAGTGAAAAGGCAACAACTTGAAGGAGAGTTGACTTTTGAATGGTCAAACACTCCAGGATTTGTTTTTGCATATATAAAGTGGGTTGTTTTATGGTCAATCCTCTCGGCTTTTGCACATTTTTTGCTTTGGTTTCCAGGCATAAAGTTGCATTTTTTAATATTTTAATTAGAAATGTTACATAGAGTCGTGGAAGTAGTTACACAAATGATCAAGTATTTAATTTTATTGTGGTAATTTATTATAGTCCATTATTACAAACACGTTGAACTCGTGACTTCTTATCTTGTGTCAACTGTACCGAAGGCCGAATTAGATAATGGTCCAGATACATACTCTCATATCACTTACAAGGTATCCCATTTTCCTTTTTCTTTTGTTATCCATAATCATTTAAAATCGCCAAACATATATGCTACATATTTAACCATATTTGACCTTGAAATTCGACGATTCACATTTGATGTATGGTCTTTGTATTTCCCTAAACTTTTATAGCCAACAACATGAATGAGTGTTTACAACATATGGTTTCACACGCGTTTTAAAAAATTACTGCAAAATTTCTATATATAATTTTTCTTTCAAACCAGCCCAATTTGATTAGGTGGGGAGAAATGGTGAGAACTGAGAAGCTTGTATTAGTTACCTTAATCTTTGATATTTTTTAATCTAGTTTTTGAACAACCCTTGAAATTTTATAGATAAAAAATATATTTATATTTATGGTTGATACTTGATACTAAAACTGGGCCTCAAATTGGGTTTACGCAAAAGGAAGACGTAGGCTAAATGTTTTCAATTTTATACCGAAGACACGGGCCTGATTTAAACGCACACCAATTATTTTTTGTTAATAAAAACAACATGGAGTAGCTATTTTAGAGATCGTGACCAAAAAAAAAAAAAAAAAAAAAAGCTATCTTAGAGATATCTACCCCTAGATTATATTTTCAGCTTGGATTGTACATGTTCGGTTCAATAAGGCAATGCACAGATGAATAAGTACTGCTATACATTTGTCACATTAATGCCAGTGACAGACTATTATCCACATATTCTTGGCATTAAAGTCAATTTTTCTTGCTACTATCGAAATCATTTATGGGTTAATTATCTAATGTTATGTATGAGTCAATATTAAGCTTAACATAGTTAGGTCAAGTTATTTCAACAATTCTCACATTAAAATTTGTAACACGTTATACCGTTTACAACTAAATTACAATTATCATTTTTTTCTTATTTATTTTATATTATATTTGTTTATGGCGCTAAACAATGAATTAATATTAACACAAGAGTTAGACATACATTTTACACATTTGAATTTGTAACTAAATCACAATACTATTTTTTCTTCTTAATTTGATATATATATATCCCTATACTATTAAAATAGAAGTACAAATTCTGCATAACCAATTGATTTGACCAAATTGCCACTGGCTTTAACACAACAAATCGATCATCATTAAGGGTATAATAGTCTCACTACAATTTCGGAGCAGATGTGGGTCGGGTCAATTGGAAAAATTACCCGAAATTGGCCATGTTGGATACGGATACGATGGATACTCCAATGATTTCGGGTTAAAGAGTCTCAATTCCATCGTTCCTGTCAAATAAAGAAAACAATTATTGCCTTATTATCTACCATTCCTAATTTCTCTCCTCAACCGTTTAATAACAAATCCAAACAAAATATTCTAAAATCTTTCATATTCCTTAATTTTAGCCTATATTCATTACGTAATTACAAAGCCAATATATGATTCACGCTACAAAATTTGAATTCCTTACCTTTCATTAACAGAAATGAATCAAGATCATAACTACAAAATCGTTTTTCATTCTACGAATATTTATACTTCCTATAATTTGATTCTAAATGCGAAAACCAAGGCAATATCTATTCAATCTTTGATATATTCTTGATGCAAAGAATATCCCAAATCAACCCACTATAAATATAACCAAAGCCATTGTAATATATATCACTCAAACAATTACCTCGAGAATATTAGTAAACTGCATACGATGGCCGCCAACGCCTCCTTCACCAGCCTTGACTCAATCAAACCTTTTAAAACCACATGGCGAATTAGGGTCAAGATAATTCATTCATGGAGGGCAAACGCCTCTTTCAGTGGAGACACACTAGAGATGGTTTTGGCCGATACCAATGTAAGTTTTCTCATCTATGTAACATAAACCTTATTGTTTTCTAAATTATAACTTTCACTGCTCTCTGTTTTTTTAGGGTCAATGTGAAAGAACTGGAGACACCAGTTGTTGGTAACAAGCCTACTAATAAGCTGGAACTGGAACTAAGAAACATCATGTATACCTAAAAACATATATTTGGCATTCCTTACAGTTATCTAACTATGTTTTCGTTTACTACAAGCTAACATTTGGTTTATATTGTAGTGATGATCGTTTGTGCTGTACTCTATGGGGTAATTTTGCTGAAAGAATGTTGGATGCATGTCCGAATAGTGGCAATAAAACAATCATTTGTCTTCTAAGGTTTGCTAAAATCACTTCATTTAAAGGTACTAATATACAAACCCCTCTAATCTAATTAATATATGACCGGAACACTTACAATTTGTATTAATAACAGATGAAAGAAGAGTATCAAGTGCATATGATATTTCTGTTTTGACCATTAACCCAACATACCTTCAAGCTGTCGAGTTTCTGTACAAGTAAGTTTAATATAATGTTTACGTTGTATATTTTTTTCTCTAATTTGGAGATTCAAGCTACATGTTTTCTCTTATATCAGTTTACCCAAGGATGGATTAGGTATCACAGTGAAAGTTAGTATTGCAAAAGAAATTGCTGCTCAGAAGAAAGTGGACTACTGCAACAGTTTCCCCAAGGAAAACAATCTCTGAACTCTTTGAAACAATTATTCAATATATGTTTTTTTCACTTAATATTTTAGTCTACACTTTCACCTTACGTTTATTCTTTTCGTTGTTTAAATACTACAACTACATATAATCATGACAATTTAAACATGGAAGTAACTAACCTTTTATATGGCATGAATTAGAAGGTCAGAATTGCTCCTTACTGCTATTTCGTACTTGATCTTCATTTTCTCCTTTCCTGTAAAAGTAAAAGACCATTGCAAAATAATCAAATGTTCATTCTTATGAAGTCACTGTATTTAAAAAAATAAACATCCAACTTCATCTCAAAACAATAAAATTCAAATAATCTTCCTGTATACATTCCTCTAACATTATATGAACATTTCAAATTCCCCATGATGATATAATCAAAGGTCAATTCTTAATAACTGATTGTATTTAAATACATAAATAAGCAACTGCATATCTAAATAAGAAAATTCACTTATCTTTGTTTATTTTTTTGTTTTAACTTTAACACTATATGTAATTGATTTTCATCGTGACCTTTCCTGTAACACTAAAAGAACATTTCGAAATCAGTATGACAATATAATCAAAGGTCCATTCATATGAACTCATTGTATTTAAATAAAAAAACACCCAACTTCAACTGTAAACAACAAAATTCACTTATCTTTGATTCTTCTTTTCTTTTGGTCACAGTATCTTCGATTCTTCTTCCTCAATGGAGAATATTTTTCAATTCTGCAACCAATTCCTGTTAAATCAATAATTTCTTTTCAATTCACCATACTCGACATATTGCAATTGCGATAACAACACTGAAATTATAATCTTCATATTACTAACTAGAATTGAAAGTTATGAATGATGTTAAATAACAGGACATGCGTAATCATACAACCAATTTAGAAAGGTAAACCCCAAAATTTCAAAAGACGTTAATATAAAAATTAATTTCAAAGGGAAATCGAGTTTTTGAAAGAGTTAGATTACCTATTGCCTGAAATCAGAATAAAGCAAACAACCAAGAATGAATCGTCCCAGATTGTGATAATTGGGGTTAATCTCGATAATGAATTTCCGATAGATTGCTCGAAAAAAAAAAAAAAAAAGCAGTTCATCGCGATTCGAAGAACACAAGAGTCGGTGTCTTCTGTTTTCACCAAAAACATAAAAAAATTAACACCACTTTCTTTTTCATTTGGGTTTCGGTAACAAGGCAGGCCCATTTTGTAGCCTTTTTCATTCTTTATTTTGTTTTGTTTTTTTTTTTTTTTTTTACACATTTTAAGTTACTGTTTTAAAACCTAAACAGATCTACCAAAATTTGTCTGCAAGAAATACATAAGCAAATACTAGGTCTTAATTAAAATATTGTGTTAATTTGAATTTATATATAAATTTAATACCTTAATTATACTATACATTATATACCTTTACAAAATAAATACACATATTTAAACTTTATTTTATAATCCATTCTAAGTTAAACAAAACAAAATCCTAAAATTCCAAATCTCTTACAAGCATGTCCATTTGACAAAAAATAATTCAATCTTCCACATTTAACTTTTTCCCTACTACTCTAATTTCTATTACATTTACCAAAAAAACAAATAATAAATTAAAAACAACAAAAGATTTTATAAAATAAATAAAAATACTTAAAGTTTATTTTATAATCCATTCTAACTTAAACAAAACAAAACCCCCCACAATTCCAAATCTCTTACAATCATACCAATGATTTAAAACGTTTTAAACATTATAAATATTTAAAATTTATAAATGATTTAAATATTAATATTTAAACATTATAAATATTTAAAATTTATAAATGATTTAAAATATTAATACTATGTAAACTTTATAAAAATTATAAAATATAATTAATACTAAAGGTTAATAAAATGTATAGTTTCAATATTATTAATATTTAAATTTTATAACAAAACCAATTTTTGGTCCGAACATTTAAATTCATATTAATTCATAGAAAAATATTATATTTAAAGACATAACAAATCAAAAGAATTTTATTAGTAAATAAAAATTAAATATACTTTCTTCAAATATCATATCTTCTCAAATAAATTCAAATAAAAAATATTATATATTATGGAACGGGTTATATAGCTGGACGGGTTATATAGTCGGATGGATTACATAGGGGGACGGGTTATATAGCAGGTTGGGTTATAATCAATATTATATAAATTTAAAATATCATTAAGACGGTGCTAAAACACGGGTTAAATCTTCAATTTATTATTTTGTCAACACTAACAAATTTAGAATATTAGACATATAAAAAATTTTACCTCATTATTTTCTTATTTTATAACTGAAAAAAGAAAAAAATGAGTTTCAATAGCTCCCCAGACCCCAATCGTATGTCGTCTTATCCTCAGCGTTATTAATCGATAATATAAAATAACGTCAGTCCGTGCTGTAGCAAACTCACCGACAATACAAGCTTATTTAAATTTCATTGACTACACTAATTTTTACCTTACTAACCTATGAAAACAATTAATTATTAATATCCTTCCTAAAAATGTACAAAAATATATACCCGCGGCGGCCCGCGGCGGCCCGCGTGTTAAATCCTAGGTTAATAGTTTCTCGAATTACAACATACGTCTAATCATGTACGTTTAATATCATCCACCAATCTAAGTCTATTTTTTTAAAACATTAACCAATTACAAAAATACATACAAAGAAATCTAAAAAACAATCGTCCCGTGGCGGCCGCGGGTTAGATCCTAGTATATATCTATGGCGCAAAATATTATCTAGAAACATTATGAATTAATATTAAACACAAGTTAAATTATTGGAAACTAATAAATACAGTTAGACCCAAAATGTTGGAAGAAACACAAAATACAGTATAAAGCAAAAAAAAGAATGATTTTATTTTCTCTAGTCTGTAGAATCCGCCTTTTGGTCCCTCTCTCTCCTCTCTCTCTATCTTTTTTTCTTCTTTCTCTTTTTCTCTCTCTCTCGCTAGAAAACTGCGTAGTAGATCATGCCATGTCTCTAGATTCTCTGCCTCCCGATTTTTCCTCACTTTCTCTCGCGTGAGCTCAAGAGTTTACCATCATCCTCAAGCCAAGCCATTCTCTGATTTCTCTTCTTTGAACGGCGGCTTGTTCTTGTGCTATTCGGATCGATTTTGAATCTATTCGAGCTGAAAAAGTTGCTCTGCTTTACTCTGATGGAAGTAAATGTGTTCGAATTGCTTCGAGATCGACGATCATGGTGATGAGTAGTGGATTGATTCCGGTGAATGTAGATAGATAGTCTTTTGAATTTCGTTTTCACATTTGAGCTTTTGAGTAGTGTGGATTTCGTCGAGGTTTTGGTTAATGGAGGGTTTCGCTTCTGAGGAAGTTCGTTGAGATTTTGTTTATGTCGAGAAACGGAAGGATGGCTTCGGATCTTAGCAGAGCCGGTCCAGTGGAGAGAGATATCGAGCAGGTTGTTATCTTCTTCTCCATTTATCGAAGCCTTATTGATGATTCATTTGCTAAGACTATGTTAATACTTCTATTGATCATTCATTAATGGATAGTCTCTTCGCCAATTATAATATATGTTGGGCGAATTTGTTCAATTGGGATTTCTTAGGTTAGAGAAGAGTGTGAATCCTTTGAGCTAACTTAGATTTCAAACTCAAGGTTTGTCTATGAATTTTACCTTAATCATGGAGTCCTATTCCACTGTGAGAGTTTGACGAGCTTGATTCAAGAAATTGATGCAGGAACGCTAGTTTTGGTTCCCGTACAAACTTATTCTTTGTGGAATACAACGTCTCTGGCAGACTAGGATTTCATCTTGCTAGCACTTTACTAAGCTCAAATGCCGTTTATCGGATAGTAGTTTATATTTTGTTAGGCCCTCTGCCAGGGTTCTGATTTCAGTGTGCATTGTACTTGTATTCTGCATCGACTATATCTTCTGATATTGTTATTGCTGAGCTGATATCTCCACTGCAAAAGATTCACCTACTTTGCTTATGGAATGCTATTTGATTGACTCAGGCTATCATCGCCCTGAAAAAGGGAGCTTACTTGCTTAAGTATGGAAGAAGAGGGAAGCCTAAGTTCTGCCCATTTCGCCTTTCTAATGTAAGTTCATGTTTGGTTCAAAATTTCCTTATATTTATTATTAGCAGTGTTCTACGATAATAGTTTCCAGCAACCTCCTTAGTGCTGTCATTTTACTTTATCTTCGGTTTATTTGTGAATGAGGAGGTGATATCTTATTTTGTTATTATTATTATTATTTTTTTAATCACAACTTAGTTTTACATGTAGCTCATTGTTTGGTGTCTTAAGAAATCTTTGTCTGTAACCTTCAGGATGAAACTGTTTTGATATGGTTCTCCGGAAACGAAGAGAAACATTTGAAGCTGAGCCATGTTTCTAGGATCATATCTGGACAACGCACTGTAAGTTCATGAGTATATGATGTGATTATAATTCTCCCTTGGGCTTGCAGTGAAATACTTAGGGCGAGTTCATGATGACTGTAATATTCATTCATGTAACTTTTCATGTGTCAATTTACTTAGTTCAATAGTGTATATTTGCGCTGTACCTATCTAGTTTGATATTCTGATAATTCTAGCAATGGTGGTTTTCTTGTAGCCTATTTTTCAGAGGTATCCTCGTCCCGAGAAGGAATATCAGTCGTTTTCACTAATATACAGCGAGAGGTCTTTGGATTTGGTGAGATTCTCTTAATCTATTTACTTTTTCGCTTCTGCTAGAAAATAATTACCACGTCATTCGAAATGTCACTGTGGTTATTTGAAGTTAATTAATCTATTGGAATAATTTTGTATTTGGTAGATATGCAAGGATAAAGATGAGGCTGAGGTGTGGTTTACTGGTCTTAAGGCCTTGATTTCGCATTGCCATCAAAGAAACAGGAGGACTGAATCAAGAAGTGACGGTACACCATCTGAAGCTAATAGCCCGAGAACATATACCCGGAGAAGCTCTCCTTTACACTCTCCATTTAGTAGCAATGACAGTTTGCAGAAGGTACTAAAAGAAGTTTTCTGTATACACTTTTGTGCATGTGAACACTAACTAAGTACATTCTCATTTACCTTTCAGGATGGTTCTAATCACCATCGCATTCACAGTCCATTTGAGAGCCCGCCTAAGAATGGCCTTGACATGGCATTATATGCAGTTCCTCCAAAAGGATTTTATCCCTCAGATTCTGCAACTATGTCTGTTCATTCTGGAGGCTCGGATAGCATGCATGGACATATGAGGGGTATGGGCATGGATGCTTTTAGAGTTAGTATGTCAAGTGCTGTTAGTTCCTCGAGCCACGGTTCTGGTCATGATGATGGAGATGCATTAGGAGATGTTTTCATCTGGGGAGAAGGCATAGGAGAAGGTGCTTTGGGTGGTGGAAACCGTAGAGTTGGAAGTTCGTTTGACATAAAAATGGATTCCTTGTTGCCAAAAGCTTTAGAATCTACAATAGTACTTGACGTTCAAAATATTGCTTGTGGTGGACAGCATGCTGTCCTTGTGACAAAACAAGGAGAAAGTTTTTCTTGGGGAGAGGAATCTGAAGGCAGGCTTGGCCACGGTGTTGATTCCAATATTCAACAACCAAAGCTCATCGATGCACTCAACACCACAAATATTGAGCTTGTAGCATGTGGTGAATTTCATAGTTGTGCAGTTACTCTATCAGGGGATTTGTATACCTGGGGTAAAGGAGATTTTGGTGTTCTTGGACATGGAAATGAAGTCAGTCACTGGGTCCCTAAGAGGGTTAATTTTCTGTTGGAAGGGATACATGTATCATCCATTGCTTGTGGACCTTACCACACCGCAGTCGTTACCTCTGCTGGACAGTTGTTTACTTTTGGTGATGGGACCTTTGGTGTTTTGGGCCATGGAGACAAGAAAAGTGTTTTCATACCTCGGGAGGTAGACTCTTTGAAAGGTCTTCGCACTGTCCGGGCAGCTTGTGGTGTATGGCACACAGCAGCAGTTGTGGAAGTCATGGTTGGGAGCTCAAGCTCGAGTAATTGCTCTTCTGGAAAGCTCTTTACATGGGGTGATGGTGATAAAGGCCGTCTTGGTCATGGTAATAAAGAACCAAAACTTGTGCCTACCTGTGTAGCTGCTCTTGTTGAACCCAATTTTTGTCAAGTTGCATGTGGGCACAGTCTAACGGTTGCACTTACAACATCAGGCCATGTCTATACTATGGGCAGTCCTGTCTATGGTCAGCTTGGAAATTCTCATGCAGACGGAAAAATTCCAAGCCGTGTCGAAGGTAAACTTCACAAGAGTTTTGTCGAAGAGATCGCCTGCGGTGCTTATCATATTGCAGTTTTGACTTCGAGGACCGAGGTTTACACTTGGGGAAAGGGATCAAATGGTAGACTTGGTCATGGAGATGTAGATGATAGAAATTCCCCGACATTGGTAGAGTCGCTTAAGGATAAACAGGTGAAAAGTATTGCCTGTGGCACTAACTTCACAGCAGCTGTCTGCATTCACAGGTGGGCATCAGGGATGGACCAGTCCATGTGTTCAGGTTGCCGTCAGCCCTTCAGTTTTAAGAGAAAGAGGCACAATTGCTATAATTGCGGATTAGTGTTTTGCCACTCGTGCAGTAATAAAAAGTCGCTAAAAGCTTGTATGGCACCAAACCCGAACAAACCATATAGAGTGTGTGACAAGTGTTTTAACAAATTGAAAAAGACCATGGAAACTGATCCATCATCTCATTCTTCTCTGAGTAGAAGAGGAAGCATTAACCAGGGATCAGATCCCATTGACAAAGATGACAATTTCGATTCTAGGTCTGATGGACAATTAGCTAGATTTTCATTGATGGAGTCCATGAGACAAGTGGACAGTCGATATAAGAAGAACAAGAAATACGAATTCAATAGCAGCCGTGTCTCACCTATACCAAGTGGAAGCTCTCAACGGGGTGCGCTTAACATAGCCAAGTCTTTCAATCCAGTATTTGGAGCATCAAAGAAGTTCTTCTCAGCTTCTGTTCCTGGTTCTCGAATTGTGTCTCGGGCAACTTCCCCAATATCCAGACGTCCTAGTCCACCTCGTTCAACTACACCAACTCCCACTCTTTCAGGACTAGCCACACCAAAATTTGTTATGGATGATACTAAGAGAACCAATGATAACCTAAGCCAAGAGGTCGTTAAGCTAAGATCTCAGGTAAGTTTGCTCACCACCAGCTTTTGTTTCTCTTATTTCCATACTCCTTCACACATTCTTTGCTGCAACAAGATGTAGTTGGTGAGATTATCCTATTATATTTTTGTCATATTGTGTTTCTTGATCACGGTCAGTTACATACCAAATTTTACTATGTTGGTGAGATCATGCTATTTGTAAGGGTTTGAGAAGGCTTGGCCGCCAATTTACTTGGCTTCATGAAGAAACATTTTTTTCATTTTCATATTTAATTACTGCCTCAGTTAGTCAGCTCTTTATGACTGCTTCTTTCCTAACCAGTAATTGATATATCAGGTTGAAAGTCTTACAAGGAAGTCCCAGCTTCAAGAAGTTGAACTGGAAAGAACAGCCAAGCAGCTAAAAGAGGCGTTGGCAATCGCTAATGAAGAAACAACAAGATGCAAGGCAGCAAAAGAAGTGATCAAATCACTTACCGCTCAAGTAATCTAAAGTTAAAGATAAAAATATGGTTTATGCAGTTATTGGTGATTTTGTATGCTGATTACGAGTTCAACGTAACTATGCAGTTAAAAGACATGGCTGAGAGATTACCCGTAGGATCAGCTCGGACTGTGAAGTCTCCGCCGTCTCTTAATTCATTTGGTTCCAGCCCTGGTCGCATTGACCCTTTCAATATCTTAAACCAACCAAATAGCCAAGAATCAGAGCCAAATGGCATAAATACCCCAATGTTTTCTAATGGGACCATGACACCTGTATTTGGGAATGGTGAAGCAACGAATGAAGCACGGAACGAGAAGGAATGGGTTGAACAAGATGAACCTGGTGTCTATATCACTCTTACAGCGTTAGCTGGAGGTGCTAGAGATCTCAAACGTGTTCGTTTTAGGTAACAATAATTTCTTAGTTTCCCTAAAAGTTTTTTCATATATCCAAAGATTGTACTGTAATTCTGCTGCACTGTTTTGTTTTCTGACAGCCGAAAAAGGTTTAGTGAGAAACAAGCGGAACAGTGGTGGGCAGATAACAGAGGAAGAGTCTATGAACAATACAATGTTCGCATGGTTGACAAAGCCAGTGAGGACTTGCCTCATTGACACACTTTAACACCAACCAGTCCTCTATTTTTTCTTCAATGCCCGAGTCAGGTGAGTGCGGAATCTCGGGATATAACAACAGATATATATAGAGAGAGAAAGTAGATGTTTTTAAGGTGCTTCTTTCATTGTAGTTTGGGATTTGTGTGGTGTTGGTTGTGACAAAGTTGTAAATTCTTTGTGGTATCGTGCTGTAAATCCTATAAACATACAGTGTTTTTACTCCCTAGAAACAATGCTGAGTAAATTGGTTTTCGAGCAGATTTGTAGATACATGATGCAGAAAAACTATAATTTCTCAATTAGACTGAATCGATAACTCAAATTGGATTAACGTTCATAAAACGCAAAACCAAATGTCAAATGCTTGAGTATAGATTGAAGAAACAACCCCAGCAAGATGAGTACAACACCATAATCTCAGAGTTAACAAAAGAAAAGAAGAAGAAAGAGATACAATCTCAATAACAATTTCTCATGAATGATCCCAAATGTGTTGTTTGCTTCCCTTTAACGTATCTTCACAGTCTTAGAGCTCTAAACGATCTCAGCCATTGATCCCAACTTCTAATCTTATCCGTCCACGTGTCCTCTAGCTCATCACTTCCACATATACTTCATTTCCTATATCAAATCCTATATCAATACATCACAACAATGGAAACTAAAAAGTTACTGATATTGTACTAACAAACATCAAAACTAAGGTAAAACTGAACCTCAGGTGGTCTCTTCATCTTCAGTGAGCTTGAATTCTATGGTTTCATAATGCCATGTCAAAGGCGATGAAGGTAAAGAAGGATTGGGCGAGTCTGGAGGTGAGTGCCATTGAGTTGAGAATTCCAGCAAATCGGAAAACTCCTCCATTGGCATCTCTTTGAGTTCATCCCAAGTGTTATTGTTCTCATCATCCATCTGAGGCGCAAGAAAAAAGCAGAAAACAGTGTCATAAAACTTGCTTAAAACCAGAGCTCAAATCAAACGGGACAGTCTTATTGCTATGTGTTTGGCTTTTCTAAACTCTATGGCCTTAAACCAAAGGTTTTAGAACGATTCGCTTATAACTCGACAGAATCTAGATAGAGAGAGAGAGAGAGAGAGAGATATGTAACATAAGCTAGTATTACCTCTTTAATATTGTCTTCAGGAATCCCTTCCTTGATGTTGGTATCTGAAAAGCATAGTATTCTTCAGAGAATAAGCCAAGCAAAGGAAACATAAGATAGAGAAAAAGGCTTCTTTTTTCAGTGTCATCACTACCATGTCCATGGTTTGTAAGGATGATGTGTTGAGAGAAGTAGCTGTCCCACTGGTTCTGTTGTTGTTCTTCAATGCATTTGCGGTGATCATGCAAGAAACCTTCCTTTGCTATGTCAAAGTCCACTCCCTCCACATTCTTTTCCGTCTTGGACGAAGCTTGAGGTTGAGCCTTTGACTTGTTTGTAATATCATACAGGGCCTTGCGGCGGCTTCCGAAACCCGCCCCATTTTTCTTTGGTGCTGCAAGCGAACTCTTATCTTTTCCCGCAGCAACGGCCTCTACAACGTCAAACAAAGAAAAAAAAATCAGAACAGGACTCAGAAACATAATAAGTTACCAGGATCTCTACCAAAATCTTCGATCAAAATAAACAAAAAAAGTTCCATGGTTGAACAGACATTGTCATGCTTTGTGGCGTATACGCAGTTATGACAATTGACACTGATAATAAACATATACAAACATGGACACAAAACTAAACGTACTAGTTCATATTTGATCCTAAAGGATATTATTGGACAAGATTTTGATTCACACCCGGAGCACATTCGAGAATGTTTCTCTAAGCAATAATAAGAAGCTCTTATTCAAAGAAAGCAAGATCCCTCATATGAATCCAAGAGAAAAAAAGACGGTAAAATATTTGCAACTTGGTAGATCCTTCCTGTTTCATTTCCTACCTTAAGACAATCGAGTCATCATCACAAAACACACTAGATTTTTTTTTGGTCCAAGAAGAAAAAAAACCAAAGATTCAAATGTGGGAAACATTACTTTTTCCATGGGCCGCTAATGCATTCTCGTCCTGAAAAATCATCTGCCCGCGAAGAATTGTGTTCGCCATGCTCACTAATTGCAACCAAATTTGGATAAATTTTATATACGAACAAGCAGGAATATGAAGCAAGTTCGATATCAAAACCAATCGATTAGAGTTAGACTAACCAGATGTCGATGAGCGTAAAGAGGAACTTCAATCAACAGGTATGCAGATTCCGCCAAAAGAGTGAAAGAGAGTAGTCGGGTTGAAATTAAGAAGAAGAGAGTGATGGAGAAACAAGCAAGGACGAGGTTGAGTTGAGCGGAGAAAGATCTGATCTCATGTGCTGCGATTTTAATTTTTAGGGTCTGCGGAATTTCAAACGAACGCAGAGAGCGGTTTAATCCTCCTATATAAGAGAAGTACAACTTTGCAATTAGGACAATAATACCCCAATAACTCGGTGGATTTAAAGAAAGAGAATTTGAATTCATTAAGGGTAAAAAGGAATAATTAAATACTTAATCTTAATCGGATCGGGTCAATTTTCTTTAATAACCCGAAATTAAGTGAAATCGGGTTTTCTTTTAAAAACAAACAAAAAAAAGAATTAAATACGTTACACAATTTATGGAAACCGTATTCCTAATAATTAGCATTTTCTATAACTACAGTACTATGATTCGTAATGAACAGAAAAAATAATCGGAACATTTATGGAAACTTGAATATATTCGACATTAAATCTAAATGATCGGAATATTCAAAATTTCATACTTTAACTAATAGATTTTGAATATAGAAAAATAGATCAAAGCATTTAATAAATTTTCTTAAAATACGGATCAATCAAAATATTCAACCTATTAATAGTTTCCTAATTTTTTGCAAAGAAATCTAAACAAAATAACTGAAACATTAAAATATTTCCAAATCTGTAAATTAAATTTTAAATTAATTAATTACGATTTTTTAAATTAGATTTTAACAATAAATAAAAATCTTACCAAATAAATTATAATCCAAATTATAAAGATATGATTTTAGATTTAAATTTGAATATTCTAAATAATTTCCTTATCCAAACTAAGAATCAAGAGATTTATGGCTTTCTTAACAAAAAAATTTGTAAAGAGATTGATTTAGTTAAACACATATAGAAAACTAAAATATTGATAGTATCTTAACAATAATAAGTAACATTTATTTAAAAATCAAAAATCAATCTCAACAACAACGCTACATTCATGTCATCCCTCATTACCGTCTAATTTTTTATTCTCTGTTTTTAAATTTTTTTGTGCAAAATTTCTCTGTGTTTCTTTTGTTTTCCTTTTAGCTTACCATACTAACATCGATTCTTTTGATTTTTTTTTTTTATAAGCAGAGATGTCATATCTATGTTGACGATAGAGCAAAATTGAAGCGGTGCCCATGGTGGTGTGACCTTGAAGTATTACAAAAGAACTTTTGCCTAATTGATATCTTCAAAGGTTAGTACTGACCAAGAAAACATTAGTCCGCTTATCATTGTTTTCAAGCCAAAAACATAAACTGCATGCCGTTTGTTCTTCTAGCAAACGGAAAAAATGTGTCACTCACACCTAATCCAATGACAGTAAACCATGGTTAGTTGAACCTTTTTTCTATTGAACCTGCAATATTTTAATAACCAGATCATACCATGTTTTCAAATATATAAATAGGTCGAGTGTGATAGACAAAATATCATTAAAACCTCAAATGACCATAACTTAGAAATCGAAACTATATAATCACTAACACTCAATTTCATATTAATCATTTTTTCCGTAATTATGAAATATATTTTAGCCTAAAATATATAGAAAGAACTTTGAAATTAATTAAATTAATCTAAATCTATTCTTACGGGTCTAGATTTTCGTCCTTTTGTTTTCTATCTTAGAAATTCAATTATTTTATCTAATTTTGAAAATTATTGCATGTAAAATTTACAAGTTGTCATTTTGTTTGTTTGCAGGTTGAGTTCATGCGTAAATGGGAAGATAGAGATAACGAGTACCTTTGCACAAAAAAAAAGAAAGATAACGAGTACATGTTTTAATTTTTAGACGAAAAGTTTCATGATCTCCCACATTAAGATACCACAGGTCTGATTCAGTTATACAATAAAGAGCTTGAGGATCGCCATTCAACCCATTAAATATCAAACAATTTTTCCACAATGTAATACGAGTATTTATAAAGAGGAATTCCTTAGAATACCATTATTTTAGTTTTCTTTCCAAAAATATCACTAATACCAAATTATTGTTCATAGGTGTGGAATTTTAAATCATTTGTTTGGGTTGATTATTTTACAATTTAGGGTTTAGTATTTATGGGGTAGGGTTTAGTGTTTAGAATTTAGAGATTAGAATTTGAAAATTAAAAATTTAATTTTATTTTTGTGGTATTTTTGTCCTAAAAACAAAAATGGTGCTATTTTAGAGAATTGCCCATTTATAAATATGTATATGTATTCCTAATTATCTATTGACATAGATTTATTGGGTTTTTTTTTGTTTAAGAAAACCCTATTTTAGTTTGAAACGGCAAACCTGAAATATAAAGATCTTCTCGCATTTTTATCTTCCTTTGAAATATCACAAGAGGAAACACCGACAATGGCGGAAATCCACCCATGTGTGTGTATGTATTATCTATTTTTCGCTTAACATCTTTAAATTCAAGAAAAATTGTGATAACATAATTATTTTCTAGACTTCCACATCATCATACCACCGGTTTGATTTGGGTTATACAACAAGAAAGAGTTTGGTAATATGTATAGCTTCTCTATTTTGATTGTCTATGAATTTAGAAGATGGCACACTTATCAAATAAAGTGTAACACTTTTTTTAAAGCGTAACACTTATCAAATAAAGTAGTATATCGATAAGTTTAAAATATTAAGTTACAAATATCCTTTCAGCTAGGGGAATCAATTATGATAACAAAACAATCTTTGGAAATTCTTTTAGATACCTATTAAATATTACTAATGATCACAATCTTTGCAAATCTTACTAAATAACAACACTAACCGTATGAATCTTATCCCGATAATGTGAAAATCTGCACACACAAACCTATATCTAAGATGTGCACAAACGAAACAATTGCTGAAGTGAAAGAAATTCATGAGATGTAAGTGAGAAATTTGGTTATTAAAATATACGATAACTACAAATGTTTTGGTTGAACTATTTATTCTTTTACCAATTGTTGTGTTTATAGGCTTGCTATGAAGAAGGAGGATGTGATCGTGGTTGACGCGTAATGGATTTTTGCTTCAACAAACTGCACTTCTTATTGCTTTATGAAGCTAATTTTTATGTTTTATTTCTATTTCAAGACTTATAATTTATGTTGTTTTAAGTATTTCATATTTTTGGAATAACGATTGGAAACTATTTTATTTATGATGTGGAAATCGATTTTATGTTGTTTTAAGGAATATCTATCAATTATAAAAAAAAAAAAAAAACAATTGAGTGGAAATCGACTATCACAATTTATGAAGCAACCTTGTTTATTCTCATCATTACTTTTATAACTTATATTTTTAATACAAGGTAAATAAATTGTGACTTAGTAACCCAAGCATCAAACTCTTTTTGCAATCACCAAAAACCAATTTCTTCAAGTCTCCATAGCTTTCCCTGCTTCTTTGACACAAGCCTGTAATCAAATCTCTTAGCAATCTATATTTTGTTGTAAAATCTATTGTGAGTGTGTGATGAACTTGATTGCTTCACTTAATTTCTGAACCTGTTACCTCTAACCCTTATGTGAAATAGACATTTCACATTTGTTTGTGATTCTCAGAAAAAAAAAAGCAATAACATCCCGCGGTGGACCGCGGATCAATTACTAGTTCTAACATTCAAATGTTATCACTGAAAAATTTCCCAATTCTTTTTTTTTTTTGGTAACAAAATTTCCCAATTTATGCCTGAAGTAGAACAATATTTGTCATAACGGCTTGTGTAACACCTCAAATTGTGTATACAGTTACAATCACTCCAACTTCACTATTCATTTTGAACCTTTTTCAAGGTATCATGTCGAGCTACTTCATAAAAAAAGATCAGTTAATTTTGTATATATATA
The DNA here is from genome assembly GCA_011420285.2 of Erysimum cheiranthoides. Lineage (NCBI taxonomy): Eukaryota > Viridiplantae > Streptophyta > Magnoliopsida > Brassicales > Brassicaceae > Erysimum > Erysimum cheiranthoides. The sequence continues at coordinate 17,494,543 of CM022178.2, read as the reverse complement.
TTTTACTTATTTTATCAAATTTCATATATGTTAACACTTTTGTTGATTCTAATTTCCGGATAACAAGTCCAATCAAGGTTTATCTCAAAAAAGAAAAAAGAACACCCACAACGTAAAATTGAAACAAGGTTTCAAAATATGAAAAAACAAAAAACAAAAAAGGATTCAGAATGAAGAGAGGGGACTGACTTTAGGGCATAGAAATGATTAAGTATATACATAAATATATCTGGCACTGACTGGTTCAAGTGTCTTTAAAAATTGAGATCAGCTCAAGCTTGGCCACAAGGAGCTGAGTCTTGTTGCGAGCTTGGCACTCTTATAGTCCTCCCGCAGTTGAATAAACCTGCACATTGTATATTATACCATTACGTCTTTTTTTTTTTTTTTTTTTACCTTCGCTATCATTTTCATTCTTCTACTTAGCTTCTTAAAAATCCCTTTCCCTTACCTTTGGGCGTCTTTGCGAATGCTTGGACTACCTTCGAACAAAGTCGACAAACTTTCTGGCGCAACAATGAAAACATTCGCAATTCTGCACTCACAAAAGTAATACCAATTATAAGAAGAAGTAATGTGACGAATCAAAAAATTCAATAACATGACAGGCTTAAGAATGTTATTACATTCCCAGAAGCTCAAATTTCTCATCCACAGATGGAGCATTGAAGCCACGAACAAAGCCTGAATACTCGTTTAAGTCACGCTTCAGCCGCAGTCCTCCACTGTCAACCAAGTGTTAGTAATCATAAAAGGTTTATTCACACAGACCTAACTTTGCAATGGTTCGGGTTATTTTAATGTGGTCAAGAGTTTGATTTGATCCGACAATACATTTATACCAAGAGGTGCGACTACGTAAATATTGCATTCATGTCAGAACAGAGTGAAACAATCATGGTTATCTATGTTTGGTTATTAGGGCCCTGAGTCTTATTTTGCGGTTACATTATGAGATGTGATTTTAATAATGAGAGAGAAAACAGACAAAGAGCTGAGATCATACCTGGGATTGAAAGTGAACTTCTGCCAGTGAGTTAGTAGTAGTTTGTCTAACCTATTTCCCTGAAAATAATACAGAAAGTTTAATTCCCTCAACCTTATTGGTATATAGAAATGATGCACAAGATACATTATTCTTTTCAACTATTCATATGAAGCCACAACAATGGTGGAAAAAAAGATTGAGTTGGTTTTTAATTGGATCATTCAATTGTTATAATGCTGGATTGCCATCCTTAGGCGAAAAACTAGCAATATATGGGAAACTCAAAGATATAGCCCAGGAATTAAGCTTAGAATGTTTTTAAGCTCAAGTCCGTCATTAGACAAAGGAATAAAAAGCAAAGGCCAGGGAGAATAAGCATTTAGAACAAACAAAATAGCAACAAAAAGGCTTAATGAGATCTTTGGTAATACAAATCATACCAGTTCAGTCAGGAAGGCTTGCTTATTAAGACCTTCCAAGGCAGTGAAAGCTGACTCAAGTACCCGGGAAAGATAAGCAACGACCCTAAACAAGAGAGTGGGATTAGAGATCAAATTAACAAGTTCTTTAGAAAACATCAGATAAAAGAAGAGCACAGTGTTAAAACGTGATCACTAGATATTTTGTAAAACCTACTAAGTACACTAGAAATAAGCACTCCTGGCTTGTCAAATTAAACATTAGAAAAGGTGAAGCCTTCAACCAATTGTGGGAGGTCGAGTCTCAGCTAGACCAACCTTATGCAGGCATTTGTTGGGCGGTGGTCAGAAGCAGTTCCATCATCAGGTGATTTATAATCGGTAGACTTCTGCTCAGATGAAAGTAGCCTATCAACCTGAAAAAAGGCCATATCAGAGTCTTTAAAATGAGTCGAAAGAGAATAAGACGCGTGACTCCTAAACATGTGCGGCGTTGAACCTCCTGGATCTGTTAGTAGATTACAAAAAAAGCAACTAACCTCAGCCATCACAGTTTCAATGCACTGCTGAAGTCCTTTATAAGCAGCTGCCTCTGCTTTGGACAAAGCAGTTGACATTTCTTCACATGAAGCAGCGTGTGCACCATCCACTGGTAGGAGAAGACGGGATATAGAATTTGCAAAATACTGCAAGAGAAAATTTAAGATTAGAATATGAGTCAAAGTTCCACAGTAGAAGATCAAACTGTTCAAATATTTCAATGGTCGAGTAGCAGAAGCCTTTTCATGTGAAATAATTAAATGAACTGATAACCACAAAAGTAACCCAACATGCCTGCTGAACTATAGCAACACTGCTACCGCAACGCTGCACAGCAACCATGAAGGATTTAAAGCTACTTTCACCAGCAGCAGCAGCAGCTTCTGCCTGAGAAATAATCACAGAAACCATAAGTGGCTCAACCTAACAATTGAGACAATAAGCACTACAAATAGTGGGAAAGAGCAAAGTAAGTAATTACAGCAGAAGCAGCTGCAGCAGCCACTCTCCTGCTAACGCTTGTGCCCAAGACAAATCTCTCTCTTAATGCTGCGGCTTCAGACAGGCCATCCCTTGCCCGTTCCAGTCCCTCAGTTATGTATACGCTCACCTGCAAGAACTCATCACTGCATCAGCACAATGAATATGAATGATTCTAGATTCTTATGAACAGCATACCTGGTCTAGCAGGCAAGTAAATATGGCTTTAACATTGGCAGCAAGTGTGGCTGGCTGCACAAAGAAATAATTATATAGATCAGATATATGACCCCAAATACTACAGTTTACTTACTGTTGGATATTTCTGCTAAATCAACAATTTAGATTATTTCTTTGTCAATATCCTATTTCTACATCTTTCCCATAATTCACAGCAACTAACTTATTTTGGAAAAGTTTCTCTTTTGAACCAAAAAAAAAGGAAAAGTTTCTCTATGTTGCTAAGTTCAGTAACCTGAGAAGAAAACAGTGTGCATCTGGTTATTGCTTCTTCATTCCATCGAACAAACTCCGTCACAACTGTAACTGATATCTGCTGCTGAGAAGATGATATTGAAGCACCCCTAGAGCGTCCTATTGTCCCAGATGACTCAGAGACTTGCTGACTCTCAGCACGTAATTCTTCCATCTGTAGAGAAACACACATATCTAAGCACTTCTCACCAAATCACCAATGAACAAAACAATTCTAACCTCAATCAAAAAAAGGAATAATCTTATCAAACCTTTGCTTGATAAAGTTGTTTTAAGGAGGCCTGTTCATGCTCAGGGTATTCATCCTTATGCGAGGAAAACAAGGATTCTGTCAAATCTGCACAGTCAAAATAAAGACTTGTTAGCACCAATGACAAATTTGCATGCCGAAACAAAACTTCCATCACTCAGAATCACAAGAGAAACAAAATGACCTTCAACATCCAGGTCACCGCATCCAACAGCTCGGAGGTCTTTAGCAAGTTCTTGGGTTCTCTCATATGCAACCGCTAACATTCTAAGGTACTAAAGACAAAAATCAAGAGTTAACTTTCTTATCCCATTTCTACTAGGCAGATCGAAAAGAAAAGAGATAAGGAGGTATCTACACACTAGTAACAGTCCGCCTTCTTGGACAGGTGGTGGACTCATAAGAGAGGGCTTCACCAAAATTTTGTCAAGAATACCTGTGACACGCTGCTCCAAAACTCTCTGCATAATATACAAGAAGTGTTAGTATAACTTGTCCATACGCCGGGTTCACGTTATAGTCTCCACCAATTACCTGAACTAAGATTGCCATAACTTCATTTGGAGCGGGGAAAACAGCTGTAATGGTTGCTGCTTCTTTGCGTACAGTGTCTACACATGAGAAGTAACAAAATATATAAATTGGCATAGAAGCATGTTTCAAGTATTGTATCCAGGTCAATGACAATCCTTCAGACCTGTAATTTCCTTGTATAAAGAAGAAAGTCCACGGGCAACATTGCTAGGACTAGGCTGAGAACCATGGTCACCAAGCACCAACCTAATGTCTGAATTCATGACTTCCACATCAATAAACATTGGACGTGTTGCCACATAATGTTGCATAGCACTTGTACCCCTGTTAAACTGAAATTCAAGAAGAAAATTTGAGCATCAAGAAGCACATACAAGAGGAGAACTAGACATCCATTCCTTTTGTGACAGCTTATCTCGAATTAACCAGTATGTAACCACTAGCTACATAAGAAAGGCCTTCGTTTCGGAATCTAAGATAAAACAGGTTTTCCTACTGCATTGTAAAGGTGCATGCTGCAAAATAAAGTATTCACCTGTGACAAAATCTTAGCACATTCTGACATGGTGGATAGATCTCTCCGCTGTGATGCAGCATCAAAACGAGACAAAAGTCTGTTCTCCAATTCTACAACATTGTACTCATATATCACAAAGATTGAACTTTAACATACAATAATTCCCTATATAAAAAATACAGAAAAACACAGCACAAACAAACTAGTTTACCATTACAGTAATCCTGAAGGTTAGCAACTGCAACTTCCAATCCTCGGCCAGCGGTTGCATTCCCTGCAGCAGTACCCGCTCCTTGCCTTCCAATGTCTTCCTCAGCAAAGGATCCTGATATCGACAAGGAGAGCATGGAAATAAATTGCAGACTAATTTAACGGTAAACTTTCATAGTACTGGAAGCAAGAGAGTTAAGATCTTAGTTGATAAATAATAATAGATAAAAAATGTGCTAACACTCCAGACACACTTAAAGCAACATATAGCTATCACATCATACTTAATTTCTGAGCAATAGAAGCAGCCTCAGCTACGCGGCTATCATCAGAAAACAAAGCGGAAAGCTCCATAAGATCCCCTGGGCTGCCGTTGAACTCCATTAGGTACTGCGTTTGTTGAACAAGGATTACTTTAAGCATTCAGCTAACTAATTATGCGACCAACCTTCCAACATAGATGGGCTCTTACCTTTATAAGCTCTATCGTTTGGCTAGCAGTTTCCCGCTGAGCATCTGCACTCTGACAAAGGAAGCATGGGTTGATATTGGATAGGTCACCAAATAGTTGGTTATAAGCGGGATTAACTTACCTGCAAATGATCTCCTATTTTTGCAGCGGTCTGTCCAACACTTGAAATACGACCATCTAACCTTGCAAAGCTCTCAAAAAGACCATCCACACCCTTCTCAATCTGTAAAGAAAATTCAATTAAACCATTTGAAGAAATGCTCGAGGCGTCAATTGAAAATTCACTTATTCATCAGGCTGTGGTCCATGTACGCAAGAAAATGTATCAAAGTAGCGGTATTGGTCTGCCAACCTCAGTCAGTGTCTTCCGGTGTTTGGAATCTTGGGTTGAAACTTCCTTCTTTAGTGTGTTGAGCCTTCCATCAACCTTCCAAAATATTTAACAAAAAGCTTAGAGATCAGAACGATGAAAAGAAGAAACAAGGGATTGTAGTGGATGTAGACCCAAGTCACTCACCTGCTTCCGAAGATCAACTAACTCCTTGCAAGCATCTTTGAACAGAGACAAGAGACCATCTACTTCAGGGAAAAAAGGAGCAGAGGACCTGGATGCATCAGATTGGCCACGTAGATGCCCATTGGTATCAACTCCAGCAATGTTGCCATGGCCATCCCCAGAATCTGCTTCTTCTTCTAGGAAAGACGGTAAGAGGTCGTTGACCAGGTTCCCAAATAATGCATCAAATGAAAAATCCCCCTGCGAGTGAGCCAAAAATCAAAATCCTTATAATGATTCAAAGGTAAAAACATAAGCAACCACAAGCTGAATCCTCGTTACCTTGAAGTCTTCAATATCAAGAATCAAAGGAAGAGAGTTAACAGAGGATGATCTGGGACCTCTTGCTCTGACTCCTTCATTCATCTGATAAAATAAAATAAAAAAAAATTCCTAAAATGAAAATTCAAAGAGAATTGAAAAATCAAGTCTAACAGATCAAATGAACATTTAAGAGAAGAGGAGGGAGATGCGTAGGATTCTGGATATTATAATCAAAATTAGAGTAGCATACATCCTCTTAAGTCCTAAAATCACCGGTAATCGCTGATTCCTCCACCGAATGCAGCAAATTCAGAGCCTAAGGACGACTAATCGCGCTGAGAATGATAGGGGATAAGAAAACTTAAATATGGAGCACACTTACCGGCGGTGAACGGAGAGATCTAGGAGGCGGAATCCGGTAACTGCAGGGAGAAAAAGACGGAGAAAGAGAGACGGTCTAGTATGGCGGAGTTGGGGATTTCTTTCTTCGAGCTCAAATGAGCTGTTCATTTTAATTATTATTTTTTCATTTCATTTCTTAACCGGCCGGTTTAAGTTATTTGATCAACTGTTGTTAAAAGGAAGTGAAATTGAGGGTGACTCAACTGAAATCCCAAATCTCTGTTGGTAGGTTTTTACTTTTTAATTTCGTTTGCATTTGGTGTTTGTAGTTTAAAAAAAAAAATTACGACAAGTATTAAAAAAATGTGAAAAAGAATCTTCATGTAAAAACACTAACGCATTCATTAACAAACGAAAATTATGTTATGGAGATTTTCAATAACACCGAAGATGGTATACGATGATCTGCCGGACGAATAGAGAGAGAGTTTGGAATACAAAAACAATTGGTTCTTCATTCACTTACTTCATTACACACTAATTAAGAAGCAAAGATTTGAAACATGCCACGTAGAGGAAACATTTTGGATGCAATAATTTTCTCATGAAAACTTCCCTTTGAAGTAACGGCAAAGTCACACATAAACGGGCGACATTAAAGAAAGAGTTTCAGATTAACAGAGCGTAGATAATCAATGAGCATTTTTGTAACATTTTATGGTCTCAAGGCTGTAACCTCTCATTACCAACTCTTATAAATAAAGAGAGCTCAAAGCGATGGAAGCAATATCTAAAAGTGATAAATCTGAGAAAATATATCTTACGCACAATGGCCACCATTGTTTCCCCTTCACATTTCTCCCCTGTTGAAGACGCTGAAAACATCAAGAAGGCTTGTCAAGGTTTTACTCTATAGACTTGTGTTCCAAAGAATTATGTCATTCAAGTTTCGTTCTATTTCCTAAATTCCTCTACTTTTTTTGATTTGGGTTTTAGGATGGGGAACCGATGAAAAGGCCATCATCTCAATTCTAGGACACCGGAATTTGTTCCAGAGGAAGCTCATAAGACAAGCTTACCAGGAGATATACCATGAGGATCTCATTCACCAGCTTAAATCTGAGCTCTCTGGCAATTTTGAGGTCTAGATTATATATCCAATGCTCTACTCTATTTCGATAAAATCAACAAATGGTAATCTTCAAGGAAAATAAATTTGTTACCTGCAGAGAGCTATTTGCTTGTGGGTCTTGGATCCTTCAGAGAGAGATGCTCGCTTAGCCAACTTGGCTCTTCAAAAGCCTGTTCCTGACCACAAGGTCCTTGTCGAAATTGCTTGCATGAGATCCCCTGAAGATCTTCTAGCTGCTAGACGTGCTTACCGTTGCCTCTACAAGCGTTCTCTCGAGGAAGACTTGGCCTCTCGTACTAATGGCGACCTCAGGAGAGTGAGTAATTTTAATTTCCAAATGTTATCTTCTTGTTTTGACGGATTTTGATGCTTGAATGTTTTGATACAGCTATTGGTTGCAGTGGCGTCTTCTTATAAGTACGATGGAGAAGAAATTGATGAGATGATGGCGCAATCAGAGGCTGCGATTCTTCATGATGAAATTCTCGGTAAGGCTGTTGATCATGAAGAAACGATCAGGGTGTTAAGTACAAGGAGCAGCATGCAGCTTAGCGCAATCTTCAACCGCTACAAGGATATATATGGCAGATCGATCACTAAGGTAAACAAACAAATAGATGGACATCAAGTAATGTTATAATTGATAATTAATCTGTGACAAAACACTCAACGGGAAATTTTTAGACAACAACACTAAAAGAACTTTTGGAATCAATATGAAGAAATAAAGCAATCATACCAGTTTTTCTTCATGACAATGGCCTTTTGATATCCGTAATGAAACCTTTGATAACCAGGATCTCCTCAATCACCCTACAAATGAGTACCTGAGTGCACTACGTGCAGCCATCAGGTGCATCAAAAACCCTAACCGGTATTACGCAAAGGTAAGATACAACAATTTTTTTCAAATGTTGTCTCTAATTTATCCCAATACGACTAACTGGTATTCATATGTTTTATTTCTTATGCACCTAGGTATTGCGCAATGCCATCAATACAGTGGGGACTGATGAAGATGCTCTGAACCGTGTGATTGTCACACGAGCAGAGAAGGACCTGAAGGAGATAAATGAGCTGTATCTCAAGAGGAACAATGTGAGTCTCAGTCAAGCCATAGCGAAAGAGACATCAGGGGACTACAAGGCTTTTCTTCTAGCCTTGCTAGGACATGAAGAAATTTAAAGTTCAGCCTCAAATTAAATCCTTTTCACAGTAGCATTCCTTCTAATTTTTAGTATGGAATAAAATATATTTAAGGCTGAAGTAATAATAAAGTTTTGTTTGATGCTTCTCAATCAGTTCTGTTGTTTAGCTATTCATAGTAAAACAGGAATTACATAAATTTTCCCTTGATAAAGACATTCTTTGAAGGACGCAAAGAAAATAAACAGACTCACTGAAGATCAGGGAACATGCACATGTATGGATTATTTCGTCATTAGCCTCTGCGTACTAAGGCTGCAGCAATACCAGCAACAAGCCCTACAGCAGTAACAGCAATGCCAACGCCAATAACACCGTCTGGTTTCAAAATCAGGGAAGAGTTAAGAAAACGCAAATGAAGATTTTAATGGACGATGAAGACAAATGGCACAAGTACCATATGATTACCTCTCACAATACGGTCCTCTATAGCCTTTTTAAGTGTCTGAGCCTGTCCCGACTCCGGTTCAACCTAAAACCAAAGAAAGAAAAAAGAGCGCATTGATGAATACACCAATGATAATAAAATATTCTGGTCTATCCATGGATCAGATGATCAAACCTCCAAACACTGTTCTATAAAATCCCGGCTTCTTGGAAAGTCACCGCTTCGATAGTACCCAACAGCAAGGAGATATAGCTTCTCCCTTAGTTTCATCGCACTTGTATCATTAACCACCAAAGCTGCAGAGCAAAATAAACAATTTGCTGCGGTCAACACAGATCAAATCGTCCACCTTTGGAAGAATATTAGGTACCTTCAAGCATTGCAATCCCACGCTGTACATCTCCAGGTAGCTTTGAATGAACAAGAGCCCATGATAGACGCATGATGCATTCCTTCTTAAGTCCTTCGTCTTGGCCTTTCTGAGCCTCAGCAAGCTCTTTCTCACAGCCCTGAGGATGAAGACATCTTACAAGTTATGTATGCATGTCAGAATGATCCAGGCCACACCAGAGGTCGCATTATGCAATGGCAAATTAAAGGAAAACAGTTTATTTCCAAGAAAGAGTAAGATGAGACAAAGCACGAGAATCCAAAATCCGAAGAATACGAAGGAACTATCAAACAATTGGAAATTCATATTTGTGAGGTTTCTATTCGGTCAATTCGAGGAGCAGAAGAGGAATCATAAAACTTACCGAGATGATGTCGGTGTCGCACAAGGGGAACTCATCGGTGGAGCCAGAGGCAGCGCCGGAGAAGAAGTCTGAGACGGAATCGAAAACCTTCCCTATCGTCGCGTCCATTTTTCCTGTTACAGCTCCAAGATTTTTCGAGACCTCCTCTTGTGCAATCTTTCTTTGACGAGACCGGTCGGATTTTTAGACTTGCTTGACAGATATAAAAGTTGTGTGTTAATTTGTCCAAAAAAAAAAAAAAAAAAAAAAAGTTGTGTGTTAATTTTGACATCTTTTTTTTGGTCAATGTTAATTTTGAGTTGTAAACTTGTAATGGATATCACATACAGTAAAACCTCTATAAATTAATAATATTAGGACTAAAAATATTTTAAAAATAAATAAATAATGTAACAAAGACAATAAATAAATTTATTTAAATGAAATACAAAAATTAAATTTTATGATTAGTTGCATCAATTTTTGTATATAAATCGTCTATACGACTATCAAAATGAAAATGATGTATATTCCGAATTTGAAAATTTATAAAAAGTTTTGTCTATTTTTATGAAATAATTTTATCGACGATGATAAAATAAATAGTTTAAAAAACACAACATTACATTTTTTATATTTAAAAGTTAGCGATAAGTTAATTTTAAAACAAAATCATTTAAAAAACATTTAACCATATAATTAATCATATATTGATATATTATTTTTATGTATAGAAATATATATATATATATATGTAAATTTACATGATTATTAATTTATGATATTATTGGGATCATATTTTTACATAGGAATTTCAAAACAATTATTATCTTATTATCTTATCGAATTTTGTCAAATTTTACACTGGTCCGACTCGGGACCGATAATATTTATTAATTTATAGTGATTATTAATTTATAGAGTATTAATTTATAGAGGTTTTACGGTACTATAGTTGGTTTGACCCAAAAAAAAAATCTATGAATTTTATACTATCAAACAAAGTATGGGACAAACGAAATTACATCAAACTTCTATGAATTTGAATACTATTATGTTCCATCTTGCATTCATCAGGTTCCACCCGTTTTCATTCGGGATTTTAGTTAGAAAAAGTACATCTACAAAAGGACTAATAGAAAGAAAAAGAAAAATCTTGAGCATACACTAGTAGAGAACCTCTGAGACTGAGAGCAAACTGTTATGATGTTCATGCGTGATTAGTATATTATCCTGGATGAGCCTTCCTTTGCTAAAAGCTATCTGATGTTCATAAACTATATCAGGAAGAACGCTCTTTAGCCTTGAGGATAAAACCTTGGAGAGGGTTTTGTAGGCATAATTGCTGAGGCTGATTGGTCTGATCTCTGGTTTTGGTTTCCGATCATGTGTAGCTTTTCGTCTGCTGCGTTTGATTTTATCATGACAATATCGGAATTTGGTCATAGACTCATATTTGATCATCTACTCTTTAGTCATATCCGATCATCTTCTTTTTGGTTTCGAATTAGAAAGCTAGTTTTCTAATCTACGGTTTGTTTTGGTCAGATCATGGAGAATGAGATACAAAATGAGTCAGGGGCGGAGGCACATGCAAAGGAGTGGGGTCAGCTAACCCCAACTAATTTTTAAAAATATATGTTTTTATTGATTAAAAAAACTAATGACCCCACATACAAAAAAATTCTGACCCCATACAATTTGAAAACTACAAAAATATTCTAATTAATGAATTAAAAAAAATAAAAATTATAAATATTTTTATATTTGGGCTCTTATTTTGTTAGGCTCTCTTACACAATTAAAATTTTAGTTTATTCAGTTTGGGCTTAAATTAGATTTATATTTTCAACTTAAACAATTAAATTTAAAATTTATTTTGATAAAAAAAAAATTCAAAAGTCAAAATATTAAAACTTTATACTCTTCTTTCTCCACCTATCATTATTGTTCTCGCTCCGCCACTGAAATCAGTTAGTAGTCGATGTGCTTGCAAATCCAATACCTCAACTATTTGATTTGGTACAAGCAGCAAATAACGGATTGTAGGCAATGAATTAATTTTGTACAACAATTGTGCAGGCGCCTAAAGCATCAACAAAACCAGTTTCAAGATTTATGGCCAGTAGAAGGTACAAATTAAAGTTTTCTGTTTTTAATAACATCACATATACTCCCTCCGTTCTTTTTTATTTGATTTTCTAGTTTTTCATATATAATAAACAACTCTATTAAAACACATTATTTTTTTGTGATTTTTAATTTCCAACAACTTTAAACCAATAATGTTTAGTTATTTTTCTTGAATTCAATAATTTATTTTTAACAATTGTACATAGAAAAGTGAGAAAATTCATCTTTTTCAAACCAAATATTTTCTACAAAAATCAAATAAAAAAGAACGGAGGGAGTATATAGTTTCCTGATTGTTGGTTTTCTTTTTTTTTAGAAGGCAATCACAGTGAACGGTTCCAAAAGTGAGAAGAAGACTAGGGCTTGGCATGGAGAATTGAGATCGTTTGTGTACCGAGCTCCTCTTTCAACAAACTATCTTTGTTTTATTTCTCGACCCTTGTTCGAGAGCAGTATTATACATTTAGCTTTGATTACTGATAAAAAAAAAAAACGTTATCCTCCATATATAAACCTAAAAAATATGTTACGTGTCGAAGAAGTAATTGGTTGGATATTGCCACATTTTTACTAAAATAGTTCTAGGTTTTGGTTTTTTCTTCTCTACTACTTCTTCTTCTTTATTCATGTATCTCTTCTGTATTCATGTATCTTGTGAAGAGGAAAATAGACGTACCTCATCATCATGCTGCTTTAGATCTGCGTTGTTACTATTAGATGATGCCGACTAAAATAAGAAAGTCACATGGTTTCTAAATCTGTAGATTCATTACTCTGCACTTTTGTCTTGTGTCCATAATGGTTTAAACATAAACACTTTCATTCTCTATAATATCCTCCTAATTTTGTTCCCATTAATGCTAATATCTTACTAGGTCAGATAAGAAAGTCATCAGGGTATTGTTTCTAAATCTGTAGGATCATTAATCTGCATCTGTTGTCTTGTATCCATACATAACACTTCCGTTCTCTATGTTATTTAACACTCTAACCCCATTCCATCAAAATATAAATTTATAATCAAATATTTTTCAGTTAATTATAATAATTTGTTAGTAATTATAATTAATAGTAATGATTTAATTAGAAATAAAATATTATATAATAAAATTTAGTTCAAAAGTAAAATATAATTACAAAATAAACTTAAAAATACAAAACATTGTTTGATCAACAAAAAAATCTAATAGTTTATAGATGTGATGCTTGGTAGAGGCACTTAATTTGTATGTCTTTTTGTCCCAATTGAATTATTGCTGCAAAAATAAACTATGAAAAAAAATTTCTGTTGAAATTAGAGCAAGTGAATGTATTTCCAATTGATTCTGGAGCGTTACATGAAACTATGAAAGAGGATTAAATAACAAAGTCAAACAAACCTCTTAGGTTTAAGCCAAAAACACAAAACAAACGCAAGTCTTAAGCTTGTTATTCTTCAAACTTATTCTTAGTAAACAACAAATAAGTAACAACAATTAAAATAAGGAAATGTCTTACAAGAACTGGAACAGAATCATCGCTGAAGGGACTTGCATCAGCTTAAACTGAAAAATCCAAAACAAATGCTACTGTTTCAGTTTCTTGTTAATAAATGTTAAACTCAGCAACAATAAATCTTAAAACTAATAGTTTTTGTATTACAAAAAATTATCTTTCAACATCCACAAAAGAAGTTTGGTCAAGCGTTTACGGTTAACGCTTCATCACCCATATGCAAATCATGGGTGAACCCGTAGCACGGATTGCGGTGAACCCGCATGAGCTATTATTAGCTACACAATTAAGTCTATGCAAAGAAACCTCATAACACAAAACGTTTTCATGTGTCATGTCTTGATTTGCAAGTTTCTAAATATATGTGTCTCTTATGGTGTCATTCGTGGGAACATGTAAAGCTAAAAAACAGGAAAATATGTATTCAATACTGAACTAAACTAGATTAGATTTCTCCTTGTAGTTGACAAAAAAAAAAAAAAAAAAAGATTTCTCCTTATAATTAGTCTACATTTAAGCAATGGTATAGTTTACTAAAAAGAAATACAAATAGTGGATTATATTGAAATTACACAATACATATTAACTTTTTTTTTGGTGCGGTACACAATACATATTAACTTAGCATATCTATTAGTAAATAACATGGATTACTTCAATTGAAAATTTAATAATATTTTGCCAATTTTGTTTTGTATTTTACTTTACATGAATTATTATATTTTTTATATTATAGAAACTAAATAACATGAAATTATTTGTATACTTGAAAATAATAAACACTACCTCTAGAAATCGTCACACATGTAATGACAGTTAGAGAGTACCCAATTTATCATCATTTATAAAAAATTAAAAAAAAAAAAGGAGTATCACAATATATATCACACATCCTTTGACCATAAAAGGAGTTAAAAGAATAAAATAAAAAATAAAAAGGAGTGTTGTGTTAAAAAAAAAAAAAAAAAAAAAGGAGTGAGGGAGAGAGAGAGAGATGGCCTTCTCTTCCTAACATTGACCAACCCGTCTTTGTTTCTTCTCATCACTCTGAGAGAGAAAGAGAATTCGTTAAGGCGTTTCGTTTCTCTGTAGAGAAGAATTCTCTTTCTACTTTTTTTCTGAGAAAGAAGAGAGAGAGAGAATATCTCTGTGTCGCTCTCTCTCTTGCACGTTGCAAGCGTTTCTAGCAACAAAAAAAAAAAAAAAAAAAAAAGAGAAAACCCAGTCCCTCTTTTGCTTTCCCCCTTTTTGCAAAATCCAGAGTTGGCTATGGGTTTTCTTTGATTCGTTCGTTTCGTGAAGCGAGAGCAAGCCTGTAGCAAATGGACTTGGTGGGAAAAGTCGTTAGGAAGGAGATCCAAGGGATTGGGTTTTGCTCCGGTACGGTTCGATCTCGCGATTCGTCTGGATTTTTCGAGATCGTTTATGAGAATGGTCTTACGGAGATTTCGGAATTGGCTGAGGTTGTTGCTCTCGTGGTGGGAGAAGGTAAATCCCAGGAGAATTCGGTTCAAGTGAAGAAGAGAGTTGGTAGGAGGCCGAAGAAGCGATCTCGTGTCGCGAGGATGGATGAGATCAAGCGAGATAGCTCTGGCTTGAATGAGGTAAATGTCTTGAGCAATGTCGATTTAAACGATGAGGTTACGGAGAATTCGGGAGTTAGTGATGCGAATTTGAGAGGGAATGTTGATTTGAATTGTGGTCCTGTGGAAACCCTAGGTAGTAGGACATGGGAGTCTGTCACGGATTTGAATAGGACGCTGCCGGAAGGGTTTGATCTGACCACCGGGTTGGATTGGAATTCCAATGAAGGTTTAGGTTTGATTAATGTAAATATTGATTACGAGGAGAATTCTAGTGACAAAAGGACGAGAAATATTGATCTGAACATGGATGCGAGCTGTGATTTGGACAATGCTGGTGTCTGTGATTTGAATGAGCAGCAGAGGGAGGGAGGATTTGATTTGAACTTGGAGGTCAACGAGGAGAACAGCAAGGATGACGTGTACACTCAAATGAATGGAAATGATATAGTTCAAGAAATCAACATGCAGGACGGAAATAGTGTCCAGGATAATCTTGAGACTGGAGAATATAAAGAAGTTCATGTTGCTGAAGTATCAAACGCTCAGCTTTTGGAGGAGATACGGAAGCAGAACATTGTTTCACTGCAAGATCTCAATACTCCTAATTCTAATGGGGTTGAGCAGGATCAGGATCTATCTGAGCATGATGCTAAGACTGTTGATGAGCCTCTCTCTGATAGGGAAAATTCAGATGGATATACGAGTGGTAGGAGGAAAAGAAGAAAAAGTTCGGAAAATCCTAAATCCATGAGTCAACCTCGGTTGAGAAGAAGCGCTCGTAGAAGGTTAGCTCGATCTCCTGTCAATAGCACTGTAACAGCTTGCTTAGTCGATGAAGTATCCCCTTCTCCTTCAGTTAGTAGTCTGACAGAGGAGAAAACTTGGATCCGTGATGGAAAACCAGAGAATATTTCTGTGCTTCCGCCAAAGCCAGAATTACCTCCATCCTCGCGTATTTTGAATTTAGATGGTCTTCCCGTACTGGATGTCTTTACTGCTTACTCTTGTCTGAGGTCGTTCAGTACTTTACTGTTTTTGAGTCCCTTTGAGTTGAAGGATTTTGTGGAAGCATTGAGGTGCATGTCTCCTAGTCTATTATTTGATAGCATCCATGTTGCTGTCTTGCAAATATTAAGAAAACATCTGAAACAACTCGCTGCTGAAGGTGACTCATCTGCCTCTGCTTGCCTGAGGTATACTTTTTATTTTCTTTCTTGAGTACTTTAGTTTTACTGTTTTGGATATGAAGCTTCTCCTGTTTTGGTTTTTCATGCTTTGCTTGTGGTGTTAAATGCAGGAGTCTTGATTGGGATTTGTTGGATGTGGTCACTTATCCCCTTTTTGTGATCGAGTACCTACTATTTTCTGGGACTAAAGACGACCCTGGATTGGATCTTACTCGGTTTAACTTTTTAAGAAATGAGTATTTCAGACAACCCATGAATCTGAAACTTGAGATACTTAGTCGTTTGTGCGATGATATGACAGATGCTGAGGTTGTGAGGTCAGAGCTTAATAAAAGATCTTTTGCAGCGGAGTTTGAAATGGAACTTGATAGGAAGACGAACACAGAAGTGCGACGCAGAAAACGAGCTATGATGGAGCTGGCAGACGATTTGTCTTTAGATAACGATGTCATGGATACCTCATTTGACCGGAACAGTGACGACTGCTGCTTTTGTAAAATGGATGGGAGCTTACTGTGCTGTGATGGTTGTCCGGCTGCCTATCATTCTAAGTGTGTCGGTCTTGCCAGTCACCTTTTGCCTGAGGGTGACTGGTACTGTCCTGAATGTGCATTTGATCGGCGTGTACCAGGATTGAAGCCTGAAAAGCAAATTCGAGGAGCAGAGTTTATAGAGATTGATCCGCATGGCCGAAAATACTACAGCAGTTGTGGCTACTTATTGGTGTAAGTCTCTTTCTTTGGTTCTCTCAGTGGAATCGATATTGTGGATTCACCACTATAATTATTATTCATAGTAATAAACGTAAATATTTCATGAATATTAGCAATTTTTTTGTCTAATCTTAGTGGTACAATTTTGTGATGATGTCTGACGAGCACTGTAGACGCATGTTGGTTTTAGGTTTAAAAACATTACTCCCCAATTTTAGCTAGCTGACAAAAATACGCAGGATTAACTAGAACGTGCAGATAACACGATAAAACTGTAAACTTATGTGTCCTTCCCGTCAGTTTTCGAATTGAATGGCATGGTTGGACCTGTGAATAGCCTTTTTGTTCGGTGTTTAGACTTTGGATTCAAATTTTAATTCTTAGTATCCCTCAATGTATGCAGTGTGGAGTGTTTTTATCATCTACTTCTAGGAACTTCGTTCATATGTTGATTGTAGGAACTGTTTTACATCTTCATAGGTTGGTTGATGCTGTCCACTATGAATTTGCAGGATAGATGCAGATGGCACCGGATCATTAAACTACTATCATGTGAATGATGTGAACCTTGTGCTGGAGCAGCTAAAGTCATGCAGTAGTTTCTATAGTGGCGTAATAAGTGCAATTGAAAAACACTGGGATATCTCTGTTGGGCCGATAAGGACAATCAGCGGAGTAAATTCCCAAATATCTGTATGCTTGGATAAGTCAGCCAAAGGAATGATTCCTTCTATTGATGGGTCTAAGGCTCCTCTACCAGCTTCAGAAAAACAGTCAACATCTGATGTTAAAAAAAAGCTGGACAAAACATCCATCAATGGATTTTCACATAATCATGGTCATAGGACTCGTCGGAAGATATTAGATTCAGCTACTGGGCTAGATATCCTTAATATGAGTTCTGAAGGATCTGCTGAAACTGTACAAAATGGTTCGGATGTCCAGAGACTTCATGAGCCAGCATCATCGAGCATTTTGGATATCATGAAAGAGCCAAATGTGAATATCCATTCGTCTTTCCAGAATTTGGCTAGAGTGAACACACGGAAAGGAATTAAACCGAATGTGCAGAGTGAAACTGGCTACAGAAACCATTACATATTTGCTCAGATGACTACCTCAATTTATGAAGAGATGGTACGTAAGTCACTCATCCGTACCAATGATATGAGATCTGATGAAGAAATAGCGTCTACCCAGGTGAAGACTATATTGATGAAAACCACCAAATTTCAGTGGCGAATCATCCAAAGCCTCTACCTAGATGCATGGAAAGAAAAATGCGGATGGTGTCATTCCTGCAAAAGTTCTTCTGAGGATGCCGGTAGTGAGACAAATTGTTTGTTTAACACGAGTCTTGGAGCTTTACAGGGTCTTTCGGAAAGTGAAGTAGCTAATGTTCAATGTATTGAGAAGAAAAGTCATCTTTTGGCCATCATATGCCAGATACTTTCCATCGAAAATCGATTGCAAGGACTCTTGGTTGGTCCATGGTTGAATCCACAACACTCCAGCATTTGGCGTGAACACATTCTGAAGGCATCAAATATCTCAAGCTTGAAACATTTGTTGGTTGAGGTACGTATTTTCACAAGTTTGTTTCTCCTAAAACATTCATTTTGCAATGGCATATGGTATTGTTTCTGAGTCTAATTATTGTATCGGCAAAAGCTCAAATCTCTGAACCACCACACTAACTTTCCCATGCCGAAGCTGTCATATTCAAATTTCTTCATTATGACCCTCTGTTGTGCATAATTTAGTTTTGGTTCGTTGTTCTTCCTACTTGAAAAGTTCGCATTAATCTCTCTCTTTTTTTTTTTTTTTTCCTTTCTTTTTCTAGGCAAACTCTTGCATTAATCTATTTCTGTTCACTTTTTTAGTGTGGCCAGGAATGTTGAATGTTTTGTTACTTTTCCACTTGCTTACGTCTTAACTATCTTCAAGTCTTTTAGAATGATCTCACGAGTACATGATTTTTATGTTATGCATTAGTGACTATTCTAAGGGTGCATAAGTTTTCGATTTCCTAAATCCTAATGAAAGGTTTTATTTTGCACAGCTAGAGGCAAACTTGCATCATCGTGTACTTTCACTTGAGTGGCTAAACTATGTCGATGCTGCCGTAGTAATGGGCTCAGCTATACATATTCTCATTGCTTCGACACGATCGTGGTCAAAGACTGCCATTGGTAAAAGAAGGGGGACATTATTGGAGTCTGGGGTTAACCCTACTGCAAAGAAAAATGGTGGATTGACCATGTGTTGGTGGAGAGGCGGCCAACTTTCACGGCGGTTATTCAACTGGAAGGTTTTACCTCGCACTTTAATCTCGAAGGCCGCTAGACAAGGTTTACATTTTCTCTATTGTTCTTGCTTTCATGTTTGTTCTTCTACCGTCTTGAACTATTATTTTTTTCCTCTCCCTTCCATTTAGCTGTTTCATTCTCCATGCACTCTACACTATGCAGGTGGAAGTGTGAATATTCCTGGAATATTGTATCCTGAGAATTCAGAGTCTGCTAAGAGAAGCCGACGTGTTGCCTGGGAAGCAGCTGTTGAGTCATCTACGACTTCAGAGCAGCTCGGTTTGCAGGTAATATAAACTTGGTCAAACTGAATGTAATTATTTTCTCCCTGGTATGGGTGCGAAGTACCAATGTTGAAGTTTCCAAGGGTATATGGGTAATACACGTCGTGACTCAAATTGTTGTTTCCATTTCGCCTACACATGAATATTGATGGGATCAGATCCGTTAATGTTTTGAGTTTGCATCCATATGATTTACTGTTTCTTGGATTGTTACTGACATTTGCAGTTTTTCTACACTGAATATGTGTCTTACAACACTTTCTCCTATAAATATGTCTACTTGTGGGCTTCTTCTCAGCATTGGACGATTTTCAGCTAACAATTCAGTGATTGCAGGTGAGGACACTCCAATCTTACATAAACTGGGATGATATTGAAAACAGTCATCTTTTTCCTACATTGGACAAAGAATCCAAAAAATCTGCCAGGCTATTCAAAAAAGCAATTGTCCGTAGGAAGTGCTCAGAGGAAGAGACTGTGAAATATCTTCTTGACTTTGGTAAGAGGAGAAATATTCCGGATGTTGTGTCGAAGAATGGTTGCATGGTTGAAGAATCCGCAAGTGGAAGAAAAAAGTTCTGGCTGAATGAATCGCATGTGCCTTTACATCTTGTGAAAGGATTTGAAGAGAAAAAAGCTGTACGAAAAACTAGCAAGCCAGGAGGCTCTTTCAGACACTCTGAGATAGACAAAGTACGGAAAAGGTCCTCAGAGGGAAAAGGATTCTCATACCTATTTGAAAGGGCAGAAAGATCTGAATCCTCTTTGTGTGAGCAATGTAAGAAAGATGTGCCTTTGAGGTATGTACCTATCACAACCCTTTTTGCCTTAAAAAGTCCTTGTCTTGATCAAAATAGCAATCCTATCTTGAGTAACCTTTATTGTCAGTTGGACTCTACTTAGAACCTAATAGCATAACATTTGACCTACAGAACATACCTTTTTGTTCTCTTTTTGTTTGTTGAGTAATGAACTTTCTTAACTGGTTTTTATTGTATCTGTTTTTCTTTGATGACAGTGAAGCTGCAAGCTGCCACATCTGCAAAAGTGAGTTTCTTTTCCTGTTAGTTTTGTTAAAGAATTTTTTTCAGCAAAACCTATGCTTGTGTAGGTGATCTGATAGGAACCAATCCCATACTTACCACAAACCAAACTCCCACAAGACCTATAGGTTTTACCAGTATTCTTAAGACCCGACCTGCCTGATCCAACCTGGAAGAATTAAAACATTTTCGACGTATTGACCTGTGGTACAGCTGGTTAACCTAGTTATCCCAAGGGCAATCCAGTTTACTAACCATTAACCAATGTGATCCCTTAAGAGTTTAAACAATTAAAGTTTACAATTAAAGTTTACTCCAAAAGGTAAGTTGAGAGTGAGGGTGCCCTGAGAACTAGTTAGACTCATTCCTAACCAAGAGGAGACTCCCTAACATGATCGTTCGCAGAAAATATGTAGTCATAGTTTTTATTGATTATACCTATAATAAAAATTTCAGGAATATTTCACAAAAAGCATATCAGGAGGGCAGAGAAGGACGGCATGCACATATGTCTTCCATGCAGAAGTGAAGTGCTTGCAAAAGAACAACCCACCGTTCGAAAAAGAGGGCGGCCACCAGGGAGTTTCCGGAAAAAAATTGGAGTTCAGACACAAAAGCATAAAAAGGTCATACCTGCTCGCAAATCCCCTCGGCTAAAGAAGACTAAGACCTCAATGGCAGAGAGAATTTCCATAAGGTTAAAGAATCATAAAAAGGTTGTTGCAAGCAAACCAGTGCGACGTTCTGGCAGGCAATCAAAGCATGTTATTCGGCTGCAGGATGAAAGTAAAGTTCCTGGAGGGAGTAAGAAACGGCAACTGGAAACCAAAAGAGGCAGAGGCAGACCTAAGAAAGTAAAACAAGAGATCTCGATTAGAAAGGAGAGAACGGAAAGGTGCTTGAGCTATTGGTTGAATGGTCTCCTGTTGTCCAGAAAGGCTGGCGATGAACGGGTCAATAAGTTCCGGAGAGATAGATATTATATTCCCTTGGAGAACTCTGATTCTGATCATGATCAACCTAAGTGTCATTTATGCGGCTCGATTGAATCTGAATCTGGATCAACATTCATTGCTTGCGAAATCTGTGGAGGTAATCCAATATTTGATCTTCTTTTAGTTCACATTGCAAGAGTTGGTTTCTTTTTGTTTCTCAGCTTTCTTTTGTTTTGTAATATTTGTAGAATGGTACCACGGAGATGCATATGGGCTTAACGAGAAGAATTCAAGTATGGTAATTGGATTCCGGTGCCATCTCTGTCGCAAACAGTCTTCTCCCATCTGTCCACATATGGGATCTACTACATCTCCTGTGGCATCCTAAGCTGTGAATTTGTTAAAGGCTGATGTAATATTCTCAGGCTGTGGGGATCAGTTGGCAGAATCAGACAGGGAAAGGTGTAAATTTCGAGATGTCTATACAAATGGGAGAAGAGTATGAGTAGAGAATCAAGGGAAGTAGAAACAGAGGAGGGTACAGTTTGGTGGAAGCATGAAGTTAGTTTGGCTTGTTGGGACTTTTAACTCGGATGAGTAGGTATTAAAGTGAAGCGGTTGACTTAGACTTAGAGTGAACAAAAAGGGGGTTTAAGTACCAGAGTTGATTTATAACCTGATTTAATTTTGCTTTTCAATATGGAGGGAGTTGGTACAAGTGAAGGTAATGTAAAGAACATGTTGAATCCATTTTCTATCAAAATCCGTTGATAGTTGTGTTGGCTTCCAAATAGTAAATTTGGACCCTTCTCTCTTCATCACAAAAGCAACTACTTCTACTCTAATCATTATGTCAGCATGTTGGTTCTTCTCTTAGCCAAAATGCCATACTGACCAATTTCTCTCTCTTGTCTTGGACTCTTGGTAATATGTTTGAGATCATTAGGTAACTAAAAAAGTTCTCTCAACTTGATTTCCTTCTTAAGATGGATTTGCTAATATAAGCAAAAGAGGAGATGAGGTAAACAAATCAAATCCATTTCCTAAACTTGTGATTCTGTCTGAGGCATCATTGTACCGACATGTTCTATGCTCAACATCGACCATATTTCATCAAAGAAAACTTTATTGATAAGACAAAATAGGATCTAAAGAGCAACTTCAGCCAGTATAATAAGTTAAGCCAGAAACTCTAACACTACCAGTAAACACAAAGCATCTTTAGTCTTGAGAAACAAAACATAGTTAAAGATAGAAGAAGAGGAGATTGTGCGTCAATTGGTCGATGTGAGCTGCCTGAGATTGTACTTTGCTAGCTCCTTGTACTTCTCTACCACCCCAATCAAGCACACTGTCTGTAAATTGCAACACAAAATCCGATTTGAGTTTATAACCAACCAATATGTTCATGCAAAATCTTAGACATCAAAACTTCTCCTCGTTTACCTTAACAATTTCCACCACGACGGACATCTCTGGATTGCTCAAATCAACTTTGTGAGGGGCAGGAATAGATTTGGCTATCGTATTTATTATTTTCATCCTATCAAGCCCCGTGTTTGCACGCGCTCCATACAACACCGCAAACTGCAGGGATGGTAAACGAGAGGTAAACATTTCGGAATCTAGGAAGTGATACACAAATTGATCCTAATAGTATTATTACTTTCCGGGGGTTATCGGTCTCAATGGGGAAGTACTGTTCTACAAGAGGCTTGATGGCTCTTGAAATTTCTTCCTCGGAAGGGTAACACGATACTTCAATTGGTAGAAGTCTTAGGATGAACCTAAGTCACACAAGATATTAGTTAAGACCCAATAAAGACATAATAGTTATAGAAATTTTGGTACGACAGAGTTTTGTGAGTTAGATCAAACCTTGACATATGTTTCTTTGTTGCAGCAGCAGAAGTCATTGCATGCTGTGCAATATCTTTGGGACTTGGGTCACCGTCTCTCCTTTTCATTTGGATGAAGACCAGACCGTTACAACCTGGATCTAACTTCAGAAACCGTCTCTGTCGGAAAATGGAAAGCAAAATGGATAATAAGACTCTTGTGATCCTTAAAGAGATTAAACCATAGAATTAAGATATTAGTTATGAGAGCTCTTGTCATTTACCCATAGATAATAGCTCAGCTTACCTTACTCTTGTCTCCGAGTTCTTTTAGTTCAGCTTCAATCAACTTATCAATAGATTTCTCCGCATTTTCGTTTACTTTTGCTAATGGATTTGCATCTTCCATGCATGTCTTCTTTCTTGGAGGTTCATCTACAACGTCCTTCTGTTTCCCTTCATCTTCATTGTCTTTTTCAGTGTCAGTTTCTGGCAATTGTCTGGCTTCACATGACCCTTCGTTTGCTAATTCTTTCTCATTGCCGCCTTCACTCACTTGTGTCTTATCCCCATCCCCTTTGTTTTCCTCTTCCTCGCCATTATTACTCTCATCTTCTTCCTCATCCTCATCCTCATCCTCACTATACGAAAATGTAACTTTTTTGTTTATTGGTTTATCAAACACACCAGGATTTACTTTCGAGACAGTCCCTTGTACTAGCTCCTCGAAAAACTGTAAAAACAGAGAGATTTACATTTAAGAAACACTCCAAAAGATTATAAGAGCTACTCAAACTTGAATAACATTAGAAAGCTCTTGAGAAATCTAACACATTGGCACTGTGCCCCTAGTGAAATCGAGCAATCAGCTTTGATTGATCTTTCAAGATTTCTACTTAAGAAAATCTCCAAAAAGGTAACAGAGAAAGAATATTACTAGGAAACCTAGAAGGCGATGAAATCAATATAAAAAGAAAAAACTTTACGGAATCAATGACGTTAATAGCTTCCTGGGCAGCTTGGTATTCGCGTCCGCCATCGCAAGAGATGAAAAAACCTTGTACCCCTGGCTTCAAAGGGTAAGCTCCCTTCTTCTTCACTGGTTTCTGCAAAACAATTTAGACCAAAAATATTAAAAACAGCAGCAGATTCATAGGTAAAGGTAGTGTGTGAGGATTACGTTTTGAGGGCGATAATGCTGTTTTCTCTTCTTGCTCTGGTCACCCGTAGCCATCTTCGTCGGAGAGAGAGAGAGAGGTTTTTCCGGAGTTGAGTGAAAATTAGTGACACGGAGAATTAGTAGGTCATGTCTTCATGGGCCTATTGGGCTTGAATTTTGACCCATTAACCAAAAGCTTCGTTAACTTTATGATATTTTTCTCTCATATATTTCAGTCAAGATAAAAAAGTACAAGCAAGGATTCATTATTTAAAATCTTATATGAGGATGAGATAACTTATCGGACGGTTTTCTAAACTTTTTTTTTTTGTTGGTAAAAGTGTTCTCTACACTTTACGGTGGGTGTACACGTTTTCATGTTAAAAATTAAAGGGAAAAAGATACTTACCTACACGAAGTATGCTACAATACATGGCAACACATCCGAAGTTTCAAAATGTATCCCTAACTACACAAACTATATGTATCGCATGCTCACATATACGAACTATATGTAGTCATGTCGCCAACATCACGAACATTTTTTCTGGTTCACTTTTCCGGCGTTGACCAACATAAATACTCAAAAAAAAAATTTTTTTTAGTTTTTTAATATTTAGAAAATTATGTTATTGAATCATTTATAATATTGTATAATTAAAAAAATACATACAATATTTAATATAAAAATATTTTTTATATATATTCAATGCATTGATTTTATAATTAGTTAGTTTCGATAATTTCAAAACTAAACTAAAAATAAGATAAAAACCAATTAGGTTAAATAATTGTAAATTGAAAATTTTAAATACTCTCTAGTCTAAAGTTTTTTTATAATATGTTGTTAATTTTTGTATCTAAAATTACTACAAAAAATTCTTTTAATAACACCTAAAAATAAATATTCGAATATTTAATATTTAATATGTGAATTTTAAATATTAAAGCATTAGAATCAAACCAAATTTGTGTGAATTTTGCTTTACTAGTTATAAAAATCGTTAGATCTTCTATCTTATAAATATCAAAAAGAAACATTGTGATTTTTTATTTATTTTTAGGTGTTAGTTAAAATAATTTTTCGTAATAATTTTAGATAGAAAAATTAACAACATATTATACAAAAAAACTTTAGACTAGAGAGTTTGGAAAATTTTCTATTTACAATTATTTTACATAATTGGTTTTTATTTTATTTTTAGTTTCATTTTGAAATTATCGAAACTAACTAATTATAAAAATCAATGGATTGAATATATATACAAAATGTTTTATATTGAATATTGTATATATTTTTTTAAATATACAATATTATAAATGATTCAATAACATAATTTTCTAAATATTAAAAAACTAAAAAAAAAATTTTTTTAAGTATTTATGTTTGTCAACGCCGGAAAAGTGAACCGGAAAAAATGTTCGTGATGTTGGCGACATGACTACATATAGTTCGTATATGTGGGCATGCGATACATATAGTTTGTGTAGTTAGGGATACATTTTGAAACTTCGGATGTGTGGCTATGTATTGTAGCATACTTCGTGTAGCTAGGTATCTTTTTCCTAAAATTAAACTCTAAATAAGGAGAGGAATCAATTGACAAAAAAAAAATAAAAAAAAAAATAAGGAGTTGTGTAAATTGAGTTGATTTTAGATAGTATCTTGATCGACACGAAAGACGCCGAAATCTATGTATTTGGTGAGTTCATGTGTGAGGTGTTGATCAAAAAGGAAAAAAAAATTCTTCTAGTGACGTAACTCACAAATCAGTGAAATCACATTCTTAAGTGACATATTTTAGCCGGTAATTTATTTTTATCAACAATACGGATTATATGGGTTAAAATCCAAGTAATGATACAATTACTTACCGACTATAGTATAATTTAGTCGTTTCTTGATTAGGACTTCGAGATGAGACTTCTAAAAGTCTTAAATACTTGACATCTTGTAAGTACAATTTTTTCAACAACTAGGAACGACACTGACATTTTTATGCCGCCAACAATTTTGGATATATATTACAAAAAACATTTAAAGCTTCTAAAGCATGACATTTTAGACCAAACAAAAACTATACACACAGCGGATTATAATGTGTTCTAATGTGTCTCATGCGACTTAGAGTATTCCTCTTTCACATAGAACAACTTTCATCGCTTTCAATGATTCTTCCATATCATCACAAATCTTGTGAGGGTCCGGTATGACGGTAGGATCAAATGCCATAGAGATTATCATTTTATCCGCATAACTCATGTAATGTATCAACAGTGCCTATCAAACAAAAAAACAATTAATTATATTTTAAAAAGGATAAAAGCTTACATATAAACTAAATTACGCATGAAGAAAAAAAATTACGTACGTGTGAGTGTCCGTAAGAGCTTGGAGCGATGTAAGCGACAGGATGGCCACGGAAACAGATTTCTTCCATTGGGCCAATGACGTTCGAAACGCATGTCGTTGTGTTCATCACCGGTAGATCGAATAATGTTGCTGCTGCCTGTAATGACAAGAGTGTGAGTTATGTATATACATATATATATAGTCCAGAAATTTGAAAAGAATCTCAATTTGTTTACCTTTGCACCAAACACTTTTAGGACGATTTTGATAATAAAATACACTATAGCTGCAAGATAAGAGTGCTTCTTTCGCGCCATAACAGATTTGGATTGTTTTAGATAAACCAGTGGATCGGATTGTAAACCGATGGAAAACGGCAAGAAAATAAAGCTGAAGTAGTTTCCCCATCTGCATTTTGAATCTTTCACCATCATATCTGCTAAAGGCTTTAAACAGGAAACAAAAACAAAATTTTACATATTGTTTTGACAATTAATAAAGGGTTTAGATTTAAAATTGAGGCGTATATATGTCTCTAACCTTGAACCCGATGTCTGACCTTAGATTTACTGTACAAGCTACACGAAATCGTATTCCATCAGGAAGATTGTTCTGAGACGATGTCAGTGCTCCATCCTCTTCATTCTTCTTGCCTTGTTTGTCAAGAAACAAAATATATGTGTGAAAACATTCCAACAAGCATATATTCTTTTCATTGCATTAGAGTTAACTTTGGGTTAGGATATTAAATTGTAAGTTAGTTTTTACTAGTCTATTAATAATACATCATTAGATATTGAATTTGATGTTTACCATATTGTCGGTTCAAATAGCGAGAAAGAGAGGCTTGTGTAATTCCGAGTAGAACATCGTTAATAGTCTAGCAGCACGAGCAAGAGAAAACAAAGATCCATTAAAAAAAAAAAAAAAAAAAAAGAAGTCCTCAAGTTAGTTATGGACATAAATCACAACGTACCATGTTCATAGCGTTCTTGATAAGTTTAATGTCATCTAACGAGATAGTTCGGTGATAAAATCTCTTTGGGTTGCTCCTGACATTCGCACCGGCTTTTAGTGGCGTTTTTGTATCCTTCAAAAACAACAATGTCGCCAAAAGCAGCAACACATCTACAATTGTATTCCAAATCAGTCTCAGTGTAGAACAAATGGTGAATATCGACATTAAGAACCAGCTTCTGTTTTTAAGGTTGTGCGACATAGTGGGTCGCCGTTTCATAGAAGGAATAGCATTTGAAAAAATGTCTGGGTCTGATGTTTTGTGGGTACATGCGAGCATGAGCGAAATCAAGGACATTCCATCTCCCAACGAATGGTGAGATCTTATGAAACCGACTGCTTCAGCATCTGAGGTTTTGACGTTAAGGATGTGAATGTCCCACAAGGGTCTTGATCTATCAAGAGGAATCATCGTGAGACGTGACATATAATCATCGACGAAGCTTTGTCCATCATCTTCTCCCATCTCTTCTGGATCTATGTATGGGACAATTACATGGTCTTCTACATTGACTTCGGTCTCGATCCATTTTGCACCATTATCAGACTATGAAGTTAGACAAATGGGGACCAAAAACTATGTCAGTTCCCATATCTATAACGACCGTCTCAAACTACTTAGAGCTCCGTATAAATTTTCATCAGCACACATAATTTTTAAAAAATGGAAGGCTCAAATTTGTATCAATTATATTTATATGAATATTCAAAAATTTATTCTATAAAAACTAAAATTTTTAAATTGGGTATCGAAAAATATGTACAAGAAAGTGTGAACCAGTTTTTTACCAAAAAAAAAAAAAAAGGTGTGTACCAGTTTGCTGGAGAAACGAGGATGCTTGGAGACATTATGCTTCAAAGCCTCAAGGACAACGTCGGGATTAATCTTGGTTTTGAAACCCATGATGGTGACTGCACATAAGTCTATGCCTGGCGACTGGAACACACGCGCCATCGGACTGAGCGGCTCCTCCACCTCCTCATTCGTCATTCTTCCTTTCGTCTTAGATGTCTATTTTTTTTTTTTTCTCATGTTCCAGTGACCAATGTTATTTACTTATTTATAACGTTAAGTTTATAAGTTGTTCAACGACAACAAAAAGTTACAAGTGGGCATGGAAAAGTATTAGTATTTTTTCTCACAACAGTATAAAATTTAATGTGACTTTAATTGACGTTTAACTTCTTTTAACAAACATAGCAAAAATTGGGGTGTCAGAAACAAAATATTATAGTTCAGTTTCATATTATATCTAGTTGTTTGTTTCGAAGATTGTTCGGAGTTAGTACTTTAGTGGTTGTGTATGTTTACATTTGTCCATATTTTTAATGTGGTCGAATCTGAAGATAAATCTAAATTTAAGGCCTACTCTGAGGATTATGTGGGTAACTCTATACTTACAACACCTATCATTAATTAAATAACAGATTACAATCGTTTTTTTTTTTTTTTTTTTGAATACCAGGAGGTTTTGGACCGAAGCCTGTAATCCCTCCAGTCCTGAAACCACAGCATGTAATATTAGTTTCGTCTCAAACGTCACTCGAACCAGCGACCTCTAAGTTTCGCCTAGGATCTTTACCAGTTGAGCTAACGACACTTGGTTACACAATTACTATGCACTGATTTTGTGTTATCTGGTCTGGATATTTTTATTAATGATGTAATATGCGAATATGATAATAGATGGATTATATGTCTGGATCTATGATCTGCTTTAATTCAATGGAAGCAATTTATACGAAATTTTATCCAATCTCCATAATTGATATGCAAGAAAAAGTAGCTTTCATTACCTGCATTTTTAAATGAGCACCATTTGTCGTTAATTAGATCAAATTACGGGTTACGAATATTATCAATAAATTGGAACCACTTTTGTTACGTCTGAATTTGAAGGAGGAAAAAAGATACAATCTAAAATCGAATCACGTGTTCACATGTATATGTTTATCATCCAATCTAATCAATAATGGGATCTCATCAATAATTTGGGAGAAATAGTAACTAGCCATTTTTAAATGGGTATCATTTGACGTTATCTATATGTCGTAAATTCGTAAGAATCTTATCACCTAATTAAAAAGGAGGCGTAATAGAACACAACGTTTTAAAAAGAAAAATAAATAAAAATTAGAGAGTGCTTCCAAATCCGGATTGACTCAACCACTCAAAGTGATATATCCACGATCCAGCTGGTAATCCGGTTGGTTTATCCGCCTTAATTAATCCAAAAAATTCCAGCAAAACCAACGAAGCGGTTGTTTGGGTGATCCGCCAACAAATCAAGTTTGAAATCATTTATGTTGGTTAGAAAAATTGAAATTCAACAAAAGAAAGTCATACATTTCATATCTCTCTATTTTCTTATCTCAGACTTCAAATATGATCTTGTCTTCGAGTTTGGTTTGAAGTTATGGTTTCATTTATATCGGCTTGTATTCAATAACTTGGACCATTTTAATTTGTTTTAGTTATTTTTTGTCAAGATAATTCATAAATGCTTTTAGTAATAATGTAACTTATAGTTGTTGGCCTAAAAAAATAAAATAAAAAATAAATAAATGATGTAACTTACAAAGTGATGGCCTAAATATATGATCTGTCCATTACATGCATTTGAATTCGGGCAATAACACAATAACAACGCTAACCTTAACTATTACTTTTTCTTTTTGATAAAATTTGGTGAACAAACTATTTAGGTTATGAAATGAGATTTTAGAAAGTCTAAAATATTTGACTAGTACTATTTTCTTCAACAACTAGGACCGACCATGATATTATTCTATTCCAATATTTATAGATGTTACAAAAGCATTTAAAGCTTCTAAAAATATACTCCTTCTATTTTACAAAAAGTGTCATTTTGACACTTTTTTTGTTACAAAAAGAGTGTCATTTAAGATTTGCAATGCAGTTTTTAAGATTAAATCTCATTTTTATCCATAATATTTAACTTTATTAATTAGAAAGAGAATAATTTTTAGAGTATTTATGAAGGGTAAAAGTATAAATTTACATAGTTTTCTTAATTTGTGTGAAAGTGACATTTTTTATAAAACAGAGAGTAACATTTTAGACCAAACAAAATATATCCAGAGTCGGCGGACATGAGTACTAGTTTGCCTCACTGCCCATGCGCCTTAGAGAAAACCTCTTTCCCATAAAACAGTTTTCATCGCTTTCAGTGATTCTTCCATTGCATCACAAATCTTGTGGGGATCTGGTATGACGGTAGGATCAACCGCCATCGAGATTATCATTTTCTCCGCATAACTTATGAAATGCACCAACAATGCCTATCAAAGCATATGGGTGAGAATGAATATTTTTATAAAAAAAAAAACGTATCATTCATTAAATTCAGCAATAAAAAGATAAAGTACATGTGAGTGTCCGTATGAGCTTGGAGCGATGTAAGCGATATATATGATGGCCACTGAAACTGATTTCTTCCATGGGGCCAATGACGTTCGATACGCATTATGCTTGTAGACATTATGCTTCACGGCATCAAGAACAACATCAGGATTAATCTTGGTTTTGAAACCCATGATGGTGACGGCACAATAGTCTATTCCCGGCGACTGGAATACACGCGCCATCGGGCTGAGCGGCTCCTCCTCCTCCTCCTCCTCGTTCGTCATCCTCCCTTTGCTCTTAGATGTTTATTTTTTCTCTCATGTCCCATTGTCATTTATAACTTAAATTTATATAAGTGGTCTTTAACAACAACAAAAAAAATTACAAGTGGTCCGGGAAAAAACATACTTCTCACAATAGTAAGATTACACTTAATGTGGCTCTGAGTGACGATCAGCAAAAAGAAAAAGTTGTGGTGCCAGAAAACAAATATCACAGTTCAGTTTCAAAATATATCCAATTAGTTGTTTCGAACATTGGTTATGGCCTTTTGGGGTTAGGACTTAAGTGGTTGTATACAGTCACATCTGACCACGTTTATAATGTGGTCGAAGCTGAACGAAGATATTTTGACGCCTACTTTGAGGTTTTAATTTGGTGAGTAACTCTATACTTACAAAACCAATCGTCAATCAAAAATAACCCATCTACTTTCACACAACTATTTTTGTGAACCGACAAATATGCCCTTGTTAACCACGAAAGCTTATAGATTTCGGCCCTTAATTGCTTTCCAGGACTCCCTCCTTATAAACATCTTCTAGAACCACCAGTTTCAAATTACACACACATCCTTTTAACAATATAAATTAATTGTAAAATGCATACTCGAATTTAACTTTTTTTTTTTTGATAACCCAGTGTCCAGACTGCCATTTGGCCATCTGACTATCCGACAGGGGTCTTTTAGTCGAGAGCGGATTCGGGCGTTTATAGTCTTATCTCCTCCTAACCCCGAAGGGATGCTCAACTCTATGGCCCATGGCGGTCTGGGGGGCGCGAGAAAGCCCAGGTAAAATCCCGCGTGGCCACAGCATGGTGTTTGCAGCCTATGGGAATCGAACCCGCCTTGTTGGGACTTTTTACCCTCAAGATGCGATTCGTTCGCCACTGGCCCACTCGAATTTAACTTGACTATATGATTTATAGTCTAAAAATTTATATTAGTGTCGTCCATATGTTTCAAAACTCTTTCCAAGTTTTTGTGGCATCTTTTCAGAAGTTCTTTTAAAATTCAGTATTTTGGAAAAAGCAAACATAAAATGTGACATTAGAAGAATCATTTTAACAGTTAATTTTTTAAAAATTACTTTTGTCAATTATTATCCAATGTGTAAGTTAATTATTGTACTCTCATAATGACACATAATAGAAAGAAACGCGTCTTATTTGGAGAGGGACCACTAACATCTAATATTCTCTGATCCAATGCAGATTAGAAAAATAGAAAGAATAAGAAAAAAAATCTACGAACAGTCAAACAGCATATTTGTCATGAATACAAAATAGGAGTAAAATTTAAATAACTTTTTGCAGAAATCAATGAATTGAGAGAATCTAGAATCAAAAGGTTAAACAACTCAAACATGATTGTCTTGCTTCACAACTCCAAAGAAGATAAAGAAAAAAGAAAAAAAAAACTTTATATGTATGTCTCCTTCAATCATCCACTTTACGTTCCCTGTGATCTGTACAACGATTCTTCACATGGAGAACAATGGAGAAGTCTCTACCTCACGAACAAAACGAGTATACAATTGAGAGAATTCTCCCTTCTCCGTTACTTGTGTAGCATCTCGAGTCTTTCATCATGTTTAGCGTGTGATGTGTATTTTCCATGAATCTGACCATCTGATAATACTATCCAACGCCTTACCGGCCTGAGTATTTGCAGGAAGGACTCAACTTTTGCTGTTGAGGAATTTGGTAAAAAATATCTTCGAGATGCTTACAGTTACAACGGGTATCTATTTGATCGGCTTGGATCAAACCACCTCGGAGCTGATGGGTCTCTACGTGAACTCCATCCTTCTCTCCAGTTTCTTCTACTGCTATTGAAAGGATAATTAACATCTGTGTCTGCTCCAGATGTGCTGCTTCCTTCACGTCTCTTTTGCGCATTATGCATCTCTTCGTCAAGATCATACTGAGAACGCTGTGAAAGCACCAAAACAAAATAAAAGAACACTAAATTTAATATAGGAGAAACTCTAGCGGTGCGCAAATCCTTGAGAAGGAAAAACAAATGTCATATTCTTTTGAAAAACTCAAAACATCTTTCTTAGTCCCTAAAAAGATAAAATCTTTTCTGAAGAAAAAATAAAAACAGAGCTGAGGATGTTTATCAGTTCAGATATTTTACCTTTGCAGGGTCTGAAAGCACAGCATAAGCTTCCCCAATCATTTTAAATAACATATCGGTATCTCTGCGCACTTCTTCTCCTATCTCCTTCCATAACCTCTCATCTTTAGTCTCGTTTCTTGTCAAAGACTGACCAGCCTTCAAATAGTGGAAACAAATTTAAGATAATATTAAGTAATTATTATCGTCTGCAGTTCTTTGCTTACCGCATTTGAATCGGTTTTAGCTGAATCCACAACCATGCAAAGTTAACAGTTTCAGCATATGAAATACCTTGTCAGGATGATGTTTGAGTGCGGCCTTCCTATACGCCTTTCTGATATCTGAAGCCGAGCATGATGGTACAACACCCCTGCCAAGTACGTCCCATTCTGATTAACAAGCTTTGACACAATAATCATATCCGTGCCATAAGGTTCGTCCTCATAGGTTACCCGAGTTTCCATGAAAATTCATTCACCCATATAGGAACTAGAGAACACAACGCAGCCATTGGTGGAATAAAATTAAATGAGCAGGATAGTATACTTAGTATACTTACAAGACGAGGTACATATCCAATGAACTTTCCTTCCTTGATTTCTCTTCCAGTTCAGAAAGTCGTATACGAGCTTGTCTTATGTCATTGGCCATACTAGTGAATCGGTCATGAATTCCAGAGGTCTTCTCTTCCATTTGCCTGGTTAGAATATTAACATATCTCTCCATATCACTTGCTGCCTGTCCATAATCCCTAATCATCTCGAACAACGTGGCCCGTCTAGAAATAGCCTGAGAATAAAGACGAAGTTTAACAAATTAAGTGACACAATAGAGTACTTTTCAGCCAATCAGACAGGAAACTAGCCTTGATTCATAAGAGAATCACTGTTAAATCTGTCTGTACAAATAACCCTACACATATGGGAACAGGTGCAAAATGCTGTAGCTTATGAATTTGAAACGTAAACAGAAACACTGATATACAGCAGGACTGAAACCACTCTACTTCTAAGAGAAGTTATTACACAACGTTAAAAACCAGTATCAAAACGTTGAAACCTTTCAATTACATTCCGTGGAAAGCAGAAAAAAAGAAACCAAATAATGATATATGTAAGGAAAGAAACCTTCAAGTAATTTTTGTCAAGAGCAATAGCAAGGCTGCAGTCTGCAATAGCGTCAGAAAATTGACCAAGAGCCTTATATGCAGCAGCACGATTACAGAAACACACAGCTGTAAAAGGACGTGATTCCACATTGCAAGCCAAGGCTGCTGTGTAATGTTCAACTGCTTCAGTGTGTCGTCCAGACTGAAAGGCTTCATTCCCTGCCGACTGTGATTTCGTAGGAATATATCAGAACGGCATGAAAAATGAGTAAATAGCCCAACTAATGTGTACTCCGTTTCTTTCCTATTTTTCTTTCCTTTAGAAATAGAAGTAATTCACAGGTAGTTGGGTTCTGAAAAGGAAGGGCAGGTTCAGAGCTATAGCTGTTGCAGAAGAAGGCAATACCTTAAGGCGCAACAACTCACGTATAGTACAAACCAATGGAATGGAAGATTCAAGAGTTTTGTTTCCATCTCTGTGTTGCAGTGACACAGACAAAAGAGACCTGTCAGATTTCGCCTCATCTGACAAAAAGAAACGTAAAAGTTGTAAATCTAAATCACCTTTTTGTAGCAGATAGTAATTGTTCTTGCTTCTCTAGAGAAGCAATCGCCTCCTCAAGCTTTCCCATATAGAAATATGATTTAAGCATGAGATGGCACAGCCAAATTCTAAAGCTTATGTCCTTGGGAGTGTCATGAGAATCTGGAAGAGAATTCTTTCCAGCCAAATCAAATGTCTGCTCACAAAGCTTTATTGCTGCTTCATACTTCTCAAGCTGTCATCAAATAAAAATAAAACAGGTTTTTTAATCTGTTCCGGTAAGAAGTTTTTGATTTCCTACTCACAGTTATCAGAAAGTGTAAAATCAACGCATTCATACCATCAACAGCGCCTCTCCCTTCATGGTGAGTAACTTTTCAGAGTATGAACTTATCAGTAGAGATTCTTCCAGTATTTCCAAAGCTTTCTCAACATCAGTTGATGTTCTAAGTTGCAAACGACGTGTAACTTCATGCATGCATTCGGAAACTCTCTGCAAGACACATACAATATAATATCAAAAAAAATAAGACAGAGACAATACTGATTGGTCACAAAGAAGAACGTGTGATTGTTAAATATTCTAATTAGGAATAGGTAGAAAATACTAATTCGTATGAATAATAGTAAAGAGAGAAATTCTGGGAATATATCATATTCTGCACATAGCGACTGAAAAAATGGTCAATCTCTATCAAATACCAAGCAATAACTTAAACAGCATAGGTAATTTTATCGCCACATATTTCAACTAAAAACATCAGCCATACAATTAGTATGGTTCATTCTAGATCCTAAATCAACTAATGAAAATTACAAGATCCAGTTCAATGAATAAGGCCATGGAAAAAATAACTATGCAACACATGTCGTGTTATCATGTGCTACAGTATGTATAATCTATAAGAGTTTACAAAGAACACTGCCTCCCATTAAAAGAAGAGAGAACTCTACCTGTGCCTTTTGTAGACCTTCAGAAGCCTCTACAACAATTTTTCGGTCCACACAGATGTCACTTCCGGACTGCAAGCATTTTTTGAAAAATCTGGATGCATCTTCAATCTCCCCAAGTGAAAGATAACAACTACCAAGACAAAGCCTAAATCAGCTAATAAGACATCATAAAATGGTAAAGATATTGTTACTTATTGCTAGCTGAGGAGCATGAACTAGCAAGGTATCCAGGATAACTCCAGCTTAGAGCATAAATGCATTCATTTCCCAGTTCAAGCTCTCGTATCAAAAACTAAAAGTCACTAATAAGATTTTTATCTCGGCTCATTAGAAATTATAAGAAGTTCTAAGGAAGGTAGATATTTACTTTCCAGCTCTGACTTGAACTTTAAGAAAGTTGGAGTCTATTGAAGAAGCCATCGTACAATCTGCTATTGCTTCTCTCATTCTTCCAAGGGCCATGCGTGTTGCAGCACGGTTGCTGTAGCAAAGCATCAATGCCCTAAGACAATTTCTAGAAGTCTCGATTCTAGGCACTGAATCAATCCCTTGAGTGTAAGATTCCTCAGCTCTGGAAAGATCTCCAATTTTATAAGCATTGTTTCCTCTGGAGAAAAGGCATTCAAGAAAAGGTAAATTAAAAATAAATACAGAACCCAAGCAAGTAATAATAACAACTGAGACACTATAGAAAAATTTAAAAGGCATGGGAATAGCCAACTTGTAAACAACCTTAATCGCCACTTTTCACATGCTTCCTGCGCTGCATTAGACACATCTTTTTCGTTTTGTTCTTTGTCCATCACAGAATTATTAGTAGTCTTGTGTAGACGAGTAAGGTGATCCCTTTCACTGGGTTTCCCAGTGGGCAAGTGTGACTGCACACCAGTTAATGGAGAATGTTGTGAAGATTTTAATGGAAGTGTTGCATTGGGAATTAAGATATATGGATCCTGCCCAAATTTAATTGGGTTTTTCTTCCTGTTGATACGCTTTGAATTTGATAGTTGCCCCTGCACTCCCGAGAACGATGAAGCAGAAAAGGTAAAGCTGGAGCTAGCAGCATCTGTATTAGAAAAGGAATGGTCATCATTTTCTTGCCTATCAGACTTATATCGTGAAGTAACCTCACTTTCTGAAGCTGTCGCAAAAGTTTCACTACTAGTTTCCATTTCTTCCGCTGCTGATTTAAAACTTTCAGTTTCTGCTCCAGATATAGAACCTTCAGCTAGGTCTTCAGTATTAAATTCCTTAGCTTGATAGTTATTAACCTCATCCCCCTCGTTAATTTCCATCCGTTCAGTTGCAGCAGCTAGCTCTGCATCAAACACATCACTTCGAGCAGCGGGAGGTATATCAGATGAGAGATGGCTTTCATCAGGATTCAGAAACTGATCTGATACAGCAGAAAAGTCTTTACAATCTTCTGTCACCTCATATGGAGATACATCCATTGGTGAATACGACTCAGAAGCCTCATTGCTTCCATTTGTAAAAGCACTTTCTGCAAAAGCAAACTCCTGTCCAATATTTAGCTGCACTTTCACAGGCTGCTTACCCCCTTTCCTTCTCGCTCTCATGGCACCAACATTGTCCTTCTTTGCATTGAACCCCAGTTTCTGGTCCAAACTAGAAAATGGGTTTACTTTTGAATCGGGTGTCTTGAATTCCATAAAACCTGTCACCCCACTGTCTTGATTACTCACAAAATTAAACTCGGAAGTATTAACTGTAGAGGTCACATGATGAACATTTCTAGAATTCAGGTGTTCACTTGGCTCTGTACCTACAAAACTATAGTTCATCGGACATGAACTGTTAAAGTCATCGACTTTCTTCTCATTCACACTTCCCTGAACTGAATCTGCAGAAAGGTTTCCACCAGCAGCCATACTTCCAACGCTTAACTTTCTACTCAATTCATCAGATAGTATCTTCTCTCCAACATAGTCCATGGACTCTTTGGATTTGACGTTATTACTTTGCTCTGAAATATTCAACTTCTCCATACTTTCCAGGATCACATGTCCTGAACTCCTCGAAGAAGAAGAATCAATTGTCAGTTTATTACTTAACAGTGTTGGAAGTTCATCTTCCACATTTTTACTTCCCTTCTTCAAACCGAAACTAAAGCTCGAATGAGAATCCTTTAAGTCTTGAGGAAGCCTTGAAGGCAAATGTTCATTCTTCATAAGATAATCCTTTCCTTCACCTTCAATTTTCAACATTCCCATTTCCTCCAAAACTCTTTTCCCAATATCTTCAGCATCAGTTGATCCAAATACAAAGCCCTCATTACTTGTCCGCCCAAAAGAACCGTGGAAGTGAAACGGGTTGAAACCTTGACCCGACGGTAAGGAAGCAGAAGTCGGAGAGGGCTTCAAGTTCTGAGACTTGACTTGCCTTCTAACCTTAGAGAATCTGGGCTTAGAGAGACCACCAGAAGAAGGTCGCGAATTGAAACTCGCCTCAGGGTTATTACTGCTGCTTCGACCTGTACCAGAGAAGGCCGGATTCAAGTCGCCGAACTTGCTCATTGTTTTAAAGATTTCAAATTTAGCAAAGGCGAAAATCCAGAGAGGTCAGGTCGGCGACATGGGAGATAGATAGATATATAGAAAGTCGTCAAATCGGAAATGGAAAGAGAATATTTTGAAAGCAGATACGAAGGAATCAAGAAAGGGTATGAGAAATGTTGAATCTTTTTTGAGGAGATAGATCGATCAAAAGAAGAAAAGACGATGAAATCAAAGAAATTTTCAAATTAATCGCTGATTGAAGAAAATTGGGTCCATCGCCCATGTTTGTTCCGGAACACAAGAAAGCATAAAAAAAATTAAAAAAATTAAAAAAAATGATTGCTTTGATGTCGCCGTCCATGGTTCCATTTTGCACATCTTCGAAAGACTTGTTTCAAGACCTAAACCACAATGGTTTAAGTCTAACCAACTTTTTTCTAATTCAACAAAAAAAGAAGAATCCTTTTGAATGCATCTCAACTTTTACTTTACACATCTTTTGCTATCTGATAATTACAGTTGGACACGGGACTTCTGTTTCTTTGATTTTTAGGTTATCAATCTAGTTGCAATGTATGGTTCCTGTCCCAGGTGATCATTTTTCTATTACAAAAGATCATTATAATCTTATCATTTACATATGTCATTGTGTTCTAAAGATAATTTCGGTGGATAAACAAATTTCCCAGCCGATGTGTTTTTCCTTAATGTCAACTAATATAATTATAAGTATACTTTAACCCTAGTTAGATATATTTAAACTTTTGTTCATTTCAATTCAATGCCGATGGAAAATGATGTTTAGCTACTAGAAATTTATCACATAACTATTTAATTTGGTGTTTATCCTCTACTATTCTCATATTCCACAAACCTTTTTTATATGTAAGCACCAATTACAGATGATTCGAATTTTTTCTTTCTAATCTACATTGCACACTTGCATAATTGCATTGACAATATTTTTTTAATAAATCACTTCATATGTGAACATAAACGAAAGTGCAAAAACAATATCAAGGCCTATGGGAAACTTGAACTACGAAAATCCTAAGACAACTTTGAACATTAACTACTATGCCACTAAACATGGAAGATATGGTTCGGCATATATGTACAAAACAAGAGTCCAAAGTGAATGAGATTTTTCCTAAAGCTATGACTTATAATGTAGAAGCACACAAGGAGGACCCTTAAATACTTTTAATATAAGAAACGGCTTAATATAAAGTTACACAACCCTCTAATCCTTCTCATTACATCAGAGACTCTTGTGGTTTGTTACCCACACAAACCGAAACAACCACATGAGTAGAGAAGCAAAGAGATATAAAGCACAAAAAGAAAGTTCCGAAATATATCGTTTTTAAGTATGTCTTACGCATCCGTTTGTTAGTAGTATAGTATCACCTGAGGAAACTTGCGATCTTCATACGATATAATCATCTCTCCTACGTTCTTTCTGTTCTCCATATATATATCTATATATATAACTTAGCTATACATATACATTATCCTACTTCCTTGTGTATGCTTGTTTACTTTGTCTGCACACATCCAAAACCAAGAACAAGATACGAACATCAATATTAAAAACACCATGAACTCGTTCCTGACAGCTTCAATATTGATAAGAAAGTATACCTTTATTACATACACTTCGGTAGCCTCATCTTATCCATAAGAAAAAAAAACCTGCGTCCAAAATAAGGGATTTGATTATCCATATATAACTCGAAAGAACAATGGGGAAGAGACTAGAGAGTAGACTAACCCTTGGCATTTATGAGGTGAAATAGCCTACTGCATCAGATTATTGGTGGTAACTGGTGGTTCATGGTCATTTCCATTACTAGAGGAGACTCCAACTTTTGCTTTAGTTTCAGCAGAATCATCAGTTTTGAGATCATCGGTAGATGATGCAGAAGGGAAGAGGTTACTAGGAAGAACAAGCTCGATAGTGCTTCCAGAGTCGGGTTCCAGCATTTCACTCTTGTTAGTCCCTTCTTTTGCACCGTTTGAGTAATTATTATTAACACTCATTGGGTTGATTACTGGGTAAGGATGCAGCTCAGAGGTATCATCAACTACTGCCACAACACGAAGCAACAACATTAAAGAGTCTGGAATAACAGTAGATCAGCAAGAATATAAACCTTTCTAAATATAAAAATATTTCACTTCACCAACCTTCTAAAACATCTACACCTGTGAGGTCAGACTGAAAATCAGGGCTTTGGTTGCTGGCAGATGAAAAATAACCAGGAGACCCCACAGAAAAGCTACGGTGATGATTCGACGTTACACTATTCTTGAACTCAGGAAGCTGCAAATTAATGAAACGTCTTCTTTCGAGTTCAATAGCCCTCAGGAGATCAGCCTGCTCCATTTTCCTTCTCATCATCTCACGTCTCTCATACAATATCTTCGAACCTACCACATAAAAGCGAAACAAGTTACGTAACAAAAAATGGAGAAAGTAAACCAAAAAAAATCTAAACTGGTCTTTCAAAATAAAATAAAAACAAGGATACTAACCAAGGTGGAAATCAGACTGTTCTCTAGGATCAATCCCAGATGGACTGGAGCACGGGGAGTAATTTCCCCGCTCAATCTGCTGTTGTAGCAGTTGCTGCTGCTTCCTGTTAGCATTTAATTTAAAATGACACATTGAAATCCGAAGAAGTTAAACTAGAAGAAGCAAAATTAAAGAGAAGAAAAAAAAGGCACCATACTTGTCCAAGACTTTGCCTTTTTCTTTGTAAGGTTTGACAAGAACACGCGACTCGCAAATGAAATGGGGATTCCCTCTAGCTAGCACAACCTTCACAGTCTCAGGATGGGCAAATGAAACAAAGCCAAACATACGCTTCTGCTGGTAAGGGATCCGCACATCTTGCACTGTTCCAAAAAGGCTTCATAGACAAAACGAATCAATAATGTTCTCTTCTCCGCATCCATGAACTTTCAGACATCATTTAACCAATGAACATTTGATTAATCAATAATACTGATTTGCTGATACTTCCATATAAATCTACAAGAAAAAACATCTTTTTCCAGTACTTGTTTGACAGAGATGGTTGTCCAGAAATACCTGAAGTAATTTGCAACGTCCTCATCCTTAAATGTGCTGTCAGCAGGGAATGTGAGGTAAATCTGTCTAGATGCCGAGTTTGACTGATCACCAAACTGCATTGCCATTAGTTCCATCCTCTCAAGCCGTCCTGGGCTGCTGCTCCAATATCTTTCATCGCCAAAAGGTAGTGCTCCATCTCTGCATCAAGGAGAAAGCACAAATCTTATTACTTGAAGCAACTAACAAATTAATAGTAAAAATCATAAAACCAGTTCAAGAAACAAAGTTATGGTATAACAAACTAACGAGGATTAGTTCTAGTTAACCTTTGAGCATGCTGCTGCAAAAGAAAATCCATTCTTTTCTCGTACGGCGACTGGGGAGCCCTACCGAGGATTTGAGAAGCCAGCCTCTGCTGCTGATAAGCCAATTTCATCCTAATCATCTCCTCATGCTGCCTAACAAAGTTGTCCATTTTTCTAGGCGAATCAGCGACAATGCCATTAGCATCAACATTACCCAGATATCCGCCGTGGATAAACTTGCAGCTGTCTCCGTTCTTGCACAAACCTCGACTAAAATAAACACATGGTTTGGCACCAAATCCATCATCTCCGCACCCAAAAGACGCATCTGCCGAGAAACTCCTCCTGTGCAGATGGGTTTCACCGTCGTTGTCGGAGTAGTCAAAGGGAATCCTAGGATCCACAACATCCTCGGTTTTTGGACAAGAATCGTCGAGAAATGAGAGGTAATCATTAAGCTGCTGATCATCCAGTAAATCAACACTAGCACCAGCGTCAACACCAGCATCTGTAACAGAAAGACCGTTGCTTTGGTTAGAGCTCAAGGGCTTCGAGATCGATGCAGCGCTGCGAGTACCGTCGAGCGGCGAAAGGAGAGGGGGTTGTTTAGGGGAAATGTGAGCGTTGTTCCCATTGTTGGGTGACCAGGGAGAGGTTGGAGAAAGAGAAGATGGGGAGTTTCTACGGAAATCCATAAAGCCATTAGAGTGAGAGCTTCCTCTTCCGTTAATAGGTGGTCGACAAATAGGGTTCAACGGAGAAGGAGAAGTCGGAGTAGAAGAAGGTGAAGAAGACAAGTTGTTGGTGAAAATTCCCAACTGACTCTTCACTTTGAGTATAATCGATTGTAAGATAGATTCAGGTCCACGAGCCAGATGCATCAAGTCTCTCTCCCCAAAATCCTGTAAAAGCAAAAACCCAATAATCTTGGGAGCATAATCTGGCTCCAAGCTCCGAATTTTCGTCAAAAGCAAAGCTGTCGGGTCACCGGAATCCATGGTTAAAGGTTTCACCTTTCTTCTTACCCAGTTGAGAAAAAGAAGAGCTTGATTTAGGGTTTCAAAAGATTAGGGATTTTGAAAGCAAAGTAGAAAAAATCTCAAGTACAGATAAGAAGAGGGAAGATCCACTCCCTCTTCTTTGCTCGCTTCTGTTTTGATTTCTTTGAAGTGTTTTTTTTTTTTTTTTTTGAATCTCACTCACTCACTCACTCCTATCTTTATCGCTCCAGTTGGTGCTCTCTCCTTACTGGTAAGACCACTTGGGGAAATGTTCTGCTTTTAATATTATTCAACTTTCTAGGAAACTGTAATTTCCCATATTTATTCATTTGTTTTCAATTATTACGGAAAATTTTGATGCTCTTGCTTAATTTATACAGACTGTGTTTAGTAATATATGGATTGTTTTTCTTTTATGAAGATGATAGGTTTGACGACGAATGGACTTCTATAGATTCAATTAGGTCGGATATTATTTTTTAGATCTTCTAGATCAAATTTGATAAACTAATACAGTAATAATTTGCTGTCGATGTTAACATATTTTAATTAATAATATTAACTATTAACACCTCAGCATTCATTCTATTGTCTTATATGGAAAGCCACACATTTTACCAATTATTTATATATGGAAAAAGAATTTTGAATCACATTTAAGATTGCAAAAGATTTTGGGTACTTGTATTCTCTATTTCGAATTTAATTTTAATAGCCGCTAAGAAGGGAAAATGTGTTGCCTTTTCTCAATGATGGAAAATATATTTGTTTTTATAAGGAAAAAAAAGTGAAAATTAAGAAAAGAAAAATATTTTTTAGATTAGATAAAATCTACAGGTACTGTTAAATCAGTGTCAGAGGGATAGAGAGAGCGCGTGTGTGTATGCCAACTTTTTAGACAGCCTTTTTTACAGGCAGTGTGTTACACGCCCGCGCGTGAGGACTAATCTCACGAGCACCGATTTTTTCACTGCTCCGTTAACGTTAATTCCGTTAACTTTTTTTTTCTTTTTTTTGTATGCATTATTAATTGATTTATGAAATAATTGAACGGTCGTGATT
Organism: Erysimum cheiranthoides; assembly: GCA_011420285.2. Classification (NCBI taxonomy): domain Eukaryota; kingdom Viridiplantae; phylum Streptophyta; class Magnoliopsida; order Brassicales; family Brassicaceae; genus Erysimum; species Erysimum cheiranthoides. The sequence continues at coordinate 17,450,622 of CM022178.2, read as the reverse complement.
ATCGGAACAAGACAAATAATTTTGGTGCGTTTTGTCTCCGATGATCATGTGTGCGTGTCTTTTGGGGTCAACCGGTTTATTTCGGTTATAGGTTTTTCCCGCGGGGGACCTTTTGAATGGGATTTATAGAGGATTTGGCAATAAGTCAATAACAATGACAACATATGTGTCGGAGAATTTTCAACCTCGTTATAACGTTGTTTTGAGAATCGAATTAGCGTTTTTGTATCCTTAAAAATATTGTTTGGATACAAAGTGAAACCGAACGTGTTACAAAAAAAAAAAAAAGATGCCAAGTTTGTGTTACGGTGGACTTTAGCTCATTTGTGGGGATCGGTACAAATAACCAAAGCATGGGATACACAAGTGACCGATCCAGATTGTCATGGTTCACCACATAGATAAAGAGACTCATAAACTAAAAAAAAAAAAAAAAATTTACATATCTACATTTTCTATTATCAAAGAAAATGGTAAAGAGATTCATATCTACATTTTCTATTTTTTACCTATCTCAAATTGTTACCTAACACATCTACAGATAAACCAGTACGTAGTAAAACATTGTAATGACAGTAAAAGCACTTGCAATATCAGAGACCAGTTCCTAGCAGTTTAACTATTTGGCATTAGAATCATCATCATATATATCAGAACCACAAGATTAAAGGAGATAATATACAATACTATATACATGTGTGATGTGTATATAAAAATAAGCTAGACATAGGCACGCACATGGATCCAGGAAGGACATATGCACTCGCATATACGACTTCATGGATTAATCAACTACTCACCAATAAAAAAACAAAGTCACAAAATATGAGACAAAAGAGTCCTTCGATAGTTCCGTATGGATTCATGGACAAGCACTACTCTACTCACATTCATCGTTTAACTATTTGGCATATCAGAGACCAGTTCCTAACAGTTTCACTATTTGGCATTAGAGCATCATCATATCAGAACCACAAGATTAAAGGAGATAATATACAATAACATAACAATTGCTGCTGCTGCTTCCTGTTAGCATTTAATTTAAAATGACACATGGAAACGAGAAGAAGGAAAATTGAAGAGAAGAAAAAAAAGGCACCATACTTATCCAAGACTTTGCCTTTTTCTTTGTAAGGTTTGACAAGAACAACCGAGTCGCAAATGAAATGGGAATTCCCTCTAGCTAGCACAACCTTCACAGTCTCAGGATGGGCAAATGAAACAAAGCCAAACATACGCTTCTGCTGGTAAGGGATCCGCACATCTTGCACTGTTCCAAAAAGGCTTCATAGACAAAACGAATCAATAATGTTCTCTTCTCCGCATCCATGAACTTTCAGACATCATTTAACCAATGAACATTTGATTAATCAATACTACTGATTTGCTGATACTTCCATATAAATCTACAAGAAAAAACATCTTTTTCCAGTACTTGTTTGACAGAGATGGTTGTCCAGAAATACCTGAAGTAATTTGCAACGTCCTCATCCTTAAATGTGCTGTCAGCAGGGAATGTGAGGTAAATCTGTCTAGATGCCGAGTTTGACTGATCACCAAACTGCATTGCCATTAGTTCCATCCTCTCAAGCCGTCCTGGGCTGCTGCTCCAATATCTTTCATCGCCAAAAGGTAGTGCTCCATCTCTGCATCAAGGAGAAAGCACAAATTAAACTTAATACTTGAAGAAACTAACAAATTAATAGTAACGATCATAAAACCAGTTCAATAAACAGAGTACGCAACTAAAGCTGGAAAATTACTGATAGTAGCCAAAAAAAGCGCCACACAAGACACATCAAAACTGTTATAAAACCACTCGGGCTCAAACTAATGGGCCAGAGATGGAGCACTACCTTTTGGCGATGAAAGATATTGGAACTACTGTTCCATTACTTTCTTATTTTTAAATTGGTTTAAGAAGTGTGGGTATATTGCATTGCGGATGGTCTTAGGGCATCAAAAATTTTAGGGGCATTTTTTAGATAATATTTTTTAGTTTTCTATATAAAAAAATATTAAATAACATTTATTAGACCAACTTAATAAAGTTGTGGACTTTTACTTAGCAAAATATTAATTAAGTGTGTTGTAAAAATGTTACTCCCTCTATTTTTAATTGTTAGATATTTTAGAAATGTCACACATATTAACAAAAATATATTAAAAAGTGGTAATAAATGTCTTATTTTTGTGATTAATAATTTTCAACAACTTTAAACCAATATAATTTAGTTATTTTTCTTGAAATTTACAATTCATCATTAATAACTAATAAAAATGTGTTGATAACTTAAAAAATAAAATACATCTTTTTGAAACAAAAAAAAAATATTATAGAAAATGGATTAATAAAAAATAGAGAGAATATGATTTTTAATACTGAAATATTAGGTTTTTTATTTGTTTTGAGGCTTTCTTTGTTTTTCTTGCGGAATTGAGAATCTAGTTCTAGGGTTAGCCTTTTGGATCAAAGCTTTGAGTCTTTGATTTTGTTTTGAGGCTTTCTTTGTTTTTCTTGCGGAATTGAGAACCTAGTTCTAGGGTTAGCCTTTTGGACCGAAGACAGATGCGCTCATCTCGGATGTCATCTCCCAGCTGCTCATTTTGGCTTTGGATATTGCTGTGTAGGCCATATGGAGATAGTCTTGGATGTCATCTTGGATGTGTGAAAACTCATAATTAAATTCATATTGTTTATATATAAAAAAAATTATATGTAATATCATCCAACCTACATACAAACAATTAAAATAAGTTGTTACATTAAACTACAATGACATCAAAATGTCCTGAATCAATTTTACCCAATTTTAAGGTGTGGTTCAATTTTTGTACAATTTGTTTTTACGATGTTATGATGGAAACACAAATCTTTGATTAACTAGTTTCAAACTCACGCGGTAAAAATTTCAAAATAAAATTGTCATTTTCTTTGTAAGTTTTGTTTATAAAATTATAAGGTATATGAATTACCACATTAAATAGTTTTATATGTGAAAATATTAACATCAATTTTTATTTTTATTTTAGTGATAATATCATAATAAATGACAAATATAAAATCGAGTTATCTATATAGTATTAGTTAAGAAGTACATTTAAGAAAATAATCTTAAATAATAAATACTTAAATTTTATACAAGACAAAATTAAAATAAATTTGTGCTATATGAATTATATAATTTTCGCTTCAATGTATTCAACGAAATATTAAAGTACTAAAATTTGAACATTCTCAAGATATATATTGTTTTGTTTTCATCAATTAATGAACATGAAGGTCATATGCTGATGCTGTCTTGATGGCAATGTGAAAGTAACTTAACATGAATATGTGTAAAATCAATAAAGTTGGTTAATATCTGTTTTTTCAAGATAGATAATACTAAGTACGCCACACACACAAAAAAAGTAGCAGTGATATATCCAAGGTTAACATGACGGACCAGTCAAACCGGTTAAATATTGTCCGAACCAAGACAACTAACTAGTCTTATACAAACCGGTTTTGATAGGCGTAGATAAGTTCCAACCCAACTCGGCCCTAAATTAATAAAATCTACTTTGAAAATTTAACTCCATCCAAGGAAAAAAGAAAAGAATGATAGCAACAGTGTTAAGAAATGAGGATTCGTTTAGTAGTAAATGATACTCAATCACACGTGCTTCCATAGGCTAAGGTCAAAACCTCATTACCAGATCTGGCACACTAATTTCCATTTGGTTAAACTAACACTAATTAATATGCATTCTAAGAATATAAATTTATTTTTGAATATAAACGCCTGTCGTTTTGTATTAGCGTGATTACTGATTACTGCTTCCAAGAGTAGAAAAAAGTAACGATTATATATACTTCCTCTCTACTTCTTTTTTTACAGTGCAACCTACACGCATACTTCTTCTGATTGATAAAACTGAACTTTTAGTTTTTTTCACAAAGTATTTAATAAGTGTAAATTACTACTCCATAATACATGCATTATTTCTCACTCTAAACATTTATCATTATTATAAACCAATACTAATTCCATATATAATACAATGATTTTATGGTAACTTTATAATTGACTATAAATTACCGAACCCGAAAAATTAGGTACTTGTTCATGTGACCATATATAGGACTGTTGAGAAAATATTTTTAGAACTAACCATGACTACAATTCTTCATGTGGCCATATATGATTGTTGAGAAAAATTATAGTTGATCTTGTTGAGAAATTATTTCTAGGGAAATATCCAATACCGTGATCCGTTTATGTTTGTCTTAACGTTTGACAAGTAAAGTTTTTGAAACTTTCCAGTTAATTAATCACATCTCTAATAAGTTTTAAGCTATGCTTATACGGCTATCCATCGTCGCATTGACTCGCGAACTAAAACTATTATCCTAAATTTACCGATCAATTTATAAATATTATTTCGATGGCTTCATACTAAAGACTCTTAAAACTCTTATAGTAGAATTATAATCAGTACCCAAAACCTCTTGTCTCAACCTTCAAATCTCCCCCATCACACCTTCTCCATCTAAATCTTAATCGTTACTTACTATCTTTGTATATACCATGTCGTCGTCTCCAAATTACCACACAAACATCTTTTGCATCTTCATTGTCGTCACAATATTATTCATTTTGATCTTCGTTAACCAAACCTACATTAATTCCCAATCTTTCAACAATAACATATTCGCCACAAAATTCCAAGAGAGGCTCTTGCAGCCTAAGGAGACGGTAACACACTTGAGCCATTTGATGTTCGTGCTGGTGGGGAGCTCACGTGCGTGGAAGAATCGAAGAAGCTACATAGAATCATGGTGGAGACCCAACGTGACACGTGGCAATCTTTTCCTGGACGTGGAACCGTCAAAAGAGTTCCGGCCTTGGTCTCCGACGTTCCCGCAGTTCAGGATAAGCGAAGACATCAAGAAACTAAGAATCTACCCGAAGCTCGCAAACCCAGTTCACATTCGGATCTATAGATCTATTCTCGAGACTTACAGGCTCAAGCAAGACGAGGGCGTGAGATGGTAGGCCACTAAATATTGTTAAAATATTTTGATTCTAAATATTTTATGACATAAATACGAGGAACATAATTTCTCTCCCGTATTTAGTTTTAGTAACTCGTGAACTCACTAAGTCTTGTCCAATAAACAGGTATGTGATGGGTGATGATGATAGTCTTTTCTTCGTAGACAACATAGTGGATGTGTTGTCAAAATACGACCACACGAAAAAACACTACATCGGAATGTATTCAGAAACGATAAAATCGAATTATCACATGTCATTTGAAATGGGATATGGGGGAGCAGGATATGCTCTAAGTTATCCTCTGGTGGAGGCTTTGGTGACAAAATTGGATGAATGTATTGACAGGTATCATTTCATTTGGGCTGGAGATCACTTACAAAGTGCTTGTTTGGCTGATTTGGGCGCTGATTTTACCCCCGAGAAAGGATTTCATCAGGTATGTTCACCAGTATTTTTCTTCTTTTTTTTTTGGTCACCGTTCACCAGTATTTTTCATGTGTCAATAATCCAAGGATTCACATATTCATGAGGCTTACAATTGCTTCTTATTGTCCTAGTGAAATTCAAGCTTTATTCCTTCCCTACCAATTTCAATCAAAGTTTCTTTTCTGTTCTCTAAATTAGAGATTTTCGTTTCTCTCATCCAAAATCTGCTTTTTTTGTCCCCTTCCCTCACATGCACAGACCAACTAATGAATTTTTGTAAAATATCTCAGTATATTTGATTTTGAAATGTCTTTTTAAAAAGTCTTCTAGCTACAAGCTAGATTCACATATTTTAGGTTTCCACATGTTTCACTCAATTTAATTCTAGGACTGGTGAGTTAGTGTGAAGTAATTATCAATCATTGTATGAGAGAATACAAAAGACACGGTAAAGAAATAACTGAAAGCCATATATGTGATTTTGTTGACAAACATTACAATAAAATTATAATGGTTCAAATCTGATATAACTTAATTATGTTGTTGACAAAAGAATTTGTATCACACAATAAATATTTGAGACATACGACAGATGGATCTACACGGTGACTTATCGGGATTACTCTCATCCCACCCAACGGCTCCTCTTCTCAGCCTCCACCACTTCGAGGTTGTCAAACCACTTTTCCCGGGCATGGACCGTCCTGGCTCAGTTCTTCATATCATGAAAGCGGGAAATGTGGACCAGTCACGGATCCTACAACAGTCTATCTGCCACGTCAGAGCCAGGAACTGGACCTTTTCAGTCTCGTGGGGATACTCTGCTCATATCTATGAGAAGATATTCCCACGCAGCCAATTGATGCGTCCCATTGAGACATTCCATCCTTGGCGCCGAGGACGCCCTCCGGTTTACATGTTTAACACGAGACCGGTGTCCCGAGATCCATGTGAAGCTCCTCACTGGTTCTTCTTTGATTCCACTGAACAAGAGAATGAAAAAGTTGTTACTTCTTACACAAGGAAGTTTCCTAGAAACATGACTTCTTGTTCCTTCTCCGGTAATATTTCTGCGGATCCTCTCGCTTCGATCCGAGTCTTCTCTCCCAAAACTCCCAAACAGGTTCGTTCATCTTATCTCATCAGCATTTTCATTTTAAAAATGATGGCAATTCTTATAAGAAATATCTAAAAATGATATTTACGACTAAATAATATCCTAGTTATTGTCACTTGAAATAAACTAGTGTATATATATCAAAAGTACGATTTGTTCTCATACTAGCAGAATTGGGTCTATCTATATGTATAACTTCATATAGTATAAGGGTTTAAGATCTAATCATTAAAACACTTTGTAGACACAGATGCGTTTTAGTCATAAAATATAAAGATTTTGCTATAGTTGAGAATATATTATTAAATCTCAATGAATATTGTTTTATTGTTCTGTTTTTAGGGGAGAAAAGTGGAATGTTGCGACGTGGAATATGAGGGTGCAGATGTTGCAAACATAAGACTTCGAGACTGTAGGGGAGACGAAATCATCGCCAAGTGAACAATGGAGAGAACAAATATTAACGATGTAATTTCCAATCCTTCTATTTAATTAAGTTACAAGTTGGTGTACACGTTTCATCAACTAAGCTGACTTTGTATTCAAGTAATCTGATGTACTAATGTCTAAAAATATTATCTAGTTCTATTGAATCACTTATGTAATTCTTTTCAAGTTCAACTTTTACATTCTATATATGAGGCAGTCAGGCAGAAAGCAATTGTTTTTACTTTACTCAATTCTATATATGGTTTATACAATTTTTTTTTAGATTTCCCAAAATTTTCGTTTTGAAGAATGACTCTCAGAATTTGGTCGTTCAAGGTAATTTCTTATTTTCTAGACATTTATTATTACTTCCATTCATTTTTTTCCCCAATTGAATAAGGTAATATCGTTTATTAAATGTATTGATCACTTCTTAATTAACAACCCTAATTAAAATATAAAGTTTTTGTTAAAATTGTATATTTTTTTTCTAAATGGGCTTCATAAAAAAGTCCAAGAAAAAACATGGGCCTTACGCTTTGCGTTCTCCTTTCTCCGTCTCACAGATTCCGTCGTATTTATTTTCTTTAACCCAAAGTTTTTCTCTTCCGGAATTGCTCCTCTCCTGGAAGAATTATTTATAACCGAAGCTGATAATCGGTATCGGCCATGTTGCGGTGCATACGTGAGAAATGCATCCGTCGAGCGACTTGTGCTTCTTGTCCATTGTCCCGATTATCAAGAGGATCACGTGTACCCAATGGATATCCATACACCAAGTCTTGTGTACCTTGACTATTCTAGCTTTGTCTTCGAACAATATTCTGTTGATTTGGGTTTGCTTGTCGAAGCCAGGCTGAGTCTCAAGTTATGGGTGTCCACTAACGATTATGATTATTCTGATGATGATCATGATGACAATCATGATTATTCAGATGATGATCATCATGTTGATTATGACAATTATGATTATCCTGATGATGATGACAAACCAAAGCCGGCTATATTTGGCGATATTACAGATCTAGTTGCTGGTATAAGCAACGTTACGACTCTTCACTTGTCTCCTGATTCCCTTGAGGTCAATTTTTTTCTACTTCTTCTTCTATTGATTGGTTTTTATATATGGATTTTGGTTGTGACATGATCATATATAAATCAGGCGTTTCATTTCTGCTGTAAATCCATGCCGGTGTTCAACAACCTCCTTAATTTATCTATCGAGAGTCACAAGGAAAAAGGTTGGCAAGTAATGCCACTTTTGCTCAATAGCTGTCCAAATCTACACACTTTAGTCATCAAGGTATTATTACCACTTTCCTTTATTGAGACTCTTTTTGTTGTTGTTAGTGTTTGCCCAATATATACAATGTCAAATTGGTCTCCGGTTTCAGGGTCTTGTGCACAGAGTAACAAATAGATGCGGAGATGCATGCGCTTGCATCCCTGTGAAACCGAGGAAGATTGTGAAGGAGGAAGAGGAATTATGTTGTTTATGGACATGTCAAGTGAAGATGCTAGAGATTTCAGAGTATGGAGGTTCTTTTCAAGAACTGAACCAGATGAGACATTTCTTGGGCAAGTTGGAATGTCTCGAAACTGTGAAAGTTGGCTTTGACGCAAACAACAACAGTAAGCTCTTGCAAGCTAATCTGCTGTCTCTTTCAAGACTTTCATCAGAATGCAACATCCAATTCATCTGACCTTTTCTTTCTTATCTTTCTCGGTTTGATGGCAATGTGAAACTAACTTAAAATGAATATGTGATTTTATCAGTAAAGTTGCTTACAATCTGTTTTTTAAAGATAGATAATAGTAAGTATGCCACAAAAAATGAGTAGCTGTACTATATCCCGGGTTACAATATTGAATCTTGCGGAGTCTGCAACTTCTGGTAATCGAACGGTCATGTATCCATTCTACACAAAACTGTTGAGCAACAACTCATCATCTGCAGCTTTTGGGTTTTGTAACAAAAGGCCGCAAAAGATGTATGAACAACTCTTTCCCACAGGGGTTTAAAAACTCCAGAAAATCCACATTCCTTCCAACCATGAGACAAACGACACTGTGATCGGAACAGCCTCAGAAGACTGCTTCAGACCAGATGTTATTGTTCACTGCAAATTGACAAACCAAAATTGGAACTCTGAATCCTAGTTTGGAGTACGATGTTGCTACGTGATGTATCATGCGTGCTTGAAGAGCTTCATGCTAAGCCAATGAAAGTAGACAGCAACCAGTAGAGCTGGTAGAGTCAGTGGAGCCAAGAAGCAGTAGTACCTGGAGAACGTTTTTGAATATGAAATATAAATCATGATGACATACACGTAACAAATGTCAACATGATGGATATATAAAAAAAAAAAACAATATACTGGTTTAGACTTCTAATGATGGAATTTTGTGAAGCAGAAACAAAACATCTGTCAACAAATCTTACCACTAGCGATTAAACCAAAACGTATATACAAGAAGCTGACCAAAGCTATAAGAAGAATGATACACAAAGAAACACAAGCCCGGGAACAAGGGTGCACCTGTCATTCTGAATAGCTTGGATATGATGGGATTGTCAGAGAGCGGAAGCAATTTGGACACTAAAGCGGAAATGGAACCAACAATGACTAAGAAGCATCCCCAAAACTTCGTTCTCAAGCATTTGGGATGTAGAATGATAAAATTGAGAGGATCTGGAAGACTGGAACAAGTGAGCAAGTAGAGCTGAGGTTAAGTTTTCATCTGACGAAAAGTGTCCTAATAGTGTATTCATCAAAAAGCAAAACAAAGAGAATTTATGTCAGATATACCATTAACAGATCAGCAACTTTTCACATAGACATGAATGCTAAAATTTTATTATCATGCTGATGAAACAGGACACAATTTTCACAAAACCAGACAAAAAAGAGGAACTTTGATGATATTAGTTTTGAGGTACGTTTCCAGCTAAACAAGGATATCTTTTGGTGAAAAGAGAGAGCGAGAAACAGAGCCACATAAATGGATATATAAATAGAGAGAAGGAAACAGGAAACATGAGACTATGAATATACCTGATGCATGAATGCAGTAGCACTTTGAATGTTCTTTCCGGATTCCACATATGCACCCGAAGAGCCAGGGCAGGTCCAAGGTTTTCGAGTGCCCTACACCGATTAAAAAAAAATGCCCTCTATTTTATTCACATCACAAAAAAATAGTAACATAGAAAATCATATTTTACGTTTAAAAACAGAAAAAATTGTATTTATAAAATCATTTGCTTTGTCTCTTTAGGTTCAACTCACTTCTTATATTTGATGTTATTCTAACCAATATCATGATTATATTTATGTAATCAAATCAAACTCTTGATTATGTAGTTGCACTTTATAGCTCAACAAGAAGATAGAAAAGAGACAGGGATCAAAATATTTGGAAAAAAATATCATCGTAATAGGCTTTTAAATTTGTTTTTTCTAAACCAACATTTTATTTTTAAAACTCACTAGCAATCTTAATTAATATTAACTTAAAGCCCAAAAACATGGTTGATAAAAGCCCAACAAGAAAATAAACTTATAGAAAAATCTATAATTATTTTTCATAAAAAGCCTAAACTTTTGGGCCTAAAATATGCCCCAAAAAATTAATAACCATAAGCCATTGCTTCACTTGCTTGGCATGTGGGCCGGGCCTGCAAATAGCTCTTTTTGGTGCCACCATCTCTGGTTCTCTTAGAACGAGAAGGTGGTTTACTATCCTTATCCTAACTTTTGGGACTAGGAGGAGGAGGTTTGGATTTCTCATTGATCTGAATCAATGGTTTTTCATTTATAGTAGCTAAGCGAGAAAGGCAGAACAAAGAGTACTCTCCAGATCTATAAAGTATCAAATTTCATTGCTTTCTCATTGGTTCCAATTCAGAGTCAGCACATTGGCAAGCCTTGAGAATGTGCGCTGAGCGAGTAATGTCTAGTTCCGGAGAGCCTTCAAGCCTCAAAGGCTCCCTCCTGTTTCTATGCCACTTCAGCCCCCCATTGGCCATCACGTTGAAGTTTCCATATGGTTCCGTAAAGAAAAACCAGTCGTTAATGGTTGGCAAATTTGTGATAAAGATACCCCGTTGCTCCCACGGAACTATCTCATATGTCACCAGTTGCAAGATGTGGAATGCCTACTTGTCTCCCTTCGGTTCTGTAAATCTATGTTGTTTATTAAAAAAAAGTATACGTAATATCATCCAACCTACATACAAACGATTAAAATAATTGGTTACATTAACTGCAACGACATCAAAATGTCTTCCATCAAATTTTATCCAATTTTAAGGTGTGGTTCAAGTTTGGTACAATTTTATTTTTCATGTTATGGTAGAAACACAAATATTTGATTAACTAGTTTCAAACTCACACTATGCGTTAGGTAAAAATTCCATAATAAAATTGTCATTTTCTTCTTTTTTTTTGTCAACAAAATTGTCATTTTCTTCATAAGTTAGTATAGTTAAAAGCTACATAATTTTGTTTTTAAAATTATAAGATATATGAATTACCACATTAAATAGTGTTATATGTGAAAATATTAACATCAACTTTTATTTTTATTTTATTGATAATATCAGAATAAATGACAAATATAAAATTGAGTTATCTATATAGTATTGGTTAAGAAGTACATTTAAGAAAATAATCTTCAATAATAAATACTTAAATTTTATAGAAAATTAAATTAAAATAAATTTGTGCTACATGAATTATATAATTTTCTCTTCAATGTATTCAATGAAATATTAAAATACTAGAATTTGAACATTCTCAAGAAAAAAAAAAAAAGAACATTCTCAAGATATATATTTCATATTTGTTTTGTTTTCATAAATTAAAGAACATGAAAGGTTTTGATGGTTAAAACAACTTGGTGTTTAAAATTTGAAACTGGAGAACTTTGAAGAGATAAGTTGACTTTCATGTGAATGATTCAGAGTCTAGGCATGCGGTTTCGGTTAACCGAACCGAATCGAGCTGGTTAACTCGGTTTCTTGTCATTTCGGTTATTGATAAGTATGTTGACTTAACCAAATAAATAACCGGTTCAGTTCGGGTCTCGGTCTACCGAAATTTTAGATATTTTTGGTTAAAATTGGTTAATTTGGTTTGTTTTTTGGTTAAAGTCAGTTTATTTTGATTTTTTGTATTAATAGGCTGTCGAAAAAAAGAAGGAAATTGGGCCAAGCCCAGTAAACAAATTAAAAAGAAAAAACAAAAAAAAAATTGGCTTTAATGCATTGAGAGGTATCATTTCATTTGGGCTGGAGATTGGCTGATTTGGGCGCTGATTTTACCCCCGAGAAAGAATTTCATCAGGTATGTATGTTCACCAATATTTTTCATGTCTCAAAATCCAAAGTTTCACATATTAATGATTTGTTGACAAACATTATACAATAATATTATCATGGTTTAAATCTGATAAACGTATGTTGTTAACAAAAAAGTTTGTATCACAATAAATATTTGAGACATACGACAGATGGATCTACATGGTGACTTATCAGGCTTACTTTCATCCCACCCAACGACTCCTCTTCTTAGCCTCCACCACTTCGAGGTTGTCAAACCACTTTTCCCGGGCATGGACCGTCCTGGCTCAGTTCTTCATATCATGAAAGCGGGAAATGTGGACCAATCACGGATCCTACAACAGTCTACCTGCCACGTCAGAGCCAGGAACTGGACCTTTTCAGTCTCGTGGGGATACTCTGCTCATATCTATGAGAAGATATTCCCACGCAGCCATTTGATGCGTCCCATTGAGACATTCCGTCCTTGGCGCAGAGGACACATTCCGGCTTACATGTTTAACACGAGACCGGTGTCTCGAGATCCATGTGAAGCTCCTCACTGGTTCTTCTTTGATTCAACTGAACAAGATAATGAAAGAGTTGTTACTTCTTACACAAGGAAGTTTCCTAGAAACATGACTTCTTGTTCCTTCTCCGGTAATATTTCTGCGGATCCTCTCGCATCGATCCGAGTCTTCTCTCCCAAAACTCCCAAACAGGTTCGTTCATCTGATCTCATCGGCATTTTCATTTTACAAATGATGGCAATTCTTATAAGAAATATCCAAAATTAATGATAGTTACGACTAAGTATCCTAGTTATTGTCACTTGAAATAAACTATTTATCAAAAGTAGGATTTGTTCTCATACTCATAGAACAAATGCATTTTAGTCATAAAATATAAATATTTTGTAATCATTAAAACACTTTGTAGAAACAGATGAATTTTAGTCATAAAATATATATATTTTGCCATAGTTGAGAATTCATTATTAACTTCTCAATGGATATTGTTTTATTGTTCTGTTTTTAGGGGAGAAAAGTGGAATGTTGCGACGTGGAATATGAGGGTGCAGATGTTGCAAACATAAGACTTCGAGACTGTAGGGGAGACGAAATCATCGCCAAGTGAACAATGGAGAGAACGAACGGAATATTAATGATGTAATTTTCAATCCTTCTGTTTAATTAAGTTACAAATTGGTGTACACGTTTCATCAACTAAGCTGACTTTGTATTCAAGTAATCTGATGTATTAATGTCCAAAAATATTATCTAGTTCTACTGAATCACTGAAGTAATTCTTTTCAAGTTCAACTTTTACATTCTATAGATGAGGCAGAAAGCAATTGGTTTTACTTTACTCTACTTTACTCAATTCTATATTACATCACTTATTTTCAATATCTACATCACTTATAAATGATGTTAACGCATTTTACATCATTTAAATAAGTGACACTGAATTTGATGATGCAAATAATTTACATCAGTTTATTAACAACTTATGTGAATATAAAAATATTTATATCAGTTATTGCAATTGATGTTAGTATTTATATCAGTTAATATAAATGATGTTAGTATTTGCATCAATTTATTAAAATGATGTTAATATTTACAACGATTATAATAAATGATGTGAAGTGATCTTAGTCTAGTGGCAAGTCCACAGAAGAAAGACACCATCACACGAGGGATCGAGTCCCCGACCCTACAATTTGTAGGAATTAGGCTAATAGGCCGGCTAGTTGTGGCCCAAATGTTGACAAAAAAATGATGTTAAGTGTTTATATCAATTTTAAATAATCGATGTTAAAATTAATAAAATAATTTAATTCAAAAAAACAAATATTAATTAATAAAATTAATTAATATGAAATTAAACAATTAAATTTATTTGAATAATAATTGTTTATTAAACTTCATACTTTTGACACTATCAAAAACTTAATGTCTCTATATATAGGGAACTTAGAAAGACTCTTTTTTCTGTGAGAGCGATTTGGGACGTTGGTACATTAAATTACCAATTGCATCACCTTTTTACAAGTGATGCTTAATCATTTATTTATTTTTTTGGTTGAAATGCTTAATCATTTATTAGCATCGCTTGTTATTGATTTAAATTTTATATCATTTTTAAAATGATGTAAAATCATATATTTATATCAATATAATGAAAGTGATGCAAATAAAATTAAATTTCCATCAATTTTAATAAACTGATGCAAAATTAGTTAATAATAACATCACTTATTATATTTGAATTATTTGTAAATAATAAAATAAGTAAATTTTGTGATACTATTTTAAGTGATGTAATCTAGTTTTTTTTTAAAGTGTTAATTGTATAGTTTTTCTAGTTGGGCTTGATAAAAAACATCCTTTGCCGACATGAAAAGAAAAAACATGGGCCTCGAATAAAGTTACGCTTTGCCTCGAATAAAATTTTCCGTTTTCTTTAGTTTTTCTCCTCTCGTCGTCAAGGAAAGCAAGCCTTTTCGATCCTCCTCGTCGGAAGTTTTTATTTAACCCAAAGGTTCTCTCTTCCCGAATTGCCGCTCTAGCTCCTTGGATATAAAGGATCATCTTTGATTTCTTTTGGGTTTTGCCTAATTGAATTGTTGTTTAAGTGTGTAGATTAGGAACAATTTTGTTGGGTATGGGTTGTAGGGATTCGATTAGCAATTTGCCAGATGAGATTCTAGGCAAAATCCTGTCTTTAGTTCCGACAAAAGTGGCTGCTTCGACATCGATTCTGTCCAAGAGGTGGAGGAATCTTCTGGGTCTTGTAGACAACCTTTGTTTTGATGACCGGTTGGTTTTATCGTATCCCAACGAAGAAGAAGATGAAGAAGCAAAGAGTCGCTTCTTAGATTTCGTAGACAAAATATGTGCTCTGTTAAGCGATTCTCCCATGATCAAGAAACTCTCTCTGTGTCATGTACCAGTACCTCCTAGACCTGGCAGTTACAGTTTACACGATTTTGTGTCAAGTTGTGTCAAACGTTGGGTTTGGACTGCACTGGAATGCGGTTTGTTGGAAATAGACTTGCACGGTTGTGGACCTTGTGGTGTCGAGCTACAGAGAGACTTGTTAACGAGCAACACGCTGGTGAAGCTCACAATATCCGGGGCATATTCTCTTCAAGTCCAGCGTGTGTTTTTCCCAGCGCTCAAATCACTCTCTCTCTTTTCAGTTTCGATTGATTATTGCGACTATCATCGGCTCCTCGATGGCTGCCCTGTCCTGGAAGAATTATTTATAACTGAAGCTGATAATCAGGATCCGCCATGTTGCAGTACATCCGTGGACAATGCATCCGTCAAGCGACTTGTGCTTCTTGTCCATTGTCCCGATTATCAAGAGGCTCACGAGTACCCTATGTATATCCATACACCAAGTCTTGTGTACCTTGACTATTCTAGCTTTGTCTACCAACAATATTATGTTGATTTGGGTTTGCTTGTCGAAGCCAAGCTGAGTCTCAAGTTATGGGTGTCCACTAACGATTATGATTATTCTGATGATGATCATGATGACAATCATGATTATTCAGATGATGATCATCATGTTGATTATGACAATTATGATTATTCTGATGATGATGATGAACCAAAGCCGGCTATATTTGGCGATGTTACAGGTCTAGTTGCTGGTATAAGCAACATTACGACCCTTCACTTGTCTCCTGATTCCCTTGAGGTCAATTTTTTTCTACTTCTTCTATTGATTGTTTTTTTGCCACTTATATATATATGGATTTTGGTTGTGACATGATCATATATAAATCAGGCGTTTCATTTCTGCTGTAAATCCATGCCGGTGTTCAACAACCTCCTTAATTTATCTATCGAGAGTCACAAGGAAAAAGGTTGGCAAGTAATGCCACTTTTGCTCAAGAGCTGTCCAAATCTATACACTTTAGTCATCAAGGTATTATTATCACTTTCCTTTATTGAGTCTCTTTTTGTTGTTGTTAATGTTGCCCAATATACAATGTCAAATTGGTCTCCGGTTTCAGGGTCTTGTGCACAGAGTAACAAATAGATGCGGAGATGCATGCGCTTGCATCCCTATGAAACCGAGGAAGATTGTGAAGGAGGAAGAGGAACTATGTTGTTTATGGACATGTCAAGTGAAGATGCTAGAGATTTCAGAGTATGGAGGTTCTTTTCAAGAACTGAAACAGATGAGACATTTCTTGGGCAAGTTGGAATGTCTCGAAACTGTGAAAGTTGGCTTTGACGCAAACAACAACAGTAAGCTCTTGCAAGCTAATCTGCTGTCTCTTTCAAGACTTTCATCAGAATGCAACATCCAATTCATCTGACATTTTCTTTCTTATCTTTCTGGGTTTGATGGCAATGTGAAACTAACTTACCATGAATATGTGATTTTTTCAGTAAAATTGCTTACAATCTGTTTTTTTTTTTTAAGATAGATAATACTAAGTATGCCAAGTTGTAATATATCCCGAGTTACAAAATTGAATTTTCAGATGATTTTGCTGAGATATTCAACAATATTATCAACAATTGACGATCATACGATGAGATAGTCCACCTTTTCCACAGGAAACAAGAAAGTGTTACTGTGTTATCTCATATTTGAGTGAGATGTTCAAGATTGGTGTAGAAAGTTTATAACTGTATGGTTACCATTACATGCAGCAATTATGCATAGAAGCAGCATGAAAATTGTTTCATCACCCCTGTTTTTGCATTTAGTTTTGTTATTTTATCCCCTTTTTTTCTAAAACGAGGAAGTTTCGTTTACTTTTTAATTAAGATTACTGATCATCACCTGCTTCAACACCCAAATCACATGATTTATGCACAACAGCTCTCATGATCAACCTTCCCCTCTATATATATGTTTTTTTTAATTCCCCTCTACTTTAGTAACTAACTGTTTCTATACATCTATATGTATGGAATGATAACACATTTTTCTATCAAATCCTTTTGTGTAATTGTGAGTCTCTCAATGGCATCTGAGAACAATAACAACACCAAACTAACCAAACTGAGTCATGTCTCTCATAACATATCATTATCTACCTTATGGAAGTCCATAGCTGTTTCCGGTGCACTACTTTTCTTGTTACACACATTTGCATTCAACCATCCTCATAAAATGATAACCCATAAACTCTTTGCGCCTCTCGACCTTACTTTCTCCTCCTCCCCCTCCTCCCCTTCCTCTTCCTCTTCAGAAAAATCTGAATCCTCTTCCTTGCAAATAGCAAGAGAGTCTCCTACAAAAATCAGCCATCTATTTTTTGTTATCGTTGGAAGTACAAAGACTTGGAGATATAGGAGAGGCTACATAGAGCCTTGGTGGAGACCAAACATCACAAAAGGATATGTCTTCCTCGAAAGGCCACCAGGTCGTGATCTCTTGCCTTGGCCTCACCAATCTCCTCCTTTCGCTGTTAACAAAGATTCATTCATCACAAACAAATTCAAGACTCAGATCCGCCTTTTTCAATCGCTCCGTGAGTCATTTAAGAAGGCGTCCAAAGACACAAGATGGTTTGTGATAGCAGATGATGATACTCTCTTCTTCTTGGACAATTTAGTCAAAGCTCTCGGCCGGTATGACCACAAGAAGCACTATTACATCGGGATGAACTCGGAAAACGTTTGGTCGAATGCGATTTTCGCTTTCGACATGGGATATGGAGGCGGGGGATACGCATTGAGCTATCCAACCGTAGTGACACTTCTCAACAACATGGAAGAATGTATTAGAAGATACCTTGGAGTTTATAGTGATCTTCTCTCATTTCGTTGCTTGGCCGACTTGGGAATTGATCTTACTTTGGAGAAAGGCATTCACCAGGTATAATATTATGTTGATCGTCAATTTAGAATTTTCAGTTCTAATATTTTACGAGTTTTTGGTTATTGAATAGTAGTAGTTAAAAGTAAAATGTGATAAAATATGGTTCGGTTTAATGTGAACAAGAAAGTGATTATTGTGCTCACTATATGTTTACATACTCTCACTCCGTCTTCCTTGTGGTGTACATAACCAGATTGATCTACACGGTGACATATCAGGTCTCTTATCAGCTCATCCTCAGTGTCCTCTTGTCAGCCTCCACCATTTTGATGTCATAGACCCGATTTTCCCAGGCATGAACCGCCAGCAATCCGTGAACCACCTCATGAAAACAGCAAAAAACGACCAGTCCCGTGTCCTACAGCAAACAATATGTTACCAAAGGGGTAATAATTGGTCAGTCTCTGTCTCTTGGGGATACTCAGTCCACATTTACCAATCTATATTCCCAAGAAACTACTTAAAACGACCTCTAGAAACATTCCGGCCATGGAAGAATGTTAGAATACCATTGTATACATTTAACACGAGACGGGTGACAAATGATCCGTGCGAAATGCCTCGTCAGTTTTTCTTTGATTCGGTTGTGGAGGACAAGAACCAAAGCTTGGTCACTACTATGTACAAGATGAAAATGGCAAGAAATTTGCCTCCTTGTTTGCTAAATGGCAACCATTCTGCTCGTAACATTTCACAAGTCCGAGTCATTGCTGCTACTATGCACAAGATGGTATTAGTATATCCTACAAAACTTTTATGCACATTATAATCATGTTTCTATATGATCTGAAACAACTTGAAATATTTAACAGGGTGAAGGAATCGAATGTTGCGATGTGCACAATGTTAACAGTACTGAGATTTTGGAAGTGAAGATAAGAGCTTGTCATCAAGATGAAGTTCTTGCTTAAGCTAATGTCTTATGATACATTGATCACTAATTCCCCAATATTATTATTGTCAAATTCATTTTTCATTTATATAAAAGTGAACCTGTCATTTATTCATATGCTATATAACTCTTAGCTGGAGCCAGAATAGACAGTTGAAAAAATCCATTCCCACGTGGGGGAATCAAGAGGTTTCAAACCCCAAATGCATTAAGTCTTTATGTGCTTCGTGAAAATAGCCTTAGTTTGCATTGGAAAAATCGACTAATTTTCTAGAAATAGGACCAAAATCAGAAACAATCGTATGAAGACAAAGTGGTTTGCGTATACATATGAAAGATCATGTCCGAATCAGGCACATCCGGTTCTTAGTCTGCTTCATCAGTGAGATTTCTGGATACCGATGAGGCGCGCATAATCCACCCATCTGTGACACCAACAAAAAGAACATGTGAATTAAAAACTGGTGAGGACAGA
Organism: Erysimum cheiranthoides; assembly: GCA_011420285.2. Lineage (NCBI taxonomy): Eukaryota > Viridiplantae > Streptophyta > Magnoliopsida > Brassicales > Brassicaceae > Erysimum > Erysimum cheiranthoides. Next base: position 17,431,056 of record CM022178.2, on the reverse strand, counting down.
TAGTAAGTAAAAGCAAGGTTTGGGTTTTAAAACAACTTACAATAAGGAACCCAAGAATGTGTTTCCTGTTCTAACTGCAAAACACAATGCACTGAGTGCAAGTTTGTGTTGGTGTAGCATTGGCTCCAGGAGACGCTGTTCAATCACACCAGCCACTACTTGGTACCTGTTTATTTCAAACCACATCTCATTACATCATCCAATCTAAATGCTAAAATGTGATATTCGGGCTTGTTTGTCTACGCTTTTTAGTAAAGTTCGATAGAAAGAAACTAAGTACCTTAGGTTGCTAGAAACTGCCATATATACACCATATGCAACGCTTGTGGAGACTATTGGAACAGTTTCGATTTCACCTTCAGAACCCTGGTCCACAGCTTGTCGTGCTTTTATGAATGCATTTGTAATTGCAGTACCAACCTAACCAATTACCAAAACTCGTTAAGTCAAAAGAATGTAGAATCAAATGTGAAGGACTTACTGGAAAACCAGTTTTGTACAAATAAGGTTTACGAAGAGTATCCATTTTCTGACTAGTGTTTCCCCTTTTCAGGTATTGACTCACCAACGATGATGTGGTGCCAACGGCAAACAGCTTAGCTCCATTGCGCTGCATAACATATACAAACAATATATATTATCCAGAACCAACTATTGCACAGTACACTATTAAGATCATATATGAAGAAATTAATAGAAACCACACACCGTTATAGCACCTAGCCTTTGCAAGAGAGTATATGAGGTTCCGGAGAGAGCAATCTGCAGCAAACACATTGGATAATTAGATGAGAACGAACTGTGCTAAACTTAATCTGCATGTAACAAAAGAATTCTTTTACAGAATATTGATACCTGGAAGGCATTGTCTGGGCAGTTGTGGAAAAACTTGGATATACCTCCAGCAGTAAGTGCAAGAGGTGGTCGAAGAGAAACGGTAGGAGCAGGAAGATACACTAACATGAAATCGGCAATGATAGCCATCGCCTAATAAAGTAAAAAAATAGAAAAACAATGCATTCGCTTAACCATTTAGCAGATAATTGCAATGAACATAGCAGTGACAAAAGTTCTGTGTATCTATTTTGCCATATAGTTGAAGGAACTTTGTCTTACAAAGTGACAAAGCAGCAAAGGGTGACCCATTACTTTTATTTTCTCCAAATTAGCTATTGAACAGTTCAAAAATTTGGTTCTTACCTCAGAGACAAAGCAAATCTTAACTACTCTAATAGTCATGCAAAAACTAATGGTGAAATTCTGCAGACCCCATCACAACCACAAACTACCCCCAACCCTTCATCTATCCGAATGGGTCATCTAAAAGATTCTTGTTCTCAATTTTCTCACATCCATACCTACCATACCATCTAACAATTATTATTTCACAATTTCTTATAGTAAATTCCTGCGATCTGACAAGAACAGTAAAAAGAATATCACCACAAGAAAAAGAGGGAGAGAAGAATTGACTGATTTACCACATCGGCGCAGACAACTTCAAGTTCATTGAAGAAGTTTTCTCTACGCCGTTCATACTCAGCAGCAGTCTGGAACACAAGAAGCAACACAACAAGGATTACCAGATTTGCTCTGTTAGCATTTTAGAGACGAGTAATAAACCAAAATCGAAACTTGCAATTCAAATTTGATATTAAGTGAATAAGAAAGCAGAGGACCTTGGTGAAGATTCCAACACCACATTCCATGGCGAGTTTAGCCAAGAAGAGATCATCAGCCAACAATCTTTCCCTAAACCCAGCAAACTGCATCAGCCACCGCATCACAGCCGATTTCTGCAGCTCCAGGAACCGAGTGATAACCGATCCAGGAATCCGACCCGACTCAATTGCAGCAGCTAGATCCTTGGGAAGACTCTCCAATCCAGTCCCAGACTCCGTCAACAAAAGCATCGCCTCGTTCCTGTTCCTATTCCTGTCCTCGCCACCTTCTCCATCTCCATTGTTTTTGCCTCCATCGTCACCACCACCACCACCACCACCAAGACCTCCTCCGTTGTTATCAGAGCCGCCGTTGTCAATTGAGGCGGAGAAAACAGGGGAAATAGAGACCCGGCGGTTGAAAGAGATGGACTTGGCGGAGATTACTCCGGAAAAGGAGGAGGAAGAGAGTCTAGGAAAGGAAGCGAGGTGAGGCCATGTGAGATTGGAATCAGAGATAGTTGTGTTCGGGGTTGGAACACAGAAGAAGCAGGAAGCTATTGCCATTGATGCTACAGAGGGAGAGATCTGTGAAAGTCGTATGGTTCAGTCTCTCTCTGTAAGTTAAGAAGCCAAGCGGTCGATTGAGAGCAGTAGAGAGTCAGCGGAAAAGTTAGATTCTTTCCTCTGTGTTTTTAAGGGTTTTCTTATGTTCTTTGGTGGGCCTCACGATACAGAGTCCAACTAGCGCGTGTCTCTCACGACGCCTCTTACACCAGCTTAAACAAATGTGTGTTTTACAATCAATCACAAACTCATCTTTGGAAACTCAGAAACTCATCATCAATCTCAATCACATCGCTGTCCAAGGAAGAACTTTTCAAACAATTGGAAAACCTAAAAAACCCTATCATTACCGTGTTAAATGCTTATAGAACATAGTTATGTCTTTCTGACATTTTCACATCAATACTGATGCTTCTTCTTCTTCTGCTTTCTTCTTTTTCCCAAAAAATCCAAACTTTTTCTCTTGCTTCTTAGGTCTCGCCTTCTAATTGCAAAGAACCATCTCTCATTAACTTGAGGCTCAAGCTGTTGAATCTTTCCCGGGAATACTGCCTCGACGCTTTTCTCCAATCTGTCCCAGCTTTCATCATCGCAACAAACTCTTCATAGCTTATACGCCCATCCTGATCAGACGAAAGAAAAATTGTGAATTGCCTTTTTGAAAAGATTTAGACGTGTATGCACTTAACCAGATGGATTTAATGAAATGTGGAAAGATCTTATCTATTTTTTTTTGGTGGTTACCTTGTCGGTATCAACATCTTGCATGATGGCTGCAATAACTTCCTCACTGCTAGTATCATCCAATTCATCATTCAAGGCTTCACGAAGTTCTTCAATCTCTATGTACCCACTCTGGTTCTGATCAAAGAAGTTAAAAGCTTTATGCAAGTGTTCATCATTCGCCATCTTCTTAAGGTGCACCGAAACCGCCACAAACTCGCTGTAGTTCAGTGTCCCATCCCCATCAACATCAGTCTGCGGGATAAAAAAAAAAAAGAGTTTCAATTCTCACGAGTCATGAAGCACCTGTTTCGAGCTTATCGCCTTAGTATTGAAAAATTCATACAGCTTCCATAAGAATTTGAAGATCGGCATCAGCGATCTGTTGTCCAGCTTTTTGAAGTCCATATTTAAGCTCCTCGAGGTTTATCTTGCCTCTCTTGTTTACGTCCATCATTTCAAATGCTTCCTTAATCCCGGCTGCTTCCTCCACTGACAAGTGTTCAGCTATCACCTAGAAGACGAAAACAAGTTTCACTTTCATTTTTGCTTCTATATCATATTGGAAACAAATCGAGTGACATGACATGGTTTAACAGAATCAATACTCGCAGAGCTCGTTTCTTGAGCTTGTTCATAACAGAAAACTGCTTGAGCCTTGCTTTCACAGTCTCCCCAAGAGAGACATTTGGAGCCTTCTTTGCATTCAGTATCCAAGAATGTTCTGCAAATAGAATATATGAGTATACGATTTCAGAAAACTTAGAGCTGCTAAAAATAGAAGCCTACCGAGTACTTGTGCAGCAGTAAGCCGTTTTTTTGGATCAGGTTCAAGCATCTTTCTCACTAGGTCTTTGGCGCTGTCAGAAACTATTGGCCATGGATCTCTCTTAAAGTCAATTACTGACCTAATGATCGCTTGAGCCACCCCTTGTTCAGTCTCTGTACCAAAATTACAAAAAAATAAAACTTCTGAAAGAGGTCTTAAGTGAATTATCCAGAGGAACAAAGAGAATATGCTAACAAACCAGCCCAAAATGGCGGGACACCACAAAGAAGGATATAGAGAATGACTCCTGCGCTCCAGACATCGATCTCAGGTCCATAGTTTCGTCGCAGCACCTCGGGTGCCATGTAATAAGGACTTCCAACAATCTCATTAAACTGCTCACCTATTACAATTTAAAAAATTCCAGTAAAGTAAAGATACAGTAATATATGTGCTCCATTGATACTCAATCACGATCTGATACTACAAATTTACCAGGTTTGAAGAATACAGATAATCCAAAATCAATGGCCTTAAGGGGTGCTGTCTCTTTCTTATTTGCAAAAAGAAAGTTCTCTGGTTTAAGATCCCGATGCATCACTCCCTGCTTATGGCATATCTGTAAAGACAAAACAAGGAATGTGAGAAGGGAAACATAGACAAAACAAATTAAGGATTTCGGACATTGTAAAGACAGCTATGGAACCTGAACAACTTCAACAATAGTCTTCATAACTGCAGCAGCAGCACGCTCAGTGTAATGACCTCTTGCGACAATCCGATCAAACAGTTCCCCTCCTTCACACAACTCCATAACTATATGCACGGCATCATCATCCTCAAAGGCATCCTTCAAAGAGACGACATTTGGGTGTTTAGGCATATGCTTCATTATCTCAACCTCCCTCCTGACATCCTCTATATCCACTGCTGTTCTCAGCTTCTTCTTGGATATGGACTTGCACGCATACTTGTCACCTGTTTCCTTATCAGTACACAAGTAAGTAATACCAAACTCGCCTCGACCAACCTCGCGTCCCAGATCATACTGCAAAGATATATCATGTCCTGTAGGATCTTTGAGCACAGAGAGCTTAAAGCCAGCTCCAGATCTCTCGGTTGCAGTGTATTCGTTACTGTAAAAAGGATTGTTTTTGTTCTTGGGTTTCCCTTGTTTACTCTCGCTCGTAGCCGAGCTCGGATTGCCACAACAATTACCCATCTAATCAAATCTCAGGATCCCTGAAAAACCCAAAAAGTTCAAAACTTTGAGCACTGTTCTTCAAGGTGCCATTTGCTTCTTAAGCCAATGACCATTTCCAATAACAACAAATCCGAAATCAAAGAACCCTAATAAATTCAAAACTAGATTAGTAAACCCTAGCTAAGACCACAGAAAAGGGAAAGGGGAAAAACATACATACAGACCTCAGAAGGTAAACGAGGAGAAACACTTAAATGGGTATAATCAGTTGACGCAAAGGAAATATGTAGAATGATAAATTAAGAGGGAAAAGTCACCATACGGTGTGAGAAAAACAAATGCAGTGATAGAGAGAGAGAAGAGAGGAAGAAGACGAGTCAAAGTCTTCCTCTTTCTCTCTCTTCTTCAAATGAGAAAACACACAAATTGACTCTCTTCCTCGTCTTCTCACTTGTGGATTCAAAGAATGACAACGCCTAATTTTAATTTGTGTGTTCCTGATTCTTTATGCTCATCGTGTTTTTCTTGATATAAATAATCAATCTGCCCGTTGTAATATTAAAAAATGTTGTTTTGTTTTTACTGTCTTTTGAAATCTGGTTACATACAAATTTTCCATGAGAAAATAATGCAAATTTTCATAAGGAATTTTATAATCATTAACAATAACAAAAAAAATTCTTACTTTTTGTTCGTGAATGTTATTTGTTTAGTGGGTTTATAATTATTCTCCTCCGGTAAAATGTGTACAACTTTTTGGGTTGAAGAAAAAAGATTAATTAACAACAAATCTGAAGCATGGATATATAACAATTTGTGGTCAGAAAGGGAGGCAAACGATTAAACAAACGTAATTTTCAGTTTTGCAAAATAAAATTAAAAAAGTGAAAAATAAAAATAAGACCTACCCACTATCCCCCGTCTCTTGTCTCAAAATCTAACACCTAAACTCGCTCTTTGTACATTCATGACTGCAAAACCACACAATATGAGACTCGGACAAGAACCACTAGCAAACACAAGAACCAAAAAAGCCAAGAATGATTTGCCGGTTTGGGGCAATGGATATATTTAGCCGAAGTGTCTCTCTCAAGAGCTTTTTGGCTATTTTATTACGGTGCACCTGACGAATTCAGAGTCTCATTAGAGTCCGTCTCAACTTGTTCAGAGCTTGATGAGTTGGTTGCTGAACCCCTTTCTCTTCCTCTCCCTCCTGCATCCTCTGCTGCTTCTACCTCACTTTTCTTTGCAAACCGGCCTCCACTAGCTCGTGCCCTTCTCATTGCATGCTTGTGTCTTGACTCGTGAAGATATGGCTGTCGCATTTCAACCATTATCAATACAAGTCACACAAGAAACCACAAGTTAACCAAGCTACACACCAGACTTATCAATTCTCAATACCCATTTTCATCTTTCATATAGCATGGATCCAGTTGGTTTTTACAACAATTGACTTTTTCTCTTTCAGATAAGTCTACACCAAGCTTAGACTCCCAACACTTCCCTGTTTTAATCTCATTTACCAATACGTATAATACAATTTTGATCAATGAAAAAATACCTTTCTGTCCCTGATCACTTTCCTTTCGAGCTCTGCCTTGGCACGTGCTTTTCTTCGTCTTAGAATTCCCTCATACTGTTTCGCATTCACATAAACCGGTTCTTGTGTCATGTCAAGTGGCAGTGCTGTTCTTTCACGAGGCATTCCAAGATATGGACGAAAACCCTGCTTAAACGATTCAACAACAAAATGCAACAAAATAGATTTAGATAATTGAAGTTACTCCACTCATAAGACCATGTGAATCCCTAAGATTTGTTTTAGGTTTATCTAAGATTCAAATTTAAAAATGTATCACTAACTCCAACAAACAGAATTACTATTCCAGACTCATTCCTCACAGCTAACAAAAATCACCACAAAGGGTAATTAGTGGCACGAGTGCACATACAACAAGTAAACACTGCACCATATGGAACTATTGTACAGATTGAGAGAGGTTTCAACAAGATACCAATGGCTGATGACCATATGCTCCCATCAATCCCCCATAATACGGATCCTGATATGGATTTGGGACACAAGCCTGTAAATGGAGTTTGAATTTATCATTTTCAGGACCACTAAGAAGTCAATTCAACGGCTCGAGAACTGACATAGCATACAGAATTAATGGATGATAGGAAACCACTTACAATATAGTGTCCAACAAGTTCTGGTGGTTGTACAAGTTGCTGATCATGCATGTTACGCATAGATAGCGCCGGATCATTCCCTTCCACTCCGTGATTATCTACTGAAATTGAAGAGAGAGACATCATTACAGACAAATCATGAAAACAAAATATAGATGCCACATTTCAACTAGACAGAATCTCCTTCGCATTGATAGAAATAAAAAACCGAACAATAACAAAGCAAGTACATCTCGGGGACCAAATTTCATAACTTCATGACTTTTCGCATGTGTTATAGTACCAAAATAACCCAAATGCCCTTTTAATTTTGTCTGCCTGCTTGAGGAGTAACTACTAACTAGTCACCAAATTGCAACATAAGCATCGAGAATGGTCACTTGGTAACCATTTCACAAGTTACTGTAACCCATAGAGGAAGAGAGATAACTAGATCACGCATCAACATGATACTGCAGAATGATATGTCCAGTGACAAACCTGAACGGGAAGAAGTTGCAGCTTGGGAATCCTTCCAAGTGCCGTCATTTTCACCATTCAACGCACCATCTTCAGATGCTGAATGAACATCGTTTGATTCAGAACCATTGGGACAGTCTAAAGAAGAGGAATTTGATGGAACTCGAGAAGGTCTCGCGTGAGGAACAACACCAAAAGAGTTATTTTTCCACCAGGGCTCTGGATACATCATCGGTTGCTGAACAGCATGGTTATTCACTTCCTCTTCGTCTTCTCTTCCCGGTTTCGATTGCATCTCTTCAAAATTAGGTAAACATATGTTAGTAACCAAATCAAGAACAAAATTCATCACTAAAACCGTGAAACAAATAAACTCTGGAGCTACAAAAGAGCAATTTCTGGGCTATTAAGCAATGCAGAGGCATGCAAAAGAGGCAAAAACGCCTAAATTTGTCATGCTTTGTATTTTCGTATTTACAATTCAAACCTACAAAAGCTCATAATATCCAAGTGATGATTTTGGCACCTTAATCTTAGTTTTCTGACCCCTTCACGATTTTAGCGAACAAAATTCAAAGACAACCAAAAAAAGAAAGAAGAGAAATTCAGCATACCAGTGGAAAATCAACAGCAGAGCTCTCTTGCAATCTCCTTCAAAGAAGATAACTTGTTAAAAATCAAAACCCTGAAGTGAATTAATCGATCACGATTTTGCAGAGTTCAGAGAACAGAAATTGACTTGAAAAAATCAGAATTGAACAAAACCAGAGAAGAAGTTGGTGAAGAGAAGCGATTGAGAACACCCGACAGCCGGCAGGAATGAAAATTCGTAGAAGAAAAACGAATTTGGGGAGAAGAAAACCCTAGATTTTGGGGATTTTCCAGAATTGTAAATTTGTGTGTGTGTTTTTTTTTTTGTATAAAAATATAGTATACTATAGTTTTGTTAATTTGAGTAAGTATGATTTTATCACTGTGGGAACCCAAAAGAGCGAGATTTGATAAGATCACCCACGAAAGTAAAAACTTTTTGCCACGTGGCGTCTTGTTAAAGATGCCAGCGCGCGCAGATCTGGGATCTTCTTCGGGTGACGTTATCATAGGTTCGGTTTTTGTACTATTTTATTTTCTTTTATGGAAATTAAATTTAAGAAGAGAAATTTTGGGTCCAAGTGACACGCAAGTGATCGGCTGTGACGACGGACACCTGTAGAATGTAGGGACTCCATTGCCCAAAACTGTTTGATATTTGGGCAAACGTTTTATAACAATTTTCTTCTTTTCTACGTCGAATTAAAAGAAAATTTGTTTGATGTTAAAAAATAGAAAAAATAGATATATATATATATATTACCTCCAGGGACAAGAATCCTTTTTTACAACTGAAAAAGATATATTTGAGATAGTTGAATCATTTTTATTGAAGAACAACAATTGGTTTTCTCGTTAGAAATCTTGTTAAAAATCTCTCCAACACGACGCTCAGTCGCTCACGGCTCACCATAACAGTTGACTTTGATGTCATCGTCTTCGATTATGCATAGTTGGGGGGAAGATCATAATCTATAACAAATCTTAATTATGAGAATGGAATTAATAGATCATGAGGGGGAAAGGAAGGAACATATGAGAAATTATCGGCCAAAGCTTCGTTTGAACATCATGTAATTGACAATCACGAGTCTAAACTCTAAAGGATTGACGGTCACCGGTCTTCAACTTTTTGTTTATTATATTTTTCTGTCATTTCGTTAAATTTCACAAAATTTAATTTGTGATGATATCAGTGAAACATTTAAGTCTACACAATTAAACAAATTTTAGATGCTGGGTGTTCAAAAAAAAAAAAAAAAAAAAAAGATGCTTTGATTGCTGATATGCATTTTGTGCGGTCTCATGGCATAAATTACGTTCAACTATTTTACTTATTTTGTGTGCTAGTTATAATCACTTATAGACGTGACAATTTTTCTTAACAGTACTTCATATATACTTCAAAATGTAAAAAAATTTAAAATCTATTACTCCATCGATGCATGGTTCCGCTACGAGTAGTGCTTACTGCTTAGGGTGTTAAATTATGCATAGATAAGTCATTAAAAAAACAGCTAAAACATTAAACTGTTCTTGGAGCATAAAAGCTCCAAAACTCACCTTGTTGGAGCATAAAAGCTATAACAGGAACAATAAAAAGAAGCATGGGTCAATATTTCACTGTAAGAACCCGAGTAACATACAATGAATACGTATATACTTCACTTCAAATTACAAAGAAAAATTTCAAAGATATGAGATAAAATTTTTAATAACAAAATCGTGATGAGATTGGTGTCACTCCGATCAGGTGTGAATGAGGATTTTTTTTTCTTTTATTGTATACAAATAATATCTCCGAATTTTCTTTTTTTCTCTTATGAACTGTTTTTAAAAACCCACTTTTTTTGTGGGCCTTGAACCCAAGTCATAGCTTATGGGTGGAGTCGAGCCGAGACAAAGTCTGATAAGGACCTTTTGCTCAAAACGAAATCTGAAACCTCCTCCAGTAATATTGAATTTCGTTTTGATTTAAATTTAAATCCAAAAACAATACAATTACCCTGTTATCCTTCATAATTTTAGTTTATTACACATAAAATCTGGGTTATAACCACCCACCCATTTCGATTTCGGATCTCAGTCGGATTCTCTATTTTTTTAAAAAGAAAAATCAAAACCGTTTTTATTTTCTTAAAAACAAAATCGAAACCACATTTGTTCTCCCATTTTTTTCAAAGGCAAAATCGAAACCGCTCTTATTCTCTCCCGATTTGCAGTGAAACTGGGAGAACTAGGGTTACAAGATGGTGCAAACAAGAAGGGGTTTGATGAGGGATAAGATTGGCGAAGTTGGAGAAGGATCAAGGGCTTCTAATCCGGCGGAGGAGCATTCGAAACCGGCGGATGAGGCTTCGATTGCGGCGGATGAGACTTCTATTGCGGCGGGTGTGGCTTCGAATTCAGCGGGTGTGGCTTCAATTTGTGGCGATGAAGAGTATAATAGGTTGCAAGGAGGAACTAGGGTTCCGGAGGAAGCAGAAGAGAGAGAGATGGTTCCAGAAGCAACAGAAGAAGAGAAAGAGGAAGAGAAAGATATGGTTCCGGAACCAAGAGAAGAAGAGAAAGAGGAAGAGAAAGAGGGTGAGGCTTCGATTCCGGCGGTGGAGAAGGTTATCGAAGATAGAGTGGAGGGTGAGGCTGCGATTGCGGCGGTACTAGATTCACTTCACGACCAAGAGGACCTAAGAGAGTCGCCGGAGCAAGTTGCTTCTCTCGGAGAAGGAGGAAAAGAGGCGGAGACAGTTAGGGTTGCGGCGGAAGGAAATTCTGAGGAAGAATCGGTGGATAAATCCGTATCTTTGAATTCAAAGAATACAGAAGACGAAGACGGAGGAGATGGATCGGGATCCAAATCTGTGGAATCAAGTAACAAAGAAGACGAAGAAGGAGAAAAATTGGATCCAGAAGAAAGTGTGGAAGAAGAAGAAGAACAAAGAGAACAAGAAGAAGAAGAATAACAAAGAGAAGAAGAAGAAGATGAGAGCGAGGACAGAGAGCAGCAAGTCCCAAATGTAAGCACTTACTTTGAACTCTTGCTTTGGCGGGTATAATTGAATTATAAATTTGGTAGAAGTCGGAAGAAGTGTAAAGCTGGTAAAACCTAAGACAACTAGAATGTGTGAAAAACTGGTAAAACTGGGTAAAACTTGGTAGAATTTGAGATATCTTTGATGAAAATGGCTTATTGTTGCAGGATCCGGATGAGGAACTGGCGGCTATGGGACCTTTAGGAATGTACTTCCCTCCAAGCGAGTACCAAAAGAAAATCAAGATATCGACAAGGTGTCGTATCTATGAAACTGTGAATTACCTAAAGGAGGGCTTGGAGCACCAGCTGACTAAGAGGGAGTTGGATTGGTTTGAGAAGCATCCACAGTTCAAGCACATATTCCACATGAAAAGGGATCAAACTCACAAGGTTATGGCAATGTGGATGCTTCTTCTTCGAACGGCACGTATAGATAAAAAGAAAGAAGTATGGTTCGTGGTAAATGGTGTACCAATCCGCTACAGTCTAAGGGAGCATGCTTTGATTTCGGGGTTAGATTGTCGGTTGTATCCTCTGGATTATAATGATGCGGGGTCAGATAAGTTTAAGAAAAAATATTTTAAAGGGAAGAAAAAGATTACGATTAAAGACGTGAGGAAACAACTGGATGTAATGGTACCAGATAGAACTGATGACAGGTTGAGGATGGCGGTGTTTTACTTTTTATGCACCGTCATGGTAGGGCAAACCAAAAACTCTGGTAAACATGCTTCAGGAGTGGACAAATTTTGTCTGAAAGGGGGGATGATCTGAACTTTTGTAGGAACTTTCCTTGGGGGAGATACTCATTTGAGTATATGTTAAGATCGGTGTCGCATACAATGAGCCATTTTGGAGGGGTCGTGCATGGAAAGAACCATCCGGTTCCAGGTTTTTGTATTCCTCTGGAGGTAAATGATTTCAAAAATTAAGGTCTTTTGTTATTGCAAATACAATTTATAGGTGATCTAACTTTGTTATTTGTTATGATAGTTATTACCATTTGAGGCAATTCCACAATTGGGGAACGAGTTCTTAGAAGCAACTCCTGATGCGGATGAAAACTGTCCTAGGATGTGCAGAAGACAGTTCAAGCAAATCAGTATGACAGGATGGCCTCTGGAGAAAATATATGCAGCACTTGGTACAACTACGGTCAGTTATCCTTCAGTTATACGAATGTCAGTTATATGAGTTATATTTTGGTAAATTTGGTAAATTATGTATTTTAATGAGTCTGTTTATTTCATTGTTTAAACAGGAGATTACTAGTCTCATTGCACGTTTGATCGGAGAAAGATCTCTTCTCCAAGGACTCATGGAGGAAGGCGATGAAGATGATATCTATGATTCAGTTGTTAATAGTTGGATGAGACGTCTTTGTAGAGGATTGCCTGTATATTTTGAAGAATTGTACGAGCAAGATGTGGCTTCCCGGGCAGAGCAACACCATGAGAATGTTGAGGTAGATGATGAACAACCGAGAGTAGACACAATTGAATTGGTTGATCTTATGAAGGACTTGAAGGAAGATTTCCAAAAACAGATGGAGAACATGAAAGAGGAAATGCAAACACAAATGGATACCATGAAAGAGGAGATGCAATCACAGGTGGATGTCTTGCAAACACAGGTGGATATCTTGCAAATACAGTTGGATAACCAAAAAGATCCTTCAAAGGTAATAGTTTGCGATATGAAGAGATGTTGAAATATTAGTGAATTTTTTTTAAAAAAAATTTCGCATCCTGGCAGGCTACAGCGAGTACTTCTGAGGCGGCAGGTGGTGGAAGCAAGAAGAAGAAGAGGAAGAGGGAGAGGGAGAGGAAGAGGGATGGAAAGGATGGAAGTACTAAGAAGAGTCGTGAGTCTTAGTAGAAATGAAGACTGAATTTATGTTTAAGTTACCTTTATTGTTTCCTTATGCTTTTGAATTAGGAGTATCTCCAAAACAGAATAGGAAAGTACTTGTCTTTTGGTATTTTGAGAAGTTATTTTAATCAGTAAAACTTAGTAATTCTGGGTAAAACTGAGACAACTATGTAAACTAGGTAAAACTGATAATACTATGTAAACTAGGTAAAACTGATAAAACTATGTAAACTTGGTAAAACGGAGAAAACTGTGTAAACTTGGTAAAACTGATAATACTATGTAAACTAGGTAAAACTGATAAAACTGTGTAAACTTGGTAAAACTGATAATACTATGTAAACTAGGTAAAACTGATAAAACTATGTAAACTTGGTAAAACTGATAATACTATGTAAACTAAGTAAAACTGATAATACTATGTAAACTAGGTAAAACTGAGAAAACTATGTAAACTTGGTAAAAAAAAACTAGTAGATTAAAGTAGTAGATTTAAAGGTCTAACAACAATTCCGAGTCTTAAGGAACTAAACAACAGAGGTAGTCACACAAAAGAAACAAGAAGGATTAGTCTTCATACATTACAGAAATATAAATCAATCAAAGCAACATTGTTCCAAAATCCGGATACGACTGTCAAATTCATCCAAATACCCATTCAGTTTGGCAATCTCTTCATCCTTCCCTTTATCCTTCTCTTGTATCTGCTTCACTTCATCCTTCAGTTTGACAATCTCTTTATCCTTCTCCTGGATCTGTTCTTTCATTTGAGAGATTTGGCAATCATGTGAAGCGAAGTCCCTCATTCGCTCACTATGCTTATCCATAGTTTTTCTTAAACTCCGAGTCTCTTCTTCAATTGCATGTACCCAGTATTTGCGCCTGTGTAACCCATCGTTCTACACAACAAACTGATAATTAGGATCTAGCCCAATTCTCATAAATCTAAAAACCCTAATTCGATATGGGTTTCACCTCAAATTCCATTTGACTAAGAATGAAATTACCTCATAATTAACGCAAGTCAAGTATCTCTTTTTTCAGTTTCGGTGTCAGATATCTCCTCCACGATCCGTTCACCACACGGACATTGCAGAGGCACTCCCCAGTCACCGTCGGCTACGGCCTGTCGCCAGTTATCAAGCTTCTTCAACCTCGCCATGTCGACGTAGTACGGGTCACAGCATGAATCGGTGGAATCATCGGAGGATGACATTGTTGCGAAATTAGAGAACTCGATGACAGAGAGAGGTCGAGAGGAGAGAATAGGAGAGAGAGGCTGATAAACGAAAATGAATGGAGGAGAGAAGGATAAGATAAGATTGTATTTAAAAATTATAAATTTTTAAAATTTAAAATTTAAAATTTTAAAGGAATGGGCGGAAACTCGTGTAGCACGTGTGCGCCGTTTTCTCTCATAAAATCAGACACGTGCTCAACGTGTGCGCCGTCTTTTTGGCTACAGTTATACCTAGTAATTTCGTATTACCGAAATTGTTCATAGTTGTACATTTGAGGTTTTCCTGTATTTCCAGTTATACACAAACTTAAAAAAATAATTCTTAGTTATACAGTTTAGTAAAGTATATTAACATGTATTTTGCAGCTTTCTATGCAGTCAAATGTTCAAAACACACAGATCCTTACTTTTGTCATCATACCTTGGAGAATATTCACAAAGTTACATACAAAGTATAGGCAAACTATGAAGTATCATATATTTTATCAATACAATTTAAAATTTCTAATTACTAATTTCTTATTATCAATTTAAAGTGTAGTCTTACTAATTATTCGTATTATCAATGTGAATTAATATCAATGGTAGTTAGTAATTATTCGTATTATTCGTATTAAAATACTATTAATAAGATCATACAGTTTAATGATAGTTACACTAGTAATACGATATTACAGTTTTTTGATAGTTACACTAGTAATACGATATTACACTTGTAACTCTTCTTCTTCCTTTCTTCTTTTTCGGATCTGGAAGTATGATTTGCTTGCTCTTAATGTCTTCTGGAACATCCCAGTGATCCTTATGAGGAACTAGATATATTGTCCTGTAATACGCCTTTGTCCACGTTTCGGTCCAATAATATCGTGAACACAACTGATGCAACTCGAATCTATCATCATGCAGATGGAATTGAATGTAAGCAGCTAGTCCGTGTAAACAAGGATACTTTTCAATATCAAACACCCTGCAACTGCAACTTCTCTTGCGCAACTTCACCAAAAAATGTATTCCATCACTATCTATGACATTGTACTCAAGGTCGAGGGTGTTTAGCGCCGTAACATTCAATTTCTCAGCAACACCCCATTTATCGTGGCACCAGTTCTCAACAAGAGGCACCATTTTATTATGTATCGATCCAGCAGCTGCTTCCTACCGACGCTCATTAAACCAAGCAGCCAATTTTTTAATGACCGCATCAAGCAAGTGTATCAATGAGTAATTCCTTTCCTCCTTAAAAACTCTGTTCAAAGATTCCACACAGTTTCTTGTGTCTAAGTTGTATCTTTCTCCCGGAAAGCAATACCTTGCCCATTTTTCTTTCGGACATGTGCGTTTAACATACTCGGCCACGGATGGATATCTAATCTCAAAAATCTCATAATCTGCTTTGAAATCAACCTCTGTGTAATGCTTACTGCATTGTATGAATCTGAAAGCAACTACGTCTCTATTCACGTTAGAAGCATGACCTTTCACATTTTGAGACAAATGTCAAACACAATACCCATGATGAGCCCGAGGATACACCATACCTACTGCTTTGATGATACTTTGATTCCTGTCAGTCATAAATACTATTGCAGAAGAGTCTCTAACAACGGTTTTCAACATCTCAAGAAACCAAATCCAGCTTGTATCGTTCTCACCATCAAGAACACCAAAAGCTATGGGATAAATGTGACGATTAGGATCTTGAGCTGATGCAAAAACAAGCACACCACCATATCCATTCTTTATAAAAGTTGCATCCATGATTATCACTTTCCTCATTTCTTGAAACCCTTCTACACTAGCTCCCAAAGCTATGAATAGGTACTTGAATTTTTCATTCTCATCCAATTTCACACGTGTTACCGTACCAAGATTCACCTTCTCTAGCATGTGCAAATAGCAATATAACATCTTGTAGCTATCTACAGGGTTACCACGCAAATTCTCAACAGCTTTATATTTTCCTCTCAAAGCTGTGGAGTATGATACACTGACACCTAGTTTTGTCTTAACAAGATCTATGATTACTTTAGGACAAGGAGTTTCCATTTGTCCTGGAAATAATTCTTACAACAGACCTGCAACTAACTCTGGTGTGCCGTGCCTTCTTATATTGCTGTCGCTTGTACTCTGACTAGCCCGAGAGCAAGTGTGCATTTTGTTGTACCTTTTAATCGCGAAAATCTCTGTCTTTGCAACCCTTGAACCTCGTATACGCCATTTACAGCCTGCTTTAGTACATGTTAGCACTACACGTCCCGGATCAGACTTCTTATGAACAAAACCAAAACTGTTAACAAAAGCACCTTTACCCACCACGTCTACCAATTTCTTCTTATTTGGAAATTTTTGAAGTAGACTTAAACCCAAACCGTCTTCCCATGGATCTTTAGCCTGAACAGGTTGTACTATAGGTGGAGACTCAACATATTCATCACCCATATCTGATCTATCCATACCTTCATCACTTGCTACAATTCCAACCTCTTTAGTAGCTTCATCCCTTGATACAATTCCACCCTCTTTAGATTTCTCATTCTCATCACCATCATCCTCCTCTATCCACTCTATTAGTTCTTTTTGTTGTTCTTTTCCTACATATAGAGTAATGGCATTTGGTCCGACTTCCCCGCTTGACTTGTCATAGTTCTTACCAAAGGAACTCTTTACCGCTTTTGAGTGTTGTTCGGGCAGTCCAGAATTAGTTATCACCTCCACAAATAAAATGCAGCTACGGTTCTGGTGATCAATGGAAGTAAGAAAAACATACAACTCCTCATCATCTTTAATAATCGATATATCCTCACATCTAACCACCAGTGGATTGTAAGTTAATTGCAATTTCACCTTATTTTCATCTAACGCAAGCTTCTTGTATATCCTTTCTTCTACCATGGCTAAAGTTATCTCTTCTGTTGATTTCTTCATCACCATACTATACATACAACCTTCACATTTAAAATGTATGCTCACATTCTTCGTCATCCTAGTAGCCTGCCAAAACAATACAAAAAAATATTTCAGTGTTTCTAGTTGTACTACTTTTACTGCCGTAATCAGTTATACAAGTTCGACCTATTTATCTCTCATATCGCAATACCACAAATTCGCTCGTCTCGGGTTCTACTCTTCAATTCACTACGATTCCACCACTGCAATCGATTTATTATCACTTTTAAGTCCTATTTCACCCACAAACCTTGCTTAAACACCCAATGTATATTCCAAATGACCAAATCGAATAGGAATTGAATAGTAGACCGAGAAACATGGATTTAAAGTTGAAAGAAGCTCACCCAAGCTGAAGAAACGGCGGCGCGAGTCACAGAACAACAATGTAGAGCTCGCCAGCACGCCGGAGATCAAGAAATCGAGCTCGACGGCGGAGGCGATGACCGGCGGAAGCGAGATTCAATTTCTTCTTTTTCGTTTTTTTTATTTTTTTCTTCGTAATTCCTTTTTTTAAAAAAAATTTTAACAGATTTTAGAGAAAATTCGATGAGGGTAGAATGGTCTCTTCACTTGGAGCACAATTCAAAAGTGGCATTGAGATTAAGAGAGGGCAAACTTGATTGGGGTTTGAGCAAAAGGTCCGTTTGAGACTTTGTCTCAGTCGAGCCACTCCAAATAAAACAAGTAAACAAAAGATTTAAAAATAATATTATCAATTAAAATATTCCGAAATATTATATTAAAAAAATCTCAAAAGACCTGCAGCTTGACCACCGTCTAAAAGTCACTCCAAGTCCGCTCCTCACATCCAACGGCTGTGATTTAAGAATCAGATTCTTTTTTTTTTTTAACGTGGATTTGAAACCTGTATTCCAATACGCTTAAATATTTTCCCACGCACCCGCCACCTTCTACCGCTTTATCCCGTCACATACGCTGCAGAGCTCTTTAACCTCCCTACACTATCTCTCACCACCTCTTCCGGTCACACCAGTTACCCTCTCATCCGTTTTCGTTTTTCTTTCAAACAAAAAAAAAAACGCTCATCTCTCTCTCTCTCTCTCTCTCTCTCTCTCAGCTGAGGTGATCGATCTTCTTCTTCTCAGTCTTAGATTTGGTCTTTTTGCATTTTACCTTTATGGATCTGAAAATGTGATTCTGTGTTTCTAGATTCAGTTCTGTTGTGTTCCCAATCTCAAGATTCGGCTTCTGATCTCTCCCATAGGGGTAAGCTTTTTCATGCTCTAGATTTGTTGAAAATCTTCATTTTTAATTTACTCTTTTGCTTATTTTTCTTTTCTAAAATATGTTGTGTTTTTTTCTTTTTCTTCAGAGATATTCTCAATCTGAAAATTTTTGCTGGGTGATTGAGATTTAAGTCAAATAGTTTAGATTTCGTGTAGTTATAGAGATTTCGATTGTAGTTGACTTGTTCATTGACTTCTTCTTTTTGGCTTTTATTATCAAAATTTTTAATTAATATGGTTTTAAGGTTAGTTGATATATTGAATCGTCTCTTCTTAAAGTTGTTTATCTGTTTTGGTTGGTAAGAAAAAATTTTGTGAGTAGAATGTTTGATGAGTATGTTCAGCTGAACTATACTGAATCTGGTGCTTCTTAGATTTAGTTTTTCTTCTGGGTAAATTCGATTTCAGAAATTTTTTGAGCATTTATTAGATCCGTTTGTGACGGATTTAATATTTTGAGTCTTCTTTTGGTAAATCTTCTGACTTTCCGTTGCTCCATTTTCTAATTCTACTTTTGTTTCCTTATTTTTTTGGTCAAATTTTTTATTATTATCAATTTAATAATCTTCCTTATTTTGCTGATTTTGATTGACCAATACTTTTATGCTTCCTCTATATTGCAGGAATACGTTATTGGTTGAATAAGTAACGCCTTTTCTCTTTTGGTTGATTGTTTCAGATCTCTTTCTAGTGCCGTGAAGTATGTGTGGTCTCGCTAAGAAGCTGGATACGGAGAAGACTCTGACATCACTGTCAGATCAAGAGAGTGAATCATTGGCCAAACCCATGAATGATGCGGAGTGGGAACATTCATTTTCTGCCTTACTTGAGTTCGCTGCTGACAACAATGTGGAGGGGTTTAAACGGCAACTCTCTGTTGTACCTTGTATCAACCAGATGGGTCTCTGGTACAGACGTCAGAGGTTTGTTAGAAGAATGGTTGTTGAGCAAAGAACACCGCTAATGGTTGCTTCGATATATGGGAGTTTAGATGTTGTTAAGCTTATTCTTTCTTTCCCGGAAGCGGAGTTGAATCTCTCTTGTGGTCCAGATAAAAGTACTGCTCTTCATTGCGCTGCTTCAGGTGCTTCTGTGAATTCCTTGGATGTTGTCAAGTTGCTTCTGAGTGCAGGAGCAGATCCTAATATCCCCGATGCTCATGGGAATCGTCCTGTTGATGTTCTTGTTGTGTCTCCGTACGCTCCTGGTTTGAGAACCATCCTGGAAGAGATCTTGAAGAAAGACGAGATTGTATCTGAAGATCTGCATGCGTCATCATCTAGCTTAGGATCAAGTTTCCGGTCTCTCTCCTCCTCACCAGATAATGGCTCCTCTTTACTCTCGTTAGATTCAGTATCCTCTCCGACTAAGCCAAATGGCACTGATGTAACTTTCGCAACAGAGAAAAAGGAGTACCCGATTGATCCATCATTGCCTGACATCAAAAGTGGGATTTATTCGACAGATGAGTTTCGTATGTTCTCGTTTAAGATCCGCCCATGTTCTCGAGCTTATTCCCATGACTGGACTGAATGTCCATTTGCACACCCAGGTGAGAATGCAAGGAGAAGAGACCCGAGGAAGTTTCACTATACCTGTGTTCCGTGCCCGGATTTTAAGAAGGGATCATGTAAGCAAGGCGATATGTGTGAATATGCTCATGGGGTGTTTGAATGCTGGCTACACCCTGCTCAATACAGAACACGATTGTGCAAGGACGGGATTGGTTGCAACCGAAGGGTTTGCTTCTTTGCTCATGCAACTGAGGAGTTGCGTCCCTTGTATCCTTCCACAGGATCTGGATTGCCATCTCCGCGGGCTTCTTCTACTGTTTCTGCCTCTACCATGGACATGGCTTCAGTTTTGAATATGTTACCAGGCTCACCATCTGCTGCTCAACATTCGTTCACCCCACCACTCTCTCCTTCTGGAAATGGTGTTATGCCACATTCATCGATGGGTTGGCCTCAACAGAACATACCGGCGTTGCATCTTCCTGGAAGCAATATCCAATTAAGTCGTCTGAGATCTTCTCTCAACGCTAGAGATATTCCTTCTGAGCAGCTTAGCATGCTGCATGAGTTTGAAATGCAACGTCAGCTTGCTGGTGAGATGCACAGTCCACGCTTTATGAATCATTCTGCTCGTCCCAAGACACTAACCCCTTCGAATTTGGAGGAACTTTTCTCAGCTGAGGTTGCATCCCCTCGTTTCTCTGATCAACTTGCTGTCTCATCTGTTCTATCGCCTTCCCACAAATCCGCGCTTCTAAATCAGCTGCAGAATAATAAGCAGAGCATGCTTTCTCCTATTAAGACAAATCTAATGTCTTCTCCCAAGAATGTGGAGCAACATTCTCTTCTTCAACAAGCCTCATCACCTCGAGCTGGGGAGCCTATTTCCCCAATGAACGCTCGAATGAAACAGCAGCTACATTCACGTAGCCTTAGCTCCCGTGATTTTGGATCCAGTCTGCCCCGTGATTTAATGCCGACGACTGATTCTGGTTCGCCACTAAGTCCGTGGTCAAATTGGGACCAGACCCATGGAAGCAAGGTGGATTGGTCGGTACAATCAGATGAGTTAGGTCGGTTAAGAAAATCTCATTCCTTGGCTAATACCCCAAACAGGGAAGCAGATGTATCATGGGCTCAGCAGATGTTAAAAGACTCTGCATCACCTAGGAACAGCAACCGCGTCTTGAACATGAATGGAGTGAGGCCAATGACTCAAGGTGGTTCGAGTGTGAATCCTCACCACAATGACACTCGTGAGAGCGACATTCTCGATTCGTGGCTTGAGCAGCTACAGCTAGATCGCTGAGTCTCAGGGAGAGAGGTCTACAATTCTGTGAAGCTGTGAAACTGATGATTCGTTTATTTATTATTCAAGAAAGCAAACGGAAACGCAAATTCCGGGTAAGCGCTTTTTCGATTCAAATAACCCCAAAAGGCTCAGTTTTTTCAGGCTTCTTTCTGAAATTTCTTTACTTTTTATTTTTATCACCTCATTAAATTAATTATTGTCTATCTGTTGTAACAATGGCCAAGTGTTCCTCTTTGCCTCTATTATTTCCCGTATTTCTTCTGATTTACATTTTTTGTATCCTCGATTGTCAATTGTTTCTAATATCTCTTTCACATTTGTCAAAGAACACTGTATGAGAAATAATAGCATATTGTTTCAGCTAATAAGAATCATTTCATTTTCATTTGGCTTCTCTGTTTTCGTGTCTTTCCATTAACCAGCGACTTGTAGGTATTATCCTAACCACTTTATAGACTAAAAGACATCAATTTCTCCAGAGTTGGTAGCGCAAGTAAAGTGGTGGTCTCACTTAAAAATAAAAATCAAACAAAATTGACGCAAGTTAAGATTGCTTACACCTCAAAATGTGAGTGATAATAAAAATTGCAGGAAAAACTCTGCTCAATCCTTAAAACCCTGATTAATCCTTCTCAAATCTAAATCTCAAAGCCATTTCTAAGAGATTATATATATAAGTAAGGAAAATAATGGGAATACTTGTGTATAGTGGTCCTCACCACAAGCCAATGAACTTCCACCAGGCACCTCCTACACCAATCCAGATAAGTATGTTGACTATTGAAATCAGGAATCCATATCCCCACCACTTAGCCAATGGCACGTAGTTAGCCCCGTAGAAGATAGGTGCAGACCCGATACCATAATGGGTTAATCCTCCCATAAGGTTGGAAAGGAATGCAAGAACCAAGGCTGCCAAGTAAGGTGGAGTGCCTAGAGCAGTCGAGACCGATAAAAAGGCAGTGAACATAGCTCCAATGTGGGCCGCTCCACTAGCAAAGAAGTAGTGAGTGTAGAAATACAAGAGGACGAGGATTCCAAAAGATAGTTGCCATGACAAACCCAATCCTCCCACAAACTGCAATCAAACCCAAACAACGTCAAAACATTTTTTTTATTACCAATAGCTAAGTCATCAGGCTTTTTTAAGCATTTATCAACATATAATCATTAACAAACCTTGACTACAGTCTGGCTGAACCACTCAATGAGACCGTATTTGTTAAGATAACCAGCCATCGCAATGAGAGCAGCGAACCAGGTGAGTGTGTCCCATGCGACAGACTCAGCTAAGCACTCTTTCCATGTCACAACACCTGTCACAAGGAGGACTGATAATCCAAGAATGGCTGCAGTCACAGCATCTACACTCAACTTAGCTCCGAAAATCCAGAGACCAACCTGTGTCAAGGAGAGAACTTCTTTAGCAAAATGAAAATCTTGTGTCTCACAAAACACCAAATCAGAACATTTCACTCAAACTAAAATGCGTTAAACAGAAGCAGAGGCCTTGCTTCATCTAAGGAGCTTTAAAGATAAAATCTCTTTATGTTCAATATTGCAGCACCTTTTAAATCAAAATCTCGCTAAAAGTGAAACCAAGTAGATTTGCAATGATAGCCTATAGAGTCATATCTTGAAAAAGCAAACCCATTTGAAAAGTCTATAATAAACATAAGAACAGAGCTCATGAAACAGAAGCAATTACCGTGAGGAACAAAGTGGCAGCCATAATCAACTCGTTCTTGGACATAGGTCCCATCTTGTCTAATTTTTCCTGGGCCAGCTTGGGAGCATCAGGGCTGCTCTTCACCGTTGGAGGATAGATAATATACAAAAGAAATGGGACAACAATCAATGACACAAGTCCTGGAACAATCGCAGCTTTAGCCCAATCAGTCCATCCAATCGTCTGCTTGATCGTGTTAAACGCCAAATTAGCACTCAAGGGATTCGCTGCCATAGCCGTCAAGAACATAGAAGACGAGATCACAGAAGTTTGGAAACAAGTGAGCATCAGCCACGACCCAAGACGGTGCTCAGTCCCATCCCCAACATTGCTACCACAAGCAACGCAGAGAGATTTCACCAAAGGAAGAAAGATTCCTCCGGCACGAGCCGAGACTGAAGGAATCGCTGGAGCCAATAGAGCTTCACTGAAGACGAGACTGTAACCGAGCCCAAGCGAGGAGCTACCAAAGAGTCTAACGAACTGATAAGCTACACGATTACCGAGACCGGTTTTGATGAAACCGCGAGCGAAGAAGAAGGCGAGAGCGATGAGCCACGGGATTGGATCTCCAAAAGCGGAGAAGGCCGCCGTGAACGTTAGGGTTTTGGTGAGAACGGAAGCTCCTAATCCCAATAGAGCCACAGCACCGAGAGGGAGAGGCTGAGTGATGATCCCGACGATGGTGGCGAGGAAGATGGCGAGTAATTGCCAGGCGTTGCGGGTGACTCCTTCAGGAACAGGAACGAACCATATAATCAAACCAGTAGCGATCGATGCGAGAAGAGGCTTAATCGCAGCTCCTTGCCATGGCGCCGGAGCTGGAACGACGGGAGAAGACGGAGAGGAGGAAGCAGCAGCAGCGGAAGAGGCCTTAACGAGAGTTGATCTCCGGGTGAGAGCGACGGGAAGTGGAGATTTGACTAATGAGAAGCGAGAATCGATAGATCGGAGAGGTTTCGTCAAATTGAGGGAGGAAGGAGGACGAGGGAGAGTGAGAGATCGAGATTTGAGAGGAAAAGCGAGAGAGCAGGAGCCGGAGAGAGCGAGAGACGCCATTGTTGTAGCGTCGTCGGCGAGAGGAGTAAGGAGCTGAAGGGGAAGTGAACAAGGAAGGAGTAAAGAGAGAGTTGAATAAAGAAGAACCGTTGGATTGGAATTGTACGGTGAGATGTAGAAAAAGGAATATACGGACAGAGATGAGTGATGAGATACGGCTCGTGAGGTGGGAAATTGAGATCTCCGGTTCTGGTGGGTCACCTCATCCTATTGGCCAAATTACAATCGAAAAGCCAATTTGGTCTTTTTAGATCGACAAAACCATACAAGAACAAAACAAAACCTACGAATTTTCTATCATTGTCGCTTTTTTATTTTAAAAAATTCTTAAAATGAGTTTACTGTCGGGTGTTCAAAAAAAAAAAAAAAAAAAAAAAAAAAAAAAAAAGAGTTTACTGTCCTGAGAAAGGGTCTAGTAAACTGGCAATAGAATAGTAGTTTTAGTAGTACATTGTGCAAGATGGGCCGAGATGGCAAGATTGGCCCTTAAGCGGCCTCTCTCGTTTTGTTATGTGGTTCATGAATCATGGTTTTGCTTTGTGTTTATAACTGGAGGCCAGAGACCAACGCCGGTGCATTTTAAGAGATTACACTACTTTAACCCAAAAAACAATACAAAATAATTCAAACCTTTGCTCATGTTATATGAATGTGTGTTTACTTTCTTTTATTAAGGGATATATATTTTACATTGACTAACATGTCCATCCCTAGCTAGAGACAAATTGATTATTCGAATTGATACAAAAGACTCTCTAACTTTCATCTATCAATAACAATGTATATATATTTGCATTTATGTGTGGCTAACAATAGTGAGTATAAATCCGCATCAGAAATGAATTAGATGACGTAAAAATTCATATGCTTTGTTTGAAGTTGAAGTAAAATGAAGGAACCTCAGTGTTCATCAACTGGTCAAGGTCCCAAATTTCTTCCACTGATCTCATGTTACTCTCAGGTGCGTTTCCAGATCCATTAATAGTGTTCAACTCGTCTAAGTGGTTGTTAATGTTTGTATTGTACCAATTACCTTCTTCGCATTCCAAAGGTGGAAAGTAGAGATCCCCTTGTAATCCTGCGTTTACTCCATAGATACCATCTGCATAAGGGGTAAAATCACCGTTGCACGGGTGGCTTATCATGTTTTCCGCTGGAAATGTGTTGTTGGTTGGTATGTGGGTCAAGGAAGGGTTGACGAATCCTTGTTCTTGTAAGGACATGAAGCTTCCTATAATGTCTTTAAGCTCCAAAGAAGAGGTGGAATTAGAAGAGGTGTCACTTGTTGTGTTGGGTGATGAGGATGAGTTGTTAATGAGATTCGATGTATCGGACATCTTCTTTAGCCTTTTCTTTATTGTTGAGTTCCAAAAATTCTTGATCTCGTTGTCGGTCCGACCAGGCAATCGTGCTGCAATCTGAGACCACCTATGAAATCGAAGAAGAAGAGAGTAGAGTGATTAATGAGATGATCGTTGTGAAAATTTTATTCAAAGTGCGCATGGTTTGCATGGGAATCAGAAATTGACCTATTCTTCATGTTTTTATATGTTTAAGGACGTGAAATTAAGGCAATATACAACGATTATAAAAATGTAAAATCATATAAGCAATTTAAGGACATTGTACTACACCGCGTGTTTTCAATTGGGTCTATCAAATTATATGTGAGATTAATCATTAATATAAGAAGTAAAATATTTAGGAGTACATGTCTCCTTACGTCATCTTTAATCCGTGTTCTCTCTATTTTAATGTTTACATTTTGAATTTAATGTTCTGCGTAAAAAATACTAAAGTATAGAATATGTTTCTGGAGAAAGTGACAGGAAAAAGAACTAATAATTGTATAATTACAAAGATGAAAGTTGAAGTAAAACCCTAAGGAAGAGAAGAAAAGGTGGTAAAGAGATAAAAGCTGCTTTCACCAAAACAATTGTTTGTTGTTAGATAAGATCATTAGACGCACTCTAAAGTCTTAACACCCACGATCAACGAACTTTGACCACTCACATAATTACATGTGAATGTACTCATTCCTAATTTGGTTTTATGCGTCTATTTTTCTATTGTTACTATTATTATTATAATTCAACTTTCTCTTGGGTCAATTTTCTTCATAAACAATCATTCTGCTTCTGCCCTTTAAATTTAAACAGTTACTTATCGTGCCAATGAAAATTCGACCAAACTTTATCCTTCCACGTAAATTTGATTATACTACATTTTACGATGTTAATGTATCTTAGATAGAATTATTTCGACTGAATAATAATGTAATATAAACTGAATACCCATGCTTAAAAACCCCCAAAAGAAAAAAAAAAAAAAAAACTGAAACCCATGCGTATAATAAATAATTAGGTTTTTGCCAAATTCCAAGAGAAAATAATAACAAGCATAACCTATGATGAAATAATTGGCTATCCTTCTTTTAATTTTCTTTCATACACACAAGAGGGAATCCTAAATAGAAATAGTTTATGTACACTTGATCGAAATAGATAGCTCACTTCTTATTTAGCTGATAGCAAATAAAATAAAATAAAATCAAATAGAATATATTTAAAACATAATTCAAGATCTTATTCGACAATTTGGTCGTTTTAAGGTGGACTTTTGTTTTAATTAAATCGATCAGTTGACTGGCTTTCTATGCTTTTTACTTTGTACCCATTAACCGAAACAAAATTAAGCTAGTAAACAAGCTAGTTTTCCAAAACATATTTATCCACTAATTTGCTTATGTTATTTAATTTTATGAAAAAAGTTGTTATAATGTCCAAACCAAAATGATGGTAAAAATGTAAACCTGTTGCCGAGGATGGAATGAAAGCGGATGATGAGATCCTCTTCTTGAGGAGAGAAAGCTCCACGCTTGAGGTCAGGACGAAGATAGTTGATCCAACGAAGACGGCAGCTTTTACCACATCTTTGAAGGCCTGCGTTTTTTGCGACATCGCTCCAACATCCTTGTCCATTGCTTAACATGTATTGCATCAGCTTTGAGTCTTCCTCTGGAGACCAAAGTCCCTTCTTCATCTTCTTAACTTGATGAGTACTGGCTGTAATAGCTACCTCTGGTTTCCTCATTTTTTTGGCTGATGAGTTAATTGTTTCTCTTCAATTTGTTTGTCTTTCTCAAGGATCGATTGATGTGAACGAGTGAAGTTTGTTTTATAATAGAGAGAGAAAAGAGAGAAGACTTGATGAAGGGAGAATGATGATGATGATGAAAGGGATGGTTGTATGGTTTGCTTACAATTCTGGGAAGAAAAACCATTTGCACCTCCCTTTTTAATCTCTATTCCTTAATTATATTATTATTTTTATTATATATATACTGTAATTTAATATATGGTGTGTTGCTTTGTTTTAAAACATAAAAAACATCCGAACCCTGGCTCTTTTTCATATTAATTAACACATTTTTAGTCGGCATATATATGTAAATTAATAAAATACACCAACAACAAATGTATGTCTGTATATAACTAATTTGACCATATGAAGAAACGTTAGTTGATCGGTCATGGACGAAAACGGTTTTGAAAAAGACCCGAAATGCAAAAAGGAGAAGTGCTCTTCACTTGTTCTTTTTTTTCTTTTTTTGAATATATAACTCAATTCTATTAGTTTCTTCATTTACAAGGTATATATACATTACAGACATGTCTAATTCGTTAACCTTACGTGTGTATATACATGGAATATAACATTTCTATATGTTATATAACATTAATATATATTCATGGGCATGTCTATTTCTATTCAAAGATGTCTTCATTTTCAAGGTAAGCAAATGTTGTGTTATTTAATTAATTGTGTACGTATGTAAGCAAATTTCGACTGTATAAATAGTAAATCGACGTGTGTCATATATAACCCTTTTTTGTGTTATATGAGGCTTAGCGAGCAAGAAGTTTTGCTTCGGCTTCACACAACCACCTCTCGCGCACCAACACGTATACTTGAAGAAATCAAATTATTGTAATGAAGAAAATATATTACTCCTTTATCCATATATTTTATATTCATTTTTTTTAATATAAACGTGTGTCATGATTTTTAACTTCTCAATTTACACTCATATCATATGATTTATAGTATTGATATCTTTTGCCACCCATCCGCAAAAACAAAACTTTTTATACAATCATAAACAAAACATCCGATCCATAGATAAAGTACAAAAGAAGTTAATATATTGGATCTTGAACATGATCATTCCTAATTTAGAAGGCCAAAGATAGCTTTTATGGGAAACATTTATTTTTGTTTTGTTGAAATCTCTTTGATGCTTGCAACCTCTTGTATATCTATACATACGAAGTAAAAGACGTCAGGTAATCAATTGTAACTTGAACGAAGTTATGTGAACCTCCTTAGCTTGTTACCAAATTTAAAATAACGAAATGCGAGTTTTCATTGATCGAAAATTCAGAATCAAGGTCTGCATGCAAACACCATCATCCGCTATTCACCATCCCAAAAAGATGTCACCTCTCCTCCAAGCTCTCATCTATTATCGCATTTTACTCACAATTTATCAAAATCTATGAAACTCATTCTAATCTTTAGAATTCATTTTTCGTAATAATTCCCGAGGACCAAAAAAACCTCTGCAAAGCTTAACTCTTAGCAAAAGAAACAAGCATTATTTGTAACCAAACCGGGAAAATGATATGTTCTTTTGCTGAGTCATAGATTAAATGGCTACTTTTTTGCTAAAGTCACTAATCTGAAATTTGGATGAAAGAATCACAATCGTACATACATTATTTTTTTTTAATATAATTAAGTTTCTTATAGAAAAAAATTAACTAAGATTATAATTTATAATTTATGAAATATCTTTTAGTAATTTTGCAACTAAGTTTTGTATGGAGTATTACTCTTAAAATCTTTAAGTTTAACTCCATGCTCTTATAGACACGTCAGCTAAATCTAAACTAGAAACCGTTAGTGTAACTCTAAAGTCTAAATACATAAAATAATCGCATTAAAAGTAACAATACAGTAGTGTGAGGTTAACAACTGTAGTAGTGTAGGGTCATGTGTATTAAACTCTTCTAAGACTGATAACGGAAACCTCAAGTTTATTTATTTGAATGATTATGCATATTCGCAATATATCATTTTCTTAAATGAAGACAAAGTGGTTACTAATTAGTAAAGCAATTATCACCCATGAGAACAGAGCCCCAAATAAAGGAAATTAACAAACTACCATTGAATCAAAGCATTAGCTTAAACTTGAATCTTACTTTACAGGGTGATGTATCTTAACCTATAATTTTATATATGTCTTATATATCTCATTTGAAAATATAACAAAAAGGATAATTAAAGTATTACTCACTTCAGGGTCTATCTTTTTGGTGACAAAATCTAATTGGTTAATCATTGTGCATTACATGGAATTTGTGGTGGAGAACTTTTGGTTACACTTGTTTCTGATTAGATTGTCTTTGAAGAAACCCAATTAAGAAAAATGGACTTCATGCTCTTTCCATTATTTCACAATCGGACAGTACCATATCTACATGACCAGCAATTGTAATTTTTAACCTAACCCATCCCGTTCCGTTGGGTCGTAATCCCAAAAAAATGTTTGAATTGGTAAATATTATCATCGAAGTTTCTCTCTTTAAAAAGAAAATGGTGTATGTATATTTAATATCGCCAAGTATAGGTGCTTTTTATAAAATAGAAAATTAGTGCAACACAAAAAAGTCATAGAAGAAACTTATTAGAGCTGTTAATAATTTCATACCATTATTAGCTGGTAACAGCTAATAAATTACATTAATTAAGCCGTTGTTTTGTTTTATTTGATCTTTTGTTGTACTTGCTTTGAAGCGGTGTTATATTCGATCTTTATACCTTCTAAAAGAATAAAATAAAAATGTCAAAATAAAACAAATTTGCCATTGTCATGATCACCTACAACCTACCGCTAAACCGCGTCGGCCACGACGGCTATATTATCAATACAGCGAGTCAACACAAAGGAAAAAGTCACTGGGTAATAATAATACTTCAATTTTAGACTGCAATGTTTTCCAACAAAAAGTACCAAAGCTATATGTAGTAGGGCACCACTATAAGTTTTTTTTTTTCTTAATGGAGCACCACTAAGTTTAATGAAATGAAAAAATAATAATAATAATAATTTGAATGTCAAAATTAATCAATAGAATTCGTGGAAAAGCTGGATGTTCTTCTAAATTGGATTATTATATTAATGAACTATAATTTGAACCAAGATAGAATTACGTACTCGAACTCCAATATAAATCAATGTAACAAATCCTTAAGAATGTAATAGTTTTGTGTTCACTAGCTAATACTATTTAGCTGATCTTGTCAAACTTGCCAAAATCAAGTTTAAGGTAATATATTAAACGATAAAATAATTTGAAAGAAATAAAAAGAGCCTAAACTAGCAACTTTGGTGGAACTCTTTCTAAATTAACTTCTAAATCATATATTTTTTGGTAATTTATATTTTCCTAAACGTCGAACAGAGCTCCTAACGTACACAAAGGAAGTTGTAATCCGATAATTACCTCGTTAGTTACTCATTAGTAGATACTAGGAAAAAACTACTGCAACAATTCCTATAACTATCTCATCTCACATAACGTAACCAATCTATTTAACTTTCTCACGGTTAAATCTCACGGTTACTTGAAAAAACAGGACATATTAGTTGTGAAACATACATCAAAATCAAAAAGAAAACACACTAAATAGTATATATAAAAAAAGAGAATTGTACAAAATTAAAACCCAGATCAATTATTGACGTACTGCACTGCGTTCATCGATCATAAGCTGCAGAATCTGAATCTGTGACCGGAGGCGGCGAGAAGTAACGGTAAGGAGAATAAGTGGTTGGAGGAGATGGGGCTTTGTATTTGTAATGAGGGAACTTATGATTTGACGATGAGACAGAGGAATAACCATAGGCTACTGCAATCATGGTGATGACGACGGTGAGAACAATCAGGAAGATGAGGCGTGTCGGCCATGAACGTCTCATCTTCGAATATCTAAAGAGAAATTGATGAAGTTTAATTTTTTTGGAAAAATTGAATATCATATATACATAGGGCTTCATCTTGTAGGTTAGATAGAATTATATAGGCAATATTTATTTTAACAAGTCAAAGGTGTTGGGGTTGTTATCATGTGGAATCTAACAACACGGCAACACCTTGTTTTAAATAATTTTACCCAAAATATTAAATAATCTCCTAGTGCTACTGCTACTTGTATTTGGATTAATTTGACTGAAATTCGGAGAGTTATGTAAAAGGTGAAATTCGTTAACTTGAGTAAAAACAGGGACTAATTCAATTTCAGAAACTAATTTACAAATCTATCGTACGAAAGAAAGATACGGGAAAATCTACTTTTTTTTTTTTTTGATTCGTGTATCTAATTTACATATCCTACTGGGTGTAACTAGGATAAAAAGGGACTAAAGTATATTCTATAGAATATGTATTATAACTGATATTGTTTTTGTTGGATTTTTTTTTTTATTTCTGTTAAAACTATAGTGTAAATATTTTATAGCCCAAGTAAAACTATCGGTATTACAGATGATTAAAATAAAAATAAAAAAAAATTGTGATTATTTTTTAATTGATCAAGGGGGGTGTATTCAATGTAGTATTGTAAGTGATTTGAAATTTTATGAGTTTTTATATGATTTTGATGATTTTATGGGAGTTGAAATGATTTATGTTAAAATCCTTTCAAATTCTACCTAAAACCATGAGATTTGGAAATCTGTATTTTTAACTAAACAAATCCTCTTAAATCCTCCCAAATCCTTCAAAATCATTAAAAACGAAATCCACAAATTAGTTTCAATAACACTGGATTTTAAAGTGGATTTTAAAATCATTAATTCAAAAACACTGGATTTCATTAGATTTTTTAAAATTCATGATTGAATAACATAGGATTTGTAAAAAAATTATAAATCCCTCTAAATACTACTTTGAATACACGCCCCCCAAATCTCTCTTTTGTAAAAGTTTTGATTAAGAAAAAAAAACGGTTTTGGTTAAGAAATTATAAATGATTCTTTTCCTCAAAAGTCACTTTCTCTCAAGTGGCAATGTATTTCCTTATCAAGGAAAGGAAGGAAACGTTACAGAAATGGGGAAATTTCCTTTAAAGAAAACATGCTTTGTCTTCTCAAGAGATATAAGTGATAAGTTCATATCACAAAAACAGAGGATACTAAAGCCTATGAAACACATAGCAAAAACTACATCTGTCTTATTTTACTTAATAGAGCACAGTAGCACACCTATATTTGTAAAACAACAATGTGACGAGACCTCTAGTTAACTCTGGAATTTTAATCCATACTATTTAAGGTGAGAAACTGAGAGATAAACTCAAACGGTGGGTATCTCTCTCTCTCTCTCTCTCTCTCTGAGTTTTGTAAATATCACCTTGAGGCTTGAATTATAAATTAAAAGAAGTAGAGCATTTATGATAAGATTAGCTCCTCTATATCACAACACTTGTGTTTGTGTGGTATAACTACCGGTCATGGTTATTCATTTTTTCCAATGTGTGATCCCAAATAAATCATCTATCGTCTTAATTCTCCACATTCTTGACCATTGCTTGACCAAGAAACTCTTCCAAACCAATGACAGAAGAAGACCCATTAACTCCATCCTTTATTGCTCTTCTCACTAATTCCTTCACCTCTTTAGCCTTTTTCTTAATCCCTCTCCCTACTTCACTCTCCTCCATCACCAATTTGATCTTAGAAACAATCTCATCACATTTGATAGCACATCTCTTCCCACGCGCCACCTCGACCGATACCCCAATATGTTTCTCCATCAATATCGAATTGAAGAATTGCTCGGCTGCCATGGGCCATCCGAGCAACGGCACACCGTGGCTAAGCGATTCGAGTATCGAGTTCCATCCACAATGACTCAAAAACACACATGTTGCCTTGTGTGATAATATATCAACCTGTGGTGCCCATCTCTTGACAATCAATCCTCTTTCCGATCTTTTCATTCTTTCCTCAAATCCTTCCGGTAAATACTCTTGCACATCAAACTCTCTAGTCACCTCCATGCCTATCGGCGGCCTCACAACCCATACGAAGTTCTTCTCGCTACTCTCTAATGCCATAGCCAGTTCCAACATATGCGTTTGAGAAATCGAGTTCATCGAACCGAAACATACGTAGACCACCGACTCATCCGGTTTTGAGTCAAGCCATGCCTTCACGGCTTCTTCTGTCAACCTCGTCCCCACTTTTTTGACTGGAGGGAGTAAAACCGGCCCAACCGACCAAACCGGAACACCGGTTATTCTACGGAAGTAGGATAATCCGATCTGATCGATATCAGCAACCGTGTTAAACAAGAAGCCATCGAAATCAGACCATCCGGGTATATTCTTTTTCATGAAAAGCGACCAATCATCGCTTCCGTCAGCTTCTAACATGAAAGAATTCAACTGAGTTTTCTCAATCTCCCCTGCTTCTGGGAAATCGTGTAAGAGAAACTGATCTTGTTTGGTTTCTTTGTGTGGCAAGTTTAACCATATGGATCTATAACAGCCTAACCCAAAAGCACCAGAAGCACTAAAGATCATACAAGGAACACCAATCTCTTTGCAAACCTTACCGATCCAACCCAAGAAGAAGTCACCGATGACCATAACCGAGCTCTGCCCATCATCTTCGTCCTTCAAGATCTTCGTCATGAGATCTCGAAAGGGCTCACGCAGCGACCTAGAAGCTTCTAGAAGGCTGATGACGAGAGAGTAAGGAAGAGAATCGAAATTCTCAGCGTCGTGAGGAAGGCCGTGATCGGAGCTGTTGAAAGGTACCTCGATGAGACTTATGGAGGATTCAGGAGGAAGATTGGAGCGTATTTTGGGGATGTTCAAAGGAGTGTTAACCAGAGATATGAAGGTTCTGCTGGCTCTGTTCATCATCATCTTCTCTAAACGAAGGGCTAAAGCTATAAAAGGGATGATATGGCCTTGTGCCATGAAAGGGAACATCACTATCTTCAGATTTCTGGGTTTAGCGTCCGCCATTGATGAGGCAAAAATGAGATCTGTGCTTGGGTATTTGTCGTATCGATAACGTTTTAGATTCGGACAAGAGAAATTGTGTGTTTTGGGTTGGGGTCGACCAAGAATTGAGTTTCAAGATTGACTACATTATCTAGGTGAAAAAAAAAACAAAAAAAAAAAGAAAGACAAAAAAGATTGACTACATTTATCTATCACTTTTTAGGAAAGGGGCATTTGGTAAAATCAACTTTGTAGACTTTTCTTCTATTCCCTATTCGTCCATTTCTTTGTTTTTTTTCCAAGAATTATTATTAAAATTGGTGTGTGACTTTTGTGACATTCCTTAAATTTCTCTGCAACTCTTTTGGGAAATCTAACGTCATGTATTCGATGAATCTACTTATAAGAGTTGTATAATATTGTATCAAATTTATAGTAGAGCAGCAAAATACAAAGTAGTTTTAGTGATATTGTTATTTTCTATCTAGAATTTTTTAAAGATAGTTTAATATACTTCTAACTTTGAATGAATAATCGCTATTAGAAAGTTATTGTATAAAAAGGGATAGCAATTCGATTTGTATATCAAAGAACAAACAATTCAACTAATTGTGTTGTTAACTTGTTTCATCACGTATTTCTATTTCAAAATTCGATAATTTTTCTTCAAAACTATTTTGTTTCTTATCAACAAGTGAAATTATTCATTGAATGAGCTTATTATATAAACGTCCTACATTTCAAGAACTTATGTCCCAATAACTAAATGCCGGGTCAAAATGGTTATGAATTTGTTCTATACAATAGAAGAGGTCCCCTAATATAATTGTTTTGGCCCACACACAAAAGAGATAAAAACAAAAAGCGATGGGCCTTGCTAACAATCTAAATACTGATTGGCCACATATAATGTCCTTTTAGGCTTTTAGCCTGTGTCCCTATTGTCAAGTGCTCATTTTCTTCTTCTCCTACATCTAAGTTTTGCAGTTCTTTACTTTATTATTATTTTTTCTGTCAACAACTCACACACTACAACAACTGAACAACACCACTAGTATAAACCATTAAACTATAAGTTCCAGTTTCCACCGTTTTCTCTCATTATATTTATAATTTAGTATCCTTTCAGCCTAGGAATTTGACTACCCAAATCACAAATATGTCGGAATACAATACTCTTCCAGCAATTTGATTAAGAAACTAAACTGGTAACACTTTGTTCAACATAGAAAAAGTAAAACTTATGGTATACTATAGTTGGTTCGGATATAGAAAATGAAAACAAAATCTCCTTGACAACTAGTATTTGACAATATTTAGAAACCTATAATAATTCTTAACAAAGACAAATGTAAAAAGACCACTGAAGCCTAATTAATAGGAAACACAAGAGATACACAAGAAGAAAAGTTAAAAAAAGAACCAAACAATTTCGACTAGACTAGACTGAGTGTGACTCTCTTCAGCCCAATGACTTATACCTGCAAAGAACCTTACATCTCAAAACCCTATCTTGAACATAAAACCCAGGCATCACCATAACCTTAACCCGTGCCGGTCCACGGGAGGATGCTGATCTCTGCCTATCTGCACCCATATCTTCCATAAAACTCGATTCAAACTCTCTGTTCTCCTCAACCCTCAAGATCCCTAACGCTGGATTGAACGAGAAGGCAAGCAAATGAAGCAACCATACACATTTTGCAGCCACAAAGAATGCTTGAAGCATTTGTTCAGACCAAGGTCTTGTCCAATTCAATGTCGTAATGATCAAACTCATCTTCTCATCGCAGAATCTACTGAACTCCTCGCTGTAGTATTTTGTACCCTTTTTCAATACCTCGTTCCAGCTCAAGTTTCTCAAGGAAGCAAAGGACGAGAAATTCGCTTGTCGATCTTGTTCAGGATCAAGCAATTTTGGCTTACCGTTCTTTTGGAAGACGCAGTTCTCGAAGTCTTGGTATACTGATTGGCTTATGATCGCTTCTAAGTGGTACTGAATGATTTTGGAGTACTTAGAGGTGAATGATAAGTTGTGGGGTTGGAGGAGAGTGTTGATGTTACCAATTAGAGTCGAGTCTTCTTCGTCAATCTCTGAAACTAATGTTTTCAAGAATTGCTTTATGGATAATCTTGCTTCCGATACAATCTGCAAGAAACCTTCAACCATCACTTCTTCACTCACTGCCATCTCTGAGTTCTTCTTTCCTGAGCTTCTTGCAACATTATTCTCCTGTGACACTACTTCTGTTGCTTCTCTCAAAGCTTTCTTTAAATTATCACAGTAACTTTCCAAGTACTGAAGCTTCTCACTTAACTCTCCCAATGAGGATTTCATCTCTGAGACTTGTGTTAACGCAGCGTCCCTACTTCTGTTTGCTTCCATCAATTCTCTCTTCAACTTCTCAACACCCGAGCCCGAATCCTTCAACACCTCAGGGACTTCCTCTGACTTCTCAGTTCTACTAGGGGAATTAAAGATCGAATTACTCTTTTGTTTCTTCTTTAACTTTGGGAATAACCAAGACATCACTCTTCCTCCACGGTTTCTTGGCTGAGAAGAAACAACAGCCGAGTGCGAATCCGTCAAGGGCACAACAAGATTAGAGTTCTTCAAGCTCTTCGTGTCGAACCCTCTTTGTTTGTTGTATTCATTGCAAGAAGAGACCGATCTAAAGTCAACCGAGCCACAGTTGCTTCTACCGGATGTATAGAAATGTAACGGTGGAGATCTGAGAGCGTCGGACATCGTGTAAACATGATGATGAGAATCTTGATGAGGCGTTACAGTCTTTCTTGAAGTTGAAGTTTTGTAAGAATCAGAGAGATAAGTATGTCTCAAGTCTTGATCTTCATCTCCATCTACTAAACCAACACCATCTTCATCCCAAGTCTCAGATAAAGTGAGATTCTTGTGATGAAATGCAGACACAGGCTCATCCTCATAGCTCTGTTTCAAGACACCAATAGACAAGTTAACAGAGAAACGTGTGTAAGGTAAAAGCACAGTAACTTTTGTCCAAATTCAGTAGTGTGTGTCAGCTAAGGACAAAAAACAGTGGTTCTACCAAATTCAGGTCTTTTCTGTTTGTCTTTATACTTTTAACACTGAACAGTAGTTAAATTATTTAAGGGACAAACCAAATTATATATTATAGAATGTATTTTTGATTATTTTTCGAAATAGTGAACCGCCTGTGAAGATCCAAAACGCATAACGACATCGTACCGAAAATTAAGAAAGATATAATCTAAATTGGATACTGAAATGCAATAATTAACGAGCCTGAACCGGGTTTAACCAGTAAATCTCGGGTTCGATGAAATTATAAAAAATGTTTTAAAAACTCCAAAAGCTTTTGAACAAACCCAAATTCCCATACATAATGTCGAAAAATCAATCAAGTTTTAGACACAAGAAAAAGTGGACAAACTCATGGAACCAAGAAGAATGATAGTATTTGAGAACAGAGAAGAGAGAGAAAGAGAGAGAAGGAGAGAGAGAAGTTACAGGAGTGAAAACAGGGTAATCATGAGCAGAGAGGTTGGGAAGAGGACGGGAAGCAGGTGAAGCAGCAGAAGAGGAAGAAGGGTTTCTGAGACTGTAATTAGAGGAGGGGCTTGACTTGTGCATTAGACTCGCTTGAAGTGCCCTCACCTTCACTCCATTTGCTATGGCCTCTTCTTTCTCTCTTGCCTTGTTCATTCTTGTATCAGAAGAAGCCATGGTAGAACAAGAACAAGAAGAAGAAGATTAAAAGAGAAGAGAGGAGAGAGCAGAGAGGGATGTAACACAAAAGAGAGAGAGAGAGAAGAGATAGACTGAATGCGATTGTGCGAGGAAAAGGGTGTGATGAGGATGATGTCTTTGTGTGTGTGAGGAAGAGAGAGAGAGAGAAAATCCAAAGAATGTTCTGTCTCCCTTCTCTTAAAAGGACTGATAGAAAGAACACATGTGAAGGGCAGAGACCATTTTTTGTGTTTACGATAATGCCCTCCTTTTTTTTTTTCATTTCTTTCTCTCTTTTTACTACTTTTTTTTTTTTTGTTTCTTTGGTTACTACTTACTAGAACTAGATGGTAACATAGCAGAACAATTGAACAGTTAACAAAACCTAATTCCACCTTTTCTACATTTCCACTGTGTTATGGTGTTATCAATTGTAAATCAACATGTTTACGAAAACATTGATTAATTAGCTATAAGTTTTGTTGTATTTTTGGGATAAATGGTTAAAAATTTGTTGGATATAGATTACTAGATTTATTTCCATCCAAACCTCTATTCTTAAAAGAAAAACAAGAGAATGTGGGTTGTTATTAGGGAACTGGGAATTCTAATATTAAAGAGATGGTTTATTCATTTCAGAAAAACTAGAAAATCTAAATTAGATTTCATACATTTAAACTAAGAAAACAGGAAAAACCCCAAAATTAGGAATAAGATCTATTTATAAATAAATATTTACATATTCCTTAGACTCTATTTTCTCAGTTTATTTGAATGAAATTTATAGGTTTGACCAAAAATAAATATTTACAAGCAAACATTGAAATTATTAGATAGAAACACAAAACAAATCAAAATGCCAAAAATTGATAGAGAATTTCAAATCCTACATTCATTAAAAGGTTAATCGATCAAACACACAAAGAATCATAGTTTTGTTGACAAAAGAAAAGTCAGTCTAAAATTAAAGTAGGAAAGGGATCTCATAAATGATAAATGATTAAATGTCTTTCAAAACTCAAAAGTAGCACATTGGTCAATGGAAAATATATCAAGGATCATCTCATTGTTACAAAACCCATAGCGACCACTTAGCGACCTCAATCAAAATAAAATGAGTATGGTTATATTTAAGTCAACATCAATTTGATAATATTAGTAGGTCATATCTTAGAAGAATGGGTAAATAAAACAAAAACAAATAGGCCATACCTTAGTTAAAAAAGCTAAGATGACTTTCTGACAAAATCGATTTTGTTTAGTAGAAGATAGAATTCCGTGTGGGACTGATCATTTCTTAAGAGTTGTTTTGCAATAATAATGTTGTAAAGTCGAGTTGTTTACATCAAAAAGAGAAAGAAGTCAAGAAACTAAGAAAAAGGATTAAAACTGTTTAATAATTTAATGATGAGAAAATCATTGTTAAGTAATTGTGCTTAACTTTCAAAACCAAACCCACCAAACCCATATATAAAGTACAAATAGCCTAACCTAATAAAGCGTTTTGAAAAACCATCCACATGCGTTAAAGTATGTAATGCCTTATAGCCTTTTTTGCCTTTTCTTGCGAATGAACCGGTCATGTTTTGACTATTTGTTTTTTTCTACACTTCTTCAGTTCTTTGTTACCATTTTATACAAGGTTTATCCTAAACATACTTCTTTCACCAATCTCAAATTTGTTATCAGTTGGGTTTTTTTTATATATACGATAACTGAAAAAGATTTTGTAGTACCGCACAAAATAATGGAGATGCCCAACCTCTCTTACTATCGCTGTTAACTATCATGTTTTCGTATGTTATGGAGTGCAAATACTCTTTTATCTAGATCCAGCACAAGCATAGACCTACTAAACTCTGGGCTTTTACATCATTGTTCTATCTACCGGGCCATACATGGTTACCCATCTTCAAAATTATTTTGGTCATCCATTCTATAAAAAATCTACTGAAGCACGCTAGTTTTGAGGATAGGTTTTGAAAAAGCCTAAAACTATTTAGAGACTTTATAAGTATCTATGAATCATTATTGTTGTTATGAATTATAACTTATAACGAAGTAGTTTGCATTGTTTTTTGATCTCTGTAAATCACTCAACTTAGAGTTGATATTCGTTCACAGTGAAGGTAAGGGAACACTCAACTTCGAAACAACTTCCATTCCAGAGACTGGTGAAAGAGATAGGCAGATAGCTCAAAGTTTCAAGTCAGATCTAAGGTTTCAGAGTAGTGCTGTTTCCGCTCTCCAAGAAGCCGCTGAAGCTTATCTTGTTGGACTTTTTGAGGACACAAATTTGTGTGCCATGCATGCCAAAAGATCGACTATCATGGCGAAGGATATCCAGCTAGCTAAAAGGATTCGAGGCTTTTAGGTTTGATATCATAATATTGTATTTTAAAAGGGAATTTTCCTTGGTTGACATTTTTTTTTGTTAGCACTATTTGTTGGTTTAAAGCTTAATTTATAGCCATAGTTATAAAACAATTAAAAGTAATAATAATAATTTTAAGCAAATAAAATGCTCTGAGCTGAAGAAATTTGAATTCCATCCGACTGTTCTGAGCTGAAGAAATAATTTTTGCATGTTTACATTTTTTAGTTTTGATTCGCACTGTTTTTGGAAATGAATTTTACAAAATAAATATAAAACAATAATAATATACACAACAAGAATCTTATCATATAAGAGCATTTTCAATGTGATGATGAGTATACTCTTTTTGGAAAACCCATTTACGTAAAACGTATATTCATACATAATTTCGTGGATGATTTCTATGTTACAAACCTAAGCCCAGTCCAGCTAGTAGATGCTACAATTCACCTTCTACGGTTTCTGATGTCGATGAGCAATGACTCTGCGCGATCAGCAGCAAAGAAGAATTCTGCAGAATCACCATTTCCATTCAGATAGTGACTTATCATCATTGACACTTTGTCTTGGCCAGATATAATGCACAATGCCAATTACACTATTCTATTACTACCAGACAACACGTCCACTTGTTTTACTGGTTTGTTTTATCAGCCGAGCACTACTTAAGCTAATCCAAAATCATGGACATAGAGACTAAAATTCATTAAGATACTTTAAAGCAAACTTGAATACCTGAGTTCCAGCT
Source organism: Erysimum cheiranthoides (assembly GCA_011420285.2). NCBI lineage: Eukaryota > Viridiplantae > Streptophyta > Magnoliopsida > Brassicales > Brassicaceae > Erysimum > Erysimum cheiranthoides. Next base: position 17,389,989 of record CM022178.2, on the reverse strand, counting down.
ACGATCATGCCGTTGAGAGGATGCGCAGCACAACCTGTGACAGTTTCAGACAATGAAACAAACTTGTTACTGTGATTACACTTGTCTCTCTTCTCCTTTCTCTGTGAATCCTCACTGCAACAAGATATTAGCAATATCAGGAATGTAGCCATGAAGTTTAGATAGAGCATAACATATATCAGGAGTTTCCAAGAAATCCTTACTCGTAGTCAACGTGACAAGGAGACCTAAAGCTTGGATGAAAATCAAGAACATGAATCCCTTTCTCGCTCATGGACCCAACAACATAAATCTGCAATAGGAATTATATAACTTTGTATAGAATAAGCCAAATAAGATCAGAAAAAACTTCAGTTGCGACCAATTAATGGTGGTACAAAGTGCAGGGCTTACAGATGATGTTGGCAGCCATGATGGTTTCCGCAAGATCAAATCAGCTGAATTGTTGGAACCATCCCTAGTGAACCAAAATCCAACATTACAGCATTTGTTTTTCCAAGTTTTGACCAATTTAAGTGCTTCTTGTTACAAAATAAACTGCAAGTTCCTGAGTTTAACTTACAACCAAGCTGGAGGAGGGCAATGTACATGAGTAACTTCAGATTTATAAATGTCAAGAACACCAGACCTGCACTAGAGATATCCACCAAAGGAAACTGATAAATGATATAAAATCAACGAAACAAGACATGAAAGTAATATTTTGTTTAACCGTTTTTTCAGAATGAAATGAGCTGTTGATGAAAGAACGACTAACCAACCATCGTCAAGGTGAAATGCAAGTTGATGAGGAGAGGATGGGTTTACATCAATGGAATGGATTTCCTTGGGAACGATTTCTGACTGCGCCTGCATCAGATTCTATTTGAGATGCAAACTTTTTCTAATGCTGCCAATTTCAGTATGATCAACTGCTGGAAGTTTCAGGGGGTAACATGATTACCACATTCTTATTATAAAAAAACCAAAGAAGCATAACAAGGTTTCTTGAATGATGGCACAAGTGAGATGCAAAAAAAAAAAGACAGAACTTACCTTAAGAGATGCAATCTTCTGCAGCATTGGTGCAAGATGTAGAGTTGCTAAAGGCAAGTGGCTCATCTGAACATTATCAATATCAAAACGTGATCGAAAATACATGTTTGGAAGAGCCATAGAACACGAGAATGAAGATAAATTCATGCAGATGTTACAGAGGAAATATACTGCCATAGCCAATTTCAGCTCACCCCTTGTAAGACTTACATCTTTGCGGCTCTGAAAAGCAGTAGAGTTTCTTCCTCCACGAAGGTCCCAGATATGAATGATTCCTTCTTTACCAGCTCCAAAAATAGTCTACATAGTAGATGAAAGGAACTCAGTCGCTCGGATGAAACAAAACTTTGGGGCCTTAGTAAAGGCGAAATCAAATTCTTTGTGCAATTTCATGAATAAGAAGAACTTTACTGGGCTTAAGGATGTCTTATTTTATGATTACCTGATTATCCACATATATCTGAATACTCTTGATTGAATCATATCTGTCAGTTGAAAGTTCAATGCATGGAGACACGCCTGCTCTTCTATCCCACACATGAACCATACCAAGTGTATCTGGAGAAAATATTCTGCATAAAGAACAAATGTAGAAAAATTGCTGAAGAAAGTAGGAACAAAAAAAGCTATAACTGTTTTCCATCCAGGGATGAGCCATTCTACAAACCTTGAATCCTCATCACTAGTAATGGCAACATCAGATAAACCTCTTGAAATTTTGCGGCCAATAATCGAGAGCTTCTGTCTAGTTTGCAACTCCTGAATCACAATTAGAACAATAATTGAATTTGTGGGTCTAAAAATATGAATGTTTAGCATGGCTAGCCTAAGTAGAGCAGACTAAAACTTCATAATAGTCTTACCATGGCCGTGTCATTTCACTTGAAAATTGCATGGCTTTCTTATAATCGTATGGGAACAAACATACACTATTCTGTATATTCGCCAGTTTCTTGTTCGTTTCAATTATATAAAACATCAACTGAGCTTGAAAGAAGACAATTTTATTCACAATCATGCGGTCATAGGAGATGTAACCAGACAGTTGCCAAAAAAAAAAACTAATAACTCATATCCATGTGATCTCAAAATCAGATGTTTCAACTCATACCTCAGTTGGTTTGGGAGACATGTAACTGATATCGAAGATAAGCACTTTGTCATGTTTCCTCGATGTGCAGGCTATCTATAGGTATTATTATTGCTCAGTAAAAAATGTTTTGAAATGAAGTTCTAAGAAAGAATTAAGATGTCAGATGGGCATTATATTGACAATTGAGCACTTGCCTCATTCTGGTTTGAAGGATTCCATCTAGCAACATCGAATTCCCTACCCAGAGGGAAAGACAAATGCACAACATGCTTGCTTTCATCTTCCGCAGAACCTAATAATGATGACTCAGTAAATTACTCGGGATTCAAAACTGTAATGAAAAAAGGTATAAAAAACTTGTACAAGAATCATAATATGAGCAGACAGACTATAAAACGTATGACCCAGCAACTTTACCATCATTGATGTTTAATAGATATTACTTACCTTACTCATCTAGACTCTAGTTATAAGGACTTCCATAGAAGACTGGTGTTTAAAGCTGGGAACTTTATTCACTATTACAAGACACTTGCGTATGCAGACTATTAAAGACTATGGAAGTTGTTTAGACTTGCCAACAAAAATTAAACCCTTCACAAATTTGTGGAGCTGTGCACTACCAATGTAGATACAAAGTTCAGACAAATATTGCTACCACATTTACGTGAGATTTGACTGAAATAACTTGAATATTGGAAATGAATGCTTAACTAAAACTTGGAAACCATTCCAGCTCAGAACAAAGTGAACATAGTTCAAAGCTTCACCTGGGCCAATCTTACTTTGGCAGTATAGAGTTTCAAAGTCATGCACCGTCAAGCATCCTGATCTTGTGACAGACACTATGTATATACCCTGGAAACAATACCTTAACTTAAGAAATGGTATAACAAAGAAAATCGAAGGAGTAGAAACTGAAGGCAAAATTAACACAAGGACTCAAGACATCCTATCTCCAAGAGTAAACAGACATAAATCAGAAATGATGAAATAAAATTATCTACGGAAACAAGACCAAAAGTATTGTAAACGGACTCACCTGGTTGTCAAACTCAAGCCCCGCAATGCCTCGCCTGGAAACCACGGCAAAAGAGTCCAAGTGTTACAAATACAAATCAATCAATAAGTACCAACTCGGCTTCAAATTCTACATACTCAAAACGAGATATGAGTTTCCACTTTCCACATAATGGTAAGAAAAAAACAAGTACAACGAATAGAAAGTGTAAGCATTAGCAACAAGAGAGACTGACATTATCGAGGAATGCTGGTGGTGGATCTCCCTCATCTGAAATACAAAACTCTTAGCTCTCAACAAAATACTCCAAAAACAATAAACACTTAATAACTTCAAATATTAAAAAATTAGATGAAAAATTCGTACATGGGTTTGGCATGGTTCCTCGTTTACATGATAAACATGTGGAAATTTTCCAATCTTCGCCACAAGAAACAAAACCCAAAATTACCAAAATGTCAATTCAAAGAAGAATAAATCTCAGGATAAGAAAAATCTGAGAGTAAAACCTCCGAGTAGGAATGAGCAACCAGAGTATAGAGTTCGTGTCGGTAATGTGACTCCAATCGTCCATTCACTTCGATTAAAGATCGCTTCCATGGTCGCCTTCACGGTAAAATAACCAATTGACGAACAAAGAAGAGGAGAGAAAGAAAAACCTAGTAGATCGAAATACCTGACTGTAGTTGTAGATTTTGGCGGCGACGATTCCGGCGAAACCAAGTATTTCTCCATTGAATTGACCTCGACTGTGGGGGCTCTCAATTTTCCCGCCTTTCAGTTGCCGGTTTAAGCCCAGACTAGTCCAAATTAAGTCGGTCTAACAAATTATTATGGACCGAAAATATAAGGGAAGCCCAATAATATAATGGCTCATTGGAAAACTGTAAAAATATAAAGCCTAGGGCTCAGTTTATTTTTCTCTCAAGAGGCTACTTGTTCGTTTCCTTGATCTCCAATTCTTCTCGACCTCCTCTCACTCTCACAGGTACGGTGCTTCTCACTCCGGTGAAAAGAAATTTTAGTGTTTCTTATGATTTGACATTCTATGAAATTTTGAAATTTGATTTTAATGTTTTCTTATGGTTGTGTGGTTGTAGATAACATGTCCAGGGCGCATACAATATTCAAATCAAGCACCGGCAGATGTAGCATTCACTGAGCCTCCTCCTGTCCAGAAATCAGAAATCTTCTTATGAAATCGGCATCTTTGGTTGCCAAAAAGGGGTTGGACATGGAGAAGAGGATCATGAGCAGTAATGTGAGGATTCCGGATTTCAACTTCTTGAGGAGCTCAGACCCTTTTCACGCATTTTACCAGCTCAAGGTTACCGAATACCGTGCTCTGAATCAAGATGGACCAGCTCAGGATATTCAACCTGATGCTCCAGCTACTAATCCAGCTACTCATGAGTATGTTCGTGTTCATCGGTATCCTGATCTGCCTCCGCCTCGAAATCCTCCCATTTTTGTATTAACTAAACCACCTGAAGGGATCACGCTCAAGGAAATTGGTATTATTATGCTCACGGCGCGGTATGGGATGTATTTTTTTGGTGGGTTTGATGAAGAGAGTGAGTATGAACACTCAGTTTGAGTTTATGAAGGAAGCTGATAGCAGGTGTGATTATTTCATCCGAGAGTAGTATCGCCTTCCGAAAAGCTGAGCGAGAGGCGTCTAGCTTGTATGGAGACCCGTTTTGAGGATTTTTTCCATCATCTTCAATTGGAAAAGCTAGAGGAGGGAGTGGAGACGGCTATGAGTGATTTGCTTGCTTTTGTGGGTGTTGTTGACTATTTTGCTCGCATGGAGAATGAAGAGTCTTCTGCTACCGTGCCACCACCTCAACACTTTTCAATGTTGATGAACCCACCACCACAAATGCAGACTGCTATTCCTGTAACACCTCCACTGGGACCTAAGGCTCAGCTTCCACCCCCTTCTATGGACGACTCGGTCCCGGTAATGTTTTGTTCCCACTCTTACTGTCTTATTTTAATGTTTCTTATGATTTGATGTTCATGCTTTTTCTGAATTCAAATCAAGCTCAGGCGGATGTAAAAATCATTGAGCCACCTCAAGATATCAGAAGAATCATTGAGAAAACAGCACTTTTGGTTTCCCAAGAGGGGTTGGAGATTGAGAGGAGTATCAGGGACTGTAAGGTGGGTAATAAAATCTTCAACTTCTTGAGGAGCTCAGACCCTTATCACGCATTTTACAAACATAAGCTTACTGAATTCAGTGCACTAACGGCTAGGAAGTAGATATTGATGTGGAAAAATGCAATTTGCAGAAGAGATTGAGAAGTAACATCTTGAATAATTCTCAGTTTTTGTGAGAGCTATTGATATGAACGACAACATTCTCAAAACAAATCATTCTATAATATATCATACTTTTAGCTACAATCTAACTTTAGATTCCGAAGCACCTACTTACAATATCTGGCAGCTAGTCCTGGTTCAGCACTTCAGACTTCCCTGAAAAGAAATACCGTGAAATCCCCGATTAAAACCATGAACATCTATATTTTGAACTGCTCCAATCATAACTAACTGAAACAATTTTAAATTTGAACATATCAATGGATCTCTTGTTTTAACTTTTGAATCCAATTCAATGGTAAATATTGTTCTTTCTCAGAACGGGGAACTAATACTTACCAGCAGACCAATATTTACTAAACCCATCTCTTATGTGAACCAGAGGAATCTCTTGGGATGGTCTGACTTGGCCTTCTAGGTTTCTTTGAATCACTTGCAGAGGAAGCACGTCTCATCCTTGAAGAAGAAGAAGAAACTGAGACAGGCTTCCGAGTAGTGGACGGACTAACTACTGAAGGCGGCTTCACAGACTTCACAAGTGAGGCCGAGGATTTAGCTGGCGCTGATTTATGGGTTTGTCCCAAAGCTGAGGATTCCTCTATGGAATCAACCGGAGCCTCCAGCACAGCCCGTCGGGGTGTGTTTACAGTAGCTTCTGAATCAGAGGATGAAGAAGTTGTAAGAACATCCATATCATAAAGAAGATTGTCCATTCTCATTGGGAATTCATGGGTATTTGAGACTGCAGCTGAATAGGAGGACCTCTGGAGCCTAGTGAGCTGTGTAACCTGCGCATTTCACAATGGATGGACAATAACATAAATAACGAACTTTTTGTTATTTCCAGAAAATATTTGGGATGAAAATCGGAATTTTTAGGCTCTGTAACTTGTAAAAGGTTGGTAAAGTTTCTCACCTTTTCTTCTAACACCAGTACATCCCTCTTGAGCTTCTTAATTATTGTCTTCTTCCTGCGAATAATCTCTTCAAGCTCCGTTTCTCGCTGTTAAAGCAGAAACAAATGTTTGTGTAAAGTCATATGAAAACATTCAAGGGCGTTTGAAAAAAGTCTAGGAATCCACGGTTACTTTTGAACCAGCTTTGGTGGTCGACTGAAGAAATGAAGTTAAGTCCTTTATTGTTGCATCTTTCTCTTGACACTCCTTTCTGAGGGAAAGCATGTCTTGGTCGAGTGAAAGACTATCAAACTGCAATAAACATTTAAACCAAATTATCTTCATTTGCAACAAAACCAAACAAGATCCACCACAAAGATTGTTTCAGCAAATTCAAAAATTCTTAACATACATGGGTTTCTGCAGCAGAAGTGACACTTGAGCACCAATCTGACATGTAAGACATACGTCTTTCCTCTGGCTCGGCATCAATCACCAGATTTGTGGGAGCTTTATCCTAAACAGTAGAATTAGTGAAAACACGATCAATATAGGTTCATATAGAGATGCTCAGTGATTCCAATGATTGCCATGGAAAAGCAAAGAGCACACACAAACACACCTGTATAACAGGTGATGAGTGATGATGTTGATCACATAGCCAGCAGCCACAATCTAGGAAATTAATCCTCTCAGATCCAAACTTTTCTTTAAGAGTTGATTGTAGAGCATCATGATCTGAGACCTTGTATCCAGTTCCAGACTGATCCTTGACAAGATTTAGCTGTTGACACAGATCGTCAAGCTTTTGTTGCATGCTTGAAAGAACCTGATCCTGAAAAATCCACACTTGTAGTTAAAGAACACACCAACTTTTACAGTAAGAATACCTCTTAAGAATTCAAACCCAAAATGGATGAGAAAAGGTTGGTGGGTTCATCAGTGAGATCATTGTGAAGCCAACACTTGGAACAGTTTGGTCACCTTAAGTACATAATTTAGACTAATAAATCACAAAATTATATGATTTAAAACCCTAATGTATGGAATTCAAAATGAAGTAACGGAAATTGTAAGCATAATTGAACAAAATCATGAACTAACAAAAGTGCTTTAATTAAACAATCCGAGAAAAACGCCAACTTTTTAATCCAAGAGAGAACTTCACTAAAAGGAGATATAAGAGAATGAATACGAACCCTGAGATCAACAGATTTCTGGAGCTGTCGAATCACACCATTCTTCTTCGACTCAGCGGCGGCGACACCAATGACGGCCACAATCAAGAACCTCTGGTAAGGAGTAAAGAGCTCCCATGCGAGGGTTTCCTCTCGGCTCAATCCGCCGCCGAGTGATCGCGCTGAGCTGGCTTCATCGAAATTGACGAGTAAACCCTTGAGAGATATGTAAGCTAGAGGGCGAGATGATTGCAGTGGCTGGCAAGGACGGGTGAAGTGAGTTGACAGAGGCGGGACGAGAGAGGAGAAGGGGGAGAGATGGACTGAAGCGGGAGGCATTGGGTAAGACCTGGGATCCGGATCCGAACCGGATTCATCCATGGGAGAGGAGAGTAGGAGGAACCAACGAGGTTAGAGAAAATGGTTCGTCTTCGAGGAGAGATATCAATTTTCAATTTTGTGACTTTTTGGGTTTTGGATTTTTCTGTAATTTCAAAAATTGAGATTTTCCCCCGTAAGGAAGGTGAAGGGATTCAAGGGTTAACGTATAGTTGAGCATCATCTGAGTTCTACTAGCTACTTTTTTGTTCTTTGACTCAAATCTGGGTCTACATGTAAGACACATGTACATTTTTGGTTTTTCTTACAAATTTCAAATTTGTCACTTGTACATTTCTTTTTAAGTCATATTTGGTTAAGATTAATTAAATACTTATGAACCAAAATTTATATATATGTTTATAAAAATATTTTTCCTTTGGAGTTTGAAGATGAACAATCTTTGGAAGACCCAAAATTGTCAAATAGTCCAAAATTCAACCTTTTTTTTTTGTTACTGTGAAAATAGATCCGAGGAGTTCAGATCTATGTTTCTAAATCTTTCTGTTGAGATTGAATCTCTTTCAAACAGTCTGAATTCTTCGGATCCATTTTCACCATAACAGAAAAAAAAAAAAAAAAAAAACAAGTGGGTTTTGAACTAAACTTCTCACTCTTTTGGACCAAGAACTACGTACGTAGAAAGATTTAATCTTAGCTAGGGACCCAACTTCTCACTCCTTTGGACCAAATAGCTAGTTAGCTACGTGGTCTCACTTGGTCTCTTTGTATGATGACATGATATTGAATTATTGATATTGACTCTCTGCCTCTCCTATAATCAATCGCACCATGTATCTCACCTTCAGAATTATCTCACCCAATATAGCTTCCCGACGCCGATTCTCAACCTTATCTCTATCCTTAAGCTTTGCATGGCACGTCAATACTTAACCTTTATTCGCTCGTATATATCTCGTATGTGCTAGCTTGCTCATGCATTACTTACGGAAACCACATTCTAGTTCTCTTAATTTGGTAGTTTATTACAACTTGGCTAAAAGACAATTTGAAAACATTTTCTGAAGCATCAATACGATTACACGTGTCGTCTTAGACACGTGCTATGTCCTAGTCCTTTGGAAGTCGACCTTTCTTTTTGTTTTTCTTCACTTTCTCAAGTATGAAAAGTCGCCTGTTGTTGACTCCCCTACATACTACCTACATGGCTACATATATATCTCTACATTGAGTATTATTTTAGTATCTTTCCCACAATTTTCTCATCTTTCTACACTCAATCACAGTCTATTAATATAGTTTGTCACGCCAACCAAAAAAAAAAAAAGATTAAGCAATAGCCGGGGAAAAAGTAATGATTTGTGTGTTGAATTTTCTAAGTCCAAGTCCAAGTCTAATTCCCCAATAGTATGATATTGTCCGCTTTGGGCCAAGCCCGCACGGATTTGTTTTTGGGCTCCTTCCCAAAAGGCCTCATACTAGTTGGAGTTGGACTTCCTTTATATATTAGACACATCTTGCCTAATCTTCCGATGTGGGACGTTGGTTTGCCTCCAACATTCTCCCCTCCAAACCAAGAACCACATGATCTTAACACGCTTCCTCGAGATGATAACTCCATTTATCATCTCGAACCGATCTCCACTTGGACCGATAATAAACCCCTTCTTGGGCCCCCCTTTCCTTGCTCGGGTTAACACGAGGCATGTACTTATCCACTTTTCTAGGTCCACCAGAATTCGAACCTTGGGCTCTGATACCATGTTGAATTTTCTAAGTCCAAGTCCAAGTCTAATTCCCCAATAGTATGATATTGTCCGCTTTGGGCCAAGCCCGCACGGATTTGTTTTTGGGCTCCTTCCCAAAAGGCCTTATACTAGTTGGAGTTGGACTTCCTTTATATATTAGACACATGCTTGGCCCAAAGCGGACAATATCATACTAGTTGGAGTTGGACTTCCTTTATATATTAGACACATCTTGCCTAATCTTTCGATGTGGGACGTTGGTTTGCCTCCAACATTGTGGATCATTTCATAAACTTGTATAATGATTATTTGTTGTCATAATCCATGTTAGCATTTCAATCGACTGAGCTATGAATCATTTTAAAAGTTCTAAAATGCATTAGACGGCAGACGAAGGTCAAGCACATGCGGGCACATGAGTTGTCTTTTGAATAATCAAAGCCATTAATGTCTCCGTTCTGACTTGACACTTCCTTCTAAATCTCTTGGTACAATTAAACAACTGCCACATCTCTGAATCACGTTTACTCTAGCTGTCTCCAAACCTGTCCTATGTTTAGGGCCGACCATGAGTTTTGAGAAATCTCAAGGGAAATAACTCAATTTATCAAACTATGCCGTTGAATTAAGAAGTTGAGTCGTGACCACGAAAGGAGAACATATATAATTTCACTAAATTGAATCTGTTATCGTTTCTGCTTGACGAAAACAAAAATGTCTGGCTCTCTGCTGATTAATCGACGATAAACGAACAAAACAAAAAAAAAAAACTCGTAGATTATGTCATCATCAGACAGCGACGAAAATAGACAAAATAATTAAAACATTAGCGGAAATGCTATGGTTCGTATAGAGTGGCAATGTGGGTAACGTGGAGGCGATTTGTAACAATGATTAGGGTTTGTCATAATGACATAATGTAAAAGATATATACTACAAAACGATTTTCTTATAAATAATTGACTCAAAGGTTGAACAAGGAGCTAGGTTGAATAAATATACATCATTACACGAGGTTGATATTTTTTATGTGCTAATTGCTAATTACAAGGACAAAGATCACATGCTCGTCTCCAACGATAAGATCACTGAATTGGACAGTACACTAATAAATCATATACATGTATACATAAAGAAAAACTAGTGGTAACTAGTGCAGCCAAAATAAGAAACCAGGATAATATTAACTGCTGTAGCTTAAGCCACTTGATGTTGCATGCCTTCATTATTAGTCCCAGAAATTCAATGCAGAGACAAAAAAAAAAAAAAAAAAAAAAAAACTAAAGCAAAGTTATTTGATTATGATGTACACTATGACTGACTCCGAAGAGTCGAACCAAGAACATGCCCAGGCCCGATAACATGGATTATACAACCAGGCGACAGAAACAAACAAAACCATGTTATTAGTAATGAACAATGATCCAATCTTGACCACAAAAATAAAAAATCTGATAATTAACAATGAAAAAATGAGCATGCAAAGTATGAAGGTTCAACGAAGCAAAGAGCTCAAATAAAAGTAATATTTCGTCGTCTTTACGCCCATCAATATGTGACTATAAATAATAGTCATATAGTTGAGTCACACTTCCATGTCAACGTGCAACCTATGTAAAGCTCATAATAAACACATCACACAAAGATTCTTTACACAATGGATGCTACGAAGTCGTTAGTGATCCTACTGAGCAACGTCGTCGTGTTGCTTCTCGCCGCCACGGTGGTTCAGTCTTGTCTACCGTCAGATCGAGCGGCGCTTCTAGAGTTCCGAGCAAAGCTCAAGGAGCCCTACATTGGAGTTTTCAACACTTGGAAAGGTCAAAACTGTTGCAATGGCTGGTATGGTGTGAGCTGCGATCCCGATAGCCACCGAGTCTCCGGCATTACCCTCCGTGGTGAATCCGAAGACCCGATTTTTCAGAAGGCGAAACGAAGCGGGCTCATGACCGGCTCCATATCTCCCTCGATATGCAAACTCACTCGCCTCTCCGGCATCATCATCGCCGATTGGAAGGGAATCTCCGGTGGGATTCCTAGTTGCATTGAGAATCTTCCTTTCTTGAGACATATAGATCTCGTCGGAAATAAAATCTCCGGCGTTATTCCGGCGAATATTGGGAAGCTACTGAGGCTGAGAGTTTTGAATCTCGCTGATAATCAAATATCCGGTGTGATCCCTCCGTCGATCACGAGATTAACGAGTTTATCGCATCTAGATCTCAGGAACAACAATATCTCAGGAGTCATACCGCGAGATATTGGTCGGTTAAAGATGCTGAGTCGTGTGTTACTAAGCGGTAATAAAATCATGGGTCAAATACCCGAATCTTTGACCCGAATCTACCGTCTCGCGGATCTTGAGCTCTCGATGAACCGACTCACCGGTCCAATCCCGGTTTCGTTCGGTAAAATGTCGGTGCTCGCGACGCTCAACCTCGACGGGAACTTGATCTCCGGCGAGATTCCGGGGACTCTGATGACATCATCTATCTCGAATTTGAATCTGAGCGGGAATCTTATCACGGGACGGATACCAAACACGTTCGGGCCAAGATCGTACTTCACGGTGCTGGATCTTGCGAACAACCGTCTCCAGGGACCGATTCCGGCGAGTATCACGAGGGCTTCGTTTATCGGCCACCTCGACGTTAGTCATAACCATCTCTGTGGAAAGATTCCGACAGGATCTCCGTTCGATCATCTCGATGCGGCGTCGTTTGGCTACAATAGCTGTCTTTGTGGAAAGCCTCTTGGGAATTGTAAGAAATAATTAATTAATTAATTGTTGTCATAAAGATTTGCAGGAATCAAATAGTTTGATTATGAATATTACTAGTATTATATTTTCACGTTATCATGTAACTAGCCGTTTGAAAGAGGCAAAAGCAATATTTCAATTGGTGTTTTCTTTATCTGCCTTGATTATCAAACCATCATCAATGAGAATCCTGGAACCAAATGAGCTTAGACCAACTTTAGTGGGAATCTCTTACAATAGTCTCTCATAAAATATATATCCCTAATAATAAACATATTTGTTTATTACAAAAGTTTCTCAATTTTTTTTGGAAAACCCACCAAAAATCTTTTGAGGAGAGCAAAACACTCGAATTTATCCGCCCATCCCGTCAAGAAAGGGTGCAATGCCGTTCCCGTTTACTTAAAGGTACAAGTAGAAAACGCCCTTTTCCCCACACTTAAAAAAAGTAAAAAAGTCGAAAGTACATAAAAAGTAAGAAAGAAAAACTTAGACCATCTCCAATAGTTTTCCCTATTTTTGCCTCTAAAATAGAGGAACTCTATAATAGAGGTGCCTCTAAAATAGAGATCTCTATTTTTTCCTCTATAAAATAGAGGAACTCTATTTTTTCCTCTATAAATAGAGGCAAATATAGCAATCTCTATTTTAGAGGCAAATATAGAGGTGGGTTGGAGCATATTTACCTTTAAAATAGAGATTTCTATATTTGCCTCTATAAATAGAGGCAAATATAGAGATGGGTTGGAGATGCTCTTAGTAACGGGAATATCCAACGATTGATGGATAAAAAGTACTATAATTTTTGGTTTAGTTAAAAAAATGTTTTAATCACTTTTGCATGTCTTTGTTTGAGACATGGCAATTGTTGAGGCGCCACAAGCTGCTAAAGTAGCAGTGGCGATAGATAGACACATCCTCAGTTTTTGTAATCCTTTTCTTGTAGTTTGACACAATATTCTAAACAAGTGGTGGTCTTGCTCTTTTTCTTGGTGCTGGACCTTGTCGTTTTGCTGCTCTTGTGTCTGTTGGACCTCATGGCCTTGCTGGTTGTGCGTCTGGTTTTGCTGGTTATGCGGCATGAACTGCTGGCTCTGCGGCGGAAACTTTTGCTTCGACTGCAGCTTGAACTGTTGATTCTGCTGTAACATTTGGAATTGCTGGAATTCCTGAAACCGCTGAAATTGCACAAATTCCTGAAACAGCTGGAATTTTTTAAACAATTCGAATTCGTGAAACAGCTGAAATTGATGGTTGGACAACTGCTTGTCCTGGTGATCTTGCATCTTCCCTGAAAAAAATCAAACGATAATGATCTTTAACATAAATTATATTGTAACCAATTATGATCCAAAGAATTCTTTTACCAAAAAAAGAATTCTTAATCAAGCATGATTGACAAACGAATCTCGATAAAAACAGTGATCATAACATTACGAAGTTATGTTGTGCAAGAAATAACTTGGTAATTTCAAAGTGGTGGAAAATGCATAATCTATCAAAACAACTCATGCACAAACGTTTTATCAAATTAAATAAAGCATGACGATTTGACCTGACGTTTTCACATGGGTGCTTTCTACTATTTGACCAATATAGTATTAGATTGATTCTAAACTAGTAACGTAATCAACAGATGTCAACAATAAAGCACTATAATAATAAAATATTAGATCGAAGGTTCAAGATCTCACAAACGACACAATAAGTTTAGTATGTTAAGAAGATGAAACGATTAATTACTGAGTTGTGAGGTTACTTACCTCGTTATCGGGAAAACGGCGGAGATTTGTGAGCTGAGGCGCCTAGTTATCGTGCTGATAACCTATTATATAAAATAGGTTTAAGAATTGCTGATGTTTGTATTATTCATAACTAATGGAGAGTAAATATAGAGATTACAAATTAGGATTTATCTCAAAGATAAGATAACAACAAATCTTCTAGAATTTACTAATGATCATCTATATATATTAATAATATATTCATTACAGAATCATATATATTTTGTCATTCATATAGTTGATGTATTTGCTCATCAACTAGGGGGGGGGTGTATTGAAACCAAGATTTTATAAGATTTTGTGGAGTTTTGGAAATTTTGGATTTTAGGAGATTTAAGTGGATTTGTAGAATATTTGGTAGGATTATTAGATTGTTTATTTTTAAAAAGAAAGAAAAATTTTGTGATTTGGTGAGATTTTAATGAATAATATAAGGTGAGTTTGTGAGATTGTTAGGGAAAAAATGGATTTATAAACAAAACTGAAACAAGAGAAGACGAACCTAAACAAATTCCTAATTCACGACCAAAAACTGAAATCTTTTATCTCCACCTTCAGTACTTCCTTTGAATCTATCTCGTTTTCTTTTGTTTCTCGCATTAACAATGCTTCTGCTGATGAACTTGCAAATTAAGGCAGCTCTATTTCGTGTTTCAGTTTCCTCTGGTTTTAGAGGTGTAAGACTTTCATTTCAATTTAAAAAGTTTCGGTTTGACCAAAAACAAAAACTGAAATCTTTTTTCAAAACAAGTTTTGTTGATGAGACATGGGATTGGTACTACGTTGATGACCCTCAGTTTCAGACTTTGTCATCATCATCTTCATCATCACCAATTCCTCTTCTTCTTCTTCTTCTCCTTCATCTCTGTCTCCTTTAACAATAACGTCTAACCAATCAATCATCTCTCTCCACTTTTTTCAATTACTGATCTCATAAATACGTTTCTTCTATTTCCCGGCCGTTTCTTCTATTTGACAAAAATCATACTAGCAAACAACGCCTTCTCAATCCAACGAGTCAGGAACCTGGAATCGCTCAGCCGCCTATTGGGCCTATTGGGCCTATTCGGCTGATATTTCATTTTGGGTTTATTGGGCTAAAGAAACAATTGATCAATTGCCGCTCGCCCAATATGTTACTGTTGTTTCTAGTTTAATCATTTTTCTATCATTTTTTCGATAAAAAATTGGTACGTTACGTATACTGTATTTGATTAAAAATAAATAAAAAAAATTTGTACGTTTTTAGTGAGTTTATGTAAGTATAGCTCAATTTAGGGATGTTGATTTGGTACAGTATGTATAAAAATTAGTCCAATTAAACCTACTTTTTTTAAATGGATTTATTTGTGAATATTATTATTATGGCAATTATATAGGTCTCCAGATTCATTAAATTATGAATACCTCGAGGAACAAAGCCATGAAAGTAAAGAAGACAAATTAATCTACATATATAAAAAGAAAAAAATTAACTTAGGAAAATCAAAACCTTAAATAATATGGCGGTCAAGAAACCAAGAAGGATCGAATGAACAATGTCACACTGAAGATGCTTTTTAAACCTTCCAAGACGTGCTTAATCACTCCTATAATCCTAGTTGATTTCACTCAAAACTTCTTATATAAGTATGAGTCAAAAATAGGAACAAATTAGAAAAAGAAAAAAAAAAAACTCAACTACACTAAAAGAATAGGTTGTGCTTGCTTGGCCTTACTAAAGAAGAGTATGGCCTCCTCGAATATGTGGTCAACAGAGCAACGTGCAAGTGCCAAAGGCAAAAAGGACGAAATATGGCCAAACAGGTTGCTGGTAACCCAAATAGCCACTCAAACAAAAATACAATGTAGTCAAGACAACTTTTTGGATAGAAAGATCTGGAGCCGGCCAGTTGAGTTGCTTGACCGCCATGCCTCCCGTGAACACCCCAATCATGTAAATATTAAGTTGCATGGAATGGAAATAGTACGACAGTACAAACATAGCCAACATACAAAAGAAGGTGATGCCCGTCCACCTGTCTTCTCCCATCCGGCGAGTCTCATTAGTAATTGTCGGAATCGGGACGCAAAACGACCTCACGATCAAAATAGCCCAAATCAAGAATTGTACAGCAAGAAAAAGCAGGATCTCTACTTCGTCCTTGTCTAAACAAGAAGAAGTGAACATAGACCGCGCTTTCCAACAATTCACTCCTTCGACTATCACTGTTTCATATGAGCTCATGAACGATGTTTTTTTTGGTAAAAGGTTAAATTATCATGAACGATGTTTAAACTGGTTTCCAGTAAGTTTTTTATTTGTAGGTAGTAAACTTTATATAACAACTATAATAAACGGCCTCTCTACTCGTGTATATATATATAATTATATAGATTTCTAATAGAGGAAGGTTCCACTTCCCTAGGGTTTCCCAACTCGTCTGGGATTTCCAAAGAGATAATCTTGGGTTCCTTTTTTAAATATCCGGCCTGCTCGTAGAAACTCTAAGCCCATAAAACATGGACGGCTAAGCCATAAAAAAAAATCGAGGCCCAGGAATATTGTATAATAGCCATAAATTTTGTATAATAAATTAATAACTTAACTATTTCAAAATGCTGTTTTTTTAGATTTGGGAGTTATTCTTACATGCTTTATTATAGTCGATTAGGGTTAAAAAATAAAAAGCTGGTCGATGCAAAATTAATTAATATAGTAGACATTATTTTGTTTAGAAGAACAGCAAGATACGACACAAAGAACACGTGAATACTGTGCGGGAGAAAATTGCACAACAAGTATGTGATGCTTTCAAGTCACTTTTATTATTAACAAGAATACCGTACATGAGAGAATTTCACAACAAGTTTGTGTGCAAAGTATGCTTTGAAGCATCATATATGAGTTAAAAGTATACATGGTTAATATAATGCTGATTTTAAAGTTTCTAGTAAGTTTCAACTTAATTGGGAAGATAAAAGTATAACATATATATAATATATGCTTATATAGAAGGCTTTTCATGAAGTGTTGAGGAAGGTTATACAAAGTATTATTGTATGTGCTTTCTAATTTGTACAATAATATTTTATAAACTCATCGATAACTAACTATATTAAGTATTCCCATCCCAGTATTGTAAGGTAAATAACTAAATATGTTCATATGAATCATATCGTTGAAATTAAAAGATAAAGATATTGGTCTTTTCTTTTTTCTTGTTCAACTATATTTGGTCTTAAACTACCATATTTTGGTGCTATAAGAGTCGTACTAACAATCCACCTTCCAGTATATCTGTGTAGTAATTTTTATTTTATTAAAACGCTAAAAATATTAGATAAATTTATTAGCAAGATTTTGTCTCACCAACTCGAACCATTGGAATGGATAAAGACATATTTTGAAATACTTTTGAACCATTAATATGAGTTTAAATAAAAACAATTCTTTAACTAATAATTCTAGGGTTCACTCCTAGGGGTGAATCCCTTTATTCACCTCCTTTATATTTAACCAATGAAAATATGCCAAGTAATATTACATTTAAACACAAAATCATAAACTAAAATTATAATTAAACAAATTTAAAAAATAAAATCAGTTAACGATTTGTTAACGTCAACAACTTATTCTCACCGTTACTCCTTTTATATTAGATAAAAAGATTTAACTCATATTTTGACATACTTTATTTTGTTGACAATGTAGAGCTTATTATTAACTGAACAAGGTTACAGCCTTTGTGGCAACCCAATAATTAAGGAACACATAAATTATATTCACGTTTCCTCAATAACGTTTCTAAATTATAAAAAAAAAAAATAACGTGTTCATTCTTTTTCCCCAGAAATACCAAAAACAATAAGGAAAATTATATTTATAATACATATTTTAAGAAAATTATTTTTAAAAACGGATCTAAGATCGGATGAATACATAAACTCAAAAGATATTAATTTCGACACCGGTTCTTAGATCTTAGATGTTGTGTTCACCCCTAATATAAATGGTGGCAGTGTACAACAAGTGGGAGGAAAAGTAACTCGTGTATCCTTTGCACTACACTCAAAAAAGCGACCTTTGGTGGTTAATGTTTGACGTGTAGATGATGCTCCTTTCTTGAAGCAACAAACTTAAACTCGTCATCATAATATTCATTACCTTAACTTTTAAGAACCACAGCTTTCCCAACGAATAACAATTTAGATAATCCATCCAATAATTGACGGCAGCAAATATCTTAGCCACCTATGAAAATAACTAAATTGTCGGAATGTCGATAAGACTTTTTCTTAAAATGGACAAATGACGAGTACCTCTAACTAACCTCCCATCACTCTTCATAAATACACAACAACTCTTCCAGTTCTTCCAGTGATGTATCTCCTTTATTTCTATATTTTTGGTTAAATCTTTTATTTATATTTACTTCTACAAGCATAATAATTGCATGCCTTCCATTTCAGGGAATGTCGATGTAGCTAGTGCTTTCAAGCTTATGCAGTAAGTACAAATCTAGTTTTAGTTGAGTACGCAATCAAATAAATTAGAAGTATCAGTAGTTTATTTTATTAATTCAATTATAAAATCACCTATATCAAATATTTATATAACTGACGCAGCGAATGATTATGAACTCCTTATAATTTAGCATCGGACTATTGAATGTAATTTGAACAAAGAGAATCTCCCTTGGAAAAAGAGAAGATAGTCAGAGATACAAACCAGTAGGAACAAATGATAGTACAAACAGTAAATGATTCTCTTACCCATTTTAGATTATTGGATTGAAATAGTCTTCGCTTGTAATTAAAAAGAAGAAAACCGTAATACATATGTTCTCCAATCTCCGTATGCTAAATAGACATTACAGAAGAGCGAAGACTATTTCAACACAAGTTACACAATGATCTAATTTGAGTTAGAGAATGATTTATTTATGTTTGTTTTATAGAAGCGTATACTATCCGATGGTGTATAGTTTCGGTTATTGCTTACTAAGAAAAGAATGATTTTTTTTTTTAACAATAAACTATGCTAATTTGAATACGGGATGTGACACATTGATGACATATTAACACTAACAGTCTAACATAGACTAGTTTTTTTTTTTTTTAACTTCTAACACTAACATAGACTAGTACGATATATGTATTTGTTCTTTTAATACAACTTCCTAATATCAATTACAATTCATAATATTTTTGTTTGCATGTCATATACAAATGAGTTTTTTTTTTTTTCAACATATACAAATGAGTTTCCTTGACAGATTTGTTTTTATTTACATGCGATCCTTTTCACTATCTCTGTCTATGTCTTCGAAGATATCACGCATTGAAATCACATCGTCTTCACATACCAACGATCTAGAAGACCCATCCATTAAAAAAAAAAAAGCCATCCATTATTACAAAATTATTAGTTAAACATTTATATATACATGCATTAAATATCTCAGTTATTTTGATAATATATTTTCTTTTTAATACTGTAAGAACTAAATTTATATCAAAATAGAAAATTATAGATCCATCTGACAGCTGTGAATTCCAATCATTAAATTCTAGTTAGTTTAGCTATCTAAAAAATGTAACAAAAATAAGAACAATTAATATATTAAAACAGTTAAGAATGTTAAAAATTTAGTTTATTAAAAGTCAGTAACCCAACAAAAGCACAAATTTTAGTACTATCAAGTTTAGACGGCATGCAAATTTAATAAAGTAGTACTATTATTTATTTATTTATTTTTATATTTCTGTCTCTCCTTCAACCTCTTTTTTTTTTCCCTTTACTCCTCTCATCTTCTCTGCAACGAAAAACCTCTTTTTTTTTTATTTTTGTTGATAAAGGGTTAACGAAAAACCTCTTCTTCTTCTCCTCCGTTTTGGTTGGTTAATTAGCGATTAAAAAGGAAAACATGATATAATCTCTTAAATCGAAAATGATATTAATCGTATACACGTTGAGTATGGTGTTCATTTTTGTCTATTCAACATCTCGAGGAAAACCAGAAACAGCCCACTGATCTCTCTCGAAACAGTTCTTCCTTTTTACATAGTCAATACAAAAACCAGGCAGCGAAAGCGACAAACCATCCGTGACCTCCTCCTCTTTTTTTTTTTTTTTTTTTCTACCAATTTTTGGATAAAAATTCTTCTTTTTTTTCCTCTGTTTCTCTTTCACGTGATTGAATGTATATTTTCTTTTTTTTTGTGGTAGACATTGCTTAAATCTTTGGAACTCTTTTGCTTTATAAATATCTGCTCACATTACTCTCTTGTTCCAATTAAAATCTCTTCCAACTCCTTTCCTGTACTGTTTAATGGGTTTTGAGTCTTTAATTTCATTCTTTTCTTGGAATCTGATTTTGGGATCTTGAGGTTTCGGGTTTTGAACAATCTCTTGTTTGAGTTTGGGTTTGATTTTGTTTCTTTTTTAAGACAAAAGAGAAGTGGATACGATGAAGTCTGGTCTTATCATAACCGTTTCTCTATTACTACTATACACAAGCTTTGTACTTGTTTGTGTAGCGAAAGAGTGTACAAACACTCCTACGCAGCTCTCGTCGCATACTTTCCGTTACGACCTTCTGCAATCAAAGAACGAAACTTTGAAGACTGAGATGTTCTCTCATTACCATTTAACACCGACTGATGACGCAGCTTGGTCTAGTCTGTTGCCAAGGAAGATGTTGAGGGAAGAGGAAGATGAATTTGGTTGGACTATGATGTATAGGAACTTCAAGAACTCCAACTCATCTGGTGGCTTTCTCAAGGAAGTCTCTTTGCACGACGTTAGGCTTGACCCAAACACTTTCCATTGGAGGGCTCAGCAGACAAACCTTGAGTATCTATTGATGTTGGATGTTGATGCTTTGACCTGGAGCTTCCGTAAAGAAGCTGGTCTTGATGCTCCAGGAGATCACTATGGAGGATGGGAGAGACCAGATAGTGAACTCCGTGGCCATTTTGTCGGTACAAAGCTCTGCCTTTCTCTTCAATTCAATATACTTTCTTGATCCATGTTGTTGATAGTATGCAAGGAAAGGTTTTGAGATTCGATGTTTGGTATATAGATTGCATAGACCCTTAAAGCATTATACACTTAAGATTGCATAGGCCCTTGAAGGAATCACCTTTTACATATAGACCCTTTAGAAGATTTTTACTATTTACATTGCATAGAACCTTAAAGGATTTTCCTTTTACTATATGGCTCATAGAATCTGATTTTTGTTTTTGTTTTTGTTTTTGAAGGTCACTATCTGAGTGCAACAGCTTATATGTGGGCAAGTACTCATAACGATACTCTCAAGGCGAAAATGTCAGCTCTCGTCTCAGCTCTATCAGAATGCCAGCAGAAAGTTGGCACAGGATATCTCTCTGCTTTTCCTTCCAGTTTTTTCGACCGGTTTGAAGCTGTAACACCTGTTTGGGCTCCTTATTATACCATTCACAAGGTGAAAAGTCAGATTCTTTAACTGAGATGTAGATTAATATGCCTTTTTTTTTTTACAAAAGAGGTTCAACTTTGTCTTAATTTTGACAGATTTTAGCCGGTCTGGTGGATCAATACAAGTTGGCTGGGAATAGTCAAGCATTGAAAATGGCAACCGGGATGGCAGATTACTTCTATGGTCGTGTTCGTAATGTGATAAGGAAGTACAGCGTTGAACGACATTGGCTATCACTAAACGAAGAGACTGGTGGCATGAATGATGTTCTCTATCAGCTATACAGCATCACTGTGGGTTAAAATCCTTATCAGACTCTCTAAAAAGCAACCTTAGATTTCTATCTAGCTTTGTCTCATTTCATAGTTTATTGGACTCTGCAGGGAGATTCCAAGCATTTGCTGCTCGCACATCTCTTTGACAAGCCTTGCTTTCTCGGGGTCCTCGCAATTCAGGTAGTTTACTTGATGATTAGCTTAAAGAGATGTGAATGGTAATGTAATATAACTTGTCCTGTTTTCTTTATAGGCTGATGATATAAGCGGTTTCCACTCTAACACACATATTCCCATTGTGGTTGGATCCCAGCAACGGTACGAAATCACTGGTGATCCACTCCATAAGGTATTGAAGCATAACGCAGAAAAGAGATTAATTGAATAAAACATTGGTTCTCTTGATTCTGAAGTCTACATTTACAGGAAATCTCAATGTTTTTTATGGACATCGTTAATGCTTCTCACAGCTATGCAACTGGAGGAACATCAGTCAGTGAGTTCTGGTACTATCATTACCTGACTTTAGAGTTTGGTCCATTGTAACATGACTTTGGTTTTAACTCTTAACCATGATTTGGGAATGTTAACATTAGGCAAGATCCAAAGAGAATGGCGACTACGCTGCAAACTGAAAACGAGGAATCATGTACCACTTATAACATGCTCAAGGTAGGATTTTAAATTTTTTTCCCCTCTTTTTTATTTTTTTAAAGGTAACATATCAACACTTGTACAATTTCAGGTCTCTAGGAATCTGTTCAGATGGACAAAAGATGTTAGCTATGCAGACTATTACGAGCGCGCTTTGACCAACGGTGTGCTCGGCATTCAAAGAGGAACCCAGCCCGGACTGATGATCTACATGCTCCCATTGGGTAAAGGTGTTTCTAAGGCTGTGACTTATCATGGTTGGGGAACACCGTATGATGCCTTCTGGTGTTGCTACGGCACTGGTAATTTTAACCACAATCATCCCGTTTTCAACAATTTTATAGTTACAATATAGATAAATGTTAAGGTTATTCTTTTGTTTCTGTCCACAGGAATTGAATCTTTCTCAAAACTGGGAGATTCCATTTATTTTCAAGAAGATGGTGAATCTCCAGCTCTTTATGTCACCCAATATATATCAAGCTCACTTGATTGGAAATCTGCTAGTCTTTCGCTATCTCAGAAAGTTAAACCCGTTGTGTCATGGGATCCGTACATGCGTGTGACATTCTCCTTCTCTTCTTCCAAAGAGGTAAACTTTTGCAGAACTTGATGCAGCCTGTTCCATTGTACAGAGAGTCTGATGGATCCTATTTGCTTGCAGGGATCGGCGAAGGAGTCGACTTTGAATCTAAGAATTCCTGTTTGGACAAACTCTGAAGGTGCCAAAGTATCTTTGAATGGCCAATCCTTGAAAGTACCAGCTTCAGGTGATTTGAGTATTCTCTATTGTAACCTTTATATATCACCCGGAATTGAATAAAAGGTTACTAAAAATTGGTTTTTAGATTTTAAAAGCAGAGCCGCCCACTCGACTCCAGTGCCCTGTGTTTCTGTTATGATCTCTAGTTTGTAAAATGAGAATCATATTGGACCTGTCTTTCGCTTTGCAGGCAATTTCCTATCAATCAAACAGAACTGGAAATCCGGCGATCAAGTCACGATGGAGCTACCGTTGAGTATCAGAACCGAAGCTATAAAAGGTATAAAACACTGTTCTGAATCTTCTAATGTGACTATCATTACTCTGGCAAATTATAACCAGCAGTATATTAGTTATATTGTATATCACTTGTGCTGTGTCGAGTTGGTTAAGTTCAACGGTAAACTGGTTTCTGTTCATTGTGTATAAATTGTATAAAACTCTGTTTTGACAAAACAATAACAACAGGAACTATTTTTGTGCGTATTTCAGATGATCGGCCGGAGTACTCATCTCTTCAAGCCATACTCTATGGCCCCTATTTATTAGCCGGGCACACGAGCAGGGACTGGAGCATCACAACTCAGGCTAAAGCTGGAAAATGGATAACCTCTATACCTGAAACTCATAACAGTCACCTTGTCACATTCTCACAACAATCTGGAAACATATCTTACGTCTTGTCAAATAGCAACCAAACCATCACAATGAAAGTATCACCTGAGACAGGGACACAAGATGCCGTTGCGGCGACTTTCAGGCTTGTGACTGATGATTCTAAACAACGGATTTCGGGTCCAGAGGAACTAATTGGAAGCCTGGTCTTGCTTGAGCCGTTTGATTTCCCTGGCATGCTTGTAATGCAAGCAACTGATACCTCCCTCACGGTTCAAGATTCTTCTTCTACTGCCAAAGAAGCTTCTAGCTTTCGGTTAGTATCTGGAGTTGACGGGAAGCCAGGAAGTGTATCGTTAAGACTAGAGAGCAAAAAGGGTTGTTTTGTGTGGAGCGATCAAACCCCAAAACCGGGAATGAAACTGAGGGTTGAATGTGATTCGGATGTGACAGATGAGAAGTTTAAACAGGCAGCAAGCTTTAGGTTAAAGACAGGAATGCATCAATACAATCCAATGAGTTTCGTGATGAGCGGAACACAGAGGAACTTTGTGTTATCGCCATTGTTCAGCTTAAGAGATGAAACATACAATGTGTACTTCACTGTGCAAACTTGAAGAAAGAAACATTTAAAACTCCTTTAGTACACTTGGAGAAAAGTAAGAAAAACAAAAAGTCTCATGGAAATGTATTTAGATGTTTAGCCTCTTAGGTGGTTTGTGACATTGTGTTTTGCAATTTCATCTAAAAATGTATGTTGCTGTTACAATAAATATAGAAAAGTGTTTTATTTATAAACTGTGCTATCGATTAATTCCTGTTTTTATATTCTTAAAATAGAGTGGACTAGTTTGTTCTATGAGCTTTCACCATTCACAATCAAAGTCAGTGCATTCATGAAATATTCTCATATGAAAACACAGTGTTTGTAGAAATAAAGTTTCTAGACAGAAAGTATATTCCGCTGTGCAACGAAACAAAGCTGTAGACAAAAAAACAAACAAGTCATACAAACAACATTGATTTCTTTCAATCAATGCACTCAACCTTAAATGCATTACTGGGAAATAAACTACTACATGTAAGTAAAAAATAAACTAAATAAAGTTGGTAGAGAGAGAGAGAGAGAGAGAGTAAAATTGGAAGTGACAAATAGGAAAGTAAGAAAAAGATGAATAAAATAGAAAAGAAGAGGTCAAAAGAGTAGGTCCACTGAAAGCAGCAGATCTTAGCACCCACATGTCCCCATATATTCTATTTCTACTGTACACTCTCTTCTTCTTCTTCTTCACCTTCTCACTAAAGTTCACTCTACTGCGAAATCTCATTTTCAACATCTTCACTTTCTTCTAAACTTTCCATTTACAAAAAATAATGTACTTTCAAGTTGTTTTCTCTATTCTTCACTAGATCCCTGAGGTACATTACCATATCTTCATTTTTCTACTGTTTTTTTGTTTGTAGATATTATATTATGTGTAGTTGTAGTGTTGTTTTGATCAGTAGCTCAAGTAACAGCGATATTGAAGAAATAAAGACATCAAAACAAAACATTTCTTGTGGGGTTTAACTGTCTCTCAAAGACTGACTTTTTGTTTGGTTTACAAATAGATCTTCATGTTTACTCCTCTTTTATTTTATTTTATTCAAAGTAAATGATGTTTTTTTTCTTCAAAAAAAAAAAAATCACTTTCGAGCTTTGTTTGGATCAGATTAGAAGAAAGCTAAGAGAGGTTGCTCTAATTTTATTGAACAAAAAGTTAACTACAGTTTTTTGGGAATCTTTATTTAAAGGAAAATGTCTATCTGTGGTAGATTGGTAGCTGCTTGTTTGGTGAGAAAACATCAACAAGAGTCCCAAATAACATTTAAATATATCTAAAAAGTTACCATTTCCACTTTTATCAACATTTTCAGACTGCTTATATTATTCTCCGTAGAGTGTAGATCTCAAACTCCTTACTCATTCATTTGATTTTGATTCGAGAGATGTCTAAGTTACTACTAATATGTTGTAGCCATTGTAGGTAAACTGTTAAAATCTCTCTGATCCTTTGTTGCTGTGCTTTGTTTTTTTCTTTTACCAGAAGGTTTTCTTAAGATAACAGAGCCAAGTAGCCTCCCCTGGAACTGCTTCTCATTACAGGTTCTTGGATCTCAAGAGACGGATTTCTTTGTAATAGAATTGCAGAAGATTCAGACAAGATGCAGAAACCTGGGCAAAATATAGAATTTGCACTGAAGGAGACTTCACCAAAGATTGGTGCAGGAGCTGTGACAGGTGATAAACTCTCCTGCACTTATGATTTGGTTGAGCAGATGCATTACCTCTACGTTCGGGTCATGAAGGCGAAAGAGTTACCGGGGAAAGATGTGACTGGTAGTTGCGATCCTTATGTGGAAGTGAAGCTGGGAAACTACAAAGGAGTGACTAAGCATTTCGAGAAGAAGTCGAATCCAGAGTGGAAGCAAGTGTTTGCGTTTTCAAAGGAGAGAATCCAAGCATCAATCTTGGAGGTTGTAGTGAAAGATAAAGATGTTGTGTTGGATGATTTGATTGGTAGAGTCATGTTTGATCTTAATGAGATTCCTAAGCGAGTTCCTCCTGATAGTCCATTGGCTCCTCAGTGGTACAGGTTGGAAGATCGACATGGGCGTAAGGTTAAAGGAGAGCTTATGTTAGCTGTTTGGATGGGGACACAAGCAGATGAAGCCTTCTCTGATGCTTGGCACTCAGATGCAGCCACGGTTGGACCCGAGGGTGTGACGCATATCCGGTCAAAGGTTTATCTTTCGCCAAAGCTTTGGTATGTGAGAGTCAATGTAATCGAGGCTCAAGATTTGATACCTCATGATAAAACCAAGTTCCCTGAGGTTTACGTGAAAGCAATGCTCGGAAACCAGACTCTGCGAACGCGGATTTCCCAGACCAAAACATTGAATCCGATGTGGAATGAAGATCTGATGTTTGTTGTTGCTGAGCCTTTTGAGGAGCCGTTGATCCTTGCTGTGGAAGATAGGGTTGCACCGAACAAAGATGAAACATTAGGACGGTGTGCGATCCCGTTGCAGAATGTACAGAGGAGGTTAGACCATAGGCCACTTAACTCGAGGTGGTTCAACCTGGAGAAACATATTATGGTGGACGGCGAGAAAAAAGAGATCAAATTCGCAAGCAGGATTCATCTAAGAATCTTTCTTGAAGGCGGATACCATGTTCTTGATGAATCAACTCACTACAGCAGTGACCTAAGGCCAACCGCAAAACAGCTATGGAAACCGAGTATTGGACTGCTTGAAGTAGGGATCATAAGCGCGCACGGACTGATGCCAATGAAGACGAAAGACGGGAAAGGAACAACAGATGCATATTGTGTGGCTAAGTACGGGCAGAAATGGATCAGAACAAGAACAATTGTCGATAGTTTCACGCCTAAATGGAACGAGCAGTACACATGGGAAGTGTTTGATACCTGCACTGTCATAACTTTTGGAGCATTCGACAACGGACACATTCCAGGAGGAAGCGGAAAAGATTCGAGAATCGGCAAAGTGAGAATCCGTCTCTCCACCCTTGAAGCTGACCGAATCTACACACATTCATACCCGCTGCTCGTCTTTCAACCATCCGGGATCAAGAAAACGGGCGAAATACAGTTAGCTGTGCGGTTCACTTGCCTATCTCTCATCAACATGCTTCATATGTATTCTCAGCCATTACTACCCAAAATGCA
Source organism: Erysimum cheiranthoides (assembly GCA_011420285.2). Classification (NCBI taxonomy): domain Eukaryota; kingdom Viridiplantae; phylum Streptophyta; class Magnoliopsida; order Brassicales; family Brassicaceae; genus Erysimum; species Erysimum cheiranthoides. The sequence continues at coordinate 17,362,320 of CM022178.2, read as the reverse complement.
TTACATCCACCCGTTATCGGTTCTCCAGCTGGACAGCCTGAGGCACCAGGCGATGAACATTGTCTCCGCGAGGCTGAACCGTGCAGAGCCGCCTCTTCGCAAAGAGATTGTAGAGTACATGCTCGATGTTGACTCCCACATGTGGAGCATGAGAAGGAGTAAAGCTAACTTCTTCAGGATCATGAATGTTCTGAGTGGTCTCATTGCTGTTGGAAAATGGTTTGATCAGATCTGCAACTGGAGAAACCCAATAACCACAATTCTCATTCATGTTCTTTTCATTATCTTAGTTCTCTACCCGGAACTCATCCTCCCAACGGTTTTCTTGTACCTTTTCTTGATTGGGATCTGGAATTTCCGGTGGAGACCAAGACACCCGCCACACATGGACACACGGTTGTCCCACGCAGACGCTGTCCACCCCGACGAGCTCGATGAAGAGTTTGATACTTTCCCCACTTCCCGTTCCTCTGAGATTGTGCGGATGCGATATGACCGGCTCAGAAGCATAGGAGGACGGGTTCAGACCGTGATAGGCGATCTAGCTACACAGGGAGAGCGGTTTTTATCGCTGCTGAGCTGGAGAGACCCGAGGGCAACCACATTGTTTGTGCTCTTCTGTCTCATAGCTGCTATTGTGTTGTATGTTACGCCGTTTCAGGTTGTCGCACTTCTTGCTGGGATCTATGTGCTGCGGCATCCAAGGTTCAGGCACAAGCTACCCTCTGTGCCGCTAAATCTCTTCAGGAGGCTACCTGCAAGATCTGACAGTCTATTATAGACAACATCATCTGCTACTATAAAACGTTTGTTGATTTTCTAAAACCTTGGGGTTTAATGCTTGTTTCAGTCTTTTTTCAATGGAATTTTAGTTATTAATTGCAACATTATAAGGTGGTCAGCAAATCCAAATACATATATCCATCAAACTGATCAAAATCTTTGGTTGTGAGTTTCTGTTTCTCATCTGTAATTCTGATTCACCTAACTTTTTTTGTCCAATGAATAACAGTTTTTTTGCCTTCCATTTAATTTACAAACATATGAGGCAATCCTTGAGGTGCTCTCCCGCCAATAGTAACGTTGTGGAGCAGTTGCTGCAGCCATTGCCTTGCAGGTGGATCATCCTGTCAAAATAAGCAAGACGATTAGCTAAAAACAGTGGAGTCCAAAGTACCAAAGGAATTGAGATAAGATAAAAATAAACTGACAGATAACAATTTGGTATCAGTATCAGTAATAATTGATTATGATTATAACAAGAGATACATATAACACTTACATAGAGACAACTACTGAAGGTAGCATCCGTCAGAAGATCTGGAAGGCAACTTCCAAGTGCACTGCAGGCTCTGAATGTCATCAATAGCTGTATCGTATAAGCACGAGTGTATAAAATTGTTTTCAAATGAAGGAAAATGGGAGGGAATTATTGCACCTGGGGTTATCTGTTAAGCGGAGATAGCAGCGTATGATGTGCTTAAGCAGCCTAGGAGATGACGGTCCTTCTGAAAGTGAAGTAACCATAGCTCCCAAAACTCGACCCAGAGCAAAGAATCTCTCCGCTGTGGTGCACATGTACTCAAGCCCAACATCATCCAGCAAAACTTTCTGAACAATGAAGGTAGCAACCTGACATTAACCGGCTCAAACAAATCAATCAGATGAACTGTGCATGCCCAAAACCAATTAGAAACATCAATTGCAGAAGCAATACTTATACGAGTTATTTGTATGAGGCAACAATTTCAGACCTATAAAAATGGCTGTAATAACTGATAGGAAACTTCATACATACATGTTTCAAGTATGTGAAAGCCACTGAAAGTAGACAAACTTACAGTCTTCGATAACTCGCTACCATTTTCCATCGTCCGGAGGCACAGTGGGACAATCTCTGTTTGAAGAAGGAATCTGATCACTTCTGTATCATCAACCTACCAAGCCAAATGAACAATGTTGCAACAACAATATCACTAAGAAATAGAATGATCTATGATATCTTAACAGTATTTACTCAAAGGTCTTAGCATGCTAAAATAGTTGTTTCTCAAATCAGGAGATATAATTACCAGGACAATGTGACATTTTTATAACTAGACAGTTATTAGCAAAAGGAGTGTTCCTGCCTTATTGACATAAACACGTTTTTAAAACTAGACGAGGAAAAAAACTCAAAAAACAAGACATACCTTGACAAGTGCACCAATAACCCCCAAGCTAGTCAGCCGCAGGTATTCAAAGGGTCTTGACTTGCTTGATGTATTCAAGAAAGCATACAGGTACAATGGCAGATGAGCTAAATTTTGAAAAGCAACTGACTGCTTTAGGGATATTATAACCAGCACATGTGATCAATTAAAAAGAAACCAATATGGTGGCTCTTCAAACAATTTTGATAGACAGGATGAGTCTCAGCTAATGTAATCTAAACCTTTACTTACTTCAGTCACAGAGCAAACACCAGAAATTATTTTAATGAGAACTATGGAAGAATTGGCAACTTTTGTAATTGTTTGTGGGGATAGGATTGTACCTTTAAGGAACAACATTCTCGTTTCAGTATGAGAAGCAACACACTGGATGTAAAATAGAAGAGGGTCGAATCAATAAAAATTGAGTCTTCCAAACTGAATATACATATATATAAAAATTTGTACTTCTCCCAAAACAAAGAGAAAACTGACAAAATTATATGCACCTGAAGAAGGGCAAGTGCATTGCAGACCCTGTTCGATTGAGCAGGAGTCATAGTTGGAGGAGATAGGACAGGGTAAACTGAGATAATCTCCTGAATAGAGGAAAGAAAGAAATTGACTAGATCTCAAAAGTTAAAACGTAAAAAGGTAATGCAGTCTATAGAGAAGCCATCAAGCAATAAATAGTTTCCCCTGAAGAAGAAATACCTGTAGAAGAGCAGGAATGGTACCAACAGAATGCCATAAAAGCGGAGCCAAATCTTGAAAGAGCTCTCTCTTCTGAAAAAATGAAAGAAGAGCAAAAACACAGGATTACTGATAGGAACAAAATTTCAGTAAGAAGAAGATTTACACCAACTTATCCTCTGCCTAATGTATGAACTCAAAAGCAAAATGAGTTCAGCAAACACCAAAACTGAAAATCAGAACATCAAACCATTTAACTCTTTAATCGTTCAGACGTGACTGTAATGAAGAACCTCTTACCAACTTAAAAGTGATATTATATCAATTTTATACAAGCGAGATCAAATTACAACATGTATTTAGGAAAAAATAGCTCAATCTACAGTCCTAACGATTATCATACAAATTCTTCTCAAAAGGAAAGAAGAAGAATCGCTAATCTGAACGCATGTGCCCGATTCACCAGAATAAACAACGGAAGACCTTGAAAACGAAAACCCAAACGATCAAAAATTCACAAGTAAGAGAGAATTGGATAGAGAAATGATGACCTTGGAGAGCTCGTGAAGAGCATTTTCCCTGAGTTCGGGATTGCTGAGATCGAGAATCAACTGCTCCGCCGATGACAACTTGCGATCGTTGGTGGAAGAAGAAGCTCCTGAGAGAGCGACAGATTTCAAGGAGAGCGAAGGAGAAGAAAGATTAGCCATAAAAGAGACTTTCACCGTTTCCACGCGCCGCAGAGAAAATCACTTACTCGACGGAGAGTGAAGAAAGGGAATCTATTTATACGGCCAACAACGGCGTGTTTCTCACGTGCCTCGCTTCCTCCCTTACGGATTTCTTTTATATCTTTTTTTGTCTTTGTAAATCTAAATCTTCCTCAACATGAGGATGTTATTTTATGTAGAGAAGTTTAGGGTAAACTATCTGAGTTTATATGATTCAGATTGTGACTACCTAATGGGTAACAAAAATCAAAAGTTAAATTTATCCCACCAAAATAAACTAATTTAAAAGTATATCGTTTTATTTTGTATTTTCGCGCCAAAACCAACTAATTTAACGGTATATCGCTTTAATTTTCTTTACTACACAAAAAGTCTAATTTAATGTTTTTAAGATTTCGAATTTTTAATTTTATTTTGTTTACCAAAAAAAAATTATTGTTTTTATTTTTAAAATTTTTTTTTTTGTGCCAAAACAAACTAAATCAATGGTATATATTGAAAATCTATATGGTTTCATCATCATAATTTAAAGCTTGGCCAAATATCTAAAGTCAGAAATTAGTCTTTTCACCAGTTTTTAAGGTCAGCACTTTAAAGTTTAAAGCAGAATTAAAGTCAATAATTTATAAATTGAATATAGTTAAATAATAATAACAAATATTAATTTGAAATAAAATTTGTTTTTTGAAAGAAATCTTAAATTTTTAGATATTATTAAAATAGTCTTATATATGTCTCTACATAAAAGTTGACGAGATAGAAAGAAAGGAAAAAAAGGTGTGGACTAATAATACATAAGAAATAGAGTAGACCAAGTTTGCAGAGAAAGATAGAAACATGCAAAAACAAAAAAAAAAAAGAAATAATTAAATGAAGAACTTTACCAATATGTGAAAAATATGTCCATAATTTGTTTAAAAATGATAATTTGTAATAACAGGAGTGATTATTTAGAAAACGTTTATAATCTATCGAGTTGGAGGTTGCGCTTTGGAATCATTCTAAACTATCCAAAAAATATCGGCTTCAAATATTTCTCAGAGGATGACAAAACGCTTCGTACGTGCTTCAATTGAAATTTCTATACATTAACGAAATAAAACAATCTAAACCTGGAATTAAAACTAACATTCGGATAAACAAAACCCAAAACTGGATTGTGAAAAGTGTTATAAACTAATATGACAGTAATGGGAAACGATCAAGATGTTAAAAAAAATAAATGAAAGGAATAAATCTAAGGAGAAGCAAAGGGAATGTGGTTATGATGGAGAGGGTCGGATCCAGTCGGAACTTGTCTTTCTTCAACTTCATTAGCTGTTCCTCCGTCAATCTCTTTCTCCTGTTTCCCAAAAACGAATTATATCATCTTCTTTTTCTTCATGAAAATGAAATAGAAACCACAAACGAATATCAAACACGAGGCTAGAAAACAAAAAGATTTATTTTTTCTTGGGTGAAAAATAGGAAAACTAATCATTCAATCCCTTCAAAAACAGTCGGTTTTGTGTTTCTGTAAGAAGAATGATAATGTTAGTAAGAGATATTTACCTTTTTCATGGCTTTCGTATCTTCTGTTTCTCCTAACCAAAAGAACGCTAGGAAAAAAAGAAATAGAGGAACAGTCATATTTTGGAACCAGCTAGCGATGGAGAATATATGAAAATTATCTTAAGAGCGAAGCGACTTACATTTTGTAGAAGAAGAGTGAGCAAGTGGGGAAGAAAGAAGAAGGAAGATTATGATAAAAACGCTTCCTTTGTATTTCATCGCCGCCATTTCAAAAACCTCTCTGGTAGTAGCAGAGTCGACAAGAGACAAGAGTGACGAAAGAGAGTGTCGTCTAACTAATAAGGAGAAAGTTCCGGTTTTACCCTCGTTTTACAGCTTTCAAGGGCAAATCCGTCAATGCAGTTGTTCTTTTAAGGATGAGCTTTAAAGCTGTACGGACGCAGATTACCGTTTACAGGCTGGAACGAGCCAGACAAATTATCATTCTCGTACACAAATGTCGTGGATCCACTTATAGCCGCCACGTTTCTACTTGAACAAAAAATCGACCCTTTTTTGGGTTTTTTAAGAGTTTGTCAGAATCTCCCGCCATTTTGGTTTTTATGTCTTTTTCTTTATCGAAGCAGAGTTAACTGATTTCTTCTTCTCTGGGATTATGGGCTTTCCTTTTCGGCCCATTAATTAAAACCCAGTGGGGCTAGAAGCTTTGCTGTCGCCTGTATCTTGTAAGCCAAGCGAAGATGTTTTAGTTTACTCATCTTCATCTTCATCCTCTCGACCTTTACTTGATTCATGGATAAATTTAATAGGATCAATGAGTTTTTTTTTTTTTTTGTTTAACTTGAAATTTCGAGTAACCTAAAAAAAATATATTTTGATTTCGAGTTAGATCTCTTGTTCCACGGGAATGCTAGTGGTTGATGATCTGAATAATTAAACTATCATTAAATGATAGATCAGGTCTAGGTTATGGATGAATACTACAACGTTACATAAGCGATACGGCGAAAACTAAATTACACTAATTTAATAACACTAGTCAATCCATAGGATTCGCTACTTGTACCAAGAAGAAGATAAAAAAGACATCCAAGGATACGAGAGATGTGAAGAGATGAGATTCATTCCTTGTTTCGAGAAGAGCGATCCTTCCTGTGTCCTCCAAGGATACGAGAGATCTGAAGACCTCTACTGAAAGCTTGATTAAAGAGCATACGCGTCTGGAACTCCGACACAAATGGAAACCATGCCAAGAACGCCACTGGCGTGAACAACAACAGTCCCATTACTATCTCGTAACCACGAGCCAGTGTCCTCACTGATCCCCAGAATCCTGCTCTATGAACCACTGGCTTACACGCTTGCGCAATCTGCACACAAACACATCAATACTTGTCCTTTTTTTTATTCACTAAAATAAGACACACACCAACAAAAAGATCTTTTACTTACCAAGAGCATCCCCCAACCTGTCGGCATAAAGGCAAGGATACACACAATTATGTCTTGTATCGTCATGTGAGCCAGTGTGATCAATATCACAATAATTGCTATAAATGTCATGAATATTAGCCCCTTTATCAACCGGAACATCAGCTGAAAACTTGCGCTGAATTTCCGCCTTCCAACCGAAACGGTCTGAGACAAACAAACAAGCAACAATAAACTATGATTATTGACTACCATGTCCCGGAAATTAACAAGAGATTTGATATATCAAGAAAACCCACCTTCATCACGAACAATATCATGAAAATCACAAGCCATGATACTCCGTAAACCTGAGTTGAGAAGATATTTAGTGATTGAATAAGAAAATACCAACATCAAGAGCTTATAGAGATTGTTACATACCAGAAAGTTTTTAGTCTTCTCTGTAATCGTGAGATGATAAACAAGCCCGTACTGATAGATAAAGAACCGCAGGGCTAACAAAATCTCAACAACTATACCACGCTTTCCGGAATATCGGAGATGTTCTTGCTCTTCCTCCCACCATGATTCCCAACTTTTTTCTGCCGGAACACCAATACCTCCGATGTTGTTTATCCATTTATTCCAATCAGTCCAATCATCAACAATTTTCTGCCACTCAAAACCAGAAGGATTGAAGAGGAAGGGAGCAAAAAGCCAAGTCCCGACCATGAACCACATAGATATGGTGATCAAAAGATATGCAAGGACGCCTCTGTAAGCACTTCCAAAAATTTGATACACAACGAGTAGCAGCATCATCTCAAGCCCTTTTACAAAATGGCTCCGGGAATAAAGTCTGTAGTTATCAGCAAATTTGGCATGAAAGACGACAAACCCTCTCCCTGTGGACCTGTACTTAGCACCACCATGAAGTAAAGTCCTCCCATAGTAGTGAGTCTTTGTCCCAAGAGAGAACGTAAAGAACACTGGTGCCAACTGAAGCTGCATCAGCACAAATTCACTCAAGGCAGTCCTAAAACCCCTCTCTAATCCAATTTCCATAAGCATAGGTAAAGCCATCAGGAAACCAATCTGAACAAAAGACTGTGAAGCAAGAGCTATTTGCAAAGGTGTATTGTCTCGGATGCCTTTCTGTGTACTTAAACCTTGTTCGAGCCCACTCAAAACAAGATAGAGACGTCCATAAAGGAAGATATACACAGTGAGAACAGTAATCTGTGAAAACAGTAGAAAACGAATCAGATCCAAACTAGCTGTGTGGTACTTGGCTTAACAAAAACAGAATGAAATAATACCAGGGTGCTGAAGTAAAAGCCGACAGTGGTGAAGTAACATGACATCATTCGGAAAAAGTCAAAACGATGTCCAAGCCTGTAAATATCCCGACTTAATGTCTGCTCTCCATTGCCGTTTGCAATCTTGGCCTCAAACATAGAGATCTGATTTAGACCGACATCTCTTCCTTTACCAACTTGTATGTATTCATGATGGGTAACATTTCCTTCACGAAGTGTAGAATTGAATCCTGTTCAATCCAAAACACTAGCAATCCATCAGCGAGGATATCACTTAGAGTCAATGAAAGAAACAGATAGTCCTCCGCAAGAGTAGAATATACCTGCAAATATATCTTCACTGAGGTTGATTACCTTGGATGCTTTGCTGACACCACCTCTCGTTAGATGAAACAGTCTATCAAACACATCTGGATGACCATAATGGAAACGAACCCTATATAGGAGCAAGAGAACAATGAATTTCGATTTAGGAATGAACAAACAAAATTATGTGCAATAATCACTACAGTTGATAAAAACACACACCTCAAAGGGTTTGCCAGTAATCTCTGACCAATGGTAACAAAACTAGTCTCTTGATTTGACATGAACCAAGCAAGGGAGGAAACGCTGCGAAGTGCCAATACCAATTAATCTTAGAGATAACCAAATTTCATCGAGCTAAAGAGAAAATCCCTAAAATAGATGGAAATGCTAAATTACTCACGATCCAGTAAATATATGTTCCCTAAGTCCAAGAATGGATGGATGCCTCACGCCATCATGCTTTGTAAGAAATTCTTGAAGCAAATTCCTCATTTTTAACGCTTCCTCCATGTAATTATCCTGAATAAAAAATGGCATCATAAGAAACTTCGTATCAACTTGAAGCGTCGAAATAACTAGAAGGCTGAGAAAAAAGAATAACTACATACCTGATTCATATCGATTGTCTGTAAACCTTCTCCACGAGTAAAAATGATAGCATGATTTTGGTTTTCTGGCTTTCCCTCTCCAAGAATAGCAGGCCCAGGAAGCCTAATCCTATAGATAACCTAGAAGGCAGATATATGTTAATGTACACATCCATGTAAGAAAATCAAGACAAACAAGGAGTAAAACTAACATGAGATAGCATATATAACAGTAAAAATTAAATAATGTGGCAAAAAGACGTGTGCTTGCCAGAGGCAGAACGATTTACGAATTAACACAGGTGTATGACATTAGGTTGCCATTTAACTAATCCTTATACGATATATTATTCAGCATTCACTAAGAAAATCACAGTAAAATATTCAGCATTAGCACCACCTTCTGGATGGGTTCACCTTACACGAACACATTCAACGACATAATGAATTGTAGAATCTACAACTTGAGACAAGTGTTAGATTGCTTTGCATTACCTGGTCCAGATTTTGTGCTAGGTTAGAATGATCAGTTGACTTAGGCACCTTTACCAACACAGAATAATACACTTTCTCGTTCCCTTTCTTTGACTTGTCTTTCACCGGTTCTTCGACCTCATCAATATATGCAACACGGAGTGAAGGGTATCTGCCAATGGTAAGCAAAACCATAAGTTTCAAACAAGTTTAAGAAGATAACTATATAGGATTATTCTGCACACCTTGTCATAAGCCTCAATATATCCTGCGCACGAGGATCACCGGATCGTTTATGGATACCATATTGCTGACATGATACAACATATGTAAACTTCATGTCAGCAACAGCTTGGCACTGTGCCCAGAGTGATCTTTCACCTCTCGAATTGTTCTCTGAATTTAGTTCTACAGCCTTGTAACCTTCCATCAAATCTGGAGAAGCAAATTTCAGAATGAGTCAGCATCAACAAACAGTTGTATAAACTGATTTATGACCCTTTGCTATATACGGAGTAATATAAATTACAGAAGAATACCTTCGTGCATAGCCATGTCAAGGAATGCCTGGAGCTCCAATGCTTTTCGATAGTACATCATACCTCTTACTGAAATATCAAAAGATTAACAACAGATTACCATTGTATCCATCTAATCTTTCATTGGAAAGAAAATTAACCAAAAAGAGCAAATACCAGTTCTAGTCAAAGTCTGCCCCCTATATGAAGCCCATAGACGAAGTTCCTCTAATTCATCAAATTCCTTAAGTTCCTCTTCACTTGAGCATTTCACCCGCTCAAGAAAATTGTTCCATTCATCTAGAGATAAAATGTCAGGTTCAAGACGTGATTCACGAATTTAGGCTACAACATTAACAGCATATAAAAAATATCACCTGGAAAAATCTTTTGCAGGTAAAAGAGGATCGAAACACCATCTTCATTTGGTGTTTCCAGGTCACGTAAGGAGAAGAGGACCTCTTCAGTGTAATATGGAGTCAAAACACTACAATAAGAATAGCAAAGAGAAAGAACCAGTTTAGTTACGAAAAACTTCAATAAAAGCAAATCACTATAATAACAAACTAATAAAGCCAGTTCAGATACGAAAACTACAATGCAACCATACTTCATTATAATTATAAACAAGTAGCAATTAAAATCATGATACAACAGTTCCAAATCTTAGTTTTGTCATCATAAGAGACAAACTTGAGAAAACTATCAACTCCAGACAATATGTTGAACTGGAACTTTAGGAGAAGAGCCAATCATCTTCCAACAATATGTGAGAAAAAAAATTCCGAAGTGGTGGATTCAAATTAAAATGACCAGAAAAGGCTTACGAAAATGATAGCATGTTGCGAACTTTAGGTGCCATAGGCATGTCCATGAACAACGAATTTGAGAAGAAAGAGATCCGCCTTCTTGCTTCCAAGTTAGAGGGGACATCCATAGCAGACTCTTTAGTAGTCAACAAAAGATATATTCGTTTGATCTGCACATACAGGCATTAAAGTTTTGAGAACAAATCATATGAAGACTGCAGGAATAGAACTTAAAATATATCCCAATCTGGCATAACCTTCTCTTTCCAAGCTTCTGTTACTGGTTCAATAGGAAATCTAATGGCACCTGAGGATGCAAACAGCTGATATTGTTGTTCGAGAGGGATCATTCCTCCATGCCAAGTGCCACCATGACTCGAATCTACCAAGCTACAGAGACAACTACATATATAAGATTTTGATGTTCATATGACAATACATTGCAGTAGAAAGTTGCCAACCTCGATATGTTGTAATCCTCCATCATAATGTCTCTTGTTACAACTTCCAGCATGTCTTGGAAGAGAATTACAATGTGATCTCTGTCGTCCTCCTTATTGTCGAGCTACATGAGATAAGAAAACGAACATATTGGATCAAGTGACAAATAATTTTTTTGAAAACTAAAACTTAAAAAGAAACAATTCCACAAGAAGAACATTTACCAAATATTTGATCAGCTTGACAAAGTGATCATAGAGGCTAGGAAGTGCACTCATTCTGTATTCTTGAATCAAATCTCCTGTATCTATATGTTTGTCAACCTCGGAAAATATGAACTCTATCACCCTGAGACACCAAGATATAAAAGTTGGCCATAATATAGATACGTAAGAAACAAAAGCAAGTACTCATAAAGCTATGGTTCCGACAACTTAACCCAACTTACTCTTTTTCCCGGTTTCCCTGAACCACAAATTTTATGATATTCTTGAATGAAGCATAGCACTCACGGACAGCACATTTCATGTAAGTGTCACTCTCAATCCTCTTATTGAGCTCTCTGTCCTTCCCATTACTGTCTTTTGCCATATCCAATGCTATTGGAATCTACAACCAAATATCAAGAATCAGAGAATCCTAAAGACTAAATTATAATGTGCTTATGTGAGAGTAAACCTTGCTAGCCAATAAGAAGGGAGGCCACTGTATGAGATCCAAATCACGGTCAGCCCAATATGGAACAAGCAACAGATCCATCTCCCTGTGAATAGTACAAAATGTAAAACGATAGTTCAAAAGTTAGTCCACATAGTTTCTTTCAGCTAGATATTTGGCATACAAAATTAACAAATTTACCTATCACTTATAAGATCTTCCTCTCTAAAACTACTGATTATTGTATTCCACAACTGTGCAAATCTTGCAGCCTCTTTCTCTTTGTTAACAGGTACCTGAAGTAAATATTCAGTACACGCCAGCAATGAGAAGAATTATATGATAGCAGTTCACTTAATTCAACAAACCTTATCCTCCGTAAAGTTATGAGATAAAGTTGCCCTTAATCCCTTCTTCTTTTCCTGGTTCTTTCCATCTGGAATTAAGCGGTCATTAAAAGCTCCAGGCAGTGATTCAAACCGTGATCTAAGCATTCCCAGTGTACGAATCTGTAACAAATGAAAAACGTAAGGATTTAGAGATCATCTATGACATTTACAATGGAACTCAAGTTCAAAGTTCAAATAAATCAGCTTCAGTCACATTATCTTAAAACAGCATACCTCTCCAAGGCGGCGGAATGCACCGTAAATACCTCCAAATAATGTGGAAAATATAGCATACCAAATCTGACTATCCATAAAATATACCTGCAGCAAGATGGGCCCGGGATCAAAATTAGCAACAGCACAAAGCAGGAGAAGACGTGGAAGACAATGTTCAACTTGACCATGCTTACCAGAATTATAGGGGCCCAGAGCGCGATAACAACACCAATATTGTTTTTGGCTGCACAAATATAGTAGAGATAGTGTGAGAACAAAAAATAAATGCTCATTCCAGTAATCCTGTAGTGTATGTGAAAGTGCATTACCACGAGGAAAGAACTCATGCCACTGAAAATTAGTCACACGGGCCTTCATAATGGCTTGTGTTGGGGCAACTAAAGGCTTGATCTGTGAGCAATGCCAAATTATCAGACTCCAACAATTGTGGCAATGGTACAATTAATCCCATAACTATTGTTTCAATGTGACGTCACTAATCTTACTCTTCTCACAACATGTAATTAATAATTACTAGAACTAGATACAAGAAACATGTACCTCAATGTAGTAACTGAACGCCAGCTTTGTTGCAATAAGCAACACCCAGAACATGGTATATCTACGCAAGAAAAAGGTAGAGAGACATAAGTGAACAGAGGACTCAGGCTTGCACCAGTAACTAAAATCCAATGATGTATATGTCACAAACAGAACCCCTACTTGAAGAGGGAAAATGCGCTCTCATGCATTCCTCTGCCTACATAGAGTCTGGGCTGCAAGTGAAATAAAATACAGTTAATTAGTCACATCAGCAACAAAACACGTCACAAGATTTTACTATTTTTCCATTAGTTTCTTATGCAAGAACACAAGCTTAGTGAATAGATGAATACCTGAGACCACCACATCGTTAGCATTACAATTCTGTAGTTGGACCTCTCAAGAAACCGTCGTAACAGAGGGAAAAGAAACAGTACACCCGCGAGCATATTAGGGGACAGATAGAAAATGACAGCTATTATAAATAGTGAAGGTGAGTGCATGGTATTCCCAAACCAACTCTTGATAGTTCTGGCAAATGCTGGAGGATCTTTCCAGCTGTAGGCGTAAGTAACAGGTAGAATAATAACCCAGGCAGCAGCAGAGAACACCTTCAGGATGTATCTTAGTTTAACATGAAGTGACATACTTTGATGAGCTTTAAAATTAAGGATCACATCAAGAGCAGCTGCAGAAAATAGTAGATTAGCTTCCATCACTTGAGTAAACTTATGAAAGTATTGAACAATGACATTAACCAACCTTGTCCAAGCTTCATTATTGCAGCTGTGATAAACACGCTCAGAACTTTCTTGAATACATCCCCCCCAAAGACTGAACTTGGTTCTCCGCCATCCCAGGCCATAATAATCATGGCCTTCCAAATTTCATCATCCAGGTCATACTTTGTGAGAATACACATTTCTTGAAAAGGGGCAGTGACAATTAGAAGATAGTAATACCTGAAGGCACAGAATATAGAAGCTCCACATTCGATCGAAACTTCTGAAGACATGCCAGAAGGAACGAATCTCAACAAAATTAACTTTTCCCACCCATCTATCCCTGGCAACAGCAGGCTTGCTGTTATCCTGTTATATATGATAACACAAACAGGAAAAGATGCTAATAAGTGGTAGTCATTATCTGGTAGACAAAATTTAGCAGCAAGAGATTAGATTTCCTAGTATAAAAAACCACACCACCTGGAAACTAGATCAGTGCAGTAGATTCCCAAAAGAAAAAAAAACAGAGAAGATATGTAGTTAGTGTGTACCCCGTCTTTTTCTGTATTGGGTACAGCAACAGGCAGACAAAAGAAATCAGCATCAGCTCGCATTGGCCAACCTAATCGAAAACAGTCAACTGACCTGCAATGTAGAAAATCATCTTTAATTAATCATAAAAACAACTTATGAAGACCTTTACCATTGTGTGAAAGTATGTAGATAGATATATCACCAAAAAGTTGATGGAAAAAAAAAAAAAAAGATATATCACCAAAAGTATTCATTCAAATCATCATAGTTCCTCCACTGAGAGTGCTTGGACTTCCCTTTTTTGCTCCTTTGAGCCTCCTGTAAATGGTACAATTACATAAGTAAGAAAATTAATAAGAAAAATGTTGAACGCAGAAGGAAAAGCTCGAAATTAAAGCCATACCATCTGAATCACTTCATAAATAGGAGTCACAACTTTCCTCAAGAATGCATCTTCCTCGCCTCCATAAGCTGGCTTCACATTTTCCCCAGTCATAGGACTAACATTCCCAGCCAGCATACCATAGAGTTCAAATGCCATCTGCAAAACCATGAAATAGGGTAGGAAGAATAGAAATATCACATTCAGGAACGCATATTAGCAAAAAAACTCTGTGTATTATTAAAAACAAGCATGTTATCCATCACTGAATTGTACTAAAATTAATTTCTAAGGAAAAAATACATCAATTCGAGCACATACACAAATGTTTCGCCTCAAATTAAGACTCAATGAAAATTTATTATTGTGCTTGCAAGTTATAGCTCTTAGCAGAAAAATAAACAACAAAAGATAAAACTTTCAAGGATAAAGCATAATATGATCATTGACGGACAAGCATAAACTACAGAAGACTTTGCAAACTGAAACATACATGATGATAAATGTAGCAGAGACACTCTGGCATGAATCTCAAGTTCGCTGCTTCACCCCAGATTAGAAGATACAGGGCCATATACAGTAGTTTGCGCTGTTGCATTTCCTGCTGTATAGTTGGCAACCTACAAGCAGATCATACATTGAAACAGATTCTTGACACCAGAGTATGCATAAACATTTAGCCACAAACAAAAAATTCAAGTCCTGCTCAAACTCTCTGTTGCTTCTGAATATAATGTTTCCTTCGAGTCAGTTCCAGAAATTTCCTTTTTAAGTTCACATTCTTAACTACTCCCACAGAAACTATACAGAATCAAGTATGGGAGTCGACGATTCCCTTACCAAAGACTACTCTTTCGACCAAGGTATTTGCACCACTTCTTATAGTTCTTGAAAAGCTTCTTCATCACTTCTGTCAATGCTTGATCATCTAACTGTGAGAGCACAATGGGTTGTCATTATGAGAACAAACGTAAGTATAAACTGAAAGTACATTAACTAAATATTATGTTCATAGCAGTATGCAATTACATATACATTCCACGGAAAAAACATGATGCAAAGAAATCTCCTTGAATGGAAAAACAAAAGTGAATTAGGACAAAGAAAACAACTCTGAAAAACGACCAACTAAAGGATAAAATTGTCGTTTACATGCATGGACACACCAAACCCATATAAAAGTGGTCTTTCAATAATGGTAAAATTAAGGTACAAACCTTTGGCTGCTGATCAGGCTTAGGAAATTGTCTTATATGCACATTAGCAAGTAATAAGATCAGATGCTCCCTTTGATTAGCCACATTGTCTTTCTGCAGAACGATAGCATACACATGAAAATTGCATGTTAGCAAGTAATAAAATCGACTGCTCCTAAGATTAGCTGCATTGTCTTTCCGCCAAACCATTCAGTAATTTATAGATTACTCTCAACAAAATTGGCAAGCATCAGCGAACTAGTAAAATGACCTGAAATCCAAACATTTCTTGAAGCCAATCA
Source organism: Erysimum cheiranthoides (assembly GCA_011420285.2). Taxonomy (NCBI): domain Eukaryota; kingdom Viridiplantae; phylum Streptophyta; class Magnoliopsida; order Brassicales; family Brassicaceae; genus Erysimum; species Erysimum cheiranthoides. The sequence goes on along the minus strand of CM022178.2, from coordinate 17,346,378 downwards.
AGCATGTCTTCATCTTTCTTTTTTTTGTGACCTTCTGGCCAAGGAAGACCTCTAGTGTTGCGGAGACCAAGAACAGCGGCTTGGATCTGCATTAAGAATTACATTACCCGCTGATCACATGTTACACATATATAATAGTGCTCACAGTGGAACAACAAGAGGACTAACCTCAGGATATCTCATAATCGCTTGATTTGCACTGTCAGGATCGAGAGGTAGGATGTTATAGGGGACGTACAACTGTGTCTTTTCTGCAACCTTATCTTGAGCTTCCAAAATCTGGAAACATTAAACTTCATTGTAACATTGCACAAGAGATGGAAAATAGATAAATAAATAAAGGAAAGATACTAAACAGAGACAGGGCTAAAAAGTCACAATGCATTACCTCCCGGTCAACCTCAATGGACTGTGTCAGATTAACAGCCTTCAACACCTCAAACAAAACATTGGCAGTTTGGTATGCCTTTGTCAGCTGAGCACTGAAAATTAAAAACAGGTAAACTACGAGTTAGGGAATTTGGTGCTCTCAAAGACTAACAGAGCAATAATTGGCATCTTAAAAAGACATTTAAAGTAGTTAAGACTAACCGGTCAGCCTTATCAGCGGCATTGTGCAAAGCTTGAATATACTTCTTATAGTAATGTTGATAAAAGCTTTGCATTTCACGGGCATCACTTTTCTTAACCCTGCCCATGAGTGTTGGATCATGTTCCTGCAAAAAATCAAAGAAAGGGTAAAGCACATTTTGTCAAAACGAAGTACTAAAACCAAGATGTGTTCCTACAGATATCAGTAGCTATGTAAATCTAGCACATGCAGGAAATCAAGGAGAGTAAGAAGAATGCTCACTCTCTCAAGACGCTGTAGAAGCGCAGTCTTAAACTGGCGAACACCTCTTCCACCGGAAGTGGGATCCAGCCTATGAGCTTTCTCAAATGCATAAAACCGACCTAAGGAAGAGAGCAGAAAACACAAAACCCCAAGAAGCATATAAACAACAAGAAGCATTACCACACGCCCAAAATTAACAAAGAGTTTGTTTCACTTACAGAGATAGGCAACCCTAGGGTTACTGGATTCAACCTCATTAGCAACACGGAGAATAGGGGCAATCTCAACAAGCGATGAAGGAACAACTTCACTATCGAATGACTCTCCAAGATTACCAGCAGTCTGAGTTCGTACGATCCGCCGCTGCTGAGGCTGTGACGGTCCTTGATCAGGACCTCCTCTTGTAGCCGACATTACTCCTACCCTAAAACCTCCAGGTTAAAGCCGTATTAACGCTTCCTCCTCAGCCTCCTTGAAACAAACAAACTCGTTAGACAAAAGAAGACTGAAATCAACAATGAACAAGGATGCGACATTGAGAGAAACATACAGGGAGAGATAGAGATCCGGAAACCCTAACAATGACGGAGCAAAGGAGCCACAGGTTTAGGCAACTTAGCTGCTAAGTACGCAAAGTGAGAGAGAGAGAGAGAAAGATACACATGAGTGAATGTTTTTTTGTGTTTTTCTTCTTTTTTAAGCACCACTTTAATGGAATAAAAATCAAAAAATAAATTTCAAAAAAGTACACTTTCGAAGTTCGTGTCCATAAAAAGACTCTATCTTCCATTTAATTACAGTAACACCACCAAGTTTTTTAACTCTCTTTTTCTGGGGCATATGTCGGTTTTGTCTTGGAGCAACCAAAAAGGGTCCCTCCAGTTTTATTCACTGAGACAAATACCGTAATACTTCTGAAAATAAAGGGTATTTTTGTAAAGGGTAATTGGAATTTCAAAAAAGTCGAAGATTCCAATACAATAAAAGTGTTAGCCGTTTTTTAAACTTGAATGGCTTCTTTGACCTCATATGACTACTCCTCGTCATTACTTTTTAATATTTTTACCGTTTTTTTTGACGTTGTGTTTAACCGTTTGTTTAACAAGATTGAAGGATTCTCTTTTTTATGATAACAACAAGATTTGAGAATTTGACGCAGTGTTTAAATTGTTTTAGCTAACTAAGCTTTATTTATATATAAAAAAAAACCTTCGATCTTAAAAATTATAATAACCGATCTTGTTGTAAACTCGAATGAATTCATATTATTATTGGTTTCGTTAGATCTTATTCCTAGATTATGTTTTTTATTGTTTAATTTGATGCTGAGAGACAAGCCTGAGCCATTCGAATTAGAAAACAAGAATAAACAGAAACTTGGAAAAAACTAATCAAATTAAAGAACTGAAAGAGACTTCAGAGTAATATATATAATTTTAGCATATCAATTTCAGTCAAGTCATATTTAAAAATTCCGTAGCTTACAGTAATACTTCCTGCGGTTCAAAAGTTAATTTGAACATTTATTTTGTGTTCTACGAGTCATTATAGTCTATAGATGTAGTTTCTTTTGATCAAAATCGTTTTATTCTCCAAATAAGTGATTTTAGATAAAATAACAGTTAGATCAGTTTGAACACAATCGATATATTCATGTGTCTGGTAAAAAACATCCTAAAAAGTTTTAGATCGAATGAGAAAAACTTTGGCTTTTGTGAATAAATGAAATGATGACAAAACTTACATCGACGTACTGAAGTAGATGCGCTTTCAATGGACAGTTCTCTGTGTCAATAACATGGGCTTTAGACATGGCATTTATGAGTCGGGTTCAAGCTTTGATGCAAATGCAAGCAGGACCTGCTCTCCAACCATTTTATCAAGATATTGTAGTCCTGCCTAAACAACAACTTGGAGTTGGAGAGCGTCACTTTCACTCATTGCTCAAGTAATGTTGCTGTCGATAAGTAGCAGCCTCATATACATAGGCCGGTCATACATACTCTTATCAATAAAGTTATGTTGAGACCAAAAGAAAAAACTTTAAAAAAATATTTGATAAAGCTGAGTTATACAAAGGCCCATGTGTGATATGAAAATAAAAAAATATATACGTCGGCGTAAAAATACATAAAAATGGGTTTATGGTAAAAGGCCCATGTGGGAAATAGATAGGCCCAAATGTAAAACTTTTTTGGGATTCAAAAGATATACTTATAATAATAAAGCCACACGCGTAATGAATCGCGTAAAGCGTGTGTAACCTAACCGGCGGTGATCCTTTGTTCCGATCGTGTTGCGTCTTTCAGATATCTCTCTCTTGCCGAGATATCAAAGATTGATCCAAAGAAGCTTTTCACGTTTTGTTAAATTTGGAAAAAGAAAGCTTCTGGAATCACTCAGAGGAGTTGAAGGAACCGAAGCCCTAAGAAACTAGGGAAAGTAATTGTTCTCACCAGAGTCGTTGTCTCGCCGAGAAGAACGAACGACGAAGCTGTGGTTAATTTCCGGGACAAAAGATTTGTTTCTGTGTTGTGAGTATCGAGTTTTGAGCTGAAATCGACGAATTCGTCCACTGAGTAAATGGGGGTAAGTTTCAAGAAGTAAATTGGATTTGTTGATTTTGAAAATTTCGGATTTTTAGGTTATTTCGTGTTTGAGGAACTTGATTATGTGTACAAGCAATGATTGTTATTGTTTGTGATACATAGGTCGATCCATTCAAAACTACTGAGAAGTCAGAAACCGAGAAAGAAACCGGTGGTGGTCTCCCTCTCAAGGATAAATTGACTTTTACAGCTCCTGAGAGAAAGTCCCGTTTAGGTATGAGTTGAAATTCTTACACTTTTGCAATCCCATTGTTGAAAGCATTCCACTTTATTGTTTTGGAACCCTATATTAACCTATGAAATGTATGTTTGTAGGCTTGGATGTAAGGGCAATTGAGAAAAGGGAGAATGCTAAGACCCAGGGGGAGTTTAAGGTCCCGAAGAAGTCAACAATATCCATTACATCCTCTTTGGATGAAGAGGATAAATCTGATGTATCAGGATTAGATAATGGAGCAGAAACCACTCAACATGACCATTCCAGCAGACGATATAGAGAGAAGTCTTCAAGATCTGAGACTGCAGAAGGTATTTTTTTGCTCATGACTATGTAGTTTGTGCAGTCACTCAAGTTCTAGACTACAGTGATTCCCCTAGTTAATTCATATATTGACATAGTAATGCATTTAGCATCCTTATCACGTGTGGAAAACATGTTTACACCTAGAATAATATTGGTGAGGAGAATATTTGCCTTATATTTTCTTTTGATCCTACTTTGTGAGCATAAGTACGATGTTGGAGATACCACCTTCATTTGTTTTTCTTAACTCTTGTGCTTATGACTTATGACATTTATTAATTTTTTGTATTGCAGAAAGTACCGTGACTACCGAGAATGCTGCAACTTCAGATGTAAGTCAATTCCATTCTAAAAATGAAATCATTATTTGGCCTCGGGTTATCTTTCTTTTCTACTTACATAACTGATTTTTAAAAGTACTTGCAACTTGAGTTTTAGTATTCTGATATATTTTTCACTTGTCGAAATGAAGGTTTCCATGACTCCTAGGAGTTTATCTAGCACTTCTAGATATGAGAGAGATGATAGCAATAGACGTCGAGATGAACATAGGCATGACAGAAGTGAAACTCCGCGGGCAAGACAGAGAAACACTTATAATGAGATGGATCACTACCGAGGGAGGGAGTCTTATCGCCAATCTAACCGAGACTATCATGGAGAAAAGCGTGGAAGATACAATAGCGATAGGAGGACTCCAGGTATGCAAAAGATGGTAGAAGCTCATAAAACTGTCAATTTGTGAGCTTATTGACATTAATTTCACTACATTTATCTCCTCACAGTTGTGTCTATTTTCAAATTTTTGTTCCCAGAAGCATGATGAGTGTCACAAACACAACACTTATTGGACCTTTTTAATGGAGTGCAGGTAGGTCAGACTGGGATGATGGAAAATGGGAATGGGAAGATAGTCCTCACGGAGATAGAGACTCTAGTTACAGCAAGCGTCATCATCCTTCTCCATCACCCATGTTAGCTGCAGCTTCACCTGATGCTCGTTTAGTCTCCCCGTGGCTGGATTCACCACGTTCAACCAGTATGCTGTTTTTGAATTTTAATATTTGTAATTTGGTTTTATTTATTTGCAACCACGAGCAAAGACTAACAAGGAACTTATTACCATGTCCTTATTCAAATGCAGTGTCTTCTGCTTCTCCATGGGATATTGGTGTACCTTCTCCTGTTCCAATTCGGGCTTCTGGATCATCTATCAGATCCTCAAGCTCTAGGTATGGTGGAAGATCCAATCAACTTGCATACTCTAGGGAAGGTGATCTGACAAATGAGGTATGCATTTTTAATTGGCATTGTGCACCGATGGTCATGCCACGTGTCATTAGATAGATCTGAATTTCCATTTTGTTTCCCCATGTCGGGCTTGCTTGAAGATTATCGATGAGTATTATGGTTCTCTTGCATTAAGAAAACTGTTTGGTTTTAATAATACTTGTGCTACATGTTGTTATGCCATCTATAGGGGCATTCAGATGAGGATAGATCGCAAGGAGCTGAAGAATTTAAACATGAGATCACAGAAACAATGCGTCAGGAGATGGAATATCACTCAGATCGTGCATGGTAAGTATTACTTTTTGCAGAGACATTTGAATCAAACGTTTTATGAACTGAGAGCATAGTCTCACTCTTCACGTTAGTTGTGAAACCATCTCTAGATTGTATAAAGCTTGTATTAACTACATGATTGTCATTTCACAGGTATGATACAGATGAAGGGAACTCACTGTTTGATGCGGACAGTGCATCCTTTTTTCTTGGAGATGATGCTTCGCTACAGAAGAAGGAAGCTGAGCTGGCAAAAAGACTGGTATTTATCTATACTAATTATGCACTCTTCATTTACAATTTTTTATTTGACACTGCTTATATCTGATCTCTTTTCTATGGCTAGGCTTTTCCGTGTCCGTTTTGCATAAGTTATCCAATTTAATCTTATTCTGACTGAAGCATTAAGCTTGTATCTCCTTGTACTGCTCTTGATTAAGTATACTGAAGCTACATTATGTTGTTTTGACTATTTAAGTTAGATTATAGGTGTGCTGAATAGCAATTTCGCATAAAGCTTCTTGTTCAATGCACCAATCCTTCTTTTCCTGGCATTATGCTTTTGCTGCTTAGAAATGTAGTATACTTCATATATTGAAAGATTTATAACATTTGTAACGCAGGTGAGAAGAGACGGTAGCAAAATGTCACTCGCTCAGAGTAAAAAATATTCTCAGCTTAATGCGGATAATGCTCAGTGGGAAGACCGCCAGCTTCTCAGATCTGGAGCTGTTAGAGGCACAGAAGTGCAGACTGAGTTTGATAGCGAAGAAGAACGGAAAGCAATTCTTCTTGTACATGGTATGTAGACTACTTCAATAGCTCATAGTTAACCATAAAACGACAAGGTTAATGAGTAGTATATGCAACATAGCAGGTAATATTTTATTATTTGGGTAATTGCAGATACGAAGCCCCCTTTCCTTGATGGAAGAGTCGTTTACACAAAGCAAGCGGAGCCAGTAATGCCTGTAAAGGATCCCACATCAGACATGGCTATAATTTCACGAAAAGGATCAGGTCTTGTCAAAGAAATTCGGGAGAAACAAAGTATGAATAAATCACGACAGCGATTCTGGGAGCTTGCAGGTTCTAATCTTGGTAATATCCTTGGTGTTGAAAAATCAGCCGAGCAGGTAATGCCCCAAATTGTTGTTAACTCTTTATTGATATTGTGGTTGTTGGACATATCGTGACTTTGTGATCATCTTGCAGATTGATGCTGATACTGCTGTAGTTGGTGACGAAGGTGAAGTAGATTTTAAAGGTGAGGCTAAATTTGCACAACATATGAAGAAGGGAGAAGCTGTGAGTGAATTTGCCATGTCAAAGACCATGGCAGAGCAACGACAGTATCTCCCCATATTTTCTGTTAGAGATGAACTATTGCAGGTTGGTGGTCTTTCCTTTTGAGGGCCTTGGTAGTTGGATTATAATATGCATTATTATTAGGACAACCTCAGGGGTTTACTGTTTTTTTTTAAAAAAAATTCATCCTTGCGTTAATCATCTGCTTTTAAATGTATTCTCTAGGTAATAAGAGAAAACCAGGTGATAGTGGTGGTTGGCGAAACTGGTTCAGGAAAGACCACTCAACTTACACAGGTTGCTCCCTTACTATGGCTTTTCAGGGAATTTATATGCTACTACATAGTTATGGAACAATTAAATCATCGAACTTTTATTCTGTTTCTTTTTGTTAGTATCTTCATGAGGATGGGTACACTATAAATGGTATAGTAGGTTGCACCCAACCAAGGCGTGTAGCAGCCATGAGTGTTGCAAAGAGAGTTAGTGAAGAGATGGAAACAGAATTGGGCGATAAAGTGGGGTTTGCAATTCGTTTTGAAGATGTAACTGGTCCAAACACTGTTATCAAGGTAAGGTGTTCTCAAGTAATGAAGTGCTTTTTGCTTATTTTTGATGTTTCTGGTTTAGTTGGCCACACAAAGCTTGGCTTATCATGCTTTTAGCATCTTCACTTCATGAAAACTTGGAAATATCTTCTGAAACTTCATCTTTAATTACAGTACATGACTGATGGAGTGCTACTGAGAGAGACCCTCAAAGATTCTGACCTGGATAAATATCGGTATGTATGCTTTTACCTTACCTCTGATAGATCATTTTTTGAACTAAAAAGATATCATAGCTAACTCCTTTTGTGGACTCTGTATAGCGTGGTGGTGATGGATGAAGCGCATGAAAGGTCACTCAACACAGACGTCCTTTTTGGAATACTGAAAAAAGTTGTGGCTCGTCGTCGTGATTTCAAGCTGATAGTCACGTCAGCAACCCTTAATGCTCAAAAGTTTTCCAATTTCTTTGGGAGGTAGGTTACCATCATCCTTCACATAGACCAATTTAGAATCTAAAAGATGAATTGTTAATATGACAGTGTTTTTGCTTTGTTAATGCAGTGTTCCTATCTTCAACATTCCTGGAAGGACTTTCCCTGTCAATATTCACTACTCAAAAACTCCTTGTGAAGACTATGTTGAAGCTGCTGTTAAACAGGCAATGACGATTCACATAACGAGCCCACCTGGGGACATTCTCATATTTATGACCGGCCAAGATGAGATTGAGGCAGCGTGCTTCTCACTTAAGGAGAGAATGGAACAGCTCGTAGCATCCTCCAGTAGAGAAATCACGAATCTACTGATTCTCCCAATATACTCTCAGTTACCCGCTGACTTGCAAGCTAAGATTTTCCAGAAACCAGAAGATGGAGCCCGTAAGTGCATTGTTGCCACCAATATTGCTGAAACATCATTGACAGTCGATGGAATATATTATGTGATTGACACGGGGTATGGAAAGATGAAGGTTTTCAATCCTAGAATGGGTATGGATGCTCTTCAAGTTTTCCCAATTAGTCGTGCAGCCTCTGATCAGCGTGCAGGAAGAGCTGGAAGGACAGGGCCAGGAACATGTTACAGGCTGTATACTGAGAGTGCTTATTTGAATGAGATGTTGGCAAGTCCGGTGCCAGAGATTCAGCGAACAAATCTGGGTAACGTTGTGTTGTTGCTGAAGTCGTTGAAAATAGAGAACTTGCTAGATTTTGATTTCATGGATCCACCTCCGGAAGAGAACATCCTTAACTCTATGTACCAGCTTTGGGTGTTGGGTGCTCTTAGCAATGTTGGAGGATTAACCGATCTCGGGTGGAAGATGGTGGAGTTCCCATTGGATCCACCTCTTGCTAAGATGCTCTTAATGGGTGAACGGCTTGATTGCATAAACGAGGTTCTGACTATCGTGTCAATGCTTTCAGTACCTTCAGTGTTCTTCAGACCTAAAGACAGAGCAGAAGAGAGCGACGCCGCAAGGGAGAAGTTTTTTGTGCCGGAATCGGATCATCTAACGCTACTAAATGTATATCAGCAGTGGAAAGAGCATGACTACAGAGGAGACTGGTGCAATGACCATTACCTACAAGTGAAAGGTCTGAAGAAAGCTAGAGAAGTAAGATCCCAGCTTCTGGATATCCTCAAGCAACTAAAGATACCACTCAAGTCGTGTGGACCGGATTGGGACATCGTGAGAAAAGCCATCTGTTCAGCGTATTTCCACAACTCAGCTAGATTAAAAGGTGTTGGGGAGTATGTGAACTGTAGAACCGGGATGCCTTGCCATTTGCACCCGAGCAGTGCACTGTACGGTCTGGGTTACACACCGGATTATGTGGTGTACCATGAACTGATCTTGACGACAAAGGAGTACATGCAGTGTGCTACATCGGTTGAGCCACATTGGCTGGCTGAGTTAGGGCCTATGTTCTTCTCAGTCAAAGACTCGGATACATCGATGTTGGAGCATAAGAAGAAGCAGAAGGAAGAGAAAACCGCAATGGAGGAAGAGATGGAGAAACTGAGAAGAGATCAGGCGGAGTCGGAGGTGAGAAGCAAAGAGAGAGAGAAAAAGAAAAGAGCAAAGCAGCAGCAACAGATTTCAGGTCCTGGCTTGAGAAAAGGCACCACTTACCTCAGGCCTAAGAAGTTTGGACTGTAACGTTGTAATCGGAAACTTTACCAAAAGAACGAGGGACGGAAAAAAAAAAACAGCGAAAATAGAGCAAACTGTAATCACCACATTGTGTCTGTGTTCAGATATTTCTTAATGAGAATATTAAATTGTTCCAAGATTGTATTGAATTCGTTCTCGCCAATTTTTATTTTTTATTATTTTTTGGGTTGTCTCGAGCATTTTATTAGAACCAGAGATAAGTGAGAACAGAAACAGAGCTTGTCCGCACAAAACAGAGATTAAACGCTCATAACTTGTACACAACTATTGATGGAAAAAACTCAAATTAAAGGTGACTTCCACGTTCGTGTAACCAAGCAGGACCTCCACTAGCAAGGTATGATCGAAAGCGTCCATCACTTGTTACACGATACCTTACGGAAGCCTTGGAGTAGGCGATGAATCCTGGCGGTAAAGGATCCATAACGAAGCCAGTTGAAAGGATCCATTGCCGCATCAATGGCATCTCAACGTTCTCTACGTGGAGATCACTCAGACTTTGTAATGCCCAGAGAAAACACCGCAGATCAGCTGCTATTCGATTCGAAACACTTGTCTCGCATGAAAAACGGCAAGATTCATTAAGCCATGAAGCATGTGCATTGCATTTAGTAACATCTATCGGAGGTCTTAACCATCACCATCTCCTATCAATTCTTGAAGGTTGATAATATGGCTGTGCCTCCGTCAAGTGAAGCCATATAAAAGAATCCAGGTCACCTTGTTTGCCGGCGCATAAGAGTTCATTCCGGTGTTTCCACAACAACGACGGGATCGCCGCTTGCAGATTGTTAGCTACCCCGTGCTTCATCACCAATTGCAATACATAGGCCAAAATAGCTCGCAAGGCCAACATGTGAAAAAGGACATATGGCTAATCTTACGAATTTAATAATTTCTATTTCAGCTTTCTTTTTTTTTTCTATCGGCTTTTCCTTTCAAAATTAGGAATACTGACAAGTTTTCAATAGTTTTTGACTCTTCTAAGAACTGAGAGATCTTGGAATAATGCTTTTCTACTTAAGAAAAAAATATGGTTGATCTAGTAATTAATGTTTCTAATAGTTTACATTAGTACTACTTCTTAGTCGCTCCATCTCATCCTTGTAGAGAGTTGAGTTTTGCCCATCATCCCTGTCTCTGCAACATCCTACACTTATATCAAGTCTTATGGATTTTACAATGCTTAACACCCTAATTTCCAATTCCAGTTATTGGAATTATGTGGCACACAAATGTCATCAAATCCTTCCCCCTAAACAAAATACATTTTTGCCATCCTTACAAGTTTCAAAATCTCCCTCATCAATTCACATTTTGCCACCACCATCTACAACACCTTTTAGCAAGTCTAATGCTCCGGCTCCATCATCTGCTGCATTTACGCCAAAAATCGCAGCCACATTATAACTTCAATTTAACAAACACATTGATCCAAAGAGCAGAAGAAAAGATGTGAACCTGAGTAGATTTTAGAAGGGCCCTTTCAAATATTACCGCTTTCTCCGTCTGATATTTCTTCAAGCTTTGCGATTGCATCCATAAGAGCTAGTTCATGATCCTACCATTTCCAAGTAAAACTATATAGTCAGCTTCTCTTTTCATGATACTGTGGAGTAAACGACCAGATTCAACCACACATGTATTGGTTCTTACTCTCAGCACTCTCTTTGCCTTCTCTACCTCTGCTGGGTTGGGGTTAACTGACCCAAAAACTTTTTCTACCTGTTACAAATAAATAAAGTGATACTCAGATCATAACAGCTGCCAACATTCATTTCTATATTGAAAACCTTGGATGATTACCTCTTTTATCAGTGTATCAGTGTGGAGAATTTCGATCTCGCCTAAAGCTTTCTTCCCGATGCCGTTCTGTGTCTTGGGTTGCTGCATCTTCATGCTTCCCCTACCCCTACCACCCGCATTGCTTGTGGGACCACCACGAGCCATGGATTTTGTATTTCCACGGCCTTGCCCAGGATGTCCTCCTTTACGAGAAACCCCAGGATCCTCACCTTCCCATCTGATATCTCCCGGAGATATCTATGATATATATATAAAGAACATTCAGAATCATATATAACCAAGTATCCAAGAATGAGATGAGCTCTTAAAATATAGTTTAACTGTACATAATCGAGCACTAAATACACACTTTAGCCTCTGCCCCTCACAGAAGGCAATCATGAAACTGAACCATTAGATGAGAAACTAATGGATGGGTGAGATGGTTCTACCAGTTTTTGCCTCTCCTTGACATGCAAGGCATGTCGAATAAAGTACCAACAAGATCATAAACAAATAGAAGAAGATAACAATTCATGGTCTCTCCAAATTTCATGATATAGCATCATCTTCTGTACATTGTGAAAGGTATAAAAGACAAGTAAGAAAAATTGATATCATAATTACCTCTTTAAGATTTACCCATTCCCAAGTTTCATTCCCAGTGTTAATATCATACACTAAAGCATGCCGCCCCTAATCCATGTTGAAAAAAGAAACAAATAATATCAGAAAACGGAGATTTGGCACTAAAACACTAACACATAGCAATGAAAGATAAGATACCTCAACAGGGTTGTAGTCAGTTATAACAGCTTCATAGAAATGGTTGTCCTCAGGCCACTTCGTCCAGACCTTCCTTCCAATCAACGGGTCATATGATCCCGATTCACCTGGTTCATTTGTTAAATTGCCAGCTTGGGGCCTTCCAGCAATGCCTGTAGGTGGGTACTGCATCGACTTCATCGAGCACAAAGAATAAAATATTCTCATACCTTAGTAAATGAAGAATATAAGAACACGATTCACGGTAACAACAGTAAGAGTCACGCAGCATCATGACTTACTGTCTTTGGCTTCTTGGTCTTTGGACCTGGTGGAGGACCTCCCCTTCTTAGTGCAGATGACGATGGTTGCATCGAAGGGTGCAAAGAAGGAGATGGTGGGCCCATAGCTAATGAGGCCATTGAATTTGATGTCTTTTGCTTCTTACGTGATGCTGATACAGCGGGACTTGGAGCATCATGAACCAGCTGAGGAACACTGGACTGAAGGCTGTTTCCCTTTCTCCATTCCCTGACATGATTTAAATTAACCTTGTTGGCTAGAAAGTTGCTTTTGATTATAAGATGTATTAGTGATTAATTACATATAAACCAGACCTTATTCGCCTGATCATTTCATCAGCGTTAACCCTTGATAACAGCTCTCTGTGTTCCTCATCAGACACCCGAAGTTCTTTTCTGAGTTCAGTGATCAAACTTTCTTTCTCCTGAGTATATTTTTCCAGCCAAAGGGAGAAAGGTAAGCTTATCTTAGATAAGATGGTGAAGTTATATAAAGATGGATTAACTAATGAAGAAGAAGACAAGGAAAATAAGTACCCAGGTAATAGCATCAGACTGGGCTTTAAATGCACGGAGTATCGAGCTATACGCTTCTTGCTCAATTAGATGAATTTGAGTTTCCATGTCGTTGTGCACCCGTGATAAAGGAGCAGAATTGAGAACTGAAGGCCTTCCATTGCCGGCAGGTCTGGCACTTCTTTGGTATCTACCTTGATGAGATGGAGGCAGGTCATCATCCGTACCTGAGTTCCCGCAGAAAACAACATATCAGGAAACAGACAAAAACAAATACATTATACAATCAAAACATAGTAAACCAGTATGAAGCTACACGAAAAAATGAGTCAGTAAGCAATAATTAAGAGAAGAAAAGTAAGTAAAAGAAATTTTGAGAAGGAATGCTTCTAACTGAAAAAAGCACATCCAATTGTGGACACGAGAAAGAGAGAGATTCAGGACAAAAACTAACAGTAAGTTAGTTAAGAAACGGCTAGACTGAATATCACTGAAAGAAAATAAGACTCACCACTACTATCAGAAGGTCGGTAATCCATCTGTGTCCTCTCCCGATTATTCTTTACAGGGAACCAAAGAAATCAAAACGTGGGATGAGACCTGTCTAGTTGCACCAAAGCACGAGCTGCAAAAACCAAGGAAACAACTTCAAAGGAGGAAAAAGCCAAAACATTCACTTTCATGCAGAGAGCATACGAAGACCTTCACTTTTCAGGTCAAAACTGGAACCCTAAGAGCACAAAAAACCCTAATTTTTGAACTTAAAACCTTGACAAAGCAAATTACACTATCCAAAAACGCAGGTTGAAGTTCTTCAACTCAAGCTAAACAGCCATACATGTCTCCTTGTGCTGATTGATGAGTTTCGAATAAGAGAAATCCCAAGAATCAACAAAATTCATCGCAAGCAACCTTAATCACTAAAGAAATCGAATTTCTGCTAAAGTAGTGAAAAAGTCTTTCAAATCAAAGAACAACAGTTTCCTAAACCCTAAATTCCTGACGAAGCAGCGCACATGAATGCTAGCTTTCAAGATGAACAAAACTTAAATTGCGCAGAAAGAATGTAAGATCAAAAACCAAATACCTTCTTTGGATCTATTCTCGGAATATTCGACCAGCCATCGATAAATTTACTCCCTAAAGATCATAGATTTAGCCGAGAGAGAAAGCAGACAACACCAAATCTATAAATCAGAAGATTTGGACGATTCTTGTAATAAAATCTCTCGGACCTAAAGTCGATGTTACAAACGTTAGATCTCCGGGAAGCAGAAGGCACGCCGCGGAATTCAGAATTACAAGACAAATCGTGATGAATTTTCCGAGGGATCTATGAGTCGCGGACGTGAAACCACTTTATTTTGTGCCCTAATTTTTTCCCAGTTGATAGGTTGGTTTGAGTTACACGAACGACGGCAAGTTTTGTCGTTTCACTCTCTACTTCCTATCTCTTTTGGTTCTGTCTTAAACCCGAATTTTGGTACGCTCTCATACCGACACTGTGTATACACAATTACAGACACACAAAAAAACATATTCGTAATTGTTTTTCTTTAAAGAAAAGAGAATCAAATTTTCTATCTCAAAAAAAATGTAAATTCAGTTTTATCTACCAACAAGAATCGATTTGGCTGCAAATACAAACAACAAAAATAATAAATAAACCGACATTGAGAAGTCCATCTGAACCGGACGAACCAAAGAAGGTCGGTTCGGTCCAAAATTGAAATTAAACAAAGTTGCAATAGAAAAATGTCAAAGAGTGTAAAAAGAAGAAGAAATGTTGTTGCGTGTGTGTCCGTCGTCTTTCTTCTACCTCCGACCGCTTCATCTCTTCAGTTCAACTGCTAAATTCCCTTTTTGTCCCTCTATTCGCCCACAATTTCGTTTAAGCCCATCCCGATCTTCTTCTTCTTTCCGTCGGATGGAATCTTCTCCGGCCTCGTCTTCGTCTCCGTCGCCGGTAACCGCTTCGGCTGCTGATTCTTTAGCGAAAGATCTGCAGAATCAAACTCTTGGAGCTGTTGATGAACCTGGTAATATTAAGCGGAAGCTCGAAGATTTTAATTGGGACCACTCGTTTGTCAAGGAATTGCCTGGTGATCCGAGAACCGATGTTATCTCGCGTGAGGTATGAAAAGAAATTCGATCTTAAACGGAGATAATAGGACTCTTTCATTTTTATCTCTGTCAATGCTTTGTTTGATCTTGCGATTCAGGTCTTAAAAGAAATAACCTTTTTGCTTTTTGTTTTTGCTGTGGTTTAATCTGGAATTATCAAGTTGATATTTGTGGATTGTACTGAGGCTAAAGTTTTTTTTTTTATTTGGATTTCTCTTATGCTTCTTATTGCTCATTTGAATACTACAGAATTGAAAGTTCTCTACTTTGTGTTCTTTCGGAACACTATATATGAATCTGCCATGTCTCAGTGTGCTCGTTAATATATTTCCCATTAAGCTAATTTGGGCATCCGGATTTTTGATTGTTTATGGTTATGTGCAGGTATTGCATGCTTGCTATTCCAAAGTTTCTCCATCAGTAGAAGTAGATGATCCTCAGCTTGTAGCGTGGTCTGAATCTGTTGCAGAGCTATTGGATTTGGATCCTAAAGAGTGAGTTTTATTATGTATTGTCAGGCTAAAGTCTGTGTGTTTGAAGCAGAAGATAATTGGGTTTTCTAGGTCTCAAACACAAATAGCAAGTATTTCGTTATAAATGATGCCATTGTTTTCAATTCGCCTTCATTGTTATATTCTTAAGTTTCTTCTTTAAACAATTTGGCGCCTTTCATTTATTTCTGTCTCATAATATTGTGAAACTCAAGTTTTAAGAGTGTTATCCTTTATATCTGCTGCCATTTCAAGACCCTTTTCTCTTTCTAGTTTGACTTATGGCAAAATTCTGTTTAACTTTCAGGTTTGAAAGGCCAGATTTCCCTCTCTTGTTGTCCGGTGCTAAACCTTTGCCAGGAGCGTATGTGTTCCTTACCCAAATCTGATTTTAGGTCCAATCTTCTCAAATCCATAGTTCATATTCTCAGTTGTTGATATACTTTTTCTATAGAATGTCGTATGCTCAATGCTATGGAGGACACCAGTTTGGCATGTGGGCTGGACAACTAGGTGATGGTCGTGCCATAACTCTGGGAGAAGTTTTGAACTCCAAAGGTGAAAGGTGGGAACTTCAGCTTAAAGGTGCGGGCAGGACTCCATATAGCCGTTTTGCTGATGGGCTTGCAGTGCTCCGTAGTAGCATCAGGGAGTTCCTTTGCAGTGAAACTATGCATTGTCTTGGAATCCCTACCACGCGTGCCCTTTGTCTTCTCACCACAGGTCAAGATGTCACTCGCGACATGTTTTATGAGTATGTCCAAAACCTTCCAATCCTTGTCTAACTTGTTCCTTTGTTATGTTCTTCCTCTGTTTAGAAAGTTCATGTCTCCGGCAAGTATAAAGAAAATTAGGCTTCATATGATTAGAAACTGCACATGGGCATGATTGACATGGAAGTATTTAACCTACTGGACTAAGCCTCTAGTAGAGAAAAATTTTATCTATGAAATTTGCTTATAGGTGGTTGACTACTCCTATTGTTTTGCATTGTGCGCTTGCAGTGGCAATCCGAAGGAAGAACCTGGCGCAATCGTTTGCAGGGTCTCTCAGTCATTTCTCCGCTTTGGGTCATACCAAATACATGCTTCTAGAGGGAAAGAGGATCTAGATATTGTTCGGAAGTTGGCAGACTATGCCATTAGACATCATTTCCCACATATAGAGAGCATGGACAGAAGCGATAGCTTATCTTTCAAAACCGGTGATGAAGATGATTCGGTAGTGGATCTAACTTCCAACAAGTATGCAGGTATTTACCTAATGAAGTATTTGTCAAAATGCTGCATGAGACATTATTTTCTTTTCTGAATCAGCATGACATTGTATCACTTATTATACTTTTGCTTAGTTATATTAATGGCCAAGATTGAACTAATATTTCTGCTTTTGTAATAATGTTAGCATGGATCGTTGAAATTGCTGAGCGTACAGCTACCTTAGTTGCAAGATGGCAAGGTGTAGGTTTCACCCATGGTGTGCTCAACACTGACAATATGAGCATTTTGGGTCAAACCATTGACTATGGCCCATTTGGGTTCTTGGATGCTTTTGATCCAAGTTACACCCCGAACACGACAGATCTCCCAGGAAGAAGATACTGTTTTGCAAATCAGCCTGACATCGGCTTGTGGAATATTGCTCAATTTTCTAAGACTCTGGCGGTTGCTGAGCTGATAAATCAAAAGGAGGCGAATTACGCCATGGAGAGGTAACTTTGTTCCTCAGTATTGATTTGAAGCACTACTCTTAATTATATTTTAGGAACTACTAAGTAATTGAGGGACTCGTGATTCAGGTACGGTGATAAATTCATGGATGAGTATCAAGCCATAATGTCAAAGAAGCTTGGTCTTTCCAAGTATAACAAGGAGGTCATTAGTAAACTTCTGAACAATATGTCTGTTGATAAAGTTGATTACACAAACTTCTTTCGGCTTCTTGCAAATGTAAAAGCAAATCCCAACACACCCGAAAATGAGTTATTGAAACCCTTGAAAGCTGTGCTCTTGGACATCGGAAAGGAGAGAAAAGAAGCCTGGATCAAATGGATGCGAAGCTATATACAAGAGGTATCAAAAAAATATTCTTACATATGATTCCATCTTCAGTTGTTCTTAAACTCTAACTTTACTTTCCACAGAGTTACAACTACACTGTTTATACCCTGTATCTTCCTGGCTGATTCAACTCCTAGTTGTGTGTGGATTTGAAATTGCAGGTGGGTGGTAGTGAGGTATCAGATGAAGAAAGAAAAGCTAGAATGGATTCAGTGAACCCAAAGTACATTCTGAGGAACTATCTGTGCCAAAGCGCTATAGATGCAGCAGAACAAGGCGATTTCTCAGAAGTCAACAATTTGATCCGTTTAATGAAACGGCCGTACGAAGAACAGCCGGGCATGGAGAAATATGCTCGGTTGCCTCCAGCCTGGGCTTACAGGCCAGGCGTCTGCATGCTTTCTTGTTCCTCCTAGTTCTCCTTCCTGCTTTTGTTTTGCTATTTATAGAAAGGAAGAGGAAAAAGTAATACACTCTTATATATGTATGGCTTTAATGCTTTAAATAGACGAGCAAAACTTTGATGTTCTCACTATTTTGTTTTACATTGAATAAAGATTTGAGTACATATAAATTCCCATGAGCAAAGCTCAAGAAAAGAACCCAAGAACCAATGTCATCTTGTGTGATAAGCTTGGTTATTACATGAAACTTGATATGGAATAAACAGGTAAGAGACCATTGGATTAAACTTCTTTCATATCTCATCATACAAGAACACAACTCAAATTGGAGTTTAGTAAAAGAATCTGGTGGCAATTACAGAAGCTAATACTGAATTAGCAAATTCCAGAATGCAGCCTTCAAGCGCCGACCAACAAATCATCTGAGTGTCAGCTCCAAACACAAGCTCCTGAGCTCACATTCTAAGAACAGAGAGAATCACACAACACAGTCGCCTATAAATAAAAGATCTAAGAGAAATCTAAAAACATTTTGTGGCGTACCTTTCGATAGCACGAGGTGTAATGGGAACCACACCAGAAGGTGTCACAAGGGCATCGATCAGAACATCATTCGGTGTTACAGGAATACTTCCATCCTCAAGAATTTGAGGCGAGTATGACAATGCAACTGCAGTGGGGAAAAAAGAACAGTGATTAGCTTATTTTATTGAAAACATTCTGTAGTATCAATTTGATTGTGGTCTATACCCATAAGTGGATATCCCCAATCCTTCTCCTTCGCACGGTCCTGGTATCTCTTCAAGAAAGTGTCGTAGTAGCTTTTACCCATATGAGTTATCATTAGAGCATGACAAAGCATTTCTAATTGCAAGTATGAAACTACATTCCTTGGGGATGGCAAGATTTTGTGTTATGACAGAAGGTAAGAGAAGAAGTGACTATTATTGTGTAATCACTTTACAAAGTAATACAATGGCAAAAAATGCTTAACAAAAGCTTCATATTAATCGGATATTATACTGCTTCTAGATCTTCATAAGTACCCTTAGTATGAATCTATAGAAGTATAGAACCATGATGGAAAGAAAACTTGGGATCAATGCAAACTTACCCACCTCCACGACCTAAACGTCTCCCACATCTCTCAAAGGCAAGACCTGACCGCAAGGATTTGAAAATAAAAGTTGATTAGATAGAGAGACAAGGAAACATGTTGGAAATGACTGAAAACAGTTTCTCCATACCTGGCAAGATGAACAAATCGATGGGTTCATCTGCTTGCAACACTGTGAATAGATAAAAAAAAGGTTTTAATTTCAAGAGGGCGGGCTTGTAGTTATCATGTGAAGCTTATAGTGGTGGTAACATAGAAAAAAAGAACAGTACCATCTTCACGTTGATTCCCTTGGGCATCAACAGGAGCTGGTTCCAAAATGTTCATAGAATTTGCAATGAGGTCATCCATATGAGATATGTGCAGCATACGCATGTTACTGTTCTTATCCTCCACCCAAGGGACATACAGCTTTTTCTTAGCCATAGTATTTGAATCTAAATAACAAAAAAAAATGGAAAAGGAAACCCATAAGAGAAAAACAAAAATGCAGAGTGACATATAGCTTTTTCATCCCTATGTTACAATTAGGTTCTTCAGTTTGGTCTGTCACTGGTTTCTCTCAGTTCCAAAACTTATCAAATGCATTGAGTGTACAGCATCTCATTTGTCCTCGTAATGAGGGATATGCTATTAAGCCAAGTGATTAGTGATTAAAATGTAAAGGGCTTCCATTTCCAATTCTGAGTGGAACAACATTCTTATTATATATCTCATGAAAACGAAATATTCTAAAATAGTGGGATTGGGATCAAAGAGCAGTACCAGGATGTTGCAGAATCTCAGACAGGATTCTAGAAGTGTCGACTTCATTGAGAGACTTGCAGCTAATATAAGCACACAATCTCCGACAAGATTTGAACCAAGGAGCTTCAAGAACAGTGTTTTGAATGGCATCATCTACAATTCAAGGCAACCGGAGATTACTTTTGTTTCTAAGAACCAAAAAAGAAGAAGGGAAACGAGAAAAAAGATTGAACCTTGTTGGGTTCGGAGGGAAGGGTCCATGGCTTTTAGGGATTTGCGAACAGTGGAGCGCACGACCCGTTTCTGCTTGAAAATGGAATCGAGCTCCTCTTGGGTTTTGCTAGTGGTGGTGCTCATGGCAACGATGGGTCTAATAACAGGTGATAATCTGAAAACGGGTCGGGTCGGGATCTTGGGGAAGAAGAAGGTTGATGATCTTTGTAGTGGTGTCGTGATACAAAAGACGCGAGCTCCAATCATTACAAAACCGTTCTACCTTTTCTTGTTAAAAAAAAAAAAACATTACTTACTGCTCATCAATACAATCATCTTTAATTATGTGTGAACTGACCCTGACGTGGCAGCTGAGTCAACAATCTTTACAATTTGTCTAAATAAACACTGTTAGAGAGAGTCATGCCAGATTTAATCTCTGGTTCTATAGTTTTTTTTTTTTGGTAAAACTCTGGTTCTATAGTTTTTGCCATGGATTTGTTCACGCGGTAACGCGCTTCATGCCAGATTCAAGTGTAAGCACTATAGAGCATTTCTTATTTCATATCTCGATAGAAAATGTTAGGTAGGTTGTTTAGCCAATTCACGAGGTCATTTTTATATCGAAATCTGGATTTGTTTGAATGTGCTCCAACAGGTTACGTGAACGGAAAAGGGATCTTTAGAGTAATATTGTAGGGTCAGAATGTCTCCCTTGTTGCATGCGGTGTCTCTCTTCATCTTTCATTGACTCATTATTGATTCAAACGGTGGCAACAATGGACTGTTTTCCTGGTTGAGCTTCCAATTTTCCTTAGCCCTTGTTAGACATCATTTGAGATTTTTGTTAGATTTAGCCGCATAAGACATCAATGATTTTGTATTTTTCGGTCTTGTAATATTAATGTTATCTTAGCCCAGCTCCAATGGAGTTGTTAATAGGGTTGCTTAATGTTTTTGTAGGCAAAAAAATAAATCAGAAAATTCAAAATTAAGCCCACTATTCAGATATTAGTTTTTGAAACAGGAAGCGGAAGCAACATATAAACAACGCTACGTGTCAAGTTTTGGTTGGTTCTTCAATAAATATAAATGTCAAAAAAAAAAATTTTTTTGCCTATTTTCTTCTTTCTTTTTTCTCTCTCTTAAAATATTTTTATTTTTTTTTAATGTAATATAAGTAATTAAAAATTTATAATATTGACCTACAAGACATCATAAATCATCTGATTGCCATAAACTATGAAACTGCCAATCCCTAAGACTAACCTCTAAATGACTAAATCAGTTGTCGTGCTCACACTCTGATTATAATATTGACCTACAAGACATCATATTTTATTTTGGAAGAAAGTGTCAAAAAAACATAAACTTTCAAATTTGGTACAAAAAAAAACATGAACTCATGACTCCAAAGACGTATACAAAAATCCGTAACCAACTTAGCTGAACGATACTTTTAACATTTATTGAAAACACAACACATATATATGTGTTACATCGATTATTTTTTTTTTTGGTGGAATGTGTTACATCGATTATAATTAGTCTTTAAATTGCCGCAAAAAAAAAAAAAATAGTCTTTAAATTCAATAATTATATAATTACACTAATAATAAAAATAAAAAAACTTTGAGAAATCATAATTATAATTATTTGTTTAGTTATAATTAAACCGTAAATTATAATTGTTGAGGCAAATGAACTGCTAGATGTAATTAGAGAAAATATGAATGCACTTTTGGCTTACTCTCAGATGGATGTTCTATCACAAGAACTTCAAGTTGTACGAGCTCGGGTGAGTAGATGTGTTGAGGTCATTGCAGTTCTTCTCGTGCTGCCGGCAGTTCCAGCAGTACTTCAGGCAGCGGATCCAGCAGTAGCAGGCCAGCAACAGGCGTCGAGTTCAGTCTCAGGTGGCCCTGAGAGCAGTGGTTCGAGTAGCGAAGCTTAACTTCAAGGAGAAAGATTTGAAGCTTAGGTGTAATGGCGGTTAACTCGTATTAAACATGCAACTCTTTTTGAATTTTTATGGAAATGTTTTATATTTGGTTAATGTTGTTGGATATTAAATTCACAAACAGCTCTCTCCACTAACTATCCTGAGTATTAAAGAACATCTATCTTTTGGAGTTTCTACTTATAACATTAACCAAAAATCAATTGAAAAGCTTTTGTTACCCAAAAAAAATGTATTAAAGAACATCTATCTTTTGGAGTTTCTACTTATAACATTAACCAAAAATCAATTGAAAAGCTTTTGTTACCCAAAAAAAATAATAAGACTCAGTCTTAGGCATTGATTTAAAGTGTATAGAACACAGATCATCAAATATAAGCTTTCCAATAGAGGAACAGACTATAAAATTGTTCAAAACGGTATCTTCAATTTCGAGAAAGGGTTGTAATTAAACCACAACGCGCATCTAAACAAGAAGATACTCCAAATCTGGTTCATTATTGCACACCCAACTCAAGTAGATACCGAAAGATTCATTCTAAATTAATCTTTACAACCTCAAGTTGAAATATATTAAACTAAATTTTTTTTTTTTTTGAACAAAGAAATATATTAAACATTAAGGTTACATAAAAAGATGCCAAATTTCGTTACGGGATTGATCTACATAACGATAAATAATAACTAGAACTAGTATAGATGAAAGAAGAAGAGTGATGAATTCATAAAGTGAGTTTCGAAAGATTCTTTGCTAAAGCTCTCTCCTTTATAGCCATTCGTAAAGCTTTTGTTCTCTCTAGTACTCTCGCTGCTTCTGCTGATCTCTTAAACACAAAAGCTTGAGGGGGTAGACTAGCCAGGTAACGCTGATGAATCTCCTCCATAAGCTCAGGTTTACCTCTCACAAAATCATCGTTTGCGTTTGCATATTCCCATCGCTCAGACGATTCAACTTTTCTAAAGCCCTACATTACATGAAGATCCAAAGAATGGTTCCTTAGATTAACTAATCTCATCAATCGCCAACAAAAAAAATGAAATACAAAACTCTTACAAAGGTTTTAAGCATGAAGGTGAATTTTGACCAGTCCTTGCTTAGATAGAATTTCGGAAGAACATCTCTGCAAAACTCAGATTGATTCCAAACGATGAAACTATTGCCGCTCTCGCTCCACGAGATCATTGAATCCGTTGCAGGATCATCCACCATCTCATATAACCTCGATGGGAAACTACGGTATGGCTTTATCGATCCTGAAGACTCTTCACGATTATTATCACGAACCATCCCTACACGCTTCAGATCTAACAAAATCCCCAGAAAAGGAACCCTAAAATAAATTTAAAAAAATCCACCAGCAATCATAAATTAGTTACGCGACCAAAATCACAGTTTATAGATTATGATAAACAAGAACAAAGTTGTGGAACAAAAACTTCTCAGAATCGAGATCCAACCTGGTGATGTTCGTGGCTTCGTACGGTCTATTAACATTACCAGTCACAGATATAGGGATGTTATGTTGGGCCGGATCGTCCCGTATCAATCTTCAAAGACTAGCCCATCATGGCCCGTTTTATCTTTGGTAAAACATGGACAGCCCAGTTTAAGCCCATCAGTTAGTAACCAAATCAGTTAAAGAAAGAAAAACGCTTTTGACCGGAAAAAAAAAAAACAAAAAATGGAAGAAAATAATAAATTCCCTCCAAGAGGAAAGAGAGGGAACAATTTCAATTTGCCTCCTAAATGAAAACAAAATTTCACAAAACCGCCAACACGCTTTGGTATTATAAAGAAAAAGGCTCTTTACTCTCAAATGATAATCTCAAAATCGTTCAAAGTAGCGCTCAAATTCTCCGTTAGATCTTCCGGTGATCTCAAACCATCCCCAATGGAGAGCCACCCGAAGCGCCAGCGAACAACACGCCTCGCCGGAAGAAATTTGAAGCGAAATATCAGTCAGAACACAGCTATGGCGCCAGTCGTCACGCAATTTATTGAGGTTGACGACGAACACCTAGATCTCGTCGTCGCGATCCGCCGCCATGTCGAGGTTCTTAACTCCAGCTTCTCAGATGCTGAATCTGATCGCGAAGCTGTCAGAGAAGCTGCTGCTGATATCGCCGACTTGGCTAAAATCGGTACCGTACTTCTTCATTTTATCCTCTAATTGGTGGTTGTGTTGAACTCGGTTCACTCTCTTTGCTTGTTATTCTTTGAGTTGCTCAATTTTATAAGTAATTTTGAATCAATGCTCGATGACGGATTCGGACTGATTTGTGGATTCTAACTTAGCAATTGTTTTGCTCTAGCTCATAGTAATTTGATTTCAGTAAGGCGAGATCTAGAAGTGGATCTTTGGCTCAATTGAGTTTCTTATTTGTTGTTTCTATAGACGAAAATGTGGAAATCATCGTGGAAAATGGAGCTATCCCTGCGTTGGTGAGATATTTGGAATCTCCGTGGTCTTTGGAAGTTGGCGGTGATGTTCCCAAATCTTGCGAGCATAAGCTAGAGAAAGATTGTGCTATTTCTCTTGCACTTATTGCTGCGATTCAGGTAACTCGTCTTCAACTGTGATTGAGAAGTTGTGTAGTTTCAATCTCTGTTGGAAGTTTGCACTAGAATTTTGAAATTGGCGAGTTGCAACTATCTTAGATGCATTTAGATTGGGATTTTGTGTACTGATGTTAGCTTTTTCTGTTAAATAGCCTGGTTACCAGCAGCTCATTGTGGATGCTGGAGCCATAGTTCCCACTGTGAAGTTGTTGAACCGACGAGGGATTTGTTGTGGATGTATGGCTGCTAATGCTGTTATTAGGAGAGCAGCTGATATAATCACTAATATTGCTCATGACAATCCAAGGATTAAAACAAATATAAGGTACTAGTGTCTGATATTCGTGATTGGATATGATAATGAGTATGCTGTTTTAGTTAACACCTTTAAAATCCTTTGCAGGGTTGAAGGTGGCATTCCACCACTTGTTGAGCTTCTCAATTTTCCGGATGATAAAGTACAGAGGGCTGCAGCAGGGGCCTTGCGGACAGTTTCATTTAGAAATGACGAGAACAAGATCCAAGTATGTTTTGCTACAATGATGCTTTGTTTTCTCTTATAAGAGACATGTTTCTCACATACTAAGCAACCATGTAGATTGTGGAGTTGAATGCTTTGCCCACGCTTGTATTGATGCTTCAATCAGAAGATTCTTCTGTGCACGGTGAAGCGGTTGGTTCTTGATCTTGCTTTAGATTGTTGCAATTGGTTGGCTTTGTTTTATTTTCTTCTAATCTACTATGGACTTTTCAGATTGGGGCGATTGGAAATCTAGTCCACTCATCTCCTGACATCAAGAAAGAGGTTATCCGTGCTGGTGCCTTACAACCAGTAATTGGTCTACTTAGGTATGCTTATTATTCTTCATTGTGCATGTTTGCTTATGCCGAAACTGATGTTTACT
Source organism: Erysimum cheiranthoides (assembly GCA_011420285.2). NCBI lineage: Eukaryota > Viridiplantae > Streptophyta > Magnoliopsida > Brassicales > Brassicaceae > Erysimum > Erysimum cheiranthoides. Next base: position 17,320,864 of record CM022178.2, on the reverse strand, counting down.
ATTGATAATTTGTAATATGTTTTCTAATTGGTTCTATGATATCTGCTACAGCTCCACTTGTCTAGAAACACAGAGAGAAGCAGCTTTATTACTAGGTCAATTTGCTGCGCCTGATTCAGATTGCAAGGTATGAGCTTGTCTCTTTCTTGACATGCTGTACTATAATCTTAGCATATGTTCACTCAAACTCAGTTCTTTTTTGACGATATAAATTGATGGATTCAAACTAGAGAGAACATATTAAATATAACTGGCAACATGATCATGCAGGTGCACATTGCCCAGAGAGGTGCCATTACACCACTGATTAAGATGCTTGAATCATCAGATGAGCAGGTCGTAGAAATGTCAGCTTTTGCTCTTGGTCGTTTGGCTCAGGTATTTATGTCTTTGAATTAGCATGTGAATGTTTTTGTTGCTTCTGAAATCTTACACTATAGATGATTTTTAAATCAAACCTTTATGTGATAAGAACAAGAATTGTAATTATTTTTTGCTTAGAGCATTTCTAAATACGCCAGTAAATCTCCAATGTTTTGAATGTTGCAGGACGCACAAAATCAAGCTGGCATTGCACATAGAGGAGGCATCATCTCATTACTAAATCTTCTTGATGTGAAAACGGGATCAGTGCAACACAATGCTGCCTTTGCTTTGTATGGCCTTGCAGATAACGAGGTAAACCAGACTCAAAATGATTAACTTTTTCTATACATCTATACTTTTTGCTCCCTAGATAAACCATGAGTACTTAATTAATTTTTCTGTGAATAGGAAAACGTAGCAGATTTCATAAAGGCTGCAGGTATTCAAAAGCTTCAAGATGACAACTTCACTGTCCAAGTATGCTTTTCACTGCTTATATATGCAAAACCAATCTATAGGATTTTCAAACTCTAACTGCTGGTAAGCTATTTGCAGCCGACTAAGGATTGTGTGGTGCGGACATTGAAGAGGCTACAGAACAAGATTCATGGACCTGTGAGTACCTAAATCTTTTAGACCTTTTGGTTCTCAATTAGGTTTGGCGATGAATTGTCCCCTGATGACTGATGTCTTACCCTTCTCAGGTACTAAACCAATTATTGTACCTAATGAGAACTGCCGAGAAGACTATACAAATACGAATTGCTCTGGCTCTTGCACACCTTTGTGACCCTAAAGATGGAAAATTAATTTTCATTGATAACAATGGTAAGCATCTCATATTCAGCATTTATTTTTTCTTGTTAAACTTTTTTTGTTGGTTTGTTGTTTCTGATCTATGGACGATACTAATGCAGGAATAGAGTTTTTGTTGGAGCTTCTCTATTTCTCAAGCATCAAGCAGCAGAGATATAGTTCAAGTGCTTTATTCGAGTTAGCTAAAAAAGCTACATCCTTTGCACCAGAGGATTCAGCTCCTTCCTCACCCACCCAACAGGTAAATAATCTTCATTTCTTCTTTCAAGCATCAAATAATTTCTGATTTGAGGTCTTAACTTGTTATCGATTATTATACTGAAGGTGTTTTTGGGTGAAGAATTCGTGAACAACCCTACTTTGTCCGATGTCACATTCCTCATTGATGGTATAACATTTAATCCCATTTATGTTTTATTAAATCTACCTATGACAACCTTCTTTTAACTGAGTATATCCATGGCATATGTTAGGTAAACAATTCTATGCTCACAAGATTTGCTTGGTAGCTTCCTCTGATATATTTCGTGCAATGTTTGATGGTCTATACAAGGTAAGCTTCTGAATTATGATTGTGGTAACTTATCTCTCATCATAATTAGGTATTATCATTTCAACTAACTAGTGAATTGGTTTTAGGAACGCAATGCCCCAAATGTGGAAATCCCAAATATAAGATGGGAAGTGTTTGAGCTTATGATGAGGTTCATTTACACAGGAAGAATTACCATCACCAAACATTTGGCTAAAGATCTGCTTGTCGCAGCTGATCAATATCTTCTCCAAGGCCTCAAACGTCAATGTGAATACACAATTGCACAGGTAACAAACATTGACCAAGGTCTTAATATATTTCTTGACCGAGCGACTAATATATGTGTTTTTTTAATAAAATGGACTTTACTTGTGCAGGAAATCTCTCTGGATAAGATACCAGAAATGTATGAGTTAGCAGATACATTCAATGCTTCAGCCTTAAGACGAGCTTGCACGCTCTTTGTTCTTGAGCATTTCACTAAGCTCAGCACTCAATTATGGTATGCATAAATCACTACATCATTACACTTCTTTTTGTGGAAATGTAACTTCTTTTTTACTCAAGTCAGGTTTATTTTATTATCTAACGCAGGTTTGCAAAGTTTGTCAAGCAAATTATACCTGAAATCCGGAGTTACATCACTGATATTCTCACCAGGCCGGTCCAAGCTAGCCCCCCAACCCTTGTATAAAATATATAACTAGATTCCGGTTTAAAATAGTTGGTTTAATCGTTCTAGATGTAGGTTTTTTGTTTGATAACCGGTCTGTATTTTGTTACTGCTATATAAATCGCCCAACACAACAATATCAAGAGGCCCTCAAAAGTTAGTTTACAAATGGCTTAGCCACCAGAATAGCCGAGAAGGCATGGCTTGAAGCATATAAAATTGCTTAAGAAAAATCTAACTCAATGAGATAAATTGTTATGTTTTGATAAACTTGATTGAGTTATGGGTTTGAAATCATACATTCATACATCTTCTTATCAAGAGCGAGCAAGGTTAGAAGTTAAAAAACCTTGGAGCTTCTGAATCTTTAAAACCTTCAACCTGAAAACAATGTTTGGTTTTTGGTCCTTGATTTAAATAGTTTAGACGACACTGGTCATTTATGCTTTGCATAATCTTTAAAAACTTGAATAAAAATAAAAAATCATACTATATTTTTAAGGGAAATAAAAAAAGGGAAAACATGGTATGATACTAATGATGATAGTTTATATTTCCAAATTCGGGTCAACACGATCAAAACCCAACAATGGAGTCTCTCAATAGGGCTTTTTAAAGGCCCAAACTTGTGTGCCGCATACGAGAGAGAGAGAAGTCATGGTGGTTCGTAAACATAAGCCGCAAGTCTCGACACCGCCATTGATTTGCATTCCTCTATTTCCTCTCGTCACGTCCTCGATTTTTGGGTCATTACTTGTCTACGCTCACCAAGATCCTTGATTTTGCCCAGCTCTCTCTCTAGGTACTTGTCTTCCCAATCTCACAATTCCCTTCCAATCTCGATTAGCATCGAGTCAACTGTAAAAGTGCGTTTCTTTCTTCATCTGTTTCCTTGAGTTTTTGTCAGCATAGTGCCAGAAACTTGCATTCTTGTGTCGTTTCTAAAGTGCGTTTTGATTTTTAGATTTGACGCCGATATGGATTTCTTTCAAGGATATACCCGAATTTGGAATTAAAAAGTTTCCTTGATTTCGATCCTCGTTTAAATTCTCCAATTCGTAGAGGTGTTCACATCTTTCTTTGTTGAAATTTGTTTTCTTTGTTCTTCCTCATAGCTAAAAAATCAATGTTTTGTAGACCAAATTGTTTGGTTGGATCTAGTTATCTGAGAAATCCTTTCTTTTTAAAATAAAAATCTCTCGTTTACACTTTGATGTTCTCAGATTCGGGATTTCAATCTAATTTTTCTGCTGAGATATAAACTTGCATGTTATTATATATACAAAACATTCATGATTTCGAATCTTGTCAAATTGTTCTATGTTTTCATTGTTTAATCTATGTTTCGTTGTTTTTTTAGATTCTTGATGGTAAAAGCATATAAACAAGAGCATGTCTACAAGCATCCGTGGGAGCGGGTGAGTGCTGCCTCATGGAGGAAGTTTGCAGACCCTGAAAACAAACGCATCCTCTCCCACATCCTTGAAGTCGATACCTTGAACCGGAAACTTGACACTGACACCGGGAGACTCCACACCACACGTGCTCTCACCATCCATGCTCCTGGTCCCTGGTTTCTCCACAGGATCATTGGCCAGGACATCTGTCACTGTGTTGAATCAACTGTTGTGGATGGCAAATCACGTTCTATGCAGGTATCCTCGGCTTTTCTCTATGCTTTTTTCTGCAAAAATGAGGGAGCTTGATTGGGATAAAGTATTTATTAGTAGTTTCAAGGTATAAGCCACCATAGATGACTGGTTAGTTTAGCTTAACTAGAGCTGGTGAAATATTTAGTCGAAAGATCAATCTAGCCAGAAAGAATTGCCTACTTTGTAAAATTAGGAACTGGTATTAGTTTGTTGTAATCTGTTTGACTGAAACTTGATAGGCATGAATTATCTGATTGTAGTTACAAGGCATAAATTACAACCTTAGAGGAGTATCTAGATTATAGCTAATAGCTAATACATCATTTGAGCTGGTATGACAGCGGAGAAAGACGTCTAACTATATTGATTTCGTTCTTGTTTTTGGATATGGACGAACCGTTCTAATCCAGCTTACAACAAAGAACATTAGTCTCCAAAAGTTCATTGAAGTGGAGGAGAGGATAAGATATGATCCGCACCCAGAAAATCCGACGGCCTGGACGGTTTGTAGCCAGGAGACAAGCATTCGGATCAAACCCTTGTCAGCTCTGGCCTCAATGGCTGAGAAAGTTGAGCAGAAGTGTGCCGAGAAATTCATGCAGAACAGCGTTAAAGGACGAGAGGTTATGGAGAGGATTTGTAAGTATATGGAAGCAGAATCCGCTCCAATCTAAAGATCCAAACTTGTTAGATTCCAGTATCTTGGTTTGTGATTCTTGAATGTTATGTAAGTCAAAGAGGCCTACGTTTTTGGAGCATGGTAATAAGAAATTTATAAAACAGTTTAGATCAAGCTGCTGTTTGTTTCAGCAACTCCTCCTGTTTTGTGTTACCAACTGGATATTAAGTTGAATAGCTTTTGTCCAAATTTTGAATCTAAATCCAAACGGATGCTCTAGTGATTTGCACAGATTCAATGCATATGTATGTAATGCCTTTTTAAAAGTAAAGGTTTTTTTTTATATTACTATGTTACACAAGTGTAACACACCCCAACAGCTACATGGAGCAGATGGTACCTACCTTAGCGAGCTCTTTGGCATATTGTTCCAGCAAAATTTTGGATTTCACGTTTTTTATGAGTTCTAATGAGAGGTGGAGCATTTGGAGTTGTCTTCCAAAGATTCCCTGACAATTAAATCATAAATAGGTCTGGAAAGAAGGAAAATAATATAACAAGCACATACGGGTGCTAATTGAATGTATAATTTCTCTAGAATCATAGTGAGCAAACTTTACATGCGAGGGTTTAATCCGTAATCTTGAAAACAAAGTCTCGGGCTCAATTACATTACATTTGCACGAAGATGGTTAGGTGTGTGTTGTAAGAAACGACAGCGGATCACTCAAGAACTGATGCCATGGTTATTTTTTTCAGCCAATCACCTTGTTACTTGTTTTAAATTGGTTTTCACTTTCAACTTTCAAGGCCATCAGTGCTGATAGCAGAAAAAATAAAAATGAGTGTAATTTGTTATGTCATTTTCTCTATTGATCTTTTGACTTTCTTATTTCATCCAACTAACTTTCGGATTTCCATAGCTCCTGTAGTTTTCTTACAACTTTCGGCAGGTAGTTCGAGACTATGAAATGCTAACACCTAAAGCATTATTTCTTAAAATAACTGCAAGAACATTATGTTGTATATTTTATGAATAGATATTATTACGATACAAACTCTAGTTGACCATGGTTGTTTTCTTTGCAACACGCGTAAAATGTAACATTCTATATTTTGTAACTAATTTACAACATGAGCTTTCAGAATTGTACGCTCCAAAGGTATAAAAGATTGAGAGAATCATTAAAAAGAAGAGTAGATCTGCATTTGAGTGAGAATATGCTCGAAATTTTCGGTGGATTTCTCGATGGGATGCGAATGCACTCCTTCGTAGGTTGTCACCACCACTTCTTGATCCGCCGTCAATCTTTGCACTTGCTTCTTCACGTTGCATCCTCCATATGTGCACCTATAGTAACTCCTGCAAATTTATATATCATTATATATATTTCTCTATATTTTTTTTTTGGTCGGTATATATACTTCTCTATATGAAAACAACTGTTTTTGAGTCTTCTAGAAGAGTAATTAACTGTAATTTTTGTTCCTAAGTCCACATTTTAAAGAATTTTTCACCAAAATACATTCATTTATAAATCACTGATAATTAGATAGAAATAAAGAAGAGAAATTAACCAAATCAATATGTAGATCCGCAAAAATCATAGACTTGATGTGAATAATATAAACATAAATTCGTGGAGTCTTTTAGAAGAGTAATTAATCGTCAAATTTGTTCAGATTTATATGATTTTCACTCAAAAAAAAAAAAAAAAAAAAAAAAAATCAATATATATATTACTAGATAGAAAACTATGTATAGAAGATGAAAACCATAAATTAAACAAACCATATGTAATACAAACTACAGTAAAGATCAATCTAGGATCGATGTGAATGATATCTCTACACATAAATTGAAGCTTGATTCGAATAGGCCTAATTATTATGTTCAATATATAGAAAATCTTAGGTGTTATAAACAACGGATGAGAAATAAAAAGGGATCGAAAAAGGAACCTAGGGAACTTGTTGTTCTTGACAGCTTTTTGGCCATATTTCCTCCATCGATAACCATCATCAAGAATATCAACTTGGCTCCTTGTCTGAAACGCATACCTTTGTTTCTTCCCCTTCTTTTTCGACTCAACGCTTCTCGAACAACCTTCTCTAACCTTTGACCCCTCTTCTTCGCCTTGATGCAACTCCGGTTTTGAATGAGATTTTAGCGACAAAAACGGAGCATACAACGACCCGTTATCATATCCCTCCATATTTCTTATTTAATTGTAGACCGATCCCACCTGAATTCCACAACAAGAAGAATTTTCTTTTGTTCTTTTGTTTGTTTGATTGGGGGTATATGGGTTGTTAGCAAGATATTTATGAAAACATCTTTAAGTTTAGTCTATATTATATAGACATATTTATGGCCAGACTATGAAGTCAAAGACGAATGAAGAGGCGGCCCGCTGCTAATCGTTAAAGAAGAACTATCGTAGACGACACGTAAGAACTAAGCATTTACACAATTACATTTATGCACATTTATTTATGACATTATATTATATGTACCCCTAATCTATATTTCTTCAAAGATATACATAAATCTAAAGGCAATTGTCTGAAGAGATAGACTATTCTTTTCCACGATTCATTTACTAATTTTTTTCACGAGTAATAGAACAAAAAGAAATTCATATATATGTATATGGATAAGGATCAGATCTATACAAGAACGTATACCATTGACAGTGCTTTAAGATCTAAATCAATTACTCATTTTGCTTTCATGTTTTTTTCTTGAAGTATATTAAAAAGCCGATGCATGCACCGACGTGGCGACGTACGAACATAGAATTTTTACTGATGGATTGTGGAAGATTATTATTACGAACGAACGAATTTTCTCGATTTCTCTCCAATGACGTCATATCTGGGTTAGGTTTTTCTATTTTTTCATACGTCATGTAAGTTTACGTTTTTCTTTTTGTCGAACGTCATTTGTACCGTGCATATAATAAATGCGTACTATCTTTATTGAATTGATCAATCAAAGTCTACTATGTTTGAATCCACTTATATTATCCACACATATAAGATTGGTAGCTCTTAAACACACAAGTCTTTTTCGAATTTTGAATACACGAGTTTATCCCTGGACCATCTATTTTTATTGACTACTTACACGTGGAAAATGGAGAAGTAGTTTGAATCGGTTCTTCCTTCCATACTTCCATTGGTACACAATGATGAATAAAGATGTTGATGTAGTTATTGCGAGATATGTTATATACTTATATGGTTTAAAACCAATTGCATTATGAATAAATACCATTTTGGTTGATTTTATGGGTTATTACCAGTTGCGTAGATATAACTTGTGGCGTATATTGCTACCTTTTATTTGTTTCCTTTGCGAAATAGTGAAAAGTAAAGTAAAAAAAAAAAAAGGTGAAAAGTAGCTTTATTTCCATGGTTTGTTTTTTTTTTTTTGGTAGAAATTTTCATGGTTTGTTTGTGGACGTCAGAAGTTAGGATTTTGGTCAAACTTGTATTAATCCTTGTAGAAGAAGGTAACAAGATATTTAACTCGGCGCAGACGTGGTTGATAAATGTTCTCCGAGGTTGAAGTTGAAACCAATTAACAATAATTAAATAGGAAAACAAAAGTAGCTCACCATTTACTATTGCTAGTCCATGTTCGCTTGACCATTCAAAGCGCAAAGTAAAAGGAAAAGGTAGGACAATTATCAAGAGATCAGATGTTTGAATATTAGAAAATTCTTGGAAGACGCACGTGTTCTCTCTGTTTTTTTTTTTTTTTTTTTTCATCTGAAGATATAGCAAGATATATATTGATAGAACAAGATGGGTTACAACATGACTTGAGAAAAGTCAATACACGTGTTCTTTTACGATCTCTCTTTTTTTTTTTCTCGCAGCCTCTATAACTTTTTGGAAAATAACATAACAACTTAGCTTTTATTAAAAAAAAAACACTTAGTGGGATACATGGGCGCTGTATAAGATTTGGGCCTGTTATGTGGGCCAAAAGTCGTTGTTGGGCTTAACAAGCCTTTGGTAGTAGTAAAAAAACTGTATAGAGTGACTGGATAGTGTAGAATTATAATTTAAGGTTTGGGACATTTGACAAATAACATATATGATTGGTCAAACAGGCCCACTTAATTTAAGGATTTCAAAACACAAGTTAGACGAACATCTTCGGATCAAGGAATCAAGCAAATAACAACTTAAAAACAACATATCATATATACATTTAAAGACACAAAATCTACTCCAAGTCTTCACGTGCATATAGGAGCTTCTAAAATTATATAATATCAGGGCCAGCCTTGAGCCCAAGTAAAGGAAGCTTGGGTTTGAAACTTTTTAATATAGTTTTTGGAATGTTGGAGTAGTTGGTATAGGTTCCCATTATTGTCACATACACATTCAAGTTTGATACTTGCTTCTTTAGTTTTCTTATCTTTTAGCTTCTTCAAACAGTTATTATTGTTGATGCGCCACAATACTAAGGCCTCTTCAACTTCAGAGCCGGTCTGGTTTGATTAACCTATTAACAAGATTGTTATTTGAGACTTCCAAATACCTTTATAGGTTTTTCTTAAGGATATGTTAAAACATACTAAATATTACTAATGAAACAACATGAATCAGTTGCTAAAAATCTTTGTATCTATATATGGATAGATAAATGGATAGATAGAAAGATAGATAGGAGAATGAGACACACTCTCACTATGAGGATGCCTTAATCACAAGGAAAATATTTGTTGGCCCACCCTTTGAAACAGTCTACCTAATCCACAAACTTTGGTCCTAAGCAAATACTTAAAAAAATCTCAAAATCCTAGAGAGACTAGAGTCTCACCACCAAACCAATATAGCAATTAAAAAGAGCTTGAATTGCCAAAAAAAGTTGGCTACATTTGCACATCTGTCATAAAGCACCATTTTTTACCACAATCACAGTTTCTATGGAGACTTGAGCTATGATTCGAAACACATGTTAGAGAATTTCATGAACAGATATAATGGATAACAAAGGAGCTGCATTTTTTTCAACCAAGAATATTAAACATATCCGAAGTAGTGATATATTTTTAGAGAAAGAAGAAAAAAATAAAGCATAAGATGAGATTATTTTTTTTTTCTTCTGAAAAACAGCAACAACAAAAAAAAAAAAGCATAACTTTTATCTGGTCGATGCTTTTACGCGTTCGGATTCCAAAGTCTCCAAAAATTGGAATTGAATAAACCCAAGACGTCCGGTAGTACCTTCCTCGCTAATCCCTTGTGGCCAGTCACAGTCGCCGCCGTCGGAAAAACCGCCACCGTCGATTCTTCTTCTTCTTGTTCTTCAACAATCTTATCCTCCGGCTCTGGCTGCGCCACCTCAGCTTCACTCAATCTATCAGGTGACGACACGTGGTGGCTCTCGGAAACAGTGGTTTCGGTCATTGGCTCGACGGGTTTATTATTATTATTATTATTATCCGAATCAGAGACCCGACGACCCGGTTTCTCTTTCTTCTTACCTCTCTTGGATTTGTTGCGAGAAGCTGAGTTTTCTTCAGCACTAGTGAGATGATGGTTCTCGAAAGCTTCAATGATTTCGTGGATTAGCTCACGATTCGGCGATGAATCCCATCGAAACCAGTAGTTAGTGTAACAATCGAAACACTCACAATCGAAGACGGGTGGTTTATGATTTTTGCTAGATTTGTTCTTCTTACTCTTCTTCTTCTCCTTGGAAGAGCTTCCACAGTCTCCTCTATCGGAAATGGTGGTTCCTCTTGTGATTAAGTAAGCAAGAACTTCTCTGTCTTCAGACGAAAGAACCGAAACTAGAACCAAAATCGTAGCTGGAAGAAGCTTCAAGACAGAGAGAGAATCATCTTCGTTGAGATTGTGAGAAGAAGACGATGCAAGAGGAGGAGATGGGTAAACTTTTCCTTTCTTCTTCATTTTCATTTTTTTTTCTTGGGGGAGACGATGAATAATGATGATGAACAGTATTTTTTGTTCTCTGGCTTTACCAATGTCAGTGGAGAGAGAGAGAGAGATTTATTTTATCTTTTTAATTTATTTTATCTTTTTAATTTATTTTTTATCAGATAAGGAGAGACAGAAAATAATCATACTAGCGTTTTTATTTTATTATTTTTTGAGGGTTTATTTTAGGGAAAATGGACTCCAATTATACGGCCCACATCACTTCCTTTTTTTCAATAACCATGCAAGTTTTTGCTTTTTATTCTTTCCATACTTTTTTTTTGGGTCTTCCGTCGTATTCTTTGGATACAACTCAAAAAGTAATAACTTACCACATTAATCTTTATTTTCCGTAATTCTACTGTTTTTATGGTTCGAGTTTGTGAAATTTGCTATCTTTGTAGATACTTTTTTTGAACTTTTATCTGTATATGAATTGGTAAATAACAGTTTATATAAATCCAGCGTTATTTAGTCAAGTTTATAAACTTATTATACAAGTCAAGTTGCGGATGTTCTGGCATAGTGACAATGTCTTATCACTTTTTACTAGTACTTCTGTTCATTGAAAATGCCTATGCCTTTTATATGCAAATAAATTTTGTAACAGTTAATCATTAATGGAAGCTATTAATAAGCTGTTAAAGAAAGAGAGAAGGTACAATATTTATCATTTCGAGGATATAATATCTCAAGAACAATGTGTTTTTTTTTTTAAAAAAAAACTTAAACAGTTGGATATTGATAAACACGTATTAATTACATATCTTTTGTTTTTGTCTTGCTATCGGTCAATCATAGTGTATGCGTATGATATGAACATTGAACGTAGATGCATATGATATGGTAGTTATAAATTCTTTATTTCTTACTAACAAATCTATTAGTAAAAAATTTAGCTTTACCTTTCCAAGAGTCTAAATAATTCATAGCTGCTACTAATGATTAGCTTGTCCTCTCAAAGATGCTCTCTTACCTTTTTAAGATTCTGGGAGATTTGAGCAATTAATACACCTACCTGGGGGATGGGGATATCCGGGCATGAACTTGATTGAGGCCCATGTATAGCTGGGCTTTCAAACACAACCCCATCATATTTTGAACACTAGCCCGATATCCATTATCTTTTGTTTTTTTGCATCCAATAAAGTTGTTATCAGTGAGCACTTAGCAATTTAATATGTATAGGTATGAACTTCTTCCAAGGCTTAGAGCATTTTAGTAGTAGCACACTTGTTAGGATAGATGTTAATAATTTTATATTATTAAAATAAAAGAGAGAGAGAGAGAGAAGAGAGAGATAGAAAGATAGGGAGAAAAAAATGATTTTCCACTCATAATATGCCAAGTGGCTTCTACACTTGGGTGCAAACTTGCAACCAAATTTTGTGTTTTAGCCAATATTTCCATTATTTTGCATTTGTTTATTACTTACACCCTACACTTGAGTTTACCATTGCCTCTGGTCTTATATTGTCAGTCTATCCTTGAAAGTTGAAAAGCTTGCCATTGTCTTCAACTATTGGGAGCCTAATATCTACTTTACCAGAAACATTATCAACTCCAATCTTACTTCCTTCTTTGAACTCAAGATCCAATATTTGGTTTTCATGGTTTCAAACTTTCTTTTTTTTTTTCTTTTTTTTTCAAACTTTCTCATTCTTTTTCGCTTTTGTAATCGATATTTTGTCACCTTTAAAAATCAGATTTACTAAACTATTTTTCGAGTGAAACATTTACTTTATCTGCTATATATTAGTCATGAAATTATTTAGCTGCTACTACTACTGTAAGTCGGTATTTTGTACGAGAGAATTTTTTTAATATAATATTAGTTTATTTATATTACAAAATTAAATCAGGGTATTGAACTTCTTGGTCCTTATATTATTCCACCAATTATCTGTATTAGGTAAAGAAAGGAAGAGGAAAGATTTACTTTTACTAGCCGTTAAAGGTAAAAAATACCGTTTAATATAACGCGCGATTGACGACGTTATTCACGGCGTCCAAGACAAATCCGCACATGTGACGCAGGTCGTTTAAAAGCCCCATCCCTGACACAGCTCATACGTGGGAAGAAGCTCTCTCATTGGTCAAATCCGTTACTAAAGCTGACGTGCTTAACTATTATTGGTAATGTACCAAAAATGAGGCACCATGTGCACGTTAGAGAATGCGCCAGCTAATAGCGACAGGATTAATATATAAAAAAATTAATACCAGTATTAATATTTTATAAAATAAAAAAGATAGGTTAATGTTTTGAGTGGCGTGGTCCAGCGAGGCACGGTCAAGCCTCAGCCATTCGTTAGTCAGAGAGGTTAAAGTAAACCACTAGGATAACGCCACGTGTTAAACTTTCCTCTCCCGCGTTTAGTCTCCTCAGATCTGACCGTTAACTTCAACAGTCGTATTCTCTCACCTCCCATATCTAGCCGTTGAGCCAAAACTGTACATCTCTCTCTCTCTCTCTCCTCTTCTTGCAGTTTCGTTTTGAAAGAAAGAAAGAGAAGACGAAGACGAAATCTGCAGATTTTGGTAATAATCTTTAAGAAATGGGAAAGCTTCTTTGTGATTCAACGGCGACATTTCAATCTCCTTCACCAACGGTTCCGTGGAGGGAACCTTCCACAGCCGCCGTGTCTCTCGATGACGTGGATCTTGTTGACCAATCCGCAGCGGCTGCGGCGGTGGAAGCGGTTGAGAAGACAATGGCTGCCGCCAGCACCACCGCGTGGGATGAGGTTTTTGGATTGGAGGAGCAGCAAAGACGGCATCTTAGCCGGCTTCACGCCAGGGGTGTCTTGTGGAAGCATCCTGGCAAAGATGAATCTTCAGCTTCCGTCGTTTTCCGTCTCTCTCACGGCGGAGAGGTCTCCTCCGACGGCAACTGCTTGTTCACCGCGTCTCAGAAGGCTATGGAGGCGCGTGGGATTGACGCGCGGGACTTACGGCGGCGTACGGTGCGGAGGTTTTTGGAAGATTTCAGATCCGCGAGCGAGGAAGAGAAGAAGGTTATTACGGATGCGATTAGGCATATGTATTCGCCGGATCTGAAGAGCGGGTGGGGGATTCATATCGTCCAGGAAGAGAAGTTGTTAGCCAAGAAAGACGAACGTGAGAGTCTAGATTCCGCCATTGAAGAGCTTATACAGATTGGGATGCAGAGGTACTTTTGCTAACTCCAGATTCAGATCTGGTTTCTCTTTCTATCACAAGTTGCAAATGTTGCGTTATTGTTCTTGTCATGATTAAGAAAGTTATAACCTTGGTGTGATACTTAGGCTCTTTAATCTCTCTTGGGTTTGTATTGTTTATTGATTACTTTTTTCTCTTGTTTTCTCCATTGCAGAGAAACTGCTGCAGAGTCAATCTACAGAGAGAGGTGTCTCCCGGTGAACGATGGAGTTAGTTGGGCTAAGTACATGTCGATTTCAGGGTCAACAGAGGATGAGTATGACATTATTACTTTGCAGTATACGGAAGATGGGTTGTTATCTGTAGAAGAGAACCGAGAAGGACATGCCGCTGCGTTTGGGGATGACATAGCAATCGAATGTCTTGCCACAGAATTCAAACGAGAAATCTATGTGGTGAGTGGTCATATGCTTTGACAAGTTTGTTACTTGCTTGTGTTTTTGAAATCACATTAAAGTAAAGTTGTGAAATTTGTAGGTTCAAGCGCATGGATCAGATGGGATGGTAGAGGAAGAGAACTGTGTCTTCTTCCTTCCTCACAAACCAAGAAGTGAAGTCATTGAAGTCCCAGTCTTTCTATTCATGAAAGGAACAGGTAATATACATTTTTGATAAGTTTTTTTAAATATTGCTCACATCTATATGGATTTTGTAATAAAAATGTCATCCCATTGGTTCAGGTTGGTGTGGTGGAGGAGCAGACCATTACGAGCCCTTGATTGCGAATCCATCTCCGCTGATATCTCATGAGAAAGTCGCCCTTGTTCTCTGATTTTGAGCTTCTTCAAAATCACAGTTTTTTTGGTAGTTCTTTATTATTGTGTTGGTAGAAGAGAGAATTCATGTTAGGGAGAGAGATGAAATTTGTGCAGGTTATTGGCCTGCCTCTGCGAGTTAAGCTGTTTTATCATTGTAGTTCGAGAAGAGTATTTTTGATTTTTTGTTCATTATTGGGGATGAAAACGGGAAATTCTCTTTGTCTTTTTAGAGTTGCGGCTGTAAGAACGTAAGACTCAATTTTTGTTTTGACTTCTTTGAAATGAAAGGTTGCCAAAAAGAGCCAAAGATCTTCAGCTTCTAACTAAATTTGCATAAAGTTAACACGAAAGCATCTTTGAGAAACGTATATTCGGAGATCTCTCTCTTATGACAAAAAAAAACAAAAAAAAAAAGGAAGAGAAAGCAAAATTCTACCAAAAAAAAAGGAAGAGAAAGCAAAAAAAGTCCACTTGAGGGTAATGGTTGAATTGAATATTATTTTGTGCAGTCAGAAGGGCTTCACGTAGCCATACCAGCACACCAGTGAGCAGTTTTAAGGCAAAAGACAACCTTTGGGAGATCTCAAAAGGTTCTCTTATTTGCAGTAATGCCCCTTAAATCCTTTTTCGATGTTTCTTATGTTCTTCTTCCTTTTTAACTAAAAACCTCCTCTTTCAGCCTCAATCATCCTTGTCTTTGTAACGATGGCGTCTTTGTCATCCTCCGTTGCCTCCCGATCCTATATTTCCGGTTATTTTTTTTCACCGGTTAACGGTAACCGACATCGATCAGTCTCGTTCCTGTCTGCTTCTCCTCGAGGATTGAATTCTTATGACCTCTGTGTTAAACTCCAGAGCAAGTCTGGTCGTGCTTTTGTCTTTATGCAAGATGGTTAGTTCTAAAATCTCTGTTTATTTTTGGGATTGGAATTGATCGAATCTAATAACAAGCTTATTAACTGCACTTGAATCTCTGAGATGTGGACAATTTCAATACTCATTTGGAATCATTAGGTGTATCTGTATAATCAAATGTTTTTTTTTTGGTAAAAGTGTATAATCAAATGTTAATATTCATATCAGTAGAAGAGGAATTGCTCTGACATTTGAACTGGAATTTAGGTGCAATAGTCACCAATTTAAACCCAACAGAGAGTAAATCTTCTCTTAAGGGATTGAAAGACGAGGTGTTATCAGTTTTATCTCAAGAAGCAGCCAAGGTTGGAGTAGAATCTGATGGTCAAAGCCAGTCAACGGTTAGCATCACGGTGGTTGGAGCCTCTGGTGATCTTGCCAAGAAGAAGATTTTCCCGGCCCTTTTCGCCCTTTACTATGAAGGCTGTCTTCCCGAGGTATTGCCTTGAAAGAAGATTTTCTTCTCTATGATTAGCTATTTTGATGGTGTTTTGCACGGTAAAGCCTAATGATTGACAACTTGATTTTGTTTGTGTGGCAGCATTTTACCATATTCGGTTATTCTAGGAGTAAGATGACTGATGTTGAACTTAGAAACATGGTCAGCAAAACCCTGACCTGCAGAATTGATAAGAGGTCAGTTGTAGCTCGTCAAGTTTCCGTTTGTAGTCTTAAGACAAGTCTTTAGTCTTGTTTTCAGTTTGAGATGGGTTTGTGAAGATTATTATTAACTCTGAGTATTATGGAAATCTCAGGGCAAACTGTGGTGAAAAGATGGAAGAGTTTCTCAAGAGATGTTTTTACCATTCTGGTCAGTATGATTCTCAGGAACATTTTACTGAATTGGACAAGAAGCTCAAGGAACATGAGGTATTGATGTGTTCCACAGCCAATTAGATATTTTCTGCTTTCAACTTCTTTTCGACTGTAATGCATTTGATTCCTTAATAATTGTTCTCTTCAAATCAGTACAACTAGAAAACTGGAGTCTACGTCTTTTACATAGGTATACTTATCCTTTTTATTTTCTGCAGGCTGGAAGAATCTCAAACCGCCTCTTTTATTTGTCTATCCCTCCAAATATATTTGTAGATGCTGTGAAATGTGCAAGCACTTCTGCTTCATCTGTCAATGGATGGACTAGGGTCATCGTCGAGAAACCTTTTGGCCGAGATTCTGAAACCTCTGCTGCTTTAACGAAATCCCTCAAGCAGTATTTGGAGGAAGATCAAATTTTTAGGTGGGACATATTGCACTTATAGTTATAGTTTGTTGTAATATTGATGCTACTGTATGCTCGGCTGATATTATAATTAAATTGTGTTCTTACAGGATAGACCATTACCTTGGAAAGGAGCTAGTCGAGAACTTATCTGTTCTACGATTCTCAAACCTTATATTTGAGCCGCTATGGTCAAGGCAGTACATAAGGAACGTGCAATTGATATTTTCTGAGGATTTTGGCACTGAAGGACGTGGAGGGTAAATTGCCGGTTTTCCATTATCTGGCTATTAATGTCTCCTCTGTATTAAAAGCTTATGTTTTCATTCTGTTCTCTTTTGTTTAATTCAGGTACTTTGACAACTACGGAATAATAAGAGATATAATGCAGAATCATCTGCTTCAAATCTTAGCCCTCTTTGCCATGGAAACACCTGTTAGTTTGGATGCAGAGGATATCAGAAATGAAAAGGTGTCATATTTTTTTTCCCCTTGAGGGTTTGGGTTTGGTTCAAGAAAGCATATTATGAAAACCTTGTGCACAATTCAGGTTAAGGTGTTACGTTCGATGAGGCCAATTCGAGTTGAAGATGTGGTAATAGGACAGTACAAGAGCCACACAAAGGGAGGAGTCACATATCCGGCCTACACAGATGATAAAACTGTACCAAAAGGTAGCCTGACTCCGACATTTGCAGCTGCTGCCCTTTTCATTGACAATGCAAGATGGGACGGTGTGCCTTTTCTAATGAAAGCTGGCAAAGCACTACACACCAGAAGGTAGATGCCTATAACTTCAAACTTGTGAAATTTTGCACATTGACTCTAATTGATAAGTAAAATTACAGTGCAGAGATAAGGGTGCAGTTCAGGCATGTCCCAGGGAATTTGTATAACCGGAATACTGGTTCTGATCTTGATCAAGCTACAAATGAGCTTGTGATCCGTGTCCAACCGGATGAAGCAATATATTTGAAGATTAACAACAAGGTCCCTGGTTTAGGAATGAGATTAGATCGCAGTAACTTGAATCTTCTATACTCAGCAAGGTATTCAAAGGAGATACCAGATGCATATGAGAGGCTTCTGCTGGATGCAATAGAAGGGGAAAGAAGGTTGTTCATAAGAAGTGACGAGCTTGATGCAGCTTGGTCACTATTCACTCCATTGCTTAAAGAGATAGAGGAGAAGAAGAGAATCCCTGAGTACTATCCTTATGGCAGTCGTGGTCCAGTTGGTGCTCATTATCTAGCTGCTAAGCACAAGGTGAAATGGGGTGACGTCAGCCTTGACCAGTAAAACATTTCTTTGTTTGTGTTGTCTCTTTTTTTACATTGATATAGATTTATGTAGGTTCAAGCTTTTTCTACGTCTCTGTTTCACAGCTTTAGTTGGGCATTTGGTTGTGTACCATTAATAATAAATAAACCAAAGGGGTTTCTCTTATTCTCTACAAGGAAAATGTCTTCTTCACTCCTTTTATGTTGTGCTCTACTGGCTTTGGTTCAAAGTATTGTATTTGACCAAAAAAAACAAAAAAACAAACAAACATGTGATAGGTGCAAAATATTGTTTTTTTAAGATGAAAAATAAGAAACTAGGCTTTATATACAAATCATTCGTATATGTTAACAACAAATCTGCTGTAGCACACCGGTTAATTTCAAATGATGAAATCCGGGTTCAAACCCTGGCAGCGGAATACTTTTTTTGGTAGACCACAAGTTTAATTTCAAAACAAACAAATGAAATCGAAATCCGTATTCAACCCCCGGCAGCGGAATACTTTTTCTTACTTATATTTTAGGTAGCTAAGGAGGAAATTGATGTAAAGGGATACAATCCATTTCACAAAAGAAAAGCGTGGAAATTGCAAACGCATAGCTCCATCTCATGCCACAAAAGTTTTGGGTTAAAGATCTTTACTTAAGCTTCAGACATTGGAAGTTGACCACAGTCTGCTATCACCACTTTCTTTCTGGGACGGTCTCCTCTGTCTGTCTCTTGTTCCTCTATCAGCTTCACCACTTCCATTCCTTCTATTACTTGCCCGAAAACCACATGCCTTTTGTCCAACCATGATGTCTGTCCACATCGTTTCACATATTAAACTCGAGTTAGCAACAAAGCTTGGATGGTTCTTCATTGAAATCTAATCCAACTTCAAAAGTCTATTCTCTGACTCTAGGTTATATAATCTGGTTCTCTATAATACCTGTGTTCTTCTGGATTGTTGACACTCGAGGATGACACTGAGCGAGATTCTTGCCTACTTACACAATATAACTTCTAATTTCACAATAGGCCTTAACCAGAGGGAGAGTTTACCTTAACAGTGCAAATAAAGAACTGACTTCCATTTGTATTCGGGCCAGCATTTGCCATACTCAGAACTCCTGGTCCAACATGAGATACTGCAGTGTATTGCACATCATGAAAATTATAAAACGGAAGGTTTGGTGTACTCATAAATCAGTATAAAGAGAGAGAATGCGGAAATGTTTAGCTAAAATGCATTACCACTGATAAATTTGAATGCCAGAGTGCACATCTTGGCAGAATGGAAAAGAAATGCAACAGACATAAACGAGAGATCAGGATAGACTTACACGTGAAATTCTCATCCTTGAATGTCCGGCCATATACACTTTTACCTCCAGTTCCCTGTTCAACAATTAGGCTTCTGTATCATCACAATGGGATTATCCTAGCAGTTACTAGAAGGACCTTCAGTAACTATAATGTGCAGAAACAGAAGATAAACAATATAATTTCTCGATGAGGCTTATACAGCAGAGAGCCACAGGTAGCTGCATTTCCAAGAGGCAGCTTATATGTTCCCTACTCAACTATAATCTCAACCCAGTCCAGATATAACTTAAAAAATAGAAGAACGAAAATCTAAACAATGAAAGGAAGAGTTGTTCTAAAGCCTATGATCTCCAAAATAAAAGAGTCAGCTAATTGAAAGAAAGTTGAAACTCACATTGCCCTTCTCGAAGTCTCCTCCCTGAATCATGAAATCTTTGATAACACGATGGAATGTAGAACCCTTGTAGCCAAATCCCTTCTCACCTGAGCAAGATCATTCACAGGACTGACATATAAGCCAACAAAGGAAACATCCCATAATGATATGATAATTGAACCTACCTGTGCACAGAGCACGAAAGTTCTCCACAGTTTGGGGAACATCATCACCATACAATCCAATAACAATCCTCCCAGCTAACTTTCCCACTGGATTTCCAACACTGATATCCAAATACACCTTGTGCGTTATTTTCGATTGGGGTTCGGTTAACAGCTGCAAATACGAAACCAGAAAATCAAAATCCACATGTATATATTATGATTCCATAGCTTTGCATATCTAATGAAAAAAAAAAACCTAGCGTAAGCTCAATACTTCCAATACCAGCAAATGACATCTTCCTAAATTACAAATTTCAATACAAGATTAGGAGACGAGAGGATTCCTAACCTCAGCATTGGATTGAACCGAGAAGCAGCGGTTGATTCTTTTGGTAGAAGATGTATGAAGGAGGAGCGATGAGGTGGAGAAGGCAGTTGAAGACGGAAACGTGATGGAATCGAAGGCGGATTTGGTCCGTAATCGGAAAGAGGTAGATGTGAGAGCGGAGGTATTGATCGGAGAAAGTCTTCGTGGAGCAGCTGAGAGCGACTTCGGATTTGACTAGGATGATACCGAGAAGAGGAGAATGAGAATAAGAGGTAAGGTAAAACAAACTGAGAAGGAAAAAGGAAAAGGAAACGAACCAGAGTCATCGACAAGGCCGCCATGGGAGCTCAAACTCTTGCTATGCTATGGTAGGTGAAGGTGAAGGTGACGATGAGTGATAGACGAAAGAGTCTGAGACTCTGAGTCATATAAATTAATTCGAAGAAAATTACAGTTGTGCCACTGCCCGTGACGTGTCCTCGAATCGAGTCAAATTAAATGGGTCAGGTCACGGATCCTATGAATTTGAAGCACCACCTGCAAAGTGCAACATAGCATAGTATATTTTTTTTGGTGGGAACATAGCATAGTATATACTAACTAAGTAACTTAAACCTATTTCGACTAAACAAAAACAAAAACTCATCATCAAATGACGTTAATCTGATTAGTACAAATAATGTATAAACTATATTGATATTTGATTAATTTGTATGTATATACATAACAAATCAAATCACATCTACAAATCAACTAAAATTTTTTAAAAATAAACCGTGTATCGCGCGGAAATTAACCTAGTCATATATAAAAGAAAATGGTAATATATAGTAAATTTTCATGCATTAAAATATATACATATACGTGTTAAACATGCCGATTATTGGAAACTATCATTTTCTTTAATTTAGTAAATAGTTTAATGCATGAAAATTTAGTACATTTGTTGGAAAAATTCATCATTTGATTTGAAATTAACCTAGTCATATATAAAAGAAAATGGTTATGTATAGTAAATTTTCATGCATTGAAATATATACATACACGTGTTAGACATGCCGATTATTCAAAAGTATAATTTTCTTTAAATTTAATAGATAGTTTAAAATAAGGTAAATTGTAAAAAAGTTGACCAAACACAATAACTAATTAGTAAAAAAGTTAATGATTGTAAGTATATAAATATATGTTTTCATGTGAAACCCTAAATTACTCCGTTTTATGTTTACAGCTGCCAATCCTAAAATCGCTCAAATAATTTTGTTTTCTACTTAAACTTTTAGTCGAAATCGGAAATCCGAGCACTCATCCTTGTTTTCCGAGTTTCAGGTTAGAGCAAACGAATTTTTAGTTTATAAAAAACTATTTTTTTCTCTTTATTAAATGTTTTAAATCCTAATATTTGTTTCAATATTTACAATCTTTAGCAGTGATACAAAATTATCCTTAAATTTTTGGAACAGTTGCAATATTGTTGGGTGACAAAATTTTTATTTGGAAAAATTCTTGAAAACAGATTAGAAATTTTTAAAAAATTGCATACGTTTAGAGAAAAGAGCCGTGTCTAGTGTCTACCAAATCGTTTCGGCTTCTCGGATGAACAGCGCTGCTAAGAAAGAAAAAAAAAGAAGTAAAAGTTGTAGAACTAGAAGAAGCTAATTACGTATTTACCCCTATAAATTGATAGTGCAGATGGGCCTGTGAGTAACGAAGGTAATTGGGCCAGAGAAGGTGAACGGTTATTTGTAAGTGGCGCCACTCTTTTTCTATAAAGACGCTTCCATTACTTGAGCAGTCCGAGTCGTGTCTCACGTCTCTCTCTCCCTCCCACTCTAATCTGCTTCGAAACCCTAGAAGCTTCTGCAACCATGGATTCTTCTCAAATCAGGCCCAACAAACCGCTGTTAGCGATCGGAAGCATGAGCGATTCTGGGAGTACAAACCCTATACCCCAATCAGGTGTTTCCGATTCGACTCTCGGTGGTGACTTCTCCAAGCCGGGACTCAAGAGAGATTCTAGAAACTATGAGAACGTCGATGATTCCAATAACTTGTCTATAAAGAAATCGAGGACCACGACGATCGAGAATAGCTCTCAGGATTGTATGAAAATTGTGCCTTTGGATGTGAAACCATTGACGATCGTGGAACCGGATCCTCCGAAGCTTTCTAGACAATTTTGGAAAGCAGGCGAAGACGACGAATATGAGCCTCTGCCTCGATATTGTAATTGACACTTGTCCTCGATCTGAATAGTGATTTAAGCTCTTTCTTGCAATTCGAAACCCTAATTTGTGTGATTTTTTGTTGCATGCAAATAGGTGACAATGATGCGGCGGTTAGGGTTCATCCTCAATTTCTTCATGCGAACGCCACTAGCCACAAATGGGCAATTGGAGCTTTGGCTGAACTTCTGGACAATTCTCTAGACGAGGTATCTACTTATATTTACCTATTTTCAAAAAAAAAAAAAAATCTAGCATTTATATATATCAGACGCTTCATCTTTATTCCACTTTTAATTTTTGTCCATATTAGTCAAAGCACCAAGAAATAGTCTTTCTTGGTCAATTTGTTTTTGTTGTCATTTATAGATTTTGAAATTATGGATATATAACTTATGTTTGATCAATTATTTTGTAACACAGGTAAGTAATGGGGCTACATATGTGCATGTTGATTCAACAACAAATAAAAGAGACGAGAAAAGCAGGATTCTAATAGTTGAAGGTTATTTAAACTTCTGAGTTCTGATGGTTAACCACTGCTTTTAAATATGACTATAAAACCTCAACTGATCTGGCGGGTTTTGAACTGCAGACAATGGAGGTGGGATGAATCCGAGTACGTTTAGAGAGTGTCTTTCTTTGGGGTATTCAAGAAAACGCAATATGGCTGGCAGAGTTGGTCAATGTAAGCCTCTCGAATTCATTATCTTTAGTTTTAGCTCTGCTACTGGCATGAACTAATCTTCATATTCGTATAACAAACAATGAAGATGGGAATGGATTCAAAACTAGTACAATGAGGCTTGGTGCTGATGCAATTGTCTTCTCACGTTGTCAAGGAACCAATGGAAATAAGTGAGTCATTTCACAACATCATTATAGTTTGTGCTTATATTTGTTTTCGCATTTTCGAGATTTTAACAGTGTTTCTTACCTCTGTTTCAGTCCGACACAGAGCATTGGTATGCTATCATATACGTTTCTTTACAAGACAAGAAAATGTGAAGCAATTGTCCCCACGGTACAAAATAAATTATTTCTTAATTTAGATTGCTCTTCCTTCTCAAAACATTAAGTCTTAAACTTTGGTGTTTTTCTTTGCCTAGGTTGATTTCGAGTGGGTAGATAACAATTGGAAGGAGATAATTTATAACTCCACAGATGATTGGGTTGATAATTTAGAGACTATAGTGAAGTGGTCGCCTTATCTATCCAAACAAGATTTATTGGACCAGGTTTTGTTATACATTCTTCTGTTTTTCTTTCATCACGAAACTACCTTTTATTGTATCTCATACTTGGTTGAATGGTACAGTTTGCTCACCTAGAAGAGCAAGGTACTCGGATCGTGATTTACAATCTATGGGAAGACGATGAGGGGAAGTTGGAACTTGATTTTGACACAGATCCGCATGTAATATCACTAGCAAGATTTTTCAACAGTCAAAATTGGGACTAATATATGTAACAAATGATGATGTGTGAATTGTCTACAGGATATTCAACTCAGAGGTGTAAACAGAGAAGAGAAGAACATTGAAATGGCGAAAGCTTATCCTAACTCGATGCATTTCCTGACTTATCGACACTCACTACGTGTACGCGGTTTCATGTTTTTTAACACAATCCAATCTCTGGTTTATTATTTCAAGTGTTCATTTATCCAGTCTCTGGTTTTCGCTTTGTGCAGAGTTATGCATCGATTCTGTATCTCAAACGTCCATCAAATTTCAGAATCATTCTTCGTGGAAAAGATGTCAAACATCACAGCATATTAGACGACATGATGTTGATCGAAGAAAAAACATACAGACCTATGCGTTCTCCAGAATGGTCACAAGATGAAGAAGTAAATACCTTACCTTAATCTTACTTTTAATTGTCTTAAAACAATCTTTAAAATTTGGCTGTGTTTTATAAAAAAAACTCAGATGGTTGCTTCTCTAAAGCTTGGCTTTGTGAAAGATGCTCGTCATCACATCGACATACAAGGGTTCAATGTTTACCATAAGAACCGGCTTATCAAGGTGATTTTCTTATTCGCAGCTGATTTAGTCATATAGTTTCGTTGGTTATCTTCACTGCATTTTCTACATTTCTTGTTGTTTTCTTCAGCCATTTTGGAGGGTTTGGAATGCTGCTGGAAGCGATGGACGCGGCGTTATTGGTATATTGGAAGCTAATTTCATACAACCAGCTCATAATAAGCAAGGGTTTGAGCGAACCGCTGTTCTTGCTAAACTTGAAAGCCGCTTGATCCATCACCAAAAGCAGTATTGGTACAATATTTATATATTCTCCGCTACTAATAAGACCTGAGGATTTGGACTTTCTCTCAAGTTATCTTTTTGTTTTATAGGTCTTTAAGGTGCCAGGAGATTGGTTATGCTCCAAGGCGGAAACCAAAGAATCCTGAAAATAGCGCTACAGAAACCACTCGACCTTTCAACAACATAAATCTATTTAAGGGATCTTCTTCTACTCCAGGACCAGCTCGATACAGGCAAAACCTTGAATCATCTGGAAGAAACCAAAACTCTCAGGCAAAAACAAAAAAAGCTTTTTTTCTCACTAATATTCATCATATTTTTTTGATATTTGAGTCTCTGATAAACCTCTCTGCAAAACAGGTTGATACACAAGAAAGTGGTATTGCAATAAAACAAGAGATCGGGTTAAAGGAGGGGAACCATGGGCTTGGGATGAGGTTTTCTCTCTTTCTGTTTCCTTTGAATCTGAAATAATGTTATCTTTGGTACCATTATAATTTACATTCTCTCTTATACTGTAGTTTCAAAGAAACAGGCTCAGTTAATCTAGCAGCAGAGTTGCTGAAGGTGAAACAGGAATCAGCAAAACTGGTGGCTGAGTTGCAGAGACAAAAATCACTTCTTGAGTTGCAAGTAAACCTTTTTTTCTTACAAAGTTTCGTCTTTTTTTTTTTTTGGCGATAATGAATTTCATCGTTTGCTATATATAATATGAACCAGCTCGAGGAGTCAAAAGCTAAGATCCAAGACTTGGAAAAGGCGCAAAGACAGAAAGAACTGCTTGAGTTGCAAGTAAAGTTTTTTTATCTTACAAAATTCTGTCATTTGGGTTTTTGTTGATATATAATAAATTTCATTGCTTAATATGTTGAACCAGCTTAAGGAGTCAAAAGCTAGGATCCAAGACTTGGAAAGTCGGCAGACTGGAGTGAGTACTATCTTTCAAGAAGAAAGAGCCCGCAGAGATGTGACTGAGAATGCTTTAAGGAAGAAACTACGGGTTAGTCCTTTGTAATTACCATATAACTTAAATATCCACTTTTATTTTAGTTAGCTCCGCGCATAAGCAAATCATTTGGTAATGCAATAGGAAGCTTCTGATGTGATCGATGGGCTAAGGAGACAAGTGGAAACCTTCAAAGGAAAACGCATGTTGTAATCAGTGTCAAGATACTCTTTTTTTGTTTTTGTTTTTGTTTTTGGGTTAAGTTTTAAGGATTGTACAAAAACTTCTATCCTTTAATTAGCAGAATGTATATTCTAGTGAAAGACCCCAGCTCGGATTGTAAGCGTTCTCGGTAGTTTTTTGCTAATCAAAGTCAAGTATTGCAATCTTATATCAATCGAAATCATCATGAGTCTTGACAAGCTATAAAATCCCAAGTTTCACCCAAGTTAACCAAAAAGCTACCTGCAATAAAGCAAGTCTTGATAACGACTAACCAGATATGCAGCCACGTTCACAGACACCTTAGCCTTTTCATGGATTTGCTTAGTATGCCATTTCTTTTGCAGCTGATTGATCACAGTCGTCGTATTTGAGTACCCTTGGGTCGCATTCTTCTCCAATCCGACTATTCACCACCCTTAGGTCGCATTCTTCACCAATCCGACTATTCGCCGAATCACCGGTCATCAATTTATGTCCGTCTTGATGATGCTTCATGGACTTGCATTGACGTTAACAACGTCTTATAAAAATTACCTTGTAAGAAACTAAATGGTTCTGTCTTTACCAAATCCATCAAAACTTTCCTCCTTAAACCAAACATATTAATCTTCTGTAACTGAAGAATAATTACACATTAATAAGTAATCAAAATCACAACACACACACAATCAACCCCAAAACAGAGGAATCACCAAAAAAATAAAAACAGAGGAAGCCAAAAGTGGAGGTAAAGAGAAGAATCAGGTCCCTAAAGATTGTGATCTCCTGGAGGGAAACGTGGAAGATAAGGTATCCAAGTAGTGGGGTCTCTCCAGTCGAGTGCCGGCAATGCCGGATTAGGGCTTCCAAAAGGAAGAAAGGGGAATGGGAACGATGGAAGCGGCGGTAGAGTCGGCAACGGAGGTAGATTTGGGTACGGCCAAGGGAACCAATACGGTGGCAGATAAGGCCAGAAGAATTTTGAATCCTTAAACTTCTTGTATTTCTCCTCCTCCTCTTTCTCTCTCCCGTGATGTCTCTTCTTTCCACCACCGCCGCACAATGTGGTGTTTTTGTGGGGAGGTTTGTAGCTGAGTGCGCTTAAGCTGTAGATACAGACTCGATCTTGCTTCGATTTGATGGATACTTCGTTGGTTGCTGTCTGGAAAACAGGGACGTTGCAGCCGCCATTCTCGTCGGAGGAAGTTTTGAGAAGCTTGGCGCTGCATTGAGATGCTATGGCGATTCCGTCTACGCAATCGATGCCGTCGACGTGAGGGATCTCGAGCTTGTAAACGCCGCTTCTGTTTGTTGTTCTGTTCACTGATATGTTCACTTCCTCTGCTGTTTTTGGTGAACTTGCTTTGAATCTACATGTCACATGAACTTCCACACCTGAGAGAAGATTGACTGGCTTAACCAATCCGATCAAACCGAAATTGTACCAGTTTGAAAACTAAATCAAAGATAAAATAATTTTAAAGCCGATTTATTAAATCGAACATAATGGTATTTGGTTCTCCTCTGATTTCTATATACATAAACCGAAAAAAATCCGAAAACCAATGTTAAAATCTAGATCCCCTTTATTACCTTGCAAGAAATAGCTCTGTTTTGAGAAAGTGTTCATAGAAACCGTAATTGTATCCAACTGAATAAAATGGTATTCGAATTCCATTCAGTTTATCAAATTATTCCGAATGAAAATCATATTGACCAGTCCAAAATCCTAAGTTGCCAAATAATTTCAAGTGTAAGGATAGTTCATGTAATGTTAAATCAAGATCCTGACCTTGTAAGAAATAGCTCTGTCTTGAGAAAGTGTTGATAGAACATGTGTCACAGTAGACAACTCCGACGACTGTGATGCGAGAAGAAGGGTCCACGCTGCCTTCTGGTGGTGGTCGGCCACGCCCACGGCCAAAGGCTTGATGTGTCAAGCAAGAAGCCAGGAGCAGAAGATAGAGGAGAGGAAGAGACATTGTGGCTAATCTCACTCTCTCACTCTCTCTCTCTATTCTTCTTTTTGATGATAATGTATGTATGTGTGTGTGATTGCAATATATTCGGCCCGTGATCTATTTTTGACCCCAGCCACACTGTTTAACTAAAATTCTTTATCCACTACCAAACAAAGACATGTGAAGAGCCTTTTTGGCTCATTCTGGTGTTACAATGTGAGAAATGCTCATTGAGAAGAAATCTATTTTGGTTCTTTACCCAAAGAGTCTCTCTTTTCTTAGTTATACAGATCTGTAACTCAACAGATTATGAGCCAAACCCCAATTATTTCTTTATTTATGTATCTCTACTTTTTTGAAATAGTGACAGTTATCTATATACTTGCCTTGATTGATTAAAGGGTTTTATGGATTTCTTGTGAGCCAAGTCTTTTGCAAAATTATACATTGACATTATGTTACTAACCCACTCTCTTGGGAAGAGTTGAAATTCTGACAAAGCCAAATTATGTACACACTTTGCTTCTATAAATGTGTGAAAATCGTTACAATTGCTAGAAAGAAACCCCCTAACACATGTTTAAATTATATCACTAGATCAACTTAGTCACGAATTAAAATCATCATTTAAAACACAAATATTTAATACATTTGAAGATAATTTCGTGCATTTTCCCCTAAATACAGTTCTAAACCATTTTCGCTCACAACCTGTTCAAACAGGAAATTAAAACATAGACTTAACAATAAGACAAAGAAAGAAAACTCAAAAAGTTTTAAAAGTAAGAAGAAAAAAAACAAAAAGTTTTCATGGTAGCTTCTCATGGGTTCTATAAACATGAAGGTAATGAAAGATAATGATAGAAGAGTTGAAGAAAAAAGAAGAAGCAAAAGGAACCCGATCAATTTGTAAGTTTTCAGTTTCTCTTGCGTGCCATAGAAGTTGGGTTGCCATCAAACAAGTCATCAATGAAAGACTCAATATCTTCAGGCTGATACTTGACATACTTATCCGTCTGCTTCCCTGAATCAAGATGTTGCTTATACCTCCCAAAGAAAGACCTATAAGCCGGAATCACCAATGCAGAGATGGACACCCTCAGCTCCGATTGCATCTGCTCATCACTCACAATCCACGTGCTCTGCGTCTTGTGAATCTCATCGAACATAGTATTGAAAATCTTGAACCTCTCCTTCAAAACCGGCTTGGACACTTTCCCGTTGACCTGTAACCCTTCTTGATTCATACACTGCAACACTTTCCCCCAAGTCTCTCTCTGGTAGCTTTTATGGTATTGTCTAAGCTCCGTCGATCTTTTCCTTGTCCATGACTGTCCCATCAAATCCCTTATCTCTATGGACCCTTTTATCTTCTGAAGAATGTATCTTCCATTGTTCATCAAGAATATATATCGCAGTGATGGGTCTCTGTACAGTTTAGATTTAATATCTAGATTCGCGTCAAGCAATTCCATCACCCTAATCATTTGTCTAGCGAAAGCTGACGTTTTGTACTCCTCGTCGTCTTCTCGTTGCTGCTGCTTAGGTTTGGTCTCTGGTTCTGGTTTTGTATCTGTTTGAATCGACTCGTAGTGTTGAAACACTTGGTCTAGTGTGTCTTTGTACTCACAAGCGTATTTGAGGTAGTTCATGGTGTAACGTGTCAATGGATGAACGGCTCCGCTCGGAACCGGAGTTCTTCCGTTATCGCTCTTGATCGACTTCTCTAGCTCTCCGAATATCGTCACTGCTGCTTCTCCTAGCCTCGTCTGAGCTAATTTAATCTCCTGGATCAGATCTGAATCCGATTGTTCCACCGCTGGGATCAAGTCACGGAGCGTCTCGTACATGTCTAGGAACTTGAAGAGCTTCTCCGACGACCGTTTCGTCAGCACCACCGCACCGGAGAAATCTAGGAACCGGATTGTAACGGCGGAGACCAAACCGGTGAAGAGGCGTTTGCGAATTGCGGCATGATCGTCGTCGGGGAAGACGGTGCTGCAGAGAGATAGCTCGCCGGGGAAAAGCACGGTGGAGCAACGGCGAACGATCGAGATCCATGAAGCGATTTCACCTTCGAGTGAATCCCAAGCTATTCTCTGCACGTCTTCCACATTGATTCCTTCGAATCCGACCTCGCTCAGCTCCTCTTTGAACGCGTGCCGTCTCGACATTTCGTATGACATACAACACTCTGCTTCGTAACCGGCGGAGATCATCGCTCCAGCAATCTTCTTCAACGTCGAGATTGATTCCGTTGGAAAGTCCGGGAACCTTTCTTCCTCATCCTCCTCATTATTTGGTAAAACGCATCGATCCGATTCATTTGTTGAAGAATTAGACGAAGAGTGTTTCTGATTGTTGTGATCGAAATTGTTCCCGTCGTTGATGTTCTTCTTCTTCTTCTCCTCTCTGGAACGGTCTAGAAGATGACGAAACTCTTCGTCGAGAAGAGATACAGCACGGTGCTGAACCGAACTCGCTCGGTTTAACCAAGAAGAAACCGGAGTTGAGTCTAATTTAAGCTCCCTCAATCTTATAACCGATTTGGAAATCCGGTTAACGGCGTCGATGAATGCAGAGTCTTCTGATTCGTCCCGCCCAAGCCCAGAAGATTCCATCTTTGACACCAATGAATCCACCGTCTCCGGGAATGGCTCCACCGCCGCAGGAATCTCTCGTAACGGATCCTTCTCCGAAGAAAGTGCATTGATGAAATCTTCGACGGCTTCCATGACTTCGACAAGGCTCGGTTCGGAGGATTCCGATTTTGATTCCGGCGAAGCCATATGCAATTTTTGTTCTTCATCGGAATGCTGATTATTCTCATGATCTTCAGATTTGTGAACATGAGTTTCCGATGGTTCCGTTGCGTGATTTCCAGATTTCTCCATTTTGCCGGGAAAATTATAAACCCTATCTAATTGATTTTTTCTGTTTTTTTGCTTTTTGAGGAAATTAAGATGGGAAAAAAATAGGAAGAAGGGAGGAGATTAGTGTGAGGATTATCCTTATTAATCCATTATTAGAGTTTCTTTCTTTCTTTCTTTCTTCTTCGACGATACTAATTGTGAATATTTTCTCTGTTTTAGTTATTATATATTTTTTCTTCTATTTCTGAGGTTCGTTTTTTTGGGAATCCATTGTCCGTTGACCGAGAAGGGAAAGGTTATGCGTCTCACGATCTCTCTTTTTCCTTTTATATTTTGTACTTTATATTATTAATCAAACTCAACCTCATCAAACTTTTTAATGTTGGAGAATATGTCCAATTTTGTTTATATTTGGGCTGAATAACTTCCACTAAAATTATACTGTGATCCAGGATATATTGTGACTTGTGGTCTAGGGCCGATCTTTACTCCCGTGAAGCCTAAAGCTAGAAAAGATATTGAGGCCTTTGTTTGTTTGTTTTTTTCTTTTTTTTGGTCATGGGTTTGTTTTTTTTTCTATTTTCAAAGATATAACTATATGATATTTTAATTGATATTGAGGCCTTCCTTTCATGCTAAGATTACAAAGAAAATTCTCTACTCCAAATTCAAGTCTTATGTTCTTCCGCAATACAAGCAAATCGTGCATCTAAACTTTAGATCAAACCAATCATGCATTTCACGAACATGAGATAATAGTTGATTGAGGCTGACGATCAAGGATCTACGAACACCAAATTTAGTCAATAGTCAATACTCAATAGGACGATTCCAAAAAATGGTAGAACTCTTATGCTTCGAAATTAAGCATGTCTTATGAAGTCCCAAAAGAAGCTCATCAATTCTGCCAAGTATTTCTAG
This sequence comes from Erysimum cheiranthoides, assembly GCA_011420285.2. Taxonomy (NCBI): domain Eukaryota; kingdom Viridiplantae; phylum Streptophyta; class Magnoliopsida; order Brassicales; family Brassicaceae; genus Erysimum; species Erysimum cheiranthoides. The sequence goes on along the minus strand of CM022178.2, from coordinate 17,289,277 downwards.
AATATCTTTTGATTGGTAAAGGACACTTTATCTCACACTTGAGTCGGAGGTGACTGTCAACTCAAATCTATCAAGAAGATAATAGTTTGATTGCAAGTTAATTCGTTTTGATTGGTAATGAATTAGTGTTGATTGTCAATTCCTTTCTTTGATTGACTATATATATAACTGATAAGCGCTATTAAATATTATTTTCTCACATATGAGACTATAAATAGAAGTATCTACTATCTAGGGAGACACAAAAATGCAACCTGTGTGTTCTCTCCTTCAAGACGAGAGCTAAGCTATTTTTTTACTATGATATTAGAGTTTGCTAAAGAAAATAGGGGATCCTGAGTAAAATCAATCATTCTGCCCAATCTGTTAGTTGTAAACTCGTAATATATTTTTGGGAAATAACTTCAGAATCAAGGGGAAATATTCTACATGAACCATAGTTTTTTTTTTTTTTTTTTCACATGAACCATAGTTTTTTTTTTTTTTTTTTGATAAACCCTATCGGCTGATCCGGTCGGCCCCGGTAGGAACGCACCGAAGTGCTACAGAGTGGACTTCTTCCCGAAGGACCACCACACTGCCTGTTCCGGGTTTGGAATGCCTTCCGACTAATGTCAGGGGATAGTCAGGCCGCCTGCATTTCTGACTACCATGTAAACAAATTGGGCCAAGGCCCAATTGACAGACTTCCCACACAACCATGATTTTTGTTTCTACGTGAACCATAGTTGAAGGTGAAGATTTGACTGAAACCCAAAGGGACTGTCAGACTGATAAGAGATCATGAGTTCAACACTATCATTACTTTAACTTTACAAGGGCAAATTTGTTAAATAACCCTACTGTTTCACCTAATGCTTTTGTTTGTACATTTTTTGATGAAATTCATTAAAATTCTGTTTGATATTATACATTCCATCGGTTTTGGAATATGAGAGATTAAAAAATTCTATTTTCTATTTTTTATATATGTTAAAATCATCGTGTTTATATATAATGAGTTGAAACAATGCTTTGGTGACTAATGACACCATTAGATAATGTTTTGACTTCAAAAAAAAATCTAAGCATTGCAGAATATAATGGAATGAAATTAATATTAGTATGGCTTTTGTATTCCTTTGACCAAAACTATTTATAGAAATTTGAAAAGAAAAAAAAAAGCAGATGAAATAAATCTAGCTAACAAATTAACTCACCGGCATGGTTTTCAAATCGGCACAAAATCGCGTCTAACAACCTATTCTTGTCTTTTTTTTTTTTTGGTCGAACAACCTATCCTTGTCTTTACCATTTTGTTTACGAATATTTTGTCTATTTTCATTAGTGTTTTCTGTTTTTATAATTGGTGATAATGGAAGCAATAATATTTTTGCCGTCAAGTAATTCAATCACACTCAATAAGTGACAAAAATGTGTAAAAAAAAACGTTTATCTTCTGCTTTTATCACTTTATATTAAAGAGATACCAAAGTATTTGTGCTTTTTATTGACCGAAACAAAATATCATTGTAATGAGAAAATTAAGTAATAAAGAAAGATTTTTTTCTTATTTTGTACTATTGGTCAGCAGAAACAAGATTTTTTTCTTAAATTAACAAAAAAAGAAAAGAAAAGAAGTTTATTTGCTTGTATTGGAGATTATCTCGTCACCAAGAAAAACTTTGAGGAAGGATTTACTGAGTTTCCGCAACGCGTCATGGTAATAGTGTGAACACTCGTGGACGACAAAAGAAGCTGCTTCTTCCCTCTCTCTCTCTTTCTTTCTTGTGTGTCTCTCTCTCTCCAAGTCCAATTCGTTTTTACCAGTTCGAATCTGAACAAAGTTGTTTTTTTTATTGGTACCCGGAATCTCAATTCTCCTTCTTTCTTTCCGGCTATAGAAAAAGTTTCTTGCTTTTCGCTTTCTTTTATTTCTCCAATCGTTCCTGTTCATTGATTTCACCATAGTATTGAAGGGGTTTTATTTCTGTAGTTTTTGATTACTGATTTCTTCTTTTGAGAAAAATTGAGTGGAGGAGATGGGTTGTTTCTCGTGTTTTGATTCGAGTGATGACGAGAAGCTGAATCCAGTTGAGGAATCTAATGGTCAGAAGAAACAATCACAACCGACAGTATCCAATAACATTTCTGGACTCCCTTCAGGTTTTGATTTCTCATTTGTTTTTTCTTTTTTAATGTTTTATCCACTTTGGTTACATGCCCACAAGATCTGGTTATCTGATCCTGATTGAGCTAATGGGACTTGATCTCAATCACTGTTACTTTCGTTATATGAGCTTCTGAGTTGTTTTTACGCTATTGGGCATGTTCTGATTCAACTATACCAAGGGAAATTATGATGCTTTGCTTCAATTTCACTTGTTTTGATCTGATTGGGAATCCCCAAGTTCTTCCTTAGTGTAAATTTTGTGTTTTGGAAATGAATTGGACCTTGTGAAAGGATCAGGATCACATGATCGTACTAAATCAGGATTAGGATCTTAGATTTGTTTGTTTGGGGATAATGCCTTTGGAGACATTGATACAAGTCTTATGCTTTTGGGGTGATTTGTTCTTGGAGTTTAGGTTGGTATGAGGTATAACAAGATTGTGGATGCATTTGGTAAATTTGATTGGTCTTGATGACCGTTGCAGGTGGGGAAAAGCTTAGCTCAAAGAGCAATGGAGGGTCAAAAAGGGAGCTACTACTTCCAAGGGATGGGCTTGGACAAATTGCTGCTCATACATTTGCTTTCCGTGAACTTGCTGCTGCGACTATGAACTTTCATCCTGACACTTTCTTAGGTGAAGGTGGATTTGGACGTGTCTACAAAGGAAGACTTGATAGCACCGGTCAGGTAATTTTTTGTTTTGTTTTGATTCTGAGGATATTACATCGCATTACTATTTTTTGAAGTTGCATACCATTGTTGATATTGAATTTTTTAGCGGTTTAGGATTTTTTTTTTTCATAAAAGGTGCTGTTTATCTTTCTGAGTGGAGTGTATTAATTTGAAAGAAATAAAAGTGTAGTCTTATTTATTAAAAGACTAGAGATATAATAGACGCTTGAATTTTTTTCTTAATACGCGTAAAAAAATTTTAGACCGACACTATATGTGTAACGAAGAGAGTAGAAGATTAAGGTCTTGATGTTCTCTTGGCTTTCAACTTTTTTCTTGAATGATGAATTTGATAGGAAATGGATGTGCAAGACGCTGCTCGCCATCCTCTGATTGTACAAGGCTATATTTCAATGTTAAAAAGATGACTGTCCTTGTTATATATGTTCACATCAATTTTGCATACTTGGTGAACAGTTTCACACTTATATAATCCTTTCCTAAAGAGATACTCTTGATCGTTTATCCCCTACGTGTTACAGATCAGTTGGTTAAGTTGGTTAGCTTGGTTATTTCGCATACATTAATATTGTTGTATCTCTGAATTATTTTTCTTTTATCTTTCTAGGTTGTTGCTGTTAAACAACTGGACAGGAATGGTCTACAAGGTAACAGAGAATTTCTGGTAGAGGTTCTTATGCTCAGCCTTCTTCATCATCCCAACTTAGTCAACCTTATTGGTTACTGTGCCGATGGAGATCAACGCCTATTGGTCTATGAGTTTATGCCCTTAGGATCATTGGAAGATCACCTCCACGGTAAATCTCCCGCGCTTTTCTAATCTTTTACCATTTTAGACCCCAGAGATTCTTTGTGATCTGAGTCAATCTCCACCCTAAGATTCTTTGTTATCTTAGTCAATGTCAACCCTAACTTTAGCAGATTCTTCATTCATTTGTTTATTTGTACTATTACCTATAAATTATACAAGTAGACTTAAGTTGAGAAGTAGTAGTTGCGCTGGTTTTTTTGGCAGCCTTTAACAAATAAACTTATTACATTTTTCTTTTGGGTCTTTCCTCTGCCCCAGATCTTCCACCGGATAAGGAGGCCTTAGATTGGAACATGAGAATGAAGATAGCTGCTGGTGCGGCGAAAGGTTTGGAGTTCCTACATGATAAGGCAAACCCTCCGGTTATTTATAGAGATTTTAAGTCATCAAACATTTTACTGGATGAGGGTTTCCACCCAAAGCTTTCTGATTTTGGGCTTGCTAAACTCGGACCAACGGGAGACAAATCTCATGTCTCCACTAGAGTCATGGGAACTTATGGTTATTGTGCTCCCGAGTACGCAATGACAGGACAATTGACAGTAAAATCAGATGTCTACAGTTTTGGTGTGGTTTTTCTCGAGCTCATTACTGGTCGCAAAGCTATAGACAGTGAGATGCCTCATGGAGAGCAGAACCTTGTGGCTTGGGTAACTAAATTCATCATCATCTTCCACTTGATTTTAGATTCAATTTCTCATTCTCTAATGCTAAAAATTTTGAGAATTTTTTGGTTTAACAGTTAACATTTTGGTGTTAACAGGCTCGCCCATTGTTCAACGACAGGCGAAAGTTCATAAAACTGGCTGATCCCAAGTTGAAGGGGCGGTTTCCAACACGTGCACTCTACCAAGCTTTAGCTGTGGCTTCAATGTGCATCCAAGAGCAGGCGGCTACACGTCCACTCATAGCAGATGTCGTTACTGCACTCTCCTATCTTGCAAACCAAGCTTATGATCCAAGCAAAGATGAAAGTAGGAGAAACAGAGATGAAAGAGGGGCGAGGTTAATAACAAGGAACGATGAAGGAGGTGGCTCGGGAAGTAAATTTGATTTAGAAGGTTCCGAGAAAGAAGATTCGCCGAGAGAGACAGCTCGGATTTTGAACCGAGATATCAATAGGGAACGTGCGGTTGCAGAGGCTAAGATGTGGGGAGAGAGTTTGAGGGAGAAACGACGACAGAGCGAGCAGGGAACTTCAGAGAGCAACAGCACCGGGTAAAACCGGTTTGGGTCGTAACCCTTTTTTGTTCTTATTTCTCAAGACTCTCATTTATTGTCAAACATAGAAAACAAACAAAAACATTGTGACTAAGAGTTGCTGTACATTATATGTGATGTTGCAATATGGGCAAAAGGGGGACTCTTTTAATAACCAAAAACTCTAATTGAGATTCTGGAGAGTTGATGATGATGTTCATGTAAATTTTGTAGTCTTTCTATCTTTGAAATTTGACAGATAGTTCTCTTGATGAGTCACATGTGGCGATGTTTACGTCTGATCGAAGATTGAATTGCAAAGATCCAATATTAAGTGTTTCTAGACTCTTTCATGTGGTTCTGTGGTGTGGCTAATGTCCACAATCGCGGAGTTTCGGACAACGTGGGTCACATGCCCTCGCAATCTGACAATTATTTTAAGGATAGCAATTGAGATTGTAAGATTTTGGTTGGTCTTATCAAGTTTTTGTCGGGACCTTTTTTACTATTGACAGTGTACTATTTCTCTATTGAAATGGATTTCGAAATTTCCCGTATGTTTTATTTTTGGTGAATGACTTTCTTTGACCTCTAAATACTCGGAGGATCATACTTTACTCGAAAATTCTAAATCTTACCATTTTTTTAGTAAAATTAGTCAACTAAAAATATAGTTTCTTTTGTTTTTTTTCTTCTATCTAAGAGACTACTAATTTTATAAGTTATTTAAAATTATAAACTATAGACTTCTTTTGTTTACTAATTTTATATCATTGATAGGTTTTAAATAACTTATAAAATTCTAAATCTTACCATTTTTTTAGTAAAATTAGTCAACTAAATATATAGTTTCTTTTGTTTTTTTTCTTCTATCTAAGAGACTACTACCGGTTCCGGTTCGGGTTCGGTATCTCATTTTCGGGTCGGGTTCGGGTCGGTTCTTCGGGTCCGGGTATTATGCCCAGGGCTACCTATCATATACCGCCATGAGTTATTTATCGAAATTTGCTATAGTTTTTTGTCGGATTATGTCATTACCGTTTAAAACCTAGATTAACTGAATAGATATTTCATGTTATTATTTTTTACGAGTATGCGAGTTATTTCAAGTTATGTTAAATTATTTGTAGGGTAATTTAATCATAGATAATAAACTAATTTTTTGAGATAATTATGAAAGATTGCATATTGTTACTAATCCTTTTTTTTTTTGTGAAGAGATAAAGTATGCATATAGTGAGTCACTCTATTGATGATTGAATTTTGCTTGGAAGTGTACGAACGTTAATCCACTAGAATACATTTTCATCAAAACAGTGCATGGGACGGACGTCTTGAATCTTTTTATATGTTTTCAAAACTGGACGGTGATGATTTTTTGTACTTCAACTTGAAAATTAGACTTTAACATAAAAAAAAACTTGATTTTGAAAAAGGATTCATTTTGGATTATATTCGATGAGGGTATATATAGTTTAGTTGTTTCTCTAAAGTTTCTTAGCTTAAACTGATACACATCAAGTTTTATCTTCGGACTCATAAGTTTATATATATTTGTTAAACCTCAAAATCATTAAACAGTATGTCGTCAATGGTACAAGACCATTTATTTTCGAATTGACTACGACATATTTAAGAAAAACGTAATCAATCATAAAAAGGTGGTCAACAAGCTTATTAGTTGGAGTAATCAAGCTACTTCGCTTTATTATATACCAAATTTTGCAAGAGCACACTAGTTACAACTTACACAAAGATAATATATTCAATAAACACAAAATTTTATGCAAGTAAAACATCAATAATAGATAAGATACGAAACAAAAATGGAAATTAACAAACCGCCGATACGATTTCTTCCTTGGCCGACCAACGAGCCAAGAGAAAGAGAGAGAAAGCGAAAGAGTTTTTTTTTGTTTTCCGATTATATTGACACTTCAAACGGTTTCACGAGGAGCAGTCTCCACGTGGCACTTGCCGTCTTCAATTGACGGCTCTTCCTTTTTAGTAACTTTGGAAGGATCTTCATGATGAACGGAGTCAGAGAGTGGGCCCACCGACTCAGTCACCTTGACGTCAACTGGGTACACTTCCGACACACCTAACGGACTCATCACGACAATAGTCTTAAGTTGTTGTTCTGACAGATTAATCTTCTTTTCGATCTCTGGTTTTTCACTTGAGTTCCTGTAAACTCCGTACAGAACCATTTGCAACATCCCTAGTACGAATCCCACCACGTTTGGAATCTTTAAAAATCATCAAATACCAAAAAAAAAAGAAAAGAGTCAGTGATTAACCTCTTTAGTATTTTTACCAAAAATGTGAAAATTAATAAGACGGTAAAAGATAAATAAATGCTTACAGCTATGCATATATCATTGAGAAATAAGCCATAAGCGAACCACATAACGGCGCTTATAGTGAGGAAGAAAGATAGCGTGAAGGGCATGAACTCCACACTCTTGGTCTTTATCACACGAGCCTGTTCACAACAATGAATTTAATTAACATTTAAATACAAATATTAATTATTTTTAAAAATTAATTTGAATTAACGCTAGCTTACCACGATCATTAGAGGGGCAGCGAAAACAGAAACAGAAATGGCAACGCAAATCCAGCCGAGGACAGAGACTTGGACGGTGGGAGTCTTAACCACGAAATGTGTAACCATTAGAATCAACGAGAAGAAGGCAACGTTGATTGCTATGAACAACTTCATAGCCGAGATCTGTCAAAACGCATAATATTCATTAATATTCGTATTTAATTACATAGCGGAATTAAGGAGGAGTATAGGAAAATAAATTTACCCTTTTGTCCCTGGTGGCGTAAGCGAAAAACATGGCGATGTAGATAGTCTCCACGACGCAGCCGAAGGAGTTAATAGTAATTAGGAGAAAAGCGTCTTTCTTAATCAATGCGTAGTAGAGCCATAGCATGCAGCTAAACAGCGACACTTGGTACGGTAAGGACTGGAAACTTTCCGTCGATTTTTTCTTGTATATTCTATAAAAAGTTGGCCTGCAGATTTTAGAAACAAAATCAGAATCATTCTCAAACTAACAAAAACATACAAATAAATAAAATAAGAAATCGAAACTACTTACACTGGAGCAAGGAATACGAGGAAGGATATTGCGTTTCCTGTAATTCAGTTTAAAAAAAACAAAAATGAGTCGATTGTATAATTAAGAGGCTTATATCTTGTTTTGTGGAGACATAAGTACATGAATCAGCCCGAGTTCTCTAACCAACCTCAGCGGGGAATTAAATTGTGCATTAACCACAATACACGTATCGAGTATGATAACATGGACAACAATGCGTGACGATTTCAATTTAATTAAAAGCTTTCGTATTGATTTATTTTTTGGTAGTTTGGGCTTTTACAATAGAATTAGAAGATCATTAATGATCCCAAATGACTTGGTTAATGAAGAAAAACTTGAAAAGAGATAAGAAATATATATATCGTTAGGTGGATCATGATGAACTTTCCATAATTTTAATTAATTTCTTAGTACTACTTTGTTTAATTCATTTCCATAATTACGTCTTAGTAATACAATGGAACCCTACACATAGTTTATTATATTTTTGAAATCAGAAGCTTAGATGCGAAGTTGCAACATTATAGTTGCTGTTGCAAATTCCTTATTATATATCGTCCTATTCTAATCACTGGTATATATTAGAATAGATGATGAACAAACTAGGATTTGGAACATTACCTAAGATGCCGAAGACAATAGCGAGCAAATGGTGATTGATCATGATTCCCATTTTCTATAGAGATTGAGAAGCTTTGCCCGTTAGGAGATTTCTAAAGGGTCTCACAGTATTTTTGGAAACCCTAAAGCTTTCTCTCTCTTTCTCTCTAGAAGATGCTTCTTTTTATTTCATGGAGGAAACTAAGGTGCCTCAGGTGGTTTATATATAGCTCCAAAATAACCATTGTAGTCAAAATATTTTGATTTTAATTTTGAGTTATTTGAAGCGTGTAACGTGTTGAGTAGAATAAAAAAAAAAAAAAATAAGAATCGAAAAGAGAAACGAACTCAGCCTGGTTGCATGACAAGTGGAGATATTAGTAGGTAGCGTTTGCATTTTATCATTCACTCACTATTACTTCTTTCCTCCCCCAGGCGCATCTCAAACGCGCGAGTTTTACACTTCCTCTTCTACCATTTCATTTTCTTCACGCCTTCTTTTTAATATTAGCTTTCAAAAATCCGATTTAATTCCGTAGTTTTGTACTTTAAAGACGATAGATGAATATCATGGTGACCAAAAGTCTACCCAACATCAACCAATATAGGGGAAATCATCACTGGATTACATTACGGCCGGTTTTGTATATTTTCTTTAACCTCTTTTTTCCTTTATACTTCATATATGTATTAGACGATCCAAAATATCTCATGCACCTATCTATTCAATGGATACAATATATATAGATATACCTCTTTCTAATAACTTCCTAGAAATTGTAAGGCAATAATTTCCTAGAATTATAGGATTAATCATTGGCTGATATTTTTAAATATGCTTGCAATGAATTTAATTTTTTTGGTATTCTCCTTACATTAATACATGACGTAAATGAGAGGGAATGGATTGGTTTCATTTAAACTAGTTTTTGTAAAGGACTCTAGGTGAGAATGATTAAAGATCTAACATAGCTAGAACTCTACGTGGAATGCCTTAGATGAAACCAATACATTATTTATAGATAATACAAAATTCGCAGAAAATTGACGCCGTTCTCTATAAAATTATTGGCATCTTCAATGATTAACCAAAGTAGAAAGAAAAAAAAACGCATTCACATCTCCTGATCAGATTTCTCCTTTGTCTAGAAGTACACGTTTTTTTTTCTTGTAAAAAAAGAAAACGTTAAAAATCATGCAAGTTTTGAGCAAACTCCACGCGTTAGAAAGGAGCGTCGCGCGTGGGAATAATTAAGGTAGTAAACAAAAATGATGCGTTACGAGAGAGTCGTAATTAAAAATACATATAATAGCATGAAAATGAAAACTTTGTGCAAATCACGTGACCTCTCCAAACGCTTCCACTTATAGCCGTTTCTTTAGAGTTTGTAGAGACACACGAGAGTTATGCCACGTCATCAGATGCTGACTAGGCAACCCCTCTCTGTGCTTTCGTGTCTTCAGTATATTTTTCTGTTTCTGCTCTTCTGCTCCTGTTTTAATCCCTATTTTCAGGACTCGATCGTTTTCTTATCTTAAATATATATTGAAATTTGAGATAATAATTTGTCCTTTTACTGATCCCAATTATGTTTAAATTTCCTAATGTTTATATTGATTACAAACTTTATTTTTTGGATTTTTTTTGTTTTTTAATAAGGATGCATGTATCTATCTTTTTTGGTAAATGTCTAATGTAGTAATATCCATCACTGTTCAGAGATTGGTTGAATATACATTTTTTTTCCCCTTTCGTTTGTTTCAATATGTATGATGAAAGGAATCAGAATATTTTGAGAAAAAAGGGAGAAAAAAACGAAACAATTCTCCATTTTTCGAGGGTAAGTTAAAACAGATATTAAAAGTGGGAAGAAATGGACAAAAGAGGAGTGACGTGGTAGGCGAATGATAACAATGATCATGGGTTTGTTAAATCCTTCTTGTTCTTATTCGTTATTTGTTTCTCTCTTTTATTTGGTCCAAAACATTTTAAAATATGAGAGGTGCCACTTTTGTGGTTCTCCTCCACCTTAATTTTTCCATCTCTAATTATTATTGAAGCAATTTTTTATTTATCTTACAATTTTTTGATTGATTGGTGTCTAATTTTTTGGTTCACCGTACGTTTCCATGCGGTTCTTGCAAATCACACTTCCCTAACTTCTCTATACTAATTTACTAGAAATATATCTATGTAATAGACTTGAACTTGAAATACATTAAGAATAATTAAAAGGACCTAGCTATAATACTTTTAATTAAAGAGAGTTTTAATTTCTCCCAAACACCAGCTATGATTATTGCTATATTTTAATATTTGAGTTTTTGTGTATTTTATTATATAAAGTTAATTAGTAGCCTCCAATCATAAAACATGGCAAAATTATAATTCACTAGATTATATTATGCCTCAATTAATTAATTAGAGATTTTAACATTTATCATAGATTAATATTTTAAATAAATTTACATTTGTTTTTAACTTCTCATTTTATATCTATCTATTTGTAAAATGGAAAATTAAAAATGGAAGCATTTCAAAAGACCTATAGAATTATAAAATGGATATTTGTTCACTTAGTATATTAATATACTAATAGAATAAATACATTCTTACTGATATGTAAAGGTAAATTTTAATGTTAATGTTAAGTACTGGTTTAGAATAGATAACGTGTATGCATGTTATTGTGTTGATGTTAGTTATTTTCAGAACATTTAATGATGTTATTGTGTGTGATTGTCTACCACAAAATTGTGTTTTAATGTACATATGTGTTTGTTCACTTCTATTAACGTTAGTTCTTTTTTATTTTTTCAGGTTTAAAGTTTACGACGTCTATCTTTTTATTTCAACCATCGGTTCAGTATGAAAGATTTATCAAAATACATATAAAATATCAATACACAATATATAGATATAACGTCATAACCAGCAGCATTAACCCAAAAACTAAACCCAAATATAAACAGCATCGGCTGATCAAACCCCAATAATTCAAGCAGCTGGGTGACCCACATTGATAAAGATGTATGCATATAAATCTGCGTATGTTGCTACCACATAAAGGAAAAATGACAATCATGTGGGTGAAATCAAACCTCCCCCGATTCTATCGTTTTCTGATTTCAATCGTATCATACAAATCTAGCTTTACACACATATATATTTATTTAGCTATGCTACATCTAGCTTGTAATGATAGATAGATACCTATCTATGGTTTGTTACGAATTGATTAATGTTTACCAAATATTAAACACTACTATATCATTATGATCCGTTTATTGATTCTACATATTCAGAATGACAAAAGTTTTGTATGTATTAACCATGAACAATGGCTTGATCATGGAGATAAGGCAGTGACTCATTGTTCAAAAATAACTACTCCGATAAATAAATTTACATATTTGTAAGAATAAGAACAACAGCATTGTGATAATTAAAATTAAATAAGAACGTCTACAGCTATTACACTATTTTAATTACATATGCCGAGTCTAATTTACACGTTTTCATAAATTAATTAATCAAACCATTAAACAATAAAAATGCGTTTACAGAAGCTACGTACGGTTGATATTACTCTTATTATGTATACATAATACATATGACCACAGTGCTAAAACTGTTTATGACAGAAAGATACAAATCCACATATTACTTACGTGTATCACTTCTAGAGAAATTTCAATCATATATATAAATAAATAATAACATTCGAGAAAGAGGATTTTGAATTGTTAGAAAACATATTAATTATCTGAGTTATAAAATTTTCTAGTACATTATAATAAGACAAATTTGCATGTATAAAGTACGCGTTTTGCCGTCTACGTTATTAGTTTCTCAGTAACCAAACAACATATTTGGATGAAAAATTACAAACCTAGCCGCTGACGTTAATTTATAACCATAAATGACAAGTAGATGAAATTAATTTAATCAGACGGATGCTCCTTAAAACGAATCGGTCTTCTTCTGCTTCGAGGATGGGTCAAGAACTAAAGATATTTTTTGAAAATGGCTCCCTCAAATTAATGAACTATGGTCGAATTAATTAATTGATTTAGGGGGGAATGAGAATGAAGTACGAAATATGAAAGCAAATAGTAAAGGGGGTAAGAAAGCTTACGTAAGTTGGTAATGATTGAAGATCAATTCTATCTCCTAAAACTCCCTTTTGTCCTTTTCAGTGTTTGCATCAATTAATCATCTCTTTTTTTTTTTCTTTTTTTTTTTGTTGGGCTAAAAATCATCCCTTCTTATATAAGAGAATCAATCAAATAGAAATAGACCCATTCTCAGGTTTCTATATTTGATAACCACCTCTCATTGAAGACCATCCTTTTATGAACATATGTCTAAAAATAAAATATGTGATTGCAAATTTTCATTGTAAAAAACAAGTAAACCAATATTGTATGTGCTGAACTCAAATAAAAAACAATACTCTTTGATTCTTAAACTTAAGTAAAATTGATTTTTTTGGGAAGTAAATACAATGGTACAATAGGCAAAGTTAGGCTGAAAAACAATATGAGACTCTATTGTCTATGCACCCTATTCCTTTCTAACTTAGATTATCATATATAGATATTAAATTGGCTTTAATTTTACAACGCTAATTATAATTGTAAATTGCGGATATATGTAAAACAAGCATATTTTGCGTTTAATGCTTTTAAACATACCATTTTGCTCTGAAGAAGCATAAAAATCGACGATAAAATAAGTCAAAATGTGTTTAACGTCATTGATCGCAACTCTGCTACAACAATTTTAATGCAAAATTGTTATTAGATTTTTTCTCTAATTTGGCATGCAATAATCTGTGCAGTGTTTATTCAAAGAATCTCCATATTTGGCAACATACACGTATATATGTTTTGACCGATTCATGATTATACGATTCTATCACAAATCCGTCGCAACACCTAAATTGTGACATAATCGTGGTTATATGTAATGTAACAGAAGATGCTAATTTTGTTGTATTGCTATTTCTCAATTTGGCTTTATGAAAAAAAAGAAAAACGTAAAGTATGTCTTTATTAAATATATATCGATATATTTAATCTATCTGAGATATACAACTAGAAAGATTCTTTTTACAAGTAACGATGACTTTTAGCAGGCTTTTCTTTTAGATGTTTGCATGGGAAAATAACACTTTTTCTTTCCTGAAAATAGTAATTCCTAGTCTTAATCGTGTGGAATGTGCTTTGATGTATTCATTTAGTTATTGACATGTCTCTCTTTTTTTTTTCCTCTTTTTTTCTTACATATATATATTGGGTTTCGGCGATATTGTTCATATACGATGATTTTTGAATCTTTCTAACACTTTTGTTTCCCATTGGATACAGGTCTCTCCGCTACGTTTCGAGTGTGCATCAATAAAAATCTTTTGAGAATTTTGATGGACCTATTATGTTCGTCGAGTTTCTTCCATTCCCGTCATGAGAATTTATTTGCTTGTAATAATTTTGACTAAAAAAAAAAAAATATATATATATATATATATTTACGTATTATAAAAAAAATGAAATCAAAATGTGGAAATGACTATACGGAAACAGAATTAATGATTCAAAGTTAAAAGGGCCCAATCTTCGTGGGGTTCTATAGAATTTGATTAGAAATTGATACATATTTCTTAGGTTTCAGACACAAAGATGTGATTGCCCAAAAAAAAAAAAAAAAAAAGACACAAAGATGTGTGGTCAAGTGGTCAGAAGATTCCACACGTACCACCTATAATTATTGTCTTCTGGAGACACCTAGAAGTACAAACATCTTCTTCCAAGTACCCCATCTCTGTGCTCATTTTTTTTTTTTTTTTTTTGTCACCTCTCTGTGCTCATTTTTGTTGTCAAAACAAATTCTTTTTTTTAATTCTTTTTTATTTTCTTTACTTTTCTCCAGAAAAAAATGATAAAGAAATTTTTTTTTAAATTCGTTTCTTTTCTTTAAAGCGTTCAATTTTATGTACAAAGAGATTGTGTTATTTTTTCTTGTTTCACTGTGTTTGCAAGTTTAGCTGCATTATCATTTTTACTATACTATAGTATTTGATATTCATTTGCATAGCTTCATATTCATTTGCATAGCTTCAGTTTTATGGGAGTTTTTCGGAGAGTATAATTAAAAACCTAAAAAAACTGTTAAAAGCTACCCAATTTTATTTTTAAGTATTCCTAAGAAATTTTTTCCCAAAAAAAAAAAAGTATTCCTAAGAAAGAAATGAGAGATCAATGCATTAGTACGTTGTTTGTAACTTGTCCATATCGTCATTTTACATTGCACTTAATCTAATTACATGTTATCTGTCACGGCTAGATCATTTCTTAATAAAATTATCAAACAGCAATGAAATTACAATAGATTTATCTCTGCCAAAACCATAAACTTAATATATGTTGCAAGGAACTACTTAATCATTTATTTAAACTTTTTTTTTTGGATAAATCATTTTTTAAACTTAAACACTACATAATCATTTTTGGCCAACCTAATTTGTTTATCTGTGAAAAAAAAAATAGCGATGAATACTAATATATTATTGAATGAACAAAAAAAATAACTTGTTTGAACAAAAAAAATTACTAATATATCTTATGACAAACGAGTACTATAAAATGACAAATAGATTAGGTTGCTAATTGATAGTATTAAAAGATTGGTTTTTGTAGCTGTGAACGATTATATGACTTACGGAATACGTATTGTATGGTGGAGAAGTCGAAGAAAGTACCCAAAATACAATTTGAAGATTGATGCATTGAACGTTTACACATCTCATAGTTTTCTTTTCAAGTAAAGGCAATGGCAGGTTTGTGCTTTTTAGACTTTTATTTGACGTGGCAATACGTGGGCCCCTTTTATTCTTGTTTTGTGTATTTTATTCGTCGACGTATATTTGTTTTCCTTCCTTATTATTCCAACTACTTAATTTTTGTGTTCAATTCATTGCGCACACCAAATTAATTGTATCATTAGATATTTTGTAATCATCAGTTACTAATGCGTATTGATTAGTTACATCTTCACAAACATAAAGACTTCCTAAGATCCTTTCCACTTAATATCTCAGTTGAATGCTAAGCAGCTAAAGTTTACCCAAAATATATCTTAGACCAAACAAATGCTTGAATATAATTAATTCAAATCTAATCGGGGAAAAATGCCTGCAAGAAAAGAAAAAGAAGAATTTTTTTTTTTTAACGCTTTATTTTCCTTTGATAGCATTAATAGTTTTCAACTATACATATGTAACTGTTTATGTTTTCTTCTTTTTTTTTTTTTTTTTTTTTTGTGCAAATCGTAATGAGAATTAATCTTCCTTTTTCTGTCAACTAATGAGAATGAATTCTTAGTGTAAGAGGTGTTAAAAAAAAAAAAAAAATCTTAGTGTAAGATGTTTTACGTCAACTTTGTTGCACTTTCTTTTTGTCATCACACATATGTTATTTTATTCCATATCATTTTACTTTAACTATATAAATCAAGATACAAGTAGCCATGCATGAATGATAATCTATTATCTTAAAAAATAATTCTAAAGATAATCGTGGATTTGATCAATCACAAGTTTCCGAGGGTACATCGATCTAAATGAATGATTGGCGTGGCGATAAGGCAAGGATTGTGGGACGACATCTAAACCCAAAAGACATAAGACATGGACCACATAAAGTTTACATTTATCAATTCGAATTGTTTTGAAATGATGAGCTGGCTGATTTTTTCTCAAGTTAGTGTCATCGAATATTATACAAAATGTGTATTACCAAATAGAGGAAACTAGCTAAATTCATCAAAAAAAACTCAAACGAGGAATATTTTTTGTTAACCTTATAGTTTTGCATTAGCTTGGACCACCCTAAAATGGATTAGCGACACGATATCGTCCTTTAAGAATAATTAATTAAACACAAACAAAATTGTATTAGTTAAGGACGTTGAGCATGTCACTATACACAAATAATTAGATTCCTACCCATTTGTAACAGAAATTTTTTAAAGACAGAAGATACCAAACTGTCAAGCAAACATAAAAATAACTCATATAACGAAGGTTATGTATAACTACTAACATATCTCCATATAATTTAAATCCCATTTTTTGGGTAAATTCGTATGATTTAATGCTTATCCATGAAGTATTCACGTGACATTTAATTTCCAAATATCTCAAAAAAAAAAAACATAAAGAAAATATCAAACCTGCCTGGCAATGTAAAGTAGTATATCATTTGATTGCTTCATCTCCGTTGTTGTTGTTGTTGTTTTTTTTTTTTTTTTTTTAATTTTTTTTTTTTTTTAGTTTTAGCAGTTTCAGTATTCAAAAGTTGTAGTCAATTGGTAATGTGAACCTATTAGATATATCATTTTTCGTTTCAATGAATACTAATAAGTTATAGATCTTTCGGTATTCTACTATAAAAAAATTTCGATTTAACATCAAATTTGTGTAATTAATTATTGTCATAGTAAAATACGTGTAGACCAAAACTACATATATACTGTACATATTTTTAGTTCGTGTAGCTAAAATGTTAAACCGTGTATCAATTCAAATACTCTATTAATTTTTTTTTCTTTTTAAAAATTAGTATATAGTACAGTATTTCTCTTTTATAACACGCGTAAAGGGAAGAGCTGAAACGTTTGCACTTTGCAGCCTCGCTTCTGTTATCAAAGAGAGAGCCCAATAATAAGTCATAATGGGCCTATATCACTTGACCTTAAAGTATTTTCAAATCTTGAATCATTAAATCCACCCAGCCGAGAAAAATATATTCCATACGTAACCGTCGTTCTCAACCAGGCCCAAGCTAAACCACACTTACACTTTTTTCCTTTTACATAATCAAAAATCCAAACCAAGATGGACCAAAGCTAAAGGATGTTTGATTTTTAATATGGTCATTTGATTCACAAACCGAATCAAACCAATCCAAACCAAATTTAAATTTATTTTAAGTATAAACAAACTAAAATAAACAATCCAAATGAAATGAGTGTTGCTCTTATTTCTGTAAATTTCCCTTCAATTGAAGCAGACCAAACCGAAAGAAAACCAAACTAAACTTGATTATAGACCGAAATGTTAATCTTTTTAATAGAATAACGTAATCTCTAGTATAAATTATCTTTCTTATTTCTGAGATTTGAAAGAAAAAAAGAAAGTAAAAAGAGAGGAATGAAAGTCTAACCTTTAATTGGCTGGAATTTGTGTCTTTCAAGTTTGGAATAAGCATCAAAGAAACAACTTTTTTTTTTTCTCAAAAGCACAACTATTTTTCTCTTTCCCGAAAAAAAAGAAGAGAAAGTTGGCACACGGATTGGTAGCATCACACGTGAGAGAATAAAAAAAAACATCTTTCAATAAGTTTTTAAGTTGTTCAGTCACATGCCATAAAAAGCCATACAATGTCCAAGTCCACACCAAAAAATTATGAAAAGCAAAATTAAAACATACTGTATTTTAAAAGTAAGTTAAAAAAAAAAAAAAGAAACTTCATTCTTCAGGTTTCTTCACCTAAAAGGATTCTTCTATCTTTTTGTGAGGATTTCTTCAACTTCCAAGCACACATATATGACATAAGCAGCTGCAGGACCTTGCTGTGTGTTTTCAGGTTTCGTATAGCCAATAAAATGATTATAAGTGAAAGTAATTTGATTTTTTATTTCGTACCCATATCTTTAAAAAAAAGTGTGCAAACAGTAATAATAATCTGTAAAAATAAAAATAATAATAATAAAAAAGAAGAAGTTTTGTTTTCTTCCATAAAAATAATAATCTGTAAAAGCATAAAAAGTTGTCCAGAATAATGCATTTTTGTAATTACATTTTCGATATTTTTGGTTGGTTCATAATCATATGACAATCACACGTTCTCACATTATGTACTACAGTATACTCCTATGCTCACAATTATACTATAATTTTGGTCTATCAAAATGAATTTGAAGGCATAAAAATCCAGGGTAATTAAAGAGAAATTTGAAGGCATAAAAATCCAGGGTAATTAAAGAGATATTTGAAAGCAGTTAAAGACTTTTCCTTTTTCTTGCTAGAAAAGCATTTGACAACTTATAATACATGTATATAGTCATATAGATGCAAAATTAAATAAAAGTTTCTTTATCAAAGGAGGTATGCAACTTTGAGGTTGACAAAGTGTAGCTTCAAAATGAAGAAACTGATATCATTTAGATAGAATAAAAGCAAAAGCTAGCGCCTCCTTAAATACATTAAATATAGAAAATAATTTGTAGTCAACTTCGATATCGATTATGAGTGATGACTTTGAATTTTCAATATTTTTTTATTTCATTTATTCGACAAAAAATTTTATTTATTCATTTGATTCTAGAAACAAAATATAAGAGATGGCACAAGTGTTTTAGAAAGCACACACACAAAAATGGTGAAAGACATAACTGAGGCTTTGGCTTTGGGCTTTTTTGAATGAATTTAGTTGAACCCCAAAAAACACATGAATGCACACGAAAAAACAAAAGGAAGATTATTGAAGGATATCAATTTTTCATTTCCAATATCAACTTTTAAAAAGATAAAAATGTTAATTGTATGTGATCAAATGGTTTATTTTTTGTTAAAGTATGTGATCAAATTGTTATTAACTTAATAATAGAAGTCGTATGATCATTACCATATATATTGTCATTTGTCTTAATTTTCTCTTCAAACAATTCACATGGTTATAATTTGAACACTTAGATCGAAATTACTTATATTGGATTGGTCATAAATGGCATATGATTGCTTTTTTTTTTTTTTTTTTTTTTTTTTGTCAAGGGGCATATGATTGCTTGTACGTGATTTTTTGCAGTGTTGAAAAATCATTACACATTTATTATTTTAGTTGGATTCCTGAACAAAATACTAAAGTAGAAACCTTCCAACTCGGTCGGCAATTAAATTTATACAATCATCATAAATTTAAAACTATCATCATCGTGCCTTTGAAAAGTAATATAAATTTTATAAAACGTGATAATAATCGCATAAGTTCATTAAGGCGTATTGTAAAAATATCAAGTGAATAAAAGGTGAGATAAAATTTCTTAATTAATACAGATTGTAAACAGTCACAATTTTCTAGATATATTTCATCTACTTGAATCAAGTAACTTGATTGAGTAACTAAATTTTAATACTACAAAAAGGTGATGTCAATTTTTAATTGATAGCACATCTAATATAATGTGATATAATATTTGCAGTTATTTATTTCTAACTAAATTACCAATCAAAACTTTTATATTTTATGCCTCGCATCAAAGCTATCTACAAATGAAATATAAAATAAAAGTTTGTAAATTCAAACAAAACAAAAAAGAATTTCCGAGTAAACAGATCTAACGAATACAAAATCATATTTTCCGGATTTTACATAAAAGAAAAGTCAGATTTAACCCTAAAACTAGAAAAAGAGACCGAACCCTCAAAGCCTTAACTATTAGGAAATTGGATTTAGGACGAAACCATGAAAGTGATGAAACCTCAAATTTAATTAACTATTAAGCATGTTTGTTGGATTCAAAATCATGTAGTTATAGTTGCATACTTGCATCCTTTGACGTTTCTCACTTTCTCACCAACATCCCCACGCAAACTCCGTTGAGGCTCTCACACGCATTTCTCATATTACACATTTATAAACTCCTACCAAAAAAAAAAAATATTACACATTTATAAACTATACGGTATGCCTACACTACAGATGATACTTTTAATATTACAAATTGGAGGAAACTTTAAATAAAATAGTAAGAAAAAAAAATCGGAGCCGCAATATAACTTACGAAACCCTTATTTGATAGTATTTCTCAATTTAGACCATTGATGACCAAGTCGCAAGTGGGGTGCGTGTGCTTGCTTTTTCTTTATGCTTGTGGGAATCTATTATCTTACATTTTCCCCCAAAATTCATTATTTTCTTACTGTAAAATAAATAAAGGTAAAAAGTTAACTATATAGGAGGACAAGCAATATATCGTTACTTCTATCATCTTTTTGAGAACACCATTATTTTCAGTTCTTTCGATTTAAACCCCCAAATTACCTATTTTACAGAATTATTTGGGGAAAACCGAAATGGTTAATGATTAGATAATTAGGTTGAGTCTCGTAGACTCAATCAGTAGAGACTTTTTTGTTCTTTGTATAAAATATTTAATAAAATGTATTTAAATCAATCATTCGACTAGATTTAGATGATTTTTCGAATTAAATAGGTCGTTGAAAATATTATAGGGCAGTTTTGTCATTTTGGAAAGGGACCATTCATTGAATGTGATTAGAAAATTTGAGACAAGGAAGATTTGGGAAATCGGGAGAGAGGGAGAGATCGTATAGAGGGATGGTTTGGTTGCATTGCATTTTGTGTCTCCGAGACTTTAATCCGACGTGTGAGGCTGTCGTTTTGGAAGCATGTAGGACCCTTCCCTCTTTTATTCCCTTCATCCACCCTCTGTCCCTGTTTACCATAATGCCCTCGTCATACGGTAAATAATGCATACTACTACGAAACCATATGTAAATATTTGTATCGGCAAGATTGCCCCGGGTCTTGGGAAATATATATATGGACATCGGTTCAGAATAAAAATTGTAAAATCAAAACCAATTTTTTTTTAGTAGTAGTGTTTCAAAGTAAGATATCAGGTCTAAAATAAAATAACGAGAATATATAGTAAAATGAACCAAGAACAACAACATATAGAGGTAAAAAAGAAATGTATGTATATAAATATCTTATTCTCGTGAATCTCATATCATATTAGATCGTCGAAAACGACGGGTAGTACAAGACTATAAATGTTATAGTATTCAAGTAAAACTAAAAGAGTGGAAGTTATCGTTTTAATATAACAGCGCGCGATGAAGATATCCTTAATAACCATGATATAATATTTAAATATATATTTTTTTTTTGTTAATCCTTGGTCTCAATAGAGAGGTAACTTGTAGTGCCGATATGTAGTGATTATTATTATACCGACAATAACGTCACGCCTTTGTTATTTTAAAGATAACATATATTTGGACGAAATCGATCATTTTTTTATTTAGTGAAAAAGAAAATTTCATGTGATCTATACAAATAGGAAGGTTGACAACGGGATTGGAGGAACTTACAGCACACTGTCATCTTCACGGACCCCTTGACATTGATTTTATTTTTATTTTATCTGTATTTACATGTATTAGCTAGTTTTAATTATTAAACAGCATTTAATTATATAAATTGTTTTGGTTGCCGGTTTTTGATTTCTATCTCATATACTATGTATATATATTATATATGGATATTGTTGTCTCACTGTTCTGGTCTGTATGTATGGAGAGCATGGTCCTTGCACAATTAATTATCAAGTTGGTGTCTGAATTTATATACATAGATGTATTTTGTTCTTTTACTTGTAAGAAATCATTGACTTGCTTTGGGATATTTCAGATGGTTATCAAATACTCAGAGTTCCATAATTTCTTCTTTTGGTGGTGGTTCGAGTTGTCAATATTTATTAATTGGATTGATAAGTCTATTCCTTAGCCAAGGGGCTTCCTACCAAAAAAAAAAATTCCTTAGCCAAGGGGCATATGCTCTAATAGTATTCAATTATGTAAAACTCTTTATGACTTTAAAATATATTCATGTTCATATACTGATAAAATTTTAAACATTGATAAAATAAGCGCACCCACTCTGGAAAATTGGAATAACAAAACCAAGTGATTCATAATCATTTGCTAACTTTTTATATAAACAATAATTCTTCCACACAAAAAAAAAAATCACATATAAAATTATTCGAGATATATAGATTATATAACGAAAAGGAAAAAATAGTTGCGTTACTTAGTGAAGAACACTAACCACAAATTCCAATCCCCACAACACGAAGGGAAACCACGTTACTTAGTGAAGAACACTAACCACAAATTCCAATCCCCACAACACGAAGGGAAACCACTTTAGAGGTATAATGGAGCAATATGTGATATATTGCGTGCCCATTGGCCATTTCACATGATTTACTCTCCTTATCCGTCCTTACAACTGTACATATGCATGTATGATGTATACATGAATACGTCCATTTACTTTCATTGCCTAATTAAGCATACATTTTTGTTATAACAAATTTTCATTTCAACTTTGCCGAGTTTGTCATGTATTGCCGTCACATACTAAACAAGTCAAAGCAATCGGTCCCAACGAAAAGATATTGATTTGTAGATTGGTGAGACAGTTTACTGCCCACAATTTTCATGAACCATTGACATGGTGGACCTATTTTTTCGTTCAGAGCGCCAGTGGTGTTATAGGCTCATCCAACAGACTTCTCATTCATGTTCATTCTTAGCATTTTTGAATTGCTTTAGACATGTACGTATACTGGTCATTGCAAATTTTCGAGATACACTAAATCAGCCACGGAAAGAAATTAGACAACTGATATAATTCTCCACGTACGAGAGGAGAGACTCCAAAACAAATAGTCCATGTTTGTGAATAGCAATAGCGACAAAAAATGTGTAGGATGGATGTGGTAAATATATCGTCGATACTACTTAATATTGAAATATCATCTGACATTCAAAGAACATGTAATCTTTTTGTTTCATTGTCTTCCGAACAAAGCATGACAACAAAAATAAAACTTTTGGATGTCTCAAGTTTCCAAAAGTATTTCAAATGTACTTAAATTCTTTTTATTAACTTAAATATATATACTTTTGGTCCCTAACTAAACTGAAAATTCACAATTTTAAGTTGTTTTTTTAACAAAACAGTATTTCGATCTAACCGTAGAAAACTTAGATTTCGTGAATCCAACAGTAAATATCTTTTTTAAAACCCTCATTTAATTAGATTATACCAAACAAAAAAATTATTGGATAATACCATATTTTTTTTTTTGAACACCATATAGTGTACATATATAATATACGATTGTAGTTGAATTTTTGGATCGATAATGGAATACTATGCAGACGTGTAGAACATTGTAGATATTAGGTGATATGGTTTACACATAAGAATTACAAACCGGCTTCCTCTAAACCAAATTCTTATGTGTAAACCACATCATCTAATAGCAGTTACATTATCGTGGTTCGAGAAGCCTTTGTCTAGGTACACTTCTAAACCAGCGGCTTATGATTTTTTGTCCCTCCCTCCCTCCCTCCCATCCAGACGAATCTCCATATTCATAAAAAAATAAAAATAAAGAACCTTAATATCAAAAATATTTGTGGAGTTAATTTACAATATGGATTCTCAAAGGGGTATATATGTAACTGTGCAAAACGCAGAGGGGCGAGCTCCGGCTGTCAGCATGACGTAAGCTGAGTTCAGCATCACCGCTTTAGCCGTGACCGTCCCGAATGGACCCGCCTTCTTACTTGCAATTTTACAAACATCTCCGGCTCTCTCAAAGTCCAATTAATAAATTACCATAATGCCCTTGGATCTATAAAATTTCAAAAGGAGATGGACGACTTAGGTTGGTTAATGTTTTGTAGTAAAACCAAATATAAAATAACCTCCACGTTATTTTTGTTTTAAGTGTATGATTAAGCTATAATTTCTTTACGCGAATTTAAAAAAAACGGAGTTGTTTAATAAAGTAGTCCTTTTCATTTGTATATATATACAATTATTTCTGGTAAAAAAAAATGTTTGAAGAGTTTACACTTTTCATATAAAAAAAGAACAAAAGAAGAGGAGGTAGATACCGACTAAAAATAATAATTGAGAGACATAAAAAAAAAATAGAGTAATGAATATTAAAAAAGAAAAGAAAAGATAGATTTATGAAAATGGCGTCAAAAGGAGAGGGAGGAGATTGAGTATGGTTTACGCCAAAAAATAATAATAAATAACAATAAAGAAAAGGAGTTGTTCGTATCGTCTTCTACCTTATAAAAACCACACCTTCCTTGTTTCCCTCTTCCTACACCGCACTCTCTTCTTCTTCTTCTCTCTCCCTGTTTGGAACCATGGATAATGTTAAACTGGTTAAGAATGGTGTTCTGAGATTGCCACCTGGATTCAGATTTCATCCCACTGATGAAGAACTTGTGGTTCAGTACCTTAAGAGGAAAGTTTGTTCTTCTCCTTTGCCAGCTTCTATCATACCTGAGTTCGATGTTTGCAGAGCTGATCCTTGGGATTTACCTGGTTAGTTTTCTGATTTTTTGCTAAATTAGCTTCTCAATCTCCAGTCTCGAACTCGCGACCTTAGGCTCATAAGACTCTCTTATGTTTTTCAGGCAATTTGGACAAGGAGAGGTACTTCTTTAGCACAAGGGAAGCTAAGTACCCAAATGGGAACCGGTCCAACCGGGCAACCGGGTCGGGTTATTGGAAAGCTACCGGTATTGACAAACGGGTTGTGACCTCTAGAGGAAATCAAATCGTTGGTTTGAAGAAAACTCTTGTCTTCTACAAAGGCAAACCACCTCATGGCACCAGAACCGATTGGATCATGCACGAATATCGCCTCTCTTCTTCCCCTCCGGTACATATTCTCTCTCAATTTCCGGTTTAAGTACCGGTTTAATCCCCACCATCTAATTTTAGATTCCAATTTTTTGTGTAGAGTTCCATGGGTCCCACTCAGAACTGGGTTCTTTGCCGTATCTTCTTGAAGAAAAGAGCCGGTAACAAGAACGACGACGACGACGGAGAGAGCCGAAATCTTAGATATAGTAATAATAATTCAGATGACCAAATTGATATCATTACAACAAATCAAACCCAAGATAAAACGAAACCAATCTTCTTCGATTTCATGAGGAAAGAAAGAACTACAGATTTGAACCTTTTGCCGAGCTCTCCTTCATCCGATCATGCTTCCAGTGGAGTCACGACGGAGATCTTCTCTTCTTCCGATGAAGAGACCAGTAGTTGCAATAGTTTCAGAAGAAATCTTTAATTTAATTTTAATGTTGACTATCTTAATAAGCTATAATAATTTTATATTAATACGACTCTCTTTCCTTTAATTCCAATTTTACTTGAAAACGAATCTTTGTCCTCTCTTTCGTTACGTTTTTTTTATACTTGGAATTTTTCGTAAAACTAGTTGGAATTTCATCTGAGTTAATTAACCACCCTTTTCAAGAAAAATGTGTTAACTTTATTCTCTACCAAATTTCAGTTCTTCTCCCAACGGTCCACTTATTGCAATAAATATATGTTTATAAGTCATTGTACAAATTTAGAGTATAAACTTTATTTGGAGATGCTACCACAAACGGAAAATATATATTTTATTTGGAAAAGAAAGAAGCAGTAGCTTAGTTTTACACGTTCGTTTGGGTTTCTCTCCATGACTTGACGATCCCATGCCGGAATTAATTAAAGAGTATTCAAACTAAAAAATGATACTAATAATCGTGTTATTATTAATAAAAAGTTATGTATTATTATAAAAGAGGAAATTCTTTCCTCCTTGCACGTGACTGTGAAATTATTAAAATATGTGTACGTTTATACTTTCTTATATATTTAGCTGTATATATGTAGTTGTGTGTATATGATTACAAATATGCATGGAGGATTACAACTAAAAAGGGTAATAATGGCACGAAGAGGCTGTCAAAGAGAGCTTTTTGTCAAAAGTGCACAAAACGTAATAAGAGTGTGATGAGTAGTTATCTCTTTTAATGTCAAAAAGGTCATAATTATTCGGTGGAAATAACACAATTATAAATTTACACATTTCAAACAGAAAATCTTATAAAAGAAAAAAAAAAAACTATTCATGGTTTACAATGATGTGATCTGATTTCAAATAAGGTCCCCACTAATAATTGCCAAAGTTAAGATTTAATTTTTCCCCTAATTTGTAAGTCAGTTGTTTTTTTTTCTTGTTTTATCTTTTTAGAGTGCCCTGTATTTTGTTAAAAATAAATTGTATGTGCAGTTAGCTCGTTAAATTTGGGAGTAATGTGGAGAAAGAGCCTCTAAAATAAGAGAAAGAGAACGTTAAGGTGAAAAAAAAGATGATGGATATGAACGTAAAATGAGTGATATATAAAATAAATTAAAAAAGAGAGAGTGATATATAGCATTTTGAGTTCAAAATGATGTCTTTGTAAAAGGAAACAAAGAAGATAAATACAAGAAGGAATTTATTAAATAAAAAGAAAATTAGAGAAATGTACAAAAATCCTAATATTTAAAGCACTTTAAAATTCGCACAGAGACGAAGAGAGTGGTGAGCAGCACCACGTCTCTTTCTTTCAAGGATGTATTTGTCCAGAAAATATTGGAATTAAACTTTCAAAAAATAATGGTGAAGTGCTATTTAATTGGGAAACTAAACAACCGGAAATATTGTTGACAAAAAAAAGACAACCGAAAAATAGTATCTAACTGCATTTCCTTTAATTTTTAGTGCGTCTCCTTATTAACGAATCAATTATATTCCTACTTATATCAATTCTAAAATTACTCTGGAAAGATGTTTGCACAAGTAATCTAAGAGGAATTGGTGTAGAAAACACCTTTTTCATAGTAGAAAAAAAAAAAGTTTATTTTGCTCTAAGAGCATTTCTTGATAATTTCAGTAGTAAAGAAAAAAACTCACATATTGGATAATCTTTAAATATATTTTTTTAACAAATGGAAAAATAATCCCTGTCGTCATAGGATTCTAACATGGAAAATTTATGCAAGAATCGATTCAAATAAAAAAAGTAGAGGGAAAGATATAACTTAATTTTTATGAGCAAAAAGAAGAAACAAGCATAAGAGCTTGAAAGAATCACAAACTAAGAACCAAATTCCGCAAGGATAATATATTCGAAGAGGATCAAATCTCTCTCTCTCTCTCTCTATCTAAAGATTCCATTCCAATCTTCAAACCTACTCCAATTGAAAAAAAAACAAACATTCTATGTGAGTTACTGAATTCTTTTAACAGCATCTGTTACTGTTGTCTCCATCGACTTACTATGCCTTACGCAACTGAATTGAAAAGTTAGGTAACGGTCTGATGAGTGTTCGACCTAGCGAGACACAAAACCTACCCAAGAAAAATTACGCATTAAATATTTGAATTAATTAAGACAATTTCGTTAAAGTAAGATAATATTATTAACTCGTAATTTCATCAACAAGTGTATATGCCTTCGAAAGCATAACTATATATATTTGCATTATTTCACAAAACAATTCCGATGTTATAATTTGTCACATAACAAAATTCTTCTATATTTTAATATCTCATGTAACTATAAACCTATATTATATTTTCTATTGCGATAAATAAAAGAGTCGGTATAGGCATATTTAATTTGTGTTGAATAATTAGCTGAAGTAAATTTAAGGACTAAGTTACCTCAATAAATATCCTATATTTACTTTATTTCTAGTTCATACATATTCGATATTAGTGGTGGTAGAAGCATAGTTGCGATTTCTTGTACTTGCAAGCAATCCCAATCAACTTAGTGATTATCGATTGAGTGAAATTAAGTAACAACTTTATTAGCATCTTTTAATATTTTTAAGGATTGTTTTCATGTTCCGTATGCCACAAGGAAAGATAAAGAATATTTTTCCCGACCCAAAGAGAGAAATTTTCCACTTGGATTCTTCGTACGGCATTATTGCTATTAGTCCATTAGATGTAGTGGATAGTGGATTTGTTCAAATATTTTGTTCTGTTTTTCCCACAAGTTACTCTTTGACTGATTATATAGGGATGATTAAAAAAAAAAAAAATTAGTACCCGTGTAGCACAAATTTGTGTATACTAAACATTTTGAACTATAATACAATACTCTATCAACCATAACAAATATGATACTACAATAAAATAAAAAGAGAATAATCATGTATGGCGTATACACTCATGTGATTAAAAATACATTTAAATCAAATATATATTGCTTAATTGATAACGTACAGTGAAGAAACTGATTATAAATTTTCTTAGAAATCTATTTTCGGTTACAAAATTATATTTTTAGTAATTTTATTGGAACAACATTTAATAAAATATATATATATATATATATATTTGGTGAAATTTAAGAAAATATTATATAAATAAATTAGTTATCAAAACATAAAAATAAGTTGTTTTCTTCTTTTTTTAAAAAGATAATATATCTATCTATTTTAAGATAACAACTATTTTTCTACGACAAATATCACATAACACTAGATCTAATTCAAAAAATTTTAGCACGAAGTCTTAGTTTAAACTGCATATAGTGTTATATGATACTTTTTGTGGGAAAATCAGATCGTTAATGCATTCTATATAGATATATATATGTAAAGTTATGAAAAGATAAATATTTTTTTTCAGACCCAAAAAATGAACAAAATCTGATAAATCAACAGTGACATCTTTTTGTTGAGTTACTTGTCTTGTTTCCAAACTTATCCAAACATTCACTTTAATACTCAATAATTTTGAATTTTGTGGTTATTCAACCTAATTTTCATTACTTAATTATATTTATTTTTGGTGTTCAAAAAAAAAATTATATTTCTTTTTATGAAAATAGTTGATGATTTGATACTATAGATGGTGAGAACCTATTTTGCTTATATACGTATATATATATGATAGAGATAAGTGGTACAATAAAGAATTAAAGAGTGATATACAATACGATAGTAGTCCGAATGTCCGATAATGATATTTGACTTTCATAGTTTCATCTCTGATTTCCCCTAGTTCACAGTCACAATGACGATCGTGGTTGTGACATGTATATGTTTAATTTGCACATATATATATATATATTTAATTTGCACATATATATTCATATATATTTAATTATTTATACAAAGAATGTGAAGTTGATACCCATTTCAGTTATTCGCGTAACAAGCTTTCCCCGTTTAACACAATTCCGTTCTCCGGTTACACTTGGTGACAAAAAGCAAAGTGCATGTCAAAATTATTATTATTTTTTTTTAATTGTAATTTTAGTTATTTTATTCAAAATAAAACACCCACAGATACACATCATGAAAATAATGATTAAAAAAAAAGAGAAAATGAAGAAGGAAGCTAAGAGAGAAGGTGGAAAGAGTCGTATAATGCTGACTTGTGTTTCGTGAGTTTCAAATTTGTATAAAATTCCAAGTGGGCAGCGACTCGGAAGACGTGGGAGACCCACACACTTTCACAAATCATCCATTACCCACACGCCTTTTTTGTTTACATATATTGCATGGTTATGTGTCAACTTCCACCAACCACATTCAATATGTATATTCACCTTAGATTTACTAAACCCTTGTCTTAATGTTAGACTATTAAAAAGGAAAACATCTCTAGCTAGTTGTTTGAGAAAATATATTTTATGTCAATTTACTCGACTCATTTAACCCAAGTGCGATTGGCTATCAATTAGTTAGAGGATTGCTCTTATAGTGCTACCAGACCGCGTTCGAGTCTTAGGTGAGATGATTTACGTTTGTAGGCCCTAATTAAACTGGTATAAATTAAACCTAGGGAAACTATAGGGGAATTATCCAGAATTTCTGATCACCAAAACAAGAAACCGTAACAACTGTCTTTGAAAACATATTTTGTATATCATTTGCATGCATGTCAATCGTAAAAGTGAATGATATACCAGACATACACAAATGCTAATTATGCATACACAAACGTATGTAAACGCTGAAAGATATCAAAACCTGTGAATTCTTTACAACTATAGAATATAACTGAATCCTAAATCAGTGAAATGTTTAACTACAATTAAAAAAAAAACGAAAAGTATTTCAAAAGAATTTTAAAGTTTTTCTCCAAGTCATAAACTCTAACTCAAAACTCGTAATTAAAATCTAAACCGTATGGAAATTTCGTCAACTCAATTCAATAAGACTTGATCCAACCGATCCAAATCCAAACTTGATATACACTCTAGTGAATATTGACACAAACCTGGTTTTACATTTCCTCCAGAGTGATTAGCCAAAAAAAAAAAAATTGAGAACAAAGACAACCGCATAAAATGAGATTTAGTATTAAGAACATTTTTACAAGAAACACTACGAAGGTGGGGAAAGTGCATCATCATTCATCAAAAAAGCTATATGAATCTCTTGAAACCCAATCCTTTTCTTTTTTTCTCTCCCAACCACCACACCATAATTAATCTACATAAAACAAGAATGAACATAGTTGGGTAAGCAAACTCAAATAAACCCCAATTGTAAGAGAATCTATTTATAATATATTCATCAATTTCGTTTTATTTGGGTTTAAGAGCCAGAATCTCTTTACGGCTCTTGCCTGTTCCCATAAGCCCTATTACAAAGCACTTAAAGAAGAGGGTGACGTCAGTCCCCAAAGACATGTTGCCTAAAATCTAAGCAAAACTTAAGATGTGACTCTACCCATATTCATTTTTTGATGACAACACAAACCTAAACCCATTAATTACTTAATTACGACCCCCACTGTCTATTTTGATCACCAGTCGGATACAAAACGTTACGAAACAAATATTGAAGTTGGTATTTCAACCGGTTAAATCTATCATGGGAGGTAGACCAGGTCAAGTCAGAAACCAATCCATACAAAATAGAAAAAAATGACATGTTTTGATCGCCAATCCGAAAAGTTTATAATCTGTAAGATCTGGAATCTCTTGGCTAATAAAAAATAAATAAAAATACGAGAAAAAGATAGTGTTTGATATTTTGTGTAGAGGTTGCGTGTGAAGAAGCAAAACCCCTTGTGAGGGAGTGACTTGAAGATCAGCTTCAGCTTTCTGAGACATAATGACAAATAACAAATGGGTTTGATATAGGAGCAGTTTTACTTACATCACATGTTTAGCTTTCCTCTTGTGGTCCTCCTTTTTCTCCAATCTCTAAGCAAATCCTACACATCTCTTGAAATTTTTGTAAACCATGGACCCCATTCAAGATTCAGTTGTATCTTCCTTAATTGACCCTTTATTGAGGCATGATTAGACTTTTATAGCGAAGAACTAATCCTAAAACTTCATCAATTCTTAAAATTCTTGCTATAGATAGACATCTACAAATGGTCCCAAAGAACCTAACAAAGCCACTTCACACGCTGAAGAGGCAACTCTCACTGTTCCCAGATTCCAACAAAACACAAGAGGATTCTGTGATTATAAGCTTTGAACATTTAAACCAGCAGACAAGGCATATGCTTGGTGACAACTACAGTTGCACACCTGTACTGCACTAAAAATTCTCTGCCTTTTCACCTTTGCACGCAACTCCCTATTCATCAGTCTATCAAACTCCGAAAAAGAAAAATCAAACTTCTTCAAGTTGCTGAGGGATTATTTACATGACTTGATGTTACTTTAATCAAAGACTCATAGGAGAAGTGTAATACTTTTTAAGGCCCTGCAGACAGAAGAGATAATGAAATCTAGGATTCTTGAAAATTTTGCAATAAAATTTTTTAGTTAATAATAATATATTTTTTGAACTAAAGAACTCCAGAAACAATACTAATTAAAACCTACAAATTTCATACTGACTTTAAACACTTTGCACATATAGATCCGATCCCTGACGTTTTATCAAAAATACATACCCCTAGTGTACACAAGACGGATACTGATACTTATATTAATATGTTGACAAAATCACAAAAACATCCAATCTGATTCACAAAGTTTATATTGTCATATTCGGGCTGATGGTAAGCAAAGGTTCTCACAAATGGTTCTACGCCTTATGCGGTAACAAATTCTATATTTCCTTTTGGCCTTGTACACACATTAGAAGCCAAGACTGAAGTTGCCCACAAAATACAGTATGTGAGAGAGCTAAGGAGAAGAGATGGAATGCGATGACCTTAAAAGAGCCCGTCTCACGAAGAGTTGAAATTTTGGGTCCCGTGAGGGCCCAAGGACTTGAGACATGAGATAGTTGTACGGTTACCCTTTTGCTTAACCTGGTGGAAGGGTTGTTACGATTGACCAGAAGGTCATGGCCCGGCCCTGAACCGGATTATCTGCCAGCTGACCCGTTTTTCATTTTGCAGAAATCAGGACCAGTCCCTTAGTGACTCAAATCTTGTCACGTCTGGTCGGGTAAACCCCACGAACCGGTCATATTCCTACGTAGTTTCTAGGCTAACCACAGACTGGCCCGTGGTTTGTGTACAGAAGACCAGAGTGTAGCTTGAAATACTTGCATCAGAGCCATAACAAACCAGCTTCAAACTGGGCGGCTGGGTCCGACCAGCCCATCACTACTTGTGGGGTTTTAAAGACGAAGGAAATCTCTCTAAGTGAAGATAAAGTCTTGTTGTTTTATAGCCAAGAAGGCACAAGAGTCAAGAGAATAGACGGTTCAATCCACAAATCAATGGGACGATACAGAACAATATATACCATTTCTCACACATTCTATAGTGTTATTCTGGATCTTTGATTTTTTTCAATACATGCAACTCAACTTCACAAGCAATATTAATCAGAAGAAAAAAGAAGGCATCTTATCATGCAGGGAGTGCGAAACTCGGCTGCTTCCATTGTGGTGGATCCATCACCAGGCAGGGATCTGATTTCTCAAAGTCAGCAACCTGCAGACAAATCAATCATATGAATGAAACGATCTTTAATACAGGAAAAATGGAGAAACAAGAATTGCAGGCAAGAAGAAGACATATAAAATTACCTTGTTCCCACACTGTGGGCAATGGTGCTGTTTGTTCCAGAGGCAATCCATTGAAGGGCAGAGAAAGCAGAATCCAAGCATAAACGGCATCATGCAAGCAACAACAGCAGCTACACCAGGTTTCGATCTGTTTCAAATCCAGACATAAAAAAGTTTATATCAGAAACAAAGACAAGGTAACAAAAGATAAATGCACATAAAAGCACAGCTTATCACAATCAATAGTACAGTAATGTTTTCTAACTCTGAAATATGTAGGTCTAAACATGAACGCCGAGGAATGAGGGAACGTGAAGCAGATTAACTTCATGAGCTGCTTAGAGCGCATAATTGTAATCCAGTCACCACCAGTATCACAAAATCCACCATCAATAAAACAACACACAGAAGTAGCTTTATCTCTTCAGCTTAAGCATATTTGTTGAGAGAAATTAAAAAGAACTGGCTGGATCAATGGATTGTTTGGCCATCCTTTAAGCGATTCAAGTTTTGCAACAGTTTGTTCATATACAAGTGTGCATTTAATAAGCAAGAAATTGTCATCTATCAAACATTCTATAGCTGGTGAAACACAGTCCAAATATAAACAAGTGTGAGAATCCTGAAACCAAAAACCCCAAACGATGAGGAAGCCATCGATCAAACAACCGAAAATTCCACATCTCATACTCAAAGCCACTGGCAAGGAACAGAGATAACAATGTTTCTACTGTAAGTCAATTTCGCATCCAAGTACGGCATCAATTGAAATGGATTCCAAAATGCCGATTGCAGGATTCGCACGATGATCACATACAAGAAACTGTAAAATGGTATTGGTGAATACCTGAGATTGGTGAGACCAGTATTGCCGCAATAAAGGCAATTGAAAGGAGCAGGAGTGTCGCGATAAATCGTTTGGTGGATCGGAGCACCCAACGGATCACCATAGATAGCATTCGGCGGCACGATTCCGGCCTGATACGGATTCTGCCCCGCGTAATACGGAACTCCGATCACCGTCGTTCCCTCTTTCGACATCTCCATATTTCTACGGTCAATGATTTAAGATAAAGCGAAAACACCAAAGACAAGTATTCAGGAAAAGATGAAGTTGTGATTTCCAAGAGCTTTTATTTTTTTATTTGCCCTCTCTGAGTTCCAAATCTCTGACGATTACACGCCTCCTTAATTGTAATTTTGATTTTGAGGAATCTTCTCGAAGACAGGCTTGGTCCGCTTGGAATTTGAATCCGTCTAGAAGATATGACTCACACTTGATGGGCCTTCTGAGTAAGAACTTTAAACTATTAGTGGGCTCAAAAGGCCTAATAATTGTTTAAGGCCTGTTTCGTACGCGAAAATGTTTGTAAAAATTAAAGTTTGACGGAAATAAATAAACGATCACTACAAAAGAAGAAAGTGTTTAAGGCCTTTTGCCGACAGATTGTTAGTCCATGTCACAAAATCATAGTCACCTCTTTTGTATATATCTTCTTCATAACCGTAATTGCAAGAAGAAGATTCTAGCCAAATGTAATCATTGAAGGACACGGCCAATGAAATCTTTGTATTTATCAATTTTGGTGTTCTTATCTTATTGGTTAAGTATTACAACAAATAAAATAAAATAAAATAAAAAAAAACCCCATCCCAAAAGGTAACAACACCAAAACCGCGTTTTATTTGTATAATCCACTCTTATAAATTAGATCAAAGTTAAGCACAACCCAACAAATCCATTTCAATAGAAAAACCGAACATTCTCGAATCATCCAACCAATTCAGAAAATTTCAGGCATGAAAGGATCGCAAGAAGAAGAGACTCACCAACCTCAAATCATTGATCAAGAACATCCCAAGACCTTAGAAACAGAAGACCATCAACAACAACCACCACCTTCTTCATCGTCTCCGGATCAGAAGAAATGGGGGACTCACGTGATGGGAGCTCCAGCAGCTCCCGTGGCTCATCCCGATAACCAACAGGCGGCAGCATGGGTAGCCGGAGAGAACCAGCAGACGCAGTCCCAACCGTACGTCATCTACTCACCTGTCGAACATCCTCCAACTAACAACCCTCTCGAACCCGTCATCGGAATGTTCCATACCTGGAGCCACAAAGCTGAAACCGTCGCACGTAACATCTGGCACAATTGTAAGTCTCCTTCCACTTAGTTGGAGCATTTGGACCCAACAAAGTTTACTTATGAAATTTGAAGAATTTTGTGGCTTTCTTCTTAACCGAAGCATTTGGACCCAGCAATTTTGATGACATTTGACTAATTTTAATGACATTTGTGAATTTAATTGGAGCCTTTGGACCTAGAAAGTTTGAATCTTGAAGAATTTTGTGGGATTTGTTTGTGCAGTGAAGACGGGACCATCTATGTCGGAAACGGCGTGGGGAAAGGTTAATCTGACGGCGAAAGCGATAACGGAAGGAGGGTTCGAGTCGCTTTTCAGGCAGATTTTCGGAATAGAGCCAACCGAGAGGCTGAAGAAAACGTTCGCATGTTACCTCTCAACGACGACAGGTCCTGTCGCTGGAACTCTCTATCTCTCCAATGCTCGCGTCGCTTTCTGCAGCGACCGTCCTCTTTTCTTTACAGCACCTTCTGGTCAAGAAGCTTGGAACTACTACAGGGTAAAGTCATGTTTTTGTTATTAAAAAAAAAAAAAAAGAAAATGAAATTGGAGATGTTGGGATAAATTTCTAAGTATAATGTTGTTTGATATTTGACGGTTTTGTGGCAGGTGGTGATACCGTTGGGGAATGTTGCGACTGTAAATCCGGTTGTGATGAAAGAGACTCCGCCGGAGAAGTATATTCAGGTGACGACGGTGGACGGGCATGAGTTTTGGTTCATGGGGTATGTGAATTACGAAAAGGCTACGCATCATCTGCTGACTAGTGTCTCGGATTTTCAAACTGCACACAGCTCTGTGTCTGGTTAAAGCATATACCTTGATGTTTCTATATCTTTTTACTTTGGTTTTCTTTAATCGCGTGGTTGGTTTCTGCTGCTGATGTTTCTATGTGTTTTATGTAAATTATGTACCAGAGCTGGACTTTTGTGAGTCTCAAATCTCGGTTCATATCTTGATTAGAGTTGGTTTTCACATATACAGTATATTGATTTCTTTTGTAATACTAGTTTCTTTATAAATGAATTGAGGACTTTTGAGCCGAATTCTAGACATCTCTCCCCATCAGAGAGGTAATAGTTTCTCCCAACTGACAATCCAACTATGAAGTTTTAAGAAGCACAGTTTTTGTTTAAGTCATAGAAAATGCCATTAGACCGAAGCTCATTTGATCTTTGGCAATACTAATGCCTTCTACCTTAGTATCCATTTCTAGTTTTCGTATGCTTTTACCAGCCTTCACAATCACCTGTAAGCTAGTTATATATGCGATCTCGCACACAGCTAGCATTGGCAAGCAATGACGCAATCACCATCCATATCTTACCTTATCTTCTTTTTTTATTTCTGTAAATAATTGTTTTCCACTGTCCGTTCCACGTTCTTCACTGTTTGAATTCTTAAAATACTCAAACAAGTACATAATTCCGACTCCTCGAACCTCGATTGTCAGATATATTAGGAAAACAGAGCAAATATTTTATTGAAAGAGTGGTGGACGAAATCATAGAGATATTATTTGGTAAATCAATGAGACTTTTATAACTGTTGATCCACGGAAAAGTCAAAGTCGTTCGGTGTTAATTAAAAAAATAAAATAAAAAAAAAGTCAAATCGTTCCAAAAAAAACGTGATCCCCACCCAACTCAGTGAGTCAGTTTAAAGTGTTTTTCCACAAACGTGATCCCCAAGTTAGTGATATTTTGGATAAAGACCAGAACAACCTCGAACATATCTTTGTAAACCCTAGCTAGGTTAGG
The DNA here is from genome assembly GCA_011420285.2 of Erysimum cheiranthoides. Classification (NCBI taxonomy): domain Eukaryota; kingdom Viridiplantae; phylum Streptophyta; class Magnoliopsida; order Brassicales; family Brassicaceae; genus Erysimum; species Erysimum cheiranthoides. The sequence goes on along the minus strand of CM022178.2, from coordinate 17,252,109 downwards.
CGGTGGTGCGTATGTACTTGTATAAATATTAGTAGGTGTTTAGCCTCCTTGATTCAATAACCCAAATATTCACATATATTCTAAATCGTTTTTGTCATCATCACTTCTAAACAAACCATGTCTCCTCCTCCGTTGCTTGGTCCACCGGAGATCCGAGATCCCAACTCTCTCCGCCCAAACCCCATCACAGCTTCTGGTCCAAGCGACCCATTCATGGACGCAATGGTCTCAAACTTCAACAAGTCAAACAAAGTCAACGTCATCTCTTCACGTCCGATGGGCTACACCGAGAATAGATCCGCCACATACCTCTCAGCAGGCAACCCCTGCCTCGACTTCTTCTTCCACGTTGTTCCAAGCACACCCAAGGAATCTCTGAAGCAGCGACTTCAAGAGGCTTGGGACCACGACGCCTTGACCACTCTCAAACTTATCTGTAACCTTCGTGGAGTCCGTGGCACAGGAAAATCTGACAAGGAAGGGTTTTACACGGCAGCGTTGTGGCTCCATGGCTGCCATCCCAAAACCCTAGCTTGTAACCTCGAGTCCCTCTCTAAATTTGGGTATTTTAAAGATTTTCCGGAGATTCTTTACCGGATTCTACAAGGATCAGAGATCCGCAGTATCCAGAAATCAGAATGGATTCAGAGGAAAAGCGGAGCATCTCGAGTTAGAAGAGCACCTTTCTCGAGAGTCTCTTTTGGAGGTCATTCTTATGGTGGTCGCGGACGTGGTCGTGGAGCCGGTCGTCGAGGTGGTAAAAGGAAGCCTGTAGCGACGAGGGAGCTGAGAGTAGCGAACGCAGAGAGGATGAACAAAGAAGAGAAAGCCAGAGCAAGCTTGGATCGGAAGCAGAAGAAGATTTCAATGGGGAAGGATGCATTTACAAGATATTCTCACGATCCAGACTATAGGTTTCTCCACGAACGCGTCTCCGAGCTATTTGCAGATCACCTGAAGAGAGATGTCGAGTTTTTGACATCCGGAGAGACAAACAAAATCTCTTTAGCGGCTAAGTGGTGTCCGTCGCTTGATTCTTCGTTTGACAAAGCAACTCTTCTCTGCGAGAGCATCGCTAGAAAGATGTTTCCCAGAGAATCATTCCCAGAATACGAAGGTGTGGAGGAAGCTCACTACGCGTACAGAGTTCGTGATCGATTGAGGAAAAAAGTTCTTGTTCCTCTCCGTAAAACTCTGCAACTCCCTGAAGTATACATGGGAGCAAGAAACTGGGATTCTCTTCCGTACAATCGTGTAGCATCAGTGGCGATGAAGTCGTACAAGGAGATTTTCTTGAAACACGACGCAGAGAGGTTTCAGCAATACCTTGACGATGCGAAGACGGGAAAAACGAAGGTAGCTGCCGGTGCTCTGTTACCTCACGAGATAATCAGAGATTTAGGCGGCGGAGACGGTGGACAAGTCGCTGAGCTGCAATGGAAACGAATGGTGGATGATCTAAGAGAGAAAGGTTCTTTGACGAATTGCATCGCTATCTCTGACGTTTCAGGATCAATGAGTGGTGATCCAATGGAGGTTTCCGTCGCGCTGGGTCTGCTAGTCTCTGAGCTATCTGAAGAGCCATGGAGAGGAAAGCTTATAACTTTCAGCCAAAATCCAGAGTTGCAAGTGGTGAAAGGTGACGATTTGCTATCAAAAACAGAGTTCGTGAGGAGAATGGAATGGGGAATGAACACTGATTTTCAGAAAGTGTTTGATTTGATTCTGAGAGTGGCTGTAGAAGGGAAGCTGAAGCCGGAAGAGATGATCAAGAGGGTGTTTGTGTTCAGTGATATGGAGTTCGATCAAGCTTCGTCTTCGACTCGGGTGAATAGATGGCAAACCACGTCTTCGAGGAATGGGTGGGAGACAGATTATGAGGTGATAGTGAGCAAGTACAGAGAGAAAGGGTACGGTGAAGTTGTGCCGGAGATTGTGTTTTGGAATTTGAGGGATTCGAGATCAACGCCAGTGCCGGGAAATAAGAAAGGAGTAGCTTTGGTGAGTGGGTTTTCGAAGAATTTGATAAAAGCGTTTTTGGAACATGATGGAGAGATCGATCCCATGATAATCATGGAGGCTGTTATATGCAAAGATGAGTATAAGTCGCTTGTTGTCGTTGATTGAAAACCTATTTCCGGCGTTCGGCTGTGTGTTTTTTTTACATCTTCATTGCGTTTTTTTTGGTTACATCCTCATTGCGTTTTTTTTTTTTAATAAACTAGGCCCATGAATTTCTATCTTTTTTTGTTTCTCTCTTAACAAAAATCGCCGAATCAACAAAGATCGGAAACAAACAAAAAGTGAATGGATGTCATTTTACCAAATATTAAACGGATTTTGAGAGGGATTCATGACCCCCAACCCAAAAAAAAAGTGAAAAAATTGTATAAGAAATCAGAATAATAAGCAGATTGGGCCGAAGAGCCTCTCCGTCAAATTATTGAAAGATAGATGGGCCTTGATCACCTCAAATTTTGTGATATGGATACACTATGATTGGTAGAATGTTATATACTTATAATCAAATAAAATGAATCCACTATACATGTATGTAATCTAATCCGTAATTAATATACATTGTGGTTGGCATTTTTTTTTTGTTAATTTTTTATGGTTTGCATGTTTTGTTTTACTTTGAAGATTGCACAATAAAATTTTGAAAATTTGTCTAAATGGGGATTAAAGACCAAAAGAAGGGCAAGTTGGCATATGAACGGTAGATACGAGGGCCAACATGGTCAGCACTCAGCAAAAAAAAATACATCGACAAAACGTGAGATTAACTTAAATAAATAATCATTCTAGGCAGAAAGGAATAAAGAAGGCTTATTGACTCCGATAGAGAAAGAGAGAGGCTACGAGTCAAATCGGAACGTGAGAGGATGAAAGAGACCGACGAAAACCCTAAGGACTTAGAGCATACACAGTGGTGTATGTGGGTGGGTGTGAGTTAGTGAGAATTTATTAATAAAATAATGTTAGAAGTTAAGTTTAGAATTTAGTTTTAGGAGTTGATTATTGGTAGAACTTGTTTCTAATTAATATTATAATAATATAATAAAGGAATTCATAAAACATTTTTAAAAATTAAAAATTATATTTAAATTGAAAAAAAATAAAAATACTTAAACTAAATTTTATTTTAAAATACAAAGCTTCCCAATATACAATTAGAAATTAAACAAAACATTAAAGATAGGAATGAAAAACATAAAAACAAACAATATTTATTACTTAAAACACACAAACGTTTTATTTAATTACTACAAAGTTTAAAAACTTTAATCATTATTTGGAAGATGTTCAAATTTAGTCCATATAAGCAAACAAATCTAATTAAGGAATTTCATGAAATTTATTAACAAATAAATGTGAGAAGAAAATTCGTTTTCTTCAAGACGATTGTAATTTGATTTTTTCTTTCTTCTATTTGTCTATCTTTAAGAAAGAGTAACTAATATTTGTGAACTATGTGATTTCAACTTTATTGATTTAAAGGTTCTTTAGGAAACATTTTTGTCATTGGTATGTTGAAGCCAAGGCACTAAACAAACCTTAAATGTCAAACACAAGTTATGCAAATAACGACGAGAGTTCTTCTTATGAAGCCACCATTCATCAACCTCTGCTCTTCAAGTTCTTCTTCATCTTCTTCATGACTATTTAAACCAATTGCCTCAAAGATCACTCCCTGATGCCAACATGCAACTAGCCAGCCTTCATGAAAGAAGAAAAAATTAAGACTAAGCCATTTGTGGGTAACAAAAACCGAACAGAATGAAGTTATACAGTAAAGTGGCACAAGAACCTGTTCCATGAGATGACATTCACATCTGCATTATGTGCCTTGAAAGATAGTGCAGGCGACTTCCCAAGTCTGATATCCCAGATTGCAACACTCCCATCCACAGAACACGAAGCAAACACGTTTTCTTCGGCTGGACTCCATTGGAACAAAGAAAAAGAATGTTCAACCTTAAGGAAATGGATTCATCTGCAGAAGAAAGAATAAGTGTGAATTCATCATGATTCATAGCTTTATATATATAGATTGCAATACAGCATGCTCGACAGTGTGAAATCAATAGAAGGCTAAATGATAAGATTGATGGGAATAAATAGAAATCATGTTCAGCTATATCCAACCACAAATGTTTTAAAGACTGAAACGTTTCAATAGGTTCAATACAAACCAATGACGTTTGAAGGGTTCATAGACAGAAGAAACATACAGTATAAAATAAGATGACCGGTGATAACTAGTTAAGCATGATCCATTACATTAGTCGTGCTGACCTATATCCTCAAAGTAAGAGCCACGACTGCATCATTCTCAACCTAAACAACAACAACAATACCACTAATTAACCAATCAATAACTATTCAATTGGAAATAAGAACTAAATTAAGAAAATGAACACAAAATCCAATGGTAAGAAAACACACAGCACCAAAGTAAAATTGAGAATGAAATTAACCAATGTACACATCGGATAGGCATAGCTGACATTCAGTAACCTTAGCCCTCAATGCCCTATGGTTGAATCAAACTACTTTCAATCTCAGATTCCAGAAATAGATCGTATTAAGCCCTAGAAATGCGAAGATCAAAAGCAAGGGATTGAAGAACCTGTTGCTGATATTGACCAAGCTTGCGCCTTTGGGTTTTGAGAGAAAGAATCGCTCGATCAACCTCTGTGATCTTCGGTTTCTTCACGAACAAATTCCCCATCGAGTTTCAGAAGTGGAAGAGATTCTGTGAAGCGCTTCGCGATTTCAAACCAAGTCCAATCTTTTTGCTTTCCATTTTTCCGGTGCAAACTGCAAAACCACACCAGCGGCGACATTTGTAGAGATATCGTCGGAGTAAGGGAATTGAAGAGTTGAAACAATCATCGGTGTCGAGAGAGAATCCAAAGCGAAACCATTGATCCCCAAATTTTTTTTCCCCACAAATTAAATAAAATTTCCAATTACACAAAAAATACACCAACCACACTACGCCACGTCACTCCACACCCCACTGCACAACCGAATGTAAGTCTACACGCGAGTTTTGTATCTTAAACAAAATTTGCAATATTTCTCTATTTTTAATTACATACACCCGTTCACCGAGTACACTACTGCGTGTGGTCTTATTAAGAAGTGCGAATAAGTGCGCCTTGCCTAGTGAATAATGATGTATTGTCATTGACATTAACTACTACACCTCAACACGTGAAAGACATGCATCTAACCCCTTTTTCTTTAATTCATTATTTTCTTATTTTATTACTATTTGTTTTTTTTCTTTCTACTATTTAGTTATGAAACATTAAACTTTTGTATACGTATTTCTTATTTAATAATTTTTATTAATTATTTATTATTTCAACAAATTTCTTAATTTATTTAGTTGCCAATCAGTAATCAATGTCTTTCACAATTTTAAAGCTTGTTAAATTAAAATAATTTAATAATTAAAATAAAACGTAATCAATTAAGTTAACTTGTAAAATAATTAGTTATCAAGTTTCAAATTCGATCACAAAATAGAAATTTGAATTCGACTTTATTCGGAAGTTTTTCAAGGCATTCTTCACAAGATAGAATATGTGAGTTCGATTGAATCCCTGTAAAGTTTTGTTTGTGAAAAATGTAAGAATATGTTATTCTGGTAGAAAAAGAGGAGCCACATATTCTTAAGCAAAAGAAAAAAAAGACCGGCCACACATGAAGAAACACCAGCAAATATGTGAAACTCAATAATAAAATAATAGAATCTACTACATCATCACAAACAATCGATCGGTCTTTTTGGTTTGGCAGAAAACAAACTTCCAACTTGACCTGATTTCCCTTATGTTCGATTCGGTTCGAAAACCTTTGTATTTAAAATTATTTTTAATCTTTCAAAACATTAACTTTGATTCAACACTTGGATAGTTTTCTGAACATGATGGAAGTTTATCTTGAAATATTTTGTTTATAAATGGTGCAAAAAAGAAAGTACTTTTGTTTAGAAATGTACTTCAATTATATCAATTAATTCAAACTAACCTGATATCAATATCAAGGGGCTTTTCGGATAGCTAAGAGCCTAAGAGTATGATCAAAGAAAATAGATTGCAAATTGCAATCATATGTCGCACAAAGAGCACCAATTTGGATGGAGGAAATTTTCTACCAGGAAAAACATCTTACCATAGCGTAGACATTTTACCGCAGTGTAAAATTTCTGTTGGAGTTTGGCTCTGTATTTTTAGAGTTGGCTTTCTTTTTTTTTTTTTGTGCAAAAGAGTTGGCTATGTTTCTTATTTTTAAGATGACACGTTTCGAATAAAATATTATCGGAAACAAAAAAAAAACGATGAAGAACTCGTACAATTTGTAAAGAATGTGGTATGTGGATATGTCAACCAACTAAACCGACCATATTATTATTCTATATGAAAGTCCGCTTTTTTTTTTTTTCTTTTTCTTAACCAATTAATCTGTTACTAGAAAGACAGAGAAATTGAAGCTGTTACCACTACTACCGACTAAGCCTAACTTAATGAACCCAACCCAAATATGGGTCTGTTTCAATATACAGAGATTGGGCCTAAGAGAGTATTCATCAAAAAATTTGAAAGATAATAGGCCTTCATCAGAACAAAGTTCCTGATTTGAATATACAAAATATGGGAGGGTTTTCAATTGAAAGTGTGAACAGTACAGTACATTGGTTAGCTAATTGGTAGAAAGTTATATCAAACGAAATGAATAGACCATAATATATGTAACTAATTTGCATGTTTTGTTTTCTTTTGCAGACTGTATTATAAAATTTTCAATACGTCAAGATGAGATTAAACATTAAAGACCAAAAGAAGGGAAAGTTGGTACATGAAAGGTAAGATAAAAGGGACAAATTAGTCAGCTTGAAAAATATATCGACATTAAATCGGCTGCACAGAGAAAACGTGAGGTAACTCAAATAAAATAAATCCTTACAAGGAATAAAAGAATAAAGAAGGCGTATAGACTGAGGTAGAGAGAGGCTGGAGTCAAAATCACAACGTGAGAAGATGAAAGAGAGCTAGTAGTAAAAGACTTTGTCGAGAAGTGCGCCTTGCCTAGTGATGTATTGACTTTAACTTCTACATCTCAACACGTGAACGACATGCATCTAACGCTACTCTTTCTCTTTAACTCTTCTTTTCTATTTAGCCATCAAACCTTTTTATATAGGAGTATTTATTAGTTCAACACATTCACAAGTTTAGTTTAGTTGTTAATCAGTATCTTTGTAATTATATTAGTATTTTATATAGGTCATAAGTTCGATTTTGAATCCTTCTAAAACCTGATTTGGGAATAAGTATACAAATGAAGAAACACTATTTTTTTCAAAAAAAAAAAAAAAAGAAACACTAGCCTTTAAAAATATACAAACGATTCGACACATATCTTTTTGTTTGGTAGAAACCAAAATTCCAACTTGACCTGATTTTCCAGAGATTCGATTTGGTTCAAAAACCTTTATATTTAAACTTCTTTTTCATCTTTTAAAACAATAACTTTGATATTGTTCGTAAACCCTATATATTTGTATGTTTTATTGGTTACATTTCTGAATATAATGAAAGTTTAGTGGTGTATACTTTTGTTTAGAAATGTAGTTCAATGAAATAGATACTCTCGAACAGTAATGTTGAATGTTTATTTTGAAAAGTCAAGAAGACTGACTTGAAACATGTGATTTGCTATACTAGTAAGGTAAAATACTACTTGGTTAAAATAATAGTAGTATCAAATTGACAAGGAAAAAGAAAACTGAAAAGATAAACATGTTCGGAGTAAAATATACAGATCTTAGACTAGAGTAGAAACTGTATAATGTCAGAAGAACCCAATGTGATGAACAGTAACAAAAACATGTTTGGATGGTCACCAAATTTGAAGATATTTTGAAAAACAATACTAGTATTGTTCACTGGACTTCCGTTATTTCCGGGTAAAATAACAAAAAAAATATCTTCTACTATCTGCGTAGCAATTACATTAGAGGAATTAAACATGTGATTTAATCATTAAATTAATTAGATAAGAGGAGGTTGGGAGCCTAATAAAACCAAAAAGAAATGGAAAAGAAAAAGAAAAAAAAAAGTGGATGAGTTGCCAATTGTGCCGATAAAAAAGAGAAAGCATGAACCTCGTGCGTTAATAACATCCGACCCGACGGATAAATATTTTAAAAACTCTCACATGAAAAATCCTTTATTCATTATTACTTCTTCCTCTCTCGCGCCTCTTCATTTCTCTAAATCCAACAATATCTCTCTCTCCTTCCTCTATCGATCTCTCTTCACTTTCTAAGATCAAAGAAGAATGTCTAGAGCTACCATAGAACTCGACTTCCTCGGACTTGAGAAGAAGCAAACCAACAACGCTCCCAAGCCTAGGTTCCAGAAATTTCTCGATCGCCGTCGTAGTTTCCGAGGTTCCTTTTTTCATTTTTTTTTTAAATTCCAGCTCTCTTTTTTTGTTTTTCTGTTGTTTTCCTGAACGGTTTATTGATATTATTTGCGATTAATTAATTACCTTGCAGAAATTCAAGGTGCGATATCGAAGATCGATCCGGAGATTATCAAATCTCTGTTAGCTTCAAGTGCTAACCATGCGGACTCAGCGAATCGTTCGGTTCCGTCTACTCCGAGAGAAGATCAACCTCAGATCCCGATTTCTCCGGTCCACGCGCCTCTCGCCAGGTATTTTTTTTTTTTTTGGCGCTCTCAGAAAAAAGAAATGATTTGAAATTCAAAATTTCGAAAATATCCTCAGGTCCAGTACGGAACTCGTCTCAGGAACTGTGCCTATGACCATCTTCTACAACGGAACCGTTTCCGTTTTTCAAGTATCTCGTAACAAGGCTGAGGAAATTATGAAGGTCGCTACGGAAACAGCCTCTCAGAAAGACGAATCATCGGTGGAGACAGATCTCTCGGTAATTCCTCCGACCACCCTAAGACCAAAGCTCTTTGGCCAGAATCTAGAAGGAGGTTAGTTGAAAACATTACAAAAGAGTCACCCCCACTGCTTGAGTCTTCAAGAGTCTACTTAGATATTGTTGCATGTAGAGATTTAAGAAGAGTTTGTTGTTAGAGTGGATCTAGTTGATAATTAGTTTCGAATTAGATGAAAGACCATAGATAATTATATCAAAGATTAGCTAAATTCTTGTTTTAGATAGTTATGGGATACATATAAAACATATGAAAATCAAAAGTATAAACATTTGTTTCAATTTCTGATAAGAAAGTGGTTTATGTGTGTGCAGATCTTCCCATCGCAAGGAGAAAGTCACTGCAAAGATTTCTCGAGAAGCGCAAGGAGAGGTAAATATTCTTCAACAATCCAAGGATTTTACCCCAAATAATAAATAAGGTTTTTTTTCCTCTCTGTCGCACCTTTATATTTATTTATTAATATTCCCTTAATACCCATGAAAAATAATTAAGAGTCCTGCCATTTTTAACTCATACGAACATTAGATTCCTCTGGTTTGTTCAACAAAGCACATGCTTCTACGTAGAGAACTAGGGATATTGGAGATTAGTAGAGTTATACGTAGGTTATTGTAGTGGAACTTTTAAAAACGCGTTGACTTTGACTCTGTTTCTGTTTGCTTACACCGACAAGTTATTTTTTTCAAAATGATTCGATTTATTAATGATGAGTAAATGAGGAGAGAAACCGAAAGAAATTTTAACTTTGTTTGTTTGTTTTTTATCGGACCATACGGCCTAAGAACGAAAGATCTGACGTGTTACTACTATTTTTTTTTTTTTTTTTTGTGAAGTTGCTACAAAACGCGGTTTCACATTTTCTTTTTTCTTTTCGTCCTTTTGTGTTTGCAGATTAGTATCGACATCTCCTTACTTTCCGACATCGGCCTAAACCGCTCTCTTTTTCTGATTGGGACATGGACCAAATTGTCATTCTCACCTCTCCAAGACATCAATGTTGTTTTGCATTTGGCTTCTTCCCAATCTCTATGAAGCCTTCGTCGTTGCTAATTCGTAATACTCTATTCACGACACGTTTTTAGGATATTACGTTACCTACTAAGATTTTATATTTAGTATTATATCTTGGTATTGTTTTTTAAAATGTTTATTAATGTCATTGATACTTTGATTTAAGAATCGCTGTTATTGCGTGTCACTACTTTTGTTTAATTTTTTTAGTATTTTGAAAAGAAAATGAACACGCCTCTTTTGGCTTCTCATGAAGCTTCCGTCTGTGTATTAACTATTAAAAGAAATGTGTCCATTCCTCTTTGATATATTGTTTGGTCTAGTTTGGTTTGTTGTTATTAATGGAAATCAGTTTAAGAAACACGTGAGTATTAGTTATATAATGCGATCTGATCAAGTCTTGACGACTAATGCGTCTTTATGTCAAAAGTCAGAAGTCTTAAAATGAGTTTGGTGGAGTTTTATAAATTGGGAAGAAGATGAAGAGATGGATAAAGTGAGCGTACTTAGTGTGTCTTCTTTTTGACCATTACCACTTCCATTGAATAGTATCCATCACAAGCATTAACAGTGGCATGGCTGGTCCGGATTTAAGAAACAAAAGTGAACTACCATTTAATGTAGGTAATGTGTCTTTACCATTGAAACCAAAATACTGTAGTTTTTGTTATTAATTTTATTTTATTTTGAAATGGGTCTTATGTTATTATTGATATGAAAAATACACCGTTCACTTTGATATTAGAAAAACATTAAGCAAATTTTGTGTTTAATTTAATGTACTAGTATCATCATTTTAGAAACGAGGATAGTACGTACATTGTGCATACGCAAGATTTTTTTCTTATATTTTTAATGTATTTTCTTACAAATGTTTTAATGTCGTTTAGTATTTTTTTTTTTTATTTGTATATATATTTGTGTTTAATTTGATTGCTTCTTATGAAATTTTTAATCATGGAGTGTGGTTTACCCTACAGTTTTTTTTCATTAAAAAGAAGCCGTATTCATCATACTGAATTTTACCTTTTCAAAATTATTTTCCCTTTTTTCATAAATTAAACTGAGAAATTTGGTGAGTTTTGAAGATTAAACTGAGAAATTATTTTCCCTTTTTTCATAAATAATTATTTTCCCTTTTTTCATAAATTAAACTGAGAAATTATTTTCCCTTTTTTCATAAATTAAACTGAGAAATTTGGTGAGTTTTGAAGATTCCATCTCCGAAAATTCTTTGCATATGATAAACTGCAATACACGAGAATACGAAGCTGATCTAATGTGTGTTGAGTTTTAAGGATGGGATTTTACCTACTAAACATGGTCAATTATACAGGTCCATCTTCTAAGAAACTAATGATTCGTTTTCATACGTCTATATATCTAAGTGTTTTGTTTAGTTATGTCCTCTGCATATAACAATTCTTTTCTTCAAAGTTCTATATTGTTCAACACTAATATCCAATGAAACCCAGTAGCTAATGGTTCTAAGTCGATAGTTAAACAATTCACCGTATCCGATGAATCCCAGTAACTAATGGTTTAGAGAATTTGGTTCAAATGGCTCCGAAACAACCGAATACGAATAGAACAAACATTATATATGTCAATCAACAGGCAGCAGAGCCGAAGGAATTTTCGAAAAGCTTCATGATAACCAAACAAATCCTGTACTCTATCTGATTCAAATCGGTTGGAAAATTTTAGAAACAGACAAACTAAATTTTATGAAATTCCTTGTTAATTTGTTGGTAAAACATTTTCTTTTCATATAGAGATTGCTAGAAAGCAATTCAATCTGTTCAACTGAGATATTGCATCCACAAAACAAGAGAAAATCGCCGAATTTAAATGAAAAATATTGAAAACAAATAAGAAAAAATAGATTTGAAGAATCGGAGCATCAGTTTTAAAAAGCTCGATTTATATAATCCGCATGGTTAATAGGAGAGCACCGTTGTAGTGCAAAAATTCATCATCTGCTCCGATTCGTTCAATCAATTTTCAACAGACAAAAAAGAATTATTAGGTTCAAAAAAAGAAAAAGACGCAGCCAAAACAAATCCTAGCAATAAATTCAAATCTTAAACATGGAAAAACAAATACAGAAGAGTATGAAGAAGAAGACCTAATTAGAGGAATCTGAGTCCTGTTAGGCTAGGACAGCTAAAGCTTTGCTTTTATAGGTGAATAAGACTCAGAGAAACCCTAGTTTGAATTTCGTCATCGAATTTGGGCCACATGGCCCACATGTGTCACCCTACGGCGTATTTTGGGCCGGCCCTTATCTCATTGTCTGATATGACTTGTAGAAAACATTCTTCGTTTTCTAATTTGGTTTTTACAGAAATATTTCGATCTGAGTTGGGATAAACCGGTTAATTCATAACCGGGTTAGACACATCTCCTCTCCTCGTCGTCTCCTCTCAGCTCGAAATCCGCATGATCGGGTTCCTAAGAATATTTCATGTTGCGGAGAGTCGCAGATTGATCCAATGTAATCTCATTCGACAATGTGGGTTGTCTGTTCAAGCCGCCGTATCAGCATTGTCGGATTCGATAGTACCAGACTTAGATTCTCATGCTTACGGCACAATGCTCCGTCGCTGCATTCAGAAAAACGACCCAGTTTCAGCAAAGGCTATTCACTGCGATATCTTGAAGAAAGGCAGCTGCTTGGACCTTTTCGCTACAAACATTCTACTTAACGCTTATGTAAAAGCAGGGTTTGATACAGATGCCTTGAAGCTGTTCGACGAAATGCCTGAGAGAAACAACGTCTCCTATGTTACTCTTATTCAAGGATATGCGTGTCAAGATCCCGTTGGTTTGTATACCAGGTTGCATAGAGAGGGTCTTGAGCTTAGTCCACACGTCTTCACCTCTTTCTTGAAGTTGTTCGTCAGTTTGGACAAAGCTGAGATTGGTTGGTGGTTGCATTCTCCTATCGTTAAGCTCGGTTATGATTCAAATGCTTTTGTTGGCGCTGCGCTTATCAATGCTTACTCTGTCTGTGGTTCTGTTGATAGTGCAACAAGTGTTTTTGAGGGGATTTTGTGCAAAGACATTGTTGTTTGGGCAGGAATTGTGTCTTGCTATGTAGAAAATGGGAATTTCGAGGATTCTCTTGAACTGCTATCTCGTATGGGGATGGCTGGTTTCATGCCTAATAACTACACCTTTGCTACGGCGCTTAAGGCAAGTATTGGGCTAGGCGCATTTGATTTCGCCAAGGGTGTTCATGGACGAATCCTAAAAACATGTTATCAGTTGGATCCTAATGTGGGTGTTGGTTTGCTTCAGTTGTATACACAACTCGGAGACATGTCTGATGCTTTCAAAGTGTTCAATGATATGCCAAAGAATGATGTGATACCTTGGAGTTTTATGATTGCTCGTTCTTGTCAAAACGGTTTTTGCAATGAGGCGGTTGAGCTTTTTATCCGAATGAGAGAAGCTTTTGTTGTCCCTAACGAGTTTACTTTAAGTAGTATTTTGAATGGCTGTGCCATCGCAAAGTGTTCTGGCTTAGGTGAGCAACTCCATGGTCTTGTGGTTAAAGCTGGCTTTGATTTGGATGTCTATGTCTCAAATGCTCTTATTGATGTATATGCCAAATGTGAGAAAATGGATAACGCTGTGAAGTTGTTTGCTGAGTTATCAAGTAAAAATGAGGTAAGCTGGAACACAGTCATTGTCGGGTATGAGAATCTTGGCGAAGGAGAAGAAGCATTAAGCATGTTTCGTGAAGCGCTCAGAAATCAGGTGTCAGTAACTGAAGTAACTTTTTCAAGTGCTCTTGGAGCTTGTGCTTCTTTGGCGAGCATGGAGCTTGGTGTCCAAGTTCATGGGCTGGCAATAAAAACTAGTAATGCCGAGAAATGTGCAGTGAGTAACTCATTGATTGATATGTATGCAAAATGTGGTGATATCAAAGATGCACAATCTGTCTTCACCAAGATGGAAACGAAAGACGTAGCTTCGTGGAATGCATTGATCTCAGGCTATTCCACACATGGACTGGGTAGACAGGCATTGAGAATCTTCGACATTATGAAGGATAGTGATTGCAAGCCAAATTGGTTAACAGTTCTTGGTGTTCTTTCTGGATGCAGCAATGCAGGATTAATAGATCAAGGTCAAGATTGTTTTGAGTCGATGATTCGTGATCATGGTATTGAACCATGTTTGGAACATTATACGTGTATGGTGAGGCTTTTGGGAAGATCATGGCGGCTTGACAAAGCAATGAAACTAATTGAAGAGATTCCGTATGAGCCTAGCGTTATGATTTGGCGGGCAATGCTTAGTGCCTCAATTAAGCAGAACAATGAAGAGTTTGCAAGGAGATCAGCAGAAGAAATACTAAAGATCAATCCGAAGGACGAGGCGACATATGTTCTATTATCAAACATGTACGCAGGTGCAAAACAATGGACAAATGTCGCGTCCATTAGGAAATGCATGAAGGAAAAGGGTGTAAAGAAGGAACCTGGTTTAAGTTGGATAGAACATCAAGGCGATGTGCATTACTTCAGTGTGGGGTTATCAGATCATCCGGATATGAAGCTGATAAACGGAATGCTGGAATGGCTTAACATGAAAGCAACACGAGCCGGTTATGTTCCTGATCGGAACGCGGTCCTGCTCGATATGGATGATGAAGAAAAGGATAAGAGATTGTGGGTTCACAGCGAGAGGTTGGCTTTGGCGTATGGGCTTGTTCGAATGTCATCATCAAGAAATCGCATACTGATCATCAAGAATCTACGGATATGTTCGGATTGCCACAGTGCTATGAAAGTGATATCAAGTTTCGTGCAGCGAGATCTCGTTATCCGAGATATGAACCGGTTCCATCATTTTCATGCGGGAGTCTGCTCTTGCGGTGACCACTGGTGAATGAAAGCAGACAAGTACATAAACACAAAATCTCAACATTTTGTCTCTTCAGTCGAATTTAGGTACATTAGATTATTACAATGCCTGATAAGCTTTTACACATGACACAGTAAATAGTATTTCGTCAGGTCAACTACACACATAGAGGAAAGCGAAAAGCTTAACCTTGGACTTGGACTCATACAAGCCTAGAGACTAGAGATCACATATAAATACAGGTTTTCTACAGAATATGCAATCAGCATGCCGATACAGAGTTCACATATCCATATCGTCAAAGATCTCCTCATCTTCTCCATAAGGAGGACTGTCAGCGAGAAATGCATCATTTGCCAGGTTACTGCAACAAACATTTTTCGAGTTGGAAAGATTTTTCAAGAAGAAGACAGTGAAAGAGAAAGACAACTTGGTAGGACGACAATCATCAAACCTTGTGCAGCAGAAACGAAATCCCGCAACACGCTTCAGTTTTCGGTTGTAGAATAAGAAACAGAAAGACCATCTGGATTTGACCCAAAAAAAAAGGAAAAGGAAGCAGCCTTTTAGTTGACAGACAGGATAGAACCTGTGAATAAGTGAATAGGAAAAGGAAAGTCATTGTAACTCACATTGCTCCTTCCTCGAGGAAAGGATCAGCATTAGGATTTGGGTTGTAAACATATATCTCACATTCAGCTAGTTTTACAACCTGTATCACATTTGTATGATTTAGTTCATTCTGTTACGATTGCCCAGCCTCTAAGGTTCCTATTTCAAGGGAACTTACCTCATCAAGAGCTTCGTAGATTACCTCAAGCAGGGAACCATCCTCATTCCTCTCAGTCCATTCCTAAAGAGCAGATAGGAGAATATGAATTCTATATAAGCTTATGCGCCATTACATTACCATCCGTTAAAGAAGCTTGATGGAACATCGAATTGGATTGTTGAAGAAGGGTAAAGTGATTCTCCCTTTCAAAAACAAGCTTTTTCTAGTTTCCATCTATCAGAAAAATAATTAACACTTGGAATACCTTAGAAGCTTCAAACATATAGTTGTTAAAAATCTGCTTAAATGTGTCCCAGCTTTCCTCGGAAAAAAACTGATGTGCTTTGACAGCGCTGGAAACGAGAACATAGAAAAAACATGCGATAGTGACAGAGTTATAACATAGCTGTACTTTATCATGTTCAATCAGACACTTCACACAACTGGTTTAGTTAGATTTTTGGGAAATGGAGAGAATTGAACTCTCAGCTCCTACAGTTCAATGAACCGTTCGTCAAACCTTCTGACATCACTCCCACACAGATTTAAAGGGGGATTATATAGCGGGTTGCCATATCGCCCAAGAAGCTGACAATGACATTACCCATAATCCCCCCCTCAAAAAATTCACATGGTTTTTATTTCAGGTTTACCACACAAATAATTACCTGAAATCGTAGTCCGGATACATCTGATAGAGTGTAAGAACCAAGTAGATCAAAGCCTTTCGACTGGAATAAGCACCAAAATATCGACATAAGAGGGGATATATATATATATTATAAAAAAGGTGAAAAAACTCTGTAACTAGATCTCTTACCTTGATCTGCTTAACAAAAGATCAACAGGTGAAGAAGAGTCAGTGTCAGAAGATTTCCCAAGGTAATCGAGCATCTGAGTTCAAAGGACAGGAAAACAATAAAATAAAACAAGAAGCAGCAACTGTTCACAGTCAATGATTAAGTCCAAAACACATGCTTGATTGCAATAATTAGATGCAAGTCAATTGCTTCGTACTATCAAATTACCTCATTCTCCAAACTAAGAGACAATCTTTTATCAGTTCCCGCATGTTTGCCTATCAATAAACACACAAAAAAAAAAAGCTTAGCGTATTTTCCTTGTAAGCCCAGAAGATAATTGATTGAGAACACAAAACAGGTGCTTACAAGAATAAGCTTCCAGACAACCTTTGATAGTTCTTTCCCCGAGATTTAGATGACCCAGAAAAACATTCAAACTGGACGTAAAAGTGTTCAAGATCCATTCAGAAAAAAAACTGATACTCATAATTCACAAAAGGCTAGCAATAACTTCAAATTTGACCAACAAAAAAAGTTTTAACCTGTCTAGGTTAGTGTACTCCAAGAACTTCATGATAGCGGCTAAATCCTCCAGCGAGACGCGATAAACAGTGATGATAAACCTAAGAATGTTTAACAAAGCAGATAATCTAAACAGGTCAACTTATGCAAAATTATTACAGAACCTAAGCTTTGAAATCTAACATTTCAAATTTCAGAAAGAAATAGAAGATCCAGACCATAGCATGAACTAGCACCATTTTTTTTTTTTTGTCTCAACCCTAATTCAACCCCCGAAATTGAAAAACAGAATCTCAACTACCAGATTCGTGAAAATTTTGAGAATGAGCGGAAAAAAATTGAAATTATCGAAATCCTATAAATTCGAGGGAGAGAATTACCTGAAATCTTTTTGATTTTTTCCCGGAAATGAAGACGCAAATTGCTCCGCCTGTGTGTTTCTTCTTATTTCGGGGATAAGGATCTCGCACGTGCCAAAGATGCGGATATTCTTGGTGTGTATGATGGACAACGAAGCGTCTGATTCGCAAAGATCTCAACTGTGTGCCGTTTTATTCTATTTCACGGGCCGTTCGATTTTGGGTCTTCATTGCCAGAAGGTGTATGCTTCTTTCCTGATTAATTTCAGACCCAAAACTTTATTTTGGATAGAAAAATTCGTTAACAAGTTCAATACTCTCCTACGTTTTCGATTTTTTTTTTTTTTTTTTTTTTTAACTTCTAACAAATTTCTCTTTCGAAAATAAGTTTTGGGTTGGAGTATTCAACTTCTAACGAATCTCTTTTTTAGAAAGAACCGAAGCCCGAACATTTATATGGAGAAAAATACAAGAATTAATATATTTTATATAGGCTATTGATCGTACCTATGGAGAAAATATAGTAGAAAAAAAAAAACAAGCCCGAATAGCCCCTTTTGTTTTTCTCCATAATGCTTACGTCGTTTGGAGCGAAGTGTACCAAGCGGACTAGAGACGACAATGCGTTTCTGCACTAACGTTTTTTTTGGTATATTTGGAGTCTTTGTGTTATGAATAATGAATTTTTTTTACTTCTAATTTATTATGGGTTATGATTGACTTGAGGTTGATAATCCTATCGGTATTAATAATTTTGTAACTTTGATTTTCATTTGATATCTTGCTATTAGAATTTAAACTTTTCTGGTTTCACCCAAAATTTATCACCGAGCATATTTTGGCCTTCTAATAGTGTGATTCTTAGTTTTGGGTTTGGGAGCTATATATCAGCGGGAAAAGTTTTCAGCCGAAACCAATTTACCACTACGGACGAAGGTTTAGATATTTTTGGATTTTAAAATCTGAACATTTTGGAGTAGAAAATAAAATAATATGTACCGGAAAAGCAAGAAATTGTAGCACATTTAAAAATAGGATGGAAGTGGCAGATGGTCATGATTGCAATTCTGGATGGACACTCTCGGTGTGATAGGCTCCTGTCTTAGTTCGTTTCTTGTCGTGAAGTGATCTTGGTCTAGTGGCAAGTTCACAGAAGACAGACACCATCACACCAGGGATCGAATCCCCGACCCTACAATTTGTAGGAATTAGGCTAATGGACCGGCCAGTTGTGGCCCAAATGTTGACAAAAAAAAAAGTTCGTTTCTTGTCTTTTTATGTCTTCCAAATATTCTCTCTGCAGGTTTACACACACTATTTGTTAGTAAAAAACTATATATGTATGTAAAATAAAAGACGATAAGACATTAATTAGGGCAAGTCATCATAAAACAAAATGGGCGGTACCCAATAATAGACAAATCAAGAAATTGATTAACGAGCGATAAGTATAACATTGAAACAAAAATAGTGATTTAATTATACTAATTGTGTTAACATCCGGATTTAAGTGAGCTTTTGCTTCGTCTCAACTCTCAATTCACTGTTTTAGCTATTGATATCCTTAGTCCCTAGTTAATTGTATGCTTAAGGATCCAATTCTCTCAAATTACTTCCTTGATCTCTATGAGACTATATAGCTTTGTAATTTTTTAATGTAATTTAAATAAAAAGCCTTTATCAAAAAAAAAGAGAGAAACATCCGGATTTAATGTTGGTTTTTTATGTAGTCAGTTGGTTTAACGAATTACCATGACTTGCTCACATTTATGCTTTGATTTGATACTTCACTTATTTAGGCAGATAGTCATTATTTGCAACGTATATACATACATACATGTATACCAGCCTATATAATAATAAGAGAAATTAAACTAGAAAATATTGCAATCCAACTTTGATCTATGTCAGAGAATGAATACCTAATTTAGTGGAGTTTATATATATGTATAGAGATAAAAAAAAAAAAGAGATGAGAATTAATCCCGCGTGGGCCGCAACTTAAAAACATGAAAAATACTTGGAATTAAGAGAAGTAAGTTGATACAGAAATTTGATTTGACCATTGAACGAGAGAGTTGATAATATTCTATGTATGCACATGTATCGGTGTCTCTCTATGTATTTAATTTATAAAGTAGAATATTCGCTAAGACGTGAAGAGGAAAGAGGTGGTTGTAAATAAAGGGGACATGCAATGCAGAATGAGAGAGAAAGTTATGTTTCTTTTACAACATTGGAATGATAACTCTTCCACTCAACTCACTATATGCCTCAAAATTTACTTGTCCCAATAAGCCTGCCTAAAGGCACCTTTCTTCCAATGTGCATGTCCAAATTTATACACAAAACAACAAATATTCGCATAAGAAGTATAATGATCAAGCGATACTGTTACATGTACGGCTATATATATTTTCATATATGGACTACATTTTATACAAGCAAAAAGCAAGTGATAACATTTTTGCTTGCCTTTCCAATACCATCTTCAAATTTCCATTTTAATTGTATTTTTTATTTATCTTATCGAATATGAATCTTAAGTCCACTCCGAAAATATGTGTGTGATGATATATTTTTTCGATTATTATTTAGTAACATAGTAGCACTAAATTATGACTAAATCAATATATCCCAATCTGGTCATGTTACTAAATAAATTATTGTCACCAGATTGGTGAAATATTGTAATTTTTGTAAATTTGACAGCAAATATATTGCGGAGACCATATAATTTTTTTGGATGAAGGAGATCATATAAATTATCAACTTCGCATCCAAACTTATGTATTGAATTTAAACATCATTTTTGATACAAATCATATCCAACCTTAGCATCATGATATACAAACGATCGATTGATCACTTAGCCAACTCTTTTTCTCATTTCTGTTTTCGGTAACTATCCTGGGGAAAAACAAGAAGGGCCAATTAATATTTGCTTTATTTGTATCTGAGATTTTGTCTTTACCCTTAGTTGGTCCCATGAATATTATTTCTTAGCACACACGCATACGCTGTGATATTTACGTATTCTTATGCATATGCATATATTAGATCCTAAGGTCAAAAGTCTACTGGAATAGATAAAGTCTGCAAAATTAGCTAATTAAGTTATTTCTAACATATTACAAAGTTAACTCTACTCTGGTGTATGTGAAAAAAAAAAAAAGCAAAAGCAGTCTTAAACGGCATAGTCACGTTGACACAAAAAAAAAAAATGAACAAACCATACAGAAGTGAAATGGAATCAAAGAGTTATTGTTTATGTACTCATCCAAGCTCAAACAGTTTTACATAATTCTATTTTTGGTGTATCGTTCCTTTATAGTAACAAGACTTCGACATTATAATTTTAAAACCTTTCGTTTTCAAAGACAAAAGGGATACAGCTTTTTTTGTGGTTTGATTCAAAGGCCAAGTCATTTCGTGCCCCATGCAATGTCACCAGAGGCCACGCCTCTCGACCTTTTCACTTACCCTTTTCCACCAAAAGCTGACTCTCTCCCTCTCTATGCATGTATATATATGTTCTCTTGATGTAATACACTGTTCTTTATTGACCATGCACTAATGTTATATATCTAAGAGTGTCTTGAAGAAAGAAGTTTCTTATTAGGAACGCTGGAATGTGCATACTGGCAACATAGGAAACATTCAAAATTGAATGAGGTGGAAAAGACTGTTAAGTCTTTATGACCATACTATGCCACCCATCTCAATGTGATATGGGTCTCAATTGTTTGTATTTACTTTTACGTTAACATTTAGTGTGTAATTTTCCAAATAAACCCACAATTTTCATCATTTAAAACAAATTTTCTTAACCTAATTTCTTACTTGGAGAGACAGCTTCGCTGAGTCATGCGGCCTTAATTCGCCAAAATTACTATTCTTAACCTAATTTTCTACTCGAAATTTTAGATCTAGAAAAGGGAGAACACATAACTCATAAGGTAAATCTAGAAACACTTTCTAATCCAATTTAATTAAAGATATTTTTGAGCTACAAGGAGTGGAAAAGAGGAGGAGATACTAATTAAGACATCGTTTAGAAACTCGGTGTGACAACAAAAACCCTTTTGTTTGGTTTTATTTTCTGTTTCCTATTTTTATGTTTCTTTTCTTGTAAATGTTATTATTTTACTAGGAGTTGTGCCTAGTTATCTTATTCTTATGATGGGTTAGGGTTGATCTTTGCTTATGAAACCCTATTAATTTAATGGAATTATGAATGTTTGAGTTTTTTTTTTCTTTTGACATAGATTTGATTTGATTTTTTTTTTTTTTTTAATTTTATCTTGATCAGATGTTGGGTTTTGCACTTTAACAATGCTTTGACTAGTAAGAGCTTGCTATATGATATGATCTAGAGTTGTCTAGAGTGTGGCCAACTATTTTCTTGACCTGTGATTTATGAGTTTTAGTTCTAGTTTAAGTGATGCTTTGATAAAGATATAAGATTAACGGACTAGGCTTAATGCTTCTCATCAATTAAAACCAATGTGAGTGAGATAGAAACCATCGTGGACCAAACAAAGGTTTAATTAAGATAATCCATTTATCCCTAAAACCCATAGACATCGGAAAATCAAATTGAGTTAATCATCATTACCATAGGAGAATCAAATTGAATTAGTTTCACGTTTTGATAAGCCAGAGTCAAAACTCTAGATATTCGAGAACCAACGTAGTCGACCGTTTTAACACATATTTGAGATGATACGTGACACTGCACCTCGCTCCTCAAATCCTTCTACATCTCCACCTCGTACTAACTATATACAATAATATTCCTTGCCATCAAATTTTGAGCTCTTGCCGGAAAGCCACAGATAATAAACGATGAGAAGAGTCCTGTAGTACTTGAGAAGTTGAGATCTTCGGAATGAGCTGAAGTCTTCATTTAATTTGCCTTAACTTCGATAGATTAATAGAGACTCTTAATTTCTGAGAGAGTGTCTCGAACACTTAGCATTTTCTAGCCATTTAGTTTAACCACGGTGCACTATCAAGAAGAAGTAATTCGAGTAGATTGGGATCAACTAGTTATTCTATTTTATTAGGAAAACGTACTAGCATGAGATTGTTGGGGAGCACATGGTTCTTAATAGAAGAAGTACAACTCGATGAGAAACAATGTCTCTCAGATTAAAGCATCACAAGTCTGTATGTTTTGCTGTATGATCTCGGGAAATGAGCTTTTAACCCAAAACATCATCATTTTCGGTGCATGCCAAACTCCCTTCAGCGTCATTTTTGTATTATTTAATCAGTGAGTTTTTATATTCGTAGTTTTCATTAGGAATAACTAACTATTATTCTTGGGATTATTAAAACACTTCATATCTAAATTATTGAAATTTGACAGGTCTAATGTCATCATGCCTCGCACTCTACTCGTCTCGTTTTCTGGCTTTACTGATAATCCCAGCTTTTATTTAATTTTTAACCCTAGAAATACGAAAAACATTTAAAAAGGGCAAGTTCTTTATCTGTTTAGAGACTATATATAGACAACACACATTCGCAAAAACAAAAAGAAAAAGTTGAACTTAAGAAAAACAAAAACAATTAGGTAATATGCTTATTGTAATTTGACTCGGTCAACTTATTGATTATTTTCCTCATTAAAATATAGGAAATAAGATGTACTGACCAGGAAACTGTCTTAATTCACAAAATAACCATCTAATATTTATGTTTAACTCATCCTTCTTCAATTTCTCTTGCTGAACCACGTACGCCAAATAAGACAAATGTTTCAACTATTAAAAGGAAATTCGAATGAAATGGTGTAATCTGTTATATACTATAATTAAGTTTTATTTTGTGTCTCTCATGATTTATGTTAGAAATATATTAGTTGTAATGATAAGATACTTTGAGGAATATACTGCTGTAGTTCTTCTCATGTATTAGTAGTATCTTATTTACGTTGAACAGGTGCGAAACATCTCAAAGCTTTTGTTGGCTTGATGACGTAGGAAAATTACTAGTTTTATTTGATTTTATATTATCGTGGGTTGAGTCCTCCATGCAGCTGGATTAACTATAACAAGTATCTATGTCGTTTGTAGGTCTTGTGACAAAGAAAATAGGGAAAACAGTGAAGATAAGATTTATATGAAATTCACTAGTACATTAAGAATTATGATCATGTTCGTGGAATAATATATTTTAAGCAATTTGGAGCGATTTGAATGAACTTTCTAGAAATTTTATAATCTTAAATGATATTGTTAGAGTGATTTTCCACTTGACGATACGTGAGCAAGTTACATCGTAGACACTCCCAATAATAGACGGCAAAAACTCTTGGCCCTCTCCAGGATAACCAATTGCGGCTAATTCGACATTTAGCTACGTAAAATTGACTTTTCGGAAGCGACGAGATTTAAAAGTCTCTCACATGATCAGATATTTCTAACATACGGACTATCGCCTAAAGTCATTAGAAACCAGTTCAACATTAATGTTGTACGTTCTTGAGCACGCTTTTCCGTTTAAGAAGGCGTCAATTTCAAACCAAACAGACCACACAAACAATTCAGTCACTTTATCACATACGAAAGTGCACACAACTTATATATTTTTTTAATTGAATCCTCTCATCATTTATATATTAAAAAAAAAAAAATCAAAACTAGTGATTCAATCATAGTTTGCCGTTATGTATATCTTATAATTTCAGAGATCCCGATAGTTAATCGCTTAATCTGAGTTACGCTATTTGGAATCTTCCGGGTTTTTTTTTTTTAAGGCCGTGTACATGACTACATGTGGTGGCCAAAAAAAAAGAAAAGAAAATACGTTTGTGTGTGTATATGATAATAATACTAAAACATATGTACCGGATTGACCGCATAAAAAGCTTTGTTCACATAACTAGTGCCCATTACTCTCCATAATTGCAAGATTGACCTTTCTTTCTCTCTCTCTCTCTTTTTTTCTCTGCAACAGTTTCATTTCCACAAGATTCCAAACAAAGAGAATTGATAGAAAGTGAGATTTGCAAAATTTATTGTATCCCTCCTCTTGTCCTCTCCTATCATTAAAACACATATACTCGCTCTATCTCTCTTTCTCTCTCTCTTTTTCTAAATAGCGCCATGACTTCTCCTGTCTCCGACCACGCCTCGAGTTGTCCATCTCTGGTCTCCATCTAAGAACCCTAATATATCTTCTCTCCTCCGTTTCCCCTGATGTTGAGATCATCAATAACGCTTTGTCTCACTTCTCCCCGGCCTTGTTTGGCTATTCCGGTCACCGGATTCTGCCATGGTTCCTGCTGCTGAATCCTCTTCCTCCTCGTCAACGCTTCTTCTTCCATGTGCGTTTACCAACAGTTTTGCTTTTATGAGGTTATTACAAAAAGCTCATCATTTCTCTGCCGTCTCTGAGGACGACGACAACAACAAAGACATTCGCTTAGGATCTGATCATCAGGCAAAAGATAATCATCACCAAGTTTGTAGGAGAGATTGTAGTTCCATGGCCGATCAAGAAGAGCCGAGGAGTACTACTTCTAGGTTAAGCTCCAAGGACGACGACCACGACAACAATAGCAATAACAATAATAACAACAACAACAACAGCGAAGCCGAAGATCATGAGATGAGACAACAAGGGTGGCTCCGGTTAAGCATAGGCAACGAGGAGGACGTTAAACCGGATCTCGACCATCGGCAGCAACATCATATCGATCCAACGGCTAGGAGAGACTCTTTCCTAGAGCTTAACCTTTTCTCTGGCGGTTCAAATAGAGAAGAAGAAGTTGGTCTTCCATTGTCATCTCTCTTTCATCATCAGCAGCAAGCCGGAGGGATGATGATTAATCCATTGATCTTCCCTACCAGGCCTGAGGAGATGATTGGTCCTTGGGCTGCTGCGTTTAGAACGCCTTTTGTCCCACAAAACCTAACACAACCATCATCATCATCTGCTTCTTTGATGATGCCGTTGATGGGAACGTACTTTGGTCGCTCCAGTTTTCAGCCGCAGTTATTAGGGAATAATAATCCGGATGTGGTGGCTGGTCCAAGCTCGAGTTTTAGAGTCATTGATCCTCCCAGACGACCCCATTCCGGCATTTGGTTTCTCCTTCAAGCTTCTCAAAATCAGTAAGTTCTTAATTTAACTTACTCGAGTCTATGTTATGCATCCATAAATCGGATTTTGAAGGTTCCTACCCTTGGTTTTTAATCATAATTAAGGTGTTCTCAAGATTTTATATTTTCAAGAATTTTAAGTTCTTGGTTTTTTATTTGGTGAACGTTTTAGGACAGTAGAACCATTCTTGCCTCAGATACCAAAGAGCTACTTGAGAATCAAGTAAGTACTCGTCCTTTATTAAGATTCTACCATTCTCGTTATTTATTCAACCAGCTGGGTAATTAATAAGACCTACCACATAAAACGACGTTAGTTTTATCAAAAGTTTATGGCTAATTAATTTTGGTGTTCCTGGATTTGGTAGGGACGGGAAGATGACTGTTCGACTGTTGATGAAATATTTGGTGAATAAGTTGCGATTGGAGCACGAATCCCAGGTTTTTTAATCTCATCCCGTCTCTTTTTTAGTTTCCCTTTCTTTAACTTTATTGTTCTAGATTCCATGTACACGTTGCTTGCCGTAACCACA
Organism: Erysimum cheiranthoides; assembly: GCA_011420285.2. Lineage (NCBI taxonomy): Eukaryota > Viridiplantae > Streptophyta > Magnoliopsida > Brassicales > Brassicaceae > Erysimum > Erysimum cheiranthoides. The sequence goes on along the minus strand of CM022178.2, from coordinate 17,226,121 downwards.
ATCTCCTTAGCTTAAAAAAGAAAAATCTAAAACGTTACATAAATACCTTTTAAGCATTAAAGATGATGAGAATAGTACGATAAAAACAGAAACATATTAGTAAAAGAAAATAAGCAAACGTGGAGAGGGTATATTCATGGGGGTTGGTGTACTGAGGAACATGACAGCAACATGGGAACTAAATTGCCACAAAAGTGTCTCCATGTTAATTAGGTCACAAGTAGATATCGTTGCTAGGTATAAGCCGTTTCGTTCTTTCTTTGTTTTTATATGCCTAATTATCCATAAATTGATTTTCAACCTTTTTTCGACTTTGTCTTACTTGCTCCTTTTAATAGTGTAGGGGTAATTGATTAACGGTCGAGCAATTAATTAGTGTCTAATATGATCAAATTCTCATTAGAGATGAGTGCACCCTTTAGTTAATTCTTGTATATATATATCCACCTACCAACCTATATATACATCCAGATTGATTTATAATTAAATCCGATTTATTTAAATGCAATTATGTGTGTTAACAAAATATATATTGGTTTTGTATCAAATATATATTATATCTAATTTAGGAGATTGTAAAACCAAATAATCATTTCTTTTAGAAGTTTTAAGTCTAGCTATCTTACCGAAAATCAAGAACAAGTAAGACTTGCATAACCAAAACATGGCTCAACTAGTTTGGAGAGATACTGATTATGACGTCATACCGCATCATTAAAAAACCTCAGTTCATATAAACGAATTGTATATATGCATGTCATATACATACACGAACATAACATATGTATATATATATATATAATATATATACATACATATTTATATATACACGTACAAGTACTGTTACTATAGCTATATCGCACGCTTCTTCTAGAGAGCTAGTTATTATCTCAAATGATGGATACAATAAAGTAACTTCATATCATATGCATGCTGACTTATTTAAAATCTTACGAGTCGAATTCATGAAACCAAAAGTGTCCTCATTTATTTTTTGACGAGGGGAATAGAATTTAATCCCTAAAATTACGTACGATGCTTCTCGTGCAAATTTTAATCATTGATATCTGCGCATTTATGCGCTCGCTTACCCATAATACGCTATAAAACTTTATGATCCCTGAATTAATAATTACATTTTTTTATTGCCAACGAATTATTACAAAAGAATAAAAATTGGAGACTTCTTTTCTATGCTAAGGGATCATTTATATTCAATATTTCTGTAACTATAATGTGCATGCATGGAACGTCATTAATGGCATGCTTTTGATAATTACCAAACGATGAAAGCCATAGAGATGAATCTTTTGGACGTCGTACGAAAATGCATGAGACTTTATATATACTATACGTATGTTTATTCTTTTGAAGAATTTTCCTTTCTTCCATGCATTATGTAGAAAAAGTAATTCATAGGAAAATACTTAGAAATGCGTACCAGTTTATATATAGACGTGATACAGATATATATACTCATTTACATATTTAAGAAATGTATAAGGATAAAGAGACAAATTTAATTGAGATGATATTCTATTGTTTGGAATATAAAAATATGTTCGGTTGTAACTTGTAAGCATGTTTTCCTTAGAATGTTAGAGGTCTATTAAACTTAATTAATCTGGAACACATATAAATTTAACTATAATATTTAGGTCAACTAAATGTTTAAAATTTACTCAAATGACTAAGTTTTGTTGGCTTGTTGCATTAAGCCATGCCATGAAGTATGACAGATGAGATTGAGATCAATATAATATTATTATTTGGGTATCTGTATCTTTGTACTCTCCATACACAACATATGTGATATATCCTTTTTTAAAAAAAACAGTGATATATCCATATCTTGATCATATTATTAAGTTTTCATTGACAAGCTAGCTGTTTATATCTCCTAAATTATACAAAGGTACATAATCAGGTATATATTTGATCAGATGTTTTATATCTATTTAATAGTTCATATAAAATTTAGCCTATACAGCACATGGAAACTGTTATTTGATAAATAAGTAGCCTATTAGCGGGGGTGGAAAGAAATGCAAAATGATAGCATAATCAGCATATCAATATATAGATCTTAAGACTATTATTTGAAATCTCTTGATGAGGGTTGCTTTCTAATAATATAAAACAAAATTAATAAGAAATCTGTTAAAGGGTAATATTAAACCCGTTAATAAAAATAGGGTTACGTTCACAAGGTATCATGGGCTGTTCCTTATTAGATGATCATTAATTAAAGTTGCAATTGTGTGTTTATATTTTGTGTGTGTGTGTGAAATATAATAATTACATATATAATGATGTGAATGTGTGTGTATAATAGATTTGGGTAGGGCATAGGTATCAAGAGTGAATAATAAATATGAATGTAATGATTAGGCAGCCATAATCTGACTTCGTGGAGGCATTGTTCTTCCATTTTTGTCTTTCTCCCTCTTTTTAAGTTTCCTTTGACTTTTTAGACGTAAGAAAAGTAGAAAACAAAAGGTTTTAAAAGCTAAAAGTATTCCAAATTTTGTTTCAAATTTCTTTTTGCGCCCCATGAATTTCTTTTGTCAACTCGCTCTTCTTTTTTTCAACCAACCCGTTTTTCGTTCCATAAAATAAACTAAATAAATTCTCAGATGATAACACTTTCTATTTTTGACCGTAATTAAATACTCTAAAATTTATTTCAGCCCTTTATTGGCAATGAATGAACCTAAAAAACTCGTTCTTATGTTTTTGTTTTGTATAATATTTATTCTATAAATTGTTACCGTACCACAGATGAAAAAAACTACTAGTATTCAAAAATTGATCTCTGATTTGTTTTCATAATGAGCCGTAGCACTTTTTTCTTTGTTAAAACTCTGTGAACGTTCTACCAAAAAAAAAAAAAAAATCTGTGAACGTTTTCATTTATATATTCCGCATGAATTTTGTATAGTACTGTTGTTCTACTCTGTATATCTACCTAGAAAAAACATCAAAATAAGAAAAAGTTCTTTTTATGGACATTTAGTTTTCTAAAAATCTTTTTTTTTTATCATAATTAGTTTTCTAAAAATGTTTTCTAGCAGCTGCCTGTAAATATATATGATTTTTAATGGTGCTTTCACAAATAAAAAAACCTCTCTTTTGTTTTTCTTCTTCCACGTATGGTTAAAATGAGAATCATTTAGCAAACTGAGGTTTAGCGAAACCGTCATGCTTATGTTAGAAGTGGCTCATCAACGCCAACAATTTCTTTCTATCGCCTTGGTTTAGCTAATTGTTTGTTAGTGTCTCGTGTAGGACCCTTTCCTTCACAAACCCCTAATGAATTCGGTGCTTAAAAAGCCTTTCTCCATCAATCATACTCATATCCTCTTTAAGTGCTGCACTTTCTTAAAATTTTCCTTATCATCCATCCACATCTATCTTTCCAAATTTTAGATGTTTTCCTTTTGTTTGGAATCACACATCGTGTCTTTATCAGCAAGACTTTGTTTCATTAAGTTCTTCACTATATATTCTTAACAATACATTGATATTAACATTTTTGATCCGGCTACTCGTAAAAGTAATTAAGAGTTCGATCATGTAATGATCCAACCATTTTCCGTGTTTGGATTTTACTTCATGGCATATGTTTAGTCCATGGATGTCATATTCGTCTGATGGACAATTTTTTTGTCTCGAAAAACTAATTTACAAAATTTGTTCATTCATCACGCATATTGTCACAAAAAGTTTTACTGTAATTTTGATGAAAAGTTTTGATAGTAGATCACGTAACCAATATTTATACGGGTCAATCACACTTAACCACAAATTGTGACAACAAACAAACCTTTGTAATCCTCAGACGGCTCCCGTCTGTAATCTCGACTTTCTCGTCTTACAATTAGTCTTGGGCAGTGAGTGTTTCTCACACTTAATTTGCTATTTTGAAAATAAATAATAACTTTCATATGATTTTGAAAGTCATCAAAGATTCTTTTTCGGTTGCTTTGTTCAGATGGCTTCCATGTGTCCTGGAAATCACACACTTTAGTGGTATAAATAATCAAATCAATATTTTTAAAAATATTGGATCATAATATTATTTTTCTGTTGACCAAAAAAAAAATATTATTTTTCTAAATCTAAATATTACACATAATACTGTGTATTTAATTTGAAAAATCAAAATTTCTAATAAAATATTATAGATAACTAATAAAACGTTCAAATTCTTGTTTTAGTTTATTTATAAAATAACTTTTTTTAATAATATGTTTTATGTGGATTTGAACATGAATAACAATTCAAACTATCAGAAATCATTAAATTACATGTCAACCAAAATATTTTTTCAATATTTATTTCGTTTCCGTTATTTGGATTTTAACGTGTCATTCTTGAACTCTAGAATATGGATCTGTTTGATAGTTCACGATTACTAAAAGCCTTACAAAATTTTGTAAACAGTTTTACATATCATCACAAAATAATTTTTCATGTGTTTTTATCTTCACACATTTAATTTATATATAATATAATATTCTTTTGGTTTTTATACAAAACATCCCCAAAAAAAATCACTTCTGTAACATTAATTATTTTCTTTTTTCAAATTACAACATTTTCCAGGATTTGACTTTCCAGTAGAAACTATTGATTAATCCTGTCTTTTAAGATTTGGTCCTTACTAGCTAGGCAAGAATAGTCGTACCTCATGGTTTGGCAAATCAGAAATGGTCTTGCCCGCGCCAATATAAACAGCATTTAAGACCTCCATTTCTTAAATTTGATTGGCCAAATGTTTGAAGTTATTACGTCACATATCCTTTTACTAGAGTGCATTTGTCCTTCAACATTTTTTTTTTTTCAAAAAATATCTCGAAATACAATAATAAAGTAAATTATGAATAAAAAAAATGTTATGATCGAGTTTTAACTATTAGATCACACTTCAACTATCTATTTTTATAACAATCATGATCATATATATTTTACCAAACTATATACATTATGTAAAAATATACATAGTCCAATGTGTTTTGGTAGGCTAGTACATGTTTTTTTAACAAAATAAGCTGGAATGCAAGAAAGATATAGGCATATATGATTCTATGTAACGAATAAATAATGTATTTTACGTCGGGCAAAAGCAATGCATGAAGTCGCCTTCAACAACAGAATCATTGCAATTTGCTGAAAGAAAATTGCATTTTTAAAAAGGAACAAAATGGCACTAAAGGGCAGATAAGGGAGCCATGTACATGATATCCTTTTAAGTTAGTGATGCGATGCATGCAAACCATTTTAATATATATGCATATCCGACTACGACTGCTATGGTCCCTATTTTATATTCAATTTTACAGTAACTGAGTATATATTTATGTGGGTCCGTTAATAATTAAATATAAAAATTTAAGATGTTGATAGGTGAGATAGAACACCATTTTCATATGCTAATTATTGTATAATGCTAACCAAAGAATAAGAATAATGTATAGCAACCGTAGCAAGTATTTCATTTGGTGTGTTTTTAGATAATTAATACAAGGTATCTAACAGCATCAACTACATTATAACGAAATTTATATTCCCACTAATTTAGAAAAAAAAGAAAAGAAAATGTGTGAGTTAAAATGCTTTTTGGGTCGCAAACCTTAGTCAGCAAAACGTAAAGAGAAGACGTGCATGAGATGATGGTGAAGTTTTCATGGGGTAGTGTCTCCATTGAGTTTCCTCCGTTTAAAAATTAACTTTATTTTTAACATTCACTTTATTTTTTGGCACAATAACTTTATATTATAGAGTTCAACTTTTCTATTACTATCTATTATTCCTGTTGGACAGTAGTTTTTTCGTTTTAATTAAGACGAGCAAATATAAATATACTCCTATAATATAAGAGTGAGAGAAAAATAATAAATAATAGTAGGAGAATCGATTTAAACAGTTTTTATCCGAATTATATCCGCTATTATATATCTAGCTTCTTTTTATTCGAAATAAGCACCCATGTTCTTTAACATTAGTTGAATACTCAGAAATTGCGAGACACAACTTAAAAGTCTATTTGGAAAATACATTACGGGTAGAAAAAAGGGTGGGCCACGAAATGATTAGGATTTGGACATCGTGGGTACCATTCAAATATATGATCAAGTAAATTATATGAATTATTATGTGATGCATAGTTTTCTTTAACTTATTATATGTGAAATAAGTGGTGGTGTCATTGTTGGTGTTGCTCGTTCTTTAAAAAGCATTGTGTTAAGAAAATCAGGAATCTCTTAGAAGTAAAGTAGAGATGACATAATTACGGCATTGCGTAGCCACCATGACACGTGGCTTTTTCCACTCCGTCACCCCTACGATGCAATGATCTCATTAAACCAATTTTATTCCATTAATCATCACATTCATACCCCATCAAATATTAATATTACCTAGCAAAAAAAAACTCTTTTATGGCCTTGGTCTATTTTTTCCTTTTTCTTTAGACCATCATAAATCAGCTAGATTTTTTTTTTCTTTTTTAATGATACTATTATTCATATATTGGACTAATAGTTTTTTTTTTTTTTTGCTTTGTAAAATGGAATAAAAATGAAAAGCAGGTAGAGATAAGATGCAGAGGGCAAGAACTGGAGCCAGTGTTGACACTACAACACGTGAGAGATGCAATCTGGAGAGGAAGCAGAGACAATTCTTCTCTTTCACAAAACATTACTTTGCTTCCAAACTCATCTACCTCTGATCATCTCATGGTCCTTCATTATGGTAGGACTATTTCTTAACTATATATATATTCCTACTATATTTTATTTATTATTTTTATATAACACCATATTCTCAATAAAAATAACTGCCCACCATTTCTCCTCCTTTTTTTTTTTTAAACTCAACATCCCACCTTCTTCAATTGTTTTTTCCCCTCTTCTTGTTTTTTTTTGGCGGGTGGTTTCGATTATTTATTTTCCCTTAATGCTTTTTCTTGGTGCGATTTGTCGAATGAGCAAGAACGAAAGAGTATCTAATTTGGTAGGAGTATGCATACCCCGATTGATGTCTTTTATTGTTGTATCTTCTGGGGTTGCGAGGAACGTTAACGCATGAAAATGTATTAAATATATTTATATACATTGTTTTTCATGCTATTACTATTACAATTACTAGGTGACTATCTTTTGACAAAGTTAATATATGTTGTTGCTTTATGTTCATAGAATGTGTTTGATGACAAAAAAAAAAAAAAGTGTTAAATGTTTTGTCTGAGAAAACGGGCCTAGTTGGGCGGGCCTATCACCAAACCAACTCAATTTCAAACTGCACTCTGCCCCGCCCCTATCATATTATCGGCCCGTTGAGATTATGTGCTACCATTAGCTTGTTTGTTATATACCATTAACATAACACCGTTTTTGGTGAATTCCATCAAGAAAGATACATGTTTTTAGCAATTTTGTCTCATGACTCTCATCTATATTAACCTTTTGTTTTACTTTTTTTGAAACTCCTATTAGTTAGGATTGTATATACTAGGATATGTAAGCAAATTGACACTCACTAGAATCTCAAACAATCCATAAACAAAATGCAAGGTAAACTAGATTCAAAGAGCCAAAGATACACAAAAACAGTGAATAAAAATGAGATGTTACGTATACAGTAATTGATTGAAAATTTGGAAAAACAGTTGAATACCAATACTGTATATGTTTTGTATTTTTAGAAAGCTTTATAAAAATATATAAAGTACTTAATACAATACAAAACCACTTCTTCCTATCATCATCAAAATCGTACTATGTTCACTGTTTTCCTTATCGGAGATTTACGAAGATGAAATGCATTTTGGATCTATTGGAGATTTAAATCATCTTGTTAGAGAATTATAGAGATGAAAGTGACTTTGGATTTATTAAGTGGAGGTTTATAAAGATCCTTCACAAATAATAGTAAGAGATAACTCGAATTAGATAGAAACCAAAAGATGAAACGACGAAATATATTTTAGACTTGGTGACAATTGTCGTAGATGGGAGAAATTGTCGGCGAAGAATGATCGTTGATTGAGAGCAACAACAAATTTAAAATTATATATATATTTATAGCTGTGAAAGTGTTGTATTTGTATTTCGTAAATAAAAAACTATTTTGTTTTGGTCTTACCCTCTCGGTAAAGTAACTTAAGCAAAGACTTAACTAAACTCTCTTGTTCAAACTTTTTTTGTTTTGTTTTTAAAATACAAAGAAGAACCAAAAAAAAAAACAAAGATGATGTCTTTTGTCTGACTCCATAATCATACAGCATCACCAAGAAGATTTAGGTCTTTGCATCTCTCTCATACGATGGAGCGAGCACGAACCGAAAGCCCTAGCTACTTCCGTCAATGGAGCGGTGACTCAGGCACCACCAATGCCGCCGTGGCTCCTTCTTCTCCGGCGCGTCATCACCACGCTCGATCTTCTTCCGTCACTAATATGTCAAACGTCAAACGAGCTCAAAACGTCGCTGCTAAAGCCGCTGCTCAGAGACTTGCTAAAGTTATGGCTTCACAGACCAACAATGATGACGACGACGACGATGATGATGAAGTCGGTAGTGATGATTTAGGTTTCCGATACGGCGCTCCTCCTCCTCTCTCATTCACTAGAAATGCTTCTTCCACCATTGCTAAACCTAAACCTGTTGCTTCTGCTGTTGTTCCTCCTCCCAAGATCTCTAGATCTTCCTCCCCTGCGGTAATTTTGAGTCCTTTTTTTTGCTTTAGTAGATAACGAATCTATCCAATTTAACAAAGTTGCTCACTTTCAATCGTAGAGATTTAAGGAAATTGGTTTCTAGTTTCCAATTTTGGAAATGTTGGGTTTTGATTGAAAAAAGTTGGGAATGTAGTAGTAAGGGAAACTAGTATGGATGTATTTTAATCAGAGAATTGATGGTGATTGTGAAATACTAGTTATCTCGGAACTCTCCAGCCGTATCTGTTCGCGCATCGCAACCACCTGTCCCGCCGAGTAAACTCTCTCAAAGGAATCAAACTACCAATTCATTACCAGTTGTAACTCCTAAGAATCAGCAGAGTGAAAAGAGGTGAATAGAGTTCCCAAAATATCTTGGTATTGCAAAACTAGTTAAGTTTGTATTATTCATGACTTGGAAATTGTTTGTCATTGCAGGGTTTTACCTGATATTGGTCATCTTAATGGAAAAGATTCGAAAGATCAGCATGAAGCATCCGCACTTCGTGATGAAGTATGCTTATTCCTTTTTTTCTTATGTATTGGTTTTTTTATGGAGCATTTCATAGATGGATACTGACTGTTGCTTTACATTACAGCTCGATATGCTGCAAGAGGAGAATGAGAGTATTCTTGAAAAGGTATAAAAGTCTTCTCCTTTTTGGTTTCAATCTATCCCCACATAATCTTTATTATAAGTGTGAGCTTTATTAACAGCTTAGGCTTGAGGATGAGAGATGCAAGGAAGCAGAAGCCAGGGTAAGAGAGCTTGAAAAACAGGTAATTGGGTCCAATGATAAACTTGCTGTTATGTATAATGTTTTATTTTATTTTAAATACTGTTCTCACCTTTAATACAAACTTCAGGTAACTTCTCTGGGAGAAGGTGTATCCTTGGAAGCTAAACTTCTGAGCCGGTAGTCAATATCATATACAATTTTTCGCCAGTTTTTCGTTTTTTCCTGCTGGATTGAAATGCTTACATCAATGTACTTTGTTTCATGTTGCAGAAAAGAAGCTGCTTTGCGTCAAAGAGAGGTATTCCAAAGTTTGAGGCTCCTCAAAATTTAGTCTTGCTCGGTGGTTTTATTTCCAAATATGAAGATTTTGTTCTGGCTGTTAGATTCACCAACACTCACTCTATGACAGGCGGCCCTTAAAGATGCAAGGCAGAATAGAGAAGGGACTAATAAAGAGACTACTGCTCTTCGGTCCCAAGTAGAGGTAGGCCCTATATGTGTCACCTTTACTGTGAGGTGCTAACTAATGAAGATGTAGAAATCTTATATTTTCTATGTTTCACTTTGGTTCAGAATGCAAAACTCGAGACCGCTGCTGTAGTAGCACAACTTCAAGGAGCAGAGTCTGAAGTCAATGCTCTACGAACGATGACGCATAGAATGATATTGACCCAGAAGGAGATGGTTTGTATTCATGTTTTTGCACAGTCTACAATAGGGCTTAGGGCAGAGTTTAAGTAACGGAACCTTGTATAATTTTCAGGAGGAAGTTGTTCTTAAGCGGTGCTGGCTAGCTCGGTATTGGGGCTTAGCTGCCAGATATGGTAAGGGGTAGATGGGTATATAACAAACATATCTGTTTAATGACATATCTAGAACTTTTATGCCATCATTTATCTTTGCTTCTTGACATCTGATATTTGCATTTCAGGCATATGTTCGGATATCGCTACAACCAAGTACGAATACTGGTCATCTCTGGCACCTCTTCCTTTTGAAATTGTGCTATCAGCTGGGCAGAAGGCTAAGGAAGAAAGTTGGGAAAAAGGCAAGCGTTCATTCAGTCATGTTTCTAAGATAGATATACGTTGTGATAACATTCTATAATTTTGATTGGCACTTCTCATTACTGTATATTTATCTATTGACTGTGAAAACATCTGACCAGATTCTGAGGAGGACGAGAAGAGGAGCCAGCTTGTTCAAGATATAAATGATCTAACAGGAGAGGGGAATATTGAAAGTATGCTCTCTGTGGAAATGGGTCTAAAGGAGCTTACTTCTTTAAAGGTTTATTCTCATCTCTCGTTCTGGTTCATGCGCCCTCTTTCATTTTTCTCATGGACTATACTTGTTCTTTTGAAGGTTGAAGTTGCCATTACTATTACATTAGCTCAGCTAAGGTTGGCCAATACTGCTCGACAGTCTGATACCGGTGAGTTTCTTCTTGACGCCAGTAATTTATGTTGCTCCTTGCATTAGCTAAAGAAGGCGACTTTTTAGCCAGGCTTCTAATTTCACCATTAAGATTGTTAAGATAAAACTGTACATTTTTTTCTTTTTCGCATCTTACATGTCTATATGCAATTGATGTTTTTACTGGACGTTTTATTTCAGAGTTAAAATCACCAGGTGGCCCTAAGTTTATGGAGACACTTGGTAAGTTTATTTAGATGTCACTCAATTTCTAGGCAACAACATCTTAGTGTTATGAAATTCAACATATGGAGTAAAGTATAAGTGTATAACCAACAAAATTACAATGACAAACGCTTGATAAAGTTAGGACTGTGGAATACATAAACTGAATATGACATGTGCACGTACTTCTTGTTATTCTTGAGAATAATTCTGACCTGGGCCTGTGGTCCTTTGCAGAACTGAGTCCCGAAGAGTCTGAAGATGTTCTCTTCAAGGAGGTACAGAACCACAACCTATTTCTCGCTTTCTCTCATGGGCTTTTCCTTCATCTGATCTTGGCTTTATGTTCCCTTTTGTATTGCTTTCTCTTCTTCTATGTATCTTTTGTCTCCAATCTCAATGCTATGAATCCTTTGGAATTTTTGGCAGGCTTGGCTCACATACTTCTGGAGAAGAGCCCTATCCCTTGACATAGAAGTCGACATTGCGAGAGAACGTCTTCGATTCTGGATCAGCAGGAGCGCACACTCTCCATCTTCACATGACGCCATTGAAGGTACATTCTAACTCACCAAATTCCTTGTGGCCAAAAGAGGAGTACCCATAAGACAATTACTAAATTGGTTATCTCGACTTTTCAGTTGAGCAAGGGCTAACAGAGCTAAGAAAGCTGCGGATAGAACGTAGACTGTGGGAAGCCTCCAGGTCCAACCAGTAAGTAATGACCCTCGGGATCGCAGAACAACGACGTTACCACAAGCTTTAACAGTAATGTATATCGTACATGCTTTCTTCCTGTGTGGTTCAAGTATTTTGCAGTCAGGAAAATGTTAATCCAGTTTTGCAAACCGAAGTTTTGTATTACACTACTTTTGACATATAATATATCCACGTTTGCACGCTCTCTACCATCAATTTGCAGACTCATTCTTGTTCGATTAGTATCCAGTGTAAAAGTATCTACTGATACAGACACTAAAGCTCACCAGTCACCAGTAATCGTTGCAAGAACACTTTCCCTCCTTGAAATGGTGAAACCTTCTGGAATCTCGGATGACGATTTCCTGTCCTGTAACCAAAGATACATGCTTTGCAAACTCATGACAATCTGGGCATGCCCGAAGATTCTTGAACACCTTAATAGGTGCACGGGCATTGCCATTCACCGATATCAGCCCAAAGGCAATGGCAAGTCTCTCGCTATGATCAAGAAGTTGTTCTCTTCTCTCTGTCATACTACATTGAAACATATCACCTTCCATGAAACCATCAAACTCCTTAAGCTTCTCATAGATCTCCTGAGTTTGTGGATGGTGTTTATCACCCACTATAAACCGATGAATCTTACCCTTTTCTTGGATCCAGCTGCAGCTCAGTTCCTTCTTTAACATCCTCTCATTCATTAGTTTCATCATTTCGGCAGCTTCTTCCCATTTTCCAGCCCAGGTATACAGATTAAACGGTAGCACATATCCAGCTGTATCTTCTGGATCGAGTTGGCGAAGTTCCTCACCAGCAACCTTGCCCAGTTCTAGATTCTTATGAGTCCAACAGCCACTTAGAAAGCATTTCCAGCTCATTGCATCAGGTTCAAATGGCATATTCTTCATAAATTTGAGAGCTTCGTCTAATAGTCCTGCGCGGGCATATATGTCGATCATACAATCATAATGGTCAATAGTTGGAGCCACATTATATTTTCGAAGCATCGTGTCCAAGTAATGCTTTCCCTGTTCAACAAGGCCTGCGTGGCTGCAGGCGGTTAAAACCGCAATAAATGTAACTGAGTTTGGCTTCATACCACCACTCACCATTTTCTGAAACAATCTTAGAGCTTCAGAGGCATTTCCATAGTAAGCATGACCTGATATATAAGCCGTCCAAGCAACAATGTCGGGGTTGTCCATTGACTCAAAGACTTCATGGGCATCATCTAAGCATCCACATTTTGCATACATTGTAATAAGAGCACTTTCTCCATACTGAGATCCAATCAGACTTCTTTTTATAGCATCTGCATGGACTTGGCCACCAATGTTGCAATCTGCGAGTACCGAACATGCTTGGAATATGCTAGTATATGTGAACGAATTTAGAACTGCCGCATTTTTGCTTCTCAAAGACTTGAAGGTTTTAACAGCCTCCTCAAATTGACTCATTTGGCAGTATCCTGAAATGATTGCGCTCCAGGAAACATCGTTTGGCTCACTGATTTCTTGGAATGCACGACAAGCAGACTCGAAGCTGGAACATTTGATGTAAAAATCAACGAGTGGAGTTCCAACCGAGACTTCAGATTCCAGTCCAAGCTTAGCGACGCAGGCATGAATTTGCTTGCCAAGATTAAGCTCTTCAAGAGAAGCACATGCTTTAAGAACAACTGAAAACACAAAACTGTCCCATTCCGCACCTTCTGTAACCAAATCCACAAATAGTTTCAAAGCATCTCTTGCTCTTCCAGCTTGAGTATAACCTACCATTAATCCCGTCCAAGCCACTGGTTTCTTCACAGCCATCTGATCGAAAACTCGCTTAGCACCTACTAACCAACCACATTTCACGTACATGTTCAAGATCCCAGTCTCTATAGATGCGTTGCTACATAACCCAGCACGTATAACATGAGCATGAATCTGTCTGCCAATGTCTACAGCCCTAGGATTTACCAAAGATTTCAATAGTGTAGTATACATGGAAGAAGTAGGCTTGTCGCCTGACTCTAACATTCCCGAGAACAAACCAACAGCTTTATCTAAAAGGCCTTGTTCGGCGTAAGCAGATATCATCGTTGTGCGAGAGACTGCGTTTAACTCAGACATTTCATCGAACAGTTTATCTGCATCTTCCAAACTCCGACACTCGCAATACATTTGAAGCACACAGTTCTGAAGAAGCACAGAAGGATTTTCGAAAGCCGTTCTCATTCGATGGTGCAAGAGTCTCCCATGAGATAAAGACCTCAAATTTCTGCAAGCCTCAAATAGACATTGGTAAGAATAGGGACTAATGGAGACGCCAGCCTTATCCATTTCTTGGAAAAACTCAAATGCTTCGTTGAGCTTCCCATGTTTCGACAACGAAACCAAATGAAGATTCTCGACTTGGCCTTGCTTATGCGAGATTTTAACGGAAGACGAAGTGCTCGATTTCAGAGAAACCCACGACGGAATTTGATCGAATTTCGCGTTTTTTGTAACCGGAACTCGAGACGGACTATACGAGGAGGACTGTATAGTGAGAATCGTCATGCTTGGATGAAAAAAATTCAACAAAAGTTAATAGCTTTTCGAGAACAAACGAAAGAGACGCAAAAGTTATTGCGCAACAACCAATCAATGGTTTGTAGTAAACGACAGCGTTTTGCTACAGAAACTGAAAGAGAGGGTTCAAAGTTTCCATCTTTGGCGTCTCTCGTCAATGACTGAAATTGAGCCGTACGATTTCTCTCTTCTCTTCTCGTTTTAAAAACCTATCAATAATATTCTTCTCGGCCTTCTCCTTCTTCTTCTTCTTCTTCTCCAATGGCGGCTACTAGGGTTCGGTGTTGTCATAGCAATGCACCTTTCACCAGATTGCCGCAGACCCGCCACCGAAACTCGCCGACGCTACCGATTTCTCCGAATCGTGTCGACTTCTCTGCGCTGAAGGGCTCAAAGAAATTCTCATTACCACCAATTGGAGATGGCTACTCCATTAGAAGGGTTTCAGGTTCAGGCTGCAGAAACTCAATACGAGCTGTCTTGGAAGAGAAGAAGACAGACGCGATAACGGAGGTAGATGAGAAGAGATTCACGTGCGTGATGAAGTTTGGTGGATCTTCGGTGTCGTCTGCGGAGAGAATGAGGGAAGTTTCGGATTTGATTTTGACTTTTCCGGAAGAAACTCCTGTCATTGTTCTCTCTGCAATGGGGAAAACTACCAACAATCTCTTGCTTGTAATGCTCAAATTCTCTTCCTTTCTCTTTGTTTCTATTCCAAGGTTTGAATATTTCTGATTTTGTTGCTAGTGAAGGCGGGAGAGAAGGCGGTGAGTTGTGGTGTTTCTAATGCATCTGAGATCGAAGAGTTGAGCATTATAAAGGAATTACATCTCAGGTTTGCTTTCCTGAAAATATGATTGATTTGGTACCTCGCTTGCTGTTGCTTTTGGTTTTGATCAAGAAAATGTTTTTTTTGTTGTTGTTGTTTCAGGACAGTGAAAGAGCTAAACATCGATCCAGTTGATATATTGTGTAAGCATAAACTTTCCAACACCTGGCGCTTCATTCTTGCTATTTTTGAGTAGGCTCACTCATAAATGTTTGGTCTGTTATTAGTTTGGTAATATTGAAGAGTCTACATGTATTGCTTTTTTATATCTTGGATACATTTTTGCAGCCTATTTGGAAGAACTGGAGCAACTCCTGAAAGGCATAGCCATGATGAAGGAATTGACACTTCGAACCAGAGACTACTTAGTCTCTTTTGGAGAGTGCTTGTCTACAAGGATTTTCGCTGCTTATCTTAATAAACTCGGTGTCAAGGCACGCCAAGTATGTCCATCATCATATTTTAGTATTAGTTTAATTTTCTCAAATATATACTCACATTTGGTTGACTAATTATTGAAATTGATATCTTGGTATATTAGGCTAGAAATGTTCAATCCAGATTTCGGTATAGAAAATATGATAACGAAATTCTAAACTCTCTGACTTGGTCAGTAAACTTTTGAATTAGTTTGGTTTTCGTTGTCGAAGGAACACATATTGGTGTACTTTCTCTTTTGCATGCTAAACTTGCCTTCGTTTGAGCTTTCTTGCACATAATCATGTATTTTGGGGGTCTAGTTAACATCCTGTCGAGATGTTCACTAATGATCTGGCTCACAATCAAAGCTAATTAGATTTTTATCGACAATTACTTTGCAGTATGATGCATTTGAAATTGGTTTCATTACAACGGATGATTTCACAAACGGCGATATCCTGGAAGCAACTTATCCAGCTGTTGCCAAGAGATTATATGATGATTGGATGCATGATCCTGCTGTTCCTATTGTAACGGGTTTCCTTGGGAAGGTATTGCTAACAGTTTACAATCTACAGATAACCAAGATTTTCCCATTCATGTTTTTGTGCCTTCCCTTATTCTGTCATTCAATAACAGGGTTGGAAAACTGGTGCGGTTACTACCTTGGGTAGGGGTGGCAGTGATTTGACGGCAACCACAATTGGTAAAGCATTGGGTTTGAAAGAGATTCAGGTTCTTCTACAACCTCAAAGCTTAATGTTTTCTTTTTAAACATTGCGTACAACTCTGTTCAGTTTGGACGTTTGCTTTTCCATTGAATAGGTGTGGAAAGATGTTGATGGTGTTCTAACATGTGACCCTACTATTTATAAACGAGCTACACCAGTACCATATCTGACTTTCGATGAAGCAGCCGAGCTAGCTTATTTTGGAGCACAGGTTCCATTCTACTTGTATGAAATAATACTCTAGTGTAGTTATCAGCATTGTTACATGAAAATTTGTACAATGGCAATGCTCGAGTAGTTGTGTAAAGAAATAAATTTGTTGCTGCAGGTCTTGCACCCACAGTCAATGAGACCAGCAAGAGAGGGTGAGATTCCTGTTAGAGTTAAAAATTCTTATAACCCTAAAGCTCCTGGAACTATCATCACTAAAACAAGAGACATGACCAAGGTACAGAGCCTCCTAATTGCGTTCTTTTTATGCAGCTCATGTGAGAACCTTCATAGAAAACAAAAATTTATGCTTTTTTATATGACAGAGTATTCTAACAAGCATTGTTGTAAAACGCAATGTGACCATGCTGGATATAGCTAGCACCCGAATGCTTGGTCAAGTTGGCTTTCTTGCGAAGGTAAGAATGTACATTTTCAGCGCATCATGTGGCCTAAGTTTCAAAAGTTCATTCCTTAGAACACTTTTTCATCGGTGCAAGGTCTAAACTGTGGTCTGCTCCAGCCTATAATCATTTAGGTACTGTTAATAATCATTATTGCCTGCTTGTCTCACTCTTTTTGCTAGGTTTTTTCGATATTTGAGGAGCTTGGCATATCCGTAGATGTTGTTGCCACTAGTGAAGTTAGTATATCTCTGACACTTGACCCTTCAAAACTTTGGAGCAGGGAACTGATTCAACAGGCAAGTTTCTTGTAGAATCCCCAACACTTTATTTTTTCAGTTCATATATTCATGCTTTTCAAAGGCCTTTTCTCTCTTTTTATTTTTAATAGGAGCTTGATCATGTAGTTGAAGAACTGGAGAAAATTGCAGTGGTGAATCTTCTAAAAGGAAGAGCAATCATCTCTCTAATTGGGAATGTTCAACATTCCTCCCTGATTTTAGAGAGGGTTAGATCTTGCTTCCTAATAAGATTTACTTCAAGGTTTTAACAAAGAAAGATATGTTTCTTTGGCGCTTCTTACCTAATTTTTTTTTAACTTTGGCAGGCGTTTCATGTCCTCTATACCAAAGGTATCAATGTTCAGATGATATCACAAGGAGCATCCAAGGTAACAGACTGCTTATCACAAAAGACAAAACACTCATTCCAGACGCACCTGACAAATTTCGTTCTTTTTTAAAAACCTTGCAGGTAAACATTTCCTTTATAGTAAACGATGCTGAAGCTGAAGGATGTGTAGCAGCTCTTCACAAATCCTTCTTCGAGAGCGGTGACCTCTCAGAGTTATTGATACAACCCAGACTTGGCAACGGGTCACCTGTTAGGACAATGCAAGTAGAAAACTGACTCGACAAGCTCATTGCTTGATCTGCGTTTTTCTTTGTATTGCTTCTGAGTGTAGTAGCATGTACGTTCATCAAGAACTGCTTGTTGTCTTAAGTTTAGGCACGGGAACTGCTGGCTATCTTTCATTTGTTGTAAGACTAATTTTTTGGACCATTTTGCGTGATCAAAGATTGACCAGTATAACTCGCAAGGATAAAGAAAAATAAATATATTGATGTAACTGCAGATGTTTGGATTGGTTTCACAGATATAATTGGTACAAGAAGATTGGTCTAAAAGCTGTGCAGTTGTGTAAGCATGTGGGCAAGCTCATCACTTGAAGGCCGGTCTGCTGGAAAGTCAGAAAGGCAGATAATGGTGATTCTTAAAGCCATTAACATCTCGTCTTCCTCCACTTCCTCTCCCAGAATACACTTATCTAATGCTTCTCGTGCTTCCCCAGATTGCTGCAAATGTTTCAGCCACTGTCCTAAGCTGCCTCCGCTTGCAGCCTCTTCACAAAAAGGATGGGTCGGGTCTCTTCCGGTTAAAAGAACACCCAATATCATCCCGAAGCTGAATATGTCGCTTTTGTCTGTGTATCTGTCACAAGGATTTGCATTACCGTGTTAGTAAAAGAGATGAATTAGGAGTTAACTCAAAGGCGATGACATTGATTTTTGAAGCACCTGTTACTTTGAGAAGACTCAGGAGCAGAGTAGCAAGATACCGCTGTGTGTGAACTAGGCATGATCTTGGCCAAACCGCAATCAGCAAGCCGAGGCTCAAACTCAGAATCCAACATCACATTTGTAGGTTTCAAGTTATAATGAAGAATCTGTGTCTCACAACTAAAATGAAGATACTGAAGCCCTTTCACAATTCCAACTGCAACTCTAAGCCTAATCTCCCATCCGAGCTCAACCTCTTTCGCTCTAACCTTATTCATCACATCCTCAAGACTACCATTCGGCATGTAATCATAGACGAGAGAAAAGTCATCGGATTCTCGAACATAAGCTCTTAAACTCATAAGGTTCCTGTGCCTTAAACCAGCAAGAAGCTCAAGTTCCTTCTGCAACCTTCTCTTAACCGACTTGCTACTAGTACTTTCTGGTGAACCAATTCCTTCAAGTGAGCCTAGTCTCTTGACTGCAACCACTAAACCGTTATCGAGCACCATCTTGTAGTATTTACCATTAGGGTCTGAGCCAAGCAACTGGATACCATTACCGAGAGCTGCGTGAAGAGATTTAGGTGTGATTTTAGGGGAAAACACCACAGGACCTTTGAGAATTGGCGTCTGTCTCATGTATTTGACAATGCAACGAACCAAGAAAGCTAGCACCAAGGCAGAAACCAAGCCGGTTAAAATCCCTGAGACGATGCTGATAACGATAACCTTGGAAGTGATTCTTGATTCGAGTGGTGTAGATGATGTTGAAGTTGTGGATAAGTGTTTCACAGTTCTTCGGCGACAGCTTGTGCTTGTGCTTGTTCTTGAATTAAAGACTAAGAAGAAGAATAAAATCAGAGAGAGAGTGTTGTTACATCTGTTTCTTCTTCTTCTTCTTTGCTCCATTGCTGCGTCTAGGAGCCACATGAAACCGAAATCATTGAAGAGACAAAAAAGCATTTGTTTTTTTTTTTTATCTCAAGAATAGACACAAATCTGAGAAAACCCAGAAAGGTGAAGCTGTTCAAAGCTTACATAAAAACCCGTAAAAGTTTTTAAGACTTTTTTAATGCTACAGTGAAGTCTCTCCCAAGTCCTATCCTCTTCTCCCAAAACCACATATATTCTCGTGAAAACCAATGAGAAGACAAAAAGAAAAATCGAATTCAACTCAAAATCTTCACGAAGAAGATGAATTAGAATATCACTGGCTCATAGATTCTTATCTGAAATTCCCTCTCTTTTTAACTCCAAAATAAAAATCGAAATTTTAAGAAAACCCACAATTTTCTTGATAAGGGGGGACACAAAAGCATCAAACTTTGTATTGTTATGTCTCAAAATAAACCCCAAAACTCAGTGAGAACCCCAAAAAGAAGAGAGCAGAGAACAAACTTCAATGAGGGTTTTCACAATTTTACTATATCTGTGGTTGGAAAGATGAAACAAACAAACAAAACTATCCAAACTGTTTCAGCTCAATTAATCCAGCAACCAAACACACATAACACACTCTCTCTCTCTAGACTCTCTTTTCAAGACACAGTATCTGCGAGACTGTGACCCTCTCACTCACTCTCTCTCTCGCTCACAAAAAGCATGACCGAATCCGTTACTTACAGCCAAAATAAAGAAATGAAAAAAAAAGGAGGAAAATTGGGTTCCCGCCTTACAGTGGGGCCCATATTGTCAGGTGGTCGTGGTTAGAGTGGGACCCGTCGCCACGTAGACGGATGAAAGGGCAGCTCTCGTTGCTGTCATGAGTGGCCGAAAGCAAGACATCGAGTACCGTGCTCGAGGGAACTAGAGGGATGAAGCGAAAAGAGATCTCATCCGTTGATTCAGATAAGCTAAATGAGATCTGAACCGTTTGATGGATGGAGGAGAGGCTCGGGAATCTGTGCACTTTGTCTTAGCGTGTGAGATTACTACACAAAAGTGGTTCCCTTTGTTTGTCTGAGAATAATTGCTTTCTCCCTCTCAATCTTCTCTTTTCCTTGCTAAAAAATTACTACTATTTTATTTTTTATCTTTAAGGAAAAAGCTTTATGCGGGAATGCTTCTCTTTATTCAAAGTTGGCTCTTGTTTTCCGATTTGAATCACATTTTTATATAAATATCTCGGATCAAAAAGATAGTTAGGGTTCCCACCAAAAAAAAAAGATAGTTAGGGTTAATTGGTCTAATTGAAATGAATCACGTTCAAATTAGGTAACACTATTATCAAAAGACTCAAAACTAGATTATATAATTGGAATAAGTGGACCAAAATGTAGTCCGATAAGAAAATTGACAAATTAACTTTCAAGCTGGCGTAAAAGTGCTACTATACTGGTGTTATTGGCATAAACGACTATTAAGCTATGAATGTTTGCAGTTTTTGAATGATATAGTTTCTGTTAAACTTATGAATGATAGTTTGTTTAGTTTTTGTTTTTATATGGATGGATTATAATTGTTTGTATGTTCGATGATTTTTGAGGGACAGAAACCAAAAAATTATGGATTTTGGTTTTTCTTTGGAAAAACTAGATTTTCTATCTTTTACTAGTTCAAAGAGTACAACCATTTAAGGTCTTATACTTGTATTGACTATGGACAGCGATTTAAACCAAAAATCAAACCACAAATTATATAGCTAATGAATAATTTATGGTTAACACCCCTGCAGAAGCCCCTGCAGAAGTGAACAAAACCGGAAGTACTTGCTTACAAGTTCCAACGCATGACATGACAAACTTAGGATGCTATAGACGACCCACATACACACAACACAATACACTATAATTTCCCAATATGCAGCCTATATCCATCACAAAAAACATTCAATACATAACTTCATTGGGGGCTAAGCTTGCTAGAGACCATTAGAGGCTGTTTTTTAGTGTTGATTGGCTCTTCAAATACATAGCTCTCAAATTTCTGTGCCAGCGAGCCTCTGTGTCTTAATCAGCACTGTCTGTGATTGTATCCGTTAGTGTCTGAAAGGATAGCGAGGACTTCTGGATCACTAAATTTTGACTCTCCAGCGATATCAAGAGCGGTTTTGCCTTCTCCGTTCATAGCTTCCGGGTCTGCTCCCCTGCAAAATTCACCCAATTTGTGTTAAGACATAAATTTTTCCAAAGGATTTAGGCAGAGGAAATGTTTGGGAGATTTTGGATAAGCGGCTCAAAGAAGAACCAACTCACCTAGTGAGTAGCAATCTTGCTATTGCCACTTTGCCTCTAGATATACAACAGTGCAGCGGCGTTTGACCACTTGAATCTGTGGCGTTTACATTTGCACCATATTGCAGCAAAAGCTCCACCATCCCAATGTCTGCCTTCTCACAAGCACAGTGAAGCAGGGAGGAACCTCCGGTTTCCTCGGGAGAAATATTTGAAGAACTACCTGAGTTTCTATCAAGTAACTCATTTCTTAATCTGAGTAGAACATCCTCACGCTTCGGCCTTTCTGGTACTAATATTACTCTCGAAAGTGTTAACGAAGAGCTGGAAGATGATTGGTCATACACAGAATTCACATCCGCACCACCATTGACAATAAGACGGTAAACAGCTTTTTTATCATTGCCACACACTGCATCCCACATTTGTTGCGCAACTGATTGTGGGAAATCGCAGTCTCTCGATCTCCGAACAAATAGCTTCTCAGCATACTGTGAAATACAAAAAAGAAAAGTTTGAATGAGCTTTTCTGAAAATTGCGTATGACAAAGTAAAGAGAGAACACCGCAAACGAAAAGTTTTTCTAGATGTTCAATGAATTTTTAAAAGAAAAACATACTGTGAATATGCACTCGCTCGAGAAGAAAATTAGCTTCAGTTATCTCCAACATAAAATCAAATAAAGGATAGAAGCTTAAAAACCTTAGCTTGTATATACTTCTCCTTGATAGATATCATATCAGCATAGCTGGGTTTTCCAGTGACCATCACCCTGGATTTATCAGACCTGCGCCATATATGGCAAAGTATTTTTAAAACTGTTATGTCTAGGTGATCAAAGTTATCATCACTTGGACTAAGAAGGCAAAATTTCAATCATAAATGGAGTTTATACCCTGTTAAGCCTGGGTCAACATGGAAGGCGCTCCTTGAATGAAGTAATTCCTCCCAGACCGTGTTTGCGAAAGTATTTCCAAGAGCTTGGAACAAACTTATAACAGATGGCTCCCATACTTTCACGTCGAGAGTGAGTGACCTAACCTGTAGCAACGGCCTACTTCAGATTGATCGAGACTGATTTCAAATTGAAGGTCGAGCCATCCAAAGTTCAAATTCTATCACATGCTCTAACAATCTGAAATTCTAATGAACATCAAGCCTAGTGTCACTTCAAAATTCTGAAGGACTTCTTTACGTCCTTCCATGAGTTGGTTGTTATAGAACCTACACATCTTTTGCAAACAATTAAGAGTTCTGGCGATTTACCTTAGATATATGCACACCAAGATTACGGTGAACACCAGAACATTCGATACAGACAAGAACTCCCAGATTTAAAGAAGCCCAGTCTGGTTCTGGAGCTCCACAATCCGCACATTTGTCATTCCCAGAGACCTTTCGCAGAGCATCAATGGGCTTCTCACCCTTTCTAATGGACCGTTGCGGCTGAAAACTTCTTGATGGCCTTTCATGGTACCCCAAAAAGCTCCTCTCACATACAAATTCATCAGTAGTAGGATGATCATATTCAGAACTTTCATACGAGCTACTTTCACTAGCAGATCGATGGTGACCACTTCCCATGGGACTACCAGGAAGACGCTGAAATGTAGCCCAAGGACAATCACCACATTGATAGTTATTATGAGCCTGGTCAGGCAAAGGAAAAATAATTATACTTACCTGTTCAGGGACCTGGGAACTAAGTAGTGATGCAATAACCCCAGTGATCTTTTCTATCCAATCCATTTGATCGAGTGCACTCTCAGCCTGCACTGACCAACATAAGTGAACACTGAGTGAAAACTACTAAAAGTTGGGCAAACATGCAAACAATAAAGGATTAAGGCAGTAAGAAACACTCTAAATCAAACCTGCAACGTGTAATTTTTTGTAGGTGAAATGATCCTAAAGCAAAACCTCAGATCTGATTGATCAGCGTCGACTTTAATCGTTGAGGTGAGTAAGTTCACTGTATGACGAGCTACAGACTTCTCATCATGTACACCACCATGTCCATGACTATTTGAAGAAAGCCACCTACTAAGAAGTCCAGACCCAAGCTCGGAGCTATTTCTCTGTCCAGAAAGCTGGCTGCCAGACCCCTAAACATCAAATCATCTAAGTCAGAGTGTGCAGAGAATGGGTCACAAAGAAATGTAATTTATGAACACCATACCATTTGCATTATTCTACTCTTTTTTTTTACAAAAAAAAAGATAAATATAAATACAACAAAACTCACAGATGGTTTGCTACACTGTTTTCGGTAATAATACAGCATTCCCCGGCTGTCAAGAACAAAAAAACGTCTTTTCCAGTCTCCTCTCAGATTTGAAGATCGTTTAGAGAGATAACCTTGTCGTATTGTTTGCACCTGAAAGCACCAAGAAATGTTAATAGTACTCTCTTGAAGATGTCTCATTCATATGTAAAAAAGACATTGATCAACCTTTCCCCTTGCAGCAGATTGCATTACGGCGTCTATCATTTTGTGAGAGCTTCTACCTATCGCCTGTATGCCATCTCCATTTGGTGATCCATTAGAACCATTTGAACCCCACCTGCTCTCTCGATCAACCTGTCTTTTGTACTCCTGCATCTTTTCATTAAGTGCTGCTTGTTCATAATTTGATCTTTCTCTGGATTGTTGTGCATAGGTCAAGACCTGAAAAAATGAGTTGAGGTGTAAATAGCTTTTAAATGCAACTATCTCAGCGTTCTCAATACATATGTGAAGACTCATACATAGTCTTAAAAGAGAATTATAAACTTAGACCGACCTGATTGATATATGGTTCCATCTGATGCAGTAATTCGTAACCCTGAAAGCAGCCACATTCAGATTTGACACAAACCTTATCAGACTATTTTATAATTTTGAAGAAGGATAACAAACTTACCTGTTTGAAGTACCGAAGATGTGCATCCATCGTTCCACTGACTGCTTCCAAAAATTCAAACCTTTTCTTAGCTTCAACATTTGAAAGAGCAGTCACCTGATCATAAATTAGGGAAGCCATATAAAAAATGATTACTCCAACAATAACATGGATGTGACAGTAGGTATAATACTTGGAATTAATAATCAAGATCAAATGAAAGAAACTTACAAGGTTGAAACGAGCTTGCTCAAACATAGACCTCGAAGTGTGAAGTTCCTGTCAGTGTCAAAATATGTTGGTTATAACATAGGGAAACAAAAAATAAATGGTTTTCAAATATTAGAAACGAGCTTTACTAAAAGCATGCACCATACCTGTTCTAAAGCAGCAGCAACGTCACTTTTTGTACCTTTCCTCAAAGATAAAAACTTCTCACGGGCCTAAAGCACAATAGGAAGTTAATTAGTTAATTGTCCAGATAAGCGTGGAGCCAGTTGTTACGAAACAGATATCATTCAGCTTCCAAGCTACAAATTTGATTCCTAGCAACAGTTGGTGCTCAGAAAAGTAACACGAACGAGAACTAGCTAGGTTTCTGTAGATTTATACACAGCCTATAATTGCAACACACATACATTCAACTTTGAAAAAAAACCGTGGTCTTCCTCCACTAACGAGGAATGATTCAGAAATATTTATTGAGCTCAACCCATTATGTTTGGTTGAAACTTTTCATACCATTATTACATCTTGTCTAGAAAAAATTTGGGATGAGAATTTTAGTCTTTCCAAATTATCTATCTTTTGTAGTGCAAACAATGTTAGCAGAGTGGAGAAAACAAAACCCTTGACATAGGGGTACCTGATCATAAGTAAGGCTAGCCTTGTCAAAGCGCTTCCGAGCTTCCTGTGGCAAAAATGATCTCTCAGGATTCTATATCGAAATATAACCGCTATCTTACTTGAAAAAAATGGAAGAAAGATATATCTGGACTAGCCACAGTGTATTGGCAGGCTCAAGAAACTTAACTATATCTTTCAAATTCATTGGACCTTCTCTACATTAATGACCTCAGAAAATATTTCTAAATATAATTTGCTTGGGGAAGGTTGACTACTGGAGTGATAACAATTCACCCTTTTTACATTCATAATTCTGCAATCCCAAAGTCAAACCAGAAGAATTATACCTATTCAGTATTAACTTAAATGCCTCTCAGCAAACCTCTTGGCAGGTTTTCATATTTTTTTCCATTCATACATGGCAGAATGTGTGTCCTCCATTGTTTCATAGATATTCTAGTTGGTACTAATAACCTCAGTGATGTACTTGGATAAATGACCATCATAGTGTAACTCAAAAAATGAAAGATCTAGCCAAAAAGAAAGTAAACAACTTGTACCTTAACTTCATGCAAGTCCATATTTGCAAATTGAAGTAATCTGTCATTCAGTATATGTTCCACCTGACAATGAGAACTCACCAAAATGAAAACCTGAATTGAATGTCTTAAGGTGAAGCAATCTATCTAGAGGCCACTTTTGCTGGAAAACAAAAACTTTCTATGTTGATACCACAGAGGAGTTATCAAATAGAAGGCTGGGGGTGGGGAGAAACGGAGAGAGCGTCAACAGTAAGAAACTAGAATACCTGTGACCGAAGAACTTCCTTATATGTCCCAATTTCCCTCAACGCAATTGTAAATTTTGTCATTACAGGTCCTGGTGCAGCAAGTTAGAGATTATCAGCACCTTTGATATAACTAGTTTTTTTTCCAATTCTTAACTGAGATATTTCCACCACAACCGGTGTATCTAACAACCCTAGCAAAGAGAGAGTGGACTGCAAGAGCAGGAACAACAACTTCACTCCGTACACTTTAAGGCCACCACAAATTAGTGCTTAGAAAGTAACAATATTCAAGTATAGATGAATTATAAAATGGAATCAGCTTAATAATCTCAGATGACAAGTAGGTGCAAGAGTATGGGGATAAACAGACAATATGCTACTGCGAGTTTCAATAGGCTATGTGAGATCAATCATACCTCCAAAAGCCACACTTATTGGATCGTTATGCCCTCCACCAAATGTTTCAAGTGCACTTGCGAAAGCAATGTCCCCATCGTATGCCTCGCCTAGCCCTTCACTGAAAAAAGAAAGAATAATCTATCTCTATTAAAATATATATTCTCATGTCTCTTTCAGCCAGAAGAAAACTCTGAATGTACAGCTACAATCCTAAAAGTATGTGAAAATTTAGAGCATACGTGTATTTCCGGCATCCTTTGTGAAACTTGAGACTTCTTTCCCGCAATATTTCGGCACTCTCCTCCATGCTTTGTAACTGTTGCAGAAAAATATATCAATATAAGCACACAACTGGAACGAAAAGTACATAAGGCGAAGAAAATAGCAAGCCACAATCCTCTTATTGAGGAAACTGCAACTATGGACAACCCAAAAAATTAAGTGATTTAGGCACTCCGAGACAGAGAATTTGAGCTACACTAAGTTCCTTAACATTTAAGTTGCAATTTGTTCTGCTCCTCTCGTGCCCAGTAGAGTATATGTAGCAAAAGTCCAACTAAACCAGCGAGCATGAGAATACTAGCTAAGTGGACACAAGTGTTTCCTAATCCAGAAAGCAGCTTTGTTCAGACCCAAAGATATGAGCTGGATCATAAGTCATTTCACATTTCACAGAGCAACAAGGCAACGCGCGAATATTAAACCAATTTCTCAGTGACACATTAATTCGAACCTTCCAGTGAAGTTCCACTCTAATTTTGGGGGTATAATTGTCGGTGAACACTCAAAATTCCAGACATTACCACATCCTAATAACTCCAAAATTTGTATCTGTTCACCACTTTTGAAGAACAAATCTTGCCTGATATGCTACAAATTCAAACTACCACACTAAAAGACTCGACACATGAGGACAAACGTAGACGGAACCAAGATATGTAGAAACAAACCTGTTTGCGGAACATGGGAGAGTCATCAAGCTTAGTGAAATGCATTTTGAGTAAATTCTTACTTCTTCTTCTTCGAAACAAACACCAATTAACATCACACGGAAACAAAAAAAAAAAAAAAAACCTAAAAGCTAAGACCAGCACTATGTCTCACACAAAAGAAGCCATAAAAGAAGCTATCAGGCAAAAGACGTGAGATCCTCTCCTCTCAGAGCTTTCCCGAAATATCAAAGGAACCAAACCCCGATGATCTTCAAAGTCTCGAGCCTTGCGTAGTTTTGAGTTTGGTTTTTTTCTCGCGAAATCGAGAGAGAAAAAAAACAAGAAAACAGTGGGGGCTTTTTAAGATGAAGTGTCTCGGGAGAAGAGAAGAGACAAATCAAAGAAGGGAAAAAAAAAAACTTAAACTTGACCGTCTTTGTGAAATTTTTACCCCAAAAGACGGCGAAACTATGCCGTTTTAGTTACCGCCGGAGATGAGGAAGGTAGGTAGGATACGGTGTCGTTTCAAGGTGTAGTTTAAAAGAGAGGGAAAGGAGGAGAGGACTGACTGTGCTTTTTCTGTAACAGTGGTCATCTGAGAAAACAAGGACATGCGCTTAATCCCGTTTATCCACGCGCTTTGAGGCACGTGTAATACTGATAAGCGAGGATTAACGATGCGCGTGGCACACGCGAGGCTTTCGCGGGGGTTAATAGAGAGGAAGTTGTGGGACCCGTTATCTGGTTGCTTCTCCATTACCTTTAGTTCCGGAGAGACAGAGAGGCCAGTGGGGTATAAATGATTCCTTTATCACATTTTTATTTTTATCAAAATAAATCAAAATTTAAACTCTTAGGGTGGAAATTTTTGTTAAAGCAAAAAGAAAAGTGGCAGAAATTTGGAAAATGGACACGATGATCTTACTTTTTTTGCAGACTTTACAGTCGCATATGATATTTAAATAAATATTTTGATTTCAAAATCCCCATTGTTTAATGAAATGTATGATCTCTTGTCCAGCTGCTACAAGATTGTTTAATCATACCGATTATATTTTTTAATTAAGATCGTGTTAAATCTTGTTTAAGATTTTGTTCAACCTCGGTTTAAGTCTTGTTAAAACCCCGTTACAAAAAAAAAACAAAAAGAAGAAGTAAAACTAGTCCTAATTCCTTACATCTTCTTGTCCTAATTTATCCTACCTGGTCTTTATAATCAGATTCTCCCATGATTTTATCTTATGTTTTCTCTCTCAAATGATTTCCGACCTAATGCTATCAGTCTAATGTGACTTAGTTCTCTCTTTTCCTTTTTAGCCTGTCGCCTCTTTCATTTCCTTATAGACCTGAAACGACCTACGGGTACTAAAATACTAAAATCTATAGTAGTGACTAAAAAATTCAGTGACTGATTGAGAGATCTGAACTAGGCCGATAGTGGGCCAAAAGTAGGAAATTTCATTATATCAGGCCCAATTAATAAAATGCCCATTTAAAAGTTTCCTTTTATTTCATAACTAAAAGGATCACACGCAAGGGCGGTGTATCTTCGTTCTTCGTATTTCGTTCCCGATGGCGTCGTCTGGATCGGCCGACGAAGATTTCCAGTCTCGCGTTGCGAAGAGCTTCGGATCTCTGGCCTTCACTCGTCCTTCGTCTTCTAAGTTTTCTACGTCTCCTGCTCCATCGTCGCGGCAGCAACCGGGGTCGGTGTGGACCCTCTCGGACACAGAAGTGGGGAAGCGGGAGTGGAAGCGAGATTCGTACGATAGGGACGAAATACCCTGTGCTTCATCGTTCGACGAGCTTTTGAGACAGCAGAGGATCTCTGGTACTGCTCGGAAGCAAGATATTGATTGCGGCGACGATGATCGAGGAGAGGATTTTGATGACGCGTGGAGTATCAGAGCCTCCATGGGCCTTGACCGCACCCTCGATCACGAGGTAAATCAATTTTGGTCACTTAACCATTGTTTCTCATTGCAACGCTCTCCTCAGAGCAGCTAATTAAAGTTAGGGAACACTATTAGATTCGTATGATATTATTCGTAACAGAAGTCTGAGTCTGAAAATTGGTTGAGCGTTTAACGAACTAAGGAGTTTGTTCGTGAATCTTCAACGAACTTCAACATTCCTGAATTTGATTTTTTCCTGTTTACAATATTAGGATGTATTTTGAGCACATACCGTATCATGATTGTCGTTTTTTGTTAAACTAGGGTTGTTTCATTCGCTTTTCTTTTTGGTCTCTCATCAAGAATCCATTTAAACTTTTTATCCATACTACTTAGAATGTTACTTCTTAACGCAGGCAGAGGAAGATGAGTATGATAAAGTCGCACTAGGGAAAGAGAATGGCGGTGAAGGCTTGTCTATGAAAGATGCCTGTTCCAGTACGTCTGGTTGGCGGATTCGAGATCCTCGTGCTAACCATGTTGCTGCAAAAATTAGGCTGAAGGAAGACGAAATCGAGGCCAACAAACTTAAAGCTTCTGCCAATCAACACTCGAAAAGCAAAGAACCACACCCAGAAGAATCATCCAAAGCTGTGCCTCCAAAACCTATACTCAAAAGGAAGGAGAATAGTTCTGATTCAGAAGTAAGGACAAGTAAGCGAGTCAAGTTTGATTTTGTGTCTGAAGAAATATCAAAGAAGCCTGAAGATACTTGTTCAGCTTCTGCCTCCTCAAAAACCGTATCTCATCAGGGTAAAACTGGTGCTCGGGTACCAGATTACTTGCTAAATCCTTCGAGTTACACCCGCTACAGCTTTGATCCATCTTGTGAATTGAATGAGAAGTCCTCAACAGGAGAGTATATGGACATTCCCAAGGGTGTACAAGGATCAAAAACTTCAGACTCAGAATCATTCAAGAAAGTTTCCTTTATTCCGCAGAAGAAGACCAAGGACGTAAGAGAAGACAGTAGTAACTGTAGTGAGACGAAGCCTATTGTAGCTGGAGAGGTGGCAGAAGATGAGAGACCAAGTGCAACAGAAGACGGGGATACTGAAATAGGAGAATCAGAGAGCTGCACCAGTTTCCAAAGGAAAGGTCGTCAATACCGTGCCAAGCGAAGTTTAGATGAAACAGATGTCTGATCTTTCACATACACTGGTTGGAAAACGCTACACGGAGATAAAGTTGGGGTCCATGAGATACAAGCATGTAGCACCTTTTAGCAGCACATGTAAGATATTTGTAATTCCTAGACTTCTTTTTTACCCAATTTAGAGACTATACACCAAAAATATGGTAACATAGTAAGAAACAGTTTGCCTTTGAGACTGGTTGATAGAACGCGCAGAAGAGAATCTAAAGCTACCTCAACTTCCTGGAAGCTATCTTGATAGATCACCAGAGATTTTGCCCCATGTTTGGTTTCAACACTAACGAATTTGTTCCTGGGAAGATTGCAGGGTAAAAGAAAGACATGGTTTTGAGCAAGAAAAATTGTATTCTACTTGTGGAGGAAAGACTCTTGATCATGAATATACTTGTGGAATTTATGAGCAGGTGAAAGTCTGTTGATGCTGAGAGAGAAGGTAGCCTCTTTTTATTTTCTTTTGATTCAATTCCTCTTTGACTGAAGATAAACCAAAAACCATGGATTCCATTTGTTTGCTTCAAAGATTTTGTTTAAAGCAAAACGATCGTTAATTGAGTATTGCTTAGTGTTCCTTCAGTTGGTGAATCTGTATTTACGAGTTTTCAGCTTATGGTTTGATCAAAAGACCACTCGGTGTTGCAGTGGGTTTTAGTACCCAACATTACACGTCTTTCCTGGCAGGAGAAAGTTTTAATCGGAAGACAGACTGTCTGAAATTTTGTGGTTTGTTTTAGGTGAGATGCATATATATGTTTGTATAAACGAAAACAGAGAAAAAAATGGGAGGGACGGACACAACACTAGTATTGTTGAGCCTTGAAAGACTTTCACAAGCTGTCTTTTTTCCGTAGTATGTGAACATAACTCGTGCCACATTTATCAGTTTGTGTAACTTGCTTAAAGATCATTTCAAACAATGGCCTCTTCGTTTCTGCGAACGGATGCAAGTATAAGATGTTCATTTCGCTAATTTGACATTTATGAAAGATACGTGTGTTTTGGAAGGACATACCAAAATGCCACTAGACACCAAAAGCCCACTTGGTGTGCATATTATAGTCAGAAGATGGAACGACTTGAAGTTTTTGGTTTTTAATCAAAATTGTGTTGACGTTGTACTTGTTGCTAAAAGAAGAAATGAATTGAAGTTCAATGCTGAAGTTTACTTGGATCATCGTTTTCTTTTTCCAGAGAATTTCTGGGCAATATCCCTCCCTCCAGGCCCACACTTCATAACTTCCATTAAATTAATGTTTTAGTTGGAAGGTCACAAACCGTTTTGGTTTTATTGAGTTGCAACTAGAAGTTAAAGGACAATAAATTATTAATATATAAATGTAAAATTAACATTTTACGATTCTCTTATACAAAATATGTTTAAAAAAAAAATTATTTTCAACACTGAAAGAGAAGAATAAATACAGTAAATAGTAATACAAATATAGATTTCAAAAGAAAAATGTAGTAGGGTTGGTGGAAAGATTATAGAATTAAATGTTAAAGTCATGGAGAATAGAGAAGATAAAGAACGGACGAGATTAATAAGAAAATAGTTTTGGTTTTCCGTTTTAGGGCATCTGTATTAATTTAAGATGAATTAACGATGTTTTGATTGGTTGAAGAAAAAAACATATAGTACCGTTGGGTAGGATAAGACTACGATTGGAGCTTACGGGAGAACCATATATTATATCAGTGATACTATTGGATCGTACTCTATGTGTGATATTGTATTATTGATGTTTATTTTTGTATTGGTTTTGGTTTAATGCAATTTCACAAATTTCCAATAGAAAATGAATTTATTGTAACTGAGTGGATCAATCTGGAGAAGATACGAGACTCTGTTGCAGGTGAGTTTAAAGTCTCTTGCGTTTAATTTCATGGTCTTTTCTGATTATCTATTTTCTTATTCCATTAACAAAAGATAATAAACTATACTTTTTCCAAAATACATATGGTTACCAACCGGCAAAATTTTGAAACGAGTTCAGTTTAAATAATAAGATATTGAAACTTCATTTGTAATTTCTAGTCTCCATCACTTTCATCACGACTCACAACTAAATATATAGTTTTATATTGACTCTCAGTGTAGAGTCTTTTGCGATCTTTGTGTATGCTATTTTATAGATTATTTTCTTTTGGTCTAATTTATATTTGACTCTCAGCGTAGAGTCGTTGTGTGGTCTGGTCTTTGTGTATGGATTTCATTTTTCTTTTGCGCAGAAGTTTTAACTTAATTCGGAAGTACAATTCTTGCAGAACTTCATTGTTAATTTCTCCTTGATTTCCTCGCGTTTTCCTGAGTTTAATTGATTCTCATGAAACAGATACCAACAAAAAAGAAAACTGATAGTTGCAAATTGTTGACTCTTGAATAGTCAACATGTTGCATAATTCCTCAGAAGTTATTTAAAACTAGATTAATGTACCTCCAATATAATACTCCCTCGGTTTCAAAATGTAAGATGTTTTAAAATTTTTTTTTTTCAAAATATAAGATGTTCTCTATTTTCTATCTATAATTAATGATAAATTATTGAATTCAAGAAAGATAATTAAATACTATTGGTTTAGAGTTGTTGAAAATTATAAATCACAAAAAATAATGCATTTTAAATATGATTTCTTAATATGTGTGAAAATTCTAAAACATCTTACATTTTGAAACAGAGGGAGTACACAATTTTCAATTTATCACAATTAATTTTGCATAATAGTATATTGCATGATCGTTTTTAAACTATCAAATTTGAAAGCTAAATACTAGTTAAAATCAAACCACTTATTTTAATATGATCTTAAGGTAGTTTATGTGACTTTCAAAGATTTTATCTAAAAGTCTAACTAAAACTAAAGTTTCAGTTTTAATCAATAAATACTTATGTTCCAATATTTTTCATTTTCTGCATATTCAATACTTTAAGTATTTCTATATTTTATTAATTAGTTCTTAGATTAATTATGTTTCTCTTTTACAAGTTCTATATACATTAGTAATCCTTTTTTTTTAAAAAAAAAAAAAAAAACATTAGTAATCCGTTCACACAATTACTTTTGAAAAAATGAAAATTTGATGGACGATGTGAATATTTAAGAATAGGGAAATTACATTTTAAAACGTGAAAATATAAAAACAGTAGTATATTATATATCACATATTTTCTAGAAACCTAAGATTGGTATCACTAGTACTCCTATCACACATTATACATAATAATATTAAGCCTATATAAATTGTCTTTGGGAATCCATGAATTAGTTCAAATAAAATTTTCATGAATCACTTAGTTAATAAACATTTTCCATGAATTTTTAGATGTCAAGATTATCATTTTAGTTCTCACACAAATTACACATTTCTTAAGCATTGTCTTTCGAAATCCAGAAAGTACATTTTCCACGGAACGAAAATTTCCACGAAAGTACATTTTCTTCTGAGATGCCTAATATTCCTGTATAACTAACTAATCACTCCTCTCATATATAACACGTGTATTAATATACTCCCACTTGTTGGAATACAAACATGAAGCATTTTGTGGCATCTTTGACACGCTAAGGTCAGTATTGTATAATCAATTAAAGCATATCAAATTGTGTTACTCGGTCGAGACTTTTGTACAGTTAAAATATCATCTAAACATTGACCGAGACCCAACTGCTAAATCCGTTTCCTTAATTATATAGTTTTTTCTTGCTATATATATAACCTAAGTGTCCTCTCTCTGTTTTCATATTAACTAGAGAGAACCAAATATGAATCCAATCTCCGATATCAACGAAGGATTTGAGAAGAAGTTGGAGAATTTAACTTCAAATGTGAAGCAAATACAAGACAACTTGTTAGAGGAGATAATCACACTCAACACAAAAACAGAGTACCTCCAACGTTTTCTCGTCGAGAGGTTCGACAAAGAGCTCTTCAAGAAAAACGTACCGATCGTGACATATGAAGATATAAAGCCTTATATCGACCGTGTCGTTAATGGAGAGTCATCCGATGTTATATCGGCCCGGCCTATTACCGGTTTCTTGCTAAGGTACATAAGAAGTTGTCTATATTTATATGTATATAGTTTCTTTCTTGTCAAAAACTATATGCTTACTTGAAGTGGTTTTTTATTTATTTATTTTTTTTTTTGTGTAGTTCGGGAACTTCAGGAGGAGCACAAAAGATGATGCCATGGAACAACAAGTACTTGGAAAATTTGACATTCATCTACGATCTTCGTATGGAAGTTATAACCAAGTAAGTGCAAGAGTTTTTCCTTGTATTTTTAACGATTATTATTTGGACCAGACCCGTGATTAAAAATCTCTTCTTGTTCTGTTTAGGCATGTGAAAGGTGTGGAGGAAGGAAAAGGGATGATGTTTCTCTTCACTAAGCAAGAAACCATGACTCCTGCTGGCTTGCCTGCTCGAGTCGCAACCAGCAGTTATTTGAAGAGTGACTATTTCAAGAACCGGCCATCGAACTGGTATTACTCGTATACGAGTCCTGATGAAGTCATACTATGCCCTGACAACACCCAAAGTCTATACTGCCATTTGCTCTGTGGCTTAGTCCAAAGAGAAGAGGTTGTGAGAATGGGTTCTATCTTTGCTTCAGTCATGGCCCGAGCTATCAAGTTTCTTGAAAAATCTTGGGAGGAGATGTGTTCAAACATCCGATCAGGCCATCTCAGCAACTGGGTCACAGACTTGGGTTGTCAAAATTCTGTGTCTTTGGTCCTTGGAGGGCCACGTCCTGAATTAGCAGACACAATTGAAGAAATATGCAACCAGTCTTGGAAAGGTATAGTCAATAGACTGTGGCCAAACACCAAGTATATTGAAACTGTTGTTACTGGTTCAATGGGACAGTACGTTCCTATGTTGAACTACTATTGTAACGACTTGCCTCTCGTTTCAACGACTTACGGTTCTTCAGAGACTACTTTTGGGATCAATCTAGATCCTCTGTGCGAACCTGAAGATGTTTCTTACACTTTCATGCCCAACATGTCTTACTTTGAGTTCATACCAATGGATGGAGACAAGAACGATGTGGTCGACCTTGAAGATGTGAAAATTGGGTGCACTTATGAACCCGTGGTCACAAATTTCGCTGGTAAGCTTAAAAGCATCGATAATGACTTCAATAAATGCAATTCTTTTTCTTACATGATTTAACAAATGTTTGTGAATATGTTTTTCTTTTCAGGCTTGTATAGAATGAGAGTGGGAGATATTGTATCGGTGACTGGTTTCTACAACAACGCGCCTCAGTTTAAGTTTGTAAGAAGAGAGAACGTGGTCTTAAGCATCGATTCCGATAAAACTAACGAAGAAGATTTGTTTAAGGCTGTGAGTCAAGCGAAGCTCGTACTAGAGTCATCAGGTCTCATTCTGATAGACTTCACCAGCTATGCTGACACCTCAACATTTCCGGGTCATTACGTGATTTATTTGGAAGTAAAGGCCAGCGAGGGAGAGAAGAAGAAGAAGAAGAAGACGCAGTTTGAGCTCAATGAAGAGGCACTCTCAAAGTGTTGTTTGGTAATGGAGGATTCGCTTGATAATGTTTACAAGAGATGTCGGTTCAAAGACGGATCGATCGGGCCTCTGGAGATAAGAGTGGTGCGTCAAGGGACGTTTGATTCTCTCATGGACTTCTTCATCTCACAAGGTGCTTCCACTGGTCAATACAAGACTCCCAGATGCATTAAGTCAGAGAAAGCCTTACAAGTATTGGAGACATGTGTGGTAGCCAAATTCTTCAGTACTTGATTGTTCTTTCTTGGATTACAGGTTCAAGTGATTTGTTGGGGTTGCAATAAAATATACAGGTGCTTATGATGTGTACTAGTTTTTCTGAATGTGTAATTTTCTAATATATTCTGAACAAATCCTTGTT
This sequence comes from Erysimum cheiranthoides, assembly GCA_011420285.2. Taxonomy (NCBI): domain Eukaryota; kingdom Viridiplantae; phylum Streptophyta; class Magnoliopsida; order Brassicales; family Brassicaceae; genus Erysimum; species Erysimum cheiranthoides. Next base: position 17,189,571 of record CM022178.2, on the reverse strand, counting down.
TCATATTTTTCTGTAAAATGGAACATAACTTTGAGAATTTCGAAGTCTTTACTCAGAAACAGAGCATTTTATTAAAGTAAGATGGACAAACAACTTTGAGATGAAACCAAACCCTTCATTAAAACATCATCAGTTCACCACTCTGAGCCATGGAGATCCATGACTACCAAAATAACTAGTGGACAATCTGCAGGTTTAGTTTTGTTTCGGTTCTTTTTTTCTTTTCCCGCTTTTATAGATATGAAACCAATTAAAACATTTGTAATTTGGTTTTGTTTTGGTTGGTTTGATGCAAGTACAATAGTTCAGCAACTAGAAACATATAGATTAGTAATGATTTAACTGATGATGTATGGTTTATTTGGTTTATTCAGTTTAGTTTGGTTCAGTTACACATTAAATCAGTTTTGGTTTGATTTCGGCTCGGTTTTTACGTTTTAAGACATTACGAAAAATCAATCGAAATGCACAGATTTCGGTTTGGTATATATGATTCCTTTTTTTACTCCACCCTCAACTAATGGTTGGAGCATTACTCAAGTTATCGCAAGGAAAATTAATGCATAAAAGTGTCACTCTTGGATCAATTTAAAGGGGGAATGATATGTTATCACACACCCATCTCTCGTCTATGTTGACAGATAAGTGGATAACATAATGGTTTTGGTTTAATGAATAATCTGAAATTCTTATACATAAAGTCCGGTGAGCAATTCCTTATCCCACGTGAGTTAGAGATAGCCAAACATGAGTCTAAGCTTTGATCTTACCGACAAACTGGACTGAGGCTGATGACTTTGGAGGAATGAAAGTTGAATGTGAACCAAAAACAAGACCTCTTATTGAAAGAGAAACTTCAATAGGAGATCTGTAAAAGAGTTCTTGAAGAAGAATTTACCGGTGGTGATCTATGATGATTATTAAGTCTTACAATGAGCCTATACCGAATGAAAATTCTTTAAAGTTGTCATATCATCCCGGAATTGTGTGTTTTGCTCCAAATGAATCACATAGTAAGTTTTATCGATCCTTAAAATACAGAAACATGTAAAAATAAGATATCTATGAAACGTAATGTCTATAAACATCATAATTGATAAGTAAAATCATAGGAAACCAAGGACAGAAAGGGTAAAAATCCAGGCAAAACTAGAGACTGGACTCATCAATGGAAGCATTACCAAACTACCAACGTATCCATTCCTCAAAATGTGGTTAAACTAAAACATATATGATTTTCAAATGTGATACACGCTTTGATTGAACCTAGCATTTGATCAACAATGATTTTTCGAACCTGATGCATACAAAATCTATAAATATTATTTAAGATTTTTAATGTACATAAACGACTCAAATATAAGATAGAATTTCAGAAATATAATAAATATCTGACATCAAATATCGAATTAGTTTCGAATTTAGAAAAAAAAAAAGTACCAATCAAAATAAAACAGAATCAATCATCCTTACAAAAATATATATACACTAATCTATATAAAATAAAACCAAATATATTTAAAAAAAAAAGAAAAATAGGAAAAAATAAATTAGAATGTTGGATCCGCACTCATTCCTAATTTGTGCATAACACTGCTGCCAAAACATGCGAAGCTAAGCTCCCAAAAAAATAAAGATTGAGAAAAAGAAAAAGAGAACAATGAACTCAAAGAACGGTCCCACCCCGCACCATTCCAAAGATTTTAAAATAATTATATATTATATCCTATTTTCTTGTAGATCCTTCTCTTTATATAAACCCTTCGTCACCCTCTTCTTTCCTCATTATATCACATCATAGCCTAAAGTAAAGAAAACCCTTATTTGCTCCCAACTTGTTCATCACCCAGCCAAGCTCCACGTCCTAGTCACTCCGCAGATTCCCTATCTTGATTTGCCATCAATTCGTTTTAGTTCCTTTCAAAGTCTTGTACATATACACACACGTGTTGCTCTCTCGGTGTGTGTAACATATACGTGTGAACACATAGTGTGTTGTAAAAGTGGATCGGAGGTATGGAAAGGGACCGGTTCCACCGGAAACATCAGCGGCGGCGGATGATAATCCGTCTTGGGACGAGACTGATGTCACCGCCATGGTCTCCGCTCTCAGCCGTGTCATCGAGAATCCAGAAACCGGAAGGTCAGACCCGCCGGTCAAACAAGAGTTTGATAAATCGGATCAACTTCAACAAGACCAAGGTAATTAGTTTAATAAATCTATATATATAGCTTGATCATATATATGTCTCTAACATCAGCTTAATCATTTTTTAGCTATAGCTGATACAACTTGGTATAATAAGTTAACTAACTAAAGACTTACTAATAATAACCCTTTGTCGATTTTCTTACTTAATAATTAAATTTGGGGGAAAAAAGGAATTTGTATAGGTTAGGTTCAAGTTGAAGTTCAATGCATCTGTCATTTAATTTACTTTCCGTAAAGAACTTTCCTTCTGTTTTTGAATTGAACCACCGATCAGGATACTACGTGTCTATCCTTTTTCTAATACATCTAGATTTGATTTTTTTTTTTTTTTTTTTTTTTGTGAAAGTACAAGTTAGATATATATTTTATGAACCCCATGTCTTAACTCGTCAAACATATATATAACCTACATATGGCTTCTTACCTAACTAGATAGAGTAATTTTGACCACGCATGTTCCTTTGCTAATTTGAAATTAGTTGTCATAGATATCATTCTCTATCAACTTTATGGTTGTCCTTTTATCAATATTTTGAAGTATTTCAACATGATTAACTCGTTTTTTAGGTGCGTTAATTAGGAGCCAAATATGTCAAACGAATCATACGCAAAGTCTCTATCAAAAATCAAGTCTTAGTTTATACTTTTATTGAGTGATTGTCACAACATCAAACTTTCTTCTTTGAATGCTAAGTTAGATTTATATATGTCATCCTTATAAATACACAATAAGACACCCGAAATAAATCATATATATATGTGTTTTTTTTTTCAACAAAATCATATAAATATGTAAAGACAAAAATTCAGCTTTTCTTTCTAGATACAGTTATTTTTCATGGGCAAGAATTTGAATTGATAAGAATTTCTTTTGAGAATGAATCTTATATTGATTGCCGATATGTTTTATATAGTTTATTTTTGTGAATTTTGAATGTCAATATGTAGCTGTTTGACTTTTTGAATAATTCGCTGGTCTGACAAGAAAATAGAATAATATTTGGCTGATAATAACTAAGAAAGTAGTAAACATAGTATTGAATCAATTATTCAACTGGATTGACTCGATATATAGATTTTGGGCTGCTTTCTTGTAGTGTATGTGTATGACTCAAACTTTGATTTCGGTTCAGTCCAAATGTCTAGTAAAACCGGGGATCTACTTGAACTTATGAGAGAGCTCGTATATAGTATATATTGTGTAAAGTTCCATAATCACATAGTTGATGCGTTTTAAGTATTATTGTATGCACCATCTTTAGTCAAGTCATTCTTAATTTTTTTATATATGTTTCTTTTAAGTCATAAATATTAAACTAATATTCAATTCAATTATTCTCTTGCTATAACTAATCGTTGAAATCACACGTAGCAAAATTCTTCTCATGCATGTAGAATTGCACATGCAATATGTAATTCTTTTCTTTTTCCCTTGTTTCATGTTTGTCAAGATCAACCAAGAAGAAGACACTATAGAGGCGTAAGGCAGAGACCATGGGGCAAATGGGCGGCCGAAATCCGTGACCCCAAAAAAGCAGCCCGTGTTTGGCTCGGGACTTTCGAGACAGCAGAGGAAGCCGCTTTAGCCTACGACCGAGCCGCCCTCAAATTCAAAGGCACCAAGGCTAAGCTCAACTTCCCTGAACGCGTCCAAGGTACTACGACCACCACAACCATTGCGCATGCCCCAAGAGGAGGTAGTGAATCAATGACCTCACCTCCTCCTCGACCTAGTCCATCTTCTACTACTACTTTGTGGCCGATGACTTATAACCAGGACATCCTTCAATACGCTCAGCTGCTTACGAGTAACAATGAGGCTGATTTATCGTACTACACGTCGAGTCTCTTCAGTCAGCCTTTCTCAACGCCTTCTTCATCTTCTTCTTCATCTCAACAGACGCAGCAGCAGCAGCAGCAGCAGCAGCGTGAAGAAGAAGAGAAGAGCTATGGTTACCATTACTATAACTACCCAAGAGAATAATCTAATTATTTTTGTCGATCGAAATCAGTTTGATAAATCGCTACCATTTTCGTTTCATTTTTTTTTTTTTTCCGTAACCTTTGCTGCACCGAAAATATGAATGAATGCGAGACATGTGTAACATTTTGTTTTGTTTCGTAATTGCTAGTAAAATTTGGATCATGCTGAAGTTAATTTTCTGAGACATGTCATTCGTATTAATTGACTCAATATAGTTTGATTTCGGATAACGGTTAATTTTAAAACATTTTCATTTGTCGACATATACAGTACAGATTAGAGATGGTCATGCAGTTAAGTTTTTAGATTTCGACGAACATATTCCTCTTTTGCTCACAATATCACACTTATCGAACATAAATTATTTGACGATCATTTTTTCTAAAAAGAACGATAACTCAGTTAACGAGTTTTGAGTACCATGTTTGGAATCGAATCTTCTAAAACTGTAAAGAAATATTTATTTTGACTCGCTCTTTTGTTCAATGACATCGACTCTTAGAGCTAACCAACTATGAGTTAACATCAGCCCAGCCTAGACTTCAACTACGCGCAACCTTCGCAATATACTGGCAACTTAGGCACACAAACCATCTATCATTAACAACCTCAATGAGCATGAACTACAATACACAATTACACATCTAGATAAATCTCCTGATCATGATAATTGTTGGTGTTTGAAAGAAGATGTAGATAGAGGTGTGGATTATTGAACTAAAAAAATGAGCTCAGCTTCTTGAATCTTTAATAAAATGGTAAATGTGTGTAAGACCACGAACGTGTATAATTATAGCTGAGAGTTTGATCCACTAGATAAAAATAAGCTAATTACGAATAGTCCAAGCTTTCTAAATTCCTAGTTTAACGGCTTTTTCAGAATATGGAGTTTGAGTTAAGTCTCTCTTTCTTGATCAAGAACAATTGTAGATACTAACATTATTTTGACAAGACAATAATAAATCTGGTAATCATGTCCTAATATCAATCATATTATCCAATTGCAAGCGGTCTTGTTTCAACTATTTTTTTTTTTTTTTTTTAACACCATACAACTATTGTGATTTAGTTATTAATATATCCTAATTTACCTATACTGAATTCAAACAGATATATACGTGCGAATGCACACAAGTAAAAAAAAACATCAATAATAGTAACAAGATTAATTAGTAAGCAGTATCATTCCCCATGATTTTATATTTTCTCACTTCTGAGCAAATCATTTGGGTGCTAACTTATTCAGTAAACATAAAATATATCAAAAGTAGAGTAAAATATATCATTTGCTATATAGTTTGCATAGATATTTAAATCTGTTTTTTTTTTCCCTTTCTTTTCACGAGCAATTCTTTTTACATATAAAATATTATATGAGCTTGAAGGTTCTATACGAAAATTAAACTGGGACACTTGTTTCATCTTGAATCAAGATAAAATATAATTTTATCTTCTATCTTAGAACTTGACTACTCCCTTTTGTTCAAAAAAAAAAAAAAATTGACTACTTCCCCGAAATGTCAAGCGTTGGTTATATTTAGTTATATATATCTTATAAGAAAAAGATAGATAAGCATTGACAAATGTGGTCAAACAATTTTTCTTTGTAGTTTAAGTGTGCTCAAACAATCACAAATGATCACTACGAATATCGCAATCACTAATCATTAAAAAACAAAAAACGTGTTCAACCAAAAATATCGCAATATCCCACAACCAAAAGTGTTTTATATACAGGATATAGTGAGACTTATCTGTCCACATATTGATCATGTGTCTTTTTTAAGAACGCATTTGTGTACATGCATCTATGCATGAATCGTACTCGATTATATTTATTTGTGGTTTATGTTTCTTTCTCTTATTATTATCGATACATGTGACTGTGTGAGAGTAGGACAAGCAAATTTGGCCTTGAGATTTATTAGATCGAGCTTGTCCCACCAAAGATAGTACTTTAAACACCGTGTATCTTTCATTATTCTATCTTGAGTTTGATTGGCCTTCCTCGTGATAGTCTCAGAATATTTAATTTTATGCATATATTCCACATTATTGACAGTAGTCATTTTATCAAATAATATTAAAATTACATACATATTTATCTGAAACATAATGGATATAAAATTAAAATTAAAAATAAATATTTGAATACGTAAATATGAAAATTACATATTTAGAAATTGAAATTATGAACTTTTAAAAAAAATTATGAACTTTCAGTGATCGTGGAAAAGAAAATTTGATGATCACTTAAATGTTCTCAAACATATTTATCTTACTGGTATTCTCCGTAGTAGAGATCTTAGATATTTCCATCTTTCTATTAAATTCATAAACTTTGTTTTTCAGTTGAATTATTTTGTATGATTTTTTTTTTTTTGACAGCTTGTATGACTTAGGCCATTGACAACGCAATAACACTTCATGTGTTCTAAAAAATATAAAAATATTAAAAGTTGTGAATAGTGGTAGAACAGTTGTAACTTATCCTGCAAACTATTCTTCATAAAGAACAATTTTTATAATTTTAAGAACAGTTGTAGCTATTATTCAATATTTTTATTATCTTAAACCCTAAGACCACACGCAGTGTAGTACTTTTCACCCGGATGTAAGGAATAAAAAAACCAAAAATAATAGAAAAACAAGGAAAGAGAGAGGCAACGGGTGTAAACTAGCAAGTTTTCTCCAAGGGTTGCAAGTGGCACGTGGCCAGCTGTGAATGGAGACAGCCAAAAACAAGGTCTCTTTCTTCTTTTATTATAATACTTTATTATAATACTTCACTATTTCTCTCTTTCTTCCTTTATTATAATACTTTATTATAATAATATTATAATATTATTAACATCTATCCTTTCTATTTTTCCACTGTTGATGCTCTAAGAACACACTTAGTATGTAGAAGATTTCAAAAACATTAAATGCATAAATTACATATTGGTTAATTAAGTTTAGCTGATCACCCAAATTTTTAGGTCCAATTTTGGACACGGACAACGGAGAAAGAAGTAATAATCTTGCTTTTGGCACAAGGAAATTATGGACCTTAATCCGAAAATTTTTGGTTGATAACAAAAGTAATTTAGATCTATGTCTAGTTACTTTTTTTTGCTTAATAATTTTGGGTCGGTCTATTTTAATATATGGGTGGGATGGTAATTGATACTATGTGAGATTAGATGAGTCCGACCAAAAAAAAAAAATGTGAGATTAGATGAGATGATGTAGAAAGATAAGTAAAGAGCTCTCTACAGAGTTACGCATGCGCAAAGCCAAAGGGGAATGGGTCCCATCCCACTTGGTTACGTCAAGTATGTTATTTCGAGGGCCATCTTTCAGATCCCAGGACCCAGTCTAATCCTCTGTCAATCCCAATATACATCTTTACACGGCACAGATATTCACAGAGACATTTCTCAACTCGATTCTTATGATACTACCGTTTCACACACAATCGTTGCACTACGTTATCATTTAAGATATTACACACATGACACCAAGATTGAAGTCTAGTTTATTTGTCTACTATGTGTCAGCCTAAAAATATTAATTTATAATAGTGATGATACATATACCATTTTCTGAAAACATGATACGTACTTAGAAAATGGTATAACGAGAGAAGCTGAAAAGATATGGAGTTCCCAATATCTATCTTTAAGTTTATGATTTTATGTAAGCTATTTTCAAGGAATCCTTTTTGATATTGACTTGGACGTACGGTATCTCTGACAAGAGACTTTTAGCATGCTTTCGGCTTCAAAAATTCAAATATTGCGGCTGCTTTGCGTTGATTCCGTCGAGAGTGGAACTCCCCCAGATAACAATGATGATCTTCGCATGCACATGAAGATCGCAATTCTTTATGTAGATAGATTTCGATATATACTGCATGCAGTCATGTACATCTTAATTCTCAAAATATTCATTTTGTGGGGTATGTTAGTAGCCTCGTAGCTATCAAAACATAAGAGAAATGTGATGAGTAGTCATGAGTTTATAATGTGGTCCCAACTCCCAATTGCAGAATTTTATAATATTACCCTTTTCGGACTTGAATTGCACAATTTAGAAAATGTTACCTCTATCTCTATTTGTTTTAGTTTTATATATGTTCAATCTTAAAAATCCAAAAGAATGCTTTGTTTCAAATATTATATACTATAGGTTGTCTTTGTCAATGCTTATACAAGAGAAGAAGTATTATTTAAATACACGAGAAGAGGTATTTTCTCATGGAAGCAGAGTGTCAAAGTCCTTTACATAAAAGCCTTTGTCTACTTTGCATTAAAACCTTTTTCATTTGCCAAGTCCAAGAGTTTATTTAAGATTAGGGGAATAATAAGCCCAAAAGAATATTCTAAATCAAGTTTATTATCTGGTAAACGGAATGGGCAGAAACAGTTTCACTAAACATGCGATAACATGTAATTTTCCTCAGATTTATTGCAAAAACACCACTTCTAGAAACTGTTATTAGAAAAAAAAAAAAAATAGAATGTTTATGTGTGTTTAGAGAATAGCGGATCTAATCGAATTGCGTGTTGATTCTCATGAGATAATGATTTTTAGCTTCGGTGATCAGTTGTGTCTAGATTTTGTCCTCGTTCTCTAAAACCATTGAGACGAGAGATAAAATGATTACATGATCACTTACTGAAATCTGAAACCTATAAAAACATTTTCTGGTTGTTTATTTCGCTGCCTTCTTACTTTCATTATTGTTTGCCTTGTTTTCACACCTCAAAATCTCACCCAAAAAAAATAAAAAATTTGTACTTCGTTTTACACTTAAATGTCTACAACTTTTTGTAAAGTTTTAGCAAATCACCATTCTAATTTGGGTCTAGAAATACTTTACATTTGCCAAACGTAAGGGTGTTAGAAATTTGAAATTGGATAAAACAAACCATCAGGCTTTTAATAACATGTAACGTTTTCTAGGTGAAAACAAAAAAACCTCACATGTTAAACAGGCTTTTTATCAGGTCCGGCCCGGCCAGCCCGCCAAAAGCCCGCCAGAGTTATTATCAAACTTTACCAAACTGAGGGATGATTGGATGCTACATTTGATCAACATAGTGAAACAACAAGCTGTATGAAGGGTCAGCTAGATAATGTTGGATGTACTTGCTTGAATGAGTCAACTGTATCTTCCTGTTCTCTGATACAAAGTCAAAAGCTTCTTCAGACTTGGCCTTCATCAATGTTCCCTTAATTATAAACCCATGCTGAAATGCAACTTGGATCGCGATCTGTTTCCACTTAACTTGTTGGAATTTCTAATCTCTTCTTCTTCTTCCAGTTTTTTTCTCCTTGCAGCTTCCTCCTTCTGTCTTTGCAACAGCTCCAATTCTCGATACCTTTCCTCTTCTTTACGTTGAAGTTCCATTGCTTCTCGCCTTTGAGATTCTTCAACCCTCCTACTATTTTCTTCTAACATCTTATCCAGCTCTTCTCTTTCTCTCCGAGCTTGTTCCTACATAAATTTCTCATTTTTTCACGATCAGCAAGTGTTCCAAAACCAGAAACCCAAAACAAATAGAAAGGCAACATTGGACAAACAACTAGACTTACTTCCTTTCTTCTTGCCTCGTTTAGAGCAGCTTCCTTTTCTTTCTTCAGCTGTATTTCCACATCAAGAAACATCTTTTCATAGGCTTCCTTTGTCCGCCTTTCTATTTCTTCTTTAACCTCTTCGGTTTTCATCCTTTCCTCCACATTTTTCCTCACTGCTTCCTCGATCCGCCGTGCAGTCTCTTCTTCTAGTCGTTTTAGCTCAGCCTCATGCTGCAATCTTTATTTAGCAGGAAAATTTAGTTAAGAGAAACTTGTCAAGGTCAGATAATTTGTAAATGCATAAAGTGATCAGTAAAATCTTCCGTTCACTGATCAAACTCTATTCAATTTAAATAAGGAGGCAAAAAGTTTACTTCTGATAACATCTTTCACAACTGAGAACTTGAAATATGTCACTGAACACAATATACAGCTACATTTTTCCTTCAACATAGCTATTATTACCAATTCGTTCATGTCAACTCACTAGCAAATATATTCTTAGAAATGAATGTGTTCGTTCAATTATTATTATTTTTTTGACGGCATATTCGTTCAATTAAGGTTACAATAATCTACATAGTCCATAGAAGCTATGTGAATAACAAACTTTATTCAATACTTTATAAGGCTAGTTTTCTGCAGTTTTAGTGTGCAAACAAAAATCTTTCTATAATCACCTTAATGCCTCAAACACAAACTGAGAGAATATACTATAATCTGAAAGAGAAACCAACATTTGATCAATTACCTTGCCTTCTCTTCCTGTTCTTTTTTCACTTCAATCGCAATTTTATGCTCGGAAGGAGACAATGAACTACTTCTATCCCTTTGGCGTTGCCTCGGTGTAGGAGATCTGCTCTTCTTGTGCCTATAAAAAAGAAGACCTGTTCTTATGAAGATGTGTTGAACTAGAGCAGCTTCTTCTAATCTACACTAAGCAGCTAAATAACGAACATTACTGGCTATAGAAATGTCCAAAGTGAAGTATCAAAGAAACAAAATTAGCCAATATGTTCTGTATTGCTAACACCAAATCCCTGAAACAATTTATGACATAGAACAACAATCTCACAAAACAAAAATGGCTAAAGCAGATAAAACCCTAATCCTAATTCCAATCCCCACATCAACATAAGATTCGAGATTCGATTCTCCACATTTATCTATCACATAGTATTAAGGAAGGAAGATGGTTGCAGACCTTGATGAATAGGGTGAGCCGCTGCGGTCGCGCCTGCTACGGCGGCTGCTACGATGAGTCACAGGCGATCGAGAGTATCGTCGGCGGTGAGACGGCGACCTAGATCGCGAGTCGTTTCGAGCCATTTTCACCCCCGCAATGATTTGATTGGTCGATGGGTTGCACAAAAGTCGGAGCTTTTATGCGACTGCTCCTACGTTTGTTTCGTCGGTTCAATGTTTTGTTAACCGGATAGACGCAAGTTGAACCGACTTTGTTTGCGGTTCAATTCAAACATTTTATTCAAATTACATAGGTTAATGAACAAAACCTTTTTTTTTATGATAAAGGATTTTTTCCCCTTAAAAATAGAGACTAAAATAGTACATTGCTATGACTTTTTAGATCATATAGGGTCAAACATATGGTCACAAAGCACACCAACATGGTAACATTGTTACCGCTAATAAAATTATAGTCGATTTCCTAAATCTACAACTAATAAATCTACAACTAAAATCATGCCTACGAAAAACCTGATTTCCCTGTTTGGTTTTCTCAATGGAACAAAAAAGAAATATTATGAACTCCATTCTTTATGATTGCTGAAACTATTAGGAAATTTATTTTCCACCATATTCTTTTTCTGCTGTGTGTTCCACCACCATTCATACCCCTAGTACTCTAGTAGCTAGTATCATAATCCTTCTAAAAATGGGATATCATAATCTTTCTAAAAATAGGCTGCTTTTTGCTTACCCTTTGTTAATTAATCCTATTTATGGAAAAAGAACAAATCTTACGGAGGCGAACATATGGACACACCACACCCTTTGAGGCTTTGACTGCTTTCTATAATCGCTCCTCCAAAGCTTTCAAGCAGAGAGAGAGACAGGCAAGAACTCATCCATCTACCTCGCCAGAACAACGGTTTGCTCTTCACTCTTTTGTAAACAATTTCGTGATATATAAGACGTAGAACAGGTTTTGCTTTTTGTTATTGTTGCAGACAATCAAAACCAGCAAGCAAGCATGTTGCCAAAGTTCGATCTAACAGACCCAAAAGCTGGCCTGTCTCTTCTTGAGGATGTGACCAGCAACGTAAAGCAGATTCAAGATTCCGTCTTGGAAGCAATACTTTCACGTAATGCTCATACCGAGTATCTTAGAGGTTTCCTCAACGCCGGTCAACTCGATAAGCAAAGCTTCAAGAAGAACCTACCCATTGTGACCTACGAAGATATTAGGTCTTACATCGATCGTATCGCTAATGGAGAGACATCTGATATTATCTGTGATCGACCCATCAGTGTACTTTTGACCAGGTGCTTCAAAACGATCCACCTTTTCTTTTTTGAATCTTGGAATCTCTGCAGATTCAAAACATTATTTTTTATGCTAAGTGAATCTGTGATAACTAAAACAATTCCATAGCTTTGTATGTCAAGATTCGGAGGAATTTAGACCAATTATTGGCTAGAGTTTCCAGAAGGGACTTGAAATCTTGGCTCTTACATAATCCAAAATGAGATCGACCCACATGCAAATTTACAAGTCCACTCTTTTACAAAAAAAAAAAAGAAAAAAAAGAGAGGAAATTTGGTTCCAAAATTGTTGATACTTAATTGAGTCTGTTAATCTTGAATGAATATATAAAGAATTAAGGAAGCTATATTGGTTTCGCAGCTCGGGTACTTCAGGAGGGGTTCCAAAGTTGATTCCTTTGACACAAGAGGATGTGGAACAGAGGATAGCGTTTGCATCTATCTATAGAGCTCTACACTACAAGTAAAGAGCTCTAAACTCCAACTTGTGTACGTCTGTTTTGTTGATACCCAAAAAAAAAAAGAGTAAGTGAACCCAAAAGCCATTATTGTTACTTGTTTGCAGGTACATCGAAGGGCTAAGTCAAGGCAAATCTCTCATGCTCTATTTCATGAACCGAGAAAGCGAGACTGCCTCTGGGATAGTGGCCAGGTCTATGGTAACTTCTATTTTGAAAAACGTGAACACAGCCAACAAATTTCTATGGTAAATCAATAAAACCTTTGCTCTCACATTACATTACAAAACTCACTCGTTCTGCTAGTGTGTATTTATTCGGGTTTCAACAAAACGCTTGACTAATTTCCAGGGGTGAACATGCTAGCTCCTTGGTGCTGCTACATCTGTTTCTTTATTGTGTTTGTTATATGACTTACAGGGATAGGTTACAGGTAAGCCCGCACGAAATTTCGACTTGTGCAGACACTAGTCAGAGCATGTACTGCCAATTGCTTTGTGGGCTCCTACAACGAGATAATGTAGTTCGCCTCGGCGCACCCTTTGCTTCTTCCTTCCTCAAAGTAATCAAATTCTTGGAAGATCACTGGCATGAGTTATGCTCAAACATAAGAACAGGCCTTCTCAGCGACTGGATCACAGACACCCAATGTGTTTCAGGGATTGGTAAGCACCTAACCGCTCCAAATCCGGACCTAGCCAACCTGATCGAACAAGAATGCAGTAAAACATCATGGGAGGCAATAGTGAGGAGACTATGGCCAAAAGCAAAATGCATAGAAGCCGTCGTTACCGGCACCATGGCGCAGTACGTTCCATTACTGGAATTCTATGGCGGCGGTCTTCCGTTGATTTCATCTTGGTATGGAAGCTCTGAATGTTTCATCGGTGTCAATGTCTATCCTCTATGCAAGCCTAGTGATGTGTCGTACACCACCATTCCATGTATGGGATACCTCGAGTTCTTAGAGGTCGAGAAAGACCATCAAAAAACTGGTCATGATCCCATAGAGAACCCTGTGGTCGTCGATCTTGTCGATGTTAAAATTGGCCATGACTATGAACCTGTTGTCACAACGTTTTCTGGTAAGTCTCTTTCTTGTTTACTCTTTCCGTTTCAATAATACATGTCATTTTTGAATATGCTGCGAAGTCTTGGTTTAAAAAAAATGATAGAAGACAAAATAAATAGAGATTTTAATTGTCGTCTTAGTGGGTATCAAAAATGTATATGTTGTTTCTCACAAGATCTCTATATGATTTTACAGGTCTGTATAGGTACCGCGTGGGTGATGTTCTACGAGTGACTGGTTTCTACAACAATGCACCACATTTTCGTTTTGTGGGAAGACAGAAAGTTGTTCTGAGCATCCACATGGACAAGACCTACGAAGAAGACCTGCTCAAGGCAGTGACAAACGCGAAGCTCCTGCTCGAGCCACATGACCTGATGCTCATGGATTTCACTAGCCGTGTGGATTCGTCCACGTTTCCAGGACACTACGTGCTCTATTGGGAACTCGGAAGCAAAGTCAAGGACGCAAAACTGGAGCCTGACCGTGCTGTTATGGAAGAATGCTGCTTCACCATTGAGGAATCTCTCGATGCTGTATACAGAAAAGGACGAAAGAATGATAAGAACATTGGACCACTGGAGATTAAGGTTGTTAGGAGTGGAACTTTCGACGAGCTCATGAATTTGTCCGTGTCTCGAGGCTCTTCTGTGAGTCAGTACAAGACGCCTAGGTCGGTGACGAATGAAGAAGCCTTGAAGATATTGGAGGCGAACCTAGTTTCCGTGTTTTTAAGCCGGAAAACTCCGTCATGGGAGCTACATGAGCTGTGCTCCAGCAGATAGAACCACCGTCACATTATCACTGAGACTTGAGGCCAGGGGAATCAATGTTTTCTTAATCTGGGAAATAATTTTCAATTTTGCCATTGACAAAAATAAAAGACAAGGATAGCATGGGATCTGATGAACCCTAAATACCAAAAGGTTTTTTGATCCTAACCAAAGATTTTCAGGTTTTTGTTCGTAACCTGAATATCAAAAGGTTTTTGACGTTCCTGTTAATGATCTTTCATTTTATTGATTGTCCCTAATCCTAATCTTAATTCTCTAATCCCTAATCCTAATTCCCCGCATCACTAAAACAATCGAGATTCACTTTTTTTTTTTTTTTTTTTTTTTTTTTTTTTGGTAAAATAATCGAGATTCACTTTTCCACAGTTACCACATATATTAAGGAAGAAAGATTGTTGTAGACCTTAATGATTAGGGTGAGCGGCTGCGGTCGCGCCAAGTAGGACGGCTGCTATGATGAATGATAGGCGACCAAGAGTAGCGTCAGTGGTGAGACGGCGACAAAGATCGCAAGTCATTTCAAGCCATTTTCTCGAGCTCACTTCAGAGATTTTGTGACTACTACTACTGTTCATCGATTTTTGTTACCCAAACAAACGAATCGGTAGAGCAAATATAACCGACTTTATTTGCGGTTCAGTTCAAACATTTACCAAAATCCGGTCCGGTTTCTTATCTGTATTTTGTTTTCGATAATTTTTTTTTCTTTTTCTTAACATATTTTGTTAGAATATTCTGTATTAGAAAACAAAATGATTCAATATTAGATTATAAAAAACTGGAATTTTTTCATTTATATACATTTGATTCTGAATTGAACATTCGATTTTTCCGTGCGATAAACTTATATTTACGGATATGGTTTTGTAGTAAATTTATATGCTATCTATTATTATTATTTTTTTGTTGAAATGCCAGCTATTTGTATATGTGACTCTTACCCACTATTAACCAATCTTATGTTCAAAATGCACAAATCAAAGTTGTAGTTGTCATAGATTCATAATCCTTCAAAAAATGGGATATCAAAATCCTTCTAAAAGTGGAATATCATAATCCTTCCAAAAATGGGATATCAAAATTCTTCTAAAGGTTTGAACAAAAAAAAAAAAAAGATTCTTGTAAAGGTAGGACATCTGGTATCATAAGTCGTCTAAAAACGGGATATCAATATATCATATATCACATTGTAACCACTAACCATCCAAAATCTAAACACTTCTAGCCTCTGCCATGACATTTTTGACCGGTCGTATCATATGGTTTTTGTCGGTTCATCTTGTTTCAAAAGCTGAGGTAATATATCGCTTAGAAAAAATTAAGGAATGGACAAAAAAGTCACACCCGAGTACAAAATATAGAAAATCATGCATCAAAATTTCAATGTGCCCCTTCCCGTAAAGCTATCTATCTCCTCGTAGTGCTCACCACATGTTGCATTTTTTTTTTTTTTTTTTTTTGAATTGAATGTACATCAAGTGTAAACTTTGTGTTGAAAAGTCAGAGAGAAGTAGAAATTTAAAAGCTTCCAAGCGTAGAGAGAGAGATAGAGGCCAGAGCTCATCCACCTCGCCAGAACAAAGGTTTGTTCTTTCGCTCTTTAGTAAGCCGTTCGTAATAAGACATAGAATTAAGGTTTTGCTTTTTGTTGCAGACAATCATGTTGCCAAAGTTCGATCCAACAAACCCAAAAGCTAGCTTGTCTCTTCTTGAAGATGTGACCAGCAACGTGAAGCAGATTCAAGATTCCGTCTTGGAAGCAATTCTTTCACGTAATGCTCAAACCGTGTATCTTAGAGGTTTCCTCAAAGGTCAAGTCGATAAGCAAAGCTTCAAGAAGAACGTACCCGTTGTGACCTACGAAGATATTAGGTCTTATATCGATCGTATCGCTAATGGAGAGCCGTCTGACCTCATATGTGATCGACCCATCAGTGTACTCTTGACCAGGTACCTTCAAAACGATCCACCTTTTTCTGAATCTTGGAATCTCTGCAGATTCAAGGCAAATGTTTTTTTGCTATGTGATGCTGTTATCTGTGTTAACTAAAACAATTTCAAAGCTTTGTGTATAAAAGTTTAATAGACCAATTGTTGACTAGAATATCGAGAAGAGACTTGAAATCTAGGCTCTTGGTTCAAAACTTGTTGATACATGAGTTTGTTACTGTTTGAAAATGTACATTAAATTGAAGTATAGTTTATTATAAACATCTGTAAATAGTTAAGGAAGCAATTGTATTTGCAGCTCGGGTACTTCAGGAGGAGTTCCAAAGTTGATTCCTTTGACAACAGAGGATTTGGAACAGAGGATATTGTTTGCATCTCTCTATCCACCTCTAATCTACAAGTAAAGAGTTCTAAACTCCAAGTTTTTGTCTGTTTTGTTGATACTAAAAGGAGTAATTTTAATCCAGCCCCATTTTTTCAGGCACATCGAAGGGGTTAACGAAGGAAAATCTCTCATGTTTTGTTTCGTGACCCGAGAAAGCCAGACTACCTCTGGGTTGATGGTCAGGACTATGTTAACTTGTTTTTTGAAAAGCTTGAAACCAGCCAGCTCATTTCTTTGGTAAACCAATAAAACCTTTGCTCTCACACTGCATTACATCATCCAATCTTTCTACTAGTGTTTATTTGGGTTTCATCGAAGCGTCCGACTAATTCTAGGGGTGAACATGCTCATCGGCGTTGCTAATGTTTCTTTACTATGTTTGTTATATGATTTACAGGGATCAAAAACAGATAAGCCCGCTTGCGATTTTGACGTGTGTGGACACTACTCAGAGCATGTACAGCCAATTGCTTTGTGGGCTTCTAGAACGAGATAATGTAGCTCGCCTCGGTGCACCTTTTGCTTCCTCCTTCCTCAAAGTAATCAAGTTCTTGGAAGATCACTGGCCTGAGTTATGCTCAAACATAAGGACTGGCCGTGTCAGCGACTGGATCACAGATGCTCAATGTGCTTCAGGGATCAGTAAATTCCTCACCGCACCAAATCCGGAACTGGCGAGCCTGATCGAGCAAGAATGCAGTAAAACATCATGGGAGGCAATAGTGAGGAGACTATGGCCAAAAGCAAAATGCATCGAAGCCATCGTTACAGGCACCATGGCACAATACATCCCATTGCTGGAGTTCTATAGTGGCGGTCTTCCTTTGATTTCATCGTTTTACGGCAGCTCTGAGTGTTCCATCGGTGTCAATGTCAATCCTCTATGCAAGCCTTGTGATGTGTCGTACACCATCATTCCAAGTATGGGGTACTTTGAGTTCTTAGAGGTCAAGAAAGACCATCAAGAAACTGGTCATGATCTCGCAGTGAACCCTGTGGTTGTCGATCTTGTAGATGTTAAAATTGGCCATGATTATGAACCTGTTATCACAACAATTTCTGGTATGTCTTTTTTCTTGTTTAAAATTTATTACAGTCTTAATGTGTATTACAAATCATGTTTCTCACAAGATCGATATATGATTTTACAGGTCTGTATAGGTACCGTATGGGGGACGTTTTAAGAGTGACTGGTTTCTACAACAATGCGCCACATTTCCGTTTTGTGGGAAGACATAAAGTTGTGCTGAGCATCGACATGGACAAGACCTACGAAGAAGACCTCCTCAAGGCAGTGACAAACGCGAAGCTCCTGCTTGAGCCACATGACCTAATGCTTATGGATTTCACGAGCCGTGTGGATTCCTCCACGTTTCCAGGACACTACGTGCTCTATTGGGAACTCGGAAGCAAAGTCAAGGACGCAAAACTGGAGCCTGACCGTGCTGTTATGGAAGAATGCTGCTTCACCATGGAGGAATCTCTCGATGCTGTGTACAGAAAAGGACGAAAGAACGATAAGAACATTGGACCACTTGAGATTAAAGTTGTTAAGCATGGCGCTTTCGACAAGCTCATGAATTTTTTTCTGTCTCAAGGATCTTCTGTGAGTCAGTACAAGACTCCGAGGTCGGTAACGAATGAAGAAGCCTTGAAGATATTGGAGGCGAACGTTGTTTCCGAGTTTCTTAGCCAGAAAACTCCTTCGTGGGAGCTACATGAGTTGTACACCAGCCGATAAAACAACCATCACCTTATATGTGAAGACCTGAGCGTAGGGGGAAACAATATTTAAGAATTTTCTTGATTTTAAATATTTCCAGTTTTCCCATTGTGTTACAAATTTAAATATTTCTAGGCTCTCTGTTTGTCAGACATTAAATGCTCTGCTCTTTAAGTTACCAAATTCAGCTTTTTAATTCTTTTCCCACATTGTAAATAACTATGTTTAGTTGAGCGATAAATTTTGGATTTCAAACAAAAAAACGAAACCGTCAATAATCATGTTGCTTACAATTACAATTGGGCTATGTCAAACTACTAGGTTCTTTAAATTTGAATAGTCTTCACGTTTGTTTCTTGTTTTTTTTGGTTAATAGTGTTGACGTTTGTTTTAGTGTGTTGGGTTCAAATTACAATTAGGCTGGAGTCAAACTCATAATTATATTGGACTGGGGCATATTAATACGTATTCGAAATAATTTTCAGTACTTTCATTGGAGTCAGTTGAACCTAAATGCCTAACTTGCTTCCGCGCCCCTGTCAGAAACTCATCCTGAAATTCCGGCACACGAACTTGTTGCCACACCACACCTTTTATCTGCAGCGAGAGAGAGGCCAGATCTCAACCACTGCGCCAGAACAGAGGTTTCTTCTTTCACTCTTTTCTAAGCAATTTCGTGATCCACAAGTGCTTTAACCTATAAGCGACAGAATTAGGGTTTTGCCTTTTGTTATTGTTGTTGCAGACAATAAAAAAGCAGCAAGCATGTTACCAAAGTTCGATCCAACAAACCCAATAGCTGCCATGTCACTTCTTGAGGATGTGACGACCAACGTAAAGCAAATTCAAGATTCCGTCTTGGAAGCAATACTTTCACGTAATGCTCAGACCGAATACCTTAGAGGTTTCCTCAACGGTCAACTCGATAAGCAGAGCTTCAAGAAGAGCCTACCCCTTGTGACCTACGAAGATATTAAGCCTCATATCGATCGTATCGCTAGTGGAGAGCCCTCTGATCTCATTTGTGATCGACCCATCAGTCTGCTCTTGGCCACGTACCTTCAAATCAATACTCTTAGTTATTCTTTTTTTACCAGATGAAATTTTGTTTCAAGACTTGTTGATACATAAATTTGTTAATCTTCGATAGTGTAAATGGATGTAAGACCCAATATGTCAAGACCTAAGGAAGCGATTGTTCTTGCAGCACAGGTACTTCAGGAGGAGTTCCAAAGTTGATTCCTTTGACAGCAGAGGAATTGGAACAGAGGATATTGTTTGGATTTCTCTATGCACCTCTAGCGTTCAAGTAAAGAGTTACTAAGTCCAAATTGTGTCTCTTTTGTTGATACCAAAAAGGAGTAAGTAAAACCTAAAACCCGTTGTTGTTACTGTTTGCAGGCACATCGAAGGGCTTAGCCAAGGGAAATCTCTCATGTTTTATTTCGTGACCCGAGAAAGCGAGACTGCCTCTGGCTTGATGGTCAGGTTTATGATAACTTGTGTTTTGAAAAGCGTGAACCCAACCAACTCATTTCTTTGGTAATCGATAAAACTTTTGCTCCCAAATTACATAGCTCACTCTTTCTGCTAGTGTTACATATCTCAGGGTGAACACGCTCCTTTGCAAGTGTTTCTTTATAGTGTTTGTTATATAATATACAGGGATCGAGTACAGATAAGCCCGCATACGATTTCAACTTGTGAAGATACTGATCAGGGCATGTACTGCCAGTTGCTTTGTGGGCTTCTAGAACGAGAAAATGTAGCTCGCCTTGGTGCACCCTATGCTTCTTCCTTCCTCAAAGTAATCAAGTTCTTGGAAGATCACTGGCCTGAGTTATGCTCAAATATAAGGACTGGCCTTCTCAGTGACTGGATCACAGACGCTCAATGTGCTTCAGGGATTGGTAAGTTCCTCACCGCTCCAAATCCGGAACTAGCGAGCCTGATTGAAAAAGAATGCAGTAAAACATCATGGGAGGCAATATTGAGGAGATTATGGCCAAAAGCAAAATGCATTGAAGCCGTAGTTACCGGCACCATGGCACAGTACATTCCGTTGCTGGAATTCTATGGCGGCGGTCTTCCTCTGATTTCATCGTGGTATGGCAGCTCCGAATGTTTCATCGGAATCAATCTCAATCCTCTGTCTAAGCCTTGTGATGTGTCGTACACCATCATTCCAAGTATGGGATACTTTGAGTTCATAGAGGTCGTGAAAGACCGTCAAGAAACTGGTCATGATCCCGCAGAGAACCCTGTGGTCGTCGATCTTGTCGATGTAAAAATTGGCCATGATTATGAACTTGTTGTCACAACATTTTCTGGTAAGTTTAGGGTTTTATATTAGAAATTCTTTATAAGGCAGAGCCTTTGCTTGAGAAGACTATATAAATGATATAATAAATATGTTTACTCTTTAGATTTTTAATGTATTTCAAACATCTACTGTATGATGTTTTTCTCAAAAGATATATGTATGATTTACAGGTCTGTATAGGTACCGTTTAGGGGATGTTTTACGAGTGACTGGTTTCCACAACAATGCGCCCCAATTTTATTTTGTGGGAAGACAGAAAGTTGTTCTGAGCATCGACTTGAGTAAGACCTACGAAGAAGACCTCCTCAAGGCCGTGACAAATGCGAGCCTCCTGCTCGAGCCACATGGCCTGATGCTCATGGATTTCACTAGCCGTGTGGATCTCTCTTCGTTGCCAGGACACTACGTGCTCTATTGGGAACTCGGGAGCAAATACAAGAACGCGAAGCTCGAGCCCGACCGCAATGTCGTGGAGGAATGTTGCTTCACCGTTGAGGAAACTCTCGACTCTGTGTACAGAAAAGGACGAAAGAATGACAAGATCATTGGACCACTTGAGATTAAGGTTGTTAGACCTGGCGCTTTCGACGAACTCATGAGTTTCTTCCTGTCTCGAGGCTCTTCTTTATGTCAGTACAAGACGCCAAGGTCAGTGACACATGAAGAAGCCTTGACGATATTGGAGGCCAATGTCGTTTCCAAGTTTCTTAGCCGGAAAACTCCGTCGTGGGAGCTACATGAGCTACATTCCAGCCGATAAAACCGCCGTTACATAATGTGTGAGACTTGAATGAGAGGGGTAATAGTAATTTAATAAAAATAAAACCCTGTAATAAATATTTCAAGATTTGTGCTTCCTTTTTCTATTATCACACACAAGAGCACATTAGCATACACAATGTATTTTCTAATTATCATACAAGTTATCCTTTACAATGTTCTATAAATGGTTTACTAGTCAGTGTTTCCACACCTCAAAACGACAGTGTCTTGGCTTAGCTTGAGGCACTATTCTCTGGATGAGGACCTATGGAAGCTAGAGGATTGGAAGGGCCCCACTAGAAGATCCAAGGGCTACGGTTCTTCCGGACACGTCACCGTTTCCGCGAAATCAACACACAGATCCTTTCTTCATCAGTAAACGGAGAGACTCGCCATCAATCTCTATTCCAAACGAAAATTCCGGCAACGATGATGCCACCGGAGCTACAGCCGCGGCTGTTCCGGCCACATATATCCGCTTCCACCAGTGAACCTACTTTGGCTTCCTCCTCTTACTCCCCTCACATGAGCCCTGCCTCCACCAGAAACTTCATCGATCGAGCTACTTCTACTTCGAGATCCAGCAATTCTCGCTTCTCTCCATCTTCCTTCGCCTACAATGGACGGATCGCAATTGCTCTTGTCCCATGCGCCGCCTTCCTCCTCGACCTCGGCGGCGCTCCCGTTGTCGCTACCCTCACAATCGGCCTCCTCATATCCTATATCGTCGATTCTCTCAATGTCAAATTCGGAGGCTTCCTCGGTATATGGATGTCACTGATCGCTGCTCAGATCTCCTTCTTCTTCTCCTCTTCTCTCCTTTCCTCCTTCAATTCCGTCCCTCTCGGCTTGCTCGCGGCTTTTCTCTGCGCTGAGACCACTTTCCTCATCGGCTGCTGGACTTCGCTCCAGTTCAAATGGCTTCAGTTGGAAAATCCTTCAATTGTTGTAGCTTTGGAGCGTCTCTTGTTCGCCTGCGTCCCTTTCACTGCCTCTTCGTTTTTCGCATGGGCTACCATTTCAGCCGTTGGGATGAACAACTCTTCTTACTATTTCCTCTTGTTCGCTTGCGTCTTCTACTGGATTTTCGCTATTCCGAGGGTTTCTTCATTCAAGACCAAGCAGGAAGCTAAGTACCATGGAGGAGAAGTCCCTGATGATAACTTTATCCTTGGACCGCTTGAGAGCTGTTTCCTTTCACTCAATTTGATGTTTATGCCGCTTGTCTTTCACGTGGCTTCACATTACTCTGTGATATTCTCATCAGCTGCTTCAATCTGCGATTTGCTGCTTCTCTTCTTTATCCCTTTCCTGTTCCAGCTCTACGCCTCCACAAGAGGTGGTCTATGGTGGATTACCAAGGATTCCCATCAGCTGCAGAGCATTCGGATTGTAAATGGAGCCATTGCCATGGTCATTATTGTCATCTGTTTGGAGATTAGAGTTATTTTCCGCTCTTTTGGGAAATATATTCAAGTGCCCCCTCCATTGAACTACCTTCTCGTGACCACAACATTGCTTGGAGGTGCTGCTGGCGCTGGTGCTTCTGTTCTTGGAATGATCTCGAGTGCTCTTAGCTCTGCCTTTTTCACAGCTTTGTCTGTGATTGTGAGTTCTGCAGGAGCTATCGTTGTTGGATTCCCTGTTCTGGTAAGTATTTTACTTCCCGTTGCACAGCTTCTATTACTATTTTAATTAATAACTAGTTCCTTTAGCTTTCCTCTAATCAAATTTTGATTGCAATTAGACGAGTAGCTATCCCAAAAACTTTAAGCCTTAGCATATATTTGTTTAAAGTTTGAAATGTTACGTGGTCCGATAAGTTGTGATTTTAACTACATGTATGACATATAGACTGAGGCGCATGTTGACAGTTTATTGTTGTGCCTCCTCCGGGGGTGCTTCTTATCAATCCGCGCACTATTTATTAGTTAAAGCAAGTTGACTTGCATGTGGCAGCTGACATCTTCACAATAGTCTTGTAGCATTTGCTGCAGTAGTTGATGTCGTTGCTTCAAGTAAAACATGTGTCAATCTATGAAGGTTTCCTTTCTGAAAGTTGATACTTGACACATTGTAATCCATAAATTGCCTCAATTCTTATGTCTTGTATTTGATTTATGACCACCTCTATAGTAACAATGGAATTTCACGTTCTCTTTTTATCTTGCAGTTTACTCCGCTTCCTGCAGTTGCTGGGCTTTATTTTGCTCGGTTTTTTACAAAGAAAAGTGTGTCCTCTTACTTTGCATTTGTTGCTCTTGGAAGCTTAATGGTTGTATGGTTCGTAATGCATAATTACTGGGATTTAAACATATGGTTAGCCGGCATGTTCCTTAAATCATTCTGTAAGCTTATAGTGGCCAACATTATCATAGCCATGGTGATCCCGGGTCTTGTTCTTCTCCCGTCAAAATTTCACTTCCTGACTGAAGCTGGTACGGTGGCCCACGCATTATTGCTGTGTTACATTGAGGACCGCTTTTTCAACTACTCAAGTATATACTATTATGGAATGGAAGACGATGTGATGTACCCTAGCTACATGGTCATCTTGACCACGCTTATAGGATTGGCTGTGGTGAGAAGGCTATTTGCTGACCACCGAATTGGACAAAAGGCAGTCTGGATCTTGACCTGCCTGTATTCAGCAAAGTTGGCTATGCTCTTCCTATCATCGAAATCAATTGTATGGGTGTCTGCAGCTCTATTGCTGGCTGTTTCCCCTCCCTTACTGCTATACAAGTATGTAGTGGGCATTTTAACTTTCACTAAGCATTGTCTCATCATGAATTTTAAAATTGATTTTATTTTATTCCATTGATGGAATGTGTAGGGAGAAGTCGAAATCTGCCTCCAAAATGAAACCATGGCAAGGTTATGCTCATGCCGTTGTGGTTGCTGTCTCTGTTTGGTTTTGCCGGGAAACAATATTTGATGCTCTACAGTGGTGGAATGGAAGACCTCCATCTGATGGTTTGCTTCTTGGTTTCTGCATCGTTTTAATTGGTCTGGCCTGTATACCAATTGTTGCCCTCCACTTTTCGCATGTCCTGGTATGTCTTTTATATTATTTGCTTATGTTTCGTTTAATATAGTTCTGTCTGATTATCTAGAAAAGGAACCGACCTGTCTATTTGTGCGTCAAGCCAGTTATCATTGTTACCTAAGAAAGAGTTCTTTGGCGAGATTCTTAGGTGGACTTAAAGTCAGCAGTATTTCTTTAGCAAGCTGGTTATTTAACATGTTATGAGTTTGTCGATTACTATCAGAGGTTACATCATGGAGCTAAAAGTATGATAAAGAGAATATTAATTGATGTTTCAAGGAAAATTGCTCTATTTACCTGTATTCTTGAAAGCATTCATGTTATAAACCTCCACTTAAACTCCATGAAGTAGTAAAACTGTATCTAGCTGGAACTAAGGTCTTGATTCAAAGAGTTTAAATACTAAATAGAGAGTTCAGTTGTTACTTTTTACTGATCAGGACCTTTTTATTTTTTGCAGTCAGCTAAGAGAAGCTTGGTGTTAGTAGTGGCAACTGGATGCATGTTTATTCTGATGCAGCCACCGATGCCTGTGACGTGGAGTTACCATTCAGACATGATCAAGGCTGCTCGCCTGTCAGCTGATGACATCTCCATCTACGGATTCATGGCATCCAAACCGACTTGGCCGTCTTGGTTGCTTATTGTGTCACTCCTGTTGATTCTTGCTGCTGCCACATCTCTTATCCCAATCAAATACGTGGTAGAACTGAGGACATTTTACTCCATTGCGATGGGTTTAGCTCTCGGTGTTTACATATCTGCAGAGTTCTTTCTACAAGCTACTGTTCTACACGCCCTGATCGTTGTAACGATGGTGTGTGCCTCAGTTTTTGTCATCTTCACCCATTTTCCATCTGCCTCAAGCACAAAGCTGCTTCCCTGGGTGTTTGCTCTTCTCGTGGCTCTTTTTCCCGTGACATATTTGTTAGAAGGGCAAGTCAGAATTAAAAACGATCTCAACGATAATGTTGCTTGGGGTTGGGACGCAAGGGAGGAGGATAAGAAAGTCACAACCATGTTGGCCATTGAAGGTGCAAGAACATCTCTTCTAGGTCTCTATGCAGCGATATTTATGCTTATAGCTCTCCTGATTAAATTTGAGCTCACTTCTCTTTTGCGTGAGAAATTCTCTGAGAGGAGTGGTCAGTCAAAAACCCAAGGCGGCGCAAGAGGGATTTTCCCAACACGAATGAGGTTGATGCAGCAACGCCGAGCCACCACGATCCAAAGCTTTGCAGTAGAGAAAATGTCTGAAGAGGGAGCGGCATGGATGCCTTCTGTTGGTAACGTAGCCACCAGCATGTGCTTTGCCATATGCTTGATCCTCAACATCCACCTCTCCGGCGGCTCAAGCCAAGCCATATTCTTCCTGGCTCCAATCTTACTTCTCCTGAACCAAGACTCGGATCTCTTATCTGGTTTTGGCGATAAACAGAGATACTTCCCGGTTACACTTGCCATATCAACATATTTGGCATTATCCTCTCTCTACACTGTATGGGAAGAAGTTTGGTTCGGTGGAAACACAGGCTGGGGAGTGGAAATTGGTGGCCGTGAATGGTTCTTTGCGGTGAAAAACCTCGCTCTCCTAATACTCACAGCACCAGGTCACATTATATTCAACAGGTACGTGTGGAGTTACACCAGTAAGCACACGGACCCGTCGCCGATGCTGACTGTGCCACTTAGCTTTGCAGCCGTGGTAATAACTGACGTGTTTCAGGTTCGGCTGCTGGGAGTTTTAGGCATTGTTTATTCTGCGGCTCAGTATGTGATATCTAGGCAACAATATATGAAAGGTCTGAGGTATATTTAGACAGTCGTAGGATTAGTATGTTTCGACCCTTTTTTGTAACAGAATTTGTGAAACAGTGTTTTCATTTCCCCACTTTGTTTCTCAGAGGAGGCATTGGAAATTGCCAAGATACGTTTTCAGGACTTATTTTACGGTACAAACGAAGAATCCCGTTAAGGGAATTGTCTACTCTTAAACATTAGCTATAGGAAAACGAAATCAAAAGGTACAATTACTGTTGTTTCCCAAAAGAAGTATAATAAGGACAGAACAGAGAAATGCTGTCTTTAAATAAGTGCTTTACTCTTGTCGTCCTCAGACTCAACAGCTCTGTACTTGTACCTATGAGCTGACCAAAGGAAAACACAAAAATTCAAAAGGCTGAGAAGCGTGAGCAACCAGTACAAACAGTCGAATCTCCCTGTGTTTATGTTCTGCGACAACCACGAGACCCCATCTGAGTCCCTAGTCGCAACCTTGACGATGTTGTTCAAAATGGTGGCAGCAAAACACCCTAACCCGCCTGCTAGAGCAGCGTAAGCCGAACCAATACTCTTCATAGCATCAGGTGCTTCCTCGTAAAGGAACTCCAGTAGCCCTACGATGCAGAAAACCTCTGCTATTCCGATGAGACAGTACTGGATTAATAACCAGTACGCAGTCAGATCAGGCATTTGGGTCAAGAAGTTGAACTCAAAACCATGTTGTATGGCGTAATGTCTCCTGTAGTTCTCGAATAGTCCAGCCCAAGCTACTGATATGATTGAAACTGCTAGCCCTATGCCCACCCTTTGAAGCTGGGAAGCACCATGGGGATTGCCAGTGATTCGTCTGGTGATGGGGACAAAGACAGAGTAATAAAGGGAGAGAATGAGGAAAATACTGAGGCCTGGGAAGACGGGCATGCATGTCACTGGAAGCTTAAGGTGTTGGATGTGTGTGTTGAGTGTATAAGCTTGTTGCACTGAGAGTGTGAGATACTCTGTGAGCACCAAACTCAGCATTACAGTGCATGCTGGGATTGGAATCAGTCTGATCAGAATCTTAACTTCCTCGACTTGTGTTACTGTGCATAGCTTCCATGGAGATGGCTCCAACCCATCTTCTTTCAACTGAAGCGCTGCTTTGTCTAGCCATCTGCATATCAATCCATACAAACTGATCAATACTTTTAAGTTTTATTTTGGTTACTATTTATAAACCGAAGATCGGAAAAATCAAATCGAAGGCCGGGTACTAAATGTTTCCTTATTGGCGTATGTACGCAAACGAAGAAGACTTACATGAAATCATCGGAATGAGGGATCTTGCGACTACCATTTATAGTAGATTTCAATCCCTGAACCTCGTAGAGACCGATGAATTCACTGCTTGTAAAAGCTGCATTTCGTTTGCGGAAAGCAGCAACTAAGACCTGAGCGACCCTTGTCAAGGGACTACCACCAGGCAACCTATGCCGATAAAGCGGTGTACCAGCGAAGAACAAAGCATTAGAAATCCCCATAGCTACGGCCAACGTGCCAAAAGCCATCCCCCAACCAAGTTCCATTTGAACATACACCACCAAAGTGAAAGCAATGATTGCGCCTAAAGTGACTGATAGATAGAAGAAGTTGAAGAAACGGTCTAAATGTGTCTTATAGTCTTTGCTCTTCTCATCAAACTGGTCAGCACCAAATGAGGAAACACATGGCCTTATACCAGCAGCTCCGAATCCGGTTATGTAGAGAACCGTATAGAGATAAAGCATTTGCCAAGATTTGGCTGCTTCGCAATTTCCCAAGAGCAGTGATAACTGGCCACAGTTGCTCTGGTCTGGTACGAACATCTTCAAACTTGCCCCCAGTGTTATTCCTATCAACCCCTTTTCACATGCAAAACAAAAAGAATCAAATATTTAGATTTTCACTATCCATAACAAAACAAGTTTCAGTCTTGCGTTTTTATCAGAAAAAAACAAAACCATGTCCAACTAAACCACAAATAATCTAATGAAATATTTGACTAAAAACCGAACCATAATTGAAACAAAACTCTACCAATCGATCATTGCTAAAGTATAGTTTACTGTGGGATTAATGATTATCATCAGGACAGTCTTTTAGTATGTGCAACCGAATCACTCTGAGCCAAAACAAATTATTTAAGAAAATTTTGAGTATATACACTTACGACAAGATACATGGTAGTGAAGATGGCAATTGTCCAATATCGACCCAAGTAAGCGTCAGCTAAGAAGCCTCCGAGAACAGAGGAGGCTTGAGAGATGCCGAGGAAATTGTTGACTGCGTTAGATGAGCTCTCAAAAGGCCTATGCATTACATAGAACATGAAGGCCACCATGTTCACCGATAATCCGAAATACGCCATTCTCTCTGCCATTTCATTTCCTAACATTGCAACCATACCACCAAAACGTAAGCAAGAAGTACGTACAACTATTGGTACCATCTAATTCACTTCGAAATGAAAAGTTACCGAAAATGAAGAGAGCTGCGATCCAACCACCGGTTTTGGAAAGATTGGCGATGGGTTTGCCATGGATGTTAACCGGAGTGGTTCCACCGGTATAACCACGGCCAAGAGCAAGACGTCTGTTATCAGATTCTATGAAGAAGACACTCAACTGCTTCCTATGATGCACAGAAGAGCTCGAACAAGCTCCCGGCGTCTCGGGGACACTAGCTGGGGACTTAATCTCCGGAACACCCATAATCGATCTTTTCTCATAAAACCATGGAACTTGGAATCTTTTGAGTGACTAAAAAAGGGCAAGAGAGCTTAAGAATATAAATGGAATAATTGAATCAAGCAAACAAAATCAGTAAGCAGAAAATGACGTTGGAGGATTGGTTAGAGAAATGTATAAATGCAGCAGCTTAATTAGAACGGGAAGATGGAATTAAATACGGAGCTAGCTGGTAAGTGGTAGATATAGGACTTGCATTAATTGCATGTGGAGTCCCATGATGATGTCCACAGTTTAAACGCTCAAGAGAGGAGTCATATAGATAACTGTTGATTCAATTTTTTTAACCATCGCTCGGTTTGGTCCTTGGAAGACATAAATCTCAATGAAGGACTTCTACAATGCGTCACTGCAACTTGTTTTGTTTTGTTGCAGTCTCCATTAATGTTGACTCTGACATTGAACCGACATTGGCTACACAGCAATGTCAAACAACAGAAGCTAACACTGCTTTGTGTTCATATTTAAATTTATCGAGAAAGTCTATGAGATGTAATTATAACTACTCTCACTAGACACCAAGGGATATTGTCCAAACCCTATTAAAAGGTTACACAAAAAGATAAAAGCTTTTTTTTTTTTTTTTTTTTTTTGTCAATTAAGATAAAAGCTATGTTTGCAAATTAAATAAACCAAGACTATATTATAGTTACCCCTATACACATTCTTCAATCAAAAGGAAGGTGCTAATACCGCAAGCAGATTAATAAGTCACCTCAAGACTTTTTTGTAAGAAACGTAAGAACCCCTACCCAACTTTTTTTCTATTCGAATCAAAATCAAA
The DNA here is from genome assembly GCA_011420285.2 of Erysimum cheiranthoides. NCBI lineage: Eukaryota > Viridiplantae > Streptophyta > Magnoliopsida > Brassicales > Brassicaceae > Erysimum > Erysimum cheiranthoides. The sequence continues at coordinate 17,159,455 of CM022178.2, read as the reverse complement.
CTTTATTTCGGTTTATATATACTCTGAAGTAAAGATGACTTCAACAACAATTAATCGAATTTCTAGTCCATGTAGAAAACTTTGTTTACGCATTTATTTGAATAGTATAAGAACACGCAAGCTTCTTGGAATCTCCAAAAAAATCGTACCCACTTCAGTACAAATCCTTAAAGCTGGCAATTAACATTATAGGATACAAACTGAGCTCAATTTACACAACTGTACCGATGAAGTATACACATCATAAATATGTACGTGACTGTAGACTGTTGATATTAAATCAATTGGGTACGATTTTGAGGAGTTCAACATCAAAGAGAAGAGTTTTGTCTATGAGCCCTTGGTTCCTCAGCACAAAATCTAATGCACGTTGTCCCTGCACAACATAAAAGACAACATTAAATTTATGCCTTTTTTATACAATGTATACAAAAACACTAACAGAAGGCTCACAGAAAAAGTCATCGGCCTCGGCCCGCTCTTGTTGTAGTCATTTTCCGGGTATCCTAGTTCTGGTGGTACAATCATCCTGCAATACCGAGCTAATTATTACACTGATTCATTCTACCATCAATCATTTGTTTGAGACTGAGATCTCTTCTTCTAACAATTCATAAAAATGAAAGAGAATCAAGATCCAAGGAGGCAAGTCTCTGTTTACTATATGAACTTCCCAATGAAAAAACATATGGAGGATGTGTAGAGTGAGATATAATATAAAGATGTCAAACCTTCTGATACCACCGAGAGCCATTCCCGAGACAGCCTCCTCAAAAGCAGGTATCACCTGGAACATCAAAGTCATGCAACATCCAAATAGAAATAATTCATACCCTCAGGCCTCAGCAATAGAGTCCATGCTTTAACTCGGTAAAGCCAACATAGCAACTAGAAAGAACTTAGAATTGCACCCACCTCATTGGATCCCAAGGTAAATTTGAAAAATTCCTTATCGTCCCCCTACAAGATTCACCAAAAGAACACACAGATTAAGGACTGAATCATCATCGTTGCTAGTGAAACCAACAATTGCCAAAACATGTTCATACCTCAAAAGAACCACCTTTTGTTTTATTGCGAGCTTCAAATATGCGGCCATAGTAGCCTATTGTGTAACCGTCCCAGTCAACCTGACAAACCCGACTCACACTTTTTTATAACTAGAATCAAAGTACTGGTCTTTGAAACATTATAAGCACACTCCAAATTCTCTGTCCATGTCAAACTTGTAGATAAACTTGAAAGTTGAAACAAAGGAAACAGACCATAGATATGCAAAAATTTCCTCACCACAACTTTGTCTCCCTTCTTTGCTTTAGGCCCAGTTCCTACTCGCAAATCCTGCACTCATCTCAAATCTCCAAGTTAAAGATCACCGCATAGTCTAAGCAATAGAAGGTATAAGATATTGGCACAACTGAGGGGTGACCTTATACTGAAGACCAGATTGTGTTTCTATATAATCTGGATACTTCATTTTTGTTTTGCCATAATCTTTCCCTTTAAGCGCTGGCACTGTGAAGTGCAGGTATATACCCAAAAGAATGTTGATTCAGAAAAAAAAGAGATATCGATGTATTCAACAATCACTATGAAAAGATTTTAAAACTGTCAAGCAACCAAAGAGAAATTTTGCACGGACATTTTCATTTCACCAATTCACCTAAAGCAAACATCTTTCTCTCTCACAACCAAACTCCTAACAGTGAACAAAAGTCAGAGGAATCAAACAGCTTTTTTTAACTTTATCTTGAGGTATTACGCTCCAAAAGACACAAAGTAACTACTTAATCGAAATGTAACCCGAAGTAAGATTCTCTCTTCCCTCAAAAAAGGAATTGAAAATCTTACTGTCAGCGAATTGGGAAGCAGCTGCAAAGTCTCCATCTTTAGCATCATATGCAAAGGCTCCAATCAACAAACCAACCGAAGAAACCAACAATTTTCTGCGATCAAACTCTCCACACTTATCAACACATCCACAACTCCCTCCATCTGTTTTCAATACAATTTTTTTTTACTTCAATTCACTATTGAGGAGGCAATTCAATATCGACAGAAAAAAAAAAAAGGAAAATTAGAATTGTAGAAGCGAACTTGAAGAGCGAAGAGGAGAGATTTCATCTGATTGGTCGGCTAATCGAGCAGCCACAGTCGTCCGGCATCTCTGAGAATCAAAAGGGGAGATTTCAGTGAGTAAAGGAAGAAGGAAGAAGAAGGAACAGAGAGATGGTGCGGCGTCGTACGGTGGTGGAGGAAGTTCCGGTGAGCGCTGTGGATTGAGGGAGGTAGCCAAACGATGAAATTGACGCCATTACAAGTAAAACTGAAAAACGGAATTTTGGGTACGTTGAGAGATGAGAGAGCTAAATAAGTATCTCAGCTTGTTTGTAGAGACTTCTAGGCTTCTCACTATATTCCCAAATATAAGTTCACAATTTCATGTAATCCAGATTTAGTGTATTGTTTTTAGTAATGTATTTGAATTTTATGGTTCCCAAATAAATTACCAAGTTTTATCGATTGGATATCCAAACTCCATGCAAAGGATGACAAATTTAAAAACCAAAAATGCAATTTTGGGTGTATATGATAAAAGCTGGAAGCAAAACAAAATAAGACTGGATTAGATTAGAGTACATTATCTTAACTGATAAAAGAAGAAGACCAGGACAATTTTAAGTTTTAACTCGCCAATTGTTTTTAAGTAAATATGTGAATTACAAATACCGGGAAAAGTTAAAACCTTCTCTGAAGCATCTTGCAAGAACAACGAAGATAGAACACATAATTTGGAACATCAAGCAAAAGCCATTATAACAACTTTAGAAAGCTTAGGGGGTGAAGAACAAAACCCAAAGGTTCTTCTTTTATTTTAGATATACCACCAAAAAAACAAATTGATGACTCAATGGCTGGGTAGTTTGAGAGTGTTGGCCTTGTCTTGCAGTGTACCGAGCAGACTCTCGAAACTCTTCTTGAACGAATCTACTCCTTCGTCTTCCAACTGTTCTCCTACCTTGTTCCAGTCTATTCCCAGCTTCTCTAGTGCACTGTATATCCCTTCTGCTTCTGATACATTCGCATCTATTGTCCTCTTCACGACTCCATGATCTGCGAATGCTTCCAGGGCTTGATCTGGCATGGTTGACACCTAAAATCACACCCAAAAAAATGGAAACGCTTGGTTACAATCCAGAGCGTATGAATATACTTCCAAGGCGTTACTACAACGGCCTTTTGATCTTTGTGCAGTGAAACATGAGACTCAGCAAACAAAAAGATGACTTACAGTGTCAGGTCCGATGAGAGGAGCGACATATAAGGTGTCAGAGTACGCTGGGTTCTTAACACTTGTTGATGCCCAGAGAAGCCTCTGTTTCTTGGCACCTTTCTTAACTAGAGCTTCCCATCTTGGACCTGAGAATTTCTTCTGGTAAAGCTTGTATGCTAATGCAGCTTGAGCCACAGCCGCCTGCAAGAATAAACATATCCTGTGTCATAAGCTCATTCTAACTTCACAGTGGCTGGTGTAAGATTCTCAGCGATGAATAGAGCTTTACCTTGCCACGGAGATCTAGGGCTTCTGGGGTACCAATTTGCTCAAGCATCTTGTCCATGAGAGTATCCACCCGACTGACAAAGAAAGAAGCAACACTGGTAACTCTTGAGAGGTCATCAAGTCCAGATGCCTCAAGGCCATCCAAATATGCATCGATCACTGCTTCATATCTAGCGATTGAGAATATAAGCTGAACATAACAGAGCAAATGAGAAACGATTTAGAAAAAGCAACATCAGTGCATCCAGATAACCAAATTCATGCAACACCCTTGAACTAATCTAGTTTCAGGTTTAAAACAGCCCAAGAAATCCAATGATCCAGCACATCATCACACTCTAAATGAATTCGAAGTACTATAACTCATTTTACTTTGAAGTTCTTTTAACACTTGCAATAAAAACATGAATAATGATACACTCTAGGATAACTTACCGTGACATTGACACTTATTCCAGATGCAATGACATCCCTGATGGAAGGAATGCATGGAGCAGTAGCAGGAATCTTAATGTAGACGTTACGACGGTTGACAACCTTGCTAAGATATTTAGCAGCTTCAACAGTCCCCTGGGTATCATCAGCAAGCCTAGGTGAAACTTCAACAGAGACATAGCCATCCGCACCTTCTGTCTGGTCATAGATTGGCTCAAAAAGTTTGCACGCATCCTGAATATCCTTCACCACAAGTTCCCAATATGCACTTTCAATGTCCTTTCCGGATTCCACAAGGGACCTAATAGTGTAAAACAAAAGAAAGGAGTTTCTGTCAGATATACCATGAACAGATCAGCCAAATTTTCACATAGACATGAATGCTAAAATTTTATTACCATGTTGTTAGCAACCACAGGGTAAGACAATCAGGAAAAATATGCATTCATATATACTAAAAGGAGTACCTGAACTGATCATTATAAGCATTTGAAGTGGAAATGGCTTTCTGGAAGATCTGCAAAGGGTTAAACAGTAAATGAGTAAAGAGAAATGAACAACCAGAGAGTAAAAGCAAAGCCAAACAGACAGAGAAGATAAAATTACCGCAGGGTTGCTAGTAACACCTCTAACACCACGAGCAATCAAGGGGAGAAGATCTGTGACTGGACGGCATAGATTATCATACCAAGGACTCTGACCTTCCTTCTCGTATAGATCGTGAAGAGTCGTTCTTTTCCCAGTACTTCCATTTCCACCAGAGACTGAACACCTCACACTGCAAATTAGCCACAAAGGAAACAGGACACAATCGTCAAAAAAATAATAATAATCAGATTTCTACCAACCAAAAAAAAAAGAGAAACTTTGATTATATTAGTGTAAATCATGAGATTCGAGGTACGTTTCCAGCTAAAAAAGGATAATTTTTGGTGAAACCACATAGCGAGAAACAAACAATAGAGACACAAAACACATGCATAAATGGATAGATAGACTTACAAGAGAGAAGGTCTTGATTGTTGATTATAACGAAGGGAAAGCTGAGAAGAGGAAAGCTTTGCATTCAAAGCGCGGAGATTGACAAAGGATCTGGGTAAGACGGAAGAAGAAGAAGATGATTTGGAGTCGACGCAGGTGGCGCAGGTAAGATTAGCCAGATTCGAAATGGTCGCCATTTTGTCGTTGGGGGAAATATGAAAGAGTTTTCTTGGTTTGATCGATCAGAGGATAAAAACAAGAAATGGGGTTGGTGAGTTTGGGAGTTAGGTCGGGAACGCAAAAGACGAACTAATCATACGACTATATGACGATGCTAATAGTTGACCATTTTCTGTTATATTTTACATTTTTATTTCTTTCAACTAATCCAAATATATCTTTATCTTAGTTTTAGTAAGACAAAAAAAATCGAAATATATCTTAGCCAAAAATTTGTATGTCAATTTGTTAAAGCGACAATAAAATTCTATAATATATATAACAAATGTAACCATCCATGTCGAAAAAGAATATTATAATGTAATTTAGCATTTTAGTAAAATGATTAAATATAGGATTTTAATTCAGATAAATATGATTTTTACATTAGATCGTTTTAAAAGACGTTATCTCTAATGTATGATTAATCAGTTTGAATTTAAGAAACAGCTTGTCTGATATATGAATAAAATAATAAGAAATAGAGCGGTGTCTTATGATTAACATGAGAGGTTGCTTAGGCAAGAGACTCAGGGCCCTTTGGCTAATTGGTAACGAACGTAATGGCCGTTGCTAGTTCGCAAGGGTCAGAGAAGTCACTTCCATATCCCAAAAGGAAAACAACACTGTATTTGGTGACATTACAACAATACTTTAACATATTAATCCTCCACAGAGTTTTACCCAAATCGAACTTTGGCTTTTGGGCAGCTGACTACTAGGGTTGGGCAGGAGTGCTACTACGCCGGGATCCAATAATTAAAAAGGTCATACAGTAGCATATTTGCTTATGCTAGACTTAAAAGTTTTAGAAAAACGTAAATACAATTAAGCTGAGTAAGATAATTTCTTTTATATAGATAGTATATGTTTTTGTGTCCGTAATCAAATCTACAGAAATATCTACCTATGCCACTTTTGCATCATGGAAACATCATTAACGGGATTGTCTTACGAATACAGTTTCTACTTATCTATTTGTAAAATATTATCATCAAAGCTAATATTTACTTTTATTTTGTTTGGTTCTACGTTAGCCTTTGAAGCTCATATCTTTAGATTTTTCTCTGCAAAGCAATTTTGAGATAAGTAAATTATTTGATGTAGGGATTTTAGTGAACATTGAGATACTCACTGGTGATGACGCCTAGAATCTTGAGATACGAAAGGGGTCTCTCTCATACAAAGGACAAATAGGCATGATAAACAATAAACAAAGACTACGAACAGAGTCTTTCACCAGCGATGGATAAACGAAGCTTTGAGTATACGTTCAACAAATATCACAAGTTTGTATTATTCAGCAAAACAAGACAAATCTTGCTCTAAAATGCCGGAAAAATATAAAAACAAAAACAAAAACAGGTTAAGTTCACTTAGACCCATACACTGACTGATGTGCTTTATTAATCAACCAATGAGTAACTTATTCTCTTCCAGGAAGCTGTAGGTTGGTACTTCCAGGTTGTACGGTGCAGGACCTTTCCGAATTCTTCCAGAGATATCGTAATGCGATCCGTGACACGGACAAAACCAGCCGCCATAATCACCAGCATTAGGCAAAGGGATGCATCCCAAATGAGTGCACACTCCAACCACGACTAACCATTCTGGGTTCTTGACCCTAACCGAGTCTTCTTGTGGGTCCCTCAGGGATCCAAGATCCACACTATTGGCCAGCTTGATGTCATCTTCTGTTCTTCGCCTGATGAAGACGGGCTTTCCTCGCCACTTGACTGTAACGGTAGTTCCCGGTTCGATGCTCCCAAGGTCAACCTCGAGGGATGCAAGGGCAAGGACATCTTTACTGGCGGACATGCTCACAATAAGCTTCAGAACAAGAAGACGGAGAACAGAGGCATAAACAAACCTCCCACCCGACAAGACAAAATAGGCGAAAGCACGCTTGCTAGGGTCACCAGGTGGGTAACGCTCGTGGTTATGGTCGTCGTAGACAATCTTTGAGTTAGGTGTTTTCACAGCTTCAACGGTGGCCGGGACATCCGAACCAAAACCTATCTCATTTCCTTGAGTAAGGACTTGAGAAGAGAAACCTGAAAATAGCATAAGACATTAACATATCCACATCAAAGCGAACTTTTTTGGGTCAAGTGTTCAACAACAATGTATTTAGCAACAAAATGTTCGATAAATGACACTGAAGAAAGGACTACCATTGTCAAGATTTGACATAAATGTATATGCTTCTAAAGAAAACCATATGTACATAAAAACGTAATCCATGAGGTAAAAGAATAATGCAGGAGAATAAGAGATTCATTCAAACAATCTTACCATAATATCAAATGCAGTGAAAACTATTAAACGCAAAAATCAAGGAAACAGACTCAATGATCCATCAATGCTTACAACACAACAAAACTCCCAGGCTTAGAATGCAATCATAGCTCTATTGGAAAACAAAGTATAAATTTCAGAATGCAAGTTCCTTAGCATGCCTATGAACTGCTATAAATCCTCCAAACGTAGTAAATAGGTAAAACATCGATGTCCATCATAGTGAAGAAATACATGGATACACAAGGTCAAAATTAGAAATCAAAAAGCCAATGTGAATCACACTATGAATAACGCAGCTCAAGGAATTAACAAACATGAGAATTATTGGGAACACGAAGGGTTATCTCAGAACTGATCATATTCATATCCGATAAACCAACTAAAATGCCCATTTCCCCTCTGGAAGAAAGAAGTAATCATGAATCTTAATCATTCCCGGGACTCGTACTAGCCAAAAAAATGCTTCTTTTTTTTTTTGGAATCATTCAATTGATAAAACTGCAAATAACACCAAAAATGTAAATTAATCCAGAGAGAGAGAGAGAGGATTGTAGATCGGCAGACCTCTGATAAGGCTCCGGTGGTAAGAATTGAAAGAAAAGAGATCAGCAGAGGGGACGGATCTGGATGCTGAAGAGGAGTCGCCGCCATCGGAAAGGGTATGGTCTCGAGAGACGACGAAGGAGGTCGCAGTGGAAGATCTTTGCGAAACAGAGAAAAGCCTCCTCCCTGCAACTCGCAGCATCTCTGGTTCAATGGGGCCGAATCTAGGGTTTCGGTCTAGCAAGAACACAATCCTCAGGTAAGGAACGGCCGATGCGTACAGAAGAATACTCCCTTTAAAATCGTTTAGGCGAAAAGGTCAATTTGTTTTTTGTTATTTTTTTTTCCTTATTTAATTAATATTTTTTATATCTAAATAAATATACAAGAGGATTTTGATGGCATGGCCTCTTCATTTTATTTTATTTTTTTTTTCTTTTTTTTTTACAGTTTGATCTTAGTTGAGATCTTTTGGTTTTGCCATATTATTTTAGTTTAAAGATTATTTTGATTTATATATAAAATAAAAGGTTTTATTTGTTACATAGCTCCAATTCGGTAGAAAATTGGGAAAAAAACATGCATGGTAGCAAAACTGTAAATAAGGAGGATTGTGTTCTTCCATATGTGATTTAAGTAAACAGCATTATATCACTGTCCAAAAAAGCAGAAAACTGTTTGGTGCAAGCACAACTATATAAAAGAAAACTGTTTTGAAAAAAGCCAAATTAAAATGTTGATTTTCGGTGGATTTATCTTGCGCCTGTCTAACAAAAGACACCCTTTCTTTCAATAGCTGGGGAATTTGGGCAGCTTCGGGTGGACCACGAAATGTGAAGAGCGGCTAAAACAAGTTTTTATTACAGTTGAGCTTATCAGCTAAAATCCGTCAGAAAGAAGATGGAACTATTTCATTGAAGATTCAGTCTTGAGAACTTCTATGGAATCTAAAGTTAAAAGCTCTTCGAAATGTTGTCTCCAAAAAGAACAGGTTAGGTTGAAACATCCTCAATCACCTTGAACCTTCAAGTGTCTCAGTTGTGGAAGAAGTTTGTGGCTCCATTGTGATGACGAGTAGAAACTTGAGATACGAAAGGAATCTCTCTTACAAACGATATGTGAAATTATACATACGAAAAATTGGCATGATACTAATCAAACTCCAAAATTCTTTTCAAATAATAAACAGACTATGCACAGTCTTTCACCAGATGAGACAGATGCTAAGTCATACAATGACAGGTTTGTATTATTCAGCAAAACAAGACAATCTTGCTGAGAGACCAAAGTGTGGGAAAAGCCAACTTGCACGCTAAAATGCGTGAAAATATAAAAACAAAAACAGATGAAGATCATTCAGACCCAGACACTGACTGTTATGCTTTATTTCATTAACCAATGAGTAACTTATTCTCTTCCAAGAAGCTGTAGGTTGGTACTTCCAGGTTGTATGGTGCAGGACCTTTCCGAATTCTTCCAGAGATATCGTAATGTGAACCATGACACGGACAAAACCAACCGCCATAATCACCAGCATTAGGCAAAGGGATGCATCCCAAATGAGTGCAGACTCCAACCACAATTAACCATTCTGGGTTCTTGACCCTAACAGAGTCTTCTTGTGGGTCCCTCAGGGATCCAAGATCCACACTATTGGCCAGCTTGATGTCATCTTCTGTTCTTCGCCTGATGAAGACGGGCTTTCCACGCCACTTGACTGTAACGGTAGTTCCCGGTTCGATGCTCCCAAGGTCAACCTCGAGGGATGCAAGGGCAAGGACATCTTTACTTGCAGACATGCTCACAATAAGCTTCAAAACAAGAAGACGGAGAACAGAGGCATAAACAAACCTCCCACCCGACAAGACAAAATAGGCGAAAGCACGCTTGCTAGGGTCACCAGGTGGGTAACGCTCGTGGTTATGGTCATCGTAGACGATCTTTGAGTTAGGTGTTTTGACAGCTTCCACAGTGGCCGGGACTTCCGAACCAAAACCTATCTCATTTCCTTGAGTAAGGACTTGAGAAGAGAAACCTGAAAATAGCACGAAACAATAACATATTCACATCAAGGCAAACTTTTTTTCTCGGTCAAGTGTTCTACATCAAGTAAAAACAAGTTCAAGAAATGACACTGAAGAAAGGAATACCACTATAACGAATTGGCATTAATGTATATGCTTCTAAAGAAAAACAAGTATAGAGAAACGGAGTCCATGAGGAAGAAGACTAATGTAGGGCTATAACAAATCCGTCCAATTGTACCACAATATCAAATTCAGCGAAAACAAAACTAGTCAAGAAAACATATTTAATGATCAGATGCTGTTCACTATAGAGACTGCTTACATCACAGCAAAACTCTTAAGCTAAGATTGCAAACATAGCTCTTTTGGTTAACAAAATTAAATTTGAGATTGGTTTACTGATGCAAGTTCCTCAGCATGCCCTTTAGCTGCTATGAATCCGTGAAAACCAAGTATAACATGATGTGCCCACATCCATCTCCCAAATAATAAGAAAATAGATGGACACACAAGAAAAAAATCGTTTTTCTCATCAAACAAAGGATTATCTCGGAATTGGTCAATTCATATCCGATCAATCAGCAAAAAGTCGATCCATTTCCCTCTGGAGAGCAAGCTCTAATACACCGTCTAATTCGTGGGATTCAAAACAGATAACACGTTTGTCCCAGGGATCATCGTGCAGATACGATACTAATAATTTCAATCATTCCCGGAACTCAGCCATAAAAAAAATGAATTTTTGTTTTGAATAATTCAATCAACAAAACTGGAAATGAAAATCGAACTAGAGAGAGAGAAAGGATTGTAGATCGGCAGACCTCTTATATGGCCTCGGTAGTAAGAATTGAAAGATGAGAGATCAGCAGAGGGGACGGATCTGGGTGCAGAAGAAGAGTCGCCGCCATTGGAAAGAGTATGGTCTCGGGAGACGACGAAGGAGGTCGCAGTCGAAGATCTCTGCGAAACAGACAAAAGCCTCCTTCCTGCAACTCGCAGCATCTCTGTTCAATGGGTGATGACCGAATCTAGGGTTTCGCTCTAGCAAGAACACAATCCTAAGGTTAGGGACGCACGATGCAAACTGAAGATTAGTCCTTTTAGTTTTTTTTTGTGTTTTTGTTTTTGTTGCGGATATTCCTTTAAAAATAGTCTCCGAGAAAACGTCAATTTGGTTTTTTACTATTAATACTCGTATCAAAATTACAATGACGGTGTTCTCACATTGCTTAATAAATCATGCAGCTTCGTGGCACATTCATGTACTTTGTTTTGGTTCGTGGCTCTCTCACCTTCAATTTGGCATATTTTGTAAACTTATTTACCAAATTGCCCATCGATTCAAATCTAAACGAGGACAACATAATCTCAATTGAAATTTGACGTCTCCAAATAGCTTATTTCAAAGCAAACAACAAATGTAAATTGCACAAATGACAAAATTCAAAACCAGAAGCGGCCAGCTATATATTGTTTTCCCGGAGGGTCCATCTTTATTTGTCAATTGGTGGCATCACAAACATGCTTTCTTGGGGGAAATTCTCTCAAAGATTTTCAGAGGTTGCTGATGTCAACAGGTTCACGGAGAAGCCTCTCCATCTGTTGTGCCCTCGTCCTGATAGACATGTCCAACACCTTTTGTTGGAACTCTACTATTAGCCCACCGTAGATACTCGGATCAATCTGCAATACAACATTACCACCATGGACATAGATGCTTAGATTCAGGGTTACGGGGTTAATAATCACAAGCTTGTGGTGATGCCATCACATTACATACCTTTTGTTCCACAGTTACTTTTTTCCCTTCTCCAATGATCTCCTGAAGCGTCTCCTTCAGTTCCTTCTCCTCAGCAGGGGGAAGCGGCTGTTGGTCCAAGACATTTGTTAATCCACAATGCTGAGTTATGCTTCTTTAAGAGATGATACAGTATAAAGTATGTAGCTTACCATGACTGTGGTAACCAAAACTTTGACATCTCCCCTATGTGCGTTTGTCAGCTGCATAAATTTCTTCACAATAGCATCTAGGTTCTTCAGTTTTCCATTCTCAGCTAACAAAGCTGTTTTAGAAAACAAATAACTTTTTTCTTATCAAAACAGCATGGTCAATCAAAGTCATAAAAACAAGGCAGTTTCAGACTTCGTTACATACAGAGGAAGTTCTTGGTGGGTTCGGCAAACTTTGCTTGATCACAAGCATCCCTAATAGCAGCCAGTCTTGTCTCTCTAGGAACAGAGGGATCCTTTGTAAACTGAGCAAAAATAGGGGCAGTCTTCATTGCCTCAATCAACTCAGAAAGATCTGACTCAATCTTTTCCAAGGAATTCATTTTCACAGCTGCAATGTATAGCCACGAAGCAAAGTTGCCATTTTCACCAACTAAAGCTATAGGCACCTGAAACAACAACACAACAAGTATAAATCTTGATACACTTCCACTGATATTATACAAAAGCCAGATATCAATCGGTTCCATTTCATGCCTATCCAACAATCTAAGCCTATATATAGATGCAATCACCCTTAGCACAAAAATTCACTAAGAAAAAGAGTAATCCTCCTACGAATAGTCAAAATTGAATAGCACAGATAAGGGTGAATACCTTAACATTAGCGGTTTTTTGAGCCGAAGCAGTTGCATATTCTCTCAACTGCCATAGAAAAGTACAAAATTTAAAGATTAATTGATAACATTCTCTGGAAAACCTCAGGATAAGAACAGATACAGCTAAGGACTTCAAAAACATTGAATGCCCAACAATATAAGCGCGAAAAAATACAATAATCCCGTCCTCTCCTGTTATAAAGCCAATCAGACGATCGGATCGACTGATATTTTAAAAATCGATTCTTAACAAAAAAATGTTGACCCAAGATTCGATTCTTAAGAATACGATTACCGCTGGGATAAGCGACCCTCCATGGGGATTGGATCTAGCGGAGGAGACAGAATCTGAGATGGCGATGTTCTTGAAGAAAGAGATCCCCGATCTGAAACGACCAGCAAAAGCCATTTTTGTTACAGATAGATTTTGATTGGAACCCTAGAAATGAGAAAGTCGATCAGCTGCTTTGTCGAGCAAAAAGAAGAAACTGGTCAGAGGATGAAAATAACTTAGTGCTTTGGGCCTCACTGGGCTCACACTTATTTTATTGGGCTTATTACTACCAAGTGGTTGTATAGTTCAGAAAAAAAAAAAAGTACTATGGTTTTTTGAGAATGAGATAATGTTATACAACTGATTTTCTTTTCTTTTGCCATACAGTAATACAGATCTTGTAGATTACATAGATTCTCAAGTTTAACTATAGCCTTATGTGTTGTGTTGTGTATATGAGATAATGAGATAATGTTGATTATGTGTTGTATTGACTCTTTGGTAATTTGTTTTCTTTCCGATCGTCAATTCATTTATCTTTTCTTTGATTTCGTCAGTACTATGAATAATATATTTTTAGATCTAATTACACTAAAAGAAAAGAAAAAAAAAAAGAATATAGAAGGGTGCAATAAGATTTGTACAGAAGGCTCTTGAGAGCGATACCACTTGGAGAATATGTTTTTTTCCATCTGAACAAATATGCAATGCGTTGTCATTGTCGTTTGACCAATTTAAAAAGTTTCATTATCACATACCTAATTATCTTTGCAAATAAGTCTTCGAAAGTTGAAATCTAATGTATCTATCGAAATCTACAAAAAGCACGATTAGTACTTAATTAGGGAAACATGATGGTCTTGATACTGTTAATACATTATTCACTATATACTTGCAAAGTTAGTTTGTTTGTTTTTGTTGTTGTTAAAGTGCTTTATACTAATGTAGTTATTCTTGCATTGACTATATGTCATCTTGACATTGTATAATGCATTTATGAGTTGGGACTTTGGGATCTGTATGAGGAAATTTACGAAGAACTTCCACATGGAGAGCACTTGTTTACTAAATTTGAAATAACTAATCTTAGGGGGTGTTATTGGTTTGTGATTTAAATAGAATTTTAGTGACTTTAATTGTTGTGTAGAATCTGTTGTTATTCAATCAAGATTTTGTTAAACTCTCTTAAAGTTTGGTGTTATTAGTTTGTGATTTGTAAAAAGTCATTTAAAATCTTAATGAATATTGTGTTATTGGATTAAGAGTTTTATAAAGTCATTAAAAGTTTTGTGTTATTCAACTAAAACAAAACAATCTATGACAATCTATGATTGTTAATGAATTCAATTATTGTGTTATTGGTTTATGATTTTAAACACTTTTCTTTACAAAATAAAGTCATGAAAAGTATGCTGAAATACTGCAGTTGTTTGAAAGACTTTACAAGATTATAGAAAAACTAATCAACAAGACTATAGAAAACTCTCTAACAGTTCTTCTAAATCATTCACTTATTCACTTTCTATGATTTTATTAAAGTCATCAAAACTCTATTTAAATCACAAACCAATAACACCCCCTTAATAACTTAGGGAGAGTTATTGGTTTATGGATTTTGAAATCCATATAGAAATTTAAAATCCTTAATGATTTGGAAAGAATACTTGTGGATTTTGAAATAACATGTGTTTACCTACGGATTTGAATCCTTCTATTTTTCACTGTCAAATCCATTTTTAATAAAACATGAATTTGAAAATCCAAAAACAAATCACTAAACGAATAACATAGTATTTTAATTAGTATTTACAAATCATATGACCAATAACACATGATTTTAATAAAGATTTTAAAATCAATGATTGAATAACACATGATTTTTATTTGAATTTCTAAATATACTGAAATCCATAAACCAATAACTCCCCCTTAACGTTTTTTTTACACATAATTGAATAAAAAATATAATGGATCTTATTTAACTTTCAAGCAATATTTATTAATGTAGCTTAATAACTAAAGTAACTACAGACATTAATTAATAAAAAAAACTAAACAAAACCAACAACAATTTTGTGGTAGCAAAATCCACCAGAAATTAGGAGCATGGAGGGATGAGGGGTAAAAGTATAATTTCGAGTGCAATGAAGTGGCACGTTCACCTGTCGGCACAGTGGAGAAGAGAACAACCATCTCTCTTGTTCACATTCACAATTTGATGAACAGTCATCTTCGCTGATGAAGAAACTCCCCTCCCTGAATCTTGATTCTGTCGATTTCACACATTAAGTTTAGCAAGAAATCTTTACCCCCACCAAGTAAGTTTATTGCTTTCTTATGTTTTGTTTCAAATCTTGGAGACAGACTTCAATACTGTGCTGTAACTACTGCATTGTGCCTTGCTTTCTTGTAACTAGGTACTTTCTTTTGGTTTTGGTGTCTTGTGTGTGATCTACTTATTTTTAGGAATCTTTAACAGATTTCAGGAAATATTTGCGGCTTTTTGTTTTTTTTTTTGTAGAATCAAACTAATTCTAGAGTATTGATCTGGAGTATGATTCGTCAAATCAAGGTTTCCTAGGAAAACTGTAGTTAGAGATTTGCATTATTTAGGTTGTCAAGCAATATGTATAGGTAGTGATTTGATTTGATTTAGCCATTGTTTGAATATTAGTTCGATTTTTGTTCAGATTTGGTTTTGTTGGAGAATTTGCAGAACAATATAGCAGGTGATGTTAGTGCAACAATGGCAAAGAAGAAAAGCATGTTCACTATATTGAAAAGAATTTTTATTTCAGAAGCTAACTCGGAAAAGGTGAAGGGGAAACAAAAAAACTCTCATTCTTCTACTGGTGGATATGTTCTCTGCTTCTTGTTTCATTTTTCTTATGTATTTCTGCAGAAAGAGAAGAGAAGAAAATGGACATTTTGGAAGCTTAGGATTAAGAAAAGGTTACCTTCCATTACAGCACCTCCAGAGCACATGACAAGTAATGAATCACACGAGGAACATAATGAGGAAAGTGTGTCAGATGTGGGTGAAATCAGCCAAGTATCTTGTAGTCGAAAGTTAGACTCCATAGAAGAGTCTAAAGGTTCAACATCCCCAGAAACTGCTGACCTGGTAGTCCAATATCAAATGTTTCTAAATAGACAGGAAGAAGTTCTTGCTGCTACTCAGATTCAGACAGCTTTTCGGGGTCATCTTGTAAGTTTGTGTACCCTTTCTTGTGAAGTTCCTGAAAGAATGACTCATTTTCATGAAAGCCTTGTGTTAGTCTGGTACTGGAGTTATATAGCTATCTTGTAGCTGTGTTGACTATATATAGTTGAGTAGGTTAGCTAGGGAGCTTAGATATTTAAAAGAAGTTTAGGCAGAAGGAGTTAGGATTCTAGATATATATGGGTCTAGGATCTTGGTTTGGGCAGTGGTTGAAAGTTAATGAGACTTCTCGTTAATCAATTGGTGTAGTTCTTTGGTTTATTGGATAAAGAGGTCTTACCTGTTCCAATCGTATGAGTATCTTTGTGTGCTGTTTACCATCATCATGATGCATTTATGTCCTGTAATGTCAATCACCTATTTAGTCTTTTGAGAAGCAGATGTGAATCTTTTAAGCCAATTGTCTTTTTTTTTTTCCTGCTTTTTGGGTTGGTTTTTCAGGTGACATGCTGATAATGTTTTTGAAATTCATTGTAGGCAAGGAAAGCTCTACGTGCCTTGAAGGGAATAGTGAAGCTCCAAGCATATATAAGAGGTCGTGCCGTGAGACGCCAAGCAATGACTACACTAAAATGCTTGCAATCTGTTGTGAACATTCAGTCACAGGTCTGCGGTAAGAGAACACAAATTCCCGGAGGTGCTCACAGAGATTATGAAGAGAGCAATATATTCAACGAGAACAATCTCAAGGTACATATTCTTCTGATCTAAAGAGGTTAACTTTTTTATTAACGGTGCAGTAGTATGTAAGAAAGTATTATGTTTTCAGGTGGACACAAACAGCCAAAAGAGATGGGACGATAGTCTTTTAACAAAGGAAGAGGCGGAAGCCGTGGTCATGGGCAAGAAAGAAGCTTCACTAAGAAGAGAAAGGATAAAGGAATACGCAGTCACCCACCGGGTATCTATACGCTTGTTAAATTGACTTTCTATTGCTTTACAAGTTCCTTATTGACCTGAAAACTGTTTTTCTTTATGAACATCAGAAATCCGCGGAGTCATACCAGAAGCGGAGTAACACGAAATGGAAGTACTGGTTAGACGAATGGGTGGATACCCAACTCACCAAAAGCAAGGAGCTCGAAGATCTCGACTTCTCTTCAAAAACAAAAGCTAAAGATGAAACTTTGATTGAGAAACAGCTTAAAACTCCAAGGAACTCATCACCAAGAAGATTGGTGAACAATCATAGAAGACAAGTTTCGATAGGTGAAGAGGAACAAAGCCCTGCCGCGGTCGCGGTCACCACTCCAACTTATATGGTTGCAACAGAGTCAGCAAAGGCAAAGTCAAGATCTTTGAGCTCCCCAAGGATAAGACCGAGAAGTTTTGACACACAGTCAGAGAGTTACTCGCCGTATAAGAACAAGCTATGCCTCACCACTTCGGTTATAAGTGAAGCACCGATCAAAGTCAGGGTTGCTAACAATGGCAGTAACACTAGGACAAGTGCATACCAGCAACGGTCACCAGGATTGAGGGGATTCAACATAGGCCCTTTGAAATCTAGCAATAATAATACTCTATTGAACGATCTCAGCATTAATTCAGAAAGATCTCTACCGAGCTGGAACAAGCAGAGCAGCTTGAGATGAGTGGATTTTGGACCCTGTATATACACATACATACGTTCCCAATGTTTCTTTTGAGGGTCACAATCACATGTGTATCAAATCTTCTTTCCTTGAGTTTACACTTGTTTGTTTATCTCAAATTTCAATTGGTTAAATGAGTATGTTGATCACATTTATAGATAGAATCAATTAACAATGAAGTTAGTTAAACTAGAACTTTTTCTCCAAGTGATACAACTATGAATCCTAGTAGTCCTGTGTGTCAGCTAACAAATACTACTATGAACTCACTGTTATTGTTTCGGTGCAAATTGGTATAGTCAAATTGGCAATAGAGTGACAAAACAATCTCTCTACTTAGTCATACTTTGATTCTTTCATCAATTCTCTATACTACCAAATTGGTTACAGTTACTCTATCGATCAACTAGTTTATACCATCGATTTTTATTTAACCAAAATTTACAGTTTAATGGTTGGTTTGTGCTAATGTATGAATAAAAAATAATAGAAGAATTGTTTTTATATGTGATTTTTAAGCTTATTTATATACAATGGATATATTCTTAAGATGATACTTATTAGATAGAGACGTCGGACCAGAGTGGGTTGACAAAAACAAATACAAGCTTGGAGGCAGCACGGCTCGAGCGATACCGTTTTGGTAAGGAAGAAACCGCAAAGGTTGCAGGTATGTCACTGGTCGACTACGAGGATTCTTCATCCGACGATGATCTCTTAGCCACCAAGGAGGAAGACTCAAACCTGAAGGAATCACTCCCACAACCGCAACAAAAACCCTCTCCACTTCCTCCGAATAGACAGTGAGTGATTTTTAGGTTTCCCAATTTTGGATTTTTCGATGAATTATCTGTTTTCTTTTTTTGCAATTGAAGCGCTCGAAATCGTGTATGTAGAGTCAGCTATGATGATTTTGATTCATGTAGCTTAGGATTTTCATTGTTCGTCTTTGTAATGTTGAAGCAAAGCTTTTCGATTCATATAGCTATAATAAATCTATCTTCAGGCTTCAAATCACTTAGTATAGATAGATGCATATATAGAAGAATGTTAGTTTCCTAGGTTGCCAAAGTGAGTTCCTTTTGTTGATTTGTGTCATATTTAGGTATTGATGAATACAATTTCCTTGTGTTTTGTAGGAGATGTGCGCAGGAGGAGAGTGTTGAGAAGCTACCAGATGCTTTGTTTCTTCTGGAGTCACCGACACTCACACAGGGGAGTGGCAATGACCATGCGTCCGTTGTTGCAGCTGCGATGGCCGAAAGTGCATTACGAAAAAGAAACTTAAATGGGAATGCTTCTTCTCTTCCTCGTCGTCCCAAGCTGCCAAGAGGAACTTTGCCTCATTCTAAGAATATTCCTGAAACTTTGGGGAATGTGCTTGTGCCTCCTCAGCTCAAGGGAAGGTTTGTCTTCGATATTGCCTTGTTTCCATCTCTATTCTCATATTATTTCTTAAACCTTGAAAACTATGGAGGAGGCTATGAGTGATGTTAGCCATCGTTCAGAGAGTTATTTAGGGGATTTTGCACATGGAATGTGTTTTAGACATTTATTAATTGTTGACATTCTGGGCATCTTCATGACAACTAGCTCCTAAATCAGATGCAATACTTTGTTTAAAACACTTATGATCGCATAACGTGAGATTATTATATATTTGCAGGAGCAATGTTGCCACAGAGGATATGAGCAGGCTTTTTGTGAAAAAACGGCAAGACTCCTCCAAGGCAAGGTCTCCAACTCAGGAATAGTTTGGTCAAATTTGAATGGTTTGATTTCCCTGACTGAATAGTGGTATCTTAGCAGAAAAACAGAGTATGTAATTTTCCGTTTTCTCATTTATTTGCTACCATATATACCAGAAATATAATATCATGAAATCTTGGAATACGACTTGATTGTTAGTGTGTTAGGGTGAAAATGGTGATTTCTTCGATTAGGATATTCTTAGTTATATTTGGCTTCATCACTTGTATCTTTTTGAAATTTATATTACAATGACGACAATTGAGCAAATTTTAAACAAAACACTAATTTTGCAATAAAAATAGAAAACATTAATCTTTATTTAAAGAAAAATAAAAATACTCTGAAACAAGTATTTTTTCTTAGTTGTTAACGAACCAAACTGGAGTATTTCATATGTGAAGCCGCTAAAACTTAAAAGATGAGTAAACTTGTTCACCTAAAGCATCAAAACATGAGCAGTGAAACCAATTCACAGCGTTGAATAATCTTGGAACCAACTCCTTGAAAGAAGTGGCCAAGTCTACAAACAACATATCTACTATTACAACGGTTGTCTACTGATGTGGCTGATTGGTGTTCGGTGGAGGGCCTGCAGGTAAAGGTGGCTGCGGCTGCTGCACGAATTAAAATAAAGAGAATGGATTAGTCGATGAATTTTATGCTATTAATTCATTCAGGGCTACATTTTCAACAACTAATCCTAGCCAGCAAGTATCAAACGAGCTGGAAACGTTATATGTGGTTCAATCGTATCAGGATGCTTTGCATTGTTCTTTAGACATTTCGCCTATTTGTACATATCTGTATGTGAAACTTTAACGGGTAATAAATACTAGATAAACATTAGAAGGACCTGTTGGAAAGGGTTGTTGTAGCCTGGCATCATTTGTGGACGGTTGAAACCACCACGTCCTTGGGGATACATTTGGGGTCCCCCACTGCTTGGTGGTCCTTGAAATACTCCCGAAGGAGCACCCATAAAATGACTTTGCGACATTTGAGGATTCATGCCACCTTGCATTCCCTACTCCAACAACAAGTGAAGATAAATATCTCTTTCTACACTGTAAAAATGATTTTACCTCCTCACAATCAGTAATGAGGACATAAATATCACTAAGGAAATAAAACAAAGAAGAATCCAACTCATGGGGTAGCCACAAAAAAAGGCTTAACTTGTGGTCAAATTACAAGAGATCTGAGTCTGAGAGCCATACCATTGATCCAGGCATCTGATGAGACATAGGCATTGAGGAAGGTGGCATGTGACCGTGTGGAGGCATTTGCATAGGCCGGGGAAGATGATGAGGGTGCAATGGCATATGAGATGATGGTGGTAGCTGATGGTGAGGCATATTGGGCATTGGAGGCATTTGCTGGGGATGACCTTGGTGGTGTTGTTGTTGCTGATACCCTTGCTGTTGGCCACTCCCAAGAAGCGATGGGTGGGGACCAGGTGGCAGCGGAGGAGCCCCCAGTGCCATCGAACCTGGAAGAGGCTGTTTATGCTCCCCTTGAGAGGATGCATCAAATGGCATTGCTATTCCGATTCCTGGGATGGTCCCCTCATTCCGTGTCAGCCCAGGCACAAATGCTCCAGGAATTGGCGATGCCTCAGATGGTTGGAAATTATCAGGCAGGCGATTACCAAAACCTTGTTCATTATAGCCTAATAAAAAATTACACTAATTAGTACACACAAATTACAGCTTCATTTCCTTAATAAACAATAAACAGATAAAAACACTAATTTTGGCAATAATGCAACTTGAAAGTACATGCTTTAAGACAGTAAGTGAGATACTAATGACCAAAGATGTTTTCGAGAGCCAAAATTCCTTGGCTCTCATTTTTAAAGCCTGTAAAAATCTGACCCCTTATCGGACCAGCTGAGCTGGAGCAGTTAAGTCTTTTCTTTTCTACAAAATTTTCCACTTAATCACGGTGCCATATGGCTGGTCGAGCCTGAACCTTAAAAAGTCAAGGCCTATTTCGAACCAGCCATTATAAGAATAGGACTGAGCCTGCCAAGGCCTATTTCGAACCAGCCATTATAGGAATAGGACTGAGCCTGCCAGGGCTCGACCAGTTAAGCTTATCGCAACATCCTTACTACTCATATGGATAAGGGCATAGTATTATGCACTGCCCACATCCTTTCCATCGCAATGCCTACTAAAAAAAATAAGATACTAATAGCCTTAAAAAAAACCTTGGCTCTGCATAGTAAGGACATCTCGGGGATTATCTGCAGGCCTGTTTCTGCACCAAAACTTTGTTGTGTGATCGTTGCTACCACTGCAGATATTAGGGAAAAAATTAATATCTGAAGCATTATTTATTCGAGAGCATAGCTAAGAACAGAATATCATAGAATAAAACTGTAAGGAACTCGTAGCACCAGATTATCGTAATTGCTACCTGCAAAGAAGATATCCAATAGGATGCCATGCAAGATCCCAAACACTGTTATCATGAGCATTTGGGATTTCAATCTGTGGGTTTTCATGCCTGGGAAATAAGAAAAGTTTTTCATAATTAGACACACCTTAAACAAAAACCACAAAATAAAAAGGTAATGTAAGATGCTACTAGTATGTAGATGTGTCATGACTGGATATAATATGTAGACAAGAAACATGATTTGACAAATCCTTATAAGTGATTAAAGTAACAGCAGGATGAACGAATAAATAGCATATTGCTGCACAAGAGTACCTACCCCACAATCCAATGACAAATGGATCCGTCAGAGCTCCCACTGACAAAATATTCTTCATGGAAGGGATGCCACGCCAAGGCTTTAAAAGAGTTCGACAACTTTTAATTAGAAATAGTTGCAAATAATAAATGTGGAAGAAACAAATTGAGAACTCTCATAATAATAAGAAAAGTCTCATATGTTGACCTCCATTAAGTAAAGCATGGGTACAATGATAATCTTTCGAAGGGATATTCTTTAAAGCCCTAGTCAATGTATAGAAAAGTAACTATATGCGAGCAGTTTGTCTGCTTTCACGTGTTTTTAAGACGTGATCATTAAAGAATTTGACAACTTACATGTTACATCTTTCGTGTGCCCACGAAAGGATTCAAGCTCCTTCATAGTCCTTATATCGTACAGCTGCAGATTACATGCATAGGTGTCATACAATTGCTTCCATAATGCACAGAAAAAAATCTCGTTTACAAATCAATACAGCCCAAAGAAAGTGAGCCTTACCTTAATTATCTGATCTTTCGAGGCCGTTAAAAGCCAATTGCCATTTTGGTTCCACTTCACACTAAGAACTATGTTTTTGTGACCATGACTGCAAAAGTGAGCATAGGCCATCAAATTCGTCAAAGCTTTGAACATGAAATTATAATAAATTACATATTACATAATGTACCACTTACAGTGAGCAAAGCTCTCTCTCAGTTCTAGTATCCCAGAGTTTGACAAGTTGGTCTTTTCCACCTGACAACACCGACCAAGCGGTTCATAATCGGCCATAGAGAGAGACTCTAAAATATATATATATGTTTCTTACTTATTGCATTTTTCAAAAAAGAAACCTATAAAATAATGTACCAGAAACTAGTAGGGACTTTGTGGGGTGCCAGTCCACGCTCTTGACATCCCAACCATGGCCTGCCTGAGTTCAAAATATAAAGAACCCTTTGGTCACTTCAAAAATTCTCAGAAAATACAAATACAGTATGAAGAAAACTGTGAAAATATGCCTTCACAAGGATAGGAAAGTTGTTATAAGCACCAATTTGGAGCCTTCGAAACTAACTAATTTTTACATGGCATGACACCAAACCGAATCTCAATAACACCTTTTCCTATGTAGCCTAAGGGTCCAGTTCTAATAACATACAGCACATCTCAAACAGCCTTCTAAATTCAAAATAGAAGAGCAAGCAACTAAGAAATTCACTATCTGCCGCAAATCTGTTCAAATCACATTACCGGTTAATGAGCATTCTTCTTGGCACTTGGTAAAATCCCAGACTTTAACAGTCGTATCATCAGAACACGAGCAGAACTTCAAATCTGTTTTACAGAAACTGTTTGATACACATTGTTAAAATTTGACGAGATTCATTTAATGCAATTTAACATGTCCAACTTTTTTTACCTTAAATCGCGAATTGATTCCTTGTGAGCAGTTTTATTGGCTTTCACATTGTTCATATTGTTCTGCCAATACCTGATCCATGAGAACCATTGATCCTTACCGTCACAGAAAAAAACTAAATTTGAAATCATAGATTTCAGAGCTACTCATTTACATCATCACAAGTTAGGGACTGAGAGAAAAAAAAAATACTTTATTGTGCCTCCATCATCGCCAGAAACCATATAATTGTCATTGTGGCTCCATACCATCGACCTTATAGGTTGATCATGTGCCTGATATTGACAGCAGAGTTCAACAGTCAGTACCAGGACCAACAGCTATAGAAGAATCAAAACAGAAGTTGACAAAGATTAATAAACACAATCTGAAAAAAGAACCTGAAGAATCATTTCAAAATTAAAAGATTGCCCATTCCAAAGAGTAAACTCCCCACTTTGAGAGCCCGTGATAAGACGTCTTCCTGAAGGTGTCCACTAAAAACAAGAAACCCAATCAGCAATGATCGCATTAAGTTGGCATAACAGAGTTAAAAAAATAAAGAAAGATGTTGCTTTCTTCAATAGATAAACATGGCAAACAGAGAATAATACAAAACACCCAGCTGTTAGAGGGATATACCAAAACACGGTTGATTGAACAACGGTTCTTGTTTAGAGATGTGTGAACAAACTTTGCAGCAAAGCTTGTGGAAGGATTATCTGAATAGGCAACTGTGGGAAGCATCTGAAACATTGATATAAAAGTTAGAGCAGTAAATCATTCAAATACTGGAAAGAACAATCCTCAGATAAAAAATCTTAGAAAAAGCAACGAAATCTAACATCAACAGCTGCAGCTGGGGTTGGTTGCAAAGAGGTCCTATCCCTTGAGTCCCGCTGCCATGTTCGAGCCTGAACAAAAACATACATGGAGTAAATTCACTCCGTGCTTCTATTTCCACAAAGTATGACTTAGCTAAACCACATATCCATATCAATTCCATGACATAAAGACAATGCTATCTAGTGACTGTTGAGATAAAAGGGAACCAGAGAATTTAACTGGAGAAGGAGAAGCTATGAGTATAGATATCAAGACGAAAACTTTACAGAAAACGAGAGAAATGTATATAATCAATCAGTGACAAAAAGGGTTGTAACGAAGAAATACTGTGAGTGAGAGCAATGAGAATACATTACCTGAATATATCTGACAACGGTGCTGGTGTAATCAACAGCTCTTCTCTGTGTATGCTTTCTCATTCGTTTGGCCCCAAAACTGTCTAAATGTGCTGCAACATGAGACAAGAGAGACATCAGATCTCATAGTCAATCACTAATCGAAAAAACAAAAGCTCAAGTGTACTAACAGTCGAAGGGATTATTTGGGGCAGAGGAGTGGTGGTAGTCGGGATTGATGTTAGAGGAAGAAGCTGAGGGCTGCCGCATCATCGGCATCGGTGAACCCCTGTGCAAATCGCCGCCGGCACCTACATGGTGTTGATTCTGTACCGGTGGGAGCTGCTGCATCGATTCGCCGTACATTGTTGCAAACGGAGAGTGAAGAGAGAATTTATGCGAATCGAAGGAAAACTGCAAAAGTGTTGGAATTTGGGTTATCTTGAAACGAGAGAGTGGGTATCGTCAGGACAGGAGTGAAGCTTGTATTAATTGGCAATTTTGATGACAACCCAGAGCAGACAAGAGCCAAAGAGAAGAGAAGAGAAGTCGAAGATCAGTGAAGATAAGAAAGGTTAGGGTTTTCGAGTTGGGTTCGAGCCTTGAAGGAACAAGAAAGTATCGGTTCGCCGGTCAACCGATTAGTAAACAATCTTATATACGAGTACGAGAGAACTCGACTATATTAATCAACAAAGGGATAAACAATCTAATGTCAAGGAAACTCGATTAATTAATATTAATTTAAAGTTCTTTGTTTTTAATTTGTAAAATCCTATTAATTACTTTAACAAAAAAAAAATCCTATTAATTAATTAGCTAAATCAATTTCCAAACTATAGATATATGTTGTGTACATGTATGATTCAGAATGGTCATTTAGTAGTTTGTACTAAATATTATTTTTGTGTTGCTTATTAGAATTTGACTAAACGCATGTGTGAATTGTATATGAGAAATGCATACAAATAATTCGCAAAAGTAGCGGATTGAAATATTATGAATCAAACATAGTTTTCGTTCGTACTTTTGTACTTAGTTATGTTTTGAACCCAGTAAAAATATATTATGAATCAAACATGGCTTTCAAACCATTCATATCTTAATTTTTTTTAAACGTATGAAACCGAAAATTTACTAAAACTGAAGATATAATATTCAAAAAGTGTTTATGCTTCAAAAATCTAATAACCACATTCAAGTCCAGTTTTGTTCGTCTAAATAAAATACTAAAAATGTCCCACATCGTGTGTGGATTACTACTGATTAATGAAAATATGAAATCTCTCAAGTTAGAAATTGGTTAGTGCATGAGTTTTTGGACTATATATATTATAGACAAATCCTCTCAGACATATGTAGTTTCGGCATTTTAGTCATTGGTCTTGCACCTTTTCACTTTCAACATGTCTCATGTGAGGATAGCAAACATGAGATGAAAACAGGGAATTGAAACACAATTACGAAGTCACATAGCATATTTTAGAGCTAGAAGACGTATAACTTAAAACTCTTCAAGCCAAAAGTATATTTGAATATGCAGCATTGAAAGCCTTCCAACCGATATTGAATCATTTCAATCGAAATTCTGAGTCAAAATATACAACACCCTGAAGATTATAGTTTAAAGTCAAGATCTACAAGAAATTATAAACATGGCATGGATGATGGATCGGTGACTCATATCCAAGGTCAGTATCACCTAGCCATCCACTAGAACTTTTGTACAATGAGTCGACCCTAGCCTACTGCAAACGCCCACGTCCGTTTCACGCCTTTAGGGATACAAGACGGAGGAGCCACTGGTGGACTGAGCTTGTGTGTGTGTTTTTTTTCTTTTTAATTGTAGTTTTTTTTTTTTTTTTTGATAAAATCTTTTTAATTGTAGTTTTTTACATTATTTTCAAATAAATATTAAAGAAATGCTTAAACGTTACCGTGTAGACCAGTTGACTAACAAAAATCCGGCAATTAATAACATTCCAGATTTCCGGCGCCAAAAAGCTGGCAAGATCTACGGCCAATAACGCAGTCGTATATTTCCATAAACCTATAATTTCCTTTTAGTAATCTAAACCAACGGCTTACAATCCCTCTATATTCCAATCTCGATGATCTAACGGTCCTACAGCTCCCGAGCGCATATAATAGAGCGTTACATCTGATTGTTTCTAGTGCGACCCTATTTCTGGAGCCAATAAAAAGCTCGTGTCAAAACTCGCCTCTTCGCCACAAAGAAAATTCTCTCATTTCTTCTTCTTCTTCGCTCACCTCCGACAAGAAAGGGCGAGGAATTTTGCTCCCTCAATTTCGCTTAGCCATCGATTTTCTTAGGTAATTTTGGTTACTCTCACATCCATGTCGCTTTAAATCTCGTTGTTTCTCTCTTTTCATCATTTGATTTTTATTCATCTGTTTCACAGTCTTATATCAAACAAGGTATAATGATATAGTACTGTTTCGTTTCGTATTGACGATCTGATGGTTTCCTTGCTTTATTATGGCTTGGATTGAACCTAGATCGCTGGCTGAGTGTGAATGTTTCGATATAATAGATCTGCTTGTGTAATCCACGGAAATGATTCGACTCTGTTGCTTAAAATGTACACCGTTTAGTTGCTAATTTATGGATCTGTTGTGCGGACGTCGTTGACGTAAACTTTCTGCTTCTGAATACGATCATGGTTTAGTTTCTCTGAGTCGCATAGTTGCACAGGGTAAATATTACATTGATATTTGCGACTAGATTTCTTGTAGAGCTAATACATCACATTACAGGGTAACCAATGCATTGTTTTTGATCAAGATTTTTCATTAGTTGTGTGTTTTCACGTTATTTTTTTCAGTTGTAGCCTCTCTTTTGTTAATGGTGGATAAGTGTTCCACTGAAGATGTGCAATTGCTTTTGCTGCGGTTTACAGCATAATCCATGTCTTACACTAAGGGTTCGTTACTTTTGCAGAGGTTAAAATGGTTGATCAGACTCAGCACCCCACAATTCTGCAGAAGGCTTCTGGCCAATTCTTGCGTTCGAGTATTTCTCAGGACATTCATGGTTATGCTTCGGGTTTGCAGAGGCCTGCTACATACCAAAGGCGCCCATATGGAAACTACTCGAATGCTGCTTTTCAATATCCTCTTGCAGCCACATCTCGGATTGTATCAACCACTTCTCCTGTGTTTGTCCAAGCTCCAGGAGAGAAGGGATTCACTAATTTTGCTATTGATTTTCTGATGGGTGGTGTTTCTGCTGCTGTGTCAAAGACCGCTGCTGCTCCCATTGAGCGTGTCAAGCTTTTGATTCAAAACCAGGATGAGATGCTTAAGGCTGGTAGGCTCTCTGAGCCCTACAAGGGTATTGGTGACTGTTTCGGCAGGACAATTAAGGATGAAGGGTTTGGTTCTTTGTGGAGGGGAAACACTGCTAATGTTATCCGTTACTTCCCCACTCAGGTTGGTTAAGTTTCACTTCTTTGCTCTTAAAAAAACGTCTAGTAATATATGATGCATTGGTTACTGATCTACCTCTCACTTGCTAGGCCTTGAACTTTGCATTCAAAGATTACTTCAAGAGGCTTTTCAACTTCAAGAAAGACAGGGATGGCTACTGGAAGTGGTTTGCTGGTAATTTGGCATCTGGAGGTGCTGCTGGTGCCTCTTCCCTTCTCTTTGTGTACTCTCTTGACTATGCACGTACCCGTCTTGCCAATGACTCTAAGTCTGCCAAGAAGGGAGGTGAAAGGCAGTTCAATGGTCTTGTTGACGTCTACAAGAAGACCCTCAAGTCTGATGGTATTGCTGGACTTTACCGTGGATTCAACATCTCTTGTGCTGGTATCATTGTCTACCGTGGTCTCTACTTTGGACTGTACGACTCTGTGAAGCCTGTTCTCCTGACTGGAGACATGCAGGTTTGTTTGAGCTCTATTCGTTTACATTTATAAAGTGACATCATAAGAAATTAGGGATCCCGTCTTGTCTGATTCTAATGTTGTTATCTCTTACCTTGCTGGATATTTCAGGACAGTTTCTTCGCTAGTTTTGCTCTTGGATGGCTCATCACCAATGGTGCGGGGCTTGCATCCTACCCGATTGACACGGTTCGTAGAAGAATGATGATGACATCAGGTGAAGCCGTAAAGTACAAGAGTTCAATGGATGCCTTCTCACAGATCCTCAAGAACGAAGGAGCCAAGTCTCTGTTCAAGGGTGCTGGTGCCAATATCCTGCGTGCCATTGCGGGTGCTGGTGTGCTTGCTGGCTACGACAAGCTGCAGTTAATCGTCTTCGGCAAGAAGTACGGATCTGGAGGTGCCTAAGTACTAAATCCCGCAGCTGTCACTATAAAGCTTCGGCTTTCTTTTTTTTTCTTATCGATTTATTGCAGTTTCAGAATTAAAAAAAAAAGATGTTGATGAAATCTTTTTCTATAAAATTAGAGGGGAGCAAGGAGAAATTTATCTGTTTGACGATAAGTTTTTTCTTATATGGAATAAATTTTGTATGGGACCAAGCTACGATTTTTTTGTTTTATTGTTTTTATACCGCTTTTTATATCATGAGGATGTTTTTTTTAATAAATGAGATGACGAAAAAAAAATAAGAGATGTTTTTTGTTATATGGAAAATTGGTACCTTGCAGAAAGAAACGTCATTATGTACACATTAAGACATGGTTCAAATTGTGTAGCTTAATAATGCATATTTTCTCGTTCTATATTATATTATTGATAGAAAACGAGAAAAAACGTCGAAGCAAGACAAATCAAAATTCAATAAACAAATGAGTGAGGGAAATGTAGGGCGTGGAAGGTAAGGTACCGTCAAGAAAAGTTCATTGAACCAACTCAAATATCTCCGTAGCGTATACTTTTAGTGCGTAGCGTAAACTGACAGCTATGATCAGATTCTTACGAGCCTGATACTTGATAGCGAGGAGCACGTTTCCAAAAATAACAAAAACAGCAAATATGAAGACAGATAGAATAGGTCGTAATTTCGAATCAAATTGGACGTCGAAGACCAAACCACAAGTTGGATTGCCCATCTTTTAAGCCATATTGCCAATCTTTGAATTTGTATGTTAAATTTTTCTTATTGATAATTGGGAAAGCCAAGTCCATACTAATTCCCAAGACATTTGAATAACCTAAAGATGGTATTTTTAGCATTTACAACGTCGGTCCATAGTGGACAAAGACTCAAACTCTATAATCCCCGATTCCGATGATAAGAATGGATTCTATCCATTAGACCACAATTTTTGTAATTTTGTATGTTAATAAATTCCAATTTATTGGCAATTTTGATTCACGTATTAAAAGTGTTTTATTTGTCCCATAGACGTGGTCTGCATACACTTGTACTTCGTGAACTTTTGTTTTTTTGTATTTTTCCTATAATTATTTCCTTAGCCATCAGCAGAAAAATCTTGGTTTTTAATTGGCACGATCCTAACACCATTTTGTCATATTAGTTTTGGACGTGTTATTAATTCGTTAATGACGCACCGTTAGTCAACTCCGCTTCGCATTAATTACTCGTCCGAATCGCTTATTCTTCTCCGGTGACACTTCCCTTCTTCTCCCTCTTTAGGTCTCTCTCTACGAATCTGTAAGCTTCAAATTCATACTCCGAGATTCGCTTCTGATTTTCGTGTAGGTTTCTGCTTCTTCAGATCTTTTTAGTTTTCTAGAATTCCACACACTTTCTTTCCGTATAAATTGATCTATTTTTATTGGGTCAAAATTGATGCATTCTGGAACTTTCGCAGATGTGTTCTGTTAATTCTCATAAAGTCGAGACATTTTTTGATGACTGGGTTTCTCAATTTGGCAAAGTTGCATCAGCTTAGCTTGTCACGATTCATTTTTTTTTTAAACTTCACCTTTGGTTGCAGGACGGAATATCTGAGCTCGAGGGGTCTCCACTGCCATGAATTTATGCTGCTAATCTTGAAGGCCGTAGTGGAATCACCATTAAGATTTTGCTTTGTATTTTAGTTTGATTTGAGAGAATTAAGCAATGGGGAAAGCATCGAGCTTGCTTCTCTTTTTGTTGGGTTTTGGGTTCTTTGTTGTCACATATAATCTTCTGACACTTATACTTCACAATAGATCTGCTGTGAGTAATTCAGATGGAAGTCCACTTCTAGATCCTGTTGTTCAGATGCCTCTAAATAGTAGAAAGGCTAAGACTTCTCCAGCACCTTTTCATGTTGCCTTAACAGCCACAGATGCACCTTATAATAAGTGGCAGTGTCGTATAATGTATTATTGGTATAATCAGCAGAAGGCTCTTCCTGGTTCAGATATGGGAGGCTTTACTCGTATATTGCACTCTGGTAATCCCGACAACTTGATGGATGAAATACCCACATTTGTGGTTGACCCTCTTCCTCCAGGTCTTGATCGGGTGAGAATTATATTCGCTGTCTTCACTTGGTCTGTGTTTTACTACTGTTTTATCATTGAGTCACTCTTTTTGTAATCCTGTATTTAGGGGTATGTTGTCTTGAATAGACCGTGGGCATTCGTGCAATGGCTTGAAAGAGCTACAATCAAGGAAGAGTAAGTCCTGTCTCGCTTCCTTCCTTCCTTCCAACAAACATTTAAATGTTTGCTAAATCTCTTGCATCTTGATGTCGATGCAGCTATGTGCTCATGGCAGAGCCTGATCATATATTTGTTAATCCACTTCCCAATTTGGCTGTTGGAGGATTCCCAGCCGCTTTTCCGTTTTTCTATATTACACCTGAAAAGTACGAAAACATAGTCAGAAAGTATTATCCAGTTGAGATGGGCCCTGTAACAAATATCGATCCCATTGGCAATTCTCCTGTCATTATTAGCAAGGTGAGATTATCTGTGCTATAATCATTGTATGTGGTTATCTCTGTCTCACACATTTGACTTGGGCCTCAAAGATCTCTCGGGGAATATGTTGTTTCTCCTGTTTATGCATTAAACTTGATGTTGACATGCCTTTACTTTCTTATGCAGGAATCACTTGAAAAGATTGCTCCTACATGGATGAATGTCTCGCTGACAATGAAACATGATCCAGAAACTGATAAGGCATTTGGATGGGTGCTGGAAATGTTAGCACTGGAAACAAAAAAATTTATTCATAAATTGGCTCTCCACCTTTTGAATCCCATCATGGTTAACTGACTACTTTATCTTCTCTTTTCTGTTTGATAAGGTATGGTTACGCAATTGCTTCTGCTATACATGGGGTGCGTCACATCCTTCGGAAGGATTTCATGCTTCAGGTAGAATTGACCTGGTGCTGATTACTGTAGTGATAACTTATTGTCGAAGTTATTCTTGTTAATTTGTTTTGTCAAAGTTACGAAAGTCTTTTCCCTGCTCCGTATTCCTAATTGCTTTCACCATATTTTCAGCCTCCATGGGATTTGTCTACGAAGGGGAAGTTTATCATTCATTACACTTATGGATGCGACTACAACATGAAGGTATTACGGTTTGACACGATCTTTGGTCATTCGTTTTTACTTGGTTTATTTAGGTTTTCTTATTAGACACTCGTGAAACTACTAAGTTTTGCTGACTGCTAAATACAGGGTGAGCTGACATATGGCAAAATAGGAGAGTGGCGATTCGATAAGAGATCACATCTGCGAGGTCCTCCTCCGAGGAACATTTCCATGCCGCCTCGCGGTGTTCCGGAAAGTGTGGTATGTTATATATATACACTATAATCTGATCCTACATAAAACGAGATACATCAGTAAGGTAGCTCATAGGGGAACTTATTTGCATCATGTCCATTGGTTTTAGTGGAATCCGAGACTATAGAAACTTGGTACACAAATGCTTATCTCAAGTTGTGATGTAGTTTGTCAAATTTCAATGGTTTTACTTCCCGGGGGATGAGTCACGGTTATGCTTGTAGGCAATGATTGACAAGAAGTGTGAGAGTGAGAACCTTCATTGTGAAATGAATTTCCTTACTACACATTGTGTGATGTGTTTTGTGGTGGTGGTGCAGGTGACTCTTGTGAAGATGGTGAATGAAGCTACCTCCAATATCCCAAATTGGGACACTCTCTAACTCACATCCACAAGACACAAATCATAGGGATAACCGTAACGAATCCATACAGCAATATTTTTCCAAAAGAAAGTTTCTTTTTTCCTTTTACTTCATTTCTTTACTGTTTTTTTTCCTGGTTAAATCATGAACTCAAGAGTAAATTATAAAATTCTTTTGGTTTGAGTGAGACAATGTTCAAGAAATGTAGGCGCTAATTAGCAAGAGAGTAGAGTATTTCTTTTGGTTCTAGCCTTGAGGTATTGATAAATTCAACAATGTATAATATCTGGTATGCTTGCGTATACCTCATAACCAGGCAGGCAAATGTTTATTTATTTATTTACTTACTGTAACGAAAGTACAAATGTGCCCAACTAGACGGAGTTAATAGTTCCGTCTTTTTTTTTCCGTCATTAACAGTTCCGTCCATCAACCCAATTAATAAATTATTCATTTAATATATATAAAAAAAAGGATTTTTTTGTTCATCATCATCTATCTCCTCCCTCCACACACTTGACACAAGCACAGTCTCCTCATCTTCTGAGCAAAAATGGAAGTTGCTCTTCTCTCCTTCTCGTCTTCCTTGTCTCCTCTGTGCCACCAGCGAATCTCAACCCTAACACCCAAAACCTCCAATTCCCCAAACTACCCTCGCCTCCCGGTCATCAGATCCGCCGTGTCTCGTAACAAAAAGGAAGAGACCGTCGAAGCCGTCAAGTCCCACCTGGAGAATTGCCACCTCCTCGCTGCCATCAACTACAAAGGCCTCACCGTCAAGCAGTTTCAAGACCTCCGGAGAACTCTCCCGGACACCACGAAGCTCATCGTCGCCAAGAACACTTTGGTCTTCAAGGCCATCGAAGGCACCAAATGGGAAGCTCTCAAGCCTTGTATGAAAGGCATGAACGCTTGGCTTTTCGTCCAAACAGATGAAATCCCTTCCGCCATCAAGCCCTACCGGAGCTTCCAGAAGGAACGCAAGCTTGAAGACAATGACTTTGCTGGTGCCGTCTTCGAAGGTAAGTTCTACGCTCCCGACAATTTCAAAGTTCTCGAGACCATGCCCACTCGTGCTGAGGTCTACGCTAAGATGCTCGGCGCTCTGCAATCTCCGGCCATTAATCTCGTCTCTACTTTACAAGCACCAGCAATAGAGGTTATAATGGTGCTCAAGGCATATGTCAAGAAGTTGGAAGATGAGAGTGGTTCATAGTTTAACTAAGCTTTACTAAGCTAAGTAAGAGAGAATTATGTAATGTACGCAACAGAAGCAATTCAATTTTTTTTGTTTATCACTCAAAGCACCAATTATTACAAGTCACTGGGTTTTATTGAAATGTATTGTTTTTTGGAGTGCTCTCAAGCTAACAAGGATCTTGTTCAGATGTACTTTGAGAGGATAGACTCAACCACTCCCTGAGCTATTGGGTGGTAAGTTTCTCGAGCTTCTGCAAACACCTGTTTTGCCAGCTGCTTCTCTTCGGTTCCACCAGCTTGTGCAAGAGCAGTGTAGAGTGGACGCAGGTACTTCATCCTTCCTACCTCTTTTAGAGTTTTCTCTACTTCCCCATGGTACTCTTTGCACTTGGATGCAATTGCAAGTTGCAGAAACGAGACCTTCACTTCATAGTCCTTTGATTCCGCCAGTCTGTACCGCTTGTCCAAAGCCATGACCTGAACCACCAATAACAAACTGGGTGTTAGTATAATAGGTTTGGAACCTGATTCCTGATTCTTCCTTCATTGATCTTGCATTGTCACTTACAGACACGAAGACAAAGATAAAATCCTCAGGATTCTAACTCTCTGCAAAGCCAAGATGCTTTCCACAACAGCTAATTCTCCCAATGCCAATAGGCTTTCTCCACAACCATCACTAGCCCAACACTTTCTCTCTTCCTTATGAAAGTTTATCGATTCGTTCAACCTAATTCTAATGCACCTAACAACTTCTCGTTATCTTAAAAGAAGTGTAAAGACTAAAGAGTACCTGAGAAGGTTCACATGATTTAGGAAGATTCTCCAAGTACAGCTCCCATTCCTGTCCGTTCCACTCAGCAACCTCATCCTCACTTGGCATCCCTCCTTCCTTAAACTGTTTCGCCAGGGATATAATCTTTGTGTAAATGGTTGAGACTGGTTCATATGCATCCTCTGGTATACCTTCGCCCATAGTCCACTCAGTTAGGTTGATCTCTTTCTCTATGCCAGGGATGTTTGCTTTCAGGAATTCAAGAAATGTAGAAGTATTGATAGACTTGAACTTGAAAGTCGCAATGTATTTCTTGAGGAATTCGTCAAAAGCAGTCCTTCCAATCTGAAAGTTTTTCAGTAAATAGATGACCGTTATTGTAACATTACATAAGAAAACAACACCCACATGGAAGCGGAAATTCAACTAACCTGGCGTTCAATTCGCAACAAAAACTGGAATCCTTTTTCATATGGGACCTGAGAATATACATCATCTGGATCAACACCACTTTGATTGGTCCACAGTTTAGTGAGCTCCATGTTGTCTTTAAACCGTTCCATTTCATCAGTCAAACCCCGCCAACCAATGCCAATGCTCAAACTAGCTCTATCCGCCCCTTGAACAACCTCCACAATTCTCCTCTCTGCGTAAGTTGTAAACCCCTATTGCCATGAACATGAAATAAGCTTTATTTCAACCAACAAGACAAACTCTAAAAACGGATACACAGTTCCACATGATTAATCCATATTCCCCTAAACCGCACTCTTAATTTGTAGCTAAACGAAGCAAATGCACAGGACAATTCAAAGCTAACACAACTTTTCCAATCTTAAAGCATAAGCTGAGGTAAACTACTAGGGGAATTAGAAGAGCTAATCAAGAAAATACCTCATTCAACCAGAAATGTTCGTTGTTGCTGTTGGTGATCAAATTCCCAGTCCAGCTATGTGCGAGCTCGTGTGCTACAACTTGAGCCCCAGAGGCATCTCCTTTGATTACAGTGGGTGTCAAGAAAACCATTCTTGGATTCTCCATCCCTCCATAAGGAAAACTCGGAGGCAGCACCAGTAAATCAAATCGCTCCCACTCGTAATCGCCGAACAGCTTCTCCCCTTGCTTGATCATATCCTCAGTTCCTGCAAACTCCAAAGCAGCCGCATCCAGAAGTTCGCTGGCGGCAGACTCTGCGTAGACACGAGTCCTAGGTCCAACATCCCGAAATTCTAACTTACCTACGGCAAACGCAAAAAGATAAGGCGGTATAGGCTGTTCCATAGCGAACTCTTCCACGACTCTGTCTTCAGCACACCACAGTGACTCCCCCAGTGAGCCCTCCTCGAGATATTTAGCCTCCTCTGGAAGCGGAAGCCTACGACGGACGTGGCGGGCGGACATGACGGCAGAGAGCGAATTCGGTATGTTCATGAGAACGTCGTAGCGGATCCTGGCGGCAGGAGTGTCTTGGCAAGGGAAAATGGATCTGGCGTGAATGGCTTGGCACTGCGTGTAGACATAAGGATGCGATTTGGAGAAGGTTTGGAGCGGCGATAGCCACTGGAGAGCGGAAGCGTTAGGCGAAGTGGAGTAGACGATTTGCACGGAAGATTGACCGGAGAGGATAACGATAATTTCGGTGCCTCGGATTGGATCCATGGTGGTGGAGTAGCCAATAGGGAGACGTTCGAGAGTAACGGGGTCGAGCGCATAATCGACGATAATGCCGCGACCATCAAGAGAGAGGTTGCCGGAGTGGGCGGAGGAGAGAGTGAGGAGAGCGGAGCCATGGATGATTGAGGTGTTGAAATCGAGGTAAAGGGAGAGAGCGATATGCGTAGTGAGAGGATGAGAGTATTCGGTGTAAGAGTGTGGATCAATGGGTGACATGGCTGACTGAAAATGGAGAAATCGAAGAGCAGAAGAAGAAGAAGAATCTTAGATTACGCTTAGGGTTTTGAGGAAAGGGGCAGTTAGAGAGGTGGTGAAGACGATTGTATAAAGCGGGAGAACAAATAAATATCAACAATTGTTTCTTTTTTGCAACTTTTATCAAGAAAACTAATATATTTTCAGAATAATTTGGTTAATGGAGAATCATTTAGAGCATAAAACCAAGTTGGATCAACCAAAACCACTCAAACCCATCTTTACATAAGCATCAACTCCAACAACCCTTAGCAGCTTTTAGCTAATAATCTCAAGCCACGATTATGATATTGTTAACCATCGGTTTTGGGCTTGAGACTGTATTGAGCTTGAAAAGATGCTAGGTTGAGTTTATAGGTCCATGAGCCCGTCAGGAAGATCGAAGAGTGAAAAGTTCTGATTCTTAGTTCCACGTTAGGCTATGAATTATCCAATTGACATATGGAGGACACTCAAAAGAATCTATCAATCAATATCACTTCCTATTAAAATGAAGAGAGAAACTACAATTTCACATTTCAGATTGGAAAAACTCAATGGACATTTGCAGAATTTTCAAATGATGTTGGGGTTTTTTTTTTGGCTAACCGCAAAATTATAGACCGAAATTCGTATATACTTGGAATTTAAAGATGGATACCCCTCCCAAATATCTTTGATTTCATGGAAAACATACTTGTTGTTTCTTAAGAAAATTATGATTCTTCTGTAACCACTGTCACAATTAAAAATAAAACGGTATAAATCTTCACATATTTACCAAAGAAAAAGAAAATTATGATTTCCACTAGCCTTAAGAAGGAAGAGCAGTTCCTTAAAAATCACAATAATATATTTCCTTAAGGTTCTACTGTTTCATTACTAGTAGTTTGGTGGATTATAATAATCTGAATCTGATGGTTGACGAATACTTTTTTGGAGAGTGAAAACGGGTTCGGGGCTTCGGGCTCAACTGCTTACGGCACCAACCCGTCAAAACCGACGAACCAGACCCAAATTAAAAAAAAAAAAAAAAAAAATCCTATAAAACCCTGAGGAAGAACCTTTTTCACATTTTTCTTACAATTTTCTTGCTCGACTCAACGTGTCTGATTTTGCCGAGCCAATTTTGATCTACCTTTCAATTTCACCTTTTCTTCTCCCATGGATCTCTTCTTCTCCCCTTGATCTGGATCGACTTTAAAGACTTCTTTTTCCCTAGATATGCTCTGAAGGAACTCTCTACTGATTCGGCCTTTCACTCCCTTCTTACTCTCTGATCTCGCGACCTAAATTTAGGGCTTTCTCTTTTGGAGCTCTCATGGTTGCCAGAGTGAAGGTCCCTTGTTGTTCCGTGTGCCACACGCGGTATAATGAAGACGAGAGAGTTCCTCTACTGCTTGAATGCGGCCATGGCTTCTGCAAAGATTGCCTTTCTAAGATGTTCTCTACCTCTTCCGACACTACCCTCACTTGTCCCCGCTGCCGCCACGTCTCCGTCGTTGGGAACTCTGTCCAGGGCCTGCGCAAGAACTACGCTATGCTTGCCCTCATTCACGCCGCGTCCGGCGCCGCTAACTTCGATTGCGATTATACCGACGATGAGGACGAAGACGGCCAAGAAGATGGAAGCGACGAAGATGGACCTCGTTCCGCTCGCGGATTTCATGCCTCCAGCTCAATTAATAGCTCCTGTGGCCCAGTCATCGAAGTTGGAGCTCACCCGGAGATGAAGCTGCTGAGGCAGATTGGGGAAGAGAGCAGTGGTGGTTTCGGGGGAGTGGAGATGTGGGATGCGACTGTTGCAGGCGGTGCTGGAAGGTGTAAGCACCGTGTGGCGGTAAAGAAGATGACTTTGACGGAGGAAATGGATGTAGATTGGATGCAGGGACAGCTTGAGAGCTTAAGGAGGGCATCCATGTGGTGTAGAAATGTTTGTACTTTCCATGGGGTTGTGAAGATGGAGGGATCTCTTTGTCTTTTGATGGACAGGTGTTATGGGTCTGTTCAGTCTGAGATGCAACGCAATGAAGGCAGGCTCACTTTGGAGCAGATCCTAAGGTTCCTCTTTTGCTTCTCTTATACTTTTATTTTGCCTAATCTCTGGCTTTTTACTTGATCGTTTCTGTGGATAAAGTCTCAAACTTTGATAGCCTGTCTTTCCTAACTGGAAACTACTTGAGTAAGCCCGACTTGGTTTTTCGTGATTGCTGTTAGAAATATATGGGAAGTGCACAGATTTTCAGATTCTAGTGAAAAAAAGCAACTAAAGCCTTGTGTCATTTTCTAAAAAGGAAACTGCTAAGATAGCCTTAGTTTTGGATGCTCTAAGATAGCTGAGAACTCCGATTCTCTTATAAGAGGAGACAACTTGAAGTAGTTGTCATCTCTCTTTGTCATTACCTGCTGCGGCCATTTTTTTATCCATCAATGAAAAAACATTTTTTTTGTACTACTCCTTTCCTTTTTTAGTAGTGGGAGCCGTGAGTCTTGTTTTTGGAAGGCATCTCCATTGTAGGATCATATGCAGATTATGCTCGTGATAGGGTTCAAATAGAATATGCCTCCGGTGACCAACATATGTATCATTCCCTTGCTCTTGTTGTGATTAAATTTTTACCAACTGTAGATATGGGGCTGATGTTGCTCGAGGGGTTGCAGAACTCCATGCAGCAGGTGTTATATGTATGAATATAAAACCTTCCAATCTTCTTTTGGATGCAAGTGGCAATGCTGTGGTTTCTGATTATGGGCTCGCTCCCATCCTAAAGAAGCCAACATGCCAGAAAACTCGACCAGAGTATGATTCCTCAAAAAGCACTCTATATACGGACTGTGTAACACTCAGTCCACACTACACTGCGCCAGAGGCTTGGGGGCCAGTGAAAAAACTTTTTTGGGAGGATGCAAGTGGTGTATCTCCAGAGTCGGATGCATGGAGTTTTGGTTGTACGTTGGTAGAGATGTGTACTGGATCCACTCCGTATGTGAAGCCTCTCCATACTGTATATTTCAGTTGTGTTTTGTGTCCGCCATTGTGCTAACGGTTAATTTTGCAGGTGGGATGGTCTTAGTAGAGAAGAAATTTTTCAAGCTGTTGTGAAAGCCCGAAAAGTACCACCACAGTATGAACGCATAGTGGGTGTGGGAATTCCTCGAGAATTATGGAAAATGATTGGTGAATGTCTTCAGTTTAAACCGTCGAAAAGACCAACCTTTAACGCAATGCTTGCTACATTTCTTCGTCATCTACAAGAGATACCACGTAGCCCTTCAGCAAGCCCCGATAAGTAAGAGTTATAAGTCTCTAAGATTACTTTGTTCTGTGGTTTTCCTGTTTTCATTGCTTCTCAGTGAAAGAAGACCCTTTCACTTGTGTTAAATATTAATATTAGCATCAACGGTTAAGATTGTTTGTGTCATCATGCCTATATTCTATCGCCTAACAATTTTATAAATCATGTATGATGTAGTGGGATTACCAAAATATGTGAAGTAAACATTGTAGAAGCAACTCGTGCAACTAACATAGGGGTCTTTCAGGATAACCCTAACAACCTACATCGGGTTGTTTTGGAGGGAGACTTTGAGGGTGTAAGGTTGGTATCTGTTAGAAATTTTAGTTATCCTTTTGTTCTGACTAGCTATAAACAACCTGTTCTCAACTACATTAGTTTGGTTTTTGTTTTCGAGTAGAAATATACTAGCAAAGGCTGCAGCTGGAGGCGGTGGAAGCTCTGTGCGATCTCTATTAGAGGCGCAGAACGCTGATGGTCAATCTGCTCTTCACTTAGCTTGCAGACGTGGTAGTGCCGAACTTGTGGAGGCTATATTGGAGTATGGGGAGGCGAATGTAGATATTGTGGACAAAGATGGGGATCCTCCTCTTGTCTTTGCTTTAGCAGCTGGATCTCCACAATGTGTCCATGTTCTCATAAAAAAGGGGGCTAACGTTAGGTCGAGACTGCGGGAAGGATCTGGCCCATCTGTCGCTCATGTGTGTTCGTACCATGGCCAACCTGATTGTATGCGTGTAAGTCTTTGCTCCCGAGGAAGCTATCAGTCACTTTAAAGCTTCCAACACATGATCACAAATCTTCTACTTATCTGAAGTGTATCAGATGTTATACTAGTCTAATATCTATTATCCTGTTTATAATTAATTACTTTCTGCTTATTGATACTATTCATAGGAATTGCTGGTAGCTGGAGCTGATCCAAATGCAGTGGATGATGAAGGTGAAACTGTGCTTCATCGAGCTGTTGCCAAGAAATACACAGATTGTGCCATTGTTATATTGGAAAATGGGGGCTCTAGATCAATGGCTGTTTCAAATGCAAAATGCCTGACGTAAGTACAGAACTGAACTCTTCTATGCTAGGTAGACAGCACCATAAGATCTGGCACTGATAGGTTACTACTTAGTCATTTTATAGCAAGTTCAATTTGGTTTTGTTTTTAGTTCTTATACTCCTCTGCGTTAGAACTTAAATTTATTAGTAGCATGTATGTGCTAAAACATGCCCGTTACGTTCACTTGTTTGGATTAGACATAATGAGGGAGGCTGACTCAATTAATATGTACCCCTTTAAGTGATTTATGTGTGTGTTCTTTTCTTTTCTTAGGAAAACATATTCCATTTTTGTAAAACCTATGTTTCTGTTGTTTATGGCTTTATGCTATAAATCTTTATACTTTCATGTTTGTTTCAGACCGTTACATATGTGTGTAGCAACATGGAATGTTGCTGTTATCAAGAGATGGGTGGAAGTTTCCAGTCCAGAAGAAATTTCTCAGGCAATTAATATCCCAAGTCCAGTTGGCACTGCTCTGTGTATGGCTGCTTCTATAAGGAAAGATCATGAAAAGGGTAATGATGAAATCATAGTATGTTTTGTTCGGTAAATTTCTTCATAGAAGTATGACGATATCTATGTCATCTATTCTAGTCATGTGCGTTTCTGCAATGCCAAATTTAGCGAATAAGACTTTTGTATTATGAATATAGGATCTTTTGTGAGGCCCTCGACGAAGTTTTATCTTTTATTGGTTAAACACGATGATTACTTTCATCTCTATAAGATAAGAAAATTTTCAAGCTACATTTCCAATGGTTTTCCTATGTAGTAAATCTATAAAACCAGTTACTTGTAGTTTTGTACACTACGAAAAAAGGGTGTCATTTGAACCTTTTCCTGCTATTTCTTCCAATGGTGTTGTATCAAAGTTGAATTTATTGGATGTTATGTCTTTTTTCATTTTATTATATAAATCAATTTACTTAGCATGTATACTGCTGCAGAAGGTAGAGAGCTGGTTCAGATATTGCTTGCAGCTGGGGCAGATCCGACTGCGCAAGATGCTCAGCATGGACGAACAGCATTGCACACTGCTGCTATGGCTAACAATGTCGAACTTGTGAGAGTAAGATGCTTTCCTACCAATAACGTATTAATGTTGATGTTTTAAATAGGAAGAGTAGTATTATGTTTTGTCAGTGTTGATAGATTTTCTGTTGTGGAGCACCATACCCCTTAAGCCCAAGAATGCAACGCTTTCCTTATCAAAGAAGTGTGCCAAGTATCTTGAGTATTGATAGAGTTACATACATTCACTCATTTCTTTCATTTTAATTTGACAGGTCATTCTAGATGCTGGTGTGAATGCGAACATACGCAATGTTCACAATACAATTCCTCTTCATATGGCTTTGGCCAGAGGTGCGAACTCCTGTGTTAGCCTACTTCTGGAGTCTGGTTCAGACTGCAATATACAGGTAATTTTGTAGCTTCCCTAGGTTTTATGAGATATTTGTTACCGATACTCTCATTGTGTATTTAAAACGCAGAGAGGCTAAGCTTAACCATATCCTAAGGCTTGAATTTTGTCAATCTGAATGAGATTTTTTACTTGTGTTTTTTTTTTTTTTTTTTTGGTTGGAAACTTTTGAAGAGGCTAAAGCTTTTCTTACGAATTTTGTCAATTTGAACGTTAATTTGGTCTTGCATAATGACGATCAGTTACTTAACTATACAGTCATTAATTCAATCGACATAAGTGTGAATTGGATTTAAGTACTATCTTTATTCTTTAGTCATGAAAAGGCTGAGCTTATAATATGCTATTGCTTGAGTCTCTAGTCAATCTGGACGAGAATGTTAACTTGTTAGTAATAAATTCAAATGGTTCTCTGGGTCTATCGTTTCTTATTGCTTATAATGATGATCAGTTCCTTGAATAGAGGTAATAAAAAATAAGTTGTTTTAATTTACAGTCATTACTGCTTCAATCTGTGTTTAACTAGTGTTTGATATGTATATCAAATATGTTCTCTGCATAAGTAGTAGAAAGTTTTTTTGCATCTAATGTTTGAGGGTTCCACATTGGTGCAGTCAGAGCTGGCTTTCAGGTTCTGCTGTTTTTACTTCGTCAGTTGACTTGTCTTCTTCTGTTTCATTATTATAAGGATGATGAAGGAGACAACGCATTCCATATAGCAGCAGATGCAGCAAAGATGATACGTGAAAACCTTGATTGGTTAATTGTGATGCTTAGAAGTCCTGAAGCTGCCGTGGACGTCAGAAACCACAGGCAAGCACTAACTTGATGCATGCCTTAATGCTATTATAAATATTAAATAGCTGAAACGAAGGGTTATATTCATTGCACTGGTATAATGTTAGTTTCCTGTCAGGGGTTGTGAAATCCGCTCGTACAAAATTTACTTTAGAAGCTAGCTTTTTGAATTGCCATTGCCCTTTTCTTCCTATGATCATAAATTTATATAAAATTGAATTACAGTGGTAAGACAGTACGTGACTTCTTAGAAGCTCTTCCAAGAGAATGGATTTCAGAGGATCTGATGGAGGCACTATCAAAAAGGGGAGTTCATCTATCACCTACAATGTGAGGACGACTTCTTAAAATCTTTCTGCTGATTTGCACCTTTTCTCAGTCAACTTACGCTGATTTCAAATTCTCAGCTATGAGGTAGGGGATTGGGTGAAGTTCAAGAGAGGCATAACGACACCCTTACATGGATGGCAAGGTGCTAAGCCTAAGAGTGTTGGGTTTGTGCAAACCATTCTCGAGAAAGAGGACATGATTGTCGCATTTTGTTCTGGTGAAGCTCGTGTGTTGGCAAATGAAGTTGTTAAGTTGATTCCATTGGACAGGGGCCAGCATGTAAGACTCAGAGCAGATGTCAAAGAGCCAAGGTTTGTAAGTGCTTTCCGTGTAGTATGCACAGTTTCTAGGCCCGATATCTTGGATGAAACAATTTTTGAATTTCTCTCTTGACTTGTAAAAGCTTCCTCTTTGTCTTTTGTGGTCCTGAAGAATTAAGCTTCGGTTCTAATTGGCGAAAACTATCAAGTTGGAACCACCAATGCTGTCTGAATTATGGTGTAATTTGTTTACCAAACTCATAACCATATATGGTGTTGATGGATTCTATTTTAGGTTTGGTTGGCGTGGCCAATCACGTGATAGTGTTGGTACTGTTTTATGTGTTGATGAGGATGGGATCTTACGAGTTGGGTTTCCTGGAGCATCTCGAGGCTGGAAAGCTGATCCTGCCGAAATGGAACGTGTGGAAGAGTTCAAAGTCGGGGACTGGGTCCGTATCCGTCAGAATCTGACTTCAGCAAAACATGGTTTTGGATCTGTTGTCCCAGGGAGTATGGGGATTGTTTATTGTGTAAGGCCAGATAGCAGCCTCCTCGTGGAGTTAAGTTATCTTCCAAATCCCTGGCATTGTGAACCCGAGGAAGTTGAACCTGTTGCTCCCTTTAGGGTAATATATTATATGTAAATTTCTTACAAATAGTTCTTACTTCATATCAGAAGTTCAATCCAACAATTTTCTTAATATTATAGATTGGTGATCGGGTGTGCGTAAAGCGTTCAGTTGCCGAACCTCGATATGCTTGGGGCGGGGAGACCCATCACAGTGTTGGCAAAATTAGTGAAATAGAGAATGATGGTCTCCTTATAATTGAAATACCAAACCGACCTATACCGTGGCAGGCAGAT
This sequence comes from Erysimum cheiranthoides, assembly GCA_011420285.2. Classification (NCBI taxonomy): domain Eukaryota; kingdom Viridiplantae; phylum Streptophyta; class Magnoliopsida; order Brassicales; family Brassicaceae; genus Erysimum; species Erysimum cheiranthoides. The sequence continues at coordinate 17,114,670 of CM022178.2, read as the reverse complement.
CCTTCAGACATGGAAAAGATTGATAATTTTAAGGTAAAGCTTGTTTTCCTCATGGAGTCGCAAGGATGATGAAATTTGGTTGTCTTTTCTTAAAATGCATCTCAAGTTAGATGTGCAGCATATCAAGAGCTTTGATTCTTTTAACACTGAACCTTTGTACCACGAGCAGGTTGGTGACTGGGTCAGAGTGAAGGCGTCAGTGTCTTCACCAAAATATGGATGGGAAGATATTACTCGAAACAGTATCGGCGTTATGCACAGCGTAGACGAAGATGGTGATGTGGGCATAGCTTTCTGTTTCAGGAGCAAGCCGTTTTCATGTTCTGTGACAGATATTGAAAAGGTTGTACCCTTTGATGTGGGACAAGAGATTCATATGACACCATCTATCACCCAACCACGACTTGGATGGTCAAATGAGACTCCAGCGACTATTGGTAAAATAATGAGAATCGACATGGATGGGACTCTTAGTGTAAGTTTCTGAAATGAATCATTTCCCCTGGATTGATTGGGCTGTCCTCAGCTTTTTGTTTTCAGGATTCATTTAAAGCTTGGATTATTTTTGTTCTCCTGTAGGCACAGGTGACTGGTAGACAGACATTGTGGAGAGTCTCACCTGGAGATGCAGAGCTGCTCTCAGGTTTTGAAGTCGGTGATTGGGTGCGCTCAAAACCAAGCCTGGGAACCAGACCAAGCTATGATTGGTTTAGTGTAGGAAAGGAGAATATTGCTGTCGTTCATAGCATACAGGAAACAGGTTACTTAGAGTTGGCTTGTTGTTTCCGGAAAGGAAGATGGAGTACTCATTACACAGATTTAGAGAAGATTCCAGCTCTCAAAGTGGGCCAGTTTGTGCATTTCCAAAAGGGTTTAACAGAACCAAGATGGGGCTGGAGAGGAGCCAAGTCCGATTCACGAGGCATCATAACCACTGTTCATGCTGATGGAGAGGTAAGGGTTGCTTTCTTTGGATTGCCTGGCTTGTGGAGAGGAGATCCAGCAGACTTGGAAGTGGAGCCTATGTTTGAGGTTGGAGAATGGGTAAGACTTAGAGAAGGTGTTCGTAGTTGGAAATCCGTTGGACCAGGAAGTGTTGGTGTAGTGCATGGAGTTGGATATGAGGGAGACGAGTGGGATGGAACCACTTCCGTTTCATTTTGTGGCGAGCAAGAAAGATGGGCGGGGTCCTCTTCGCACTTAGAGAAAGCAAAGAAGCTTGTGGTCGGACAAAAAACTCGGGTCAAACTGGCAGTGAAACAGCCTAGGTTTGGGTGGTCAGGTCATAGCCATGGGAGTGTAGGAACCATAGCAGCCATTGATGCGGATGGTAAGCTACGGATATACACACCAGCCGGCTCTAAAACGTGGATGCTTGACCCATCGGAAGTGGAAACCATAGAAGAAGAAGAGCTCAAAATTGGGGACTGGGTTAGGGTTAAGGCGAGCATCACAACACCCACTTACCAGTGGGGAGAGGTCAATCCCTCAAGCATAGGGGTGGTTCACAGAATGGAGGATGGAGACTTATGGGTATCTTTCTGTTTCCTAGACAGGCTATGGCTATGCAAAGCCGGGGAACTGGAACGTATAAGGCCGTTCAGAATTGGAGACCGGGTTAAGATAAAGGATGGACTGGTTACACCTCGGTGGGGTTGGGGAATGGAGACACATGCAAGTAAAGGACATGTTGTGGGAGTGGATGCAAATGGGAAATTGAGAATAAAATTCCTCTGGAGGGAAGGCCGGCCATGGATTGGTGATCCTGCCGATATCGTTCTAGATGAAACGTCTGGCTGAATCTCCCAGTGTATGATTATGTTTGGAATCTGGAAGATTGGTCATTAGGCGATGCATGAGGCTGCTCTGTCCATTGTAAGACAAAGCTCTCTAAGCCCTTGTGCCAACAGGTAAATTCCATCTCTATCTATCTCTCATGATGATTTATTAATATTTTTGTTAATAAAGTTAAACTATAGAGTGGTAGGAGATATTTAGGGTGTATCATCTATATGTCTAGACACCACTTTCACATCTCAGATCTCTTTTTGTTTATATGTTTTTTTTTTCTTCTTTTGTATAAAATAATGAATCGCATGTACGGACAGCTTTCTTTAGTGTTAACCAGTCTTTTTGAATGGAGCCAATGTGCTTAGCTAATATTACTGTTCGACGAAGTAATAACAGTACGTTGGGAATGGGAACTAAGTGAGGTGTACAAGAAACGACTCTTTAAGGGCTTACCTATAATATTACTGTTCGAGGAAGTAATAACAGTACATTGGGAACTAAGTGAGGTTTACAAGAAACGACTCTCTACTCCTTAAATGTTAAAACAATACTTACTTTGACTCGAGTTACGAATCAAATTCTGGGCGTACGAAAACAAAACTCCTATGTTGACAAAAAGGAATGGTAGAAAGAAAAGAGGCTATTGAATTGATTTATGTCCTTGTCCTGGTGCCACTTGCAGAAGCCTTCCTGCTCGCCGACATTTCTCTAGTGCTTGAGGAATCATGAGCCATGTCCAAGTTCTCGATTCCTGTTCTGGCCATGACTCCAGCTCTTCCTTCACATACAGCGCGCACATTGCCTCTTTACATACACCTTCTGGGCTAAACTCGTCTTGGTGACTCTTGCTCTTGAACTCGTATTCTCCAAAGTCCAAACAAATCCTGCAAGTTCTTTATACAATTTCAGTACAACACACATGTGCGTTCCTAGCCACTACAGATGTTATCATGGGCCAAACGAGCCCTAAATAGGTCAATCCAGGGACAGGCTGGACCAGTCCGCGGTCTTGCAGCCCATGGTAACATCCATACATGGCATACAAAGGATCTGAAAAGATGGGTTTGAAAAAAGGTTTCACCATTAAAATCTCCCTAACTCCTGCTTCTTCAACTGCTTCCCTGACTGTATCATCATCCTCCCACCCTCCCTAGACCAATCCAATCGAATAAGAAATTTGGTCAAGAAAGAACAGAAGGTGAGAAAAAACTGGCACAACTGTAATGATTCTTATTAAACGAAACGCTAAAGCTTTGTGTGCCTTGGGAAACAAAAGTCCTGCTACACTAGATGAACTGATCATCAACACGTCAGCCACCGTCCCACAGTTTGAATCACAATCAACTTGTTCCAATTTTCTTCTATATTTAAATGGAATGCACCTGAACAATGCACACCACTGTTCAGCTAGGTCCACCATATCCCGAGATTAATATAGAAGAGTCATCGTCAGTTGAAACATGGACATACAAAATTGATAAAATGAAACAAAAAAGGGTTAAATATGTGATCAACCAAAGAGCAGATAAACATCTGAAATGACTTATGTGCGAATAGCTATCACTTCCTAGACAACTGGTGTGATAAAAGAATTTGTCAATGTTTCCAAAATTCTTAATCAAACTAATAATATTTCCAACAACAGGAAATCCATATGCAAGAAAATCTGATGGTTGTCTTTGAATATCCCCCAATCGTCAAAATCTGATGGTTTCTGCGTCTAGAGGATTTAAAATATTTGTAATATTTGTTGTATCCAGCTCATATATTGTGAAAACTTTGTTCCACGAATAAGAACGGATCTTAAAAGCGCTTCAAACAAAAAAACTCGCTGATTGTTCAAAGGGAAGCTGTGTCAGAATGTCACCAAGGTCTATTTTTATTTGCGTAAGAATGTTATGTAGGTGAGACAATGAAAATTGTATGCTGTTTACAAAATCGCAACAACTATTCACAGCTATTACTTACATTACATATGCTTTATTTTTCCAGTGACAACAATGGCTCCTTCAACAGCGCGTTGGAGGAAGATGAATTGTTGTTACTCCCATACCTTCTTGAGAAACTTGATTTCTTGTCCTCCAAGTTAGAGCTCTGTACGTATTGAAGACACACCTGTACGGCGTCATGTACTCTCACAAAGAACCATTCTTTTCCAACAAGTTCCACCATTCCTGATTTTGCTATTGTCAAGTGCACATCTTTGTTCGGATTTGATATCGCTAGCTGAATGTCCCTTGTTTTATACTCTTGATACAGTTCTTTCAGGGCTTCCACCGCGCTTGAGTCTATGTGTGTTACAGGAGACATTTCAAGGATAACAAAATTGATCCTCTCCACCTCCGGTCCCCGGTTTGTGTATTTATCAACTGCAACTTCATATTCTCGTAGTCTGTACTTTTCAGGAAAAAAAAAAAAAAAACTTGTTATTCTTTCTATAGATTCATAGCACAAGGAATAAATAAATGCCTCTCCCACCTCTCCTTGATGTAACTTATGTTGGCAAAGTAAATAGGAGCATCGATTCGCACTATCACAATCCCGTTGTATGTGTAAGCCTCTGGATATTGTTTTATATTTCTGTACACAGTGGTGCCTGGAAGTCTCCCCAAGACAGCTAATCAAGATAAGAAATGAAAATAAGTTAGAAAAATTGGTAGTTTCAATACGCAAGGCAATGGAACGGAATTCCTCTTACCAATGTGAGGGTTTGCAGACTCGTGGATAACAAATGCTAGTGAAAAACCAACCTAAAATTGCAAGCATTGCAACTGCGTGAGTCCTTAGAGGGCTTGGGAGAACTCATATATACATTAGTTAGGTGAATAGGAACATTCAAAGAGTATCTAAATACTCACACCAACAAGGACACCAATCTCTATTCCGAAAAACAAAGTCGTGGTGCTAGTGATGGTCCAAAGAGTAAAATCCCTCTTGTCCACACGCCACAGGAAAATAGCTTCGTCATAGTCCACCTAATGATAAGAATCCGAAAAGTATAAATAAGAAACCAAAAGCAAAAAATTCATCTTCGCTACTTGACAGGTCGGTTTGTTTGAACTTACCAAGCCACTAACGGCAGAGATCACTATTGCCGCCAAAGCACACTACAAATTCAAGAGAGATAAGCAACAGAGTGAAAGTTAGAAGCCAGAATCTAGTTCCGAAATTTTCCAAAGTTGCAGAAAAGAGCAGCAATTACTTGAAACTGAAATATTCACCACACGCAGACAGACCTGTGGTATGTATTTAAACACCGGTGTCAAGAACAGTAGAGAACATCCAATGATGATTCCTGTTATAAGTCCTGATAGGCCAGTCTTCGCTTCACTTTCATTATTTACAGCTGACCTAGAAAAGGATCCTAAATTTTGCATTCAGGACATTCACAGATTCGTCAAATTTATGTTAATTAACTTAGAAAATATATATTATGAATTCTATAACAGATTAAATCCGTATTGTTAGTGACTAATGGCTTTATCATCTCAAGATAAGCGTACCTGTAGCTGGGTACGCGGAAAATAATGACCCCAATATATTTGCAACACCAAGACCAAACAACTGTCAAGCGAAGGCAGAAACAGTTGAGCTTTCAATGAAAATGGCCGTAAATGAAAAAGAAAAAAGAACCGCAATATTCTCTATATTGGGCTACTCAAGTTTCTTTAGTCGAGCACAATACCTCTGAATTTGAATCCAACTCATATCTGTTTTTCGCTGCAAGGGCTTTGGCAATTCCCACAGATTCCTGGATATAAAATGTAGAACTACATCATTAGAGAACGACAAAACATAAAATCAATTGACATGCGTTACTGCGTCCGAATCTAAATAAGAGATTCTCTTCTTCTTCTTTTTCTTAGGAAGTCAGATAAGCCATCTCTATCCATTAATAGTTTCTCATGATTAGGTTCAGCTGCAGTTCCCATATGCCCACTTGGATAAAAAATAAAGATGTTGATGTCTCACCAAGATGGCAACACCAGTAATGAGAGCTGATGTTGGAAGCAATGTTTTTGCATGATCAAAACTCCTTGGGAAAGAAAATGTTGGAAGGCCCTGAGGTATTTCTCCCACCTGAAACATACTAAATATTGCTATTACTGCAAACACATAACCACTATGTAGCTCAACAAGGAAACTACAGTAAATTTCATTTGGTTCTTTAGCGATCTGACCAGAGAGATGGAAGGTGGATGGAACACTTTTGCAATGGTTGTACCAAGCACAATCCCTGTGAGTGGCGCTGCTGCTCGTAAGAACTGAAGTTCCTTTTTTGCTTTTCCCTGCCATGAAACACCATGACTATAGTATCACATTAATCAAGGAATGTACTGTTTCCCTGGTAATTCTGAAAAGAACAAGGGTCATACCACATGCTTCATCACTTGAAGGATCACCAGAATGAGAGAACCCATCAAGAAAGGTGGCCACTGAAACTACAAAAGCAAAAAAAAGATCCATCTAAACAAAGTAAAAATAAGTAGAAACAAAACACTTTCTTTACCAAACTGATTCACCAATAAAATCATGATCTACAAGGAAAATCATCATAAGACGACGATCCAAAGTACAGTCTACATGAGGTTATAGAGGAAGCCAGACATACTAATAAGTTATATCACCAGGTATTGACAATTTTTAAGTACTTACAGTTTTCAGGGGGCAGTGGGTCGAAAAAGAATATGCAGATCGAAATATAAAGAGATGAAAACCCAAAAACCTCAGTCTAGATCATACTTATAGATCCCGATATAAAGACCTTAGCCAAAGAGGAAAGTGTTTTTTTTTTAACACTGTTCAAAGCTGAAATAAAATTTATACCTTATCAGCTCCAGCTATTATGCTCTCTACTAATGGCACGATCTTGCTGCTCCGGGCAATGCTATACCCCAGGAAATATTTCACTTGAGATAACCCAATCACAATGGCCGAAGCACTTGTAAATCCAGATATGACCGAGTGACTTATGAAACGAATAAGCCATCCAAGCCTGGATTGAAATCATAAACAAGGGACATGCAACATGACATAGCAGTAATAAGAGGAGTTCTGATTTGATGGATTACATTTACCGCATAGGCAAGCAGTCAAGATAATAAACGTTTTTCCTCTCTGATTTCTAAAGAAAATAATAGTATTACCTTAAGAGCCCCATGATGCACTCCAAGATTCCAACCAAAAGTGCCAACAAAATGGCCAGTTCAATATGTAATTCCTCGTGTGTATCAGCGATTCCGCCCAAAGCATTAGAGACGAGAAGAGACACCAATGCTACAGGTCCAATTGCAAGCTGACGGGATGAGCCGAATATGGCATAGACAAATATGGGCACAAATGAAGAGTCTGCATCAAAAGTTATAAAATTGAATAGATAATTAGATATTTCTTTAAATCAAGAGCAGAAGAACTCCGTAGCATTCCAAATGGATACACAAGAGTTTGTATCAGAATAAACTCACATAGACCGTAAATTGGTGGAAGGCCAGCTAGTTTTGCATAGGACATTGCCTGGTCAAATCCATCAAAAGTCATTCAGCAGAATAAACTTACATCAAAACAGCAGACTGAAGAATAATGCATAAATTTCCACTGAAAACTTCAATTGATAATCTCTTAAGCTATTAACCAATGCATTTTTCACATCATAATCAAATTCTCCAGCACGAGAAGGAAATGTGTTTAGGATTGAAGCCAAATAATTCCAGTTCCGTTTTCTATAGTCAAATAATCCCAGCCTCCTTGAGCTTCAGAGTTGGTAAAGATATATGGATCATATATAGCTCAAGGTAAAGCAGAGAAGTACCTGGGGAACAAGCATTATACCGACGGTGATACCAGCCATGAGATCGAGCTTAAAATACTCTTTCCATCGGTAAGTTCGAATCCATCGGAAGCAAGGAAAGAGAGTGTCAATCCAATCGACGAGTCGCATGCGCTTGATCTTGGCCGTCCATCCGGAGAAGATATCGTCGAAAGGGATCGAAGGAGGACGAGCCTCATTGGAGGTGTCGGGATGCTGAAGCGGGATGACCTTGACGGGTCGGGTCTGACCCGGAGGCTTGGGCGAAGAAGATGAACCGCTTCCGGATCTTGAAACAAGGCTGGTCAGGTCTTTGACGCTGAGAGATGCGTAGGACATGATGGCTCTGCGCACGCTTGGCGCAACCGTTGAATTGATGACACAAATTTAATTCAATCAAATCAAACTTAGCTTCCTTTCATTTATTCCATCTTCGTTGTTCCACAAGCCAAAGCTTTTTACTCTAGTGGTGGTCAATTCTCAGTTTTGTTTCCAACTAATATTTTATGTTAATATAATCAGAGGAGAGACGTCAATAATTAATTAATTTATCGTAAAACCATGAGAAGCCTGGTAAGTACAGAATGACGACAACGTAGTTACATATAAATTTTGTTATTATCACAAATTAAACATTTTTTAGTTAGTTGTTAATTACATTTGATCAATTGTTGTCACTTGTTTGTTTGGTCACGTATCTAATACTACAATAGTATTCATGAGAGTCATCCAATACAAGTGGCTTGCGTGCCAATTTTCATGATTCTTTTTTAATGATATGAGAATTATTTTAGTAGTACCAATATTTGGGAGGGAATAAAACATGTGTTGAAAGGGAAAACAAGATCAGTGTGAAGAGAGACGTTAAGCCGTCTAGATCCATGATGTTGATGAGTTGGGTCAACTCTTGTCTTGTCTCCATTAGAATTCACAAACTAAATCCTGCAATTTTCAATCTTCACATTTTAAACCATATATGTATTTTTATTCTTTTCAAATCTAACTACTTGGGATGCAGAGAAATGAAACGCTACGGTTGAAGGATGTTTTAACTACTTGGGATATATTGTAATCTCAAAATGTTTTTTAGATGGCAAAAAAGTAAGCAAATGACTTTAGCTTTAGAAGATAATCTACTTCAATTTTTGGCATTAGAAAGTTTCCTTTTCACCGTTTAATACCTACTTTTTCTCAAGTCTGCCAAAAGACAATTGTACAAATTGATATCCGCTCCATACCACCAAGAGGCATAACGAGACAAGCTTTGATGAAAGTCCAAATTGGCCTGACGGTCCCATAGTTCAAATTTAGATACGCATAGTTTTACTTTTTCAGAACTCTGTCGTTTGCTTTGGTTATTATCAAGATGACAAAAAGAAAAGAAAGAAAGATACGCATACAGACAGGAAAACGTTAAAAAACTACATGCTAAAAGTTCAGCAGGAAAAAAAGGAATGGATAGCACACTGTCTTGAGAGACTATCAATTGCAAGTAAAACATTTCAAAACCCGCAGGCAAAGGCTAGCGAGACAGCTCCGGTCTGCTTATAGCCTTAGTCAGGAGTTTCAAAGGTTTACAAAGTTCTAGTTACTGAGTGCTTTTATTTGTTCCAAGTAGACATACAACAGTCAACAGGCAGTTACTATAAAATAACCCATACAGATTAGCAAAGGAACTTTGGAGTTATGGCAAAAGAAGAAGGTAAGAGAAAAACATATCAGTATATGTGAACACGCGTGTGATGATCATATTATTCGAGTTGCTAGACTACTTACTACTGCAGTTCTTTCTCAAGTTCATCGAATTCCCATCCATCGACCTCATCTGCAGAGTAATCACGAGCCACCTTACCAAATTCAGATTCAAGCTCAGCTAGTTCAGCTTCAGGGTTAAATTCCTGACTGGAACCAGCGGTAGTCTTCGGTGCCTCAGGAGGATTGCTCAACTCTGGCTTTTGGGTCAGAGTAGATTCAGTTGGGGCATCCATGCTACTGCTGGGCTTGGGGGATTTAGGTGATGAAGCACTGCTTTTAGGTGATGGAGTCTCTATCTCTAACATTGGCCTAGCTATGGATTCAAATTGCTGCCTCATTTTCTCCATGTCATCAAACAGCTCTTTCACACGCAGGTCGTCCTTTCTGGTATAATGTAGGATTTCAGAACTTAGTATCATAAAACTATACCGATTAATAAAAGGTCAGAGAGTTATGTTTCCACTCACTTTTCCAGTTTGCTTTGGAGAACCTGGAATTGCTCTTTCATGTTATCCACAATGCTGAAGGTGGTAATGATCTAATTTGTTGATAAAGCCAATTCAGTGATGATGAAGAGCAACCGGAAAAAGAGAAAAATATAACAAACCAAAGCACAACCGTGCAGAGTCAAATTTGGTCCTACTAATTGGGTCTCAAATGAAAAAACAATCAAGACCTACTAAGCAGTAATTCTTACCTTGGTCTCATAGTCTATATACTCCTGCTCCAGAATTTTCCTCGGGTTTGAAACCTGATTGCCTTCCTGATCGGCATTTGGCGGCTTCTCCGACCTGTCACCACCACCACATGCGAAAATGTCACCACTACTGCTAGGCGCAATTCAACTCCAACTAGAGTTATTAGTCAGAAACCAAGCAATATAGTAGAAGCAATCCAATTCAACAAGAGTAATTTACCCAGGACCCAGATTCTTCAGATTTTCCACATAATTTTCAATACGACTGATTAAAGGTGCCACCTCCTTCTGTACAATATGAATTTTTGTGTTAGATCTGTCCTTTACCAATTATTAGATTAAAGTTTCCACAAAGTACAGAGGTTACCTTGTACACAGAGAGTATATTAAAGGCCACATCCGAGAAGTAATCCTCATGCTTCTCTAATTCGTCCCTAAGACATGCATCCAATGGATTATATACTGTGGTCGTGCAGTAAAGCAAGATGTATTGTGAGAAACAGCTTAGAGTAGATAGCAATACAAAGTCTGCTTATCCTTCGTTTCGGTATATGAGCATTGAAGAAGCCATGTATCCTCAATAAAATTAATCCACGTCTTGATAACTTCTGCTTCTTTCTTACAAGCTACAACTGATTTGGATAAGTCGTCTTCCTGCATGCAGAATCAACATAAGCAAATTATTTCATGTTAATATTATTAACCATGAGAGCTACTCATCTAAAGAAAATGCCACCTTTGTTTTCAGGTGAGCGATTATCTGATTGTTGGCTTCACCAAATTGATCCCTCTCCTCTGTCGCATTACGGAACCGAGCTTGAGCAGCAGCTAATGATATATTTACCTATATGGAAGAATATTCATTGATATACCTTTCTTACCACAATAATCATAGCTACATACATGAAATCAATGAAATCATTATATTTCAATTCAACAGGATGATGAGCTTACATTTATACAATTACGTCAAGTGACAAAAATTTTGTCTGTTTTAATTGTGTGTATGTAGTAAACCTCCAGGATAAAGCAATAAACCATATAAATAGAAGATTAGATTACCCTCTTCAGTTCGTCTTCCAGCTCATCTCTTTGTTTCTCAAGCTGTGCAATTTCTGCACCCAATTCCTGTACATAATAAATCATAGGAAGAACCTTAATACAGGCAGCTGATGAACATGCCAAAGAATACTGCCACTCTTAGTGATTTTTTCTTTCTTTTTTCAAAGTCAATAATCAAAAGAACAAATAAAAGTGGGAGATACAGACCTTTTCCTTTTCACCGGTTTCATTTGCTTTCACTACACGAGCTTTTAGTGCCTCCTCTTTCTGAAGTCTGCGAAAAGACAAATGGACAATTGGTATCCATTTATTGTTTTTTTTTTTTCCTTTCACTGACTAATCATCTGCAGAATAGCACTAAGAGGTACACGACAAGCTTTGATGAAAATTGGCAATGTCTTGCGGTCCCATATTTCAAATTTGATATACATATGCTAAAGGTTAACCAGAAAATTCAAAATAGCAAGGACTGAATTGCCCATTGTCTCAGCAGTATTTGCTGAACATGCATAAGGTATTACCTATTCTTCTGGTCTGGTGAATTTACCACGTCATATCAAAAATGAACCATAAAAAAAGTCTTAATTGCAGGTAAAAGAAACTATCTGGAGTTGATAGTAAGGTTAACCTGTTCTCTGATATTCGTTTCTCGGCTTTGGAAGATGAATTTGCTAAAGATTCTAATAACACCCTGAGCTTGTCGACCTGGTCCAAAGACAAAATATCTATTATCTTCCATAATTAACATTCTTCTCCAGAAGTCAAGAAATGTATATGCTGTCATGGAATACATGATATTCCCTATCAGCACAAACAAGTAGAACAAAAAGAAAAATTAAAAATACCAATCAACTTGTATGATTTAAGACTAATAAAGCTCACAGACTTACTTTCTGAGCATGTATATCTGGTGAATCACCGTTGCTTAGTTGTCTCTTTCTAATTAAAAGGCCTTCCAATCTGGAGCAAAGACGAATCTTTGCAAGTGTTTCTTTGAAAGCCTGCAAAACGAAAAGTATATCACATGGAGCTACCGAAATGAGCTTAGGGAGAAAAACGAGGGTTTGGAGATACTGTATTCTCACCTCTATTGTTAAAGGAGCCTCTTTAAGCTCCTTGTCTTCACTCTGCTGTGCAATTTGAGAGGCATTCATCTTTTCCAGTTTTTTTCTCAGATCAGAAGCTTCAGCATCAATTCTGAAAACATGAATTCAATCAACAGTGATGCAAGATGACCAATGCCGTATGACTCATGAAGAGAAATGAGAGCAAAAAGGACATCAATATCTTCAGTTATCACCTCAGCATTTCAGCATTAATCTTCAATCCTGTGATAGCATTTTGGGCAAACTGAAGCAATTCGTCCTGCTTAACCTGTCCAAGAGCAGCCCAAGCAACATAGATAAACAAGTCAGGAGGAGATCCAAACACCCAAAAATTAACATAATGCTGACTTTTTACTGATCAAGCGCTTACCAAAACTTCATCCTTGTAGCTCGAAAAGACTGTAGCAAGATCCTGCATACTGCTAACCATGGCATCATGAACTTCCTTTCCTCCATTCAGACAAAGCCTGAAAAGAAAGTTAAGCTCTATGGATAAGCGCATTAGGTATGAAAATAACAATGAATGTGTCAGTTTTCCAAGAAAAAGTCTTAAGACTTTTTGGAAGCCTGGCAATGCAATTTGGAATGCCAGCCGACTCACCCAAACATCTCCAGGAGTAGAGTAATTTCTTCATCATGTGGTGGTTCAATAATCTGTAATAGAACAATCAAACCTTTAATGCCCATAGATGGTACATATTTTTCACATAACCCAATAATATAGGTATAATATATGCAAAACATTCTGAGAAACAAGACAAATGATAGGCTCTCAGAACATCTTAGTGTCTACTTAAACTGTTTTGTTCTTGACTTTCTTTTGCCAAGCTATATATTTTCTTTACATTTCAATATCTCGAACTTACACAGAGAACTCGAATCAATGATGCTGCATCTCTCACGTTCCTACAAGTCCACCCTTACATATTTATCCAAACTTATGGAAAATTTAAAGAAAAGGTACTACTTATTATCAGTTATCAAATAGCCACCAAAAGATCACGTTTAGGTTGAGAAAGAATACCATGGATAGAACGATGCCCTCCAGAGCTTGACTTTGAAGAAAAACATCACGGAAGTTTAGTGGCTCACCGCCTATATCTGGATCATAATACAAAACCTATACATGGAAAGGGATCTTTTGAAAAGAATTCTGTTGGCTAAAGGTCACAAATATGACATATGAAATTATAAGCAGAGTAGCATTAAGAAACTCACTGTTAATCAAACCCTTTAACAGAACTAAGTTACCCTGTATTACTAAGGATAACAATCTTATCAACTTAAGTAATATTCTTGATAATCTAAAATGCAGGATGATATGATGACATGTTGAGGAACATATAAGATATTTATAACCCAGCACCACTAAGGATCACAATTATCTCTACTTAAGTAGTATTATTGATATTTTACGATGCAGGAGAATTGTCGACTTCTTTGCAAACTTCTTCCTTTCCTCTTATACAAAAAAAAAAGGAAGAAAAATAATACCCATTCACGTTTCTTTGCTTCATCAGCAGTAAGTTGTTCCTCTGAACTCATTTGTTTATCCTTTACAGAAGTTTCAGTAGCTCTATCGATCTCCTTAAGCACATTTAGCCATCTGGTAATCAGCAATGCTCTTTCATGACCTCTATAAGAGACTGCAGCTTCTTCCAATCTCTGAATCGTCTGATTAACACTCTTGAAGGCCCCAACACCCTGCAAAGTTGCAGTCCCGATTATTCAAGCTAGTTCTAAATTCACGCAACTGTAATGTCTTTATTCCACAACTCGTCAAGAGAGTAAAGAGACAAGCGAATATATCGGATTTGAAAAAGAAAAAAAAAAAACATTTATGGAGTACCAATTAAGTTCAAGAATATGGTGCAAAATGACAAAATCAAAAGTAGAATCTAGACAAATTAGACCTAAATAGCAATTAGAAACGGGAAAAATTAAAAGCAGAGGAGAAATTACAATGCGGTCTTGGAGCAATTTGGCTCCTTCGGCGACGGCTTGGCCAGCCTGCTGGACGACGGAGTCGGCATAGTTCTTGACGGTTCGAGTGATGTTTTTGCGGTTTCCGACCTCCACCGCCTTATTGACGGCCGTGCGCAGCCACGACATATTCTCGTCGATCTTCTGGTTTACTACGGAATAATTCTCCTCGGGGAAGAAAACCAATTTTGTGAGACTGATTACTACTGAAATGAGGAGAACTCGGCCACGGTCAAAGTTTTTTACTCGGTGCTAAGTTTGACGATTTGCAGGCGACTAAAATATTATTACTTCTCTGGAATGTGAATAGTGAAATACCAAACTAAAGTAAATTGATTAATAAAATAGTTTTAATTTATGTATTTTGTTAAAAATTAAAATGCGAAATTTTTTTGATATACCAAAACAATTTTTTGTGGATGTTAAAAACTTGGAAAGTTTTAAAACAGTTTGTTGATTGTTAAAGCGATTAAGTTAGTCGTTTTTTTTTATCCTATTTAATAAAAACCCTAAAAATAAAGTTCAAAGAAACTTTTTTATGAAAATTACTAAATTAGTTTTTTTTTTTTGTTGTCAACATTACTAAATTAGTAGTGAGATTAAACATTAAATGTTTTTAGAAAGTTTTATATGATTATGAGCATCTGATGAAAAATTTTGATTAATTGCAAATGCCACCTTGATATAAATTAACATATGTGAATATAATTAAATGATAACGTATCATTTTAAAATTGTAGATAACAAGAACAAATGTTTTTTTAGAAATCTTAAATTTCGATGAGGATAACATAAATTAAATTTTAAGAAAGAGGTACAATACAATATACATAAAATGCTGATTCAAAATATATATTGTATACCTGATAAATTTTTATTTAAAAAAAAATCTTGAAATTCAAAATTTAAAAATTAAGATTTCCAAATTAAAAAAATGGACCCAATCGAAACTTGGATCGGATCTCGGATAATTATATCCACCCTAAAAGACACGGCAGCGCATAACTCCATAAGCAATAAAGGCCGAAGAAGGGCCCACCTTTTAGATACACACAATCGTCGCACCATCTTCTCCGGACCGATCAGATTTCACCGACGACGCCTTTTTTTACCTTCTCCTTCAATCGGAGGAAGACAAAGCTTAGAGCTAACACTTGCATATATATATATATATAGAGAGAGAGAGAGAGAGAGATCACTCCTCCTTATCCAGTATTAGGGTTTTAAAGGCAGGAAGAACCACTACTATACCAAGAATAGGAAAATAAAATAATGTCGGGTCTCCATCGATCATCTAGTTCATCGAAGAACATCGGAAATTGCCTCCCCTCTAAGGAACTTCTTGATGATCTTTGCAGGTATTTTTTATTCAATCGAGTGTTTTCTCTTTTAATTCCCGTATAAAGTGAAGCGATGGGCTCGAATTGATTTCGGTAACTGATGAATTTTTTTGGTTTCAGTCGATTTGTTTTGAATGTCCCTGAAGAAGATCAACAGTCATTCGAGAGAATTTTGTTCCTGGTGGAGTATGCTTATTGGTACTATGAAGATAATGCTGTAGAGAATGATCCAAAGCTCAAGTCCCTGTCCTTGAAAGAGTTTACTTCGCTCTGTATCCTTTCTCATTCTTAATTCCTTGAATTTCATTGCTTTCTGATCCATTTATTCGGTGTTCAATTTCTTATCTTTACTGTTAGTGTAAATGGGAGGCCCGTGATCTAATATGCTTGAAGCATAATTTCAAAATTAGATGCGTTGTGTTTGCCACATGGACTGACTTCTTTTCGTTTTGTTAACCTTTTTCATTGCTTTCTGTGGATCTTTTTCCTTGACGTGGCTTAGTATTCAACAGCTGTGATGTGTTGAGACCTTATGTTACTCACATTGATGACATATTCAAAGACTTCACTTCTTACAAGTGTCGAGTTCCCGTCACTGGGGCAATTATCCTGGATGAGACATACGAAAGGGTTAGACCCCTTTGGAGTTATTTTTATGATTCCAAACACTCTTTCTATTAACATTTTAGGCTTACTTGTTAGTTGCTTACCCTTTTTTTTTCCTTTGTTATTTTCAGTGCTTGTTGGTGAAGGGATGGAAGGGATCGAGCTGGAGCTTCCCCCGTGGGAAGAAGAGCAAGGATGAAGAAGACCATGCTTGTGCCATACGTGAGGTTAGTATCGATTCTATTGTTTGCCTGTCGCTTGCGTGGTTCATTTATTTTGCAGTTTTGTAGCAAACTTGATGGCTCTAACTACCGCCACTCATTGATCATAAGTGCATATTAATAAAGAAAACTATGTAATTAGAAGCTGAGCGCTTGTTGGGTAAGATTAACCTCACTTAGTGGGTGCATTGGTTCTACTTTATTGGCTGTTGACATATGAAGATGTGTCAACATAATATGCGCCTGAACTTAAGTATAGATGACCGAGGTGAAAGAATAGCAAAGAGAACCTCTCTTATATCTTCTGCTCTGGACAACAGGGTATCTCATTTTCACACTAAGTTAACAGTTTGATCATAGCACATACTCCTTAGATACTGGAAATAGATTCTCCTACGTGGAGCTAATATAATTGAGGATGGAAATGATCTGAGGTCACCAGTAGAGAGGATCTTTTGCAAATGAGATTATTGCAAATGTCAATGGTCAACTATATAGGCTCTCTGTATCTTTTTACTATTTCATTGGTATAGAAATGGTCAAAGCCCAAAAGGTCTACTTGTGGCTCTCTTGTGCTATTCTTCTGGTATTAGCACTTCAGGTGCTGTAATTGTTCTGCTGATTGTTTGTATAGACTTGTATTATGGTTATTATGTTGAAAAAGCTGACTATTTTACTACACTTGTTTTGGCTGTCTTATGTTTCTTCCATGCTAAACACAGGTCTTAGAGGAAACTGGATTTGATGTCTCAAAACTACTCAAGAAAGAAGAATATATCGAGTTTGTATTCAGGCAGCAAAGAGTACGACTATACATAGTTGCTGGGGTGACAGATGATACAGTTTTTGCACCACTTACAAAGAAGGAAATCAGTGTGTGTATTTAACAATTAACCTTGTGGGTGTGATCTTCTCTGCGTATGTATGATGAGTCTCTTATGTTCATTTGTTGTGGAATATTTGTAGGAAATCGCATGGCATCGGCTTGATCATCTTCAGCCAGCAAGTAATGAGGTTATAACTCATGGAGTTGCTGGTCTCAAATTGTACATGGTGGCACCTTTTCTTTCGTGAGTAGTGGCTTTCTATTTATCCACATAGTTTCTTGGGTAATTTTCGTTATTGGTGCATCACAACAGAGATATAAACTTGTGCAGGTCATTGAAGTCGTGGATATCAAAGCATCCATCACCTGTAGCACGGAGACCTAACAAGCCCCTTAAAGGTTTGACGTCTTTTTCACCAAGCATTCATTACAAGAGAGGTTTTTGGCAAAGATCTGACTTGATATGCTTTTTGTACAGCACTCTGCGTGTGGAATGCAAAGACTAGTGTTGGAGGGAACGGGACAGCAACAGGGGAAAGCCACAATAGAAAGCCTGAACTCAGGACAGCAACAATGGAAAGCCACAATACAAAGCCTGAAGTCAGGGCAGCAACAATGGAAAGTCACAATACAATGCCTGAAGTCGACCATCCTCAGGACATAGTACCTGGAAACAGTTTCAGAAGCTTCAAGTTTGACATGTCAGCTATCTTACAGGCTGGTTTTCCAGCTTGACTTGGTGAGTCGGTCATATATGGGTCGGATTGGTATTGGGAGTTATGATGCGGTTGGATTGGTGGGTTTGTCTATAGCAAAACCGGTTGGATATGTTCATACGCTTGTATCTTTCTATATCTTGAGTATTTGGTTTATGCCTCTCGTTTCTTTAAGAATGAAAGGGTTGTTGTACATGATGGTTAGTAGGGAACTGGTGAATCCTTTGGATCATGGCTTTAGATGACAATGGTTACGACCAGCTATAAAGGTTAAAAGGAGTATTTTCTTATCCGAGTAGAGAATTAATTATCGTTTTTTCACCGGATCCAGTTAAATGAATTTACCTAAACAAGAAAACCATTGTTAACTAAGTGAAAGTGAAAGTTTATAATACTGAAAATATCCTAGTAACTTAAGTTTTTTAGTATAAGAGGGTGGGTGGGGGAATGGTGGCCTAAATTCGGCAAGGGTGGCCTAAAAATATATTTTGAATGCTATACGAAAACATTATAAAGAAACAGAATCGGACATGTGGCATTTTGTGTTTTACACTTTTACTTGCCTGTGTTTAGGTTTGGAGGTTCATCTACAAAAGCGTCACCATTGTGACTTTGAATCTTCTCATCAAATTAATCCCAAAAAATCAAACCATGTTAAACGGCCCAACCACATTGAGAATTTATCTATAAATAGAAATAGAAATGAAATCGTTATACGGCAGTCTCCTTTCCTCTTTCTTCTCCTGCTAACGGTTGACGCCGTTACTTTTGGTTTTCCCGCTTCACACAAACCCAAAGAATGTCCCGTGTGGTAGCAGCAGACGACAATATGGCGTTACCCTTCTTCTCGCCGGATGTATCAGGCGCGTCGTCTTCTCCAACGTTCGCACAGCTCTTGCAGAACGTCGGCGACTCGACACGTCGTGGTCATGACCAGCATCACGTTGATGTCGATCTCGCCTCGCCGGACCAATCCGTACCGTTCGTTCTCTCCTTCACCGATCTCACTTACAGCGTCAAAGTTCGCCGGAAGCTCACGTGGAGGCGCAGCGTCCCTTCAGATCCCGGAGCTCCGTCAGAGAGTCTCTTCTCTTCCAAGACGAAGACGCTCCTCAACGGAATCTCCGGAGAAGCTCGAGACGGAGAGATACTTGCTGTGCTCGGAGCAAGTGGCTCCGGTAAATCGACGCTGATCGATGCATTAGCGAATCGAATCGCAAAAGGAAGCTTGAAAGGAAACGTAACTCTAAACGGAGAAGTTCTCAATTCGAAAATGCAAAAAGCGATCTCAGCTTACGTGATGCAAGACGATCTTCTCTTCCCGATGCTTACAGTTGAAGAAACCTTAATGTTCGCCGCTGAGTTTCGTCTCCCTCGAAGCCTTTCAAAATCAAAGAAGAGTCTCCGTGTTCAAGCTTTGATTGACCAATTAGGACTTAGAAACGCGGCCAATACGGTGATCGGAGATGAAGGCCACCGTGGAATCTCTGGAGGAGAGCGACGGAGAGTTTCAATCGGAATTGATATCATCCATGACCCGATTCTGCTTTTCCTCGATGAACCAACCTCTGGTCTGGACTCTACAAGTGCTCTCAGTGTCATCAAGGTTCTCAAACGAATCGCTCAGAGTGGAAGCATGGTGATCATGACTCTTCATCAACCTAGTTACCGTCTTCTTCGATTGCTTGACCGTCTTCTCTTCTTGTCCCGTGGCCAAACCGTCTTCAGTGGATCTCCTGCGATGCTACCGCGCTTCTTCGCCGAGTTTGGCCACCCGATTCCTGAGCACGAGAACCGCACCGAGTTTGCTTTAGATTTGATCCGTGAGCTGGAAGGATCTGCTGGTGGAACAAGAAGTTTAGTGGAATTCAACAAAGGGTTTAGACAGAGGAAAGCAGAGCCAAGAACTCAGACTGGCCTGTCCTTAAAAGAAGCCATCAGCGCAAGCATCTCTAAAGGGAAACTCGTCTCTGGAGCTACTACGACGACTCCTGGCTCTGGATCAAACCCTGTTTCCACCATTCCAACATTCGCAAACCCCTTTTGGGTCGAACTCGCGGTTTTAGCCAAACGGTCCATGACTAATTCTCGCAGACAGCCTGAACTATTCGGGATACGACTAGGAGCTGTTCTAGTCACTGGATTCATTTTAGCCACCATGTTTTGGCAGCTAGATAACTCCCCCAAAGGAGTCCAAGAACGTCTAGGATGCTTTGCCTTTGCAATGTCCACAACGTTCTACACCTGCGCAGACGCTCTCCCCGTTTTCCTCCAAGAACGTTTCATTTTCATGAGAGAAACCGCTTACAACGCTTACCGAAGATCCTCCTATGTGCTTTCTCACTCTCTTGTTGCCCTCCCTTCCTTGATCATCCTTTCGCTTGCTTTCGCAGCAATCACGTTTTGGGGCGTGGGATTAGATGGAGGTCTCATGGGTTTCCTCTTCTACTTCCTAGTCATCTTAGCCTCTTTCTGGGCAGGAAGCTCATTCGTCACCTTCTTGTCAGGCGTTGTTCCACATGTAATGCTCGGTTACACCATTGTGGTAGCCATCTTAGCTTATTTCTTGCTTTTCAGTGGATTCTTCATCAGCCGAGATCGAATCCCTGGCTACTGGATCTGGTTCCACTACATCTCCTTAGTCAAGTACCCTTACGAAGCTGTTCTCTTAAACGAATTCGGTGACCCTACAAAGTGTTTCGTCAGAGGAGTTCAGATATTCGACAACACACCTCTCGTCGCGGTGCCTCAGGGGATGAAAGTTAGGCTTCTAGCAACCATGAGCAAATCACTTGGGATGAGGATCACAAGCTCCACTTGCTTGACCACAGGATATGACATTTTGCAGCAGCAAGGTGTAACGGATCTCACCAAATGGAATTGCTTGTGGGTCACGGTCGCTTGGGGCTTCTTCTTCCGAATCTTGTTCTACTTTTCTCTGCTTCTGGGCAGCAAGAACAAGAGAAGGTAAATTCAAAACTCAGTTTGATCTCATGGAGGACTGATTTGAAACTTTGGTTTACCTTTGTTTGTATTCTGTATTTTTCTTTTAATTCTTTGTTGTATATTTTTATTTATGTCGTTGATCAATTGTTGAATCGGAAGTCAACTACTTGCTCCTTGCTACTTATTTGAATTATAAATTGGAGAACTCTGGAAAGACTCATTATCAAAACCAGTGATTTTTTTAAGTGTATGAAATGACTAAAACTTGAAAACGTAATTTGCAAAATAACCATGAGAGTGATGTAGCTGCAAATTGCATCATTTGAGTATTTAGCCTAAAGAGTAAAGGTCGAACAGCACATCACAACATAAATTTGGATGAGACGTGTCCAGAACAACATTTGGCATGTTTGGTTTGACAAAGTACACAAAATAAAGAACCTAAAAATTGCTAACTTCTTAGTATCCACAATGTTTTTCTTAGTTCAAAGCCACCTTTTACACATTCCGTCAAACATCATATGACATGTATGTCGATTAATTTGCTAACCATGGTTAAAGAGGTAAACTGTAGTCTAGTTACTAGCCTCGGAAAAACTTCAGTCTCTTGCCTCAGAAAAATGAACCAAATACAAACTCACACATATTCCTCAATTAAAAATTCTTCATTTATCTTCCAGTTCCCAATAATTTAACCCCTCATTAACAACATATGCTGATTTAACCTGGTGAAATTCCATGTTGTGAACCTTTCAACACTGGAAAAGCAACATCAATCATAAATAACCCTTTCCCTATGCAAGATCTCGACAAGGGACTTTTCCAAGAAGATGGTGAGATGTACCTTCAAAGTTTCGAGCTCACTTGCGATGAGGAAGAAGATGAGGAACAATTAAACAAACCATTGGCTCCAATTTGCTCTGTCCATGGCCAAGTTATATCAAACTTTCTGAACCTTGATTCTAGCACTCCCTTTGCCTATATCAACTGATAATCAGTGGCCGTTTCAACATTTCAAACAAGATTGGTGTAGCTTATACTTCAAGTTCCACAAAGATGTGTACTTATCAATCATCTTGGGCATACCTAAAGCTAAATTGATGACACCATTCTAGAAAAAACCATTATCTGGTTCTTCGCAGATAAAAGTGAATGTTCTAAGCCAATAACTGTTATAGTTCAACCAGATTGTGGGGTTTAATGGTCTTGGTCCAACTTCACGTAGAGCAGTCTAGTGCTTTAGCATAGAAACTCACTCATTCATCATAACTTGCACTTTACTCCTTGAATAGTTGAATGAGCAAAAAGTCTGGAACCTTGTAATTTAACAAGAGGAAAGTGTCTCTTCTAGCCTTTTCTAGCCTGATATCTGTCGGATCAATCATGTTTTACCTAAGCCGGCTGAGAATTACTGAGTGGAGAAGCCTCAAAATTTCCCACATGTATTTACACCATCTTTCTTCAGTTGTATTTATCACGGACAATGCTATAGTGCAGAGGACAACAGTGTAATCTGAATCACAGCAAGAAAGGCAACAAAATTTAGATGATTCCACAAGAGGAGTACTATATATACACAACCAGGCTACGACCACATTTGCAACTTGTAACACAATAGAGCAGAGTGTCCCTTCACATCAGTTACTGGAATACCCACAGTAATCAACCACTAAGGCCGTCACACAATCACAGTACTTCCCTTTTGATACCTGATTCACTATCACTTATATCTTCCTAATCTTAGAAGGTTCAAGCAAATTGAATACTAACCTTTCTTCTAAAACCCAT
The DNA here is from genome assembly GCA_011420285.2 of Erysimum cheiranthoides. Taxonomy (NCBI): domain Eukaryota; kingdom Viridiplantae; phylum Streptophyta; class Magnoliopsida; order Brassicales; family Brassicaceae; genus Erysimum; species Erysimum cheiranthoides. The sequence goes on along the minus strand of CM022178.2, from coordinate 17,092,027 downwards.
CACCACCAAGCTCATCTTGTTGCCAAATTTTATTGTGCTTTGAAGTTTCCTCCTCTTCCATATTCTTAGTTCTTCCAGATGCATTCTCAGTTGAGTTCTTATTTTTTTCATCAGTTTCCATTAAACTCCCTTGCTCTTCAATTTTAATATCAGGGTCCTGTCCGAACCTCACAGCATCATGGTCATTCTCTACATTAGTAGGTGCACAACCATCATTGTGAAAAGATGGTCTAAAAGAGCTGGTACCATCATGTCTATAACCAAATCGTCTTCTCTCAGCATTAACATCAACACCAAATCGTTCAGAATGAATTGGTCCTTCAAAGAAATCATCACTGTAGTCGACCCTTTCTCGAGGATCCAAGTTATTCAAGTTTCCATGGTTTCTATGTACAACACGATCGGATGGTTTCCTAAATGAGTTGCCATCTCTTCCATAACCTCGGCCCCTTGCATAACCTCGCCCCCTTGCATAACCCCGGCCCCTTCCAGCATTTGATGGTCTATGCAAGTAAGGTGGAGAATTGTGTCTTCTGACAACCATTTCCCTTGAATAACCAGAATGGTCAGGCGAGTTTATCCTATCCATTCTGTAACCTGAGGGTGATTTCCGATGAGAAAAGTCTGTATGCCCACTGAAAGCTTCCTGTGATCTGTTCCTGAAAGACGAGGATGAACCATCTGATCGTTCTCTTGATCTAACTGGAGATCGTGAACGAAATCCAGAAAAGCTCCTCTGGGGTTGTTTGAAAACTTTGTTCGTCCTCGAGAAAAACTACCATTCCGACCTTGATAGGGACGTAGGGGATTCATAAACATTGGTTCTGTGTTGTTGCCTTGTAATCCCCTTGTGAATTTTTCACCATCTCTAAATCCGTGAAATGCAGATGCATCCTCTTTATTTGTTGGTCCTCTGTTAAACGAAAAGTTAGGGGTTCTTCTCGGAAAGGAGTGGGAAAAAGGTGTTCCTTCATCATTTGCAGGCCGTCTCCCTCTCTGAAAATTACTCATAAAAGCACCACCCCGACGAGTGTTTCCATGATTATCAAACTCAAAATCTGCATTCACAAGATGAGAGTCATTGAATTTTAGAAACAATGAGCTTTGTTCTTCAATTAAAAAACTTGGATATGACTTTTACTTTTTGTGTCCTGGTCATGCCGATTGCTTTCTGTGTTATCAGGTAATCTCCTTCTGTCAGGCATGAAATTTAACCTTGGGCTTCTCATAATTTTGCCATGGTACCTCTCACGAGAGAACTTGCAGGATTCATCACTAGCGAAAGAAACAATAATGGAAAATTTAAATACACAAAGACCTTAATAGGGAATGAGACAAAGAAAGGATGGAGATAAGAAAAGGCTCAGAAATATCACCTCCCTCTCAAAAGATATCTCCGCGGTTCAAGTGGGAAATCAGGCAATCTATCTCTTTCCATTCGAAGTGGCACAAAGCTGCCTGTAGCATCTAGTGTCTTAATTGGAGATTTATTAGAAACCTGAGCTAAGTTCATAATTCGACTTTGACTACCGTCACTGCACTCCGCAAGAGGATCATCGTCAATAGTAGACATTTCTGCCTTGTATGAAACTGGACTGCTGTTATCTACTATGTCAGGGTTTTCAATGCCGCCTGACACTGTAGAGACACCTGACATTCCTTCACCATCCTGAATTAACCGGCCTTCGTTTTCACCTGATCCATCAAATATTGTACTTTGAAGTTCTGGAATATGCCTCTTAATATGAACTTCAGTGCTTGCCATTTCGACTTAATTTCAAACATGATTCATCAATAGTATATTTCTTAAATTTATTAATAGATGATGAGGTAGAGCATTTTTTTAGTATGTTTATTACCTGTATTACCAAGACGAGCAGGTTGGCTCCCTTTTTCTTCCACATGGTAAGAATTTTGACAGTCGCCATCATATGGAACATTAATGTTCCTTTGTTCAGTTTCGGAACCACCACACTCGGCATGTGTAACCTCATTACCTTCCGTGAAAACGGCAGCTGGTCCTTGGACCTTCGCGTCATCGTACAAATTTCTTTTTCAACTTGCTTCTTTATTACTCTAGATAGATCATGACCACAATCTGATTCAAACCCGTTACTGTATAACTGTTCCTCTAGCTCCTTGCCAGATAAAATAATCTTTTCTTCATCACTTTTAGAAAGTTCATCGGTTCCACGAGAATTACGAGGAATTCTTTTGATATACAGGTCTTGCAATCATCTAGAATTTTCTCTTCAGTCAAGGAAGTAACATTCACACCTGAAACATCGAGGTTATGATCTTCATGATCAGCACATGAATAAGTCGAGTGAACTCCACCATGTTTCAGCACTTCGCATAATTTACCATTAGCTGTACTGCTACTCTGGCCTGAATTTTCCTTCAATGTACAGTCAGGATAACTCTGAACGCCTGGAATTATTGCCATTCCATTCAAGGGAATTGGTGCATTGCTGATACCACTAGAACAAGGTATATATTTATCCTTCTGATATGGCGTAGAACTTGTAGGTAAATCGGGGACCTCATTTGATTGCATTATTGGTGTATGGGGATGATTCAACGTTCCATCTTTTCTATTGAAAACTTCCGATTGAGCAAAGGCATTTGGCTCAGCCTTTATTGATATAGGAGGAACCACTGGCTTCAAAATGCCGGATAAGGGAATATTTCCTTGCTAAATCTGCCGACAACCTCTGGTTTCACTCCTTTAAAAGGTAGCCCGATTGGACAAACGTGAGCACTCTCAGTTTCCTGCCTAACACTCTCTTCAATGATTTTCTGACTTCACAGTCCTAAGGTTCACTGAGTTCACATTCCCAGCAATCAATTTTGGTCTGGAAAACTTGTAAAAGCATCTCTTGCCCCTGATGTGGTAGCTGGTAGAGAAGGAGATTTTTCAATAGGAGGGTATGAACTGAGGCCTAGACTAAGTGAACATGTGGGATTAACCTGATGATCAAACTGCATTATAGTCCCCATAGGAGATCTAAATCCTACACTTTCCTTCTGTTTTTCAGAAACAGAATTGGCAATAACAGTCGAATCACGACAACTTGATGTCTCTATGTCATGAAGGCTTCGGTTACTGTTTAAGAATGCACCAGTTGTCTTAACTCTAGTCGTGCGATCTAGAGCACCTTCCCAAACATCCATGGTAGTATTCAAATCCCAATTTGCTCTGTTCACACCACTGTTGCCAGATTTGGTAGAAGTAGAAATAGAATCAGTGTTATGAGCTGGACAAACTCCCTTGCTAAACGACAAATTCAGTGTTGTAGGCTCTTCATCCTTCCAATATGGAGAATTGTTATTAGTTTTACAACCTAGCCGTAAGGAAACAGTATTTGCACCAGAAGATGCATCTGTTTGACACTCTCCTCCGAGAGTTTCCTTGTCACCTATCTCCCTGACAATGTCATGAGTTTTAAGAAGAGTCTTTTCTACTTTAATACCAGTTTCACCTGAGGTACCAGGATGTTCAGCACGACAGGAAACGTTCCTAGAGAAGTCTGGATTGAACTGCCAGGTATGTTAGAACTGGAAGGGATCTCAAAGCCTGCCAAAGAAGTGGAGTGAATTGGAGATTTGGCTTCTCAACTTCACTCTACTTTGGTCAAAAATTATGTTGCCAGTGCTCTTCGCTTTACCAGCATTTCCCAGAGAAAGAGATGGTATCGGTTGACCAATATTTGTCATAGATGATCCACCAATCATTTTCTGATTCGCATCAGCATGAGATGAATCCAAAACACTCATACTACCAACACTAGTATCACCTTGGTCATTAGCTTGTGGAATCTTTTCCACAACTGTGGAGCCTGCTTCTTCCATTGGTGGAAGTTGCGGCTCCACAAGGTCCTTTCTTTTATTGGAACATCAAAGCACCTCCAAGTAGGTGGTCTGATCCTAGGCTGAAGGAGACAGAGGAAAAGACATCAATATGGGGAATCTCAAAAGATGTCGGAAAGCATGATTAGTTCTTTTAGTAGGAAAAAAAAAACCTCTTGGTTTCCAGACATAGTTGTGGTCCGAGAGTCGTAATAAATATCCAAACTTCACTTGTGCTACCTTTGACAGGCTAACTCCACCTAACACACCTACAGATCAATATCATTAGGTCGTCTATAAAACTCAAAAAGGCAAAAAGAGAATTCAAATAGATTTTTTCAGATCAAATAAAACATAAATCTCAAAAGTATAAATAAACCCTAAATGACGCAAGTAAACAGTGAATCCAGAGACCACTAATAAGTCCCTATAAAATGAAGGAAGAACAATCAAACAAAGAGGATGAGAAAAATGAAGTCAACGAATAATTACAAATAGATGAGAAAATCAGATTAACCATCCAAAAAAGTTTTAATCCATTAGGCAAGAGGAATAATAATAGTAAAAACTAGATCGATGCTTATATATTCCGATGAAAGACGGTGAAGATGCATAAATCACAGACCAGAGAAGAGTTAAAGAAAGAATTGAAAACCGACCGACAGACAAGATAATTGAAGTTAGAAAGAGGAAGAAATCCAGATGAAGGGAAGAAAGAGAAGAATCTACCAAAACAAGGAAGAGTGATGGAGAGGTTCTCTGAGTGATCAAGTTTCCAGGAAACAAGTACTGCTAGCTAAGAAAAATAATATCAGAAGCAAAGCAATAGAGGAGAGAAAGAGATGCTAAACTTGACAAGGGCCACACAACCCTGCAGCCGCAACTTTGCCTTTATAAGACACTTTGACTCATCCCCGTTTTACAACCCTTTTTTTTCTCTCTCTCTTTTATTTTACTTTTTACTATACACAAAAATGAATATTTTTTGGTAAGGCACAAAAATGAATATTGATTCCGGCTATTAAATATTGATTTTATAAAAATATTTCCATATACTAAGCGAATAATTTCAAAATCAAAATAAAGATTTGTGTAAGTCTATAATTTTCCACATCTTTTATCAATTTAGTTAGACATCATAGTTACATGGTTTAAAGTCTCTGTTTAAAATTTTAGCGTTCTCATTAAGTTTTGCTGACTACACAGTTGTGGCCGTTGTCTCAAAATCCAATTTTTTTTCTGCCAATTATGATGCTTAAGAATCAACGTAGAAGCTGTAACGAGAACATTTTGAATTTTTTTTTTATAATATTAAAAAGAAAATCGGAAAAAATTCTCATGCTCCTATAGCTCAGCTCTGTCCGCCAAGCATAGTGTTCGGATCACATGAAACTGAAAAATATATGTGGATTTTTTTTAGATTTTTGGGCTCTGTTCATGCCTGGTTAATCCGATTAATATGACTAGGTTTAATCTCCCGACTAATTACTAGGGATCACTTTTTGCCGGTCTGGTCAATGTGTAAAGTAGTATTCGTTTGCTATGGGTCTCTGTAATGGGCCTTATGAGTTCGTCTACTAATGGACCGTTTTGACTAGTAGAGTATTATTTTTACCGAAAGATAATGAAACAACTACTCACATTTAATTGAAGAGAACAAGTAAATTGACCGGTCTGTTGTGGAACTGATCTTTATTACCCTTAAAGGGGAAGTATATATACAAGTACATAGGGAATCAATGGATAAGCATGTAGCCCTGATGGGTCTATTGGGCCGGTTAATGAGTCCATATAATGTGTTTTATAACACTCCCCCTTGGACGAGAGAACCGTGCCAGATACTCAATCGGGATCTCGATAATGCGCTGGGGAATGTTGCCTCATTAAAACCTTACCAGGAAAACCCAGTGGGAAAAACCATGGTGAAGGAAAAAGAGTACAACACGCATTACTCCCCCTGATTAGAGCATCACTGTAGATCTCTAAGTCTACGCATTCCTATCTGTTGGATGAGCTTCCGGAGTGTTGAAGCGGGCAATGATTTGGTAAAAAGGTCGGCAGAGTTCTCGCTTAATCGGACCTGTTGAACGCTGATCGTACCATCCTTCTGCCAATCCGAGGTTGAGAAGAATTTCGGTAGGATGTGCTTCGTCCGATCTCCTTTGATATAACCTTCCTTGAGTTGAGCAATGCATGCCGCGTTGTCTTCAAACATAACCGTGGGCTCCTTATCTTCTGTCATACCACAATCTGATCGGATGTGCTGAGTCATGGATCGTAGCCAAACACATTCTCTGCTGGCTTCGTGAATGGCCAATATTTCTGCATGGTTTGATGAGGTTGCAGAGATTGTCTGCTTCATAGATCTCCACGAGATAGCTGTTCCTCCATGCGTGAAAACATAACCAGTCTGTGATTTACCACAGTGTGGATCCGATAGATATCCTGCATCAGCAAAACCAACTAGTCCATCCTTGTTGTGGTTAGTGTAAAATAGTCCTAAGTCTTTAGTACCCTGAAGGTATCTTAGAAGGTGTTTGACACCGTTCCAGTGCCTCTGAGTTGGACATGAGCTGAAGCGAGCTAGGAAGTTCACGGCGAAGCAAATGTCTGGTCTAGTGTGGCTTTTCAGGACCAAGGATTTCTTCATCATCCTTCTTAGGACCAAGAGGGTCATCGTTTAGGCGCCTAACTACCATTGGGCTGGTCAATGGGTGGGCCTGGTCCATATTAAATCGTTTGAGTACCTTTTCAGTATAAGCCGATTGATGCACAAGGATTCCTCCTTTGATGTACTCAAGTTGTAACCCCAAACAGAATTTTGTTTTGCCTAGGTCTTTCATTTCGAATTCTGCTTTCAAGCAGTCGACTGTTTGGGAGATCTCACCAGATGTTCCGAGGATGTTTAGATCATCCACGTATACTGCTATGATTACAAATCCTTTGTTTGAGTACTTCTTGATGAAGATGCATGGACTGATGGGGTCGTTTTTGTATCCTTCTCTGATGAGATATTCGCTGAGGCGATTATACCACATACGCCCACTTTGTTTCAGTCCATACAAGGATTTGTTCAGCCTGATGCAGTACTGATCTCGAGATGCATTCTTATCTTTGAGCTCTATGCCATCTGGTAGTCTCATGTATTTCATTGTCCAGGGGCCCATAGAGATATGCGGTGACAACATCCATTAACCGCAAATCTAGATTTTCTCT